>JAOPSE010000004.1:21683776-23007797 GCA_029449295.1 Zea luxurians
CCGACGCCGCCCGAGCCTAGCTGGAGCATCTGCCTCCTGCGCAGATCTCCAACTGGGACGATCTGGTCAAGGCTTTCACAAGAAACTTCCAAGGCACGTACGTGCGCCCTGGGAACTCGTGGGATCTCCGAAGCTGCTGCCAGCAGCCAGGGGAGTCCCTCCGAGAGTACATCCGGCGGTTTTCGAAGCAGCGCACCGAGCTGCCCAACGTTACCGACTCGAATGTCATCGGGGCTTTCCTTGCCGGCACCACTTGCCGAGACCTGGTGAGCAAACTGGGGCACAAGACTCCCACCCGTGCGAGCGAACTGATGGACGTCGCCACCAAGTTCGCCTCGGGTCAGGAGGCGGTCGAAGCCATCTTCCGAAAAGACAAGCAGCCTCAGGGAGAGCCGAAGAAAGACGCTCCCGAGGCGTCCGCCCAGTGGGGCATGAAGAAGAAGGCCAAGAACAAGTCGCAAGCGAAGCGCGACGCCACCGACGTGAATCTCGTCGCTGCGGCCGAGCACTGGAACCCTCGGAAACCTCCTGGAGGGGCCGTCGCGTTCGACAAGATGCTCAAGGAGCCATGCCCCTATCATCAGGGTCCCGTCAAGCACACCCTCGAATAATGTGTCATGCTCCGGTGCTACTTCCATAAGACTGGGCCTCCGGCGGAAGATGGCAAGGGCCATGACAACAACAAGAAGGAGGGCGGCAAGGAAGAGGAGTTCCTGGAGGTCCACAACTGCTTCATGATCTACGGCATGCAGGCGGTGAAAGCCTCGGCTCGGCACTGCAAGCAGGAGCGCCGGGAGGTCTACATGGTGAAGGTGGTAGCGCCAGTCTACCTAGACTGGTCCAACAAGCCTATCACCTTCGACCGAGGCGACCACCCCGACTTTGTGCTAAGCCCAGGAAGGTACCCGCTCGTCGTCGACCCGATCATCGGCAACGTTAGGCTCTCCAAAGTCCTCATGGACGGAGGCAACAGCCTTAACGTCATCTATGTCGAGACCCTGGAACTCTTGGGGGTTGATCGGTCCGAGGTCCGGGCCGGTGCGGCACCCTTTCACGGGATCGCACCTGGAAAGCGTATCCTCCCCCTCGGGCGGATCGACTTACTCGTCTACTTCGGGACTCCCTCCAACTTCCAAAAGGAAGCTCTTACCTTCGAGGTCGTTGGGTTCCGAGGAACCTACCATGCGGTGTTGGGAAGGCCGTGCTACGCCAAGTTCATGGCTGTCCCCAACTACACCTACCTCAAGCTCAAGATGTCGGGCCCGAACAGGATCATCACCGTCGGATCCACGTACCGCCACCCGTACGAATGCGACGTGGAGTGCGTGGAGTACGCTGAGGCCCTCGCTGAGTCCGAGGCCCTCATCGCCGACCTGGAACGCTTCTCCAAGGAGGCACTCGACGCGAAGCGACACGCTAGCAACTTCGAACCAGTCAAGGCGGTCAAGTCCATCTCTCTCGACCCCAGCAACGACGCCAGCAGGAAAGTCTGGATCAGCTCCGAGCTCGACCCCAAATAAGAAGCAGTGCTCGTCGTCTTTCTCCACGCAAACGCCGAAGTCTTTGCATGGAGTCCCTCAGACATGCCAGGCATACCGAGGGATGTCGCCGAGCACTCACTGGACATCAGACTGGAGCCCGACCCGTGAAGCAAACCCTGCACCGTTTTGATGAAGAAAAGTGCAGGGCCATAGGCGAGGAGATCCACAAGCTACTCGCGGCAGGGTTCATCAAAGAGGTATTCCATCCCGAATGGTTAGCTAACCCTGTTCTTGTAAGGAAGAAGGATGGGAAATGGAGGATGTGTGTAGACTACACTGGTCTAAACAAAGCATGTTCGAAAGTTCCCTACCCTCTATCTCGCATCGATCAAATTGTGGACTCCACTGCTGGGTGCGAAACCCTGTCATTCCTCGATGCCTACTCAGGCTTTCACCAAATCAAGATGAAAGAGTCCGACCAGCTCATGACTTCTTTTATCACACCTTTTGGCATGTACTGTTACACTACAATGCCATTTGGTTTGAGGAATGCAGGCGCCACCTACCAGAGGTGCATGAACCACGTGTTCGGAGAACACATTGGCAGAACGGTCGAGGCTTACGTCGATGACATCGTTGTCAAGACGAAGAAAGCCTCCGACCTCCTCTCTGACCTTGAAACGACATTCAAGTGTCTGAGAGCGAAAGGCGTGAAACTCAATCCCGAGAAGTGTGTCTTTGGAGTCCCCCGAGGCATGCTCCTTGGATTCATCGTCTCCGAGCGGGGCATCGAGACC
This sequence comes from Zea luxurians, assembly GCA_029449295.1. NCBI lineage: Eukaryota > Viridiplantae > Streptophyta > Magnoliopsida > Poales > Poaceae > Zea > Zea luxurians. Next base: position 21,686,055 of record JAOPSE010000004.1, read on the forward strand.
AATCCGGTGAAAATCGCGGCCATCACCAACATGGGACCGATCAAAGATTTGAAAGGAGTACAGAGGGTCATGGGATGCCTTGCGGCTCTGAGCCGCTTCATCTCACGCCTTGGCAAGAAAGGCTTGCCTCTGTACCGCCTCTTAAGGAAGGCCGAGCGCTTCACTTGGACCCCCGAGGCCGAGGAAGCCCTCGGAAACCTTAAGGCGCTCCTTACAAACACACCCATCCTGGTGCCCCCGCTGCAGGAGAAGCCCTCTTGATCTACGTAGCCGCAACCACTCAGGTGGTCAGCGCCGCGATCGTAGTCGAGAGATGAGAAGAAGGGCATGCACTGCTCGTCCAGAGGCCAGTCTACTTCATCAGCGAAGTGCTTTCCGAGACCAAAGTCCGCTACCCGCAGATCCAGAAGCTGCTCTACACAGTGGTTCTGACACGACGAAAGTTGCGACACTACTTCGACTCTCATCCGGTGACTATGGTGTCATCCTTCCCCCTGGGGGAGATCATCCAGTGCCGTGAGGCCTCGGGTAGGATAGCAAAGTGGGCGGTGGAACTCATGGGCGAAATGCTATCATTCACCCCTCGGAAGGCCATAAAATCCTAGGTCTTGGCAGACTTCCTGGCTGAGTGGACTGACACCAAGTTACCAACAACTCCAATCCAACCCGAGCTCTGGACCATGTACTTCGATGGGTCACTCATGAAAACAGGAGCAGGCGCTGGATTGCTCTTCGTTTCACCCCTCAGAAAGCATCTTCGCTACGTCATACGCCTCCATTTTCCGGCATCAAACAACGTGGCCGAGTACGAGGCTCTGGTTAACGGGCTGCGCATCGCCGCCGAGCTAGGGGTCCGGCGCCTCAACGCTCGTGGCGACTCGCAGCTTGTCATCGACTAAGTCATGATGAACTCCCATTGTCGTGACCGGAGGATGGAAGCCTACTGTGACGAAGTCCGGCGCCTGGAAGACAAGTTCTACGGGCTGGAGCTCAACCACATCGCCCGACGGTACAACAAGACTGCGGATGAGCTGGCGAAGATAGCCTCGGGGCGGACAACGGTTCCCCCGGACGTCTTCTCTAGAGACCTACATCAACCATCCATCAAGATCGACGACACGCCCCAGCCCGAGGTACCCTCGCCCGAGCCCGAGGAGGCCTCGGCCGAGCCCAAGGTACCCTCAGCCATCGAGGAGGAGGCCTTGCCCATCGAGGGGGAACAGAATGGGGTCACACCAGATCCAAACTGGCAAACCTCGTACCTAGAATATCTCCTTCGAGGAGAGCTTCCCCTCGACAAGGCCAAAGCTCGGCGACTGTCTCGGCGCGCCAAGTCATTCGTCTTGCTGGGTGATGAAAAGGAGCTCTATCACCGTAGCCCCTCAGGCATCCTCCAACGATGCATATCCATCGCCCAGGGACAAGAGCTGTTGCAAGAAATACACTCGGGGGCTTGCGGCCACCATGCAGCACCTTGAGCCCTCGTGGGGAATGCCTTCCGACAAGGTTTCTACTGACCAACCACGGTGGCCGACGCCACTAGGATTGTATGCTCCTGTCGGGGGTGTCAATTCTACGCGAGGCCAACACGCCTGCCTGCTCAGGTCCTTCAGACGATACCCATCACCTGGTCGTTTGCTGTGTGGGGTCTAGACCTCATCGGTCCCTTGCAGAAGGCACCCGGGGGCTCTCGCACCTGCTGGTCACCATCGACAAATTCTCCAAGTGGATCGAGGTCCGACACTTGACCAGCATCAGGTCCGAGCAGGCGGTGGCATTCTTCACCGATATCATCCATCGATTCGAGGTCCCAAACTCCATCATCACCGACAATGGCACGCATTTCACCGGAAAAAAGTTCCTGGACTTCTGCAACGACCACCACATCCGTGTGGACTGGGCCGCCGTTGCTCACCCCATGACGAATGGGCAGGTGGAGCGTGCCAACGGTATGATTTTGCAAGGACTCAAACCGAGGATCTACAACGACCTCAACAAGTTCGGCAAGCGGTGGATGAAAGAGATACCCTCGGTGGTCTGGAGTCTGAGGACGACGCCGAGCCGTGCCACGTGTTTCTCGCTGTTTTTTCTAGTCTATGGGGCCGAGGCCGTCCTCCCCACGGACTTAGAATACGGCTCCCCGAGGACTAGGGCGTATGACGACCGAAGCAACCAGACTAGCCGAGAGGACTCGCTGGACCAGCTCGAAGAGGCTCGAGACGTTGCCTTACTACATTCGTCAGGGTACCAGCAGTCACTGCGACGCTACCACGCCCGAAGCATTCGGCCCCGAGGCTTCCAAGTGGGAGACTTGGTACTTCGTCTGCGACAGGACGCCCGAGGGCGCCACAAGCTCACTCCTCCCTGGGAAGGGCCCTTCATCATCGCTAAGATTTTGAAGCCCAGAACATACAAGCTGGCCAATGACCAAGGCGAGGTCTACAGCAACGCTTGGAACATCCAACAGCTACGTCGCTTCTACCCTTAAGATGTTTTAAGTCGTTCATGTACCTCATTTTCTTTACATACTCAAAGTCTAACCGTCAAGGAAGGGTCGGCCTTGCCTCAGCAAAGCCCGACCCTCCCTCGGGGGCTAGAAGGGGGGAACCCCCTCAGCGTCAAAATTTTCCTCGAAAAAAATTTTCTACCAAAACGACCTTCGTGCTTTCGACTTCCGTATCGATAGCGGGATCCTGAAAACGACGAGAGTACACGTAAGCGGCAAGGCCGACCGAGCCGAGGAACTCCTATGCCTCTGGAATACGGATACTTCACTCATCACCTTCTACGAGAAGTATCTCACGCTCGGATAAGCGATCCTGCTACCGAGCAAGTCCAAACACTCAGGTAGAAAACAACTTTCGTGCCTTCTCGACTGTACCAATAACGGAATCCTACGACCAAATGAGAGTGCACATAAGCAGCAAGGCCGACCGAGCCGAGGAACTCCTACGCCTCCAGGATACAGATACCTCACTCATCACCTTCTGCGAGAAGTAACTCTCGCTTGGATAAACGATTCTGCTACTGACAAACAAGTCGTGATGCTCGAAACGAGAGGAAAGAAAACACAGCTTTTTAACACGACGATAAAGTGTTTAGGCCTCGGCGGCCGCGAAAAACATGCGCATGCTACAAACAAACTGTTCCTGCAGGTTCAGGCATCGGCAGGGGGAGCAGCAGCACCCTCGGCGTTGTTTTCACCCTCGGCGGAACCTAGCCCAGCCTCGAACGGCGACCCGGGCGAAGGGACCTCCACCCAAGGGAGGATGCCAGCACCGCGCCAGCGGATGTCTTGGCCAAGCTTCAGCTGCTGCTTCCACATCTTCCTCGGCCTAGGAAGCCGCCAGCTCCCGGGCCGATGAAGTCTCTTTTCGGGCCGACTCCGCCTCTGTCCGCGCCAACACCGCTGCCTCCGGCTCCGGCTCATCGCAGAGCAGCCGAGGGTCCTAAAAACTGAGCAAGAGAGGCCTAGAGTAGCAAGGCCGACCGAGCCGAGGTACTCCTACGCCTCCGGGATACGGATACCTCACTCATCACCTTTCGCGAAAGGCAACTCACGCTCGGTTAAGTGGTTCGGCTAGCCAACAGGCAAGTCCCAGTGCTCGAAATGAGGAAGAAACGTAGCTTTATACTCGAATACCCAAATGTTCAGGCCTCTATAGCCACGAAGAACAAACACATATACTTGGGGTAACTATGCTACACAGACTTAGACGTCGGCAGAACCCTCGGCGGTTCTCCCGACCTACGACAAATGTCTAAGTACTTGAAGCGGTTACATTTTGCTCCTGCAAAAACCCAGTATATCCCCTTACAAACGGGACTCCGGTTCCGCTCCCGCGGGTACGAACGAATTCCACACCGGATGGCCTGCGGGACAACAAACTCCACGTGGCTCGCCGGCGACCACTACACTAGCAGCGACAACGACCCCCGCTTCAGGCGGCTAAACAGCAGCAGCGATGACCTCAAGACAGACGCTGCTGTGAAGAGGCCCTCGCCCATGTCCCCACACGAGGGGCAAGGACAAGTCGTTAAGGCCGAAGAGTCGGAGGGCGCTGTCCGTGGGATCGAACCCACCGACACCTCGCCGCCGAACAGCAGCCGCCCCAAAGCGCACCGGCAGGTCCTCACTCCCGTCCTCGTCGAGGCCATCCCAGAACACGAGTACCGCCCTCGCGGTGTACGACGTACTAGGCGAACCCCGGCGCAACTGGCGGTGCGAGGAGGACCTAGACGTGGTCGGCCCACGCGCGGCACGACCGCTGCCCGGACAAAGGACAGAAAGCTGCACCCTGTCCAAGGAGCAGCAGTTCGCCTTCCCCCGCATGGCTAGAGGACGTCTCCACAGGGCTGGAGGATGCCTTTCTCCCCCAAACACTGGGGGAAGAAAAGGGTCACCGACCCAGGCGGAGGCAACCCCCCACTCGGTGCGCTCCTCCACCACAGCCCGGATGACGAAGATCCTTGAAGCTGAGGGCGGGGCGGAGGCTGCAGCCTGGCTTGCTTCTCCCCACCAAACTGACCATTGGTGAGGGAATGCAGCCGGGCTGCACGACGAAAATCCTTGAAGCCGAGCGGTGGCTGAAGGGCGCCGATCTCCACGAGGTCGCGCTCCTCCAACGACAGCAAGAGCAAGGCGACGCTGGTGCACCCCATCCGGGGGCTCGAAAGGTGGAAGGGCGCAATGCATGAGGGGAGAACGAAAGCATGGCCACTACCTGGGGGATCGATCCTCTTTTATAGGCAGACCTCCTCACTTGCACCCCTTAGCGTCACGGGCAAAGTCTCCACTTACATACTCCAGGGTTCTCCCCCTACGACACGGGGGCAGGGTCCCACACGTCATACAAGCTGATCCGAAGCGTGAAGAAGGCGAACCGCCGCACGCGAGGCCTGCAACCGCCCCGCGGTTACAGGTGTTCTCCCATCTTCACAGAAACCGGTGGCCGAAAGGGTGGACTGCCACACGACAGGCATCCAACCGCACCGTGACTATGCGCCCTTTCGGCTTCGACCACATCTGGTGGACCAGCGCAAAGGAAGTGGGCCCGCATGTCATGTAACCGGTGCGCTGATTACAACGTACAAGAAACTACACCGCCACCTGCGCCAATGCCACGCCTCCTTGGTTGCAGAACCAGTATCGCGACTCAAGGCGGCCCCACGCGTGACCCAACAGTGCCAATTGAAGGCGACGGCCACGAGACAGTCAGCCATGAGGATAGGCACGACGGTTGGCATGGCCAAAAGTGGGCCGGCAGTAATTGCAGCGGCAGACGAGCGGAAGCAGCGGTCAAATCGCCTGCAGGCTCGCGTCCCCTCCAGAAGCGACGGGAGAGCCCTCTCCCACGGCGTGAAGACGACGCACCCGTGTCCCGTTCCTCGAACGGTTCACACGCACAATGGGCGCCATGCTGATCGCCCGTCCCGTCGCATTAACTCCCCGACAGAGCAAGCGACACCTCTGGCAGGCTAGGCGGGCGTCGTTTTGCCTCCGCCATGACAACCGCGTCGAAAAAGGTGCGCCACCTTATTTAAATTCGTATCCTTCCCCTCCTCCTCTATCTCTCTCGCTACAGGGACCGGGAAAGGGGATGTTTCAAAAAGGATCCTTCTCGGCGAAGGAAGCAGGCCCCGAGCCCTCCTACTGATCAGGGGTTCGAAGGCTGGCCCCTCGGAAGGGTTTCGACAGCTGCCCCAGAGCACTCGGGCTTCAAGCCCATTACTGATCAGGGGTTCGAAGGCTGGCCCCTCAGAAGGGTTTGACAGCCGCCCCAGAGCGCTCGGGCTCCGCGCCCATTACTGATTAGGGGTTCGAAGGCTGGCCCCTCGGAAGGGTTCGACAGTCGCCCCAGAGCACTCAGAGTGAGGGATGACTCTGGGTACGTCCGATACATGGACGAGGCTCGGGCTACGCTCCCGAGGTACCCTAGGACATTTCCGAGACCAGCAGGAATGATTTGTAACGAAATCCCACCGGAGGGAGGCATCGAGCCCTTGGACCCTGTCGAAGGGGTCTGGGTCCGGCGAATCACCCGCAGGTACTTTTGGAGTGCGCTTCTGGGCCACCAGCCGAACCCTAACAAACGGGGCACGGGCATCCACTCGGATCACCCGTTAGCAGCTCACTGGAAACACCATGTTCGGCGCCCTCCTAGGGCAACATGGCGCTTTCCCAACCCCCCCTCCTCCTTGAGGAAAGGCGATGCAGGGGCGTATGATAAAAGTCGGGAAAGTCCTTGATCGTCCTCTCGCTCCGTGCAGAGGCTCGGGGGCTGCTCTCGCACCCGGCTATTGCCAAACCGTTGACAGCGTCAACAAACCAGCTTGATAACTTGGAACCTGACCATGCACCCGGGCTACGGCCAGGCCGCATGAGGGAACGATCAGACCGGCCGAGGCACCACGAAAAGCATTCAGACCTTAGAGGAGTCAAACCACTCCTCCGAGGCCTCGGGGGCTACACCCGGCGGGTGCGCTCGCGCGCACCCATCAGAACAAAGCAAAAACTGAGAAAGGCCGGTCCCCTCACCGAAAATGCGGCAAAAGCCTCCAAGCGAGTACCAACACTCCCTTCGAGGCTCGGGGGCTACTGTCGGGTACCATAATTAGGGGTACCCCCAATGCTCCTAATCACGGCTGGTAAACACCCTTTGACCAACTGACGGGCGTGGTTCAAGTCAAGGCTTCGTCTACCCAAGGGACGCGACCTCACCCGAGCCCAGCCTCGGGCTGGAGCAGTAGTCCCAGACGAGTTCACGCCTCGCCCGAGGGCCTCCTCAGGCAGGCTTCGTTGTGAAGCAACCTTGGCTGGACCGCCTCACCAACCGACTGCTTCGCAGGCGTATTTAATGCAGGGGACGCCTGACGCCGTATCCTGACACACGTGCCTCAGTCGGCCAGGCCGAAGTGACCGCAGTCACTTCGCCCCTCTCTTTTACCGTCCGATATGACTGGAAAACAACGCCGCCCGCCCCGCTCCGACTGCCGTGCCAACCACCCAGGCGAATACTGACAACAAGTCATGATCAACCACCGAGTTTGGTCTCGGGCGCAACAGGAAGCTCCGCCTCGCCCGAACTCAAGCTCCGGCCTTGGGAGGAGGTCTCTGCCTCGCCCGACCCCCGGACTCGGCCTCGACCTCGGTCTCGGGAGGAATCGCGTCCTCGCCCGACCCCGGCCTCGGCCTCAAGAGAAGTCTCCGCCTCGCCCGACCATGGGCTTGGACCGACCGCGCCAATAGGGGATACATCATTACCCTATCCCTAGCCAGCTCGGGCTACAAGGAACAAGACCGGCGACAGGTAATGATGGTGCCCCGCGTGCAACCATGACGTCGGTGGCTCTCAGCCCCTTACGGCAGCAAGGAGACGTCAGCAGGATCCCTGCCGCACTGCCAGCTGTGCTCCTATAGGGCTCAGGCGCTTCTCCGACGACCACGCTATCATGTGTACAGGGCTCAAGCTCTCCCCTGATAGCCACGTTGGCATATACACAAGGCTTAGGCATTTCTCTGCCGACACGTTAGCGCATAGCTACAACCCCCATTGTACGTCTAGATCCTCTCCTTCCGTCTATAAAAGGGAGGTCCAGGGCCATCTTGGAGGGGGGTTCGCGTGGGGGAACGAGCGAACGAATAGGCTCTCCCTCACTCTCTCTCTCTCCCTCTCGCGACGTGCTTGTAACCCGTACTACGAGCGGCACCCCTGGTGCAGGATAATACAAGGCTTGTCCCACCTCTTGTGTTCCATCCCGCGCCAACCCATCTGGGCAGGGGCACACAGCGACAATTTCACTCGTCGGTCCAGGGACCCCCCTGGTTCGAAACGCCGACAATTCATTTTTAGGAATATATCATTTTTTAACGTGTGCTCAGATTAAAAGTTATTCCAACAAATATTATTTATTTAGTTAGGATAATTTTGTTATAAAATCTTCACCATGATTTATTTTTTATTCGAGATTTTTTTAAGGAGTGCTCTAGTTTTAAATTTACAATAGTTAGATTGAAAGTGCTTCCTTCAACTATTTTTCCATAGTTTCGTCTTGAACTATAGTTTCAAGGTTTGGATCTAAGTTTTAAACTACCAAGCTATTGATATTACTATTTCATTTCTTTATTTACTATTATATATTTTTTTATAAAATTTTGGGCTTTACCATATGTGTGGAAAATGGATCTTGACACACATATGCTATGCATTCGATTTTTCCCCCAGAACCGGGTGTGACACATCTTCTCCCTACGCTTCTCCACTTGTTGATGGATGGCATTGAGGTTATTGATCTTGCGATCAAGTTCCTCAACCTGTGGTTCTAGAGTGGTGAACTTCCTCTTCTAGATCCTAGCCTCTCGAAGGATATCCTTGTCTCTTTGGTTGGCGTCCATGGGCCTGAGGACATCGTCAGTTGTCGTCGTCTTCTTCGGTGGCATAATGTATGTTGATGTGGTCTTTGTGAGTTTCCCGGAGGTGGACGTGAATGTTGGTCACTTGTTTTCGATAGCTATATGATATCAAAAACAAGGAAACACAAGTTAAAGGATTGCTATCTTCCCCCTTCAGTTACCTCTTATTCGAATGGTAACTCAAAGGGGGAGATACGAAGAGGGAATGTAAACGAAATAGCAGTGTATCGAAGAGTAATGAAAAACGAAGCATGTAACTCATTTCATATGCCTTAACATTTTTCATTCCATCTTTCTCCATACAAACGTACCTTTGGCTTTACACGTAAGACAGCTCAAAGATACATTGAAGGCTAATAGAGGCGAAGCTTAAGGGCCTCATGTAATACCCACTTTGTAAGAAAATTAAAAAGGAGAAATTACATTCATTTATGTATGTGTGTGCACCTCTGTCTAGAATCACATGTGCCTGATCATGATTAAAAATGAGTAAAACTCCACTAAGACACAAATAAATCATTGCATCACATTGGATTTTGTTTGTGCATTTTTAAACAATAATAATATGAATAAAAATAAAATAATAATGAGAAGAGGATTTGAGGAAAAGGAGATGAAAAGAAATGATATGGAAATGTAAATAATATATATAAATATATAATTATATTTCTAAAGTTGATACCTCAAATATCCCAATATGATTTGAAGATAATTTGGCACAATATTTGAATTTAAATCTGAATTGTAAATGGAAATTGGAAATAGAGAAAAGAAAAGAAAAAAAACAAAAGAAGCTAGCAGAATCAACCTGGGCCGATTTCATCCGTGCGGCCCAAGCTTCTACCCTCCCCACGCTCGCGGTCAACTGGCAGGCGGGCCCGGTCTGCCACCCTGATGCGCTGTCGCACTCCCTCGCCCTCTGTCTATGCTACGCGGGCCCCAGCGTCAGACGCGTTGTAGCTCTTCCCCGACGGCCGAGCGGGTCGCAACTAATTCCGCGGATCACGGACGCCGTTGAGGACCGCCGCACCTGGAGGATGGCCTATAAGAGGGGTGCTACACGTATCTCCTCCTAGCCCACCTCTCCAGAACTTCCGTGGCCGAGCAGTGATAGCTAACCGCGGCCAGGAGCTCGACGGATCCACCGTCGCAGAGTCGTCTGTGCTGCTTCGCGGCCGGCGTGCTGTGGGGCGATTCACCGCGCCTCCATTGCCGGTATGTGGCCCTAGACCTTCACCAATCACCTGTATAGCGTAATGCGTTAAGGGCGGGGTTTGGGAACCAGGCCACCTCAGCGAATTTGGTGCTTCCACCGCGGTAGAGTTGTGCGCCATAGTCAGTGAGGTTAGGAATGAGATTTAGGGTAGATATCGGTATGCTTGGGTTTGGGGTTTCCTCCGTATCTTGTCGTGCGTCGCGGTGTCGAGGATGAACTCCGGCGCTGGGCACTTCAGTGTGTGGCCATGGCACTGCCGGTCTGGGTGGGTGCGGCGCTGCTCTGGTGAGTCGGGTGTGGAAGATGAGCGGTGATCGTCGGATGGGAAGTTTGCGATCCCGATTAGAGACTAGTTACCGGTTTGACGTGGGACGTTGAATAAGGATCCAAGGACGCAGAGTCGATCTCGGTTATGTAGAGCGCGGACCATAGATCCCCCATCCAACGGATGGCGTGGCATACCGGTTCGCTTTAGGGTTATTCTAATCTCGACCGTGGGTGTTCGATCGGACGGCTCACAGCAGATCTTACCCCTTCACCGTGGTCAATTTTCAAAAGAACCCCTGGACTTTGCTGAAATCAACCCGCCGTCCAGTTCTGAGTTAACCTGAGTCTTAGGAACCTTTGTGGGTTAGCCTTTGCGCTTTCTAGATTTCATGCGCTCAGAACAGAGGTAGTGAAATTTATTTCAGAATTGATTTTTAATGTAAATATAATTATTAAAACTTGTTTAATCCATAGAAAATTCATATAAACTCCAAATTGGTCCATTCCAGTTCCTAAATTTTTCTAATATTATTGTCTATCCATTTGTGCCTCTGTGTGGACATGAAAGACACGCTAAAATTTATCTAGTACTTAATCTTGTATTAAATACATAAAACCTTTAGAAATTCATATCTTAAAATTTATAACTCCAAAATTAATAATTCCAGTTCCTATGGTCTCATTTTAATGTCTAAATTATTACTGTGTATTTTATTTATATGTTTGGTGTAATGTTAATTTTTGCTATACTATGTATGTATTGTGTTGATGCGAGTAGACGAGCAAGCTACTGAGGATTTCAGGGTTCAACTGGTTGAGACTGCTGAGCAGGAGCTCGTGGAAGGCAAGTTGTGCCCTTGATCACTTTCTTTACCCATTCATGTTCTTATTATTCATAATGATCTGCATAGGTTAATTTTGATGGGACCCGATAGGATACCCTAGATTTGACTAGCTTTATACCTTGTTTCACCACTGGTTTTACTACTAAATTTTTGGGTAGTACATGCTATTGCTTTATGTGGATTTAGGTATAGAGATATTTATTACTCATGATTACACTTTTTATTATCTGTTTATTCTTTACTGTTCATGATAAGATCATTATGTTAATGGGAACATAGAGAACCACCCGGAAAAACAGTGCTACCACAAGAGTTTAATGGGACGCCCTTGGCTGATTAACTAGGAAAGCTAGTGGATGGCTACCTTACCCGAAAGGGGCAAGGGCAGTAGGGGAGTGGTCAGTGTAGGAGGTCCTTGGGTTGATTTTGCTGCGATGGCGGTCAGGCGAGGGATTTCTGCACTGGTGCTTCCTATAAACTATAGCGGGTAGTCTGAAGCTAGTGGAACTTTATAAAGGCCTCATAGTGGTACCCTGCCTCGCTTCCTTGGTAGAGGTGTATGGGGTCTGATCAACTCCGTGGCAAATGGGTAACACGACTTGTGGGTAAAGATGCGCAACCTCTGCAGAGTGTAAAACTGGTATACTAGTCGTGCTCACGGTCATGAGCCGCTCGAACACTCACATGATTAATTTATGGAACTTAAATTTAATCTGTCATTTCATTGCATCTGGGATTATTTTATTATTACTTTTATTTATTATTACTATGGTTTGGTATTCACTTACGCTTAGTAACTGCTAATAAAATTTTGACCAACTTATAAAAGCAATGCTCAGCTTCAGCCTTTATTTCATTGATCAGCCTTACACTTCATGAACTCCCACCTTTGGTGAGTTCATGTCATATTATTTCCCACGACTTGTTGAGCTATGATCGTATGTGAGCTCACTCTTGCTGTCACACCCCCCCCCACAGGAGAAGAACAAGTGGTCGAAGAGGAGTCGTCTAATACCGAGGCTTTCGACTTGATCTAGATGGCGTCTCCCAGTCATCTTTCTGGCGCCAAGGATAGATTTTAGTTCCTGCGATATTCATATTTTATTTTTGTAAGACTTCCGCTATGTAATAAGTACTCTGATTTTATTGTGACATTTATCTCTATACACTCTGTTATTATATATGTTGTCTTCTTTGGCGCATGTATGAGATGCACCCGGCTTTGTTCCTTAAAACCGGGTGTGACAGAAGTGGTATCAGAGGAAATGTTGACTGTAGGACGAAACCTAGATAGAAATGGACAAAACCCTTACCTACTTATCTTATTCTGATTCATTCTATACTTACCTTACTCTGATTCTTTCTATAATTATCTTGATCCTGTCTCACCTTCTACTGTTCTACTCTGATCATTCTTACCTTTTCTACTCTGAGACAAGATGGATTTCAGACTTTGGAATCCTACAATTATGACCTTCTTAGGAGATAGGAGGCCTAAGACAAAATTAAAACTATTTTCGCTATTTAAAAATGTTGTTTGATTGTTCTGATGATAAATATCTGATTTGCTTCTTTGATTGATTGAAATATTATATATGGACATCTTAGTATGTACCACTATAAGGTAATGAATTAGCTATGGTTGATAAAACATTAATCTACTTAGCTAATAAATCCCCCAAAGTAACATGCTTCGTAATTACATGCCTTGTCTACAGTCCTTTCTTTCGTACCCTGTGTTTCTAACCTAGATGGGCTACCCCTATAGTGTTAGAAGAGAGCACTATAGACGTGATCCTTGGTATGTCATGGTTAAGAAACGCAAAGGCAGTTTATACACTTTACTAAAGGAACCATAGAACTCACCAGTTCTAAAGGAGAAACGTTTCAAGTTCAAATTGTAGTAACCACCTCTTCCAAACGGGCTATATACTTTATACCTGAGGAGTTTGTTGGTGATAACATCCGTGTGGTTAGAGATTTTCCGGATGTCTTTCCAAAGGAGTTACCAGGGATGCCACCAGATAGGGAAGTTGAGTTTGTAATTGATCTTCTACCTAGAACTGCCCCTATTTCTAAACGGCCTTACAGGGTGGCTGTAGAAGAACTGAAGGAGCTTAAGAAGCAGTTAACTGAGTTAAAGGAGTCAGGGTACATCCGTCCGAGTTCCTCACCTTGGGGAGTGCCAGTTCTATTTGTACAGAAGAAGGATGGTTCGCAACGGATGTGTGTGGATTATAGATCTCTTAATGATGTTACAGTGAAGAACAAGTATCCATTACCCCACATTGAGGATTTGTTTGATCAGATGAGAGGTGCTAGGGTATTCTCGAAGATTGATCTCCGATCGGGTTACCATTAGATGAAGATTAGACCATCAGATATCCCCAAGACGGCTTTCTCGACCCGATATGGATTATATGAGTTCACTGTTATGTCGTTTGGATTAACCAATGCACCAGCTTATTTTATGAATTTGATGAATAAGGTGTTTATTGGAGTATTTGGACAGATTCGTCGTGGTGTTCATCGACGATATTCTTATTTATTCTAGGAGTGAAAGTGATCATGAAGAACATCTGAGGTTGGTGCTACAGAAGCTACGAGATAATCAACTCTACGTCAAGTTTAGCAAATGCGAGTTTTGGATTGACAAGGTGCCATTCCTTGGACATATTATTTCTAATGGAGGAATAGCAGTGGATCCTGCTAAAGTGAAGGAGATAATGGAATGGAGCGTGCCCACTATAGTTACTGAGATTCGGAGTTTCTTGGGACTTACTGGTTATTATCGGAGATTTATTGAAGGATTTTCTAAAATTGCTAAGCCTATGACCTCGCTGCTGGAGAAAGGAAGAGAATTTAAGTGGGATGAGAAATGCTAAGAAAGCTTCGATCAATTGAAGAAGAGATTGATGTCTCCACGAGTGTTGGTTATGCCAGATCTACAGAAAGGATTTGACGTTTATTGTGATGCATGTGGATAAGGATTGGGATGTGTGCTCATGCAAGAAGGACATGTGATCACCTATGCATCTCGTCAGTTGCGAAACATGAATTGAACTACCCCACTCATGATTTAGAGCTGGCAGCCGTTGTGCATGCACTTAAGATTTGGAGACACTACATTATGGGAACTAAGTGCCAAGTATATACGGATCATAAGAGTTTGAAGTATATATTCACTCAAAAGGATCTCAACCTTAGGCAGCGCCGTTGGTTGGAGCTCATCAAGGATTATGATTTGGAGATTCACTATCACCCGGGCAAGGCGAATTTGGTTGCAGATGCCCTGAGTCAGAAGGAGCATGTTCACTCTGCTTTTGTTGTCCAGCTACCCGATGAATTAGCAAAAGATTTTCAGAGGCTCAACCTGGAAATTGTTACTCACACTGAAGGAGTTACCATTGAATTGGAACCTATCTTGGAGCAAGAAATTCGTAAGGCCAAGTGGGTGATGCTAAAATTCAAGAGATTAAGGATCTAATTACGGAAGGTCGAGTGCTAGAATTCACGGAGGATGAGCAAGGTACTATATGGTTCAAGGGTCGGATATGTGTTCCGGAGATTGATAGCCTTCGTGAGACTATATTGAAGGAAGCCCATGATTCTGATTACTCTATCCACCCTGGTGCACTAAGATGTATCAGGATTTGAAGCAAAAGTATTGGTGGTATGGATTGAAAAGAGATGTTGCTGCTCATGTGGCTAAGTGTGATGTGTGTCAAAGAGTCAAGGCCGAACATCAAAGACCCGCTGTACTATTGCACCCGCTTAAGATTCCTGAGTGGAAATAGGAAGAAATTGGTATGGATTTCATTGTTGGACTACCCCGCACCCCTGTTGGGTATGACTCTATTTGGGTGATTGTGGACAGATTGACGAAAGTAGCTCATTTCATACCTGTGAGGACTAATTACACGGGAGCCAAATTAGCAGAATTGTATATGACTCGGATAGTTTGTCTACATGGAGTGCCTAAGAAGATCGTGTCTGATCGAGGATCACAGTTTACTTCTCGATTTTGGAAGAAGTTGCATGAGAGCATGGATACAAAGTTGAATTTTAGCTCAGCCTACCATCCCAGACTGATGGACAGACAGAGAGGACTAATCAAGTGCTAGAAGATATGTTAAGAGCTTGTGCTCTCAAGCATGGTGGCAGTTGGGAGAAGAGCTTACCCTATGCTGAGTTTTCATATAATAATAGCTATCAGGCCAGTCTAAAGATGTCACCATTTGAGGCTCTATATGGCAGAAAATGCAGGACACCACTGTATTGGGATCAAACTGGTGAAAGACAGTAATTCGGGCCTGAGCTTATTCAAGAGGCAGAAGAACAAGTTCGAATGATAAGAGAAAATTTGAGAATTGCATAATCCAGGCAAAAGAGCTATGCTGATAATAGGAGAAGACTACTGGAGTTTAAGGAGGGTGATCACGTGTATCTGAAGGTGTCACCAATCCGGGGTATGAGGAGATTTAAAGTCAAAGGAAAGTTGTCCCCTCGCTTCATTAGACCTTTCTTGATCTTAAAGCGAGTGGGAGAAGTTGCATATCAGCTAGAATTACCTGATCATCTGTCAGATGTACATGATGTATTCCATGTGTCCCAGCTAAAGAAGTGCCTCAGGGTACCTGAGGAGCAATTACCAATGGAGAACCTTAGTGTTCAAGATGACCTAACTTATGCGGAGTACCCTATCAAGATTCTAGAAACTTTGACTCGAGTTACAAGAAATAAGGTGATTAAGATGTGCAAGGTACAATGGAGGCACCATGGTGAAGATGAAGCTACTTGGGAGAGAGAAGAAGAGCTTCGCATAGACTTCCCCCATCTTTTCCCTAGATCTTCTTAAATCTCGAGGACGAGATTCCTGTTAAGGGGGTAGGATTTGTAATACCCACTTTGTAAGAAAATCAATAAGGAGAAATTACATTCATTTATGTATGTGTGTGCACCTTTGTCTAGAATCACATGTGCCTCATCATGATTAAAAATGAGTAAAACTCCACTAAGACACAAATAAATCATTGCATCACATTGGATTTTGTTTGTGCATTTTAAAACAATAATAATATGAATAAAAATAAAATAATAATGAGAAGAGGATTTGAGGAAAAAGGAGAAGAAAAGAAATGATATGGAAATGTAAATAATATATATAAATATATAATTATATTTCTAAAGTTGATACCTCTAATATCCCAATATGATTTGAAGATAATTTGGCACAATATTTGAATTTAAATCTGAATTGTAAATGGAAATTGGAAATAGAGAAAAGAAAAGAAAAAAACAAAAGAAGCTAGCAGAATCAACCTGGGCTGATTTCATCCGCGCGGCCCAAGCTTCTACCCTCCCCACGCGCGCGGTCAACTGGCAGGCGGGCCCGGTCTGCCACCCTGATGCGCTGTCGCACTCCCTCGTCCTCTGTCTATGCTACGCGGGCCCCAGCGTCAGACGCGCTGTAGCTCTTCCTCGACGGCCGAGCGGGTCGCAACTAATTCTGCGGATCACGGACGGCGTTGAGGACCGCCGCACCTGGAGGATGGCCTATAAGAGGGGCGCTACATGTATCTCCTCCTAGCCCACCTCTCCGGAACTTCCATGGTCGAGCAGTGATAGCTAACCACGGCCAGGAGCTCGGCGGATCCACCGTCGCAGAGTCGTCTGCGCTGCTTCGCGGCCGACGTGCTGTGGGGCAATTCACCACGCCTCCATTGCCGGTATGTGGCCCTAGACCTTCACCAATCACCTGTATAGCATAATGCGTTAAGGGCGGGGTTTGGGAACCAGGCCACCTCGGCGAATTTGGTGCTTCCGCCGCGGTGGAGTTGTGCGCCATGGTTAGTGAGGTTAGGAATGATATTTAGGGTAGATATCGGTATGCTTGGGTTTGGGGTTTCCTCCGCATCTTGTCGCGCGTCGCGGTGTCGAGGATGAACTCCGGCGCTGGGCACTTCAGTGTGCGGCCATGGCACTACCGGTCTAGGTGGGTGCGGCGCTGCTCCAGTGAGTCGGGTGTGGAAGATGAGCGGTGACCGTCGGATGGGAAGTTTGCGGTCCCGATTAGAGACTAGTTACCGGTTTCACGTGGGTCGTTGAATATGTATCCAAGAACGCAGAGTCGATCTCGGTTATGTAGAGCGCGGACCGTAGATCCCCCATCCAATGGATGGCGTGGCATACCGGTTCGCTTTAGGGTTATTCTAATCTCGACCGTGGGTGTTCGATCGGACGGTTCACAGTAGATCTTACCCCTTCACCGTGGTCAATTTTCAAAAGAACCCCTGGACTTTGCTGAAATCAACTCGCTGTCCAGTTCTGAGTTAACCTGAGTCTTAGGAACCTTTGCGGGTTAGCCCCTGCGCTTTCCAGATTTCATGCGCTCAGACCAGAGGTAGTGAAATTCATTTCAGAATTGATTTTTAATGTAAATATAATTATTAAAACTTGTTTAATCCATAGAAAATTCATATGAACTCCAAATTGGTCCATTCCAGTTCCTAAATTTTTCTAGTATTATTGTCTATCCATTTGTGCCTCTGTGTTGACATGAAAGACTCACTAAAATTTATCTAGTACTTAATCTTGTATTAAATACATAAAACCTTTAGAAATTCATATCTTAAAATTTATACCTCCAAAATTAATAATTCCAGTTCCTATGATCTCATTTTAATGTCTAAACTATTACTGTATTTTATTTATATGTTTGGTGTAATGTTAATTTTTGCTATACTATGTATGTATTGTGTTGATGCGAGTAGACGAGCAAGCTACAGAGGATTCCGGGGTTCAACTGGTTGAGACTGCTGAGCAGGAGCTCGTGGAAGGCAAGTTGTGCCCTTGATCACTTTTCTTTACCCATTCATGTTCTTATTATTCAGAATGATCTGCATAGGTTAATTTTGATGGGACTCGATAGGATACCCTAGATTTGACTATCTTTATACCTTGTTTCACCACTGGTTTTACTACTAAATTTTTGGGTAGTACATGCTATTGCTTTATGTGGATTTGGGTATAGAGATATTTATTACTCATGATTACACTTTTTATTATCTGTTTATTCTTTATTGTTCATGATAAGATCATTATGTTAATGGGAACATGGAGAACCACCCGGGAAAAAAGTGCTACCACAAGGGTTTAATGGGACGCCCTTGACTGATTAACTAGGAAAGCTAGTGGATGGCTATCTTACCCGAAAGGGGCAAGGGCAGTAGGGGAGTGGTCAGTGTAGGGAGGTCCTTGGGTTGATTTTGCTGCGATGGCGGTCAGGCGAGGGATTCCTGCACTGGAGCTTCCTATAACTGTAGCGGGTAGTTTGAAGCTAGTGGAACTTTATAAAGGCCTCATAGTGGTACCCTGCCTCACTTCCTTGGTAGAGGTGTATGGGATCTGATCAACTCCGTGGCAAATGGGTAACACGACTTGTGGGTAAAGATGTGCAACCTCTGCAGAGTGTAAAACTGGTATACTAGCCGTGCTCACGATCATAAGCGGCTCGGACACTCATAAGATTAATTTATGGAATTTAAATTTAATCTGTCATTTCATTGCATCTGGGATTATTTTATTATTACTTTTATTTATTATTACTATGGTTTGGTATTCACTTACACTTAGTAACTGCTAATAAAATTTTGACCAACTTATAAAAGCAATGCTCAGCTTCAGCCTTTATTTCATTGATCAGCCTTACACTTCATGAACTCCCACCTTTGGTGAGTTCATGTCACATTATTTCCCACGACTTGTTGAGTTATGATCGTATGTGAGCTCACTCTTGCTGTCACACCCCCCCACAGGAGAAGAACAGGTGGTCAAAGAGGAGCCGTCTAATACCGAGGCTTTCGACTTGATCTAGGTGGCGTCTCCCAGTCAGCTTTCTGGCGCCAAGGATAGATTTTAGTTCCTGCGATATTCATATTTTATTTTTATAAGACTTCCGCTATGTAATAAGTACTCTGATTTTATTGTGACATTTATCTCTATACACTCTGTTATTATATATGTTGTCTTCTTTGGCGCATGTATGAGATGCACCCGGCTTTATTCCTTAAAACCGGGTGTAACACCTCAAAAGGTGACCTTGTGCATGACACCATTCACCTATTTATAGGGGTGAGGTACAATTACGTATGAATTTACAAGCATGCCCATAAAGTTTACAATTATGATTTACAAATATTATAGGGGTATCGTTGTCTTTTCTCTTTCTTTCTTGTTGCATAAGTCTTCAACGTCTTCCCCTTTGTCGCTTTACGCACGAAGCCTTTCCCATGCCGAAGGTGGCGACCTAGGCTCACATCTTCGCCACACATGTGTCGAGTTGAAACCTCTTCGCATACTGCTTCGGCCACAAACCATCTTCATCCATACTTTGTTATATGCTTGAAACACATTTGCTTAGGCCAAAGGTAAGGTGTTTTGACGATCTTTGTTAAAGTAGGCCCCAGCACCGGCCATGATTTGTTGGGCGATGGTTGGTGGAGAGAGAGGCCATGACGTGTGTTATTACATTGGATGAGCTTGTCTAGTGAAAATTGGCTGTTCAGAAGCCATTCACTTTGCTAACCTTATCATTTGTACAATTGATCTATTTTTCTCTTTTAACAATTATTATTTATTAGGAGCAACTGTCTATTTTGTGGTCAATTAATATTTAATAGAGCGAGCTTGTTGACGATACTTCACATATTTGATTATTTATTTATAACTACATTGGCAACGTTAGCGACCATTGTCATTGATTGTTATACTAATAATTGTTTCCGCATAGGGTTAAGAGGTATAATTGGTTAACTAATGTCATCCCATCTACCTACCAAGCAGGAAAGTTGGTTCACTGCATCTACACAACCAAACATCTAACATGTCATGGTGAGTTATTTTTGACTAAAAATATTTGGCTTAATTTCAAGACTGGCAAGATCCTCGTAAAACTTCTATTCAACCGGATCAACAAATGGAATGCCTTAGATATGAATATTGTGGCTGCATACTACTATGCATGAAACCAGTCAAAGCATCATCACTATGTCAGTTTAGTTAGTTGGGATAAGAGCATCTAAAAAAACCTTAAACCAACCTCAAAAATGTTTTTAGAGGAAAAAACAAAATTTTAGCCGTCCAACAGTTCTCTCGTCTTCCTTCCCGTATCCACAGTCTGCCGTCTTGTAAATATGTCGTCTCCCAATCACCTTAGCTCGCGGTGAGCTAACTTCCCCGCGTTATTCTTGTCTCGTGCGCTGTTTTATTGGGGCTGGAAGGCGGGAATTGTTGGGCCGGGGCGGCGAGAGAGACTTCAACGGCGGTGGAGACGACATCGGCGCCTGGATATTCTGCTGCTCCTTCATCCACCTCGCCATCAACTCTAGTTGCAGATCGGCGTCTCGGCTTTGCCTCCGCTCGCACTTGTTGCCGGCCCGGCAGTTTTTGCTCTAACCTGGGCGCCTCCGCCGACCCCGCCGCACGTCACCGCCAATCGCCGCAGTAGCTCGAGGGCACGTGATGCAAGTGCCTAGGCGTAGCATCTGATGTTTCACAACGGCGGTGGAGACGACATCGGCGCCTGGATATGTCAACGATGCTACACATGACATGCCAGAGATGGTTCGGCAGCAGGAAGTGGATGTCAGAACACTAACGAGGATCGACAATTAAATACACAAGCAAGTATTTGGTGCTGCAAGCGGCAGCTTTTCGGTGTCTCACTATTCATTATAAAGAAATTACATACTGTCATATATGGTTACAAACTAACTGAGACAATCACGACATGCATAAGGTCGGTTGCTGCTATCCCAACAGCCTAGACATGCCGCCTACCATACTTAGCCACTAATCAATATAAACTACCAAATATAGTTAGCAGGTGCTCAAGGTTTATTCTAACAATCTTGTTGAGCACCATTTTGAGTGCGCGGACGGTCCGGCCCTGGGGCCGGACGGTCCGCAATCCGGACAGTCCGCGCCTATGGGTCGGACGGTCCGCGCGTGCGCAGAACAAATTAGGGTTCCGAGTTTTGTGCTACGGTTGTTAGCTAAATTCGTGGGATTCGCTCGGAAATTAGTTTGTAAAGGGTTCAGCCCCCTCCTCTATAAATAGAGAGGTATACGGCCGATTTGTATCAACAGTCGAATCAATACAACTTCTATTTCGCATTTATTTCCTGTACAATTAGGAGTAGTTCTAGTCTAGTTCTAGTTTAGCCTCTTGATCCCCAAATTCTTCGCCTCTCCTCGACTTTACATCGATTAGAGGAGTATAGGTCGGCCTGCCCGAGCCTAGACAACTCCTAGGATCTCTCCTCCCCGACGGGGTCCCTCCCGGGAGCGAGATCCAGGCGCCGCCGGCGATCTTCCGCCGCCCCTGCGCACGCGCGGACCGTCCGGCCGTCAGGCAGGGAACCCGAGCTTCTGCGCCAGGTCGCGGACCGTCCGGCCCTGTGCCACGGACCGTCCGCGCCTGACCAGAGAGCACTGCCGCCTCACGCCAGGTCGCGGACCGTCCGGCCCTGTGCCACGGACCGTCCGCACCTGACCGGAGAGCACCGCCACTGGTTCTTTTGAAGTGATTGGTGCCTCTAAAAAGGTGTCAACATACTTTTTGGCGACTCCGCTGGGGACAACACATATAGACCTATCAAATCGGCCCTCAATGGCCGGTTCAAAAGATAGTTCTGAGGTTTCCACCAGCAATATCATCACACCGACATGGGAGACCTTGCCGGCTGAAGAACAGCTCCTGTTCGAGGAGCGCCAGGAGCAGCTGATCCAAGAAGCAAAAGCAAAGTTCTTGACCAACTTCAAAGTGGACAGGAACAACAAGGTCGTCCGACATCGGGCGACGGGTCCGGCTTCGTTCCGACCCACACCAGATATCTCCAATGTAAGTAGCACCAACGAACTCCAATCTCTTAAAGCTTACATAGACGAACAGCGAGAACAGTTGCAACGTATCGTAGGGGATATACAAAATGATCATAAACGTCTAGTGCGTGCGCTTGATAAGTCTACTACGGCAAATCTTTCTTCGCACGAGGTTGAATGGAGGGAATACACACATAATTCATCGGCTACAGGTTGGCACGACCAGTCACAACCCCTTTATGGGATGCCGATGGACATGTACCCTAGGCAACGACAGCCTCCCACGCACATCTGCGATAAATTTACCGATCTGCGCATGTCCGGACCGCCTGCACATGGGCGCGGACCGTCCGGGCCAGCGGCGGCTGATCCTATTTTTAGAAGCGAATTACCGAGACCTGCACCCAAGCCGCCACATGCCGTACAAACCCTAGATAACCCATTCGGACCGTCTGCGTATGATGCCAGACAGCCCGAATATAATGTCAGACGGTCCGGCCACATGGCCGGACAGTCCGCGCACGGAGTCGGACGGTCCGCGTATTTAACCGGACGGTCCGGCACAGAGTTTTTTAAGGAGGATGGATATCTAACTCCGTATCCGTCCCAGCTAGACTCCCCATCTCACCATACGACACAACAACATCATAATATAATCTATCAAACCCGTGAGAGTGAGAACTTTCTGACCCCTAGAAGGCCAGAAAGGAATGGCCAGTCCTATGAGCCTCATAGGGCATGCATTAACGCGCCGCAAAACCCAAACCAATGGGGAGGAAAACAACACACCAACATCCAAACAAACTCACCCATATTGGATCAAAGAGTCGGTGGTCTCCCACCGGCTGCCATCGATATAGTAAGGGAGGAAATAGCTGGGATGTTCCGAGATAAGCTCGGAGTTAGTATAGTCCCCGGGGGGCAGTCATATCGGAGACCTTATGATAGCAAGTTTGATCGACTCCCATACCCACAGGGGACCAAAATACCCGAATTCGTAAAGTTTTCGGGTGACCAAGAAAAGAGCACGCATGAGCACATAGACCAGTTCTTAGCACAGTTAGGAGAATTGGCCGACACCGAAGCATTCCATGTGCATTTATTTTCATTATCTTTAACAGGGACCGCATTCACATGGTATGCCACGCTCCCTCCTAATTCCATTTTGTCGTGGGGAGATTTAGAACAAAAATTTCATGAACATTTCTTCTCTGGCGATTATGAGCTAGATTTAGTAGACTTAGTGGCTCTACGACAAGAAAAGAATGAATTGGTTAGTAATTATATCCGGAGATTCTGGGATACGAGAAACCGATGCTTTCAAATTCATTTGACAGATAAACAACTGGCGGGAATAGCCTTTGATGGATTGCGCTATTATTTAAAAGAGAGATTAGAAGGCATCCAGTTCTTTACTCTAGCACAATTACATCAGAGAGCTTCGGCTTGTGAAAGCCGAAGCAGAGAACTAGTCAAAACGGTTCATCATAATGTCCATATAGTAGAACACAATCAAAGTAGTTCGGACGATGAACCAAAGAAAGTTTACACTGCCGAAATAGTTTGGCCCGAGCAGGCAAAATCTCCAGCTTGCTCCTCCTTGCAGTCAGTTCGGAATGAACGGCAGGAGGAGGTTAAGTTTACATTTAATGTCGGCAAATGTGATAAGATATTCGATGAAAAAGCTTTGGCATAATGACGCGCTTGAGACGAAGGGTGGCACCGACTTAAAGAGGAAAAGACTGTATAGTCCTGGATGGTTGGTGTTATAGTCTTGATTAGTTATCAAGGGAATGAATGTAATTATGTCCGGGCTGTGTCCCGCGCCTATAAATAGATGAACAGTACCCCGTACTGCTCACGCTGACTTGTAATCACTTGCACGTCACTCTTGGATTCTTGCCTTCTGTAAAGCCGAAGGTACAAATGCAATTTAATACCATTGATGTTTGTCTACAGTTATATAATGTGAATATAAATAAGCTAATGATCTAATATGATTAATCATGTTTTCTTCATGTTTAATACACTCCTATTTTTATTATTACATGTTGAGATGATGAAGGTATGTCATTCATGACCTTCGTCTGGAGACCATTATATCCTAAGGGAGATAATGCTTCGAAGGACGAAGGTTTTTAATCATTAACTTTTGTGTTACCTTGTTCTTAATTCATAGCATTTGAGAACAAGTCCCCAACAGTTACTATTTTGAAGTTTTCCAGGGTCTATTCTGCAAGATCCAGGGCCTCCCTTTAATGATTCTAACACTATCCTAGACTGCAGGTTGATTTGTAAAGATTTCAGGGTCTCTTTTAGAAATCTACCACAGTGAAAGGGTATCGCATGCCCTCAGCCGTCGGATCCAAACCCGATAGCTCAGATTAAAAGGATGAAGGGTTATCCTAGGATCTAATCTGCACAGCTCATCCGAGATCCAATGGTCATGATCCAAATAGCCCCAACTCAAATCCTGGTCGCCCAATTAAATTTCAATGACCCGGATCCAACTGACCAAAGTGGTACGCTCCATTATAATCTCGTCCGTTTACTGCCATATTAATGGCTGGAGAACCCTCTTTCTCCCCAACCAACAACAGGTATTGGAGGGCGCCCGCCATGGCGGTGCCCCTGCCGGCGACAGCCAATTCGACGCGATGGTGACTCGAAGCTACAACTGCTAGGTGCTACGGGATGCTACGAATATAGCGAAGTGGATGATGGTGTTCTTTATCGAGGTTATGAAGAGCTACTCCGGTGAGCGATTCAGCGGTGACCAATGATCCACCCCTCACACATACCTGGGTCACCTTGAGTGCCTCACGGCGCAGCCCTCCGACCGGTTCTTGAGGAATGAACGATGGTGCCAGAGCGATTCCAAAGCGGCGGCCCGTGCTCCGCCCACGGCGATGACCGATTCCCTCTCTGCGGCGGCGGCTTGATTTCGGGTGCTCGGGCTTATGCGCAAGGCACCTGGGAAGGCTTTATATGCGTAGCGTGGATGGAGCCGAGCGGTTAGGAGGTTGTTGAGCCAGCTGGCCAAATTTGGGGCCGGTCGCGGTGAGTTGTTCACGCGCGGAGAAGAGGAGCAGGGTTGGCGCGCGGCTTAGACTGCCATGCGGGGCCGCTTTGTCAGCGTCCGAGAACCCAGGTGAGTGTGTGTGGAGCTAGGTAGACTGGCCGCCCGGGTCCATGCGCAAGCGGCACAACGAAGAGGGAAGGCGCACAGGTAGCAGCTGAGGGTTGGTCCCCACATGCCGGCGCTGATTCCCCCTAGCGAGCCACGTAGGCCTGGGTTGTGTGGGCCGAAAACGATGGTACGGCCCAGGTTGGCTTTATTCTCTCCTTTCTTTTTCTTTTATCCTTTCTAATTTCTTTTAAAATTCTAAATTCAAGGATTCAAACCAAATTTAAATTCCTATTTTGAATTTTAGATTTAAAACACACAATAAGGTCCCAATTCTTATATAGCTCCTACTATTTGCCTTAACATTATTTGTTTATTTTTCCCCATCATTTACTCATGGAAGGGACAATTTACTTATTTAAGCTTTCTTTCTAAACTTTGATTTCTCATTTCTTCCTTTTGAATTTGAATTTAAGTAAAATTTAAATCTTCAGGTTTCCATAAAAAT
Source organism: Zea luxurians (assembly GCA_029449295.1). Lineage (NCBI taxonomy): Eukaryota > Viridiplantae > Streptophyta > Magnoliopsida > Poales > Poaceae > Zea > Zea luxurians. The sequence goes on from JAOPSE010000004.1 coordinate 21,711,315, forward strand.
GCACCACATAATAACATCAACATGATATGTATATATATTGTTTATTTCTATTTACTTTGCATATAATCATAGAGGAAGAGCACATGTATATAAGAATATTAACCTCTCTCCTTTATTATATAAAATTAGGTATTACAAGGGGAGAGACTAACGCCGGCCGCTGGGGTTTGGGTGAATAGTGAAGAGCAAGGCGGAGAAGAGGAAGGTGAAGCGGTGTCTCTCGGAGCAGTCGAGTAGTCCACTAGGCCCAATTAGAAAAAGAAGTAAAATGGGGGTGGGGAGGGAGGTCCACTTGGCTGAGCCATATTTGTTTTACAAAACCAGGAATCCGGAGGAGTAGCCAACGAAACATCAGTGAATTTGCAAGTGAAGGAATCATTTGATGACCCTCTAAGGATTTGTTCGGTTATTTTTAATCCATATGGATTGGAGGGGATTGATACAGATTAGGAAAAATTTTGACTTATTAGTAATTGAAACGTCCTTAATCCCCGAATCCATATGGATTGGGATATAACCGAACAAGCCCTAGCATGGAAGCCCCTTGATGATTGCCAATGATTACTGTTTCTCGAACAGTCGTCTAGATTTCCTTCCGACAACTTAACCGAATCCATGAATGGACCGTCATTAGATTTTCGAGTGCTTGGTTCCAGGGGCTTTTTGGGCGGCCAAACTTTTTTACAAGCAAAGCCTCCGAGGGGGATTACGGGCTCCATGATGAAATTTTTTGTTGCCCATAACTAGATCCGGCTGTTTAAATAGAGGCCCCTGAATTTTTCCCATTAAACCCAACAAACTTCAAATTTGAATTGACCGCAACTGATGGTCGAGAACCCGTATTCTTCAGGGAAGATCGTCTTTGATCAATAGAATTGCGATCAAGAAATAATCTATCAAAGACTGAGGGCTTCGGGATTACCGTAGCAGAGCATTGTCTTGCTATAGAAGAATTCCAATTAGCCGTAGAAGTTCTAGATTTCTAATAGATTTGCTTCCTATTTAGATTGGCTCGTTTACACCAATCCAGCTCTGAATTAGCATGGATTGGAATTAAATCCATGTCACAATCCATGCCCCAAAATAATCCATGACTAATTAAATTTTTTTATTCGGTTAAACACATCATGGAATATAACACAAGGGTTTGGAAATTTTTTAAACTATAGAAGACATGGATTCATAACTCATTAGGTATGGAACAAATCCATGAGATATTACACAAATTTATATTAAAATCCATAGATCAAAAAATAACTAGCTTCGAAATACACATGGATTAGTTGATGGATTTAATTACATCATGGGATTAGGTGTGAGATATGGATCCACCCAATCCATACCCGGATTAATTTCATTGTGTAATTTCATCCTACCGAACAAGGCTGTAGAGACGCTTCTCAATAGAAATGGCATTAGCCCCAGTGAGAATCGACCTTCGGACCACATCAGCGAATGATGGAGAGCGAGATCTATGATTGAAAACCTGGTTCCAGGAGGAAGATTCTTCATGATAATATTTCTTCAGCTCCCAGTCCAATGCGGACCACCAAAGTTTCAGAGATAAAAATATGCTTTGAAGGCATCACATTCATACACTCTAGAGTTGTAAATGGAGAAACCAACCAGCTTTGAGAAGACCGAGAATCTGAACACTCTCTATCAAAGAGAAACAATCCGAAAACCATTTGCAAGCCTACAAAATAGATTGGAGCAATAAACAACCCGCATTTTGCTCTGAAAGGCGAAATTTACATTGACAGAAAGAGACAACCAAAAGAAATTCCGAATGAAAATTACCAGGAATACAATGGATATGCTGCTCAAATCTTCACCATATACTATCTTGGAAACACAATCCTTGAACGAAATCCAAAGAGAAGATCCAGTCATCTGGAGGAGAGGAGGACGAGGAAACAGGTGGTGGACAAGGGGAGGAAAGAACTAGTGACCTATTATTTAAATTGTTTTCTGCTTAGAAGGAGACGCTACCAAAACAAGATTACTCAAAAGAATATAGACACCGATGATAACGAAGAAACAAAAATTTAGAGTACTAGGGAATCAACTTGGTCACTGTGAGTATCACAGTACCAAGCACACCATCTGCGTTGAAATAGACACTATGGACCTGAATGTCACACCGATTTAAGGCCAATCCAGGCGCGAATCAAATATGTGCTAGTATCAAATCTCACACATATGATAATTTATGATATAGAAAAGAATGTTATATCTTTAATATATAATGGAGTTTTGTATAAAATAGTTAAATAATTACATCATACGAAGACAACGATCCAGCAACCATAGTCCATAGTTGATTGGGAGACGACGACCTAGACCTCTCACAAACTCATCGCGGCATCCTTCATGCCCTTCTTCTTGGCGGTACCTGTTCTTGACCCAGGAGGTGTGAGTACAACAAGGGTGAGCTCACATACGTTAATCGCTCAACAAGTTATGGGGAATAATGTGCATAAACTCACTTATAGTGGGGGACATATGAAGTGTAAGGCTTACCAAAGGAGATGGTTAAAGCTGATTATTGCTTTTAAAGTTGGTCAAAGTTTTATTAGCAGTTACTAAGTATAAGTAGATAACAACCCAAATAAAGAAGAGATCACAATTAATAATAACACCCACAATGTAATGCGAATGACAAATTAAGTTTAGTTCCATAAATTACTCATGTGAGGGTCCGAGCCACTCATGACCGTGAGCACGGCTGATATACTAGTTTTACACTCTGCAGAGGTTGCACATCTTTACCCACAAGTCGTGTTATCTATTTGCCATAGGTTCTTGAATCCCATACATCTCTATCGAGGAGACGAGGCATGGTAGCACTACGAGGCCTTTACAAAGTTTCACTAGCATCAGAAAACCCGCTACAGTTTCTTAGAAGGGCGATATAGGAATCTCTCGTTTGAAAATTCAACGCAGCACGATCGACCCGAAAACCTCCCTATACCACAGCTCCTCTACCGTCCTTGCCGCTTTCGGGTAAGGTAGCCCTTCACTTGCTTTCCTAATTAGTCAGCCAATGACGTCCCATACCACCCTTGTGGTAGCACTATTTTCCTGGATGGTCGTTCCATGTTTCGATTAACACAATGGTCTTGTCATGAACAATAATAAACCAGCAATAATAGTGAAACTTGATCATAATTTAGTATAGCATTAATCCCAAAACCAGGTAGAGCAATAGCAAGTCTACCCAATAGTTTATTTGTTTGCAAGGTGTGGGGTAAACAAAACTGGGGTAAGCTATTAGGTCCCATCAAATTAACCTAAGCATGTCACGGTGATTAATAGGATCATTATTAGGTAAAGAAAAGTGATCAAGGGCACAACTTGCCAATGGCTTGAGATTCTAGGTACTTCACCAAGTTGGTCTTCGGTGTCTTGTAACCTCGCTGCTACTCGTAGCAATACATACAAATAGACAAGAGGTACATAAAAATAACAGTACACCAAACGTGAGAACAAACAGCGTAAGAATATTCTATGTGCCGTTACGAGATCGTAAGTTCGAGAATCACTAAAATCGAAGTTATGGTTAATAAGATATGGTTTTCGGAAGGTTTATGTGATTAGATATGGAAAACTATATTCTATGTTGTTTATAAATCATGTGAGACAGATAACTAATTCCTCTTTAATCTTTGTTATAACTTGGTTAGAAATAGTATTTTAGTCAGATTATAGTTGTGGACCAACTTAAAATATCACATTTAATTTGGAAAAGTTAATCTAATAACTATTAGTTAAACAAATTAGTTATTCATTTTTTTAAAACATGTTATATGGTAAAATAATGTTCTCAAGTGTAGGGATTACTATTACGGAAATAACACAACTTGAACGGATCAAATCGGAGTTAAAATGCACCAGATATGGATTATCTAAGTATATTATGTTTTTATATAAATATTATGCTTTAAAATATTCCTCAGGGGCTGTTTTCAAACTCCTGGGGACCTAGTTGTGAAATCCGAGCACTTAATTATAATAATTCTATTCCTGTGTGGACGACGAGTTGATTATGGCAAACTTGAGGGGCTCTTTAGAAAATGTAACGGCTGAAGAGGTATTGGCTAAGATGAGCTGCATGATCTACTTTGGATGCCCGAGATTAGTTTCTTATTACCCTAAATCGGTATGTACTCAGGACCGTCGATCATGGGATCTACGGTTTGGATTTTAAAGAGCTAGGACCAACACAAATCCGCCCGATCTAAGATCGACGACATTCACACCCTCGGCTGAAATGGTATTCACGATTTAATCTTGGCCTTTAGTCACAAGATCAATGGATACATCATAACGCCACAACATCTTTCCTACGTTGGTGTAGCACAGGGCCCCGCGGCGGCTTGTTCTCCCCCGCGGCTGCGCCATGGCCGCCGAGCACCCAAACTCTCCTCACAGCTCTATCCTTGACACACTTGGGCGCAAAACAATGAGACAGATACTACGGTTTGGATAGAAGGGGATTTACGAGAGCTGGTGCGGTGATGGCCTCTGGCCACCGCGATGGAAGGCGCCACAGATGTGAAGGCCGACGAGGGATTACAGGCTTCGGGAGTCTTCAATTTAGAGCGATGGATATCTCGAGCTTGATTTCGAGCATAGTATAGAGGCGTCGAAGGGGTTCACCAACGGCGACAACCTTTCACTTCACCCTACGGATGGCTCACCCAGATCCCCAAATGCTCACGGTGGCGGCAGCCAACTTCTATGATGGCCCCCGGCGGTGTAGTATTAGCTGGCCAAGGCAGCGCCGAGCTCGAGCTTTATAGTGGAGCAGGGCAAGGATCCGAGGGGGAGGAAGAATGACTCTCGCAACAGCCAGCACACCACACATGTTTGGTTGAGTTTGTTGCGATGCTCTATTTTGGGAGGACGACGACTAACAATCCAGTCCCACGGTCAGTGGCGTGAGCACTAGAGTGCGGCCACAATATACATTGAGGAGAGGGAAGGAGCTGACGAGGTGTTGGTCCACACGTCAGCCACACAGGTGAGAGAGAGTGGGAGCGAACTCGCTAACGCGAGGGCCCCACATGTCGGCGCGAGTTCGTCCAGGTTGGGCTGGCGTGGCAGACATGGGCCGAGTGGAGGGAGTTTGGACCTAGGTACTAATTCCTTCTTCTTTTCTATTTGTTTTTCTTATTTCTTTTGTTATTTCCTATTTCAATTCTAAATTCAAATTAAATTATGGTTTTGAATTTCAACTTTAAGTAAAATATGCAATAGAATAAAACCCAGAATGATGCAAGATGTATATATTTATATTAACTACTTTACTCATTTACATAAATGTTTCAATTATGCAAAACACACGTTTGTTTATTTATTTACTTATCCTTCATTTAAGTAAATGCTACAAAACCTATAGTAGAGGCTAATTCACAACTTATTCATTTCAAGAACATAGCTTGAATGGGTAGCCAATTTAGAAGTTTATTCCAAAAAAATTTATTATCTACTTACTTATTTATTTTTAGAAGAAAGTAATGTTGAAGAAAGTAATGTCCACCTTCTATTAAAAGTGCCACAAATATATGTATATGTATATATATATTAATGAGTGATTCTCATTATATAGTTTGCAAAGGTAAAAATCCACTTTAAAAAATTGAAGCTCTTTTCACTATTTCATTTACTAATCCCCAAAAACTTGATTTTGGGTGTTATAAATTCTACCCCCTTAAAAATAATCTCGTCCTCGAGAATAGTAAGAGAAAGGATGTATCCCAATCTTGTCTCAAAATATATGCACAATCAAGAATATAAGCATGATGCATAACTTGAAGTTAAAACATAGGTTCCATTAGACCTTATTATTATTCCTAAAATAATGAAGAACTAGCTACCACCTAAGGCCTTATTTAGGTCATAAAACTATTACCATTAAATTATACTCTAGTCTTGTTGCTCATTTCCTTCTTCATTGGCTTTTTCACCTTCAACCGGCACCTCTTCCTGGTTTTCGGATTCTTCGGGTTTAGCTTCTGCTTGCACCTAATTAACCTGCCCACGATTTAAGGATAAGGCCTGGCTTTTACCTCCTATGACCTAACCTTGCTTCATCGAAGTTGGAATTGTGTAAGCAGCCCTGTTGGGACAGTAGTTGGCATAATGTTCAGCTTGTCCACATTTAAAGCATGACCTGTTTGTGGATGCATTAGGAGCAATAGGTCCTACTAGGGTGCTTTCTTGAGGAGTAGATTGGATTTGCTTAGTCTATTGCCCGGGGCTGCCACGAGCTGATGTGCCTTGAGGTGTAGCATAACGGGGACGTGTACTACTTCCAGCCTGTCCCTAGTTAGTAGCCTTTCTTTTCATCTCGCCGAGCTCAACTCGCTTGTGCTCCAGAGCTATAGCCTTGTCCAGCAGTTTCTGGAAGGATGTGAATGAGTGAGACATGAGATGGTATTGGAGTGGCCTGATCAATCCTTCCAGAAATAGTTCTTGCTTTTTCTCATCATCATCAACTTCCCTAGGAGCATAGAGGGATAGTTGGAGGGATAGAAACTCCTTCTTAATCTCTAGAACTTGGTGGAGAATTCTTCCCAAGAAATGGTGTCAGCAGCAGCATGCGCTGCACAGTATGCATCCTACCAATCCACAACGGGGCCAGTGAGACGACCCGATGCATAGAGTACTTTCTCCCTATCAGTGCACTGGGCTATGTTGAGCATCTTTTCCATGGACTTCAACTAGTCATCAGCTTGTAGTGGCTCGGGAGAGCTGGAAAAATCGGTGGTTTGTGGCTCATGAATTCACGATGCTTATCCCTGGGTGGTGGTGGTGGTGGTAGTGGTGGCTGCTACCTATCTTGGCGGTGTTGAGCTTGCATTTCTATCACACCCGGTTTTAGAAGGTAAACCGAATACAAACTATGTACGTGTCAGGATAAGAAATTCAAGTACACAATGATTACATAAATGACTCATCATAACACAATGCTTCAAAAAACAATAAAGAGTAAGTAATAATATTAAAGACTAGAGTCATTTACATAATATAAATCAAAGTGCACATAATAGAAACGTAGCCAACATAAATTAACCCACCATAGGCAGCCGACTGGAGGAGGTCGCTAGCCTAATCCTTGAACTCGTCGATGTTCTGGAACTCCTGGAGATCTGCCTCAACGCCTTCTTCTTCTTCTTTACCTGATAAAAGTCGCCTAGAGGGTGGTGAATAGGCGAAACCTGAAAAATATAAACTTTGAACACACATTTCACCCGGGGTTAGGGTTAGAAATAAATAATCTTGAACTCGGAGTGCGGAAGATAGTTCCTCTTGCTACGAGTTGCTCAATCAATGCAAATAAGTTTCGGAGCAAACTCAAAACAATATGAGCAAGGGAACTATAGAGAGAGAGGAGAGGAGATAAACAAATCAAGTGATGAAGATCAACACAAGTGAACACGGTGATTTGTTTCCCGAGGTTCGGTTCCAAAGAACCTACTCCCCGTTGAGGAGGGCACAAAGGTCGGGTCTATTCCAACCCTTTCCCTCTCTCAATCGGTCACTTAGAGCGGTCGAGTGCTTCTTCTTAATCACATGGGTCACTAAGACCCCGCAAGGAACACAACACACTTAGGTGTCTCTCGCTTGCTTTACAAAACACTTGAGAAGTTTAGAATGAGAAGAAGAAAGCAACGAAGCAACAAGAGCAACAAAAGAAACATAAATCACTCTCTCTCAAGTTACTAAGCACTTGATTTGATTTTGGAGCTTTGAGAGGATTTGATGCTTTGATTGTGTATTGGAGTGTATGCTTTTGCTCTAGTATTGAATGAGAAGGTTGGAAAGCTTGGATGGCTTGAATGGTGGTTGTTAGGGGGGTATTTATAGACCCTACCACTATTCTAGTCGTTGCTGTCGATGGGCACACCGGACAGTCCGGTGGTGCACCAGACATAGCACTATTCATTGTCCGGTGCGTGCCACGTCAGCCGACCGTTGGGTTTGGAGCTGTTGACCATTGAAGTCTTCTGTCCTCTTGCGGCACCAGACAGTCTAGTGCGTTCTGACTTTGCAGACTGACTTCTGACTTCTGCTCTGCAGTCGACCATTGGTGTAACACCCCAGGTGTTTATATTCTGCTCGACAGTGAGTATGGATTTAAGCACGTAAAATCAGTGGATAAAACGGATGCTAAATTTCAATCATCTTCGGCTATCGCGATTTTAATATCGCATCTGTTTTGTCTGTCGCAAGTTCGACATCGTTTTTATTTATCTGGGCTCTTCCTAAATTTTCGTGATCTCGGAAATAGTTATTCCGAAAATCGGTGCGTCCGATGATTATTTAAAATTTATCGCTCGTGCGAATACGAATTCGGAAGCTCGACCTACTGGGTGATTTTTATCCCGGGCAAATTAGTTTGAACTCGACGACTAAAATATTTGGGGTAAAATAATTCGAATCGCGCGAAATCTTGTGCGAGGTTATGACCCAATTTATCCTTCAGCACACTCTTTTGGCGACACGAGTGTACATTAGCGGATCAGGTTTCGGCTAATTTCGGTTGAATCACGCAGAACAAATTATCAGTGTGGAAATCAGTTTATTTTGGTCTGTCGTTTCTTGCCCAGATCCAAATCTTCGGATATAAGCAATTGTTAAATAATTTGATTCGCCAAATCCGGAGAATGAAATGTGTATTCGTGTAGCGTGTCGGCCTGTGTACAACGCTAAAAATCGGGGCTCAAAAATATCTGTGATTTCTGTAAAAAAAAGAAGAAGAAAAGAAAAATAAAAAAATCTACGGATTTATCCTATCCTCCCCGCCGCCCCTCCCTTGAGATTTTTTCAAGCCGCCGCTACCTATTCTTTTTATATGTGCGCGTCTTCTTCTTTTTCCCTGCACACGCGGACCCTCCTCTCTCCTCTCACGCGTGCTTCTTCTCCCTCCCCTGCTTCCCATGGCCACCACCCTGGCATGCCCGGCATGCCGCCCGCCAAGGTGGTGGCGCCCAAGCTCTCCCCCAGCCCCAGCCCGGATCTCCCTCTCCTATGGCACGTCGGCTTCCTGCTCTCAGCCTTGGAGCTTCCATGGCGGCGCGCCCTCGAGTTCTATGGCCGCGCCGCGCGTCCTGGGGCTCACCGCGCCCGGCCAGAGCCTTACCTGCACTCGCGCGTGGTGCTTTTTCCCATCCCCTTGGCGCTGGATTTCGAGCTCTAGCCATGGCGCATCTCTGCTCGTCCTCCATTTCCCTATGCGTCACAAAGCTCTCTGCCGCGCCCCTGCTGCTCGCCGGTGCTTGCCGCGCGCGCTCCATCTCCCTGGCGCTCGACGCCCAGCCCAGCCGAAGCTTCCTCTCTCCATCGCGCGTCTAGCTCACTCTCCTTCCAACTCGGCGCCCAGCTCCTTCTCTGCTTGGCCATGGCTGCTGTGCTGAGGTCCCTTCCCCGCGAGTTCCTTCCTGCGCTCTCCTAGCTCGCGGAGCTCCCTTGCCATGGCCATCACGTCCCTATGCCCAGCCTTTAGCTTAGTCCCTATGCGCGCGAGCTCGCTGGTGTGCTGCTGTTCTAGCTCGGATCTTGCCCATGGCCTCGATCTACCTGTCCTGCCGTCGCTCAGCTCGTGCGTGCCTTGTGTATTTTCCCCGCTCGGCATACTCCCTCGCTGGTGGCCGAGCATCTCACTCATGGTGCCAGCTCACGTCCACCTCCTCTGTTGTTGACACCGTGCGCTCGGCTTCTCTGGCGCTGATCCACGCTCGCCCATGTCGCCGTCGTAGTGTCGTCGCTGGTGATAGCTTCGCGTGCTGTCAAGCCCATCATTTTCCCTGTCCAGTGCTCGCACGGTTTCCTGCTCGCCAGCGCGCCCTCTCAGCTTGCTTGGCCTTAATCCTCATTGTGTCGTCGACCTCGCCGGTTATCGTCGTTCGTCATCGCGTCGTGTGTGCAGCTCTATATACGTCACCCTCCTGTATCGTCGTCGAGCCCGTCGAACCTCGTTATTCCCTGCTAAACCTCGTCGAACCCTGAATCCCGGACGTTATGCAAAAATAAACGAGGTCCGTGTGCATCGCTTATCAAGTGCTCGGTCGAAGACTTCAATCGAAGGTCGTCGTCTTTCCGTACGTCATCAAGAAATCCCAAGAATCGGGTGTAGACGAAGCTAGCAGCGCGATATTCCCCAAGTGCTCGACACAAGGGCTGAACCAGAATCCTTGTCGTATTCACGGATAGCGCGTCAGATTTAGTATGGTAAGCCGATTTATATTTCCGTTAGCCTAATTATTAAATTAGTTCGATGAATGTGATGTGATTATTTTCATGATTTTGGAATAGTCGTGTTGGGTAGGTTTGAAATGTTAAATATGTGACGTATGGTAAATTAGTGAATGAAGTTTAAATTTAGTATTTGAAAATGTCTAAACAATAATATTATTAGTATTCCTTATGACAAATTATAATTGTTTGATAAAATTAATGGTATTCTATATATGATAGCTTAGAGTGGTATGTAATTTAATCCAGTCGCATGGTCTAAAAAGTGATGTGCTTTTATTCTGGTTCTAAATTTAAATTCCTTATACCACTGAGCTTAGAATTTAATTAATCAACTAATAAGTTGTGTTTAGGCTAATTGTAATTAATATGTATAGCTGGTTGTTTCATGATGTTTGAGTTAGATTCAGTTAATCTAGAGAAGTGCAATTATTGCGCTTAGTCGTATGTCGATAACTAGTGTTTTCGTATAAAATGGTACGACGCTTCGTCACTAGGTGTTTAATTCGCTATCGCATAGCACTATTTAGGTTTGTAATATTCTTGTCTATATGCATTAATGTGCATAATGCATTTCATTCAGGTACGTTAATTAATCGTGTAATGCGGAAGACAAGCCAAGTCGACCCAAGCGCGGGCTAATCCGCATGGCGATGCTGATGGACGAAACTGCCTGATCAAGTGCTAGGACAAGGATGATCGTCAAGTGGTCGTCGCCTAACAAACACTAACCCAGTGTTACCCAAGCAAGCCCCGGTGCATTTGCCACCTCCTTGTGTTTTAAAATCTTTATCACCTTGTTTGATGCATTAGGTGATAGGAGTTGTGTGCTAAACCGTTGCTGCATTTCCTTCCTTGGAAAATTGATTACCCTTCCTTGACACCCTTTTATAAAAAGGATTTTTATGATGCTTAGCCTTGCTCTAGAAAAACAAAATGTTTTGTTTTAAAACAAAAGTGATGCTTCAGTGGGTGCGAATGTTTTCAAAAAGAAAAACATGTGATGGTGGATCCATCAAGGCCTTGATGGGTTCAGCATCGGAAAAGATGTACCTCTGCCAGGTACCAAACTTTGGGTTTAAATGATAAATCTGAGACCGGGCGGTTGACTTGCACGAGAAGGGAGTCTCAGTGTAGTGTCTTCGTCTAAGTCGATTAAGGACTGTGTCGATGTGGGCCTGCTGACCAAGGACACTTTAACTGGTCACATGCCTCATCATGGGTAAGCTTTGCCTCGGGCAGACTAATACCAGAATAAGATAACACGCAATGGGAGTGGAGATATGGCGAGAGTAGCATGTACCCTCTGTGGCAAGAGGCTCGACGGTGGTTGTGACGGAACCTCCCAAGTCATTAGGCCCACCCACAGTTGTCCTTGTCCAACGGACCTCAGACAACCCTACAGGTGTTCCTGAATCAATTGACAAGTTCGGTATCTGCTTTCCTTACCTTCCCAAGAGCGTTTTACCCGTCATGCAGACATTACAAATCATCGGAGATACAGAAATGCGGAAGCGATTACATAAACTTACCTTTATTCAGAAGTAAGACAAAGTTAAATATTACAGACCAGGATATAATATACGAGTGCAGAGTATTATTATTACAAGCCAAGGGAGGCAAAAACCCCTCTCGATAAGTTTCAAACAAAAAGTTTTTATGGAGGATCCTTTCCTCCCGCAGCTTCACTCCTGGTGTTCTTCCTTTGGAACCACCTTAGAACAGAAACAACAAAAGTTAGTTACTTCTTCACCTAAAAACAACAGGGAATAAAACCTTGAGTATGGAATTACTCAGCAAGTCTTACCCGACTAAGGAAAAGACTCTCAAGGGTATGCTGGTTATCAGGGAGTCAAGGTAAGGTTTCTCAATAGTCAATGACTCTGTTTGCAGAAATGCTTACTAATAGTGGATCCTTAAAAATCCAGTTTTATTTTCAAGTTAAGTAAAATTACCTGCACTAGAGTTCTTTCTACCCTAGTTCAATCACTTGACCTGCACTAGCCAATTTCTTAACAACCCTTCATCTTTACTGGAGTTCTACGTATAAGTCAGTGACCAAGTCTTCATAACCGCGAAGGTACGGCGATCCGAATCGATTATACTCACCAGAGGATCTCCAATCACACGATATATGTAGCACTTAACCCTTGCATATGTTAACTCACCACTGGGGTTCTTAAGACCAGATCAGGTTCATGCCAACGGAGAGCACAGATACACCACCGTCCAGCCTCTTGCCACGGAGGTTACACGCTACTCTCGCCATCTCTCCACTCCCATTGCGTGGTATCTTATTCTGGCCTTAGTCTGCTCGAGGCAAAGCTTACCCATGACGAGGCATGTGACCAGTTAAAGGGTCCTCGGTCAGCAGGCCTACATCGACACGGTCCTTAACCGACACAGACGGAGACACTACACCGAGACTCTCTTCCCGTGCAAGTCACCCGCCCGGTCTCAGCTTAATCATTTCAACCCAAAGTTTGGTACCTGGCAGAGGTACATCTTTTTCGATGTTGAACCCATCATGGCCATGATGGATCCACCATCAAGTTTTATTTTCAAAACATCCCTCCCACTTTGCCACATCATCTTTTGTAAAACCTTTTTCTTTGCTAAAGCATGACTAAGCATAGTAAAAATCTTTTGTAAAACAGGGATTCAAAGGAAGGTAATCAAATTCAAGGAAGGTAATGCAAGAATTGTTTTAACATTCAACTCCTATCACCTAATGCATCAAGCAAGTGAGAAAGAATTTAAAGTATCAAGGGGGTGGCAAATGCACCGGGGCTTGCCTTCGTTTATAGGCGAATCAGGCTTGGATCCGCAGATGTCAAAATAAAAGCAATTTCCTGCCTGGTGTTCCGTAGGTGGTGGTGGCGAAGTCTTCTCTTCTTCTACTTCAACTTCTTCCTCGTTTTCTAGATATAACCATGTATATAAGAATGAATGCCCATGTAATGCTCATGAAGATGCAGAAATAGTAGAAGTTGGCTATCTAAAGTCTTGAATACAACTTTCCTTCACGGTTCTCCGAGAAACTAGGGTTTCCGGAGTCAGTAAAGGAATTCAAAGGGCAGGGGTAGGGTTTTGGGCTCTAAGTAGCAAACAAGGTCCAAATCATACTTAAATCTACCCAAGGCCTCTAATTAATATATGAAGGTCATCTAAAAAGTTTGGGGATTTTTGGGATTATTATCTATTTTCTAAAAATCCAGAAACAATGTTTTAGGTTATTTTAAATTCTCCAAAATCCCCTATTTGATCTAAAAATCATGAAACTATTTTTCTTAAATTCTATGAAAAATTAGGAATCTAGCAAAATTGGTTTGACATTTTTACCATTTCTCTACAATTTTCTACAGATTTCCAAAGTTTCATAGAAAAAGAAAAGGAAAAAGCTGGAACAGTGCTGGGCCGGAAGTAGCCCAAGCGGCCCAATTCCAGGGGAAAGCGCGCGCGCCCGCTCTCGCGCTACAGACTTTGCACGGAGGTCCCTGGCGTTCTGGTTAACTCAAGGTGGGTTCTTTTACTGTTGCCCTGAGTCACTAACGGTTTCTAAAAAGACCCCCCAGGTTCTATTCCCTTCCAAGTCGAGGTCCCCGACGATGCACCGCACAGGGAGCCAAGCTCTGGCGAGCTAGACTGGCCAGAGGGAGCCAAGACCGGTGCTCCCGAGTGGCAGACACCGAATCGGACCCCGCCCGTGCATTTCCCCTAAGTAAATTTTATGAATGGATACCCAAATATCTCTGGCCACGGTGACTGCGCACCCCGGGAATAATTCAAGGTGTTCCCGATGATCTACTTTGATTTAGTACAATTGGTTGGGCCGATGAGTTATAGGAACACACAAGGATGCTGGGACAAGATCAAAGACAACATGATCGGGGTAGCCCACGGTGAGCTTGGTTTTGCGGCGTTCTTCGACCGATTTGGGGGTAATCCCAAATTGGGGAGCTGTGGGAAACGATCGGAGCTGAAAGTTGGTTTACTGGATGCACAATTACCTAGTGGAACATGCTGAGGCTCCAATTTATAGGATGCTCAAGCGGTGGTGATCAATTTGACCGAATCGCGCTGGCGACCGGAGGGGAAAAGGGGCTCTGGTGCTTGAAACAGGTGGCGGATGGTAGTGATGGATCGACGGCGGTCACCGGACATGCATAGCATGGTTAGCCGCAATGTGGTAAAGTGTATGGACACGCGGCGGATGGCAGTGATGGATCGACGGCGGTGAAGGTTATCCGATCGACGATGAGCAAGGGGGAAAGTACAGCGGCTAGCCGTATTGGTGTCTAGCCCAACGGCGGTGATGATCTTTTGACCCTGCGATGTTATCTAGACTAAGATGGGCATGAATCACCTCACCGGCGCGAATCTACTCGCGAGGTCGCCGACGGAGGGGTGAGCGGTGGATCTGATCTTCGTCAGGTTACTGTACAATGGCAAACCCCATTTAGTTGGACTGACAGCCTGATTTGCAGAGCAGAAATCTCCCTTTCCCATGTAATGACTTGACAATCTATCTTTAAATAAGTTGTAGCTCTATTATTCAGCTTTAATCTTGTTATAGTAATCATAACGAGATAATGACTGGATCATGATCAAATTTAAGCTCAAAGATGGCTTCATTACACTATCATACCAGAATTCAGTCCCAGATAGCCTGACAGCCCAACTTTGAGTGCATTTTTCTCCAATTTCTTCATAACAACCATGCTTACACCCTTAAGCAAAGTTGTTCCACTTTCATAGAGCTACAAAGTTGATGTGGTGACCTAGGGTAAATTGTCACTAATTTGGAAGATATAAAGCTCCAAAGTTGAGCCAATATCACAGAATTTCAGACTTAGGTTTATAGGGTTTAAGTGGTGCTTTTTGCAAATAGACCCAAAACTTAGGGTTTAACTTGCAAATTCACATATTTGTGAACCATTAGACTTAAGATACCTTATTGTCATGGTTTTTGCACTTTAGTCCAGAAGTGCACTGATTTTGCACTCAGCCCCCTAGGGTTTAGGTTTAGGGTTTTCCAGGGTCCTTATTAGGGTTTTTTGTATTTCAAGGGGGTGAATGTAATGTAGGTCCATTCTTAGTAACATTTTATGACTATTTCACTTTAGCTTTAGGGTTTTCTCTATTTGGATTTTGTTTTACCCTTCTGAACCCCATTTAAGGTTAAGTACCATACTCCAGGGTTTTATTTGCAAAACACCATATCAATACAACTTGTTTGAAATTTTTGCCTAGTGAATGCATTCTAGGTGTGTCAAACATATGAAATGCTAATACTGATGATGTTATGCTCAAGTTTTAGTAACAGTAACACCAGGGGTGTTACATCCTTCCCCCCATTAAAGAATCTCGTCCCGAGATTAAAAGTCCTAGGGCAAGTAGTGGAAAAGGAAATGCTTCACATTTTTATTTCCTGATTTTTGGTACAAGGCAGGGGTTGTTTGGGGTTCACTCCTTTATTACAACAATGGTATACACTTTACAAATTACATGAGGCTAAAAAGCCTAGGAAATTCTTTTCTAAAAAGTCTTGAGTTTCCCTTGTAGCCTCATCTTCAGAATGTTGGTTCCACTGTATCTTGTAAAGCTTGAGAGTTTTTCTTCGGCTAACCCTGTCCTTTTGATCCAAGACTCGAATAGAGTGCTCTGAATATGTCAAATCTGGCTCTAGGACAACATCTATTACTTCAATTGTTCGGTCTGGAACCCGAAGACATTTCTTCAATTATGACAGGTGGAACACATTATGTACAGCAGACAAGGTTTTGGGTAGCTGAAGTCGGTATGCCACTAGCCCGCATTGTTCAAGGACAAGGAAAGGACCAATGTATCAAGGTGCAAGCTTTCCTTTTACCCAAAAACGTGTTACACCCTTCATTGGGGAGACCTTCAGATAGACATAATCTCCCACCAGAAAATATAAGGGCATTCGCCGTGTGTCTGCATAACTTTTCTAACGAGCTTGGGCTTTCTTCAAATTATGAATTATTCTCTGAACCTTTTCTTCGATCTCCTTCACCATATCGGGCCTGAAGAAGTATCTTTCACCAGGTTTAGACCAGTTTAGTGGAGTGCGACATTGTCATCCATATAAGGCTTCAAAGGGTGCCATCTTAATGCTTTCTTGATAGCTATTATTATATGAGAACTCCGCTAATGGTAAACATTCATCCCATTTTTGTGGGAATTCCAAAGCGCAAGCCCGCAACATATCTTTGAGTATCTGATTTACCCTCTCAGTCTGCCCACTGGTTTGAGGATGATAGGCCAAACTATGGAGCAACTTAGTACCCAGGGATTTGTGAAGTGCTTCCCAAAACTTGGCTACAAATTGAGGTCCACGGTCCAACACTATAGTCTTTGGAACACCATGCAGACTAAGAATACGAGCAATGTACAATTGGGCATAGACAGTAAACAGGTGATCTGTCTTGACTGGCAGAAAATGAGCAATTTTCTTAAGCCGATCAATTATAACCCAAATAGAATCATACCCCTTTGTAGTCCTGGGCAATCCCACAATGAAGTCCATGCTTATATCTTCCCATTTCCATGTTGGGATAGGTAAAGATTGTAATGGACCAGCAGCCTTCATGTGTATGGCCTTGACACGTTTACAAGTGTCACATCTTGCCACATAGCGTGCAATTTCAATCTTCATCTTTGTCCACCAATAATGTTGTTTTAGGTCATGATACATCTTAGTGCTACCGGGATGAATAGAATAGCGACTAAGATGTGCTTTATCCAAAATTTGTTGGCGGATTTCATCATTCTTTGGCACAACTATGCGGTTGTTGAACCATACAATACCTTGATCATCTTTTCGGAAGCAGTTGGCTTTTCCAGCTTCTATCTTCTCATGAATGTGCTTCATTCCCTCATCATTCCTTTGGGCATCAATTATCCTTGATCAGCTCAAGCCATCTTTCTTTGCATCTGATCATTGAAGCCTCTCATGAAACAATTCTTCTTCTTTATGTCTGTGTTAACTTGATCTATTGCGTATTGGGATAAGTGATTAAATTTATTGAGATACTGCGTAACAGTATCCCCGCCTTGCTTAAGCTTCATGAACTCCTCCTGTTTCATGTGGAGGACTCCTTCAGGTATGTAATGCTCTCTGAAGGCCAACTTGAATTCATCCCACGTGATTTGATGACCAACTGGTTGTACGACAACAAAATTCCCCCACCATGTGCTGGCAGGGCCACGCAATTGCTGAGCAACAAACAGGGGCTTTTGAGTTTCTGAACATCTGAGATGCCCAAATTTCTGCTCAATGACGCGGATCCATTCATCCGCCTCTAGAGGGTCTTCTGCTTTGACGAACAATGGAGGGCACGTCTCGGAGAAGTCCAGATAAGATGTCTCACGGGGGCCTTGTGGATAGCCCCGCCTGCCTTGTTGTTGGAGTTGTTGACCTGCCATCTCCCGCAGGAAGCGGGTATTATCTGCTGTAGCATTTACCAAGGCAGCTATGACCTCGGCAAGTGTCGGAGGTACTGGAGGTGGATTCGGGGTCGCTTCCCTCCCACGGGAGGTACCAGCCCCATCCTGAGCGCGAGTCCTGGAAGGCATCTAAGGAAAAGAACATTTGGAGCAATATGATATGCCATACAAACCATCCATTTCACATTACTTAAAAAGGTAATGTTACATACTCATACTTTACAATAGGATTACACCACCTATTACACAATAGTACTACTTCTATACAATATTATTCCTGCTTCCTGTCACTCTTGGTAGCCTCGCTGTCAGGCGTAGGAGACCATTTGTCGACCAGCTTCATAGAGGGAGGGGGCCTAAACAGGTTCAGTTCACCGTCGAAGGCTTCTCCCGCTACTCTAGAAGGTCCGGCTTCCATCCCGACAGGATCCGCAGGGACGTTCGGGTGCAGTTGCGAGTACAATACATGAACTTCTTCATGTAGTGTGTTGCAATAAACCTGCAAGCTATCCACGGTTGAGCTAAGCTCTTCCGCTCGGGCTCCAGCTCTAGCTTCGTTTGCCCAAGCTAGTGAACGAGAGTTCACAGCCTAGTCGAGCGCTAGATCCCGATCCGCTAGCTGGTCTTGCAGTTGACGGATGTTTCTTCTTAATTCATTGATTCTTCCGCCATCCACCACCCATATGTCGTTCCAGCGTCGGAGTTTGGAACGAAGCTGATTAACTTGTGCTTCAAGATCCCCGATCGGATCATTACTACCGCTATTGCTGCCTTCGTGTCTTGGGGCAAGTTGATGACATGGTACGCCAATCGGCCCGGTTGACTTGCGTGCAGTCTTCCTTGTGCGTGGCGGCATTTTTCTAAGGGGGAAATTTTATTAGCATAATTTTTAGCATGATGCATGTGTAATTACAGGATCAACCTTAGTTGATTCAACCTTCAATACATTGCACTCTTAATATCTAGTCTTTCAAATCAACTTTTCAGAAATACTTAGGTAAGAGGGGAAGAAATTTTCTAGATAAATCTTAGAAAATTCTTTTGAAGATGCCTCATAATATCTGCAGAGATGGGCTTCGCTTCGATACCAGCTGTGACGGAACCTCCCAAGTCATTAGGCCACCCACAATTGTCCTTGTCCAACGGACCTCAGACAACCCTGCAGGTGTTCCTGAATCACTTGACAAGTTCGGTATCTGCTTTCCTTACCTTCCCAAGAGCGTTTTACCCATCATGTAGACATTTCAAATCATCAGAGATACGGAATGCAGAAGCGATTACATAAACTTACCTTTATTCAAAAGTAAGATAAAGTTAAATATTACAGACCAGGATATAATATACGAGTGCAGAGTATTATTATTACAAGCCAAGGAAGGCAAAAACCCCTCCTGATAAGTTTCAAACAAAAAGTTTCTATGGAGGATGCTTTCCTCCCACAGCTTCACTCCTGGTGTTCTTCCTTTGGAACCACCTTAGAACAGAAACAACAAAAGTTAGTTGCTTCTTCACCTAAAAACAACAGGGAATAAAACCCTGAGTATGGAATTACTCAGCAAGTCTTACACGACCAAAGAAAAGACTCTTAAGGGTATGCTGGTTATCAGGGAGTCAAGGTAAGGTTTCTCAATAGTCAACGACTCTGTTTGCAGAAATGCTTACTAATAGTGGATCCTTAAAAATCCAGTTTTATTTTCAAGTTAAGTAAAATTACCTGCACTAGAGTTCTTTCTACCCTAGTTCAATCACTTGACCTGCACTAGCCAATTTCTTAACAACCCTTCATCTTTACTGGAGTTCTACGTATAAGTCAGTGACCAAGTCTTCATAACCGCGAAGGTACGGCGATCCGAATCGATTATACTTAGCTGAGGATCTCCAATCACACGACATATGTTGCACTTAACCCTTGCATATGTCAACTCGCCACCGGGGTTCTTAAGACCAGATCAGGTTCACGCCAACCGAGAGCACAGATACACCATCGTCCAGCCTTTTGCCATGGAGGGTACACGCTACTCTCGCCATCTCTCCACTCCCATTGTGTGGTATCTTATTCTGGCCTTAGTCTGCCTGAGGCAAAGCTTACCCATGACGAGGCATGTGACCAGTTAAAGGGTCCTCGGTTAGCAGGCCTACATCGACACGGTCCTTAACCGACATAGACGGAGACACTACACCGAGACTCTCTTCCCGTGCAAGTCACCCGCCCGGTCTCAGCTTAATCATTTCAACCCAAAGTTTGGTACCTGGCAGAGGTACATCTTTTCCGATGTTGAACCCATCATGGCCATGATGGATCCACCATCAAGTTTTATTTTCAAAACATCCCTCCCACTTTGCCACATCATCTTTTGTAAAACCTTTTTCTTTCTTAAAGCATGACTAAGCATAGTAAAAATCTTTTGTAAAACAGGGATTCAAAGGAAGGTAATCAATTTCAAGGAAGGTAATGCAGGAATTGTTTTAACATTCAACTCCTATCACCTAATGCATCAAGCAAGTGAGAAAGAATTTAAAGTATCAAGGGGGGTGGCAAATGCACCGGGGCTTGCCTTCATTTATAGGCGAATCAGGCTCGGATCCACAGATGTCAAAATAAAAGCAATTTCTTGCATGATGTTCCACAGGTGGTGGTGGCGAAGTCTTCTCTTCTTCTACTTCAACTTCTTCCTCGTTTTCTAGATATAACCATGTATATAAGAATGAATGCCCATGTAATGCTCATGAAGATGCAGAAATAGTAGAAGTTGGCTATCTAAAGTCTTGAATACAACTTTCCTTCATGGTTCTCTGAGAAACTAGGGGTTCCGGAGTCAGTAAAGGAATTCAAAGGGCAGGGGTAGGGTTTTGGGCTCTAAGTATCAAACAAGGTCCAAATCATACTTAAATCTACCCAAGGCTTCTAATTAATATATGAAGGTCATCTAAAAAGTTTGGGGATTTTTAGGATTATTATCTATTTTCTAAAAATCTAGAAACAATGTTTTAGGCTATTTTAAATGCTCCAAAATCTCCTATTTCATCTAAAAATCATGAAACTATTTTTATTAAATTCTATGAAAAATTAAGAATCTAGCAAAATTGGTTTGAAATTTTTACCATTTCTCTACAATTTTCTACAGATTTCCAAAGTTTCATAGAAAAAGAAAAGGAAAAAGCTGGAACAGTGCTGGGCCGGAAGCAGCCCAAGCGGCCCAATTCCAGGGGAAAGCGCGCGCGCCCGCGCCTGCGCTGCAGACTTTGCATGGAGGTCCCTGGTGTTCTGGTTAACTTAAGGTGGGTTCTTTTACTGTTGCCCTGAGTCAATGACGGTTTCTAAAAAGACCCCCCAGGTTCTATTCCCTTCCAAGTCGAGGCCCCCGACGGTGCACCGCACAGGGAGCCGAGCTCCAGCGAGCTAGACTGGCCGGAGGGAGCCAAGACCGGTGCTCCTGTGTGGTAGACACCGAATCGGACCCCGCCCGCGCATTTCCCCTAAGTCAATTTTATGAATGGGTACCCAAATATCTCTAGCCACGGTGATCGCGCACCGCAGGAATAATTCAAGGTGTTCCCAATGATCTACTTTGATTTAGTACAATTGGTTGGGCCGATGAGTTATAGGAACACACAAGGATGCTGGAACAAGATCAAAGACAACATGATCGGACCTGTGGAGAGCTGCCCACGGTGAGCTTGGTTTTGCGGCGTTCTTCGACCGATTTGGGGGTAATCCCAAATTGGGGAGTTGTGGGAAATGATCAGAGCTGAGAGTTGGTTTACTGGATGCACAATTACCTAGTGGAACATGCTGAGGCTCCAATTTATAGGATGCTCAAGCGGTGGTGATCAATTTGACCGAATTGCGCTGGCGACCGGAGGGGAAAGGGGCTCTGGCGCTTGAAACAGGTGGCTTTCACCATGGCAAGTACTCCGGCGATCACCGGACATGCATAGCATGGTTAGCCGCAACGTGGTAAAGTGTATGGACACGCGGCGGACGGCAGTGATGGATCGACGGCGGTGAAGGTTATCCGATCGACGATGAGCAAGGGGGAAAGTATGGCGGCTAGCCGGATTGGTGTCCAGCCCAACGGTGGTGATGATCTTTTGACCCCGCGATGTTATCTAGACTAAGATGGGCACGAATCACCTCACCGGCGCGAATTTATGCGCGAGGTCGCCGGCGGCAGGGTGAGCGGTGGATCTGATCTTCATCAGGTTACTGTACAATGGCAAACCCCATTTAGTTGGACTGACAGCCTGATTTGCACGACAAAGTTCGCCTGAGCTTAGCCTTGGGTGAGATAGGGGTGTGTCTGCTGATTGAGGGGACCCTCGGGCGAGGCATGAATTCATCCGGGACTACTGTTCTTGCCCGAGGCTGGGCTCGGGCGTGACGAGATCACGGCCCTGAGGCTTCAACTTTGAACCGCGCTTACCGGTCTACACAGTCTGTTCTGAAGATGTTTCTTAGCCGGTTTAAGGAGCATTGGGGGTACCCCTAAGTATGGTACCCGACAGTAGCCCCTGAGCCTTCAAGGGAGTGTAGGTACTCGCTTGGAGGTTCTGTCGGATTTCTTGCAAGGGGACCAGCCTTTCTCGGTTATATTTTGTTCCGATGGGTGCACGCGAGCGCATCAATCGGGTGTAGCCCCCAAGGCCTCGGAGGAGTGGTTTGACTCCTCTGAGGTCTTGATCCTTTTTGTGATGCCTCGGACAGCCTTGTTGTTCCCTCATGCGGCCTGGCCGCAGCCCGGGTGCACGGTTAGGCTCTGAGTTTTTAAGCTGGTTTGTTGATGTGGTCAACAGTTTGGCCGTAGCCTGGCGCTAGAGCAGCCCTCGAGCCTCTGCACGGAGCAAGAGGACGATCAAGGACTGTCTCGACTTTTATCGTACGCCCCTTCGTCGCCTTTCAGCAAGGAGGAAGGGGGGGGGGGGAAGCGCCATGTTACCCTCGGGGGGCACCAAACATGGTGTTTCCAGTGAGTTGCTAACGGGTGATCCGAGTGGACGCCCGAGCCCCGTTCGATAAGGGTCGGCTAGTGGCCCAGAGGCGTGCTCCAAAAGTACCTATAGGTGATTTGCTGGACCCGGACCCATTCGATAGGGTCCGAGGGCTCGGTGCCTCCCTTCGGTGGGATTCCATTACAAATCGTTCCCGCTAGTCTCGGAAATGTCCTAGGGTACCTTGGGAGCATAGCCCGAGCCTCAGCCATGTAACAGACGTACCCAAGGTCATCCCAGACTCTGCGTGCTTTGGGGAGGCTGTCGAACCCTTCCGAGGGGCCAGCCTTCGAACCCCTGATCAGTAAAGGGCTCGAAGCCCGAGTGCTCTGGGGCGGTTACCGATCCCCGGAAGGCGCAACCTTTGAACCCCTAATCAGTAGGAGGACTCGGGGCCCGTTTCCTTCGCTGAGAAGGATCCTTTTCGAAATATCCCCTTTCCCGGTACCTGTGGCAAGAGAGAGAGAGAAAGAGGAAAAGGAAAAGGATATAAATTTAAATAATGTGGCGCACCTTTTTTTGACGTGGTCATCATGACGGAGACGAAACGGCGCCCGCTTCGCTTGCCGGAGGTGTCGCTTGTCCTGCCAAGGAGTTAATGCGATGAGACGGGCGATTCGCGGGTCGTCTGTTGCGCGTGCGCGAGTCATTCGAGGAACAGAAAGACTGTTTCTCCTTCGAGTTTGAATTTCGCGACAGGTTCGGGCGAAGTTTTGGGTGGATCTCGCTGGGCCTTTATATACCCGGAAGAGGGGCCGGCAATGGTTTTTTACCCTGACAATTGCGCTTGCCTTCTTCTTTGGTTTCCGCAACCTAAGAGAATAGCCAGAGAAGAGAAAACCGCGCACCTCATCCCCTCCGCCTCCACCGCCTCCGTTTGGCGATGGCTGACAAGGTGACCGTCGTTCCGCCGCGCGACCCGTGGCCTTTCTCCACCATTGCTGTGGAGGATTTGGAGGCCCTTGTTATCGATGGTTTGCTCCGTCCTCTCTTCGGCGGGCCGCAGCCGGAGTGGATGGCCCCCGAGAGCGAGGCCGACCTGACTCCGCCGCCGGGGTACGTGGTCAGCTTCACCCCTTTCCATGAGCGGGGGTTTGGAGTGCCAGCGAGCCGCTTCATGCGAGCGCTCTTGCACTACTATGGGGTGGAGCTGCATAACTTCAACCCCAACTCTATTGCGCAAGCGACCATCTTCACGGTGGTTTGCGAGGGTTTTTTGGGGATTGACCCTCACTGGGACCTGTGGACCCATCTCTTCTCCGCGGATTTCTTTGCCGCGTCGACGGAAGTGAAGAAGGTCCGTATGGCGGTGCGGGCCGGTGGCTACACCCTCTAGCTGAGGCCGGGGCGCGTGCAGCAGTACATCCCTACCTCCCTTGTGTCTCGGACCAAGGGGTGGTAGAACTAGTGGATTTATCTCCAGAACGATGACGGGAGGCTTCCGCCGTTTTCTCAACGAGTGGTGACCGCCGCTAGCAATAACTGGCGCTGGGGGCCACGTGCGAGAACCAAGAGAGGCTCCAGCCTATTCTGCATGCCTTGCAGAAGTTACGAGATGAGAGCCTTACTGCTGCGGGGGTCGTTGCCGCTATACATCGCCGGAGGGTGCTCCCTCTGGCAGAGCGGCGGTTGCGGCTCTCGGAGATGAAGTCGGGGGTCGATCTGGAGGGCTCGCGGATGTCCTCGATCCCCCTCTCCGCCGACGACCTCCTCAAGCGGGTAGAGGGTATGGTAGGGAGGCAGGATGCTGGCGCCCTTAGCCAGCCCCTGATGCGCCCCGTCTAGGGGTATGTGTCCCTAGTAAGTGTCCGATCCTCCTTCTGTTTTGCGACAAGTTTTTACGTCTTTGGTTCCTACTGTTGGAATTTTTGTTCGTCCCCAGGGGTTGAGGGGTTTTAAACTCTCTCGGCCATCGGTCTCGGAGGACGCGATGGACCGAGCCACGCGGAGGCTCGCCGCAGAGAAGGAAAAAGAGAAGAAGGACACAGAAAAGGTCCGAGCTCGTGAGAGGATGCGAGCTCGGGAAGCCTTGGAGAAGCGTCGTCGGAGGCAGGCGAGGGATGGGCTCCCATTGGAGCCGTCGCCGGAGACGCCTGACGATGATGATGTGGATGATGATGATGACGAGGATGATGACATGGCAGCCCGACTTGGCCTCAGCCCGGACCCGAGGCTGGGCTAGGTGTCGCCGAGCCAGCCTCCAAGTGGGCTGGCACCATCAGTGCTTGGGGCCGGGACACCAAGGTCCCGGTCCGAGGAGCAGAGGCAGGCCGAGGGGGTACTTGACCCCTTGGCCGAGATGATTGGGGTGACTCTGGGGGTCAGGCCGAACTGTGTGCCCCCCAAGAGCAGGTGCCCGCACCGACCGTCGTGACGACGCCTGGGTAGGCCGCTCCCTCGGTGCCTCAGGTGTCCGAGGCAGAAACGACGCCAAAGCCGGCAGCGGGGCAACCCTCGGCAGCGCCTGCGGAGGCCGGGGCCCGAGGGGCCTCTCCGCAGGCACGATTGGCCTTGCCCCGGAGCGGGTAAGTATCTGAGGATACCTTTGTCTTGGTTTTTTCGCCGTGTGAGTTGAACTTGCTTTCTCTCTTTCAGCAAGCGGAGGCAGGGCTTGGCCGTTCTGGCTCCCACGAAGGCCCTTAAGATGGGGTCGGCCTCCGCAGCCGGTGCTGCGGTGCGCCATGCCGGTTGGTTGGCCTCCGCACAGGGCGCCCTCCGGCGGCGGGCCCAGGTGGCACGGGTTGCCATGGGACAAGCCTCTCAGGCTGACCCCCCTGTTGGAGCGGCCATCATGCCGGGGAGGTTGCTGACGCGGTCGCGACCCCAAGCCCGCCTGACATGTTGCCGACGCCGGCATCGACTCCTGTCGGAGCCGTCGCTATTTTCCCCGCGGAGCTGCCCGTTGCTACCGACGTCGGGATGGTTGAGGCACCGCCGCTCGTGGTCATCCTCGACCTTCCGGTTCTCGACCATGAGGAGGGGGCGGCCGTCGTTGCCGAGGTTGGTAATTGGAGACCTGCCACCTTAGCCGAGGAGAGGCCTAGTACGTCGACGGCGGTGGTACCCGATGCATCGATTGCAGGGGGACCCGGCGCCTCGGTGGAGGGGCACGCAAAACCGTGGCCTATTCTGGGAAGCAGCGGCCTTACCCTTGTGCAGCTCAATCCCAATGAGTGGTGTGGGCAGCCGCTCCGGTTCTGGAGCCGCAGCACCTCGGAGCCCCTCCTCTCCCTCAACGATGAGTTGGAGGAGAAGTCTCAGGATAGTTTCCATGAGTATACCGAGGCAGCGATGAGGTCGCTTCGATCGACCATGGAAATCCTTTCCAGGGACGTTCCCAGGGTTTTCCAGGTAAGGGTTTAGACGTACACCTTGCGTGACCAGGGCATTCTTTGTGACATCTTATTTTGCTTCCTCAGGAGCTTGCGGACGTGAGCACCGCCAAGTCACTGTTCATCCACCGCGAGAGCGACGTCTGGGATTCGCTGCGGTCCCAAAGGGCCACGTTTACCGAGGCCAATGAGCGCCTCGCCCAACGGAGCGCTGAGGTGGCGGACCTTCGGTTGCTCTGTGATGAGCTGAAGTCGGAGGCAGTGGCGGCGCGGGCAGAGGCGGCATCAGCATGGACGAAGGCTTCATTGGCCCGGGAGCGGTTGGCTTCTTAGGCCGAGGAGATGCAGCAGCGGCAGCTGGAGCTTGGCCAGGTCATCAGCGAGTGGGACCAATCTCGGAGCCAAGCTGCCGAGGCCGTGAGCCGGGCTGAGGCCCTTAGGGGTCAGCTGGCTGAGGCTACGGAGGGGCTAGCCGAGGCGTCTGCTCGGGCCGGGACCCTTGCGGAGGACCTGGCCATGGCCGTCGGGTCTGCTCAGTCTGCCCAAGCCGTGGCCTCGCAGCAGCGTGCCCGGGCCGAAGGTACGTTTCACCCGCTTTGTGACTTTGTTTCTGTCCCCATTCTCCACCTCATGTCTGAAGAACGTTGACCGGCTGTCTGCAGGGTTTGAGACGGCTCTTAACGAGTCCGTCAAGAACTGCAAGACGCTTGCCGAGGTGGCTGAGCAGAAGGAGGCCGAGCGCGTGGCCATGTCCGAGGCTGTCTCGGCTTTCAGCCGGGCCTTTGGTCTCGACGACGTCCCCTCGGGTAGCTCCCCGCAGAGTTACCTGCGGGCCTTGGGCGGCCATGTGCGTAGCAGACTCCGTGGGGCGCTACACCATGGCGTTAGGCGGGCCTTCACCGTGCTCGCTTCCCACTACGATGTGGATCTGGAGTGGGTCAGCGAGGGGTACTGCTTACCCGACGAAGAGGAGGCTACCTTAGCCGAGGTCTAGAGGCTTGACGCGGCTATCGAGGGCCCAAGCGTAGCGCTGGCTTCCTCCTTTGAGGTGGAGATCCTTCCGCCCGTGTTGCCGTCTGAGGCTGGGCCAGATTCTGCCGAGGGTGGAAACGACGCCGAGGGTGCTGCTCCTCCCCCTGTCGATGTCTGAGCCTGCAGGAACAGTTTGTTTTAAGTATGCATATGTCTTTTGCGGTCGCTGAGGCCTAGAAATTTTCATTGTCGGAGTTTAAGGCTGCGTTTCCTTTCCTCTCGTTTCGAGAATTAGGACTTGTTCGGTAGCAGAGTCGCTTCTCCGAGCATGAGCTACCCTTCGTGGAAGGTGACGAGTGAGGTATCCATATCCCGGAGGCGTAGGAGTCCCTCGGCTCGGTCGGCCTTGCCGTTCAAGGTCTCTCTCGCTTGTTTTAAGGATTCGGCTATCGGTATAGTCGAAATGGTACGAAAGTCGCTTTCTACACGAGCGTTAGGACTTGTTCGGTAGCAGAATCACTTATCCGAGCGTGAGCTGCCTTTCCTGGAAGGTGACGAGTGAGGTATCCGTATCCCGGAGGCGTAGGAGTCCCTCGGCTCGGTCGGCCTTGCCGTTCAAGGTCTCACTCGCTTGTTTTTGGGATCCCGCTATCGACATAGTCGAAAGGCACGAAAGATGTTTTGGTAGAAAAACTTTTCCGAGTAAAATTTTGACGCAGAGGGGGTTCCCCCCTTCTAGCCCCCGAGGGAGGGTCAGTTTTTGCTGAGACAAGGCCGATCCTCCCTTGATAGCCAGACTTTTTATTTGTACATGTGAAGGGACTGAGGTACCTAAACGACTTGAAACATTTTAAGGGTAAAAGCGACGTAGCTGTTCGATGTTCCAAGCGTTGCTGTAGACCTCGCCTTGATCGTTGGCCAGCTTGTATGTCCCGGGCTTCAAAATCTTGGCGATGATGAATGGCCCTTCCCAGGGAAGAGTAAGCTTGTGGCGCCCTCGGGCGTCTTGTCGCAGCCGAAGTACCAAGTCCCCCACTTGGAAGCCTCGGGGCCGAACCCTTCGGGCGTGGTAGCATCGCAGAGACTGCTGATACCGCGCCGAGTGTAGTAAGGCCACGTCCCGAGCCTCTTTCCAGCTGGTCCAATGAATCCTCTCGGCTGGTCTGGTTGCTTTGGTTGTCGTAAGCCTTTGTCCTCTGGGAACCGTATTCCAAGTCTGTGGGTAAGATGGCCTCGGCCCCATAGACTAGGAAAAACGGTGTGAAGCCCGTGGCCCGGCTCAGCGTCGTCCTTAGACTCCAAACCACCGAGGGTAGTTTTTTTATCCATCGCTTGCCAAACTTGTTGAGGTCGTTGTAGATCCTTGGTTTTAGTCCCTGCAAAATCATACCATTGGCGCGCTCCACCTGCCCATTTGTCATTGGGTGAGCTACGGTGGCCCAGTCCACACGGATGTGGTGGTCCTCGCAGAACTCCAGGAACTTTTTCCTAGTGAACTGCATGCCATTGTCGGTGATGATGGAGTTTGGGATCCCAAAGCGGTGGATGATATTTGTGAAGAACGCCACCGCCTACTCGGACCTGACGCTGGTTAAGGGTCGGACTTTGATCCATTTGGAAAATTTGTCGATGGCGACCAGTAGGTGCGTGAAGCCCCCGGGTGCCTTCTGCAAGGGACCCACGAGGTCCAGACCCCACACAGCGAAAGGCCAAGTGATTGGTATCGTCTGGAGGGCCTAAGCGGGCAGGTGCGTCTGTCTTGCGTAGAATTGACACCCTCGGCAGGAGTGTACAATCCTAGTAGCGTCGGCCACTGCGGTCGGCCAGTAGAAACCTTGTCGGAAGGCGTTTCCTACGAGGGTCCGAGGCGCCGCATGGTGACCGCAAGCCCCTGAGTGTATTTCTTGCAACAGCTCCTGCCCTTGGGCGACAGATATGCATCGTTGGAGAATGCTTGAGGGGCTGCGGTGGTACAACTCCTTTTCATCACCCAGCAAAACGAACGACTTGGCACGCCGAGCCACTCGCCGGGCTTCGGCCTTGTCGAGGGGCAGTTCTCCTCGGAGGAGATATTCCAAGTATGGGGTCTGCTAGTTCAGGTTTGGCGTAACCCCATCCTGCTCTTCCCCGACGTGCAGGGCCTCACCCTCGGCAGCCGAGGGCACCTCGGGCTGGGCCGAGGTTTCCTCGGGTTCGGGCGCGTCGTCGATTTTGACAGATGGCTGATATATATCCCTGGAGAAGACATTTGGGGGAACCGTCGTTCGCCCCGAGGCTATTTTCGCCAGCTCATCTGTGGTTTCGTTGTACCGTCGAGCAACATGGTTGAGTTCCAGCCCATAGAACTTATCTTCCAAGTGCCGAACTTCGTCGCAGTAGGCCTCCATTTTCCGATCGCGGCAGTGAGAGTTCTTCATGACTTGGTCAATAACGAGCTGCGAGTCGCCACGAGCGTCGAGGCGCCGAACCCCTAGCTCGATAGCGATGCGCAGTCCATTAACCAAGGCCTCGTACTCGGCCACGTTGTTTGACGCCGGAAAATGGAGGCGTATTACGTAACGCACATGTTCTCCGAGGGGTGAGATGAAGAGCAAGCCCGCGCCTGCTCCAGTTTTCATCAGTGACCCATCGAAGTACATGGTCCAAAGTTCGTCCTAGATTGGGGCCATTGGCAACTGGGTGTCAGTCCATTCAGCCAGGAAGTCAGCCAAGACTTGGGATTTTATGGCCTTCCGAGGGGCAAATGAAAGCGTTTCGCCCATGAGTTCCACTGCCCATTTTGCTATCCTACCCGAGGCCTTTCAGCTCTGGATGATCTCTCCCAGGGGGAAAGATGACACCATAGTAACCAGATGAGACTCAAAGTAGTGTCGCAGCTTCCGCTGTGTCAGAATCACTGCGTAGAGCAGCTTCTAGATTTGCGGGTAGCGGATTTTGGTCTCGGATAGCACTTCGCTGATGAAGTAGACTAGCCTCTGGATGAGCAGTGCATGCCCTTCTTCTCGTCTCTCGACTACGACCGCAGCGCTCACCACCTGAGTGGTTGCGGTGACGTAAATCAAGAGAGCTTCTCCCGCAGCGGGGGGCACCAAGATGGGCGCATTAGTAAGGAGTGCCTTTAAGTTTCCGAGGGCTTCTTCGGGCTCGGGAGTCCAAGTGAAGCGCTCAGACTTCCTTAAGAGGCGGTACAAGGGCAATCCTTTCTCGCTGAGGCGCGAGATGAAGCGGCTCAGAGCCGCAAGGCATCCCATGACCCTTTGTACTCCTTTTAAATCTTTGATGGGTCCCATGTTGGTGATGGCTGTGATTTTCTCCGGGTTGGCCTTGATGCCTCGTTCGAAGACGATGAACCCTAAGAGCATGCCTCGGGGACTCCGAAGACACACTGCTCAGGATTGAGTTTTACGCTCTTCACTTTTAGGCACCTCGATGTTGCCCCAAGGTCAGAGAGGAGGTCGGAGGCTTTCCTTGTTTTGATGATGATGTCATCGACGTAAGCCTCGACCGTTCTGCCGATGTGCTCTCCGAACACATGGTTCATGCACCTCTGGTACGTTGCACCTGCATTCCTCAAGCCAAATGGCATAGTAGTATAACAATACATGCCAAAAGGTGTGATAAAAGAAATTGCGAGCTGGTCGGACTCTTTCATCTTGATTTGGTGATAACCTAAATAGGCGTCGAGGAAAGACAGGGTTTCGCACCCAGCAGTGGAGTCCACAATTTGATCGATGCGGGGTAGAGGGTAGGGAACCTTCGGACATGCTTTGTTTAACCCAGTGTATTCTACACACATCCTCCATTTCCCACCTTTTTTCTTTACAAGCATAGGGTTAGCTAACCATTCGGGATGGAATACCTCTTTGATGAACCCTATAGCCATTAGCTTGTGGACCTCCTTTCCTATGGCTCTATGCTTCTCTTCATCAAAGCGGCGCAGGTGCTGTTTCACGGGTCAGGCTCCAGCTCGGATGTCCAGTGAGTGCTCGGCGACATCCCTCGATATGCCTGGCATGTCCGAGGGACTCCACGCAAAAACTTCGGTGTTTGCGCGGAGAAAGTCGTCGAGCACTGCTTCCTATTTCGGGTTGAGCTCGGAGCCGATCCTGACTTTCTTGCTGGCATCGTTGCTGGGGTCGAGAGAGACAGACTTAACCGCCTCGGCTGGTTTGAAGTTGCCGGCGTGCCGCTTCGCGTCGGGTGCCTCCTTGGAGAGGCAATCCAGTCGGCGATGAGAGCTTCGGACTCGGCAAGAGCTTCGCTGTACTCCACGCATTCCACGTCGCACTCGTAAGCGTGGTGGTACGTGGGGTCCGACGATGATGACTCCCTTGGGGCCAGGCATCTTGAGCTTGAGGTAAGTGTAGATGGGGATGGCCATGAACTTGGCGTAGCACGGTCTTCCCAGCACCGCGTGATAGGTCCCTCGGAACCCGACTACCTCAAAGGTGAGGGTTTCCTTTCGGAAATTGGAGGGAGTTCCGAAGCAGACGGGCAAGTCAATCTGTCCGAGGGGCAGGATAAGCTTTCCGGGTGCAATCCCGTGGAAGGGTGCTGCACAAGCCCGGATCTCAGACCGATCAACCCCCAGGAGCTCTAAGGTCTCGGCGTAGATGATGTTGAGGCTGCTGCCTCCGTCCATGAGGACCTTGGAGAGCCTAATGTTGCCGATGATTAGGTCGACGACGAGCGGGTACCTTCCTGGGCTCGGCACGTAGTCGGGGTGGTCGCCTTGGTCAAAGGTAATGGGCTTGTTGGACCAGTCTAGGTAGACTGGCGCCGCTACCTTCACCGAGCAGACCTCCCGGCGTTCCTGCTTGCGGTGCCGAGCCGAGGCGTTCGCCACTTGTCCGCCGTAGATCATGAAGCAGTTGTGGACCTCTGGGAACTCCTCTTCCTTGTTGCCCCCCTTCTCGTTGTTGCCTTGGTCCTTGCCACCTTCTGTCGAGGGTCTAGCCTTGTTGAAGTAGCGCCGGAGCATGTCGCACTCTTCAAGGGTGTGCTTGACGGTTCCCTGTGATAGGGGCACGACTCCTTGAGCATCTTGTCAAACGTGTTGGCCCCTCCGGGAGGCTTCCGAGGATTCCTGTGCTCGGTAGCGGCGACGAGGTCTGCATCGACGGCGTTGCGCTTTGCTTGCGCCTTCTTCTTGGCCTTTTTCTTCGTGCCACGCTGGACGGATGCCTCGGCGTCGTCTTCCTTCTGCCTTCCCTGAGGCTGCTTGTCCTTCCGGAAGATGGCTTCGACCGCCTCCTGGCCAGAGGCGAACTTGGTGGCTATGTCCATCAATTCGCTTGCCTTGGTGGGTGTTTTGCGCCTTAGTTTGCTCACCAGGTCCCGGCAAGTGGTGCCGGCGAGGAATGCTCCGATGACGTCCGAGTCAGTGATGTTAGGCAACTCGGTGCACTGCTTTGAAAACCATCGGATGTATTCTCGCAGGGATTCCTCGGGCTACTGGCAGCAGCTCCGGAGGTCCCATGAGTTCCCAGGGCGCACGTACATACCTTGGAAGTTTCCAGCGAAGGCCTTGACTAGGTCATCCCATCCAAAGATCTGCGCTAGGGGCAGATGCTCCAGCTAAGCCTTGGCGGCGTCAGAGAGGAAAAGGGGGAGGTTGCGGTTGATGAGGTTGTAGTCGTCCGTCCCTCCCAACTGGCAGGCCAACCGGTAATCCGCGAGCCACAACTCTGGCCTCGTCTCCCCCGAGTACTTGGTGATGGTAGTCGGGGCTCGGAACCGGGCTGGGAACGGTGCTCGTCGTATGGCCCGGCTGAAGACTCGCAGACATGGTGGCTCGGGTGAGGGACTCCGATCCTCCTCACTATCGTAGCGTCCCTCGTGCCTGGGGTGGTAGCCTTGGCGCACCTTTTCCTCGAGGTGGGCTCGACGGTCGCGGTGGTGTTGCTTATCGCCGAGGCGATCCGGGGCTGCAGGCATCCCGTCCCGTGTGCGCTTGGTGTGGACCGAGGCCTCCTGCATGCGTTGGGAGGGCATTGCGTGATGCTCCGAGGGGTCTCCTCGCCTCTGGGAGGCAGAGCTCTCGGCTTGTTGGACAGCGGCGTCTTCCAGGAGGCCCTTGAGCTCGCCCTGGATACGTCGCCCCTCGATGGTGGATGGCTCCGGCATTGTTCGAAGTAGCATCGCCGCTGCAGCAAGGTTCTGGCTGGCCCCGTTGAAGGCCGAGGGCAGCCCTGCCCTGGCATCATCAACGATACGGCCCTAGACGTCTCGGGCCTGATGACGCGCTCCTCTAGCGAGTGCCCGGCCTGCCCACTCCTGCTCGATGTTTTGTCAGAGCTGCACAAGTCGCCCTGCTTCTTCGTCGAGCTTGGCCTACATCTCGCGGAGTTGCTCAAGCTGTGTGTCCTGACCACCCGCAGGGACTTGGACCACAGCTAGCTCCCACGGGATCTCAACGCGAGACGTAGGTGCAAGGGCGCCGTCACTTCCTGGCATGCCGAGGTGGTTTTCTCTGTCATGATCTTCCTGATCGATGTGGTAGCACTCGCGAGTTGGGTCGCAACCCTCGTCATCAAGGGTGTGGCCATCATCAGAGCAGCCGGAGAGGCCGTGGTCACATGCGGACATGAAGTCATGCATGGCACCGGGATCACAGAGTTCGGAGAAATCCCAACTGACGTCGGGGTCGTCCTCTTCCTCAGAACCCGCGGGTCAGGAGGTTGAGACGACCATCAGTCAGTCCCAAGTTGACCACATATGGTACCCCAAAAGGTCAGGATATGCCCTCACGAAAGCGCTCACCGATGCGGGGTCACTTGGTGGATCAAAGCTGAATCTAAAGGGAACGGGATGGAAAACTAAAGGTACCTGCTGGTTGGTAGACGGTGGTGAAGTTGAATCGGAGGTGGAATGTGTCGTTATCTCGGGTGCGAGACTAATGCCCGACAAGTCCCTCTCAAGGGTGCCGGCGTCATCAGTCCGCCTGGGGCTGGTGTTTTGCAGGGAAGCGACACCCGTCGTTGTCTCAGGTGCGAGGATAACGCTCGACATGTCCCCACAGGGGTGCCGACGTCGTCGACTCGCTCTGGTCTGAGAGCCGTCGAGGTGCTGCCCCCTGCCTGGCCATGTTTGCCCCATCTCCGTCTCCTTCGACGAGGAGGGTGGCGGGGTTGACCCGAGTGTTCTTCCGCCACGGGGAGATGCCGTCGCCGAGTTCGCCTCCACCGGGCGAGCCGTTGACCGTCGTTGTTGTCATGCTACGGAGGGAGCAGTACCATGTCGTAGCCGCCGTCGAGGGACATGAACTCGAGACTTCCAAAGCGGAGCACCGTCTCAGGCTGAAGAGGCTGCTGAAGATTGTCCATCTGGAACTCAACGGGAAAGTATTGTCAACACGCAGCGAGCCCCTACCTGGCGCGCCAACTGTAGGTGTTTCGGACCCGGGGGACCCTCAACCGGATTGACTAGTGAATTTAGTGTCGCGTGCCCCTGTCCAGATGGGTTGATGCAAGATGGAACATAAGCGAAGGGATGAGGCTTATATTATCTTGCACCAGGGGTGCTTGTAGTAGGGGTTACAAGCGTTGCGAGGGAGAGCGAGGGCGAGAGAGAGAGAGAGAGGATCCGGTCCTGGGGTGAGGTGTCTGAGTTAGCCTCCACCGCGTCTCTCCTACTCTGCCTGCCTCTACTCGCCCCACTTTTTTCCCTCCTCCCTCCCCTTAGGAAGGCCCTGGACATCCCCTTTTATAGATGCAAGGAGATAGTCCAGCTGTACAATGGGGGTGTAGCTATGTGCTAACATGGCCGGTGGAGGAGTGCCTGAGCCCTATATATGTGTTAACGTGGCCATCGGAGAAGTGCCTTGAGCCCTGTACAAGCATAGCTGGCGGTGTGGCATGGATCCTGCTGACATTTCCTTGCTTCCGTAGGGGGTTGAGAGCAACCGACGTCATGGGCACATGCAGGGAACCATCATTACCCGTTGTCGGAGTAACCTAGATGGGACACCGGTCTTGTTCCTTCATAGCCTGAGGCAGCTAGCTAGGGGTAGGGTAATGATGTATCCCCTATAGCGTAGTCGGTCCGAGGCCGAGGTCGGGCAAGGTGGAGACTTCTCCTGAGGCCGAGGCCTAGGGTCGGGCGAGGCAGAGACCTTCTCCCAAGGCCAAGGCTGAGGCCGAGGCCTGAGGTCGGGCGAGGTGGAGCTCCTTGTTGCACCCGAGGCTGAACTCGGGAGTGGCCGTGACTGTTGCTAGTCTTTCCCTGGTGGTTGGCACAGTAGTCGGAGCGGGGTGAATAGTGTTGTTTCCCTGTTAGAATGGTAAGTGAAAGGGCGAAGTGATTGCGGTCACTTCGACCTTGCCGACTGAGGCACGCGTGTCAGGATAAGGTGTCAGGCGATCCCCACATTAAATGCGCATGCGATACGGTCGGTTGGTGAGGCGATCTGGCCGAGGTCGCTGCATGACAAAGTTCGCCCGATCTTAGCCTTGGGTGAGACGGGGGTGTGTCTGCTGACTGAGGGGACCCTCGGGCGAGGCGTGAATTCGTCCGGGACTATTGTTCTTGCCCGAGGCTGGGCTCGGGCGTGACGAGATCGCGGCCCTGAGGCTTCAACTTTGAACCACGCTTACCGGTCTACACGGTCTGTTCTGAAGATGTTTCTCAGTCGGTTTAAGGAGCATTGGGGGTACCCCTAAGTACGGTATCCAACAGGCGCCTATGCGTGGCTCGACGCTTAATGATGAGCTGGCCTCCATATAGCAATATATGGAGTATAAACTGTGATAAACTATCATGTGTGGATCTTGCATCATTGGAAAATTGGGCTGTGATGGAATTTTCTGCAGGTACACTAACCTCGAAAACGTATGTGTAGCTGACGACTAGCAAAATACCGAGAGAGTCGTAAGTATGCCACCGATACAGAACGTTATTGCCACAATATGTTGGCAAAAATCGTGAGGATGCATAAGACGAGCATGCATCCTGATTGTTGCATCATGTTTGTCACCTATACACCCAAAATGCTTCTCTCATCTTTATTCCAGTAACCAGTGATTGTAAATAATATGATGTAATGCTGTATTATGAACTTCAGTGAAATAGTTATTCTCCATTTCCTTAGGTATTATGTTTAGCTGTTATAGGTGTTTGCTCTTATACTTGATGTGCTGATAGAAGGTTGGTGACTTGATTGCCTAAATCCAAAACTAGGCTATGTTCTTATTTAGCGAACCATCACCCAAAATTTGAATTTTTCCGTTATCCCTCCATGACCAAGCCCATGCAAATAAATGCGTAGACAATTTCCTTATTGGACATAAAGTGTACCCAAGCTTTAAACAAGAATCTCGAGTCATGTTTTCCTTTTAAAACCATTCCCTTGTTCGATTGGCGCAAGTTGATGTCTCCATTCCAGTTTGCCTGTTCTTGAAGATCGCAATGTTGTTTTATCAACCCAACCTAGGAAAGTTATGCCTGATTAGTTTCCTTTAATTTGATGCCTTTGGTTTCTCCATATTTATCGAAGGCATACCAACTTAATCTTATGATTGTCTTCCCTCCGTATCTAATCAAATACCGATCCTTGATCTTGTAATCTCTATGATGGGCATAGAAATATGCTTGGGGCTAAATTAACAGTCTCCTATCATACTCTTTTCACCAAGTTTAGGTTATGGCCATACCTTGTCTGTTTCATCGGGCCATGATCAATTTGGCTCTCTACTTGTAATTATTTTGACAGGTAGAGTTTCTTTATATATTGTTCTCCTTGACCAGTCTATTTGTGTTGTGCGAGGTTTCTTATTGGTTATGTCTGGAAATGGTGTTATGACTAAAACCGGTGGTGCCGTGACGAAACCGAGGGCCTTCTGTGTGTGCACACACATGGTTGTGCTGCTCGGCACGCGCTGGTATCACAATTAGTAGTTGTAATCCATTATGAGACTATATCAATATGTTATATGGGCACAATCTAGTTTTGCCATGGAGATTCTTTATTAGTGCCAGTTTTGTAATGGTGTCATGGTTAATGACTTATGGTGCCGCAGCAAAACTGAGAGTCTCCTGTGAATGCGCACACAGGATTGTGCTACTCGTCGATGCTAGTATCAAGGTCTCTGGTCATGATCCATTGTGGAACTACACTAGTATGTTATCTTCCATAAATTACTTCCTTGAAACAATTTCTATGTTGTTTGTCAAGTGATCAAGCAACATCTATCATCTCTATTGGATCAAAAGGGCATACCCCTTTCATATGTGGTCTCTTTTCCCTTGACTTTGATAGTGACTGCACGCATACAAGTTCCCTTTGCATCCTTTGTGTAAAGGTGAAGCCATGGAGCTTTTTATTATTGGAAAACAGCTAATTAGCTCTCAAAATGAAGATTGGATTTCCCCTAATGCTGAGATGCAGGAGTTTGTTCATTCGCTCTCTTATTTAATCCATGTATTCCTAGACCAAGTCAGTTCATCTCGTATGAAGAAACGGATGAACAACCTGACCAAATAGATTTCTACTCAAGTGCATGATCTCTTGTTAACAAAAGTGAACTCTCAACCCTTGGCTTACTGATGGTACTGAGAGGACATGCCCAATGTCAAAAGTAGTTCAACAAGTTGGTTTTGACTAACTTGTAACTACCCAATGAACGAAGGTTGAGTTTAGAGATCGTTTTATCGAGTTGTCTAAACTCACTTTTGTTCACCCCATCTTAAGGAAGTGTTTATAAGAATCAAGATTAAGTCGACTGATAACCACCTAATTATCACTCTAGTCACGCCTCGATCACCTCATGTGTGCTTTTCCAGCATGTATGATTAAGTCGGGCCATGCCTAGTGATGGATAAAATGGATTGGTTGCGAAGGCAGCATCTACAGATCCCTCCGCTAGTGATTTTCTCGAATCTATATCACCTTTCATGCATTTGGATTTTCTGGCTAGCCACGGGTCAACTGTGATGTTATTCGACATTTGCACCCATCTCGTGTGTTATGAACTTACCGTGACCACTTGTTGGTAAACCTCTTTCTATGTGTTTTACCCAAGAGGTTGCAACTGATTCTGCTTGGGTAAAATCGCGTATTTGCAGCTCGCCCAACAGACTCAGATAGTACAGTGTCATCAGAAAAAGCAAACTGCACACATGAAACCTTATGTGTTCTTCTGGCAGACATCATCTCTATTGGTGGACATCTCTAAATTAGCTTAAGGCTATACATGTTATGTCCACTAGAGAAACAACATCCTGAGACACTCGCCTTTGCTTGGAGCTGTTTTATGGTTACCGCTGATATGGACATGGGTTACATGCTTCTCTACTCTTAAAAGTCTTTCGCTCTGAATCTTGGGACGAGATTCTTTTAAGGGGGGAGGGTTGTAACACCTCAGGTGTTTATATTCCGCTCGACAGCGAGTATGGATTTAAGCACGTAATATCAGTGGATAAAACGGATGCTAAATTTCAATCATCTTCGGCTATCGCGATTTTAATATTGCATCTGTTTTGTCTGTCGCGAGTTCAACATCGTTTTTATTTATCCGGGCTCTTCCTAAAATTTCTTGATGTTCGGAAATAGTTATTCCGAAAATCGGTGCGTCCGGTGATTATTTAAAATTCATCGCTCGCGCGAATACGAAGTCAGAAGCTCGACCCACTGGGTGATTTTTATCCTGGGCAAATTAGTTTGAACTCGACGACTAAAATGTTCACGGTAAAATAATTCGAATCGCATGAAATCTTGCGTGAGGTTATAACCCAATTTATCCTTTAGCACACTGTTTTGGCGACGAAAACGAGTGTACATTAGCGGATCAAGTTTCGGATAATTTCGGTCGAATCACGCAGAACAAATTATCAGTGCCGAAATCAATTTATTTCGGTCTGTCGTTTCTTGCCTGGATCCAAATCTTTGGATATAAGCAATTGTTAAATAATTTGATTCACCAAATCCAGAGAATGAAATGTGTATTCATGTAGCGTGTCGGCCTGTGTACAACGCTAAAAATCGGGACTCAAAAATATCTGTGATTTCTGTAAAAAAAAGAAGAAGAAAAGAAAAATAAAAAATCTACGGATTCTATCCTATCCTCCCCGCCGCCCCTCCCCTGAGATTTTTCAAGCCACCGCCCCCTGTTCTTTTTATATGCGCGCGTCTTCTTCTTGTTCCCTGCGCACGCGGACCCTCCTCTCTCCTCCCACGCATGCTTCTTCTCCCTCCCCTGCTTCCGATGGCCTCGGCCCCAGCACGCCCGGCCTGGCGCCCGCCAAGG
Organism: Zea luxurians; assembly: GCA_029449295.1. Taxonomy (NCBI): domain Eukaryota; kingdom Viridiplantae; phylum Streptophyta; class Magnoliopsida; order Poales; family Poaceae; genus Zea; species Zea luxurians. Next base: position 21,750,583 of record JAOPSE010000004.1, read on the forward strand.
TGGTGGTGCCCAAGCTCTCCCCCAGCCCCAGCCCGGATCTCCCTCTCCTATGGTGCGTCGGCTTCCTGCTATCGGCCTTGGAGCTTCCATGGCCGCGCGCCCTCCAGTTTTATGGCCGCGCCGCGCGTCCTGGGGCTCACCGCGCCCGGCCAGAGCCCTCCCTGCACTCGCTGTGGTGCTTTTCCCCAACCCCTTGGCGCCGGATTTCGAGCTCCAGTCATGGCGCATCTCTGCTCATCCTCCATTTCCCTGTGCGTCACAGAGCTCTCTGCCGCGCCCCTGCTGCTCGCTGGTGCTTGCCGCGCGTGCTCCGTCTCCCTGGCGCTTGACGCCCAGCCCAGCCGAAGCTTCCTCCCTGCATCGCGCGTCTAGCTCGCTCTCCTTCCAACTCGGTGCCCAGCTCCTTCTATGCTTGGCCATGGCTGCCGTGCCGAGGTCCCTTCCCCGCGTGTTCCTTCCTGCGCTCGCCCAGCTCGCGAAGCTCCCTTGCCGTGGTCGTCACGTCCCTACGCCCAGCCTTTAGCTCAGTCCCTATGCGCGCGAGCTCGCTGGTGTGATGCTGTTCTAGCTCGGATCTTGCCCATGGTGTTGATTTGTCCGTCCTGCCATCGCTCAGCTCTTGCGCGCCCTGTGTATTTTCCCCGCTCGGCATACTCCCTGGCTGGTGGCCGAGTATCTCACTCATGGTGCCCAGCTCATGTCCACCTCCTCTGTTGTTGACACCGTGCGCTCGGCTTCTCTGGCACTGATCCGCGCTCGCCCATGTCGCCATCGTAGTGTCGTCGCTGGTGATAGCTTCGCGTGCTGTCGAGCCCGTCATTTTCCCTGTCTAGTGCTCGCGCGGTTTCCTGCTCGCCAGCACGCCCTCTCGGCTCGCCTGGCCTTAATCCTCATCGCGTCGTCGACCTCGCCGGTTATCGTCGTTCGTCGTCGCGTCGTGTGTGCAGCTCTATATACGTCACCCTCCTGTATTGTCGTCGAGCCCGTCGAACCCCGTTCTTCCCTGCTCAACCTCGTCGAATCCCGAATCCCGGACGTTATGCAAAAATAAGCGAGGTCCGTGTGCATCGCTTATCAAGTGCTTGGTCGAAGACTTCAATCGAAGGTCGTCGTCGTTCCGTGCATTACCAAGAAATCCCAAGAATCGGGTGAAGACGAAGCTAGCAGCGCGATATCCCCAAGTGCTCGACACAAGGGCTGAACCAGAATCCTTGCAATATTTGCAGATATCGCGTTAGATTTAGTATGGTAAGTCGATTTATATTTCCGTTAGCTTAATTATTAAATTAGTTCGATGAATTCGATGTGATTATTTTCATGATTTTGGAAGAGTCGTGTTGGGTAGGTTTGAAATGTTAAATATGTGACGTATGGTAAATTAGTGAATGAAGTTTAAATTTAGTATTTGAAAATGTCTAAACAATAATATTATTAGTATTACTTATGACGAATTATAATTGTTTGATAAAATTAATGGTAGGCTATATATGATAGCTTAGAGTGGTATGTAATTTAATTCAGTGGCATGGTCTAAAAAGTGATGTGCTTTTATTCTGGTTCTAAATTTAAATTCCTTAGACCACTGAGCTTAGAATTTAATTAATTAACTGATAAGTTGTGTTTAGGCTAATTGTAATTAATGTGTATAGCTGGTTGTTTCATGATGTTTGCCTTAGATTCAGTTAATCTAGAGAAGTGCAATTATTGCGCTTAGTCGTATGTCGATAACTAGTGTTTTCGTATAAAACGGTACGACGCTTCGTCACTAGTTGTTTAATTTGCTATCGTGTAGCACTATTTAGGTTTGTAATATTCTTGTCTATATTCATTCATGTGCATAATGCATTTCATTCAGATACGTTAATTAATCGCGTAATGCGGAAGACAAGCCAAGTCGACCCCAAGCGCGGGCTAATCCGCATGGCGATGCTGATGGACGAACCTGCCTGATCAAGTGCTAGGACAAGGATGATCGTCAAGTGGTCGTCGCCTAACAAACACTAACCCAGTGTTACCCAGGCAAGCCCCGGTGCATTTGCCACCTCCTTGTGTTTTAAAATCTTTATCACCTTGTTTGATGTATTAGGTGATAGGAGTTGTGTGCTAAACCGTTGTTTCATTTCCTTCCTTGGAAAATTGATTACCCTTCCTTGACACCCTTTTATAAAAAGGATTTTTATGATGCTTAGCCTTGCTCTAGAAAAACAAAATGTTTTGTTTTAAAACAAAAGTGATGCTTCAGTGGGTGGGAACGTTTTCAAAAAGAAAACATGTGATGGTGGATCCATCAAGGCCTTGATGGGTTCAACATCGGAAAAGATGTACCTCTTCTAGGTACCAGACTTTGGGTTTAAATGATAATGCTGAGACCGGGCGGTTGACTTGCACGAGAAGGGAGTCTCGGTGTAGTGTCTCCGTCTGAGTCGATTAAGGACCGTGTTGATGTGGGCCTGCTGACCGAGGACCCTTAAACTGGTCACATGCCTCGTCATGGGTAAGCTTTGCCTCGAGCAGACTAATACCAGAATAAGATAGCACGCAATGGGAGTGGAGAGATGGCGAGAGTAGCGTGTACCCTCCATGGCAAGATGCTGGACGGTGGTGTATCTGTGCTCTCGGTTTGCATGAACCTGATCTGGTCTTAAGAATCCGGGTGGCGAGTTGACATATGCAAGGGTTATGTGCTACATATGTCGTGTGATTGGAGATCCCCAGCTGGGTATTAATCGATTCGGATCACCGTTACTTCTCGGACATGAAGACTTGGTCACTGACTTACACGTAGAAATCCAGTGAACTAAAGGGATTATGAAAAGATGGCTAGTGTAGGCCAAGTGCTCGAACTAGGATAGAAAGAACTGTAGCTGCAGGTAACTCTACTTAACTTGACAAGTAAAAATGGATTTTAAGGATCCACTCATAGTATGCTTTTCTGCAAACAGAGTCATTGATTCTTGACAAGCCATACCTTGACTCCCTCTAGCCAGCATACCCTTGATAGTCTTTTCTTTAGTCGGGTAAGTCTTGCTGAGTAATCCCTTACTTAGGGTTTTATTCCCTGTTGTTTTTCAGGTTTAACTTTGTGCTGCTGTTGATGTTGTTAAGTGCCGGTGGGCTCGACCTTCTTATAAGTCTAAGTAACTCTTCTATACTTCTTATTGAGGATGGTCACTTGAGCTAGCATATATTTCAAACTTATACTTTTGTAATCACTTCGATAAAGATAATGTAAAAATTTTGTAACTTGTAAAATTTGGTAATAAGATTTCCGCTGCAAAAATGTTGGTGTGTGATTTGTGTTACTTAATCCTGCGGTCCTGGTTGTAAGTGGTTTATCTAAGGTCCTTGGGGCACTCGGACAGATCCTGTTAAGTTATCTGGTGCACATGCATGGCCGTCTGAGGTCTTTGAGACAAGGACAGGTGCATGTGGGCTCAATACCTTGGGAGGTTTTGCCAGGCGAAGTTGACCATTGCTATGTTGTCTCACCGGACAATCCGGTGAATTATAGTGGACGCGCGCTAAGAAAACCCGAGAGCGGCCAGTTCACGGAGGGCTGCAGCCTGGGCACCAGACAGTGTCTGGTGCGCCACTGGTTGCACAAAGTCTTGTATGCTCCAAACTTTGTAGAATTCCCTCAGGTATTTTTCTTTGTATGTTTATGTTGAACTTTATGCACCTGAGAAGAATAGCAACTAGGCAAACTAGTTAGTCCATATGGTTTGTGAAGACGTCAAACACCAAAATCGATTATAAGAAATGGTTGAGCCCATTACCCTTTCACTCTCCCTCTTTTTGGTGATTAATGCCAACACAAACCAAAGCAAATATAGTGTAGAAATGTAACTAGTTTGCAATTTTGATAGATGTGCATAAATTAATTTGAAATGAATGCAGTTTTAGACATATATGGTTGCTTTGACCTAGTTTAACATTTTGGACCACATTCGCACCACTTAGCTTGTTTTTGCAAATCTTTTGGAAAATCCCTTTTCAAATTCTTTTGCAAATAGACAATGGTATAAGAATATGATTTCTAAAAGCATTTTCAAGTTTTTGAAAATTCTCCCCCTGTTTCAAATGTTTTTCCTTTGGCTACATAAAAGCTCCCTCTGAAGAAGTTCTCCCCTTAGCTGTCAAGAGGGTTTTTGCAATTTGAATAATCTCTCCCCGTTTTTGAAAAGTTTTTGAAAACAGGGTGGTGGTGCGGTCCTTTTGCTTTGGGCCTATTATTCTCTTCCCCTTTGGCATTAAGTGCCAAAAATGAAGAGAACTAGGGGCCTTTTACTCGCTCCCCCTTTTTAGAAAAGAAAATGAATGAAAGTTCATGAGTAGGGCAAAGGATAAATGATACCAACAGAGTCGTAGTGGAAGCCTTGCCTTTGCCGAATACTCCATTTCCCTTTCAATCTAAGACTAAGGATAGAAATGCACTTGGAAGCACATTAGTCTTAGCTGTGGCACAAGAAGAATAAGAAATATGCATTTGTACCAAATGAAAGAGATATGACCAAAGGTATATACATGAGCTATGTGTGTAAGATTTCAATCAAAGTTCCAAGAATCTAGGATATTGAGTTCATTCCTAAGCTTGCTAAAGGTCTTTTAATCTAGGGGCTTGGTGAAGATATCGGGTAATTGGTTGTGGGTGCTAACATAAGCAATTTTGGTATCCCCTTTTGTTGGTGATCTCTCAAAAAGTGATACTAGATGTCTATGTGCTTAGTGCGGCTGTGTTCAACGGGATTATCCGCCATGCGGATTGCACTCTCATTATCACATAGGAGAGGGACTTTGCTCAACTTGTAGCCATAGTCCCTAAGGGTTTGCCTCATCCAGAGTAATTGTGCACAACAATGTCTTGCAACAATATACTCGGCTTCGGCGGTGGATAGAGCTACTGAGTTTTGTTTCTTTAAAGCCCAAGACACTAGGGATCTTCCTAGAAACTAACAAGTCCCTGATGTGCTCTGTTGGAACTTGCTCTCCTGGGCAAGTTAATCCAACGGGGGAGCGAAAACAGTGTAAGCAAGGTTTCAACCCGAGATGGCGATAGCTCTCTCAAATTCATCCTCTCAAGGGCACTTACGGGGGTATTTATAGGTGCCTGAGTGCCCAGCGTCTCGGGTTAAGGACGCATGTGCCCTCAGGCGCCCTGGTTATCCCAGGAATATTCCCATAAAGCAGGGTTACAGATTGTAATTACAGGGAAGCCTTTACAGATTAGGCCCGTAATGCGTAGCAGCCACGCAGGGCCTGCCGTAATGGGCCTGGTCACACGTGGGCCTCCATGTTGGACGAGGTCGCGGGATGGGACGACTTCGCCGTGGGCCTTCGTCTTCCGATGCGTGGGATGAAGGGTAGAGTCCGCCAGTTGTCTTGTCTCCTATGTCGTAGCGAGTCTGGCGAAGGCATCGAGCAAAGGGTGGCGTCTTCGCCTTCGCCCCAACATTTGCCCTCCGAGGGACCAGTTCGACTAAGTCATCTGGTGCCGAAGGCGTCGCTAGATGGTGGAGACGCTGCCCTCGCTCGAAGTGGTTCCGCGGGGGTTTTTGACATGACCGTTGATTGACGCCGCACTATTAGATTGCGGGTTTCCCGAAGCGTTGTGTCCTGTGTATAAAAAAGGGTGGGGGCGGCGCGGATTGAAATTTACCTTTCTGCGCACCGCGAAAACCCTAACCTCCCTTGTTCAAACTGCTCGCTTGCTCGTCTGCCCTCCTTGCTCCTGCTCGCTAGAGAACTGGCCCACGTGAAGCAGACCGTGCGCCGCCGTCGACGGTACGTAGCCATGCCGTCCTCCTCCTCGTCTGCTGTGACCATGCCGACGACCGAGACGCCTTCCGAGGATCTCTCGGGCGGTGCGGCGGCGGCGGAATTGCGACCGGGTGATACGGTGGAATTTGGTGTTTCGCGGATGTCGTCGGGCCGCGTGCAAGATATGCAACAGTTGGGGTATTTTGGCAGCGGGGTCGGGCGGGTGCTGGGGGCAGACGAGATTCCCGAGCCCGAGGGTGAATTGGTTATGTTTGAGGCATTTTTATTGCTGGCCTTCATCTGCCTGCGCATCATTTTGTGTCGGAGGTGCTGCAGAAGTTCGGAGTCCAGGTTCATCAGCTGACACCGAATGACGTGGTGGCATTGGCGAAGTATGTCTGGGCAACAACGTCATATGGCGGTCAGCCTTCGGTGGAAGTCTTCGCCAAGCACTACTGTTTGCACTGGCAGAAGAGAAGAATTGGAGATGAGATTGCGCAAATCGGATCGTGCACTTTCACGCCGAAGTCCAGGAAGACTTCGATGGAGGTTGTGTAGCTGGTCCCCTGTGCCCGAAATAAGTAGGGCAACTGGTGGGACTACTGGTTCTATGTTTCAGAGGCTGAAGTCGAAAATCACCCTGGGCTCCCTGCTGCCATCATGTGTTCTCATTATTATGTGGCGTACCAGCCATTTGAAGTGGTGGAGGATGATGAGAATGAACGGGCCCTTCGGATCGCTGCCCGTAGGAGTAGCGGGCGTGATCTGGTTGAGGAATTCATAGGGTATGGGTTGTGGCCCTTGGCATATGGATGGACGCTGGGCAAAGTATGCCCTCGCGTGATGCCCTCCCTTGGTGGGCGGAAAGTGCGAAGTCCACTCTTTGCCTTGGATGTGCGAGGGCGGGATCCTGCCGCGGTTGTGCGTGAGGCGGAGGATGGGGCGGTGCGAATTGTTGGTCGCTACGTGCCGAGGACTGAGGCCCAGCGGAGCTAGGACATACGTGGATCCAACGACTGCCTGAATAGGGTTTTTGAGTTGAATGGTTTGCCGTATGGCGGTTATCCCGGAGTAGACGTTGTCGACCGCCGGGGGAAAAGACCAGCGGTAGTGCTCGAAGACGACCCCGCGCCGGAGGCCGCCCCATCCACTAAGAAGAGGAAGCTAGGTACTCCGATGGGAAAACTGGGGGTCTCCGATAGCTTTGCTATGGAGTTGATGGTGACATGCGCGGCCCCCGGGGGAAGGATGTCTTCGCCCGAGCTCCGGGAGTCTTCGGCGCAGATGCTGGAGGTTACCGGGGGTCGATGGCCCAAGAACGTTCCTATCCCCCGCGTGGCTGGCGAAGACTTTTTTACATCTCGCATGGCCCGTTACTTGAGAGTCTTTCCTTACGGACGGAATATTGCTACTGTTGTGTCGGCAGTGATGAACATGGATCGGCAGGATGCTGCGCAGAAGCGCCGAGCGGTCGTCCGGCTCCCTGAGGCCAGGCCGAAGAGGGCGCGGGGGAGTGCGAAGGCTGCCGTCCCCGGCGGTAGCCAGCCCTCGCTGGCTGCGAAGGCGGCCGTGCCTGGATCTGGCAAGCTACCGGAGAGCGCGAAGGCGGTTGGCGCTGGCGGGACCAAGTCTGCCCTGGAGGGAGCTGCGAAGGTCCGGGAGCAGCCTTCGCCGGGGAAGCGTGTTGCCGACTTCGACACAGATATTAGCGTGGACGACTATCTTGTCGGTAAGTTTTTTTTGACCGGTGATACTTAGCAACCACGGCGTCTGCCGCGGTTTTTGGGGTAAAGGGTGGCGCTTTCAGCGCTGGCGGCGAGGTTTTGGTGGCCACTGCCGTCAAGGACGAGGCTGGCACTATGTCCCGCCGGCTGTGGGAGGCGTCGCTGCTGCTGACGCAGCAGCTGAATCAAGTAAGTTGAAGTAGGCTTCGTTGTGTGCCGCTTTCATGGTGATTGTGGGCTCATGCATGTCTGTTAGGCGGCCGACTTCGCCGACCGCGTGGCGTCGCGCGCCCTTACGGCGAACGTGGCTGCCGAAGTCGAGAGACTTCGGGCGCAGCACACGGACGCCGTCCAGGAAAAATCGGCTGCGGAGAGCAAAAACCGCAGGCTGGCGGAAAAGGTGGCCGCCCTGGAGAGCGAGAGGACGGACCTCCGGTGCCAGCTAGTGGAGGAAAGGAGGGAGGCCAATCAGGCCATCACCAAGGCGTAGACGGCGCAGGCGGAGGCCAAATTGGTGAGGGCGGAGGAGAGCCTCGCCAGCCAGCGCGCCGAAGAATGGGAGGCGCGGTTCAACGTTCTGCAGGCCCGCATGGAGAGGGCCGAGGCCTCTACTCGCGCGGAAGTTGAGCGGACGCGCAAACAGCTCGTGGACTCATACCGCGAGCTGGGTGCGTCTACTGCTGACTTCGAGGTGCCCGACCGAGAGGTGGGCCTTCGGTTCCTCGAGTGGCTGCAAGAGGAGTTGCTAGTGCTCCCGACCATCGTGGCGGGCTTCATGTCCTTTGCCTCCCTCGTCACCTGCGAGGGGGCTATGAATGCGCTGTCGCGCGAGGGGTGCAGTCACTATGAGGGCTTCGACCGATCCGATGAAGATTTTGGGCGCGAGATTTTTAAGGTCGAAGACCCTGTGGTGAAGGACGTCGCGGGGGCCCTCTTCGACCGGATGTGGGGCCCCCACGGTCGGGAGGCAGTTAGGGAACGGGCTGACCGGGCGAGGGATCAGGTAAAGTTTGTGTTTTGTTTTGTGTTGTGGAATGTGGGTGTACGCAGGTGTGCTGAATCGGTGTGCTGCATTGCAGATGGCGCGTGCTGAGGAGGTGGAGGACTTCGGACGTCTGAACAGCACGCTGACCGAAGCGGAGGCCAACCCGGTGATGGCCAAGGCTGAGGTCGACCCAGCGTCCCTCCCAGAAACCAGTGAAGGTTCCCACGCTGCCCCTGCATCTACTGTGTCTGGTGGAGGCTCGCTGGCAGCCACCGTGCCGATGGCGGAGGATCCCCCGAAGGCGGCGACGGAGCCAGCAGCGGAAGATCCCGTGGCGGCTGCTGGGTCTTCGCAGGTGGCTTAGTGTGTATGGGGTAGTTAGGGAATTTTGTCTGTGTTACTGAACCTTGTTTGCTGCGCAGGTTCAGGATTTTGGGCCTGCGCACGCAACCGCTACTGCTAATTTTGTGGCGGCTTCGACCGTGGTCGCTGGAAATGAATTGGATGGGTCTGCGTATAAGTTTTCTGAGTTTGACGACTCTGGGAGTTCGGTTTTGTGGACGGAAGAGTCTTCGGATGAGGGCTTAGATTACTTTGCGGCCTTGGATGTGGCTGAGGCGGAGGCTTCTCCGCGTGTTACGGATGCTGAAGTTTTGCCTGGTCCGAGTGTTGGGCGTAGGCGGCGAAGGGCGGTGGCGAAGCGTAGAGTGAGCGGGTTTGATGGTGGTCGGCTTCGTGTGGGCAGGGCTGGCAGGCAGGAATTGTTGTCCTCGCCGGTTGGGGCGAGTATGGGTGAGGGGGAGTTGCGAAGGCTTTTTGAGGGTGAGGAGCTGAGGATAATGCTATTTAACTATAGGGAGATGGGGATCATTCCGAAGGTTGAACCAATGTAAGGTGTGATGCCCTCGCTGTACGCGTGTAACTGTAGTTTGTATGATAAGGTTGATTGCCTTCACGCATCTGGCTATGTTCGTGAGGCGTTGCGCACCTGATCTAGCACGTTTATTGTGTCGGTCCAGCTGTGCCTGTAGACTTTCGGACTAATGTAATGCGCCTTCAATTTTTTGCACTCATTATGCTAGTCCGGCTGCACCCTTAGGGGACTTTTGCACGTATAGTCTTTTGGAGAAGACTTCGAATTTACGCACTTGTTGTGCTAGTCCGGCTGCACCGTTAGGCGACTTTTGCACGGATTGTCTTTTGGAGAAGACTTCGATTTTACGCACTTGTTGTGCTAGTCCGGCTGCACCCTTGGGCGACTTTTGCGCAGATAGTCTTTTTGAGAAGACTTTGATTTTACGCACTTGTTGTGCTAGTCCGGCTGCACCCTTAGGCGACTTTTGCGTGAATTGTCTTTTGGAGAAGACTTTGATTTTACACACTTGTTGTGCTAGTCTAGCTGCACCCTTAGACGACTTTTGCGTGGACTGTCGCACGCGAGGGTAGCCATCGCTGCCTCTCGCGGTGACTATTGTGTCGGTCGAATGCCGAAGACCGTTGATGCGGTCTTTTTCGACATAGTTTTTGCGGGGGATTTTTCGCGTGTATATTACATGGCTCCGCCTCATTAAAAACCTCACCCCCTGGGAGGAAAAGAGTGCGGGCCGGCTTAAAACTGTTCTGCGGATTACAAGGGCGAAGTGGCCCTGAGGAGTTAAACAAAAAACTTGCGAAGATTATCAATGTTCCAAGAATGTTCTAAGTCTTCGCCGGATGGCGTTGTGAGCCTGTACGCGCTGGGCGACGCCTTCGTCTTGACGATGAAAGGGCCCTCCCATTTTGGCTCCAACTTGCCCTGGGACTCTATCCGAGCTGTCCGGACGAGTACGAGGTCTCCTTCGTTGAATTCCCTCGGGATGACTGTGTGGTCGCGCCATGCTTTTGTCTGAGCTTGGTATTTGTTTAGAGAATGTAGGGCGAAGACACGGTCTCCGTCGATGAGGTCCTTTGAAGTAGGCTCGTCTACGTCGGGGACGGCCGACGTGACTGTTCGTGGTGACCCTTGTTTTATTTCTTGCGGAGTCATAGCCTCCGATCCGTATAGAAGGCGAAAAGGGGTGAACCAGTCGCCCTGCACTCAGTCGTGTTCAGCGCCCAGACCACTTCGGGTAACAGGTCGGGCCACTTGCCTTTTTTGTCGTCGAGGAGCATTTTCTTGACGGCTGTGAAAATTTTACCATTGGCGCGTTCCACGACTCCGTTGGATTGGGGGTGGTACACTGAGGCAAAGGCAAGCTTGGTGCCGATGGAGAAGCAGAAATCCTTTAAGTCTTGGCTGTCGAATTGCTTGCCGTTGTCGACTGTGAGTTCGGACGGGACTCCGAAGCGACAAACAATATTTTGCCAGAAGAATTTCTAGGCTGTCTTCGATGTTATCGTGGATACAACCCTCGCCTCAATCCATTTGGTGAAATACTCAACGGCGACGAAGGTGAACTTGAGGTTCCCCTAAGCCGTGGGCAGGGGCCCGACAATGTCCAGGCCCCAGCGCTGAAGAGGCCACGTGTGGGTGATTAGCTTCGTGAATTGCGAAGGGCTTCCCGAGCGTGGAGAAAATTTCTGACAGGCTTCGCAGGACCTTGTGACCCGATTTGCGGCACAAATCATGGCGGGCCAGTAGAAACCTTGACGAATCACCTTTGTCGCTAGGGCCCTAGGCCCTGCGTGGGAGCCGCAAGTCCCGCTGTGGACTTCGCGCAGAATTTGGACGCCTTCGGTCTCGGTGACACACTTAAGCATCGGTTGACTGACCCCCTTCTTGTATAGTTGGTCTTCGATTAGTGCGAAGTCCCGGCTTCGGTGTTTGAGGCGCTTGGCTTCATTGATGTCGGTTGGATGATAGTACCCCTGCAGGAACAGGGTTATTGGTGCCCGCCAGTCTTCGATCATGATGAGGTTGACTATGCGGTGACCCTCACTGTCATTGGTGATTTGGAGCCCCTCTAGGCTGCGGACGGCTGGCGTGCCGATGACGTGGTAGAACACGTCGGAGGGCAGGGCCTCACCCCTGGCGGCTGCCTTGGCCAATGCATCGGCCTCCTCATTCTTGGCTCGGTCCACGTGTTGCAACGTAAAACCCTTGAATTGTCTTTCGAGGCTACGGATGGCGGCGAGGTACTGCATGAGTGCGGGGTCCTTCGCTGCATAGTCTTTCTCGACCTGGCCGGCGACTACCTTGGAGTCTGTTCTGATGATGCAGGTGGTGACACCGAGCGCCCTTAGCTTGCGAAGGCCGAGGATGACAGCCTCGTATTCTGCTATATTGTTGGTGCACCTATCAGACTCCAAAGCAAAGCTAAGGCGTGCTGCGTATCTGTGCTTGACCCCGGTGGGCGAAGTGATGACTGCCGCGGCGCCTTCCCCCGCATGGCACCATGCGCCGTCGCAATGGATTGTCCACACTTTCTCTGCGGACGGGTCTGGCTGCGTTATTGGCCCAGTCCAGTCGACAACGAAGTCTGCCAGGACTTGCGACTTGATGGCTGTCCTAGGTTCAAATGTGATGTGGTAGCCGGAGAGTTCGGCTGCCCACTTGGCAATCCGTACTGATGCCTCCGGGTTTCTAAACAGTTCGCCGAGTCCTCTATCTGAGGTGACTCGGACCTTGAATGCCTCGAAATAATGGCGCAATTTGTGCGAGGCCATCACGACTGCATAGGCGATCTTTTCCAGTTCCGTCATATTACATTTTGATGTTGTGAGTAGTTCAGAGACGTAATAAACTGGACATTGCCTGGTCGTGCCCTCTCTGGTCTATTCTTGAACTAGTGCTGCACTGACCGCATGTGGCGAAGCCGCGACAAAGAGCAATAGGGGTAGCGAGGCGTCGGGGCTTGTAAGAATCGCCAATTCCGACAGGTACTGTTTTAATGAAGCGAAGGTCGCCGCCTGCTCTGGTCCCCATGCGAAGTCTTTTGCACTGTGGAGTGTTTTGAGAAAAGGGAGGCTCCACTCCGTAGACTTGGAGATGAATCTGTTGAGGGCGGCCAACCTGCCTGTCAGTCGTTGTACTTCTCTGGCTGACTGCGGGGGCGTCATATTGATGATAGCCTGGATTTTGGTTGGATTGGCCTCAATTCCACGGTGTGACACCAGGTAGCCCAAGATTTTCCTCTAGCGAACTCCGAAGACGCACTTTTTGGGGTTGAGGCGAAGTCGTGCGTCCCGCATGTTCGTGAATGTTTCGGCGAGGTCAGCCAGGTGGTCTTCCTTGCTTCTGCTGGCGACGATGATGTCGTCCACATATGTGAATATATTTCTGCCGACCTGGCTCTCGAGCACCGTTTTGGTGAGTCGGGAGAAAGTGGACCCGGCGTTCTTAAGTCCCTCCGGCATTCTGATGAAGCAATACGTGCCGAAGGGTGTTATGAAGCTGGTGCTTGCCTTGTCCTCCTCCTTCATATATATTTGGTGGTAGCCGGAGAAGCAATCAAGGAGTGACATGACTTCGCACCCGGCCGCACTATCGACGATTTTGTCGATCCGAGGCAGCGGGAAGTTGTCCTTGGGGCAGGCTTTGTTAAGACTAGTGAAGTCTATGCACATTCGCCATTTGCCGCTCTTCTTCTGCACCATCACCACATTGGCAAGCCATGTGGGGTAGGCAATTGGCTCGATGAATTTGGCTTCGAGCAGGCGATGCACCTCGGCCTTGGCGGCTTCCATCTTCTCGTCAGACATCTTGCGCAGCCGCTGTTTCTTCGGCCTCACCGAAGGGTCGATTCCTAAGCCATGCTCGATGATGGAGCGACTGACTCCGACCAGGTCGAGGGCGGACCAGGCGAAGACGTCTTTATTCTTGGACAGACAGCAGAGGAGCCTCTCCTCGTCATGCGAAGTGAGGTCTTCGCTGATGGTAACCGTCTGCTTGGGCGTTGCCTGGTCGAGGGGGACAGTCTTGGTCCCGTCGTTGCTCTGTAGCTGTGCTTTTTCATGCTCTTTGGCGGTTGGATTGGCAGACCCGGGGACTTCACATTGGGCTGTGAGGTAGTGTATGTTTCTTTGTCTGGGGACGAAGTCTCTTTCTATGTTACGCGCAACCTGCTGGTTGCCATAAACTGTGATGGCGCCTTGCAGACCTGGGATCTTCATGCACAGGTAAAGTCCGTGGATAGCTGCCTCAAACTTGTTGATGGAGCCCTGGCCCATTATGGCGTTGTACGGGTACACCACATCGACGATGTCGAACGTGACTTGCTCACTTCGGGCATTGGGTGCTACACTGAAGGAGAGGGGCAACTCTATTTTGCCGATGGGAAAGGTGCCCTTGCCGCCGAAGCCGTACAGGGGGTTGTCCGAGGGCTTGAGCAGGCTGTGGCTTATGCCCATGCGATCGAAAGCATGGAGGAAAATGATATCCGCCTGGCTACCATTGTCGACTAAGACTTTGTGCAAGTCCCAGCCTGCCACACTGCAGTTGATGACCATGGCATCGATGTGGGGGGCGCTGCGCAGATCGACGTCTCGGGCCTCGAAGGTCAATGGCACGTGGGACCACTTTGTCTGCAGGATCGGGCCAGTGACGGCGACGTGGTTGATGCTGCGGTAATGGTCCCTCTTCTGCCGCTTTGTGTCGAAGTCGGCGCTGGACCCCCCAGTAATCATATGAATGACTCCGCGATACGGTTGATCGGCGAATTCCTCTTGCTTTGGGGCTTGGGGGTGGTTGGGGTGGTGGATGTTTTGTTGTTGATGGTGTGGGGGTGGGGGTGGGGGAGGTACGATTTGCACCTCCTAGTGGTGTTGGTATGCGTGGTGCGGTGGAAGCGGAGCGGGGCCGTGGTTGTATGGCTGAGGGGGTTGCTGATATGTGTGCGCGACAACTCTAGGGTTGTTGGCTGGTTGCACCCGTGCCATCCTGTCTCTGGTGGCCTTCGTCTCTGGGCAGTCTCTTGTGGGATGCGCGTAGTCTTCGCCGTGGAATAGGCAGTAAAATCTGCGTGGCTGCTGCGCACGCCCCCGGCCCCGACCGCGAGTTCTGTTTCCTCGGCCCTAGGGGGATACTCCTGGCGGTGAGGGGCCTCACCAGCGGGGGACTGGTTGGCGATGTTGTGCACCTGCTGCTGATTGCGGCCGTCCCGGCCGGAGTCTGCCTACGAGGGCCTTGTCCATGTGCGGCTGGACTGTGGAGGGTCTTTGGGCTTCATCTGAGACTCGACTTTGCGCTGGTGGAGCTCTTCGGATCTGGCGTATTTCTCAAACAGCTGATACAGCTCCTGGAGGTTCCTGGGCGGATCCCTGATGCAGTGGCTGTAAAGGACGCCGGCCCGAAGGCCACTGATGGCGTAGTGGATGGCGATCTGGTCATCGACCGAAGGCAGTTGTGACTTGAGGGTCAGGAACTTGCGGTAATACTCCCGCAGAGTCTCTCGTTCCAGCTGCTTGCATAGTGAGAGTTCAGCCAAGGCGTCGGTGTCTGGGCGGTACCCTTGGAAGTTGAGCAGAAATTTGTCCCGGAGACTTCTCCAGGAGTCGATGGACAATGGGGGCAACCTAGTGTACCAGGTGAGGGCTGGGCCTTCGAGGGCAATGATAAATGACTTGGCCATTGTGGCGTCGTCCCCTCCGGATGATGCAACAGCGACTTGATAGCTCATGATGTACTGTGCAGGGTCAGTGCTGCCGTTGTACTTGGGATAGGTACCTGCCATGAAGTTGGCAGGCCATGGTGTCACTTGCAGATGAGGTGCCAGGGGACTTCGCTCGTCAAGGTAGTTGACGCCTTGGAACGCCGTGGCGTGAGGGGTGGCGTGCCCGCGCTGAGGGATGAACAGGTCTTCGATATGTGCGCGCTGCTGGAGGGGTGGGTCGTGTTGCAGGCCGAATTGGCCTTCGCCCTGCATGAGGGCGATTTCTTGCTCAAGCTCCTGAGCCTTCTGCTCTTCGTCGCGTATCATCTGTCGCACCTTGGCTTGTGCAGACACGCATTGGCGCTTGGCCTCGAGGATCTCTTTTTGCTTCTGGAAGTTGCGGTTCTTGAGGCGCAAGGCGCGCAGCTGTAGCTGCTCTTCGGCCGAAACGCCGATGACTTCGCCGTCCTCAGTGGCGTCCGCGCCCTCTAGTGGAGCGAAGCCTGGGGGAAGTTGCGGTTCTCCAGAGCTGCAGGTGCGGAGGCTGCCTTCGGTAGTGGGTTGTTCATTGCGCCGCCTCTTGCTGTTTGCGTCGTATTCGCAGGGCTCTTGGTGGGTGGTGTCGACAAGGTCCTTGCCCTTTTTCTCGGCCAGCAGTGCTACCTTCGCAGCCTCGTCAGCCTTCGAGGTGGTTCTCTTGGGTGCCATCGTGGCTGGTGTTTTCGTAGCACGAACGGTGGGTGCCAAATGTTGGAACTTGCTCTCCTGGGCAAGTTAATCCAACGGGGGAGCGAAAACAGTGTAAGCAAGGTTTCAACCCGAGATGGCGATAGCTCTCTCAAATTCAGCCTCTCAAGGGCACTGTACGGGGGTATTTATAGGTGCCTGAGTGCCCAGTGTCTCGGGTTAAGGAAGCATGTGCCCTCAGGCGCCCTGGTTATCCCCGGAATATTCCCATAAAGCAGGGTTACAAATTGTAATTACAGGGAAGCCTTTACAGATTAGGCCCGTAATGCGTAGCGGCCATGCAGGGCGTGATGGGCCTGGTCACATGTGGGCCTCCATGTTGGACTTGGTCGCGGGATGGGACGACTTCGCTGTGGGCCTTCGTCTTCTGATGCGTGGGACGAAGGGTAGAGTCCGCCAGTCGTCTTGTCTCCTATGTCGCAGCGAGTCTGGCGAAGGCATCGAGCGAAGGGTGGCGTCTTCGCCTTCGCCCCAACATTTGCCCTCTGAGGGACCAGTTCAACTAAGTCATCTGGTGCCGAAGGCGTCGCTAGATGGTGGAGACGCTGCCCTCGCTCGAAGTGGTTCCGCGAGGATTTTTGACATGACCGTTGATTGACGCTGCACTGTTGGATTGCGGGTTTCTCGAAGCGTTGCGTCCTGTGTATAAAAAAGGGTGGGGGCGGCGCGGATTGAAATTTACTTTTCTGCGCACCGCGAAAACACTAGCCTCCCTTGTTCAAACTGCTCGCTTGCTCGTCTGCCCTCCTTGCTCCTGCTCGCTGGAGAACTGGCCCGCGTGAAGCAGACCGCGCGCCACCGTCGACGGTACGTAGCCATGCCGTCCTCCTCCTTGTCTGCTGCGACCATGCCGATGGCCAAGACGCCTTCCGAGGATCTCTCGGGCGGTGCGGTGGCGGCGGAATTGCGACCGGGTGATACGGTGGAATTTGGTGTTTCGCGGATGTCGTCGGGCCGCGTGCAAGATATGCAACAGTTGGGGTATTTTGGCGGCGGGGTCGGGCGGGTGCCGGGGGCAGAGGAGATTCCCAAGCCCAAGGGTGAATTGGTTGTGTTTGAGGCATTTTTTATTGCCGGCCTTCGTCTGCCTGCGCATCGTTTCATGTCGGAGGTGCTGCAGAAGTTCGGAGTCCAGGTTCATCAGCTGACACCGAACGCCATGGTGGCGTTGGCGAAGTATGTCTGGGCAACAACGTCGTATGGTGGTCAGCCTTCGGTGGAAGTCTTCGCCAAGCACTACTGTTTGCACTGGCAGAAGAGAAGAATTGGAGATGAGATTGCGCAAATCGGATCGTGCACTTTCACGCTGAAGTCCGGGAAGACTTCGATGGAGGTTGTGGAGCTGGTCCCCTGTGCCCGAAATAAGTGGGGCAACTGGTGGGACTACTGGTTCTATGTTTCAGAGGCTGAAGTCGAAAATCACCCTGGGCTCCCTGCTGCCATCATGTGTTCTCATTATTATGTGGCGTACCCGCCATTTGAAGTGGCAGAGGATGATGACAATGAACGGGCCCTTCGGATCGCTGCCCGTAGGAGTAGCGGGCGTGATCTGGTTGAGGAATTCATAGGGTATGGGGTGTGGCCCTTGGCACATGGATGGACGCTACGCGAATTATGCCCTCGCGTGATGCCCTCCCTTGGTGGGCGGAAAGTGCGAAGTCCACTCTTTGCCTTAGATGTGCGAGGGCGGGATCCTGTCGCGGTTGTGCGTGAGGCGGAGGATGGGGTGGTGCGAATTGTTGGTCGCTACGTGCCGAGGACTGAGGCCCAGCGGAGCTGGGACATACGTGGATCCAACAACCGCCTGAATAGGGTTTTTGAGTTGAATGGTTTGCTGAATGGCGGTTATCCCGGAGTAGACGTTGTCGACCGCCGGGGGAAAAAACCAGCGGCAGTGCTCGAAGACGACCCCGCGCCGGAGGCCGCCCCATCCACTAAGAAGAGGAAGCTAGGTACTACGATGGAAAACTGGGGGTCTCCGATAGCTTTGCTATGGAGTTGATGTGGACATGCGTGGCCCCCAGGGGAAGGATGTCTTCGCCCGAGCTCCGGGAGTCTTCGGCGCGAATGCTGGAGGTTACCGGGGGTCGATGGCCCAAGAACGTTCCTATCCCCCGCGCGGCTGGCGAAGACTTTTTTACATCTCGCATGGCCCGTGACTTGAGAGTGTTTCCTTATGGACGGATTATTGCTGTTGTTGTGTCGGCAGTGATGAACAAGGATCGGCAGGATGCTGCGCAGAAGCGCCGAGCGGTCGTCCGGCTCCCTGTGGCCAGGCCGAAGAGGGCGCGGGGGAGTGCGAAGGTTGCTGTCCCCGGCGGTAGCCAGCCCTCGCTGGCTGCGAAGGCGGCCGCGTCTGGATCTGGCAAGCTGCCGGAGAGCGCAAAGGCGGTTGGCGCTGGCGGGACCAAGTCCGCCCCGGAGGGAGCTGCGAAGGTCCGGGAGCAGCCTTCGCCGGGGAAGCGTGTTGCCGACTTCGACACAGATATTAGCGTGGACGACTATCTTGTCGGTAAGTTTTTTTTTTGACCGGTGATACGTTGCAGGGTCGGGCGAAGGGCAACTTATTGCCGTCTCGCCTGCGGTAGCAACCACGGCGTCTGCCGCGGTTTTTGGGGTGAAGGGTGGCACTTTCAGCGCTGGCGGCGAGGTTTCGCCGGCCACTGCCGTCAAGGACGAGGCGGGCACTGTGTCTCGCCGGCTGTGGGAGGCGTCGCTGCAGCTGACGCAGCAGCTGAATCAAGTAAGTTGAAGTAGGCTTCGTTGTGTGCCGCTTTCATGGTGATTGTGGGCTCATGCGTTTCTGTTAGGCGGCCGACTTCGCCGACCGCGTGGCGTCGGGCGCCCTTACGGTGAACGTGGACGCAGCATTTCTCGACTTTGGGTGCAGCACGCGGAAGCCGTCCGGGAAAAATCGGCTGCGGAGAGCAAAAACCGCAGGCTGGTGGAAGCCTTGCCTTTGTCGAATACTCCATTTCCCTTTCAATCTAAGACTAAGGATAGAAATGCACTTGGAAGCACATTAGTCTTAGCTGTGGAACAAGAAGAATAAGAAATATGCATTTGTACCAAATGAAAGAGATATGACCAAAGGTATATACATGAGCTATGTGTGTAAGATTTCAATCAAAGTTCCAAGAATCTAGGATATTGAGTTCATTCCTAAGCTTGCTAAAGGTCTTTTAATCCAGGGGCTTGGTGAAGATATCGGGTAATTGGTTGTGGGTGCTAACATAAGCAATTTTGGTATCCCCTTTTGTTGGTGATCTCTCAAAAAGTGATACCAGATGTCTATGTGCTTAGTGCGGCTGTGTTCAATGGGATTATCCGCCATGCAGATTGCACTCTCATTATCACATAGGAGAGGGACTTTGCTCAACTTGTAGCCATAGTCCCTAAGGGTTTGCCTCATCCAGAGTAATTGTGCACAACAATGTCATGCAACAATATACTCGACTTCGGCGGTGGATAGAGCTACTGAGTTTTGTTTCTTTGAAGCCCAAGACACTAGGGATCTTCCTAGAAACTAACAAGTCCCTGATGTGCTCTTCCTATCAATTTTACAACCAGAATAATCGGCATCGGAATACCCAATTAGATCAAAGGTAGATCCCTTGGGGTACCAAAGCCCAAACTTTGGAGTGTAAACTAAATATCTCATGATTCTTTTCATGGCCCTAAGGTGAACTTCCTTATGATTTGCCTGGAACCTTGCACACATGCATACTGAAAGCATAATATCCTATCGTGAGGCACATAAATAGTGTAAAGAACCTATCATCGACCGGTATACCTTTTGATCTATGGATTTACCTCCCGTGTCGAGGTCGAGATGCCCATTCTTCATCCCAAACTTCTTGAGTATGTCTTGAATGTACTTAGTTTGGCAGATGAAGGTGCCCTCTTGGAGTTGCTTGATTTGGAATCCAAGGAAATACTTCAACTCCCCCATCATAGACATCTCGAATTTCTGTATCATAATCCTACTAAACTCTTCACAAGATGACTTGTTAGCAGACCCAAATATAATATCATCAACATAAATTTGGCATATAAACAAGTCTTTAGCAATTGTTTTAGTGAAGAGAGTAGGGTCAGCTTTTCCAACTTTGAAGCCATTAGTGATAAGAAAGTCTCTCAGGCATTCTTACCATGCTCTTGGGGCTTGTTTGAGCCCATAAAGCGCCTTTGAGAGCTTATAAACATGTGTAGGATACTCACTATCTTCAAAGTCGAGAGGTTGCTCAACATACACCTCTTCCTTGATAGGGCCATTGAGGAATACACTCTTCACGTCCATTTGATATAACTTAAAGCCATGGTAAGTAGCATAGACAAGTAATATACGAATTGACTCAAGCCTAGCTACGGGTGCATAGGTTTCATCAAAATCCAAACCTTCGACTTATGAATATCCTTTGGCAACAAGTCAGGCTTTGTTTCTAGTCACCACACCATTCTCATCTTATTTTTTGTGGAATACCCACTTGGTACCTACAACATTTTGTTAGGACGTGGAACTAAATGTCTTACCTCATTCCTCGTGAAGTTGTTGAGCTCTTCTTGCATTGCCACCACCCAATCTGGATCTCTAAGTGCATCCTGTATCCTGTATGGCTCAATAGAAGACACAAAAGAGTAATGTTCACAAAAATGAGCAACTCAAGATCAAGTTGTTACCCCCTTGTGGATGTCACCAAGAATGGAGTTGATGGGGTGATCTATTTGAATTGCTTGGTGGACTCTCGGGTGTGGTGGTCTTTGATCTTGAATTTCTTGATCATCTTCCTTGTCTTGATCATCTTCCTCTCCCCCTTGATCAATGTCCTCCTCATGAGGTGGCTCATCGTCTTGATCTTCATCCTCTTCTTCTTAAGCCATTTCCTCATCTTGGGTGTGGAGATGCTTGTATGGAAGATGATGGTTGATCTTGTGCTTGTGAAGGCTCTTTGGATTCTTTTGGATACACATCCCCAATGGAAATGTTCCTTAGTGCAACGCATGGAGCCTCTTCATCATCTAATTCATCAAGATCAACTTGCTCTACCTGAGAGCCGTTAGTCTCATCAAACACAATATCACAAGAAACTTCAAATAATCCAGTGGACTTGTTGAAGACTCTATATGCCATTGTGTTTGAGTCATAACCAAGTAAAAAGCCTTCTACTGCTTTAGGAGCAAATTTGGAATTTCTACCTCTTTTGACAAGAATAAAGCATTTGCTCCCAAAGACTCTAAAATAAGAAACATTGGGCTTTTTACCGGTGAGGAGTTCATATGATGTTTTCTTGAGGATTCGATGAAGATAGAGTCGGTTGATGGAGTGCAAGCGGTGTTAATTGCTTCCACCCAAAACCGATCCGGTGTCTTGTACTCATCAAGAATGGTCCTTGCCATGTCCAATAGAGTTCTATTCTTTCTCTCTACTACACCATTTTGTTGAGGTGTCTAGGGAGAAGAGAACTCATGCTTGATGCCCTCCTCCTCAAGAAATCCTTCAATTTGAGAGCTCTTGAACTCCGTTCCATTGTCGCTTCTAATCTTTTTTATTCTCAATCTGAACTCATTTTGAGCTCGTCTTAAGAATCTCTTTAAGGTCTCTTGGGTTTGAGATTTTTCCTGCAAAAAGAATACCCAAGTGAAGCGAGAATAATCATCCACAATAACAAGACAATACTTACTCCTACCAATGCTTATGTAAGTGATTGGGCCGAATAGATCCATGTGGAGTAGCTCAAGTGGCCTCTCGGTCGTGATGAGGTTCTTGTTTGGATGATGAGCTTCAACCCGTTTCCGGCTACTTGACATGTGCTACAAATTTTGTCTTTATGAAAATTAGCATTTGTTAGTCCTAAAATGTGCTCCCCCTTTAAAAGCTTGTGAAGATTCTTCATTCCAACATGAGCAAGTCGGCGATGCCAGAGCCAGCCCATATTAGTCTTAGCAATTAAGCAAGTGTCTAGTTCAGCATTGTTATTATTGAAATCAACTAAATATAGCTAACCATCTAACACATCCTTAAAAGCTATTGAATCATCACTTCTTCTAAAGACGGTAACACTAATATCAGTAAATAAACAGTTGTAGCCCATTTTGCATAATTGAGAAACAGAAAGCAAGTTGTAATATAAATAATCTACAAGAAAAACATTAGAAATGGAATGGTCAGGAGATATAGCAATTTTACCCAAACCTTTGACCAAACCTTGATTTCCATCCCCGAATGTGATTGCTCTTTGGGGATCATCATTTTTCTCATATGAGAAAAACATCCTTTTCTCCCTAGTCTTGTGGTTTGTGCACCCGCTATCAATTATCCAACTTGACCCCCCGGATGCATAAACCTACAAAACAAATTTAGGCCTTTTTCTTAGGTACCCAAACGGTCTTGGGTCCTTTCACATTAGAAACAAGCACCTTGGGTACCCAAACACAATTCCATTTGCCCCCAACATATTTGGTAACTACTGTAACACCCCAAGTGTTAGTCAGGGTTTCTCCTCAGTACCTACATCTGTGACCTATTATCACATGTGGTTTAGTTTGAGCAAAAGGCACCAAAACTTGAGGAGCCAAGCCTTAACCAAGTTTTCATCACCCTAAAGATCATACCCTAACCATATCAAGCTTAGAGAAGGGGGTGAAGTGCTGAAACCCTAAAGTTCCCCTCTTTAGAACATTAGAGCACCAAAGAAAAATTTAGTAAAAAGGCTAAACAAATCATATTGTCATGACTTGGGCTAATTATAGAAGTTGTAGTACACTTAATACCCTCCAAGAAAATAATAAGAAGGTTAACCAGAAAAGTTTCACAAAAACCCCAAAAAGGTTACTCAAGTAGGTAGCTCAAAGAAAACAAATTCAGATTTTTCCCCAAATCGAAATTCAGACCCTTCTACAAAGGTCGCCCTCGTTCATGGAAAGTTTGAATTCAAAACCATGGGCTCCCATTAGCAAAGTGGTAATAAACTAACCCCTCTACCACATATCTAGAGATGGCATCAAAATTTGGAGCTTTGACACGCCAACACCTATGATTTGTCTCGGATTTGGGCCGTGAGACAAACCCCACTTGAGTACCCAATATCTTCGGATCCAGTAGACCAAATCCCTTGACCACCACACGAAATTGGTACCTTGAGGGGAGGTGAAGAGGTTTCGTGCACTGGCCAAGGCAAGAGCTCGCCTAGACAAGTAACTACACACGCTAGAACAAGGGCAGATGCAATGCCACCACGTGTTCGACCATGGTCGGCAGGTCAGAGCTTGAAAAACCCATGCGCGCGCTCACCCCCGTGCACGGTCAGTTCGCCCACGTGCCTTCGCCGCGCCCGTGCCTAGATAAGTTGCCGGTCCCTCGGACATCCTTACTGTAGCCCCCTCACTCTCGCCTGCGCTCGGCCACCAGAAAACCGCCTAAAAACAGAGAGCTTCACCGCCCGCCAAGAGTCGCCCGAACCCGACCACCGCGGACCAGCCCCTCTGGTCCATCCCCACCCAAACCAACTACTTGGCCAGCCTCCCCAGAGTCTAGGGAAGCTTCCCGAGCCCTCAGACCAAGTGCTACCCCACCGAAGACGCCCAATTTCCTTCGCCAGATTTCCTTCACCCGCCGGAGTACGTGGCTCAGGTAAGCCGGTGCACCATTATTCAATTCCTTGCACCCACTACCTCTACATCACCTACTGAAGCTCCTCGAGCCATCCAATCGAACTCTACCGCCATGAACAGGCCAAGCCCCTAACTGCTGACGACCATGTCTGCCCCCGCTCGTGGCCAGAACGACTCCGACCTCCACTGGCCACCATCCGACTATCGACATGTTCACCTGAACCTCCTCGACCCTACCAACCCCCTCGCCGGAGCTCTACTACCGCCGGTAAGCCCCGCCGCTCCTTTTTCCGCCCCTACCACTGTTTTGGTAGAGCAAGGAGCGCAGGTTAGATTATTCTTAAGCCTAGGGGTTTTCGCACCATCAGCCACTCAGTTAAATAGTGCGTCGAGGGCATATGCAAGAGAAAGAGAAAAACAGTAACCACGGACCCGAGTGCAAACCGATTTTCCCTATTTAATTTAAAACCCCAACCCTTTTAATCCAACAGAAAGTTCAAAAATTAATAACTTGTGAATTAAGCATCCAAAATGGGTCAACCAAATTTTTTTGGGTTCTGCATAAGTTAAACTTTAGAGGAAAAATAGGAAAACTCCTAGTCCAGTACTGTTCTGGTATTTGTTATTTAATTTAAGTATTGAGTAATTGAGTAAGATAATGGCTAAAATAATAGAACCTATGCACTATTGTTAAGAAAATATTGGTAGTCACTTAACCATTGTCACACCACTACAAAAATATTAATCACCTCAAAACACCAAGGTAGATGGGTTAAACAAATAAAGTGAAGTTTTTGCCATTACCTTTAAAAAATAAGAAGAGGAACCAAACATAGAAAACAGTGAGCAACCTTATTTTTCCCTAAACACCTAAGCTATGTGCTATGTGAGAAAAATATAAAAATGAGGTAGTTGCACACTAGAACAGGCCCCACCCCTGCCCCATGAGAAAGTTTATAAAACTTTAAGAAATCATACAACCCATCCCCTGTGAGTAAGAATGTCCAACTTTGGGAATGATTGTTCTTGCACAAAGAAGAAACTAGAAAAATTGGAAAATCTGTTGTTTGACATTTTTCAAAAGGAGTGTTAATAGAAACACCCACTAATTCCCCAAACTTTAGAAAATCACCATTAAATAACCATTAGGTTTCCTTGTTCACAATTTGGCACAGAAGCATAATATTACCCATGAACATCAGCCAAAATAAGCTTTAGAGCAGAAGTCACTTCTACACATGGGTTGTAGTTCAATGTGCCCTTTCTGCCCTAAACTTTGTCATTTTTGTACAAGGTAGCCGCTTCTGCTCTACTTCCCAAACTTTTAGGAAAGCTTAATTAGGTCAATCAGAAGCCACTATAATTTTTGTAGAATTTTTGGAAACTTCTAGAGCAGAGATGTGGTTCAACCTACCCCTATAAAAGTCCTTAAAACAAAAGATGAAAGTAGCTCTTAATTCCTAGCATGCACAAGGATACATATGTTGCAAACATACTCATGCATTTGCATTCATAAGATTGCAATCTCATGGACGGAGAATACGTATTGATCCAAGATCAGGAGACATAGCAAGAGGAAGCCTAGGAACCAGCTCTCGAGCCCGTCGCCAAAGAACCTTCCGCCACACCCGCATTTGAAGGCAAGCCCCAGTTTTATGCATAGCCATTATATATGCTATTTTACTGCACTTAATGTTTGTAGTCTTGTATCATGCACTTAAGTGTAGGAATTGCTTGAAACCCTAGTTGCATGAATTCAGGATTCCTTTGAGATGAATACTAGTGTGCTTGGTCGAGTAGCTGCTATGCTAATTGAGGATCTCGGTAGAAGTCGAGTGATTTTTCGAGCACTCGTGCGAGGTCAGGAATTGATTGTACTCATATTGATAACAGGATCTATAATGGTCTATGGGCATGGATCCTGGGTGGATGCCTTGTCTTTGAGACGGGAATAAACTTAAGGATTAATGTGCGGATACCTGAGTCAAGCATTTGAACATACTAGACACATGTCGGGAAATATGGTAACCGATAAGCCTAGTACCTTATTGAACCCGCCCACATACTTCCCCCCTCATTGGACCTGAGATGGAGTCTCCCGTGCTAGCTATGGTGGGTACAAGCGTGGCCATTGCACGACGGTGGCCGGGGTCAATGGAGCATTTTATGCCAAGGCCGTGAGCCCTAATTTGTTTCTGGGGAATCGATGGGGACGGTTGATGTGTGTGGGGACAGAGTGTCCCTACATGTCGTGTGTTTAGGTTTACCTTGCAAGGTTATAACTCGATTCGAATCGTTTGCTTCTCGCAGCTAATGAGACTGCTTGACCCATTGTATTGCATCGAGTAAGAAGTGAAATGAGGTTTCTTGAAATAATATGTTGATTGCACTAAATGATTGTAACCATGTATGCTTAGAAAGGAGCAAACCTAGTGTGAAAAAGTATGATAGAACTTGAAAGCTAAAACTTGTTTTAGACTCATCTAGTGCTTTTGGCAAACCAAACCCCCTCAGCCAAACAACTTCATGGTCTAGAGGTAGAGGAGTAGACTCCTCACACCAAGTAAGTCTAGCTGAGTATTAGTATACTCAGCCTTGCTTGTGGTATCAATTTTACAGGTTCACTACAAGACATGGTTGATGGTGTGACTTGGCCAGCCACCCTGCCACCGGGTTGGACGGTCGAGTGGGATGCCGCCTTGGCAGTAGAGGACCAGGAGGAGTAGTGGGCCAGGTCTTGCCCTATTCCTCGTTATCGACGTTATTTATCATCCGCTGCAATTAAGAACATTGTTACCTTTTATCAAACTCTGTTTTATGTAATAACTCAAGTATTTTAATTTATGGGTTCATGTTTATTGCATTCTCTCTGAGTTTCACCATCATGTGAGTTAATGGTACTCGATCCTTGGTAAGTGGCTTTATCGGACTAGATCCAAGGAACTGACAGGTTATTCCGATTTAAGTGTGTTTCTACCTTCAAGGTGTGACTCAGGTACTTAAGCTGGAATAATCTGGGTGGTTCTGCCACAGCTGGTATCATAGCGAATGCCATTACAGAGAAGTTAATAAGTCATGAACACCAATCTTTCAAAAATAAAAATTGCCTAGAAACCAATGTTGGATCATCAGGACTAGAACGCTAGACCTAGGACAAAAGGTCTTAAGAATAGTGAGGTAGATAGGTGGCTATATAAGTAGGCCATATAGGCCGACACTATAATAGGAGGGATGCCCTAGGAGCACCCCTATGATTGATGAGAGGACGTCCATACAAGCATGCATGCATAGTAAATCGAGAATAGATTAATACAAGCATGCATGCATACAAGGTGTTAATTAAAAAGTTGAAGGGAATGTATTGAAACTGTATTGACTCATGACCCTTAAAACTTTAGTTAATAACGGGTAATAGGGAAGTATGTTAAAATAGATTAATCCAATTAACCATCTTCTTTTTAACTTAAGCATACTTTTCTCCTTACCGCTACCTTTAGCCCTCACACTTACCCCTCTTACATAGATGGCTTCACCTACCCCCATCGATGGTGGAGACACCCGCTTCAACTTCGACTACCTTTCCCAAGAGGGTTTTCCCTCTATCTTGTGGGAGGTACTCTATGTAGCTGGATACCCCACACCCCCTCTCTGTACACGATGCAGCTGTACGAGGAGCACCGGGTGCCATGCTATAGGGTTTGGCTAACCCTGGAGCCTCACCCTCTGCAGCCTGGGTGGCGTTCGCTTGATTCCAAAACTGTCGGATTCAGGACGGATGACACCACTGAGTCCGCGGCACTGAAGGCCTTGACAACCTTCTGCGGATACCACCCACTGTAGATGATGATGCACCCACTCAAACTCTTGCCTACTGAGAAGAGGGATGATCCGATGTGGTGAGATTGAGTGTGCCATGCCAAGGATGTGTGGGCCATGCACCCCGACCAGGTTGGGAGGATCACCGTTCAGTGCATGAGTGCACTATACCGCTTACAAGCCCTGCAAAGCGATGCTATGACGCACTTCACTAGGCTCGCTTAGACTGCAAAGACTACCCTAGATGATAGGGAGGTCTTTGTAGTCGATCTTTCTTTAGAGTTGGTGGAGAAGGATCTCTAGATTGAGCAAATGAGCAACCACACCCAAGAGTTGGAGCAGCAGATGGAAATCCGACTACCCTTGATGATAGGGAGGTCTTCGTAGTCGATCTATCTTCAGAGTTGGTGGAGAAGGATCTCCAGATTGAGCAAATGAGCAACCGCGCCCAAGAGTTGGAGCAGTAGGTGGAAATCCGGGACAACACCATTGAAGTCTTGGAAAATCAACTCCATGATGTGCAAGAGGAGCTAGATGTGGCCAACGCTCATCTAGAAATGCACCACCAGGACATGAACCAAGCAATGGAGGCAGATGGAAACAACAAGGAGGAGGAGGACCTCGAGGCGATTGAGCCAGCTTCCAGTCTAGACACGGCTTACTCCGGAGTGCCCCCTACACCTGCGGCTAGTACTGCCTCTTCTACTCAGGGTTATATGGGTTAAAATTACACATGTTAGGAGGATGGGAAGACCACGTATGCTTAGCTTTTGGCACCAACTATTGAACTAGGCTATAGGGTGGATCTCCTAATATGTTGTAACCTGGAAAAACTTGTATGAGCAATGCAAGATGAAAGAATGATTATCTTTTTTTGGTTCGATATAATTTTGTGTCGCTATCTCCTCGTGATAAGAAGTCACTACTTGAAATCTTTGGGTTTAAGTAACAGCGGCAAATTCCTATTTTTCAGATGGCAGCTAGTCCCCGCCGTGGGCAAAACGAGCAAGTTCCCTCGCTGCACCCAGCTCCAACGATGCAGGAATTAATGGCTCAACAGAATGAAATCCTGCGATAGCTAGTGCAACATCAGCCCTACCCTTAGCAGTTTGGTGGAGGGCAACATCAACACCCCCTGGCTGCAGCTAGCTACCAGGAGTTCTTGAGCACTCAACCGCCGCTGTTCACCAAGGTAGAAGATCCACTGGACGCTGACGTGTGGCTCAAGGCAGTGGAATCCAAGTTTCCCCTTCTCACTGGAGCTTGTCCTGATGCCGCAAAAGCTCGCTTCGCCGTGCAGCAGCTCCGTGGACCTGCAAGGACATGGTGGGACCACTTCCTCTTCATGCTGCCCGCCGACCATGTGGTGACATGGGAGGAATTCAAGACTGCATTCAGGGGACAGCACATTCCCACGGGCATATTAGACCGCAAGCTAAATGAGTTCCTGGCCCTGACTCAGGGGACTCACACAGTGCTGCAATACGCCCAGGCCTTCAACGACCTGTGCCAATATGCGGGTTACCATGCCGGCTCTGATGAGAAGAAGAGGGGCCGCTTTCGGAGGGGACTCAGCACCAAACTTCGTGAGTGCCTTAACACTGTTTGGGCCAACAGCTACAATGAATTGGTCAACCTGGCAATTTCAAAGGAAGACTGCATCTTAGCCCACCGGGCACAGAAGAAGAGGAAGGCACCGATGACAGGGTCCTCGGCCCCACCTCAGAGGTTCCAGATTGTCTCCAACAATCAAAGTAGGGGATCCCAACAGCAGGCTGGAATATGGGTAATCCGGCCGCCTCAGCAATAGCAAGCACCCAACTGCCTTCCTGCACCCGCTCCAAGAAATAATTAGCCCCCACGACAGCAACAACAGCAGCAGTTCTGACAAGGAAACAGGAACAGATGCTTCACGTATGGTAACATCAGCCACTATGCCAAGGATTGCCCACGGAACCAATCAAGACAGGTGCCAGCTGCTAACTAAGAAAAAGGGAATGAAGCAAAAGGTGCAAGTCAAGCAAGGGAGGCTAAATTTCACCACTCTGGAGGAGTTACCCAAAGTAGCACCCATCATGACTGGTACCTTCTCAGTTTTTAATCAACCAGCTTTAATTCTTTTTGACTCTAGTGCATCGCATAGCTTCATTAGTCCAAAATTCAGTGTCAAATGCCAAATGACCTTCTATCATAACCAAGGGGCTTTATGATAGCAACACCGGGAGGCAAAATTGCAACCAATCAATTAAATCGAAGTGTGACCATTCAATTAGGGAGTAAAACATTCAAAACCACACTCCTAATCCTGGGGCTGGAGAACATAGATATCATCTTGGGGACTGACTGGATGACCCAACACCAAGTCTTGCTAGATATAGCTGCCAGGGCTCTGGAAAGGCTCTGGAAATCCATTCCCCAACCTTTGGAGAGCTTACATTGTACTTACCTAGCCAGGGGAACACTAGGCATGTGCCTTTTCCATAAGAGAGCTACCCTTAGAGAAGACCCCAGTGGTCTGTGAGTATGTAGATGTCTTTCCGAACGAGTTGTCAGGAATGCCACCAGATCGGGACATTGAGTTTGCCATAGAATTACAATTGGGAACTGCACCTATCTCCAAGAGACCCTACAGAATGCCACCAGCCGAGCTTGCAGAACGGAAGAAACAATTGCAAGAGTTGTTGGACAAAGGATTCATCAGCCCAAGTACTTCACCTTGGGATGTCCAGCTTTGTTCGTGAAGAAGAAGGACGAAAGCTTGAGGTTGTGCATAGATTACCGCCCACTCAATGCGGTAAGTCAAAAACAAGTATCTTTGCCTTGTATTGATGTTCTCTTTGACCAACTTGTTGGAGCCAAGGTATTTTCTAAAATAGATCTTCGCTCTGGTTATCACCAAATCAAGATACAGGCAAGTGATATTTCGAAGACGACCTTCTCAACTAGATATGGGCTATACGAGTATCTGGTAATGTTGTTCGAGTTAACAAATGTGCCCGCATACTTCATGTACCTTATGAATTCGGTATTCATGCCCAAGTTGGACAAGTTCGTGGTGGTGTTCATTGACGATATCTTGGTATAGTCGAAGAGCGAAGCAGAGCATGCCAAACATTTGCACACAGTACTCCAACATCTGAGAGAGCACCACCTATATGCAAAGTTCTCAAAGTGTGATTTTTGGCTCAAGGAAATTAAATTCTTGGGTCACACTATCTCTCAAGAAGGGATAGCGGTTGATCTGGATAAAGTGCAAGAGGTGATGGATTAGAAGCCACCTACCACTGTCCATCAGATTCAGAGTTTTCAGGGATTAGCGAGATATTATCGATGATTTATTCCAGATTTCTCTAGGATTGCTAAACCCATGACGGAACTATTGAAGAAGCAAGAAGTTTGAGTGGGTCGGAAATGTGAATATGTCTTTCACACCTTGATGTAGCATCTGACAACAACACCCGTACTAGCACAACCTGACAACACCAAGCTATTTGATGTGTATTGTGATTCCTCTGGCACTGGACTAGGTTTTGTTCTAATGCAATACAACCGAGTCATCGCCTACGCATCAAGGGCACTCAGACCTCAAGAACAAAATTATCCTACTCATGATTTAGAGTTGGTAGCCGTCGTCCATGCCTTGAAAATCTGGAGGCATTACTTGATGGGTGCTCGCTGCAACATATATACAGATCACAAGAGCCTCAAGTATATCTTCACTCAGGCTGACCTCAACATGAGAGAGAGAAGATGGCTGCAAGATTACGACTTGGAGGTGCGCTACCACCCTGGGAAAACCAACGTAGTAGCAGACGCCCTAAGTCGGAAGTCACAATGCAATTGTATGTCGATGGATTCTCGCGTCAATACCTTGTGTGACGAATTGAGTAAGATGAAGATTGAAGTGATTCCTTCTGGTACCTTGGATTACATCTCCATTGAACCAACCTTGCTAGACCAAATTATTATGGCCTAGCTCAGTGATAAGGGAGTGCAAATCATCAAGGAAATGCTTAACCAGAAAATTGAGAAGTATAAGTGCTTCAGCCAAGACAGTAAGGGAACATTATGGTTTGAAGACCGACTGGTACTTCCCAAAAATGAGGACCTCAGGAGGAAAATCTTGGACGAGGCTCACCTCTCCAAATTCTCCATGCATCCGAGAAGCGACAAGATGTACCACGACCTAAAACCCCTGTATTGGTGGACAAGGATGAAGAGGGAAATAGCCAAGTATGTGTCCGAGTGTGATACATGTCGGAGAATAAAAGCAAGTCACCTAAAGTCGGTCAGTGCCTTGCAACCCCTCTCAATACCTTCATGGAAATGGGATGACATCAGCATGGACTTCATTGTGGGTCTACCCAACACCTCTCGGCACCACGATTCCATCTGGGTTATTGTGGACCGATTAACAAAAGTGGCTCATTTTCTTGTAGTGCACACCACCGATAAGGCGCAAAAGTATGCAGAATTATATATCGACCGAATTGTGTGTTTACATGGAATACCCCGGACAATTGTCTCTGATCGAGGAACCTAATTCATAGCCCAATTTTGGGAACAATTGCAAGAATCCTTGGGAACCAAGCTGATAAGAAGTTCAACATACCATCCTCAGACCAACGGTCAAATAGATAGGGTAAATCAGATCCTTGAGGATTGCTAAGAGCTTGTGCAATCGATTATGGCAAGAACTGGGACAAGTGTTTCTCCTTAGCGGAATTCGCCTACAACAACTGCTATCAATCTAGTTTGAAGATGGCACCCTTTGAGGCCTTATATGGAAGGAGGTGTCGAACGCCCCTAAATTGGTCGCAAACCGGTGAGAGAGAAATCTTTGGACTCGACCTAGTGTTGGAAGCCAAAAGAAAAGTCAAGATAATCAGAAAGAACCTAGAGGCTGCTCAAGCTAGGCGCAAGAGTTATCACGACAAAAGAAGGAAACCCCTACAGTTTGAAGTGGGAGATCACATATATCTAAAAGTATCGCCCACAAAAGGAGTGCGAAGATTCGAGATTAAGGGCAAGTTAGCTCCTCGCTACATTGGGCCCTATGAGATCATAGAGGCATGTGGACCAGTGGCATACGAAATGTATTCGGTTACCAACTGAAGTCATAATCGAGCCAGATATAGAGATAGAACCAGATCTATCATACCAAGAACACCCCTCCAAGATTCTGGACTACAAGGAAAGATCCACCCGGGCGAAGACAGTCAAGATGTATAAGATCCAATGGAGCAAACACACAGAAGAAGAGGTTACGTGGGAGACTAAGGATTATCTGCGCAATTACTACCCCAGTTTTCTACCTAAGGAAGTCGGTACGTAACCATCCCCCAGCCCCATGCCCTCTGATTCCAAATATAGGAAAGATGCTCTTAATGAAAACCAAATAAGATATGAAATTAAGTGAAAAAGCGCTTCCTTCTGAAGTTGCAAAGAGGATGACATTCGAAGAGCAGGTTTCCTCATGAACCTTAAAAAGCTAACAATACTATGCGAGCAAGCTGTAACCACCTCCTCACCCCTAGAGAACCTCGAATCAAATCTCGGGGGCGAGATTCTTTTAAGGGGAGAGGGCTGTAACACCCCAGGTGTTACTCAGGGTTTCTCCTAAGTACCTACATCTGTGACCTATTATCACATGTGGTTTAGTTTGATCAAAAGGCACCAAAACTTGAGGAGCCAAGCCTTAACCAAGTTTTCATCACCCTAAAGACCATACCCTAACCATACCAAGCTTAGGGAAGGGGGTGAAGTGCTGAAACCCTAAAGTTCCCCTCTTTAGGACATTAGAGCACCAAAGAAAAATTCAGTAAAAAGGTTATATGAATCTTATTGTCATGACTTGGGCTAATTATAGAAGTTGTAGTACACTTAATACCCTCCAAGAAAATAGTAAGAAGGTTACCTAGAAAAGTTTCACAAAAACCCTAAAAAGGATACAAAAGTACGGAGCTCAAAGAAAAAAATTCAGATTTTGCCCCTAATTCGAAATTCAGCCCCTTCTATAAAGGTCGCCCGCGTTCATGGAAAGTTTGAATTCAAAACCGTGGGCTCCCATTAACAAAGTGGTAATAAACTAACCCCTCTACCACATATCTAGAGATGGCATCAAAATTTGAAGCTTTGACACGACAACACCTGGGATTTGTCTCGAATTTGGGCTGTGAGACAAACCCCACTTGAGTACCCAATATCTTCGGATCTAGTAGATCAAATCCCTTGACCACCACACAAAATCGGTGGCTTGAGTGGAGGTGAAGAGGTTTCATGCACTGGCCAAGGCTAGAGCAGGCCTGGACAAGTGACTACACACACTAGAACAGGGGCATACGCAATGCCACCACGTGTTCGACCAGGTCGGCAGGCTAGAGCTTGCCCAACCCCCGCGCGCGCTCACCTCCTCTCACGGTTAGTCCGCCCGCATGCATTCGCCGCGCCTGCACCTAGATAAGTCACCGACCCCCTCACTCTCGCCTGCGCCCGGCCACCAGAAAACCGCCTAAAAACAGAGAGCTCTGTCGCCCACCAAGAGACACTCGAACCCGACCACCGCGGACCGGCCCCTCTGGTCCATCCCTGCCCAAACCAACTACTTTGCCAGCCTCCCCAGAGTCTAGGGAAGATTCCCGAGCCCTCAGACCAAGTGCTACGAAGACTCCCGATTTCCCTCGCCGGATTTCCTTCGCCCGTCGGAGTACGTGGCCCAGGTAAGCCGGTACACCATTATTCAATTCCTTGCGCGCACCACCTCTACATCACCTAGTGAAGCTCCCCGAGCCATCCAATCAAACTCTACCACCGTGAACAGGCCAAGCCCCTCACCGCCGACGACCTCGTCTGCCCCCGTACGTGGCTAGAACGACTCCGACCTCCACCGGCCACCATTCAACTATCGACGTGTTCGCCTGAACATTCTCGACCTTACCAACCCCCTCGCCGAAGCACTACTGCCGTCGGTAAGCCTCGCCACTCCTTTTTCCACCCCTGCCACTGTTTCGATAGGGCAGGGAGCGTGGGTTAGATTGTTCTTAAGCCTAGGGGGTTTTCACATTGTCAGCCACTCAGTTGAATAGTGCACCGAGGGCATATGTATGAGAAAGAGAAAAACAGTAACCAGGGACCCGAGTGCAAACCGGTTTTTCCTATTTAATTTAAAACCCTAACCCTTATTAATCCAACTAAAAGTTCAAAAATTCATAACTTGTGAATTAAGCATCCAAAATGGGTCAACCAAATTTTGTTGGGTTCTGCATAAGTTAAACTTTAGAGGAAAATCGGAAACACCCCTAGTCCAGTACTGTTCTAGAATTTGTTATTTAACTTAAGTATTGAGTAATTGAGTAAGATAATGGTTAAAAATAATAGAACCTATGCACTAATGTTAAGAAAATTTTGGTAGTCATTTAACCATTGTGACACCACTACAAAAATATTAACCACCTCAGAACACCAAGGTTGATGGGTTAAACAAATAAAGTAATGTTTTTGCCATTACCTCTAAAAAATAAGAAGAGGAGCCAAAAGTAGAAAATAGTGAGCAACCTTATTTTTCCCTATACACCTAAGCTACGTGCTATGTGAGAAAAATATAAAAATGAGGTAGTTGCACATTAGAACATGCCCCACCTCTGCCCCATCAGAAAGTTTATAAAACTTTATGTAATCATATAACCCATCCCCTATGAGTAAGAATGACCAACTTTGGGAATGATTGCTCTTGCGCAAAGAAGAAACTAGAAAAATTGAGAAATCTGTTGTTTGACATTTTTCAAAAGGAGTGTTAGTATAAGCACCCACTAAGCCCCCAAACTTTAGAAAATCACCATTAAATAACCATTAGGTATCCTTGTTCACAATTTGGCACAGAAGCATCATATTACCCATGAACATCAGCAAAAATAAGCTTTAGAGCAGAAGTCACTTCTACACATGGGTTGTAGTTCAAAGTACCCTTTCTGCCCTAAACCTTGTCATTTTTGTACAAGGTAGCCCCCTTCTGCTCTACTTGCCAAACTTTTAGGAAAGCTTAATTAGGTCAATTAGAATCCACTAGAATTTTTGGAAACTTCTAGAGCCAGGATGTAGTTGAACCTACCCCCATAAAAGCCCTTAAAACAAAAGATGAAAGTAGCTTTTAATTCCTAGCATGCACAAGGATACATATGTTGCAAACATGTTCATGCATTTTCACTCATTAGATTGCAATCTCGCGGATAGAGAGTACGTATTGATCCAAGAGCAGGAGACACAGCAAGATGAAGCCTGGGAACTCGCTCCCGAGCCCGTCGCCGAAGAACCTTCCGCCACACCCGCATTTGAAGGCAAGCCCCAGTTTTATGCATAATAATTATATATTCTATTTTACTACACTTAATGTTTGTAGGCTTGTATCATGCACTTAAGTGTAGGAATTTCTTGAAACCCTAGTTGCATGAATTCAGGATTCCATTGAGATGAATACTAGTGTGCTAGGTCGAGTAGCTGTTATGCTAATTGAGGATCTCGGTAGAAGTCGAGTGATTTTTCGAGCACTCGCATGAGGTCAGGAATTGATTGTACGCATCTTGATGATGGGATCTATAATGGTCTATGGGCATGGATCTTGGGTGGATGCCTTGCCTATGAGACAGGAATGGACTTAAGGATTAATGTGCGGATACTTGAGTCAAGCGTTTGAACGTACTAGACACATGTACGGAAATATGGTAACTGATAAGCCTAGTACCTGATTGAACCCGCCCACAGACTTGCCCCCTCATTGAACCTGAGACGGAGTCTCCCATGCTAGCTATTATGGGTACAAGTGCGGCCCTTGCACGGCGGCGGCCGGGATCAATGGAGCATTGTATGCCAAGGTCGTGAGCTCTGATTTGTTGCCGAGGAATCGATGGGGACAGCTGATGTGTGTGGGGACGAAGTGCCCCTACATGCTGTGTGTTTAGGTTTTACCTTGCAAGGTTAAAACTCGATTCGAATTGTCTGCTTCTCGCAGCTAATGAGACTGCTTGACCCATTGTACTGCATTGAGTAAGAAGTGAAATGAGGTCTCTTGAGGTAATATGTTGATTGCACTATATGATTGTTACCATGTATGCTTGGAAAGGAGCAAACCTAGTGTGAAAAAGTATGATAGCACTTGAAAGAGAAAACTTGTTTTAGACTCAGCTAGTGCTTTTGGCAAACCAAACCCCCTCAGCCAAACAGCTTCATGGTCTAGAGGTAGAGGAGTCGACTCCTCATACCGGGTAAGTCTAGCTGAGTATTAGTATACTCAGCCTTGCTTGTGGCATCATTTTTACAGGTTCACTGCAAGACATGGTTGATGGTGTGACTTGGCCAGCCACCCTGCCACCGGGTTGGACGGTCGAGTGGGATGCTGCCTTGGCAGGAGAGGACCAGGAGTAGTGGGCCAGGCCTTGCCCTATTCCTCGTTATCGACGTTATTTATCATCTGTTGCAATATTAAGAACATTGTTACCTTTTATCAAACTCTGTTTTATGTAATAACTCAAGTACTTTAATTTGTGGGTTCATGTTTATTGCTTTCTCTCTGAGTCTCACTGTCACACCCGGTTCTAGGGGCGAAACTGAATACATAGCATATGTGTGCCAAGATCCATTTTCCACACATATGTTGACGTCACAAGTGTAATATATCAAAAGACAATGCAAAAAGGCGTAAAGAGAGTATAATAACTTTATTACGTCATCCAGACATAAGTATCTTAAATAGTATCATCAACGTATAGCAGAAATAACATGGGTAATCTCCCACAGGAAGATGACTGGCACATTGTTAGACTCAGTAATCATCGAAATCTCCATTAAGGTCTTTTTCATCACCCTCTGATCAAAATATTAGCAAGGGTGAGCTCACTTATGGTCGGGGCTCAGCAAAAGGGGAAAATTAATGCAAGTTTAACAAGGTAAGGCTAAGGTTAAGCGGTAAGCATTTTAGTTGGTCAATATTTTATTAGCAACACCTATCTTACTAATAAGTGTGTCCCAAATATCCTAATTAATCAAAGGCATAAAATTATATAAAAAACACTTAAGTGAAATCACTTAAGCAAACCATTTGTGAATCATCGGATCACGAATTATTCTCCATCTTTATGTTCAATTATCATTTGAGGGTCCAGGTTGCTCTTAACCGTGAGCACGGCTGACATATCAGTTTTACACTCTATAGAGGTGGTACAACTTTACCCACAAGTCGTGTATCCCATCTAGCCTGGGTTGTACGGACCCTTAAACACTGCCGAGGTGAATCGCTAGGGATCCACTATGAGGTTTTCACAAAATACACTTAATACAAAGCAACCTGCTAGGGTTTCTAAGTCGGTGTGGAGGACCTCTGGGCGAGGTACATTAGCCAAGAATACGTCCCCATGTTAACGTGAGCTGCCACCACTGCCGCTCCCCCTCTTGCCCATATTTCAGGTAAGGTTGCTAGGTACTAAGCATATAAAGCTAATTACCAAAGCCAGAGCCATTATAGCACTCGTGGTTACACTGTGATCCTGGGTGGTCACTCCATGTTCCATTTAACACAAAATGTTCTTGTTTAACCATCGGGTTAACATTATAATAAAAACTTCATTTCCAGAACATTAGTATCTAAGAGTCGCCTAGAGGGGGGTGAATAGGCGAAACCTAAAATTTATAAAATTAAGCGCACACTACATGCTGTGGTTAGCGTTAGAATTAATGTCAAGTCAAAAGAGAGGGGAAAAATAAATCAAGTGAAAATCAAACAAGTAGACACGATGATTTGTTTTACCGAGGTTTGATTCCAAAGAACTTGGTCCCCGTTGAGGAGGTCACAAAGACCGGGTCTATTTCAACCCTTTCCCTCTCTCAAACGGTCACTTAGACTGAGTGAGCCTTCTTCCTTAATCTCACGGGTCACTTAGACCCCGCAAGAACCACCACACACTTGGTGTCTCTTGCCTCGCTTACAAAGCACTTGAGAGTAAGAGTGGGAAAAGAAGAAAGGCCAAACCAAGCAACAAGAGCAACAAAAGAACACAAAACACCCTCTCTCAAGTCCCTAATGGATTTGAGTGAATTTGGAGGCTTAGAGAGGATTCAATCTATTTGATGTGTCTTGGAGTGGAGTCTTTTGCTCTTGTATTGAATGAGATGTTTCGAATGCTTGGGTAGTTATGATGAGGTGGTTGGGGGGTATTTATAGCCCCAACCACTTTCATAGCCGTTGGTGAGGCTGCTGGCGATGGGCGCACCGGACAGTCCGGTGCGCCACCGAACAGGCACTGTTCAGTGCCCGGTGCACCACCACGTCAGCCAACCTTTAGGGTTCTAAGCAGTTGACCATTGGAGATGTTTGTCTTCTAGCTGCACCGAACAGCCCAGTGCCACATCGGACAGTCCGGTGCATTCTGACTTCTGTGCTCTCACTTATGACTTGGCACTGTTCCGCACTGTTGTGTTCGCAGAGTCGACCGTTGGCGCAGAGAGCCGTTGCTCCGCTGGCTCACCGGATAGTCCGGTGGCACACCAGACAGTTCGGTAAATTATAGCGGAGCGCGCCTCCGTTTTCCCGAGAGTAGCTGGTTCAATCTTGTACGGTCCTGGTGCACCGGACACTGTCCGGTGGCACACCGGACATGTGACGGAACCTCCCAAGTCATTAGGCCCACCTATAGTTGTCCTTGTCCAACGGACCTTAGGGAATCCTGTAGATGCACTTGATCACTTGACAAGTTCGGTATCTGTATTCTTTTCCTTTCCCAAGAGCGTTTCACCCGTCATGCAGATATTATAACATATCAGAGGAACGAATGAGTGGAAGCAATTATAGTAACTTAATTTACATTAACATATGGAAAGAGTGTAATTATTACAGACCAGTAATACACGAGTGCGGAAGTATTATTATTACAAACATGGGAGACAAAAACCCCTCCCGCTAAACAGTAAAAGTTTTTAAAGGAGGAAACTTCCTCCCGAGGCTTCAGTCCAGGTTTTCTTCCTTTGGCACCACCTTGGAACAAAAGCAACAAAAAATTGCTGCTTCCTCACCTACAACAACATGGGTTCGAAAACCCTGAGTACGGAGTTTATTTTCGCAAGTCTTACGCGTCAAAACAAAACACTCTCAAGGATATGCTGGCTTTGAGGGAGTCAAGGTAAGGCTTTATCAAAGATCAAGACTCTATTTGCAAAAATGCTTACTAGTAGTGGATCCTTAAAAATCCAACTTTATTAGCAGGTTAAGTCATTACCTAAGTCTAGAGTTTTTTCTACCCTAGTTCAAGCACTTGGCCTATACAAGCCATCTTTTTATCAACCCTTCTTGTTCACTGGAATGCTACGTGTAGGGCAGTGACCAAGTCTTCATGTCTGAGAAATAACGGTGATCCGAATCGATTAATACTCAGCTGAGGATCTCCAATCACACGACATATGTAGCACTTAACCCTTGCATATGTGAACTCACCACTGGGGTTCTTAAGACCAGATCAGGTTCACGCCAATCGAGAGCACAGATACACCACCGTCCAGCCTCTTGCCACGGAGGGTACACGCTACTCTCACCATCTCTCCACTCCCATTGCGTGGTATCTTATTCTGGTATTAGTCTGCCCGAGGCAAAGCTTACCCATGATGAGGCATGTGACCAGTTAAAAGGTCCTCGATCATCAAGCCTACATCGACAAGGTCCTTAATCGACTCAGACGGAGACACTACACCGAGACTCTCTTCTCGTGCAACTCACCCGCCCGGTCTCGGCTTTATCATTTCAAACCCAAAGTTTGGTACCTGACAGAGGTACATCTTTTCCGATGTTGAACCCATCACGGCCATGATGGATCCACCATCAAGTTTTATTTTTGAATATCATCCCTTCCCACTTGAAGCATCATCATATGTTGAAAACAAAACATTTTGTATTTCTAGAGCAAGATTAAGCATCAGAAAAACCTTTTTATAAAATAGGTGACCAAGGAAAGGTAATCAAACTTCCAAGGAAGGAAATGCAACAACGGTTTAGCACACAACTCCTATCACCTAATGCATCAGGCAAGTGAGAAAGATTTTAAAATAGCAAGGAGGTGGCAAATGCACCGGGGCTTGCCTTGTGTTATAGGAGAGTCGAGCTCTGCTCCGCAAATATCGAAGTAAAAGCAGTTCCCAGAAGGTGGGTCTTCACGTGGTGGTGGTGCAACTCCTTCTTCATCCTCTATTTCTTCTTCGTTTTCTATAGATAACCATATATAACCATGAATGCTTATGTAATGCTTATGAAAATGCAATAATAGAAAAGGTTTATCAAGTTGTATCTTGAATACAACTTTCCTTCACGGTACTCCAGGAAACTAGGGTTTTTGAAGTTAGAACAGTAGTTCATAGGGCAGGCATTACTAGGAGATTAGGGTTTTGGGGTTTAGGTGCCAAACATGGTCCCAATTATCTCAAACTTTACACAAGGCTTCTAAATAACATTTAAAGCTTATCCAAAAAGTTTAGTGATTTTTGGAGTTATCAACTAATTTCTAAAATTCCAGGAATATAGGTCTTGGCTATTTTAAATACTCTATAATTTCTTATTTGGACTAAAAATCATAAAACTATTTTTATTAAATCCTATGGAAATTTAGGAGCCTAGCAAAATTGGTCTTGTATTTTTAATATTTTTCTACAATTTTCTAGGAATTCTCTAAGTCCAGAAGAAAAAGAAATAGAGAAACTATGAACAGTATTGGGCTGAATTCAGCCCAACCGGCCTGCAGAAGGGGAAAACCTGCGAGCGCCTGCGCCCGCGCTGCCAACTTTGCGCAGAAGACCTTGGCGATTTGAATAACTTGAAAAGGGGTCGCGACACTATTCCTACGTTTCACTGATAGTTACAAAAACACCCCTCTAGTTCTAATTCTTCACAACATCTGGTCCACGACGTCGCACGGTGGCAAACCGAGCTCCAGTGAGCCTGTACCGGCCGGATAACTCAACTACCGGTGCTCCCGTGCGGTTGACACCGAATTAAACCCTTAATAACCATTTCCCTTCTAACAATTGCATGGTATGAGCTTTAAATCATCTTGTCCATGGAGACAGTGCGAACAAGAGATGAACACGGGTGTTCCTGACGATCTAGCATGGTTTAACTTAATTAAGTGGGTCGAGGAGCATCAGGAGAATCTAAGGACACTGAAACGGGAGAGCAGAGAGCATGAACGGACTTGCAACGAGCTAGCCACGGCGAGGTCACTAGGTGTGGTGTTTCGGGCCGATTTGGGGGAAATCCCAAACTGGAACTCTCTGGTGAGTAATTGGAGGCACGAGTGGGTGGATTTGATGCTTGAATACCTAGTGGAGCCGAGGGTGTGCTCAATTCATAGTGGATTTGAGCGGTGGCCTATGAATTCGAGATCGCGCGGTGGCGGCCGGAGAGAAAGGGTTGTACTGGCGCAAGCAACTGGTGGCTTTCACCATGGCGAGCACACCGGCTATCACCGGACGCATGTAATACAAGTTACTGCGACGTGGTAACTGTCCCAAGGTGTGGCACAATCGCAAGGAAGGATGCAAACTCCGGTGACGGCCGCAAGGCCACGTCGCCAGTGTAAGTGGTCGACTGACCGAACACAACAGTGCCCAAGTCCATCCCCAGTGCCAAGATTTTTACCCCGCTCAGTTATCCATCTGCGCGAAGCACAAATGACATCACCGGCATCAATCGTGGCGCAAGATCACCGGTGGCGAAGTTTTCTGATCCTGGGATATTTTCAGTACTGTACCATCAGAAATCCTATTCAGAGCTTCTGTCCGATCAATTTGCAGGACTCATATCTCAGATTTTTGTGTGAGAATGTGTCAATCTCTCTGTAACAAGTTTGTAGCTGAATAATCCATCTTCAATTCTACTATAGCAACAAACCTCAATCGAGCACTAGATCCTACTTAAACTTGATCCCAAAGTTCGGCCAATGGCAATGGTGGCCATGTTTCAGTTTTAAACACTGGTTGACAGCCCGACATTGTGCTTATTTTACTCCAATTTCTATTCAGCACTAGTGCTCAGTCACTTAATCAAACTTCTTCTTCTATGATAGCTCTACAATTTTGCTATATTAACCTAGGGCAAAATCCCAATGGATTTAAAGATACAGAGCTCCAAACTTGGCCTCAATTCACTGCATTTTCAGACTTAGTCTCATTACATTCATGTGACCAATTTGCAAATAAGTCCAAATCCCATGGTTTGATTTGCAAGTCCTCAAATGTGTAAACCATGTGATTTGAGGTACCTTAATACCTTGGTTTTTGCACTTGGATCCAAAAGTTTGCAAGATTTACATATAACCCCCTAGGGTTTCAACTTGGGTTTTCCAGTGGTATGTTTAGGGTTTTTGGCACTTCTAGGGTTTGAAGGCCACTCAAGTCCATTAATGGTGATATCTTATGACTATTTCTCATGGATTTTGAAGTTTTCTAATGCCTGGGCTTTATTATCACTCCTAAGCCTGGTTTAGGGTTAAGTACCCTACCCTAGGGTTTCACACATAACAAGTCACATCAATACAACTTGTTTGAAATTTTTGTCTAGTGAATGCATTCTATGTGTAACAAACACATGATATGCTATTGCTCATGATGTTATGCTCAAGTTTCAGTGACAGTAACACTAGGGGTGTTACATCCTTCCCCCCATAAAAGAATCTCGTCCCAAGATTTAAAAGTCCTAGGGCAAGTAATGGAAAAGGAAACACTTCACATTTTTATTCCTTTAATTATCTTACAAGGCAGGGGTGGTATGGGGTTCATTCCTCCTTCACAATAATTGCACATATTTCACAATTTACATGAAGCTAAAAAGCCTGGGAAATTCTTTTCTAGAAAATCTTGAGTTTCCCATGTAGCCTCATCTTCAGTGTGTTGGTTCCACTGTATCTTATAGAATTTAAGAGTTCTTCTTCGGGTAATCCTATCCTTTTGATCCATCACACGAATAGGATGTTCAGAGTATGTTAAGTCTGGTTCAAAGGTAACATCCATCACTTCAATAGTTCGATCTGGAACCCGAAGACACTTCTTCAATTGGGATACATGGAACACATTATGCACCGCAGACAATGTTTCGGGTAGTTGGAGTCGGTACGCCACGGGTCCACATTGTTCAAGAATGAGGAATGAACCAATGTACCAGGGTGCAAGCTTTCCCTTTACCCCGAAACGAGATACACCCTTTATTGGTGATACTTTCAGGTAGACATAATCTTTAGCTTGAAAGTACAGGGGTTTGCATCGTTTGTCTACATAACTCTTCTGTCGAGCTTGTGCTTCTTTCAAATTATGTATAATCCTTTGAACCTTTTCTTCCATCTCCTTTACCATTTCAGACCTGAAAAACCACCTTTCACCTGGTTCAGACCAATTTAATGGAGTACGACACCGTCGTCCATATAAAGCTTCAAAAGGTGCCATCTTGATACTTTCTTGATAACTGTTGTTATATGAAAACTCCGCCAATGGTAAACAGTCATCCCATTTCTGCGGAAACTCTAAAACACATGCTCGCAACATATCTTCAAGTATTTGGTTCACTCTCTCAGTCTGCCCACTGGTTTGGGGATGATAGGCCGAATTGTGTAG
Source organism: Zea luxurians (assembly GCA_029449295.1). Classification (NCBI taxonomy): domain Eukaryota; kingdom Viridiplantae; phylum Streptophyta; class Magnoliopsida; order Poales; family Poaceae; genus Zea; species Zea luxurians. The sequence goes on from JAOPSE010000004.1 coordinate 21,794,424, forward strand.
CAACTTAGTACCCAAAGATTTGTGGAGTTCTTCCCAGAATTTGGATACAAATTGAGGTCCACGATCCGACACTAACGTCTTTGGAACACCATGCAAACTGAGAATATGAGCAATATATAGTTCTGCATACGTGATTACTAGATACTTTACCTTAACTGGGAGGAAGTGGGCGATCTTTGTAAGTCGATCAATAATAACCCAGATGGAATCAAACCCTTTTGCTGTCTTGGGTAATCCCACAATGAAGTCCATACTAATGTCCTCTCATTTCCAAGTTGGGATAGGTAAAGATTGCAACAGACCAGCAGTTTTCATGTGTATGGCTTTGACACGTCTACAAGTATCGCATTTCGCCACATAGCGTACAATTTCAATCTTCATTTTTGTCCACCAATAATGTTGCTTTAGATCATGATACATCTTAGTGCTTCCGGGATGAATAGAATAGCGACTAAGATGAGCCTCATCCAAAATTTGCTGGCGGATTTCATCATTCTTGGGCACAACTATGCAGTTATTACACCATACAATGTCTTGATCATCTTTTCTGAAACAGTCTACTTTACCGGCCTTGATTTTCTCATGAATGTGTTTCATACCCTCATCACTTCTTTGTGCATCAATTATTCTTTTCAGAAGAACCGACTCAAGCTTTAATTGATTTAATGTTCCTTAGTGAATCATTCCCAAGTTCAACTTCTCCATTTCTTGGCATAATGTGATGTCAGAAGTCTTCACCGTAATACAATGACAGGATGTCTTGCGACTTAGTGCATCTGCAACCACGTTGGCCTTGCCTGAATGATAATGAATCTCCAATTCATAGTCTTTAATCAGCTTGAGCCATCTCCTCTGCCTCATATTTAGTTCTGACTGGGTAAATATGTACTTCAAGCTTTTATGATCCGTATATATATGGCAGATATTGATAGTAGACGTGGTCCGATCTTCCGTGAGATACGATAACTTGATTGAGTGGAGATCTCGACGTTGATGATCCAAGGCTCCGAGCGAACAGTTCCTCGCAATCACTACACCACAGCTCCGTTGGTTATCACCCTTGACACATGAATGACCTCGCCACGAAGGCTTATCCCTGCAAGAGCAATCAAGAACACAAGCAAGAACAGGAAAGAAACGCAATCAAAATTGTATTGATTACGGGATGGGGTCTCACAAGCCGATGACGGCGACACAGTTCGATGACAGAATTGATCTAAGCAAAACCCCAAATGTAATGTGGCGGCGGCTGCTGAATAAATAGAGTATTAGGGCGTGCGTGACCCCTGGACTCGCCCCTAATGGGCTCCGACGCGATACACGGCCCAATGGCCCAATAGACGGTGTCGCAGCACCAAAACAGAATCTGAACGCTGAATTGTTTCGACGATTACCATTGACTCCGGATGAATTTTAGGATGGAACCAGTTGGGTTGGTTAGATAATCTCTTTATCTTTCCAACCATATCAAGTCCGTCGCAATCGGAGTCCGGATTTATCTTGGGCGTCCATTTTAGTGCAGACTGGTCTTGGAACCCGAGATGGAGTCGCAGCCGAGTCGAACTTGATCTCTTTCCTGTTGTGGGCGCCCTTGCTACTCCTCCTCAACACCTAATCCTTTCCCAAGTCCTTGCTGGTCCTCTCCAAGGTTCCTAATAATCAAAACATCCATGGCCCCAAGCGTAAGCTCTGAAACACAATTGACTAGGGTAGAACGTACCTGGAGATTTAACCGTCGTGCACGCATTCATGTTATCGGTCCATTCATTGTATGTATAGAAGTGATGTCCTCATCAGATATTTCCCAGCAGATAATGAGGCCAGATCTTTAGGGCATGAACCACGGTAGCCAATTCTAGGTCATGAGTTGGATAGTGTTCCTCATGCCGGCGCAACTGTCTTGAAGCATAAGCTATAACTCGTCCTTCTTGCATCAAGACACAGCCTAAACCACTGCCCGATGCATCAAAATATACATCGAACGACTTTTCAATGTCCGGTTGAGCTAATACCGGAGCAGTGGTCAATAACACCTTTAGCTGCTCGAAGGCTTCATCGCATTTTGAGGACCATTTAAATTTCACATCATTCTTTAAGACACTTGTGATTGGCTTCACAAGTTTAGAGAAATCCGGGATAAATCGGCTGTAATAACCAGTCAGTCCAAGAAAACTTCAAACTTGGTGCACAGTGGTTGGTGGTTTCCACTCGAGAATATCCTTGACTTTGCTGGGATCCACCACAATCCCATTTATAGAGAGTACATGTCCCAGAAATTAGATTTCTTCCAGCCAAAACGTGCACTTGCTGAATTTAGCATATAATTGATGTTCCCTCAATCACGTTAATACAATCCGTAGATGTTGAGCATGCTCTTCTTCATTTTTGGAATATATCAATATATCATCAATGAAGACCACCACAAATTTGTCCAACTCAGGCATGAATACCGAGTTCATCAGGTATGTGAAGTGGGCGGGAGCATTTGTTAATCTGAAGGACATAACCAGATATTCGAAAAGTCCATACCGCGTAGTAAATGTGGTCTTTGGTATATCTTCGGGTCGGATATGGATCTGATGATAGCCCAACCTGAGGTCAATTTTAGAGAATACCCTTGCTCCTGTAAGCTGATCAAATAAAATATCAATCCTGGGAAGAGGGTACTTATTTTTGATCGTGACCTCATTAAGGGGTCTATAATCCACGCACATCTGAAGCGTTTGATCCTTCTTCTTGACAAAGATTGTGGGACAACCCTAAGGTGATGAGCTAGGCCGGATGAATCCCTTCTCCAGTAAATCTTGTAATTGTGTCTTGAGCTCTGCCAACTCATTTGGAGGCATTCGGTACGATCTTCTAGAAATAGGATAGTACCAGGCTTTAATTCAATCACAAATTCTACATCTCTCTCTGGCGGTAACCCAGGAAGATCTTCAGGAAAGACGTGAGGAAACTCACATACTACCGGAATATCTTGAATCTCTGGGATGATGGCTTCATAGACTCTGCCAAGTGGTTTAGCTAGAATAGCTATAGGGATGGACAAAAGAACTTCTTCATGGCCGTAGCTCAACCTGATGGTTCTTAATTCAGTGTTGAGGACAGCTTTATGCTGGGCTAACCAATTCATGCCCAGAATTACATCTATATCTTGACCTTTCAGAACAATCAGATTTGTAGGAAAGTCCCGTTCAGCCAATATTATGGGCACATGAAAAGCCACTTCTTTAGTGAATATTTGTCCCCCAGGCGAATGAATAATAAACCCTTCCCTTGATTCAATGCAAGGAATGCAATATTTCTCCACAAACTTCTTGCTTATGAATGTATGTGAAGCACCAGAATCAAAGAGAATAACTGCAGGGTGATTGGCCACGAGAAACGTACCCATCATAACCGGCTCTCCCTCCGGTGTAGTGGCCACTTGTGTATAGTAGATTCGCCCAGTTTTCTTCATATTCTTGCCCGCTGCATTATTTGCCGTGTTTCCCTTCCTTGGCTTGAACTCCCCGGGTTCTGCTGATTATTGGATTTGTTCTGCCTTGGATATGGGCAGTCCTTGATAAAATGTCTGGACTTCCCACAATCAAAGCAGCCTGTTGAGGAGCTTGGGAGGGCGGGGAAACGAGCACCAGGGGCACTCGGCTGAGTTGTTGAGGTGGGGGCAGTGGCTGGGCGGATGAATACAGGCTGTTTGAAGGGGTAGGAGGGTGGACGAGGCGAAGAACGGTTTTGATTGAAAGGTCGTATCACTAACCTTTGTCGCTTCTCAGGCCCCTGGTTGGACCTGTCACCTCCAATTCCCTTCGATTTTCCTGGGCTTGCATGCTTATCTTCAACTGCCAGCGCTGTGCTGACAGCCCTGCTGTAGGAGAGATCAAGGCAGGTGGCCATCTTTCGTTGTAGCCAGTCATTGAGGCCTCACATGAAGCAGTTCTTCTTTTTCAGGTCAGTATTGACCTGGTCAATTGCGTACTGGGACAAATGATTGAATTTGTTGAGATACTGCATAATAGTATCTCCGCCTTGCTTGAGTCTCATGAATTCCTCCTGCTTCATGTGCATCACTCCTTCTGGAATGTAGTGCTCACGAAAAGCCAATTTAAATTCGTCCCATGTGACCTGATGCCCAGCAGGTTGAATGGCCACATAATTTCCCCACCATGTGCTGGCAGGTCCTCTTAATTGTTAAGCCGCGAACAACAGCTTTTGGGTCTCCGTGCAGCAGATGAGTCCAAACTTCTGCTCAATAACCCGCACCCATTCGTTGGCTTCGAGGGGATCTTCGGCTTTGACGAATAGTGGGGGACGAGTTTCCAAGAAATCCAGGTACGAAGTCTCACGGGGTCCTTGTGGATAAACCCTCCTGCCTGGTTGTTGAAACTGATTTCCCGCCATTTCACGCAGAAAGCGGGTGTTGTCAGCAGTCGCATTGACTAAGGCAGCGATAGCCTCAGCCAATGTTGGGGGTACTGGTGGTGGATCAGGAGTAGTCTCCCGACCATGGGAGGTTCCTGCACCGTCCTGTCCATGAGTCATTGACGGCATCTGAGGCAAAGAAACATTTTGGGGAAAAATATAATATGCCAAAGCACACCATCATTTCACATTACTAAAAAGGTAATGATACAGACTCGATTTTACAACAAGACTACATTACCTATTATACATTACATTATATCTAAACTATACTACTCTAGTTTCTTATCACTTTTGGTTGCTTCACTGTCTATTGTGGGGGACCATTCATCGGCCAGGTTCATAGAAGGAGGGGGCTTGAAAAGATCCAATTCCCCACCAAATGCTTCACCTGCTGTTCCAGAAGGTCTGGCTCCCATTTCAACAGGGTCGGCAGGTACGTCTGGGTGCAGTTGCGAATACAAGTCATGAACTTCCTCATGCAATGTATTGTAGTACACCTGCAAGTTATCAACAGCCGTGCTAAGCTCCTCCACACGGGCTCGACCTTTGGCTTCCTTGGCCCAAGCAATTGAACGTGAATTAATAGCCCAATCGATTGCCAAATCCCATTCAACAAGTTGGTCTTGCAGATGTCGAATGTCAGTTCTTAACTCATTTATACGCTGACCATCATCTACCCACACCCTGTTTCTGTGACGTAGCTCCCTTCAAAGCTGCTCCACTTGGGCTTCTAGGTCTCCAATGGGGTCATTGCTGCCGCTGCTGCTCTCCTCATGCCTTGGAGCCAGCTGATGCCGAGGTACGCCAATTGGTCCCATGGACTTACGCGCAGTTTTCCTCGTGCGCGGCGACATATCTCCATAAGGGGGAAAACTTTATTAGTATAGTTTTTAACATGATGCATGCATAATTACAGAATCAACCTTAGTTGATTCACAACCTTCTATACATTGCACTCAACTACCTGGTCTTATAAAATAAGTATTTCAGAAGGTAGTAAGATAAGAACGAAAGAAATTTTCTTAGATAAGTCTTTGAGAATTCTTTCGAAATGTCTCATAACATCTGAAGAGACGGGCTTCGCTCCGATACCAGCTGTGACAAAACCTCCCAAGTCATTAGGCCCACCTACAGTTGTCCTTGTCCAACGGACCTCAGGCAATCCTGTAGATGCACTTGATCACTTAACAAGTTCGGTATCTGTATTCTTTTCCTTTCCCAAGAGCGTTTCACCCGCCACGCAGATATTACAACATATCAGAGGAATGAATGAGCGGAATCAATTGTAGTAACTTAATTTACATTAATATATAGAAAGAGTGTAATTATTACACACCAGTAATACATGAGTGCAGAAGTATTATTATTACAAACATGGGAGGCAAAAACCCCTCCCACTGAACAGTAAAAGTTTTTAAAGGAGGACACTTCCTCCCGAGGCTTCAGTCCAGGTTTTCTTCCTTTGGCACCACCTTGGAACAAAAGCAACAAAAATTTGCTGCTTCCTCACCTACAACAACATGGGTTCGAAAACCCTGAGTACGGAGTGTATTTTCGCAAGTCTTACCCGTCAAATAAAAGACTCTCAAGTATATGCTGGCTTTGAGGGAGTCAAGGTAAGGCTTTATCAAAGATCAAGACTCTGTTTGCAAATGCTTACTAGTAGTGGATCCTTAAAAATCCAATTTTATTAGCAGGTTAAGTCATTACCTGAGTCTAGATTTCTTTCTACCCTAGTTCAAGCACTTGGCCTATACTAACCATCTTTTTATCAACCCTTCTTGTTCACAGGAATGCTACGTGTAGGGCAGTGACTAAGTCTTCATGTCCAAGAAGTAACGGCGATCCGATTCGATTAATACTCAACTGAGGATCTCCAATCACACGACATATGTAGCACTTAACCCTTGCATATGTCAACTCGCCACCGGAGTTCTTAAGACCAAATCAGGTTCACGCCAACCGAGAGCACAGATACACCACCGTCCAGCCTCTTACCACAGAGGGTACACGCTACTCTCGCCATCTCTCCATTCCCATTGCGTTGTATCTTATTCTGGTATTAGTCTGCCCGAGGCAAAGATTACCCATGACGAGGCATGTGACCAATTAAAAGGTCCTCGATCATCAGATGGAGACACTACACCGAGACTCCCTTCTCGTGCAAGTCACCCACCTGGTCTCAGCTTTATCATTTCAAACCCAAAGTTTGGTACCTGACAGAGGTACATCTTTTCCAATGTTGAACCCATCATGGCCATGATGGATCCACCATCAAATTTTATTTTTGAATATCATCTCTTCCCACTTGAAGTATCATCATATGTTGAAAACAAAACATTTTGTTTTTCTAGAGCAAGATTAAGCATCAAAAAAACCTTTTTATAAAACAGGTGATCAAGGAAAGGTAATCAAACTTGCAAGGAAGGAAATGCAGCAAGGGTTTAGCACACAACTCCTATCATCTAATCCATCAGACAAGTGAGAAAGATTTTAAAATAGCAAGGAGGTGGCAAATGTACCGGGGCTTGCCTTGTGTTATAGTTAAGTCGGGCTCTACTCCGCAAATATCGAAGTAAAAGCAGCTCCCGGAAGGTGGGTCTTCAGGTGGTGGTGGTGCAACTCCTTCTTCTTCAACCTCTATTTCTTCTTCGTTTTCTATAGATAACCATATATAACCATAAATGCTTATGTAATGCTTATGAAAATGCAATAATAGAAAAGGTTTATCAAGTTGTATCTTGAATACAACTTTCCTTCATGGTACTCCAGGAAACTAGGGTTTTTGAAGTTAGAACAGTAGTTCATAGGGCACGCATTACTAGGAGATTAGGGTTTTGGGTTTAGGTGTCAAACATTGTCCAAACTATCTAAAACTTTACACAAGGATTCTAAATAACATTTAAATCTTATCCAAAAAGTTTAGTGATTTTTGGAGTTATTAACTAATTTCTAAAATTCCAGGAATATAGGTCTTAGCTATTTTAAATACTCTATAATTTCTTATTTGGACTAAAAATCATAAAACTATTTTTATTAAATCCTATGGAAATTCAGGAGCCTAGCAAAATTGGTCTTGTATTTTTAATATTTTTCTACAATTTTCTAAGAATTCTCTAAGTCTAGAAGATAAAGAAAAAGAGAAACTATGAACAGTATTGGGCTGACTTCAGCCCAACCGGCCTGCAGAAGGGGAAAACCTGCGCGCGCCTGCGCCCGCGCTGCCAACTTTGCGCAGAAGACCGTGGCGATTTGAATAACTTGAAAAGGGGTCGCGGCACTATTCCTACGTTTCACTGACAGTTACAAAAACACCCCTCTAGTTCTAATTCTTCACAACGTGAGGTCCACGACGTCGCACAATGGCAGACCGAGCTCCGGCGAGCCTGTACCGGCAGGATAACTCAACTACTGGTGCTCCCGTGCGGTTGACACCGAATTAAACCCTTAATAACCATTTCCCCTCTAAAAATTGCACGATATGAGTTTTAAATCATCCTGTCCACGGAGACAGTGCGAACAAGAGATGAACACGGGTGTTCCTGACGATCTAGCATGGTTTAAATTAATTAAGTAGGTCGAGGAGCATCAGGAGAATCTAAGGACACTGAAATGGGAGAGCAGATAGCATGAACGGACCTGGAACGATCTAGCCATGGTGAGGTCACTAGGTGTGGTGTTTTGGACCGATTTGGGGGAAATCCCAAATTGGAGCTCTTTGGTGAGTAATTGGAGGCACGAGTGGGTGGATTTGATGCTTGAATACCTAGTGGAGCCGAGGGTGTGCTCAATTTATAGTGCATTTGAGCGGTGGCCTGTGAATTCGAGATCGCGCGATAGCGGCCGGAGAGAAAGGGTTGTACTGGCGCAGGCAACTGGTGGCTTTCACTGTGGCGAGCACACCGGCGATCACCGGACGCATGTAATACAAGTTACTGCAACGTGGTAACTGGCCCGAGGCGTGGCACAATCGCAAGGAAGGATGCAAACTCCGGTGACGGCCGCAAGGCCACGTCGCTGGTGTAAGTGGTCGACTGACCGAGCACAATAGTGCCCAAGTCCATCCCCAGTGCCAAGATTTTTACCCCGCTCTGTTATCCATCTGCATGAAGCACGAATCACATCGCTGGCATCAATTGTGGCGCAAGATCACCGGCGATGAAGTTATCTGATCGTGGGATATTTTCAGTACTGTACCATCAGAAATCCTATTCTAAGCTTCTGCCCGATCAATTTGCAAGACTCATATCTCGGATTTTTGTGTGAGAATGTGTCAATCTCTCTGTAACAAGTTTGTAGCTCAATAATCCATCTTCAATTCGACTATAGAAACTAACCTCAATCGAGCACTAGATCCTACTTAAACTTGATCCCAAAGTTCGGCCAATGGCACTGGTGGCCATGTTTTAGTTTTAAACACTAACTGACAGCCCGACTTTGTGCTTATATTACTCCCATTTCTATTCAGCACTAGTTCTCAGTCACTTAATCAAACTTGTTCTTCTATGATAGCTCTACAATTTTGCTATATTAACCTAAGGCAAAATCCCAATGCATTTAAAGATACAGAGCTCCAAACTTGGCCTCAATTCACTGCATTTTCAAACTTAGTCTCATTACATTCATGTGGCCAATTGCAAATAAGTCCAAATCCCATGGTTTGATTTGCAAGTCCTGAAATGTGTAAACCATGTGATTCACTACCGGAATCAGCTTCTTTGCCGTGTGTCTCAGACACATGGCAAAGGCAAATTTACACTCGGCAAATGCTTTACCGAGTGTTACACTCGGCAAAGAACGATCGGTAAACTGTACATCGGCAACAGCCTCTTTGCCGAGTACTATTTGTCGGGCACTCGGCAAAGACTTTGCCGAGTGCCAAACGGCACTCGGCAAATAAAAGTCACCATCACGGTGCCAAGTAACGGTGACGGATCCTTTGCCGAGTGCCGTCTGTGGCACTCGGCAAAGAGGTCAATGTTGCCGAGTGTTTGCTCGAGTGGCCCTCCGCAAAGACTGACCCAGTGGGCCCCACTGCCAGTCCCTGTGCCGAGAGCTCTAGTAGGCACTCGGCAAAGGAGCTTCTTTGCCGAGTGTCTGTTGGACAGGCACTCGGCAAAGAACCCTCCAATGGGCCCCTTTGCCAGTCTCTTTGCCGAGTGCCTTGGCAATGGCACTCGGCAAAGATGTCTTTGCCGGTTCCCAGGTTTCCTTCTTTGCCGAGTGCCATTGTCAGCACTCGGCAAAGATGGCTTTACCGGTTCCCAGGTTGTCTTCTTTGCCGAGTGCCATGGTCATAGCACTCGGCAAAGCGCCCCTTTGCCGAGTGTTACACTCGGCAAAGTGACCAGAATGTCCCTTTTTTATTTGCTTTTGTTGTTCCATCCAAACAAACAAAAGATATATATGATTCACATCACATTATATATCAATCACATCACAGAATGAACACATTTATCATCAACACCATATATATCACAAAGTCTCACTAAAGTCTCACAAATATAAGTAAGGATCATCACAAAACAGATATAAGTCTGCGTCATCACTAACATCACCAAGTATCTCACAAGATAAAGTTTAACTAACATCACCAACACTCATAAAGGTAAGTCTGGATCATCACAAAACAGATCATCAACGAGGTGGGCATCTGGACTGGTTCGGCGAAGGGCTGGACGAAGCATGAGGGTTGTTCGACGCCGCCGATTGACCCTGCACAGAGAAGAGATTGTATGTGTGAGAACATATGAATAAATATCATGCAGTACTAAAATTTTGATACTCACAGGAGTAGTGAACTCTATAGGGTCAACTGCAGGGAACAACGGAGGTGGTGGAGCATGACCCTGTGCGGCGCCAAGGCTCTGCATGTACGCGAACATCTCCGCCATCCTCTTCTCCAGCTCCTCACGTTGCCTCCTCTCATCATCTAGCTGAGTCTGTAATATTTCGCCCTAATGTTACGATAATGCAAAGAGAAGATATATAAAAATCAATGAACGATGAATAGATAAGGAATAACCTAGAGTTGCTGGATACGATGCTGTGAGGTGTCCTGCCGAGGTCGTATGGCTGGGCTCGCGCTCGTGCTCCTTGCTCGCACCTGAGAGAGAGTGGGAGTGGAGGACGAGTCAATTGCCCCGTCGGCAATCCAGTACCGCCCATGCCTCTTGCCTCCTCCGACCCTCATGAGGACATCTCCGTCGATGTCCTCGGTCCTCGGATCGTAATCTGGCCCATGGACCTCCTTGGCCATGGCGGTGTACTCACTGAGTCGGCTGTGGATGGCGGGGTTGGTGTACGCCTCGGGCCCGTCATCCGGGTTGTAGGTGACGTCGGACGTCGCCTTCCCCTTGTGGGCCATGGCATATGCCGAGAACGTGGAGCAAGGCGCGCCACCATGTGCCGCCGACTGCGAGAAAACCAACGATATGGTTAGAAATCATGTCTAATCGAAAGTTATATACCTAAATAAAAAAGAGCGCGTACCCATGCTTCCGCGTATTTGCCCAGGCTGCGGCTGCCTTGATGGTGGGAGGGACCTTGCATCAGCAAACGCCGTTCCCGGCTAGCGTTGTGCGCCTCGTCCCACTCAGCCGAGCACCACCTCTGCACCATCTTCTCCCTGCACTCAGGATGCGCGGCGCACCAATGAGGAATCATCTAAAAAAATATAAGTACACCGCATATCAGAAGATAAGAATAAGCATATTTAGTACCAATAATAAAGTTTTGTATTTACCTGCAAGTACTGGTCCGCAGTCAATGACATGGTTCGGGCGTCCTTCTTGTTCACCTTCTCCCCAAGGACGGAGCCGTGGTAAGTGACGATGGCCTAGATGCGCGCCTCGTAGTGCATGTCCACGACGAGCTTCTTACAGCACGTCGTAGACACCACATCCGCCCTTGCCTCGTATCCAGCATCGCACCTGAAGAAATCCTACATACAAAGACGATGTATCCATACATTATTTCAAGAATATGCAACAAATGCGACTTATTAAACAATATAGTGCGAGGAAGACTTACCCACAGCTCTTGCTTGACCCGCTCCGCCTTGTTGTTGAATTGTCTGCCGTCCCGATCTACTGCATCGGGGGCGACGGCGTAGTGGTCGAAGGTGTATGCTGGGCTCGTCACTCCGGCGTACTCGACAAGTCCAGGGAAGTGTTCCCGGCATAGAAGGCTGAGGATGCCATTGGGGTTGCGGCCGTGACCCCCAGCAGTCTCCAAAACCATCCAAGACCTGTCGAAGTGATTAAGATGAAGTATTAGTTTCTATTATTAATTTGAACATATAATATGAAAAAGCAGCAACAACATCTAAAGTTACCTACCTCTCTCCATTGGGTCGTATCAGCGGACGTCTGTCACGAAGTATGGGTCGCTTAGGTAGGCTCGCGGGACCTTGCAGGTAGATACTCCTCGAACCTGAGGAGCCAGAACCTGAGACGTCCTACTGAGCGGCGTCGTCGTCGTCGTCGTCCTGCTGCGCCGCATCGTCGTCGTCCTGCTGTGCCGCATCGACAGCGGCTTGCTGCTCCACCTGCTGCTGTACGGCGTCGTCCTGCTGCGCCTCCTCCTCCGTCCTACGGGTGCTCCTCCTCCCCCTCCCCCTCCCCCTCCTCGTCCTCGTCCCACCGCCCACCATCTTTGTCCAACAACCTGCAATTAAGAGTAAACAATTAAGCACAGATAAAAAAATATGTATTTAGAAACATATGCAAAATAAATGAAATATAGCATTACATCGATTAAAAATAATCTTCATATGTGTCCGGGTTAGCCGGATCATAAGTGTCATCATCACTATCAACCATTTCATAGTCAACATCATCTGAAGGCGCAATTTCGTCATTGGCATTGCCTTCAAGTATTTCTAAGTCATTCTCATTTTGCACCTCATCATCCTCGTCATCAACAACCATTTCAATATCTACTTCCATTCCGATCGCTTCGGTTAAGTCTATCTCAAATTGCCCTTCGAGCCCATCTTCTTGGAAGAACTCTCCGTCATATGTGTCCGGGTCTAAGTTATAATCTTCATTGTTTGGAACAGGTAATTTAGCGTGCGGTGATACCTTATACACAACATCCCAACCCTTAAGATGTTGTTTCGTTTGGCACGCATATGGAAGATAATACACTTGTGTGGCCTGTTGGGCCACAATATAGACATCGTCTCCTGTTAAGGTGGAATCCTGTCGAATTTCGACTATCCCAAGATTAGAATGTGTCCGTCTCGTAACTTCAGGGTCAAACCAATGACATTTGAATATCACTGGAGTAAGAGGTTTGGAACCATAAAAATTGAGTTCATATATTTCTTCAATTCTTCCATAATACTCGACCTCGTCAAGCCCGGGCGTAAAGACTCCAGAACACGTGGTTTTTCGATTGGGCCGACTTTGGTCGTAGCTTGTTGTGTGAAAACGGTATCCATTGACGTCATACCCAGAAAATTTCCTGACCCTATAGGCAAAGCCATTGGCTACTTGTCTCAACTCGGCACTCATAGACGGCTCTCTTTGGCCCTGCAAGTTCAAACACGCTAGATTGTTATATTATTCGCACGTAAGAGCAACTTGGAATAACAAACTAAGCACGTACCTTATTGTTGGGGACTTGTTCTCAAGTGCTATGAATTAAGAACAAGGCAACACAAAAAAGGTTAATGATTAATGCCCTTCGTCCTTCAGAGCATTATCTCCCTTGGGATATAATGATCTTCAGACGAAGGTCATGAAGGACGTACCTTCGGCATTACAATATATCTCAGTGGACAGAGAAACATATGAAACATGAGAAATAACATGAATAATCTCGTGTCATCATTAATATCATTTAATCATATGATCATGAATGTACTTGAATAATATTGAGTTACATTTTTACCTTCAGCTCGACAGAAGGCAAAAGACCAAGCGTGACGCGCGAGTGAATACAAGTCAGCGTGAACAGTACGGGGTACTGTTCATCTATTTATAGACACAGGACACAGCCTGTGACGAATTACAATTATGCCCCTCATAAAAGTTTACAATCATTGACTCAGACCTTTATGGATTAAAAGGTCATTCTATCTCTATGTCGGTTTGTAATGCCGAAGCTTCACGAAAAGGAACCTTCGGCCATCTTCTGGGGACAACTTCAGCCGAAGCTGCTTCTTCCCGTAAGACCTTCGGCGCAACGAAGCATGGCCCCAACAGTAGCCCCTTTCGCGGTGCTAGATCGTTTTTCGTAACGAGCTTGATCCGTGAAAAAAGCCTCTCAAGCTTCGGGAAGCCGAAGGTCCAAAAACACCTTCCCTGAGCTCGTTGCCGAGAAACGATCCAGTTTCCGAGCGCGTGCCAGGCCCACCTTGCAGAGTTACTGTTTGATCTTTGCGGTCCACCGCGCAGCGAGTGCAAGTGACTGCCCGCCTGGTGTAAAAATCCTGGCGCTTCGCCTTCTTACCTGCAGCACTATATAAACAAACGGGTAGGTGTGAAGTTACCACAGCATTCATTGCTATTTGCACTGTTTTGCTGCCAAAATTTTTAACTGTAGCCGAAGCTTGATTCTCAGAATCGAACGAAGGTCTATCTCGAAGTCTGCTTCGTCAGAGAGAAAGGCTTCGGGAGAAAAAGAAAAAGAAAAAAGTATTCAATTTCCCCAAACTCAGAATCAAATGGCCAGAGTGCGATCCACTGCCAGGGTTGAGCGTGAAGGGAACGAAGCTGAAGGTTCGGAGACTGTTCCCATCTCCGAAGCAATGCAACGATCCGGACTAGTAACCGCAGAAGAAACCCCCGCCTCCGAAACAGACCCGACAACTGCCGAAGGAGAAGAAGAGAACATTGAAGAAACTGATCCCGAAGATGACTATCGCATTGCCATGCCCAGCAAGCCCAGCCACTTAGACTTCGGAAAGTCGACCATTTCGAAGGCTGATCTCTCGAAGATGGTAAGATCTGGTTATTTCAGTGAAAATCAGAAGAAACTACTTCGCTTCGGGGGAGAAGAGACTACCCCGAAGCCAGAGAAGGACGAGATAGTTATTTTCAAGAGCTTTTTAAAGGCTGGGCTGAGATTCCCCCTTCACGGAATTATTGCAGATGTGTTGAAGAAGTTTGGTATTTACTTTCATCAATTGACTCCTAACGCTATCGTTAGGCTTAATGTTTACATCTGGGCCCTCCGAAGCCAGGCTGTGGAACCGTTTGCCGACAGTTTTTGTCGAGTTCATGAGTTACATTACCAAACGAAGGCCAGAAAAGATGGATTACATGATAACTTTGGTTGCTACAACTTTGCCTACCGGAAGACAACAAAGTTTCCTGTTATCAGCTACCGAAGCAAATGGCCAGCAGGCTGGAAATCTGAGTGGTTTTATGTGAAGGTTGACGAAGATGAAGAGAAGTTGGTACAAAGCCCACTTGAATTAATCTTCGGAGAGACAAGGCCGCGATGCCACATGACATTAGAAGGTCCCACCTGGGCTGCACTGGGTGAGTTTGAAATTATTTCAGATCATATCGGTACCAGGGATCTGGTTCAAGAATTCTTGGCGTTCAGGGTTTTCCCTACTCTAAAAGATTGGGAAATGCCAAAGCTAGAGGGGGAGAAGAAGAAGGGGGAACTTGTCCGGCTTCCTTACCATTTCAAATTCAAGAAATACTTTAAAAAACCTTGCAAAGAGTGGCTGGACACAGTTGAGGTAATGTGCAATGAAATTCTTGGGAATTATTCCAAAAAAGAAGATCAACTGATGACGGCGGCCTTCGGCACCCGTCCGAAGCGAAGGCTGAACCGAGTGTTTGATGCCCTGGGTTTCGAGTACCCTGACTATGAACGGTTGAACAAGGGTGCTGAGGGCCAAAAAAGAAAAAGAGTGGCCGAAAGTTTGAACAAAGATGAAGAAGGACCAGCAAAAGAGAAGAAAATTCCAAAGAAGAGAAAAATATCAACTCCAAAGCGAAAATTATCCGATGAAGAGGGGACTCCTGCACCACCTTCTACTAGCGACGTGGAGGAAATCTTAAAGGTAATGACTGAACCTCTGCCCGCGAAGCTAAGTCCATTAGGGCCCCAACTGACGAAGCTTTTTCGAAAGGTGGAGGAGCCGGAAAAAACGAAGATAACCAAAACAAAGAGGCAAAGGATTATTGCAGTGACCGAAGTTATCGACAAGACGCCGCCGAGGGCGTCAATTCGGAAAACACCAGCTGTTGAGGGCACAACAAATGCCGAAGTCGCACCTTCGGAGGTCGCGGCTACCGAAGCCGCTTCAGCCGAAGATTTGAACTTAGAAACTACCATTGAAGACATCGACAAAATTTTACTAGACATGGCCGCAGAAGAAGCTGCCACTGCTGCTGAAGGAACCACGGCCACAGTGCCTGGAAAGGGAAAAGAAATAGCCGAAGATACTTCGGAAGACGAAGCCTACATATTTCAAAATTTAGTTGGGCAAAAACTGTCGAAGGCCGAAATAGAAGAGCTTAAAGACTATGCCAAATCTTGCGGATATAGGCCAGGAGCTCTTCTTTTCGGAGGTGTCGACGATGAAAAATTAGGCTGCATCCGAGACCAAACTGGAGCTAAGGTCATCGGTACTCTATCAAAGAGTATCGGTTTTCCGAAGCTAGAAACAGATATCAGCCGCTACCGACGACAACATATCGTCGGCAGCTTATTTTATTCCAATTTCAAGGTAAACATCTTTCTCTCTGACTTCTATTGTTTTTTAATAATGGAAATATTCCTAACGAAGGTTGTTTATTTGCAGAGCATGCTACTAAGCAAAGCTTTGAAGATGCAGCAAGATTTAGAGGATAAAAAACACGAAACTATAATTGAAAATTTAGAGAGCAAGATAAAAGAACAATCAGCTATTATTGAAAAGAAAGACTTCGAACTCCAATCAACCGAAGGCTTGCTGACAGAGACTGAAGCTAAAGTAGCAGAATTGAATTCGAAGCTTCTCTGCCAATCAAAACAATTTGAACAAGAGAAGCTAGAGCTTAATTCGAAACTTGAAGCCGAAGTCCAAACCAACTCAGACTTGAAGAAATCATTAACAAGCCTTCAAGACAAGTGCTTGAAATTTAGTAACAACTGTGTCCAACAATTAAAGAAGATCTTTCACTCAGTTGGAGCCAGCAGTGGAAAGTTCAACCCTGCAGCTGAAAATTTGCCAAGAGCCTTCGAACATATTGAAGCTGAAATTGATGAGCTGGACGAAGTTATAGCCGGGCACGGTGACTTCTGTGCCTGGGTAGCTTCTCGGGGCACAGCTGCAGCGTTCCTGAAGGCCGGCTGTGATCATGGAAAAATCGTCAACAGGCCGAATTTCACTCTGTCTCCATCAATTTTAGACGATATTCCTGACCTCGCCCGAAGCATATCAAACAGATTTATAAAAATGATATGGACAAAAGGCGGGCGAGAGAAGGCTGGGGACGAAGCTCGAAGTCATCTTGAACCGGTAAGAAATCATACCTTGCGCTTACCTTCTCCTTCACACTTGATTTTTACTCGCAATACCTTGATTCATGTAGGATGACGAAGCTGAAGGTGATACTTAAAGAATATGCCGCCGAAGCGGAAGCCTGACGAAGATTAGTAGGAGTAGACTAGAAAAACTCAAGTCTTTTGTAACAACTTTTTTAAATACAGCGAAACTGTTCTTAATGAACTTTGTTCATACCTTGTAATATATCCTTACCCTTCCATTGAGGTGCTTTGATGTGGACGAAAGTAATATTTTGAGCTGAAAGCGAAAAAACACCTTCCCTTCTTTTCGTACACAACGAAGCATAAAAGATTGCTTCTTCTTTTTTGCCGAAACCTCTCTTTTTTGTACACAACGAAGCATAAAAGACCGCTTCTTCTTTTTTGCCGAAACAACCACGTATGTCATGAATGAATGTTTATGAATGCGAATGCTATGATGCCATGTGATGTGCGAATGAATGTCCAAACACATGTCCGAAGCCATACCCTCAGCCATTATTTCCTTAGAAACAACCACACATTAGCTCTGCATTCCCTTAGGAACATCTTTTGAGCTTCTTCGCCTTTTACTTTCGGCGGAATCAGCGTTGACTTTTCGCTGTAAGCTCTGCATTCCATTAGGAACGTCTTTTGAGCTTCTTCGCCTTTTACTTTCGGCAGAATCAGCGTTGACTTTTCGCTGTAAGCTCTGCATTCCCTTAGGAACGTCTTTTGAGCTTCTTCGCCTTTTACTTTCGGCACTCGATGGTGCGTTCTCAGCTTTTACATTTACATTTTTTTTGGGGGATTTTGCTCTTATAAAACTAAAAAGGAAATTACATATGATGGCCCCATTAAAAACCTTTCTCCCCCTTTAGAAAGGAAAAGGGTGCCATGAAAAAGAAAAGAAAAACATAAAAAGTTACATCAAGTTATACATAATATCGCCGAAGCTCATCCGCATTCCAAGATCTTGGAATTTCGTTGCCGTCCATGTCCTTTAATCTGTACGAACCAGGCCTTGACGAAGATACTACTAAGAAAGGTCCTTCCCATTTCAACTGTAACTTGCCCACTGTGTCTGGGTTGGCCACTCTCCGAAGCACCAAGTGTCCCGGCTCAATATTTTTTAGCCGGACCTTTCTATCTCGCCATTTGACTGTTTCAGCCTGGTATTTATTGATATTCTCCACAGCTTGAAGCCTGATCCCTTCTAAAGCATCTTTTTCCACAAGACAGGCATCTTCAGGACCTGGTTCTGCCGAAGCTACTACTCTTATTGATCCAGCTTTAGCTTCTTCCGGAGTTATTGCTTCGTCACCGAACAATAACTTGAATGGAGTAAAGCCTGTAGACCTTGATGTTGTTGTATTGTGGCTCCACACCACTTTGGTTAACTGATCTGGCCACTTTCCCCTGGGTTGATTGAAGATTAACTTCATTAATCCTGTCATTATAATGCCGTTGGCCCTTTCAACAAGCCCATTCGACTCCGGATGCCTGACTAATGCAAAATGGATCTTCGTTCCAATTTGATCACAGAAATTTCTGAAAGCTTCAGAGTCGAACTGCGTTCCATTATCTACAGTGATGGCCTTCGGTACTCCGAAGCGACAGACAATATTCTGCTAGAAAAACTTTTGGACAGTGGCCGAAGTTATTGTGGCTAATGGCTTCGCCTCAATCCATTTGGAAAAATACTCCACAGCCACTATAACATATTTTAGGTTCCCTTGAGCCGGTGGTAATGGACCTAACAAGTCAAGGCCCCACCTTTGCAATGGCCAGATGGGTTGTATCAGCTGTGTCAAAGACGAAGGTTGCTTTTGATCTCTTGCACATTTCTGACAACCTTCGCACTTTTGAACTAACTCCGCTGCATCCGAAGCTGCCTTCGGCCAATAAAATCCTTGGCGGAAAACTTTTCCAAGTAACGGCCTAGATCCGATGTGGGATCCACACAGGCCTGCATGTATTTCTTTCATCAACTCTATACCTTCGGTTCTAGATAAGCACTTGAGCAGCGGAGCGCAAACTCCATGTTTGTATAACTCCCCTTCTATCATGACATACGGACGAGCTCTTGCCTCTATCCTTTTATTATAAGCTTCGTCATCTGAAAGGAACTTACCCTGAAGGTAAGAAATGATTTCAGTTCTCCAATCTTCGCTGAAAACAGGAGATATGTTGAGGACTGCTCTTTCAAGGAGCTCCACTGAAGGTGCCTTTATTGTTTCGAAGAACACATCCGAAGGTAACGGCAGCCCCTGTGCCGCAGACTTGGCTAGCAAATCAGCATGCTCATTTTGTCCTCGAGGGATATTCTTGACAGAAAATCCTTCGATCGGACCGTGTCTAGATATTTTTCAAGCTTCGGATCTTTAGCCTTGCAACTTTTGTCAATATGACCCGAAACAACCTGGGAATCAGTTTTAAGAATCGCCCTTCTGATTCCCATTGCCTTTAATTTCAGAAGGCCCAGGAGCAGGGCTTCGTACTCAGTAATATTGTTTGTACAGCTGAAGTCAAGTCTTGCTGCATAACAAGTTTTAACCTTGGATGGTGAGACCAACACAGCAGCTGCACCTGCTCCGATGGTTCCCCAAGAGCCATCACAAAACACTGTCCACACTTCGGCATCTTTATTTGCTTCTTCATCCTGAGCCCCTGGCGTCCAGTCGGCAATGAAATCTGCCAATGCTTGAGACTGGATCGAGGATCTATGCACATCATCAATGTAAAATTCATTGAGCTCTGCAGCCCATTTTCCAATCCGTCCAGTAGCTTCTCTATTTCTCATGATATCCTTCAACGGCTGCGAAGAAGGAACAATAATATTGTATGCCTGAAAATAATGCCGAAGCTTCCTGGATGCCATTAAAACGGCATATAATACCTTCTCCAGCTCCGTATAATTTTTCTTTGATACACTAAGGACTTCAGATACAAAATATACTGGAACCTGCTTCTTGATTTGTCCATCAAGCTTCTCCTGGACAAGTGCTGCACTTACTGCCGAGTGCGAAGCTGCCACATATAACAACAAAGGAGCCCCTGGCGTTGGCGGAGTTAATGTTGTTAGATCTATCAAGTATTGCTTCAGCTCTTCGAAGGCTTTTTGTTGACTTGGGCCCCATTGAAAGACTTCAGCTGACTTCAGCACCTCGAAGAATGGTAAATTTCTTTCTGCTGATCTGGATATGAATCTGTTGAGAGATGCCAGCCTTCCTGTCAATCTTTGGGCCCCCTTTCTTGTAGTTGGTGGCTCCATTCGAAGTATAGCTTCGATTTTATTTGGATTAGCTTCAATTCCCTTTGTTGAAACCAAGCATCCGAGAAATTTCCCCTTCTTCACTCCGAAGACACATTTTTCTGGATTCAGCTTCAAACCAGCTTGTCTGAAACTGGCGAAGGTCTCCTGCAAATCAGCAATATGATTTTCCTGCTTCGTGCTTTTTACAATAATGTCATCAACATAGGTCAACACATTTCTGCCTATCTGAGACTGGAGAACCTTCGCAGTCATTCTGCTGAAACTCCCTCCAGCATTTTTGAGCCCCTCAGGCATCCGAAGATAGCAATATGTGCCACTTGGGGTTATGAAGCTAGTCTTTGGCTCATCTTCCTTCTTCATCCAGATTTGATGATAGCCTGAGTAGCAGTTTAGGAGACTCATGAGCTCTGAAGAAGCTGCTGCATCGACTAAAGAGTTTATCCTTGGCAGCGGGAATTCGTCCTTCGGACAAGCCTTGTTGAGATCTGTGAAATCGATACACATTCTCCACTTGCCATTGGCCTTCTTCACCATAACAGTGTTAGCTAGCCACTCTGGATACTTTACTTCTCTGATAACTCCTGCACTGAGGAGTCTTTTTACTTCATTGCGAGCCCCTTCGGCCTTGTCATCAGACATTTTCCGAAGCCTCTGCTTTCGGGGTCTGAAGGATGGGTCAACATTGAGCGAATGTTCAATAACATCCCGATTTACTCCACAGAGATCATTAGCTGACCATGCAAAAACATCTTTGTTGTTGAACAAAAACCTTATCAAGGTTTTCTCCTGGTCTTCAGATAATTGCGAGCCCAACAGCACTTTCTGCTCTGCTATATCCTCACACAATAGCATGGGCTTCGGCTGATCTGCTGAAGCTACTTTCTCCCTTCTGAATTTGTACTGTTCACAAGCTTCAGCTCCATCTATGCTATGGATTGCTTTGGAGTCAGTCCAGCTTCCTTCGGCCCTTCTAGCAGCTTCCTGGCTTCCATGAATAGCAATAGGCCCTTGGTCCGAAGGTATCTTCATGCAGAGGTAAGCTGGGTGAAGAATTGCTTCGAAGGCATTGAGAGTACCGCGACCAATGATAGCATTGTAAGGGTACTCCATGTCAACAATATCAAACACAATTTGCTCAGTCCTTGTGTTATTAACAAATCCGAAGGTTACTGGCATGGTAATCTTCCCAAGTGCTGCAATCTGCCGTCCTCCGAAGCCACAAAGAGGGTGTGTAGCATCATGGACCTTGTCTTCGGGCTCTTGCATTTGTCTGAAGGCCTTAGCAAATATAATATCAGCTGCACTGCTTGTATCAACTAAGACATTGTGGACCAGAAATCCTTTGATCACGCAAGAGATAACCATGGCATCATTGTGAGGATAATCCTTAAGCTGAAGGTCTTCCTGAGAGAAAGTGATTGGAATGTGGGACCATTTTGACTTGATGAAGGGTCCCTGTACTCCAACATGCTGCACCCTTCTCTGAGCCTCCTTCTTTTGCTTCTTGTTAGCCGGCTCTGAGCAAGAACCGCCTGTTATCGGGAGCACCAGCTTCGAAGCCGAAGCAGCTTCAGCTTGATTGTTGAACGAAGCCATCAGCTCAGAAAAGTGGAAGTGAGTTCACCGGAGGTGGGCGCCAATGTTGGGGACTTGTTCTCAAGTGCTATGAATTAAGAACAAGGCAACACAAAAAAGGTTAATGATTAATGCCCTTCGTCCTTCAGAGCATTATCTCCCTTGGGATATAATGATCTTCAGACGAAGGTCATGAAGGACGTACCTTCGGCATTACAATATATCTTAGTGGACAGAGAAACATATGAAACATGAGAAATAACATGAATAATCTCGTGTCATCATTAATATCATTTAATCATATGATCATGAATGTACTTGAATAATATTGAGTTACATTTTTACCTTCAGCTCGACAGAAGGCAAAAGACCAAGCGTGACGCGCGAGTGAATACAAGTCAGTGTGAACAGTATGGGGTACTGTTCATCTATTTATAGACACAGGACACAACCTGTGACGAATTACAATTATGCCCCTCATAAAAGTTTACAATCATTGACTCAGACCTTTATGGATTAAAAGGTCATTCTATTTCTATGTCGGTTTGTAATGCCGAAGCTTCACGAAAAGGAACCTTCGGCCATCTTCTGGGGACAACTTCAGCCGAAGCTGCTTCTTCCCGTAAGACCTTCGGCGCAACGAAGCATGGCCCCAACACTTATGTTTAAACTAGGAAATGAAATCGGGCAATCCATTTCCCGCACCCTTTCTAAGAAGGGTATCATATTCCTGTGGAGTTGGGTCCCTTGGTCGACGCCAGAATTCATGAAGAAATTGCTCCATGTATGGTGTCACCTCTTCAAGGTTGGTCAATACATATAGCATGATATGGCGCCACTCTTCATGTCTCAGGGTCTTGGTGGTCGAACCACTCGCGCTTCCGAGTTGCCCTCGAAAAATGCTGAGGTTCGATTCATTGCCGCCATCATTGTAACGAGGGGGTGGATTATGCACGCTCGGCAGTTTGTCACCATAGTAAGTTGTTGTGAAGTTTGACACCTCCTCCAGTATGTATGCCTCTGCAATGGAAGCCTCGATTTTGCATTTATTTCTACATTTCTTTCGGATACTCTTTAGACATCTCTCGATTGGATAGCACCAACGTCCCTGCACGGGCCCCCCCATTCGTGCCTCATACGGGAGATGAATAATCAAATGCTGCATCGGATTGAAGAAGCCGGGTGGAAAGATCTTCTCCAGCTTACACAGTAACATGGGTGCCATCCTTTCCAAGTCTGCAATCATGGTCCGAGCTAACTCTTTTGCACAAAGCTGGTGGAAGAAATAGCTCAACTCTGCAAGCGCTAGCCAGACATGCTCAGGGACATAGCCTCGAACCATCGCCAGAAGAATTCGTTCAATCCATATGTGGAAGTCATGACTCTTCATCCCTAAGACTCGTAGAGTAGATAAGTTCACCCCCCTACTAAGGTTAGCTGCATACCCATCAGGGAACATTAACATCTTGATCCACTGTAGTACTTCCTTCCTCTGGGCCCTGCTCAGGACGAAATCGGCCTTAGGCCTTCTCCATGTCTTACCACCACTAGGCGGCTTCATCTCTTGGTTTGGTCTATCACATAACTCTGCCAGATCCACTCTTGCCTTTACGTTATCCTTTGACTTATCAGGAATCTCCATAATTGTTGCCCAAAGTGCCTCGGCGACATTCTTTTCAGTGTGCATCACGTCAATGTTGTGTGGAAGGAGCAGGTCATCATAATAGGGGAGCCGAGTCAAGCCCGACTTATGTGTCCACATATGTTGCTCACCATATCCCACAAAACCACCTTCTGGGTTGGCCACGAGACCATCTATCTGTTCGCGAACTTCGGCACCAGTCATCATTGCAGGTGGGCGGTCTGTCACCATGACACCTTTCGTAAAGTTCTTGATGTCTAGTCGGAATGCATGGTCAGGAGGGAAAAATTGTCGATGTTTATCGAATGACGAATATTTGCCACCCTTCTTCAACCAAATGAACCTAAGAGCTTCCTTGCAAACTGGGCATGGGAACTTACCGTGAACACACCAGGCGCAAAATAGCCCATACGCCGGAAAGTCATGCATGGAGTACTGGTACCAAACATGCATTTTGAAGTTTGTCTTCGTAGCTCGGTCGTACGTCCATACCCCTTCCTCCCAAGCACGGACCAATTCATCAATCAAAGGCTCCATGTACACGCCCATTTTATTCCCCGGGTGTCCAGGAATTATCAACGACACGAATATGTTCTGTCTTTGAAAGCATACGCCGGGGGGGAGATTGATGGGGATAACGAACACGGGCCAACATGTGTATGGGGCAGTGGTCATTCCATAGGGATTGAACCCATCTGTGGCCAGCGCAACACGAACATGTCGAGCCTCTTTGGCTTTCTCATGGTGAATGGCATCAAAGTGGGTCCATGCTTCACCATCGGATGCGTGAACCATCTTGTCAGGATTGTATCGTTTGCCTTTTTTGTGCCATGTCATCTGTTTCGCGGATTCCTCTGTCATGTATAGACGCTGGATCCTCGGTATGAACGGAAGGTGGCGTAGGATTGTCACGGGGATGTCGAGCTGCCTCTTCTGTCCATCACCAGAGTCTACCTCCATGAACCTAGACGATTTACACTTCGGACAGTACTTTGCCTCAGTGTGTTCTTTCCTAAATAGGACGCAGCCCTTCGGACAAGCATGTATCTGCTCATACGTCATCTTGAGTGCACGAAGGAGTTTCTGTGCCTCGTACATGCTCTTTGGCAGAACGTGATCCTCCGGAAGCAGGCTGCCAATAACTGTCAACAAACCATCGAAGGCGTCTCGACTCATGCTATACTGCGACTTGAACGCCATTATACGCCCAATGGCATCCAGTTGAGAAACCTTTGTCTTGCCGTGAAGGGGTTTCTGTGCCGCGTCAAACATGTCGTAGAATGCCTTTGCGGTCGCCTCTGGCTCGTCCTCCGTACGTCCTTCGGCGAACTGTGCCTCGTGATAGTCGTTCAACATGTCTGCTACCCCGGCATCAGCATCGTAATCCTCGACGCGTTGTCTCACCACCTCCTCTCTCGTGCGATGCGCTTCACCATGGAAGATCCACCGAGTATAGTCCGGCGTAAATCCATTCTTCCAAATATGTTCTACCATGGCCTTCTTTGGTTTTCTTTTCCGGTTGTCACATTTGCTGCACGGACAAGGGACTAGGCTAGCTCCTTTAGCAGCTTCGCCATATGCCCGTTCCACGAAAGCATCGGTCTTCCTAATCCATTCTGGGGTGACATCATTACGTCGAACGCGGCCCGTGTACATCCACTCACGGTCCTCCATCCTCTAACATATATAACCGAGTATAGTTTAATATAGACATGCAATGCATGTACACTATGTTCCTACCTTCTAATAGGTGAGGATAGGTCCTAATCCCACCCGCGGTTGCGTAGATGGAGTTAGTTTCCATGCTCTACTCCGATCCGAGATAGAATTTCGGCAGCACCTCCCCGCTGTTCTCTGGATACACGTCCTGGCAGGGAGAGTGTACTGTCCGGAGAACAACAGGGAGGTGACGCCGAAACTCTTTCTCGGACCGGAGTAGAGCATGGAAACTAACACCATCTACGCAACCGCGGGCTGTCCAAAAAACGTGGACAATTCGAAACTGATACATTTGTAGATATGCAAAGATCTGCATATCTACACCGTATCTCTTTCGAACGGGAGACGCCTAACTGGGTTACATGATCTACGACCATGATGCGGAAATAGAGGTTATACCTAGGGTGGCGGTGGAGTCAGGCTAGTGGGGCTGTGGCGGGTCGGTGCAGTGGCGACGCGACGCGGTGCAGGCAGACCCGCAGCGGCTAGGAAGACCTCTGCAAAAAATACATGCCTGTCAACAAAAAATTCACATCACCGGCACTCGATTCCAAGTCTGACTTTTACAAATTAAATTACAAATGTAAGCATGTAACCTACAAAAGCATCAATGAGATAGAAATGATGTAGACCCACATCGAGGACGACGATTTTAATCGAGGTATCGAGAAGCTCATGGCTTTTCCTAATCTACTGCGGTGGGCGCGATAGAGAGGAGACAGCGAGAGCAGAGAAAGGAGGAGGAAGAAAGCCGCGGGCGAGTATATGAATCTATCATGGGACCCACCTAGTGGGACCACCACCCCTAGGCACCATGCTCAGCGGACCTCTCTTGGCCCCAACCAGGGAAGAGACTTTATACTGGGTAACTCGATATTGAGGCACCCAAAGGAAATGCCACACCACTAAGTCTCAAAGAACCACTAAGAGACCTGACATCCAGTGAGCCCTATTTTGCTATAAGAACTAGTGTCCATAGTGCCCTAGATGAAGAGACCTGACATCCAGTGAGCCCTATTTTGCTATAAGAACTAGTGTCCATAGTGCCCTAGATGTCCTAGGCTTAGATAATCAAAGTCCTTGAGGCCCCTTTCCCCCTAGGATATTTATGAGCAGCTCAAGCCCCTAGGACCCTTAAGTTTCCTAAGATGATCATGAGTCTAAGTCCCCATGGCCTCTTGGGACATAGAGCGCTGCGAAGAGTACAAGTTCTTAGGGCAATGCCCCCAAGAGCACTCGGTGACACTTAGACGTTAGGGGCTCTTTGCTAGCCTCGAGGTCCTTAAAGTCCTTGGCCTAACATTATAAGATCATCTAAGCCTCTAACTATTCAGGGCCTGAAAAGCACTTGTAGGAATAAGGAGCTTAATTAACAAGTCTAAGTGTAATCTTATATTGAGACAAAAGGATGTGATGGGACCCACCAAGGGCAATGCAACCCCGAGTTTGAGGCCCCACATCTCAAAGACCTAATGACAAGTCCATAACATTAGCTTATCAGATAATTCTTAGGTACAACACATGAAATGTGTAAGATTTAGCATTTTAGGACTAACAAGCATGTTGTTGCCATGACTTAGGCTACAGGGTACTTGACGCCACTATTCAGTATGTGCATCAATCCTATAGCCAAACATGCACAAACAATGTGTACCATGAAGTATTATCAAATACAAAAGGATACACTTACTATCAACTAGATCATACTAAATGGCATGGGCCCTAGCGCATGTAGATGTGACATGTCATACCAAATAGCATGTAGGTGTGAATAGCCAAAAAAATTCTTCTACAAATTTGACAACACTAAATCAAGCGGTTAATACACTCACTAGGGCGTGGGCGGACGGGCGGGCGCCGGCGAGGGCGCGGGCGCCGGCGAGGGAGGCCGTGGCGGGCGCGGGCGCGGGCGCTGGCGAGGGCGGCCACGGCGGGCACGGCGGGCGGCGGCCGCGGCGGGCGCTGGCGTGGGCGGACGCGCCGGCGACGGCACGGCGGGCGGCGAGCCGGCGATGGCGCGGAGCGGCGGCGGGCGCGCAGGGAGGCGACGGTAGAGAATTAGAGAGGAGACAGCGAGAGCAGAGAAAGGAGGAGGAAGAAAGCCGCGGGCGAGTATATTCGCCTTCTTTGCCGAGTGCCCGTGATCTGGCACTCGGCAAAGTTTTTTTTAATTTTTAAAATAAACTTTGCCGAGTGCCAGATCGGTGGCACTCGGCAAAGAAGTCTTTGCCGAGTGCCAGATCGGTGGACACTCGGCAAAGTACATTTTTATTTTTTTAAAATAAACTATGCCGAGTGCCAGATCGGTGGCACTCGGCAAAGGATCCTTTGCCGAGTGTCTATCATCTGACACTCGGCAAAGATTAACTTACACATCTTTGCCGAGTGCCACCCTGGGGGCACTCGGCAAAGAAGTCTTTGCCGAGTGTCTTCTTTGGACACTCGACAAAGTACATTTTTATTTTTTTTTATTTTGCCAACCAAAATTTTTGTGGTATGTTCCTACACTATATAGACCTACATGTACTATTTTGGGACAATTATAACAGTGTTTTCTATAGCTAGTACATTTAGTTTGTTTATTTGAATTTCTTCGGAAATTTCAGATTTGAACTGCAGGTCACTTGAAACTTGGAAAACCGTGCATGCAAAAATAATATCCATGCTACATAGCACAAGTTATGACCGATTTCAGGAGCGGACCGGAAACTTCGAGCACCATGCTCACTCAACATGGCCGTGAACTTGCCATACAGCTGTTTAAAAAATTTATAAAACACAAACAAACTTAGAAAATCATGAAACTTGTCCACCTGTCATGATATCATATGTAGAGTCTGTGATAAAAAATTTAGAATGTTTGGAGAAAGTTGTGAGACACTATGTGTAGAAACCTAAGAGAACCACACATGAAATCATAGAGTTTCAATGTGGATCTCTTAGGTTTGTACACATAGTGCGTTACAGCTTTCTCGAAACTTTTTCAAATTTTTATCACAGCCTCTACATATGATATCATGACACGTGGACAGGGTTCATGATTTTCTGACTTTGTTTCTGTTTTATACAATTTTTAAACACCTGGATGGCAAGTTTACGGTCATGTTGAGTGAGCATGGTGCTCGAAGTTTCCGGTTCGCTCCTGAAATCGGTCGTAACTTGTGCTATGTAGCATGGATATCATTTTTGCATTCACGGTTTTCCAAGTTTCGAGTGACCTACGGTTCAAATCTGAATTTTCCGAAGAAATTCAAATAAACAAACTAAATGTACTAGCTATAGAAAAAACTGTTATAATTGTCCCAAAATGGTACATGTAGGTCTACATAGTGTAGAAACATACCACAAAAATTTTGGTGACCAAAATAAAAAAAATAAAAATATGCTTTGCCGAGTGTCTACAGAGGACACTCGGCAAAAACTATGTTTGCCGAGTGCCAGATATTTGACACTCGGCAAAGACTGACGGCCGTCAGTTGCAGACGGCCGCTAACGGCCCTTTGCCGAGAGCCATGTTTGCCGAGTGCTTGACCCTCGGCAAAGAAGTCTTTGCCGAGTGCTCGGCTGTGCCGAGTGTCCTACCCTCGGTAAACTAGCTCTTTACCGAGCGCAAGACGTTGCCGAGTGCGGCACTCGGCAAAGCCTGCTTTGCCGAGTGCCCGATAAAAAGCACTCGGCAAAGCCACCAGCACTCGGCAAAGGCGCGAATTCCGGTAGTGATTTGAGGCACCTTAATACCTTGGTTTTTGCACTTGGATCCAAAAGTTTGCAAGATTTACATATAACCCCCTAGGGTTTCAACTTGGGTTTTCTAGTGGTATGTTTAGGGTTTTTGGCACTTCTAGGGTTTGAAGGCCACTCAAGTCCATTAATGGTGATATCTTATGACTATTTCTCATGGATTTTGAAGTTTTCTAATGCTTGGGCTTTATTATCACTCCTAAGCCTGGTTTAGGGTTAAGTACCCTACCCTAGGGTTTCACACATAACAAGTCACATCAATACAGCTTGTTTGAAAATTTTCCCTAGTGAATGTATTCTAAGTGTAACAAACACAGGATATGCTAATGCTCATGATGTTATGCTCAAGTTTTAGTGACAGTAACACCAGGGGTGTTAAAGGACAGTCCGGTGCGCCATTCTTCAGCACACTCGAGTCCTTTTGCTCTTTTGAAATTGTGTCCCTAACTTGATTCTTTTATTGGTTTGTGTTGAACCTTATGCACCTGTAGTACATGAGTTCTAGACAAACTAGTTAGTCCATAGGTTTGCGTTGATCGTCAACCACCAAAATTAATTATAGGAAATGGTTAACCCAATTTCCCTTTCAATCTCCTCCTTTTTGATGATTGATGCCAACACAAACCAAAGCAAATATAAAGTGCAGAAATGTAACTAGTTTGCAATTGAGAAGATTGTGCATAAGTTACTTGGAGTTAAACCAACTGAAAGTATTTACTAAGAATAAGAGTGAATGGATCGGCTTTTCTTTTATCTAACATTTTGGACCACTTTTGCACCACACGTTTGTTTTTGCAAGTCTTTTTGGAAAATCTTTTCAAAGTCCTTTTGCAAATAGTCAAAGGTAAATGAATAAGATTGCAAGAAGCAATTTCAAGATTTGAAATTTCTCCCCCTATTTCAAATGCTTTTCCTTTGACTAAGCAAAAGCTCCCCCTAAATGAAATTCTCCTCTTAGCTTTCAAGAGGGTTTTTGGAGTAGATACCAATTTGAAATTTTACTTCCACAAATTAAGTGAAACAGGGTTACCAATTGATATCAATTGAGAATATTTTACTTCTGAAGATACTAATTGAAAGATTCATTCTAATTTAAAATTGCCTTGAATACCAATTGAAAAAACAAACATTTGAGAAAATTATTGAAATAGTGGTGGTGCAGTCCTTTTGCTTTGGGCTAAATATTTTCTCCCCCTTTGGCATTAATCGCCAAAAATAGAGAACTTTGGAGCCCCTCAGCATTTTCTCCCCCTTTGGGGCCTAACATTACCTCCCAAATGGTGAAATAAATACGAGTGAAAGGTCATATCATTTAGAGTTTGCGGAATACCAGCAAAGGGTAGATAATACCATTAGGTTGAGTGGAAGCGTTGTCTTTGCCGAATACTCCATTTCCCTTTCAATCTAAGAATAATACAAGAGATACTCATGGAAACATATTAGTCTTAGCCTTGGCACAAGAAGAATAAGAAATATGTAATTGTACCAAATGAAAGAGATATGATCAAAGGTATATAAATGAGCTATGTGTGCAATGTCCCAATCAAAGTTCCGAGAATCAAGTATATTTAGCTCATTCCTAAGTTTGCTAAAGGTTTTCTCATCTAGTGGCTTGGTAAAGATATCGGTTAATTGGTTCTTGGTGTTTACATAAGCTATTTCGATATCTCCCTTTTGTTGGTCATCCCTCGGAAAATGATATCGAATGTCTATGTGCTTAGTGCGGCTATGCTCAATGGGATTATCTGCCATGCGGATTGCACTCTCATTATCACATAGGAGAGGGACTTTGCTCAATTTTTAGCCATAGTCCCTAAGGGTTTGCCTCATCCAAAGTAATTGTGCACAACAATGACCTGCGGCAATATACTCGGCTTCGGCGGTGGAAACAGCTACGGAGTTTTGTTTCTTTGAAGCCCATGACACCAGGGATCTTCCCAGAAACTGACAAGTCCCTGATGTGCTCTACCTATCAATTTTACACCTTGCCCAATCGGCATCGGAATATCCTATTAAATCAAAGGTGGATCCCTTGGGATACCAAAGCCCAAACTTAGGAGTGTAAACTAAGTATCTCATGATTCTCTTCACGACCCTAAGGTGAACTTCCTTAGGATTTTCCTAAAATCTTGCATAGATGGATACTAAAAGCATAATATCAGGTCGAGATGCACATAAGTAGAGTAAAGATCCTATCATCGACCGGTATACCTTTTGATCTACGGATTTATCTCCCATGTCAAGGTCGAGATGCCCATTTGTTCCCATGGTGTCTTGATGGGTTTGCCATCCTTCATTCTAAACTTCTTAAGTATGTCTTGAATGTACTTTGTTTGGCTGATGAAGGTGCCATCTTGGAGTTGCTTGATTTGAAATCCTAGGAAATACTTCAACTCCCCCATCATAGACATCTCGAATTTTTGAATCATGATCCTACTAAACTCTTCACAAGTTGACTTGTTAGTAGACCCAAATATAATATCATCAACATAGATTTGGCATATAAACAAGCCTTTTTCAACAATTATAGTAAAGAGTGTAGGATCGGCCTTTCCGACTTTGAAGCCATTAGTGATAAGAAAATCTCTCAGGCATTCATACAATGCTATTGGGGCTTGCTTGAGCCCATAAAGCGCCTTTGAGAGTTTATACACATGGTTAGGATACTCACTATCTTCAAAGCTGGGAGGTTGCTCAACATAGACCTCTTCCTTGATAGGTACATTGAGGAAGGCACTTTTCACATCCATTTGATAGAGCTTAAAGCCATGGTAAGTAGCATAGGCAAGTAATATACGAATTGACTCAAGCCTAGCTACGAGTGCATAAATTTCATCAAAGTCCAAACCTTCGACTTGTGAATAACCTTTGGCCACAAGTCAGGCTTTGTTTCTTGTCACCACACCATGCTCATCTTGCTTGTTGCAGAATACCCATTTGGTACCTACAACATTTTGATTAGGACGTGGAACTAAATGCCATACCTCATTCCTCGTGAAGTTGTTGAGCTCCTCTTGTATATCCATCACCCAATCCGGATCTCTTAATGCATCCTCTACCCTGTATGGCTCAATAGAGGAGACAAAAGAGTAATGTTCACAAAAATGTGCAACTCGAGATCGAGTAGTTACCCCCTTATGAATGTCACCAAGAATGGAGTTGACGGGGTGATCTCTTTGAATCGCTTGGTGGACTTTTGGGTGTGGCGGTCTTTGACTTTGTATTTCTTGCTCATCTTCCTTGTTTTCATTATCTACATCTCCCCCTTGATCATTGTCCTCCTCTTGAGGTGGCTCATCCTCTTGATCTTCATTTTCATCATCTTGAGCCTGATCCTCATCTTGGGTTGGTGGAGATGCTTGCATGGAAGATGACGGTTGATTCTATGCTTGTGAAGGCTCTTCGGATTCCTTAGGACACACATCCCTAATGGACATGTTCCTTAGTGCGACACACAGAGCCTCTTCATCCTCTAATTCATCAAGATCCACTTGCTCCACTTGGGAGCCATTAGTCTCATCAAACACAATGTCACAAGAAACCTCAACCAATCAAGTGGATTTGTAGAATACTCTATATGCCCTTGTGTTTGAATCATAACCAAGTAAAAAGCCTTCTATTGCCTTAGGAGCAAATTTAAATTTTCTACCTCTTTTAACAAGAATAAAACATTTACTCCCAAAGACTCTAAAATATGAAACATTGGGCTTTTTACCGGTGAGGAGTTCATATGATGTCTTCTTGAGGATTCGGTGAAGGTAGAGCCGGTTGATGGAGTAGCAAGCAGTGTTGATTGCTTCCGCCCAAAACCGGTCTAGTATCTTGTACTCATCAAGCATGGTCCTTGCCATGTCTAGTAGAGTTCTATTCTTCCTCTCCATCTATGCCATTTTGTTGAGGTGTGTAGGGAGAAGAGAACTCATGCTTGATGCCCTCATCCTCAAGAAATCCTTCAATTTGAGAATTCTTGAACTTTATCCCATTGTCGCTTCCTCCTCTTTTTGATCCTCAATCCGAACTCATTTTGAGCTCGTCCTAAGAATCCTTTTAAAGTCTCTTAGGTTTGAGATTTTTCCTGCAAAAAGAACACCCAAATGAAGCGAGAATAATCATCCACAATTACTAGACAGTACTTACTCTCGCCGATGCTTATGTAAGCTATCGGGCCGAATAGATCCATGTGGAGTAGCTCAAGTGGCCCGTTTGTCGTCATTATGTTCTTGTGTGGATGATGAGCGCCAACTTGCTTTCCTGCTTGGCATGTGCTACAAACCCTATCTTTCTCAAAATGAACATTGGTTAGTCCTAAAATGTGCCCTCCCTTTAGAAGCTTGTCAAGATTCTTCATCCCAACATGTGCAAGTCGGCGATGCTAGAGCCAACCCATGTTAGTCTTAGCAATTAAACAAGTGTCTAGTTCAACTTTGTTATCATTAAAATCAACTAAATATAGCAGACCATCTAACACTCCTTTAAATGCTATTGAATCATCACTTCTTCTAAAGACAGTAACACCTACATCAGTAAATAGATAGTTGTAGCCCATTTTACATAATTGAGAAACGGAAAGCAAATTGTAATATAAAGAATCTACAAGAAAAACATTGGAAATGGAATGGTCAGGAGATATAGCAATTTTACCCAAACCTTTGACCAAACCTTGATTTCCATCCCCGAATGTGATAGCTCATTGGGGATCTTCATTTTTCTCATAGGAGGAGAACATTATTTTCTCCCCAGTCATGTGGTTTGTGCATGCGCTATCGATTATCCAACTTGAGCCACCGGATGCATAAACCTACAAAACAGATTTAGGCCTTGTTCTTAAGTACCCAAACAGTCTTGGGTCCTTTCACGTTAGAAACAAGCACCTTGGGTACCCAAACACAAGTCTTTGAACTCTTGTGTTTGCCCCCAACATATTTGGCAACTACTTTGCCTAATTTGTTAGTAAGCACATATGATGCATCAAAAGTCTTAAAGGAAATGTTATGCTCATTTGATGTTGTAGGAGTTTTCTTTTTAGGCATTTTAACATGGGTGGCATGCTTAGAGCTAGAAGCCTCATTCTTATACATAAATGCATGATGAGAAACAGTGTGAGGTTTCCTAGCATAAATTCTCCTAATCTTATGTTTGGGATAGTTTGTAGGATATAAAATATAGCCCTCACTATCCTAAACCATGGGAGCCTTGCCCTTCACAAAGTTAGACAATTTTTTAGGGGCATTAAGCTTGACATTGCTCCCCTGTTGGAAACCAATGCCATCCTTAATGCTAGGGTGTCTCCTATTATAGAGCATGCTTTTAGCAAATTTAAATTTTTCATTTTCAAGTTCATGCTCATTAATTTTATCAGTTAATTTTGCTATGTGATCATTTTGTTGTTTAATCATGGCAAGGTGATCATCTATAGCTTCTATGTTAACATCTCTACATCTAGTACAAATGATCACATGATCAACAGTAGATGTAGATGGTTTGCAAGCATTTAATTCTTCTATCCTAGCATTTAGTTTAATATTGTCATCTCTAAGACATGAAATGGAACCATTGCAAACATTCAATTCTTTAACCTTAGAGACTAAACTAGCATTTTCAGTTCTAAGACTAGAGATTGAGTCATGACAAATGCTAAGCTCCTTAGATAATTTTTCACATTTTTCTGCTTCCTGAGCATAAGCATTTTTCAACTTGACAAATTTTTTCAACTTGAGATCATCCTTCTCATTAATGGTTTCTATTAATTCATTTAATTTTCTTCTTTTGGTCCATGCTAAGGTTGGCAAAGAGAGACATTAAATTATCTTCATCATCACTAGAGCTACTTTCATCACTAGATGTAGTGTATTTGAGTGTAGCTCTAGAGTGTACCTTCTTCTTTTTGCTGTCCTTAGCCATGAGACACTTGTGGCCGACATTAGGGAAGAGGAGTCCCTTGTTAACAGCGATGTTGGTGGCGTCCTCGTCGGAGAAGGAGTCGGTGGAGCTCTCGGCGGAGTCCCATTCCCGACATATGTGGGCATCACCGCCCTTCTTCTTGTAGTACCTCTTCTTCTCCTTCTTCTTCCCCTTTTTGTCTTCGTCCCTGTCATTTCCACTAGAAATTGGACATTTTGCTATGAAATGACCGGGCTTACCACATTTGTAGCACACCCTTTGGGAGCAGGGTTTGTAATCCTTCCCCCTCCTTTGCTTGAGGATTTGACGGAAGCTCTTGATGATGGGCGCCATCTCCTCGTTGTCGAGCTTGGAGGCGTCGATTGGAAGCCTACTTGGTGTAGACTCCTTCTTTTCTTATTATGTCGCTTTGAATGCGATGAGTTGCACCTTGGGTGTGGAGGTGGCGCCTTACTCCAAGTTGACAATGTGTTTGGAGTCTTTGATCATAAGTTCAAAGCTCACAAACTTGCCAATCACCTCCTCAGGAGACATCTGTTTATATCTAGGGTCTCCATGGATTATTTGCACTTGAGTGGGATTATGAAAAACAAGTGATCTAAGAATAACCTTGACCATTTCATGCTCAGCCCATTTTGTGCTCCCGAGGTTGAGCACTTGATTGACCATCGTCTTGAGCCAGTTGTACATGGCTTGCGACTCTTCCCCTTTGTTGAGGACGAATTAACCGAGTTCTCCCTCGATCTTTTCGCGCTTGGTGATCTTGGTCACCTCGTCCCCTTCGTGCGCGGTTTTGAGGACGTCCCAAATTTCTTTGGCGTTCTTTAACCCTCGCACGTTGTTATACTCCTCTCGACACACGGAGGCGAGGAGTATAGACGTGGCTTGAGAGTTGATGTGCCTAATTTGGGCTGCCTCATCTGAGTCGTAATCTTTGTCCCCCACCTTAGGTATCTGCGCTCCAAACTCAACAATTTCCCAAATACTTTCGTGGAGTGAGGTTAGATGGTGCCTCATTTTATCACTCCACATAAAATAATCTTCACCATCAAAATATGGTGGTTTGCCTAAGGGAACGGAAAGTAGAGGAGCACGCTTAGAAATACGGGGATAATGAAGTGGCATCTTACTATACTTCTTGCGCTCATGGCGCTTAGAAGTAGTCGATGACTCGAAGCCGGATGTGGAGGGTGACGAAGAGTCGGTCTAGTAGTAGATCACCTTCTTCATCTTCTTCTTCTTGTCACTCTTCCAATGCGACTTGATGGAGGAAGAGGATTCCTCCTTATACTTGTTGCCGGACTCCCTTGAGAGAGTCCTCCCCGAGCTCGCGGGCTTGTCGCCGGTCACGATCTCCCTCTTGGCGTGTTCTCCAGACATCACTTCGAGTTGGTTAGATTCTTAATGAAGCATTGGCTGTGATACCAATTGAAAGTCGCCTAGAGGGGGGTGAATAGGCGAAACCTGAAATTTATAAAATTAAGTGCACACTACAAGCCGAGGTTAGCGTTAGAATTAATGTCAAGTTGAAAGATAGGGGAAAAACAAATCAAGTGAAAATCAAACAAGTAGACACGATGATTTGTTTTACCGAGGTTCGGTTCCAAAGAACCTAGTCCCTGTTGAGAAGGTCACAAAGACTGAGTCTATTTCAACCCTTTCCCTCTCTCAAACGGTCACTTAGACCGAGTGAGCCTTCTTCCTTAATCTCACGGGTCACTTAGACCCCGCAAGGACCACCACACACTTGGTGTCTCTTGCCTCGCTTACAAAGCACTTGAGAGTAAGAGTGGGAAAATAAGAAAGGCCAAACCAAGCAACAATAGCAACAAACACAAAACACCCTCTCTCAAGTCCCTAATGGATTTGAGTGAATTTGGAGGCTTAGAGAGGATTCAATCTATTTGATGTGTCTTGGAGTGGAGTCTTTTGCTCTTGTATTGAATGAGATGTTTGGAATGCTTGGATAGTTATGAATGACGTGGTTGGGGGTATTTATAGCCCCCAACCACTTCCATAGCCATTGGTGAGGCTGCTGGGCGCACCGGACAGTCCAGTGTGCCACCGGACAGGCAATGTTCAGTGTCTGGTGCACCACCACGTCAGCCAACCGTTAGGGTTCTGAGCAGTTGACCATTGGAGATGTTTGTCTTCTAGCTGCACCGGACAGTCCGGTGCCACACTAGACAGTCCGGTGCGTTCTGACTTCTGTGCTCTGACTTCTGACTTGGCACTTTTCTGCACTGTTGCGTTTGTAGAGTCGATAGTTGGTGCAGAGAGCCGTTGCTCCACTGGCTCACTGGACAGTCCGGTGGCACACTAGACAGCCCGGTGAATTATAGCGGAGTGCGCCTCCGTTTTCCTAAGAG
Source organism: Zea luxurians (assembly GCA_029449295.1). NCBI lineage: Eukaryota > Viridiplantae > Streptophyta > Magnoliopsida > Poales > Poaceae > Zea > Zea luxurians. The sequence goes on from JAOPSE010000004.1 coordinate 21,831,550, forward strand.
TGGTTGGTTCAATCATGTACGGTCCTGGTGCACCGGACACTGCCCGGTGGCACACCGGACAGTCCGGTGCGCCATTCTTCAGCACACTCGAGTCGTTTTGCTCTTTTAAAATTGTGTCCCTAACTTGATTCTTTTATTGGTTTGTGTTGAACCTTATGCACCTGTAATAAATGAGTTCTAGACAAACTAGTTAGTCCATAGGTTTCCGTTGTTCATCAACCACCAAAATTAATTATAGGAAATGGTTAACTCAATTTCCCTTTCAGTATCAATAATGAGTGACATCATAATTATCAAGTTGAGCGCTAGCACAAATTTGCAAAGCATAGTATTTTCCCAGGGTAATCATGGAATAAAGTCGGTAATTATAGGAAATCCTTAATTAGGCAATTCCCATCAAATTATGCAATATATCCAAAACATAAACATTATTATATGCATTACTTGGGTACAAATAGAATATGCAGAGGGAGAATCCACTTGCCTTGCTCAAAAGTGTCTTGCGGGTCGTCCTCAAACGAATTTGGTTCTTCTACCACACAGTCAGCTTATAATATAGATTCGCATATCGTACATACAAAGGAAAACACTCACCAAATAAATAAACATACACCATTACATGAATAACGTTCACCATTACATGAACAAGCATATACCACACAAACTATATGTATAATATTGCCTAGAATAAAACCTAATTTGTATTCATAGTATTAGTCTTCATGTATTGACATATATGAATTTTAACTTCTACTTTGGATTGTCATTGGTGAAAGTTATATGGACATGTGACTATGAAAGTATTTTACATAACATAACTTAAATGTAATGCTTAACCAATTCTATAGAAATAAATTAATTACCAATTAATTTAGTTCTATTATGAATAACGATATCTTTTCAATCTTATCCTTTCTAAAAGAAAATGTCATTATAATAATTAGAGGTCCAAACATTTAATAATAAGTTAAACTACTATAATACTTGCATTATTATTAAATCTATATCACTTACCAGTTACGTGTTAAGAAAGTTTCCGTTACTTATTTAGTTAGCCTAAATGGATCTATGATAATCAATTTCTAGATAACTTCAAAAAATCATAAAAGAAAATTAACTACTCATCTAGTGTTTTCATCACTAACACATGATCTATCAAATTCTGTCATTCTTCTTTCTGATCCAAAATTCTATCATAATTATAAACAAATAACATGACTGATACTAATATGCTAATTCATCGCACATATACTCAAAATCAATCGTTCACACACATGAATTCCAAATCACAGTATTTTCCAAAGTACAATAAATAATTTCAAAATTCATGAACTAGTTCAAAACATGATTTTGGAGTTATAAATAAAAATATTTGGGTTGCCTTCAACCTTGCGATGAACGGAGGGGTTCGATCATGGTGAAGTGAGGCACGGCTAGGGACGGGCGAAGATAGAGCGGACGGGGCTTGGTGTTGGGCGTGGACGGTCCGGTCGGGGAAGGCGGACGGTGGGTGCGGATGGTCCGGCGAGCAGGGCACGAGCGCGGCGAGGGCACGGTGCAGACAGACTGTCCATTCATGACCGAGGCAGGGTGTGGATGGTCCGGCGAGCTCCACGGATGGTCCAAGCACGGCGAGGCGTTGAGAGAGATAAGAGCAAGGAGAGGTTGGAGCGGCTAGGTACCGGCTCCATGGGTACGAGCTCGCGTTTTATAGAGAGGGAGAGCCAGGGAGAGAGTGAATGGTGGCCGGCGGCTCTTCGAAACACCATTGATGGCGTGATCGTTTCTTCTCGGAGTGAATGGGGAAGAGGAGAGGGAAGGGGAAACCAGCGGCCGTTACATTGAATGGGAGGGCGCGTGATGAGGGGAGGTGAGGGGCCACGGCAGCCGAGGGCAGCCGGGGTGCAGACACCGAGGAGGCGGCGCATCGGCGCGCTCGCGCCCCCGCCTGAACGCGTGGGATGGCGGTGGCGCTGCGCGTCCGCGCGGGCGAGCTAGGGCGGGGACGAGCCGAGGCCGGGGTGGGCCCCACTGGCAGAGAGAGGAGGCGGGAGGGGAAAAGGCGGCGGCGGCGGCTGGTGGGCCTCGCGGGGCCATTTGGCCTGGCCGAGCGGCTAGGGTTTGTTGTTTTTTCTTTAAATATAAGTATACTTTATAATATAAAAAATTCTAATAAATCCAATAATAGCTTCTAACACTAAATATTTATATTATATGTGTAAGTTAATTGTGTTTTGAAATAATGAAATACTACTAAAACAATACTCAATCATTAATTCAATCAAAAATCATCATCTAAAAAATGAATAAAAGAAATCAAGCACTTGATTTAAAATTTAAAATATTATCCTCTACTAAGTTTAGCAACTAGTAATGAATTGTTTTAATTGATGGATTTGAGGTGTTACAAAACCTACCCCCCCTAAAAAGAATCTCGTCCTCGAGATTAAGGAACTTCTGAGAATAACTGGGGAAATTCTGCTCTGAGTTCATCTTCTCTTTCCCAAGTGGCCTCGTCTTCTGAATGGTGACTCCACTGAACTTTACACATGTTGATAATTTTACTCCGAGTAATCCTACGAGATGTTTCCAGAATTCTAACAGGGTACTCTGAATAAGTCAAGTGCTCATTAATATTTAGTTCTTCCATAGGTAACTGTTCCTCCGGTACTCTTAATCATTTCTTGAGTTGTGACACGTGAAATACGTCATGCACGTCTGATAAACTGTTGGGTAGCTCCAACTGATATGCTACTTCTCCTTTTCTTTCCAAAATTTTGAATGGGCCAATGTAGCGAGGAGAAAATTTTCCCTTAACCTTAAATCTTTTCATGCCACTCATCAGTGAAACTTTAAGGTATATGAAGTCTCCTACTTTGAATATCAACTCACTTCTATTGTCAGCATAGCTTTTCTGTCTTGACTGTGCCGTCTTCAAATTCTCTCTGATAATCTGCACTTGCTTTTCTGCTTCTTGGAGAATTTCTGGACCAAATACTTGACTTTCTCCGGTCTGATTCCAATAAAGTAGTGTTCTACACTTTCGTCCATAAAGTGCTTCAAATGGTGCCATTTTTAGACTTGTCTGGTAACTATTGTTATACGAGAATTCTGCATAAGGCAAACTCTTATCCCAGCTTCTACCATGCTTTAGAGCACAAGCTCTTAACATATCTTCCATCTACGGATGATAAGCTAAACTAAAGTTTAGCTTGGTATCCATGGACTCATGTAGTCTTTTCCAAAAGCGCAAGGTAAATTGGGTTCCTCGATCTGATATGATCTTCTTTGCTACTCCGTGCAAACAAACAATTCTTGACATATATAACTCTGCTAACTGGGCTCCTGAGTACGTTGTCTTCACAGGTATAAAGTGTGCCACTTTAGTCAACCTGTCTACTATGACCCATATTGAATCATAGCCATCCCGAGTACGGGGTAATCCAACGATGAAATCCATACCGATTTCTTCCCATTTCCATTCCGGTACCTTGAGATGTTGTAACAATCCTGCTGGTCTTTGGTGTTCGGCTTTAACTCGTTGACACACATCACATAGTGCATCATGACTAGCCACATCTCTTTTCAAACCGTACCACCAATACTTTTACTTTAGATCCTGGTACATCTTTGTACTTCTAGGGTGAATAGAATAAGCTGAATCATGAGCTTCTCTCAAAATAAGATGGCGTAGGTGTTCGATTTCTGGTACATAGATTCTCTTTTTAAACCATATCATGCCTTGATCATCTTCTGTGAAATCTAGGGCTTTTCCTAAACTAATTTGTGTCTTAATTTCTTTGATTTTCTCATTAGACTCTTGTCCTTTACGAATCTCTTCTTCCAAAGTAGATTCAACTTCCATAACTGTTGCTTCCATATTATTGAGCATTCGAAGATTGAGTTGTCCCATCTCCCAGCACAATTCCTGTGACATCAAATGAGTAGTGATGCTGTTCACTTGACATTTACGGCTCAAAGCATCAGCCACTACATTTGCTTTTCCTAGGTGATATTGTATTTCCAAATCATAGTGTTTGATTAACTCAAGCCATCTTCTCTGTCTTAGGTTGAGTTCTTTCTAAGTGAATATGTATTTCAAGTTTTTGTGATCCGTGAACATTTTGCACTTGTTTCCAATCATATAGTGTCTCCAAATCTTCAAAGCATGCACTACGGCAGCTAGTTCCAAGTCATGTGTAGGATAATTCTTCTCATGCTTTCTCAAACGCCTTGAGACATAAGCTATTACTTTTCCTTTTTGCATTAGCACACATCCAAGTCCAAGGTGTGTTGCATCGCAATACACATCAAATCCTTTGTGAATGTCTGGCATTACCAATATTGGTGCAGTAGTTAACCTTTTCTTGAGTTCTTCAAAATATTTCTAGCATGCTTCATCCCACTTAAACTCTTCACCTTTCTCTAGTAGTGAGGTAACAGGTTTCACTAACTTGGAAAAACCTTCAACAAATCTTCTGTAGTATCCTGCCAATCCAAGAAAACTTCTGATCTTGGACGCATCCTTTGGTTGCTTCCAATTTAGTATTTCACCTATCTTTACTAGATCTACTTTAATTCCACCATCAGAAACAATATGTCCTAGGAAAGCAACTTCCTTCAGCCAAAAATCACACTTCGAGAACTTTGCATACAATTGGTTGTCACGAAGCTTTTGTAGGACTAGTCTTAGATGATCTTCATGTGTTTCTTCATTAGGAGAGTATACAAGTATGTCGTCAATGAATACGACCACAAACTGATCTAGATATTCCATAAATACTTTATTCATCAAGTTCATAAAGTATGCTGGTGCATTAGTCAGTCCAAATGACATGACCAAAAACTCGTATAATCCATATCTCGTGGTGAAGGCTGTCTTGGGTACATCTTCTGCTCGAATCTTTAGCTCACGATATCTTGACCTTAGATCTATCTTCAAGAATATCTTAGCTCCTTTCATCTGATCAAATAAATCTTCAATCCGAGGTAAAGGGTATTTATTCTTAATTGTTACTTCATTCAAACTTCTATAATCAACACACATTCTTCTCGAACCATCTTTCTTGCTCACAAATAGAACTGGGGTTCCCCAAGGGGATGAACTTGGGTGGATGAAACCTTTTTCTAGTAATTCCTCTATTTGTTTCTTCAGTTCAACTAAATCTTTGACATCCATTTTATATGGTCTTTTTGAGATAGGTGTTGTTTCTGGTAATAATTCAATAGAAAACTCTATATCACGATCAGGTGGCATACCTGGTAATTCCTCTGGAAATACGTCTGGGTATTCACACACTACCTTGATATTTTCCAGGGGCTTTTCTTCCAAGTGATTTACCATTATCTCTCCTTCTGCATCTGTTGACATGTCTATGCTAATTTGGATTCTTTCACCTTGTGGACTTGTCAACATAATTGTTCCTTCAGCACATTGTATCACTCCATCACAACTTTTCAACCAGTCACATCCTAGAATCACATCAATACCATTGGATCCTAGGACCACTAGGTTGACTAGAAAATCTATTCCTTGAATCTTGAGATTAACATGGAGGCATGAGTGTGTGGCCTTCATATCACCAACCGGTGAACTAATATGTAACATCTTCTTAATAGGGTACTTTGGTATGTTATGTTTTTCCATGAATGACTCAGTTATAAATGAATGAGATGCTCCAGAGTCAAATAAAACTAAAGCAGGTATGGAGTTAATAAGAAACATACCATACACCACGTCGGCATCTTCAGGAACTGATTCTGCTGTCATGTGATTAACCCTTCCTCTATTCTGGTTCTGCGGCGTTTTGTTTTGCGCAGATCCACGAGCAGGTGTGTTCTGGTCAGTTCTCTAGCTGCTGTTCTTCTAAGGTGTCTGTTGGTTGCGCCTTGGGCAGTTGTTAGCATAGTGGCCAAGTTCACCACACTTGAAACAACCATTGGGTTGGACTGGTGTGTTGCTGTTGTTCTTGGCCTATGTGTTTACGACGCTTCCTTGACGAGTCTGCGAATTACCACCAGACCTTTGGTTGGTCTGAGAGTTGTTCCTCTCTTGGTTCTGAGGTTGATTGCTTCTCCGACCTTGTTGTATAGAGCATTGCATTTGATAGTTGTTTCCACCCTGATTTCCAAAGCGAAACTGAGAACCCTGCGAGTGGTTCTGGCGAGTATTCCTGCTAGACTAACCTTCAAATTTCCTTTTATGATCAGACAATTTCCTTCTTTTACTCTCAAGACCAATTGCCTTGTTCAGCAGAGTCTAGAAGTTGGGGAATGTGTGACTCTGCAGCTGATAGTTTAGTGGTCCAATCAAACCTTCTAAGAAACGCTCTTGGCGCTTCTCATCAGTGTCCACTTCTTCCAATGCGTAGCGCGAAAGTTGGGTGAAACGATCATGGTACTCACTGACGGTCATATTCCCTTGAGTGAGGGAAAGGAACTCCTTCTTCTTGAGTTTCATAATTCCCAAGGGAATATGATGAGCGTGGAAGTTCTCTTGGAAATCCTGCCAGGTTATGGCATCAGCATTGGCGTGTGCCGCTGTGAAGGCATCCCACCAGTCAGACGCGGAGCCTTCGAGTCTTCCAGAAGCATATAAGACCTTTTCCTGGTCATTACACTGGGTGATATCCAACTTCTTCCCAATAACCTTAAGCCAGTCATCGGCATCCAAGGGGTCTATGGCATGAGAGAAAGCAGGCGGGTGGTGGCTCATAAAATCTCGATGCTTGTCTCTAGCTTGGGGTGCATTCTGCTGTTGCTGCTTGTTTTGCTGGTTCTGCTGGTTTTGCTAAATCTGTTGCAAAGAAGCAGTGAGTCCCTGTAGAAGCTGCATTTGAGCTGCGATAAACTGCTCCATATTGGGGTTCGGTGGCAGTGGTGGCAACTGCTGACCACACTGGCTTCTGTTGTTCCTGGGACCTGAGCGAGCGTTCACCATCTGGTTGGTTAGAAAGTGCAATTCTTAGGTAAGTGAGGAGTAAGAAAGATTGTAGAGGGGAATAGCTTATTATTAAAGTTAAGTTTTTTTGTTCTTATGGCCATCATTCCATAAGACCATTACTCTCAAGCAAAAATCCAAATCAAACATTGCAACCAACACCATCACATGGTTGTTATTATTATAGCGTAAGTTGTAAAGGAAGTGTTCGTCGTTTGACGCGAAAACTATCTTATTACAATATAACTTAAAAATTTATAGCAACCTGGTGATGGATCCTGGTTTCCCATAGCGAATCCTCTTGCGGGGAGGGGACAATGCCATGGCGGGGACTTGGGCTTCAGAGGGATCTCTTCCTTGTAGATGAGCTTCCAGGGCTGCAATCCTTGCGTGGGCATCTTCCAGCTCCAAGTGCACCCTAGAGAGATCCAGGGTGGCACTCTCTAGGTTGGTGTTAAGACCTGCCACTACACCAGCTAGGGTGTTGAGGCAATCTTATCCAGCTCCACCTAGAATGATGCTGGTCTGGTTCACTCCACTAAGACGCAGAGGAAGATGCCTGTACTTCGTGTCATGCAGTTGTTGCCGGTAGGTGTGGCTAAGAGACCACAGAGTCCGCTGTCGGTGTTTAGGGTCCGACCGCACACCCGGGGTTGCCCCTCAAGGTGTTTTTAGGAGTAGGAAGGTGTCGACAACTGTAGCAGAATGGTTCGTGCCGATCGCACGGGGAACGGTGGACAAGATTTACAGGTTCGGGCCGCTCAGTGATGCGTAACACCCTACGTCCTGATGAGTATGCTTGGTGGATATGATTACAAGAGAGCTCTCTGGATCAAGGGTACAGAGAGTTGATGTGGGTGGCTAAGTAATGGGTCGATCGTTCTGAAGGGGTGCCCCCTAGGCCTTATATACTCGACCGTGGGGCAGTACACATGGATAAGATAACAACAAGTGGCTAAAAGATAGTGAACCTCTCGAGATTATCCTTTACGTAACCCTCGCCGACTTATCCTCACGTGGCTTCGTTGCATGGAGGCCCCGACGCGGGAAAGTCGGATATCTGTTGCTGCCAATGGCTCGACGTTATGGGCCGTCCGAGTTTGCACCAATCCGGCCTCACGTCGCCCCGTGTTGCTGGTTGTTTTTCCCCAGGCCCACGAAAGAATAACCTTACGATTCATTGGGCCCTTGGGCCTTTCGTGAGGTCCTTTACTCTTTTAGTGGACCCGGGGGATATCTATCCCCCACAAGCCCCCGATCTTTGGGTTAATTTAGAAGTAATCAACCCGAAGATCTCAGGTCCAGCTTGTAGGTGATTTGAAGAAAGATGACTCCTGGCTGTTCTCTCCTGCCTCGATCATTCGTTGACCAAAACCTAGCTTTGTGCCTATGCCTTAGAGATCGGCATTCCTGTTTGTAGGATTCTGAACCTCATTGGGTGCACCGGAGGTGCACCCAATGGGTGTAGCCCCCGAGCTTCGAGTAGATTTTAGAAAATAATCTACTCGAAGGTCTTCATCAAAGATTACTTCCATTTGTGTTCCTTTATTCCGGTTGAGGATTGGCTTCTTAATCTTGTCCCATGCCCTTAGAGATTGGTGCTATCCTGGCTTAGAATGACAATCCATGGGGTGCACCGAAGGTGCACCCAATGGGTGTAGCCCCCGAGCTTCGAGTAGATTTTAGAAAATAATCTACTCGAAGGTCTTCATCAAAGATTACTTCCATTTGTGTTCCTTTATTCCGGTTGAGGATTGGCTTCTTAATCTTGTCCCATGCCCTTAGAGATTGGTGCTATCCTGGCTTAGAATGACAATCCATGGGGTGCACCGAAGGTGCACCCAATGGGTGTAGCCCCCGACCTTCAAGTGGATTTTTTGAGGATAATTCGCTTGAAGGTCTTCTTTTTGTGTCCTCTTGCTGAAAATTACTCTTTCTGCTTATAAAAAAGTTGGCATGATGTCATCCGTGCTATGTCATCAATATTATGCTTCAGAGGTCAGCATATGTTTTGTCTTTTGCAGCTGAATTTGCAATCCTTCCGTATCTTGCTGGGTAGCATAGTGTATTTGCTCTGCACTCGATTGGACATTCGATGGACGTTCTCTGTCTAGTCTTCAAGTCATGTCTGTCGTCCATATTTTGCACTCTGCTGGCTATACTTGGCTTCCCTTTAACTCTTGTTGATATCTCATTTTTGTCTTGAGGCATTTACTGCATGCTCCGCGCAGATGTGACCATTTTGAAAAATATACTGACAATTCCTGGGCGTCCCCCCCCCAATGGGTGTGGGCAAGGGACGGCTTGGTACGCTGAGTGTTTTAACCGGCTGCTTCTGAGTTGTAATGTGATGGGACGGCGAGTGTAATCATATCCTTTGCACTGTTGACTGGAGTCCCAATGGGTGTAGTGCTGCATGAAACGGCGTCCGCCGCCTGACGTGTCTTTGGACGGGTGGAGTTGTGTATTGAATGCTTAGCGACTGTTTAGTGACCGCGGTTGGAGGTGAGCGGTTGCCTTTCTCTTCTATAAATAACGCTGTTGTTCCTCTGGTTTCTTCACACCCCTCCGCTATTCCTTACTGCTTCCTTCTCTTCTTTTCTGCTTGCCTCCATGGGGAAGAAACGCAAGCGTGAGCCGACTCCTCCATCGGAGGACTTCGGCGACTCGGAGTACTCGGAGGAGGAGTTCTCCTCCGAGTCCGAGAGGTCCCCGGCCCCCGTCTCTCCCCCGGCGTCGTCCGATGACTCGGACGACTCCCAGGGGTTAGCCGCGGAGGTCTGGTCCTACATCCGGGCCGTCGAGCGCGCCGGGCTCGAGGGCTCGGATGAGTCCGAGTACTCCTCGGAGGAGGAGGACTCGGACGACGGCGGCGAGGGCGGGGACGACGACGACGACGACGACGACGACGATGACGACGACGACAACGACGACGACGACGACGACAGCGGCGGTGGCGGGGGCTACACCAGGGGCGGCGGCGACAGGGGCGGCACCAAGAGCGGCGGCGGCGGAGGCGGCACCAAGAGCGGCGGCGGCGGGGGCGGCACCAAGAGCGGCGGCGGCGGCAGGGGTAGGGCCAGTGGCTAGATGCCACTGGTCCTTTTAAATATTAGTATAGATTAGAAATAGTATAGTTAGATAATGTAGTAGTATTAGTAATGTAGAATAGTGTAGCGTAGTAGTAGTAGTAGCAGTAGAGTGTAGTATAGTAGTAGAAATAGGGAAGTATCAACTCATAATGAGTTGATTTGTAAATGTTGTTACTTCCCTTGAATGAAGAACAAGTCCGGTTTCCTTTTGATGAATCGTTTCGTTTGACTGTGAATCTGAGTCTTTTGAGGCCATAGACGAACAGCTTGATCATTATACTGATGCTTCCGAGCAATATTGCAGTCTGTATCAATGTCTTTAGGAGTAATGCCGAGTGATCGGAAGTCGCCGTCGACATTTTAGAAGTAATGCCGAGTGATCGGAAGTCGCCGTCGACATTTTAGAAGTAATGCCGAGTAGTTGAACTCCAGATCATCGTTTTAGAGGCAACGCCGAGTGACTAAGTAGTGACTTCGGCATTTTACAGGCAATGCCGAACAATTTAACTCAAGGTCAGCGTTTTAGAGGCAACGCCGAGTGATTGAGGGTCAACGTTGGCATTTCTAGAAGTAATACCGAACGGTTGAGCCCGAGGTCAGTGTTTTAGAGGCAACACCGAGTGACTGAATAGTGACGTCGGCATTTTAGAGGCAGCGCCGAGTTATTGAACTCGAGATCAGCGTTTTAGAGGCAACGCCGAGTGACTGAATAGTGACGTCGGCACTTTAGAGGCAGCGCCGAGTTATTGAACTCGAGATCAGCATTTTAGAGGCAACGCCGAGTGATTAAGGGTCAACGTTGGCATTTTAGAAGTAATGCCGAACGATTGAACTCAAGATCAGCGTTTTAGAGGCAACGCCGAGTGACTGAATAGTGACGTCGGCATTTTAGAGGCAACGCCGAGTTATTTCGAGGATTAGCACCCGAGTGAGGAGAGGGCCCACCAGTTCCTTGGGAAATAACTGCCGAATGACCACGTGGCATGCCGGGATTTCGGAAATAACTGCCGAGTGATGACTGGGCACTTTTTGAAACGGTATCTGGTCCGAGAATATCCCATAAGAGTTACACTTTTAGCCGCCTTTGCTTTCCGCGCCCTAGTTCTTGCGTTCCTGCTTCCAAATCCTCTCTGCGCTTGCTTCCAATTCGCTCGCTGGTGAAATTGAGATGGCTCCCAAGAGGAAAATCGCGAGTTCTTCCGCTATGGTGATTCCCCCAATTGATCCCAACAGCCAGTTGCCTTTCGCAGGTAACCACACGTCCATCATCTCTGAAACCGAACTCCTCCACCTCGTGTCCATTGGGGTTCTTCCTCCACGGGAACTCTGTTCTTGGCGGATTTGCCATGGAACTACGGTCCCGACGGAGGATACCCACGAGTCCGTGGTTTACGCTCCCTTTCTTCTCCGCGGCCTTGGCCTTCCTATTTCTCCCTTTTTCCGTGGTCTTCTTGATTTCTACCACATCAACTTAACCCATCTGAACCCTAACTCAATTCTGCAAATTTCTATCTTCGTCCACTTATGTGAGGCTTTTCTTGGCGTGCTGCCGCATTTTGGCTTGTGGAAACACCTGTATCATTGTCGCCCTGGGATGGCCGGGGGACAGCATCAGTTGGTTGGAGGTGCCAGCTTGGAAATGCGCCGGGGACGGAAAACCGAGTATCTTGAGATCCCCCTTAAAGATAGCATTAAGGGATGGCGCCTGGAATGGTTTATAGTTGATAACTATGGAAATTCTCTCCCCCCCCGGTTAGGAAGACAGCCAGATGTTCGCACCCCGAGTTGGACCGAGTCTCCTACAGACGAAGAGGTGGCTGAAGCCAGTGTGCTGCTAGCTGAAGTTGGGCTATTGAAAGAGAGGGGTTTGACTGCTGAGGCTATAGTTGCTGACTTCGTTTTCAAAAACATTCAGCCACTGAAAGACAGGGTCCACCCGGCTTATCTGTATCAAGGGCTAGCCGATCCAACTCGAGTTACCGATAGAAGAATCCCTTCTGCAGATTTGGTGAGCCGACTGGAGATGATTCTCAGAGGCAAAGTATCCAATGTTGGTGCTCCGGTGGCGTATTCGGCCTGGAATCTGCCTCCTGCTAAGGCCTTCACTCATTTCGTGTCAAACCCACCTTCAACTGATGGCAATTTGGGCCTTAGAACGCGGCCTTCTGACGAGGAGGTTAGTGCTTTGGTTGCCTCACTTGGGAAAATCCCTGATGATGAACGACAAATCCATTTCGAGGTGCCGTTGGATCCTACTGATGCTGAAATAAATGCCGTGCTTGACATGTTGGCTGAAGATTCTTCTGACGCTATTCCTGCTGACTCATTGGCGGTGGCACCTCTCCCAGAGGTCGGTATAATCTTGGATGTTCAGAGACCCGTCCGTGCTCGCTCGAGGCGTCCCCGCCGAACCAATCAGACTGATCTTCCTGTTGATGAGCAGAAAAAGAAGAAGAGACGTATTCGGCGAGTATCTAGTTTGGATCAGGGTGCTGGTCCCTCGGTTCCTGCTGATGAGGAGGTTCCTGCGCCTGAATTTGCTGATATTGATCCCAATGGGTGTGGTCCGTCTGTTGCTGATCCCAATGGGTGTGGTCCATCTGTTGCTGATCCCAATGGGGGTGTTGCCAGTGTTGCTGATGAAGATGACGAAGAGGAAGAGAACGAAGTCCCTCTGACTCGGAAAAACAGTCGGCAATTCCTCGCCAGTGGGGAAAGTAGTGGGGTTCCTTCTCCGGCTTTGTCTGCTCTTGTTGGTCTGCAAAACATATCCCTGGCCGACTTTGATCAAACTCTGGAGGATATGGTCCCAGAGGACTTGCTATCAGGGCCAGTGGATGATGATGTGACAGAAGCTTGTGATGCCGTGCCAGACGCTGGGTTGAGGTCATCCCGTGCCTCATCAACCTTAGAGCGCGATCTTGAGGGACGGGATGTTAACCTGGATTGTCCTGATTCCATGGAAGTAGCCGAGGGCCCATCAACCTTAGAGATGGTTATTGCTGAAAATCTGGACCCCAGGGATGGTGTTGATACATGTCCAGCCCCCGAGGGTGTCGTCGGGGACGACTTAGCCCGGGCGAAGAGTGCAAGCTACTGCCCAGCCCCCGAGGGTGTTGCCGGGGATAGCCCGGCTCAAGTGGGCAGTGCCAACTATGGCCCAGTCCCCGAGGGTGCCCAAACAGGGTCTCCTTCCGGTGCTTCCATGGACGTTCACGCTGGGTCACCTCCACACTCTGGCTGCATGGTGGTGGCTCAAACTTCAGATCGGGGCGTCGCTTTGGAGGGCAGCGTCCCCGTTGATCGAGTATCCGGCTCTGTTGAAGGAGATGAACTGATTCCCACTGTTCCATTGCATGCTGCTTCGGGTGATGACCTTGCGCCGGGTTATCATCTGATTTCTCCTGACTTGGGGATCCCTTCGTTCTTCTCCAATCTCCAGGTACCGTGCTGTTTCTTAGCTTGACTTTTACATGAATTCTTGCCATTATGCTTATCTGCTCTTCTCATCAGGTTTTGATGGATGGGATGACCAGCCAGCTGAAATTGCATGGCGCTCCTATCCCGGAAGTAGCTTCATCCTTTTCGTGTTGGAATCCGGTGTCTCTTCATCGCCGTGTATCCGAGTTGGAGGCGACTAACGCTGGTTAGTGCCCCTTTTTCTTTTCTTCGTGCTTGTTGTGGAATGTTTTACCTTCTGACCTTGCTTTGTTTGGTTCTCCTTCGCTAGGAATGACTCGACAGATTACACTGCTTGAGGAGAAACATTCTCAAGAACGGGCTGAATTGTCTCAGCGGTGCACTGATCTTGAGGAAAAGTATTCTCAAGGTCAGATTGAGCTGAGTCAAGTCTCTGCCGCCCTAGATGATGCCAACGCGTTGAGTTCTTCCCTGCATGCTCAGCTCGACTCTGAAAAGGTGAAATACGAAACTGTGCTTTTGTCTTGCTGTGCTCCTGTTATCTGCCTGGTTTTCTGAAGTAATCGATTTGCGCTTGCAGGAAGAAAAACGCATCCTTGCCGCTTCTCGTGACAATCTTGATAGGTTGTATCGAGATTCTAGCAACTCGTTGACTATTCTGGAGAGGAGTCATCGCTTTTCCATGGAGGAGTTGAACAATCTTCGCTATAAGCTGCAGGAGTCCTTGGATGATGTGATTCGCCTTCGGGAGTTGATATCGGCTAAAGACGTTGTCATCAAGAATCTGCGTGCTTCCAAGAAATCCGTTACCTAGGAGCTAGAAGCTGCCCAGTTGGCTGTCAAGGTTGCTGAAGAGACTTCCAATACTCTGAGAGCCCAACGCGATAGGGCCATGGATAAGGCCATTCGGGCGGGACGAATTCTGATGAGGAGGCCTGGCGTAGTCGTTCCTGAAGATATAAGGGCTGACGTGAACGCTGCCCCTGACTCCTCGAGTCGTCCTTCTTCGTCGACTGCTCCTGGAAAAGACATTGCAAAATAGAGAAAACATTTCGCGTGCTCCGAGCGCACAGCTTGCATGATTGAACATTTGTTAGAGGACACCGGTTTATTTGAACAACATAATTACTCACTTATTGTATCAGAATTTTTTAGTTAATGAGTTTGCATGATGACTATGAATTTTGTCTGTGGGATATGGAAATCATCCCCTGAATTAAATAGGCGAGAGCATGTTGCATTGGTCTTAAGTAGACGCCGACTGGAGTTGATTGCTTCGTTAGCTGGGCATAGTGGTCGCCCTGGGTTAAGTAAAGCGTGAGCATGTCACACCGCCTTGAGTCATTGCCGACTTAAGTCGATTGCTCCATTAGCAGGGCATAGTGGTCACCCCGAGTTAAGTAAGCATGAGCATGTCGCACCGCCTTAAGTCGTTGCCGACTTAAGTCGATTGCTCCGTTAGCAGGGCATAGTGGTCACCCCGAGTTAAGTAAGCGTGAGCATGTCGCACCGCCTTAAGTCGTTGCCGAATTAAGTCGATTGCTCCGTTAGCAGGGCATAGTGGTCACCCCGAGTTAAGTAAGCGTGAGCATGTCACACCGCCTTAAGTCGTTGCCGACTTAAGTCGATTGCTCCGTTAGCAGGGCATAGTGGTCACCCCGAGTTAAGCAAGAATGCGAGTCAATCGTAAATAAATTGAGTATCCTTGAAACCTTTTCTTTATTGATGACATATTTCCACTTTACAGAGTACATCATTGTTATCCCAGCAGTTTTGAGGTACGGCTAAGGATAAAACTTTCTCAGGTGTTCTATGTTCCAAGAGTTCCCGACTTCCGTGCCATCCATTTGAGTGAGGCGATATGATCCAGGCCGAGTGACTTCTGCTACTATGAAGGGTCCTTCCCATAAGGGTGATAACTTGTGTCGTCCTTCTCCTGTTAGAATTCGGCGAAGGACGAGCTCCCCTACTGAAAAGGATCGTTGCCGCACAGCCTTGTCGTGATAGCGCCTTAGAGTCTGCTGGTACCTTGCTGACTGGATTACTGCGCTTAGCCGTTCTTCTTCGAGTACGTCTATGTCCTCCAGCCTGGTGGTCTCAGCTTCTGCTATGCTTTCAAAAATCAGCCTTGGCGCCCCAAACTTGAGATCAGCAGGCAGCACTGCCTCCGACCCATAGACCATGAAGAAAGGAGTGTTTCCATGCAAAGCTCGGCTAGGTTGGGTTCTTAGGCTCCAAACAACATAGGGTAATTCCCTTATCCACTTTCCTGCGAATTTTTCGTTCTTATCGAAAATCTTTTTCCTGAGTGCATCCAATATCATCCCGTTGGCTCGCTCAACTTGCCCGTTGGCTCTTGGATGGGCTACAGACGCATACTTGATCTGAATGCTTTTTTGCTCGCAGAAGTCAAAGAATTCTGAACTCGTGAAATTGGATCCTAAGTCAGTTATGATGCTGTTTGGTATCCCGAATCTGAATATTATGTCTTGTATGAATTCCACGGCCTTAGCAGAAGTTAAGGAGGCAATGGGCTTGAACTCTATCCATTTAGTGAACTTGTCAATTGCTACCAACACATGAGTATATCCCCCTTGAGCTTTCTTGAAAGGTCCAATCATGTCCAGCCCCCAGCATGCGAAAGGCCAGGTTACTGGTATGGTCTGCAGCTGCTGTGATGGCAGATGTTGTTGCTTTGACAAGTATTGGCAGGCTTCGCATCTCCGAACTAACTCGGCTGCATCATTCTTTGCTGTTGGCCAATAGAATCCTGACCTGAAGACCTTCCCAACTAGTGTTCTGGAGGCTGCATGTATCCCACATTGTCCAGCGTGGACCTCTTCTAAGAGTTGCTTTCCAGTGGATGGGAGAATGCACTTCATGAAGACACCTGATGCACCCCTTCTGTATAATGTTCCCCCAATAAGTGTATAGTGAGCTGATTGTCTTGCAATGCGCTCTGCCGAGTTCTTATCATCTGGTTCTTCTTCATTCCTTATGTACTTAATGATTGGCTTTCTCCAGTCATCGGGATCTGACTCGGGTTGATCTATGATGTTGCATTCTTCCATTTGACCCAATGAGATACTTGGCTGCAGAATTTCTTGCACAAAAACCCCGGGTGGAACCTGAGCTCGACTGGATCCTAGCTTGGACAGTACATCGGCTGCTACATTCCGATCTCTCTCCACATGATGAAATTCCAGACCCTCGAACTTATCCTCCAATTTTCGGACGGCAGCGCAGTATCTTCCCATCGAATCGTTTGAGCAATCCCACTCCTTATTTATCTGGCTGATGACTACCAGAGAATCCCCATATACCATTAATCTTTTGACGCCCAGTGATATGGCAATGTTCAATCCATGGATCAAAGCTTCATACTCGGCTGCATTGTTGGAGGCCGGGAATAGCAGCTGGAGGGCGTACTTGAGGTGTTCGCCTCCTGGTGCAGTGAAAAGAATCCCCGCTCCTGCTCCCTGCAGTTTGAGTGAGCCATCAAAATACATTCGCCATACTTCTGCAGTCTCCGGGTTGTCTGGTACTTGTTGTTCAATCCACTCTGATACGAAATCAACCAGTGCTTGGGTTTTGATTGCAGTGCGAGGCCGAAACTCGATGTCATGAGATCCCAGTTCACAGGCCCACTTGGCTATTCGACCGATGGCTTCCTTGTTGTGAAGAATATCCCCTATTGGAAAACTTGTGACTACTATGACTTTGTGGTCGTCAAAGTAGTGACGCAGCTTGCGGGCAGTTAGAAGTACTGCATACAATAATTTCTGAACTTGAGGATACTTTTTCTTTGAGGGGCCGAGGACCTCACTGATGAAGTAGACAGGATGTTGTACTGGGTAGGCATGCCCTTCTTCTACTCGCTCGACTACCAACGCGGTGCTTACCACGTGAGTCGTGCAAGAGATATACAATAGCAAATCTTCAGCTGGTTGAGTTGATGTAGCTCGCCGAGGTGGTTTCAGCACTGGTGGTGTTGTCAAGAATTTTTTCAGAGCATCCAGAGCTTCTTGTGCTTCTGAAGTCCACTGGAATTTATCCACCTTCTTGAGTAACTTGTAAAACGGCAAACCTTTTTCTCCCAGCCTGGATATAAATCTGCTCAAAGCTGCCATGCATCCAGTAAGTCGCTGAACCTTCTTCTGCGACCGAGGTGCTTCCATCTTCATGATAGCCTCAATTTTATCCGGATTAGCTTCAATTCCCCGGTTGCTGACAATAAATCCGAGCAACTTTCCGGCTGGTACCCCAAAAACACATTTCTCGGGATTAAGCTTCCATCTATACCGCCTCAGGCTGTTGAAAACCTGTTGCAAATCTTCAATGAAGTCTTTTGAGTCCTGTGTTTTGATCACCACGTCATCCACATAAGCCTCCACACGCTTGCCCCAGTGATCGGCTAAGCATGTCTGAATAGCTCTCTGGTAAGTTGCTCCAGCGTTCTTGAGGCCGAACGGCATGGAGGTATAACAGAAAGCGCCAAACGGAGTAATGAATGCCGTTTTTTCTTCATCTTCCTTCGCCAGACTGATCTGATGATACCCGGAATAGCAATCCAAGAAAGACACAATAGAACACCCAGCGGTGGAGTCCACCACCTGATCTATCCTCGGGAGCCCGAAGGGATCCTTCGGACAGTGTTTGTTGAGATCGGTATAATCAACACACATGCGCCAGTCCACTTTATTCTTTTTGAGTACAAGAACAGGATTGGCTAACCACTCAGGATGTAGTACTTCTCTAATGAATCCAGCCGCGACCAAGCGAGCTAACTCGGCGCGAATGGCTTCTCTCTTATCAGGCGTGAAACGGCGTAACTTCTGCCGGATCGGCCTCGCCTGGGGAAAAACTTTCAGTTTGTGCTCGGCCAGTTCTCTCGGGACTCCCGGCATATCCGCAGGTTGCCATGCGAATACATCTCGGTTATCTTGCAGAAACCGGACGAGCGCGCTTTCCTATTTGTCATCCAAACTGGAGCTGATGATGGCCGTCTTGCGCTCATCAGCAAACCCCAGGTTGATTCTCTTGGTTTCTTCAGTCGGCCGCATAGAGGTCGCGGTCTGAGCTTCATTTGCTGGTATTGCGAGGTCCTCCTCAGGCTTAGAGTTCGCCATTGCGGAGGGAGCTGTCGATGACTTGGCGGTGAGGGCTGCTTGAATAGCCACTCGGAAACATTCTGCGGCGCCTTGGAGGTCGGCGCGCACAGTTATGATCCCCTGTGGCCCTGGCATCTTCAGTATCATGTATGTATAATGCGGAATGGCCATGAACTTGGCCAATCCTGGTCTCCCGATGATGGCGTTGTACCCGCAGTCGAAGTTCGCCACTTCAAACCTCAGGAACTCGGTTCTGTAGTTCTCCGGAGTTCCAAAGGTGACCGGCATGTAGATGTGGCCCAGCGGGTATTCCCCTTCCGTCGGCACGATGCCGAAGAAAGGAGTGTCCGACTCGTGGAGCTCTTTGAGATGAACTCCCAAGCTCTGGAGTGTCCGGGGGAAGGTGATGTTGATGCTGCTCCCCCCGTCCACTAACACCTTTTTCACCCGGCTCTCTCGGATCACCGGATCGACGAGAAGCGGGTACTTGCCCGGGTGGTCGAAGTTGAGCCATTGATCCGCCCGAGTGAAGGTGATCGGGTGCTCCGACCATCGGTATGGGGCGGGAGGGCCGATGGTCGCCACCAGTATCTGGCGATCATTGAGCTTTTGCTGTCTTCTGCTCTCCTGCGATCCGTGTCCGCCGAAGATGACGTTGACCTCCCTGTCAACGCGCGGGAAAGCTCCTCCTCCTCCTCCCTCCTCCTGCCGATGGGGTTGTCGGGGTTCATCTGGTCCTCCCCTCGGCGGAGGAGGAGGTAGAGGTTGGAAGGGTCGGCCGTGTCCGACGGAGTGCTTGAAGTCTCGGCAGTTACGAAGAGTATGGCGCATGTCCTTGTGGTACGGGCACTGGGCGTCGAGGATGTCGTCCAGTGTGCGCTCGCCTCCACGGGGTCCTCCTCGAGCGCGAGAAGCAGGTGGTCCGCCAGCGGCGTGCACTTCTTCGCGTGGCCTCTTCTCCCACCGCTTGTCGGGTTGCTGGTTCGTGTCGCGTCGTGGTGCTGCCGGTGCGGGCTTTGTTCCTCCGATGAGATCCTGGGCTCGCTCGTCGGCGGTGATGTAGAGGTCGGCTTCCCGGAACAGCTCCTCCGAGGTGGTCGGCGCCCTTTGCAGTATGGCTCGGACGAAAACCGAGTCATTAGATCCTCGGTAGAAGTCCTCGATCACGGCCGCCTCCGTGACATCGGGGATTCGATTCCTCATGGTTTGAAACCTTTTGAGGTACGATCGGAGAGTTTCGTCCCCCCGGCGCTTGATAGATTTAAGGTCCCACGGCTGCGCCGGCTTGTCGGAGAGGGACTGGAAGTTGGCGGTGAAGCGCCGACTGAAGTCTCCCCAGGCGTCGATGCAGTGTCGGGGTAGATGTCGTAGCCATTGCAGCGCGTCTTGTCCAAGGACGATGGGCAAGTACGCGGTCATCACGTCTTCGGATGCTCCGGCAGCTCGAGCAGCGGTGGTGTAGATGGCTAGCCAACCCCATGGATCCTGCTTAGGTTCATATTTGTCAACATTGGATACCTTGAAGTTGGGAGGCCATTGGATGGCCCTGAGGCGCGGAGTGAGGGCGGACACTCCGCACGTGTCCTCCTGTCGTCGGGGTCGATGCCTGTCCCGGGGAGGGGAGTTGTGGTTGTGATTCCTCGACCGTCCCCGGGAGGTTCCGCCAGTTGAAGCCGTCGCCGACTCAGTTCTGGTTGCTTGGCTCTGAGTCGGGGCGCCATGATCCCTGTCGTACTCCTCTCGACGACGAATTTCGTTCTCATGCCGCCGTTCCCGCGAAGCGTTGATGGAGCTCCGCGCGTCCCGGCGACTGTTGATGGCGTGTCGTAGATCGTTCGGCGGGTGAGCAAGCGGTAGAAGATGGTTGGCCGCCTGGGTGAACAGTCGTCGGTAGCCGTCGGCGTCAGGAGTCCGAGGAAGTCCTTCTGCTATCCGAGCTAGCACCCCTCCGACTTCGCTCGGCGTGTTCATGGCTCGGGCGAAGTCGGGGTTCAGATTGCGCCCGAAGAGTGGATTCTCTCGACGTTGCCTTTCATCCTGCTCAGCCTGTTCCTGAGCTCGTCGGCGATCACGTCGTCGGGAGTTCCTTCGCTCTCTGAAGACGCGTTCTTCCGGGGTTTCTCCTACCTCTGAGACCTCGTCTCGTGAGACAGGTTGTTCCGGATTCCGCTCTCCGGCTGCGTGATGTCGTCGAACATTCCTGCGCCGGTTCCTTCGTCGACGGGACTCTCGCTGAGGCGGTTCCTCCCCGGGTACAGTCGGCTCGTCGTCGGAGATGGTGGGCGATTCCGCCCTTCCGACGAAGAGGACGTCGGGGTAGAACGGTGCTGCCGTCGTGGTGATCTTCTTCCGGGGGGTCGGAGGTCGCGCCTCTCCGGTATTGTCGGAGTTTGTTGAGGAAGACTCCTTTTTCGGCGGATCCGCGATACGGTGCAGAGTTCCTTCTTCGTCTGCTACGAATGAGATTGTCCCGAAGCAGAACATAGATCCGGGGCGTAGGGCGATCTTGCTGTAGAAGGAGATGGCCATTGAGCTAGCTTGGATTGTCGACACACCCCCTACCTGGCGCGCCAGCTGTCGGTGTTTAGGGTCCGACCGCACACCCAGGGTTGCCCCTCAAGGTGTTTTTAGGAGTAGGAAGGTGTCGACAACTGTAGCAGAATGGTTCGTGCCGATCGCACAGGGAACGGTGGACAAGATTTATAGGTTCGGGCCGCTCAGTGATGCGTAACACCCTACGTCCTGATGAGTATGCTTGGTGGATATGATTACAAGAGAGCTCTCTGGATCGAGGGTACAGAGAGTTGATGTGGGTGGCTAAGTAATGGGTCGATCGTTCTGAAGGGGTGCCCCCTAGGCCTTATATACTCGACCGTGGGGCAGTACACATGGATAAGATAACAACAAGTGGCTAAAAGATAGTGAACCTCTCGAGATTATCCTTTACGTAACCCTCGCCGACTTATCCTCACGTGGCTTCGTTGCATGGAGGCCCCGACGCGGGAAAGTCGGATATCTGTTGCTGCCAATGGCTCGACGTTATGGGCCGTCCGAGTTTGCACCAATCCGGCCTCACGTCGCCCCGTGTTGCTGGTTGTTTTTCCCCAGGCCCACGAAAGAATAACCTTACGATTCATTGGGCCCTTGGGCCTTTCGTGAGGTCCTTTACTCTTTTAGTGGACCCGGGGGATATCTATCCCCCACATCTGCCTAGTAGCATCGTTGACCGAAGCAGCGTAGGTGGATAGCGGTGTCAGGCACTCATGAGCTGATAGAGTCCTGAACCCTCTATCCCATGCAACCATCACCCTGACATGAATGCGAGTAATGTAATAGAAAGCCCGAGGAGGCTCGCACACTCGCATTGTCTTGTACAAGGGCCGGACGTAGTGTGGCGGAACCGCCCGAATTATTCCAGCTTAAGTGCCCAAGTCGCACCCTTAAGGGCAGCAACGCACTTAAATAGGAATAACCCGTCAGTCCCTCGGATCTAGTCCGATAAAGCCACTTATCCAGGATCGAATACCACTAGCTCACACGAAGGTGAGGCATAGAGAAATACAATAAAACATAATACCACAAATTTAATAAGTATCATTAGTGATTACATTATCGGAGTTTTAGAAATAATAACCATAAATTTTAATGCAGCGGAAATAACTAACGGAGAAAACCGAGTAACATGGCGAAGCCTGGCCACACTACTCCTCCTAGTCCTCTCCTGCGGAAGCAGTAACCCACTCGACCGTCTATCCCGGTGGCAGGGACGTAGGCCCAGTCATACCATCAACCAATCGTCCTAAGAAGTACCTGCAAAAATTGCGCCACAAGCAAGGCTGAGTATACTAATACTCAGCTAGACTTACCCGGTGTGAGGAGTCTACTCCTCTACCTCTAGACATGCAGCTGTTTGGCTGAGGGGTTTGGTTTGCCAAAAGCACTAGCTGAGTCTAAAATCATATTTTAGCTTTTCAAGTTTTAGTATGATCCTTTTAAACTAGATGTGTACCTAGCTAGTCATACATGGTATCAAACATTTTTACCAATCAACATCTTTTGCCAGTCACCTCATTTCCACTTATTACTCAATGTAGCAGCATGGATCAAGCAGTCTCATTAGCTGCGAGAAGCAGACGATTCGAATCGAGTTTTTAAACCTTGCAAGGTAAACCTAAACACACGACATGTAGGGGCACTCCGTCCCCACACATATCAACCGTCCCCATCGATTCCCCGTCAGCAGATCAGGGCTCACCGCCTTGGCGTACAATGCCTCACTGACCCCGACTGCCGTCGTGCAGTGACCGCACTTGTACCCACCATAACCGGAATGGGAGACCACGTCTCAGGTCGCGTGAGGGGATATGTCCACTGCCAGGTTCACTGAGGTACTAGGCTTAACGATTTACCATATTTCTCGGCATGTGCTTAGTACGTTCAAACGCTTGACACACGGTACCACACCTTAATCCTTATTCCACTTATTATCCCGTAGACAACCAATCCCCATGGATTGTTGCCCACAAACCAACATCATTATGATAAGAAAGTGGATACAATCAATTTCCTGATCTCGCGCGAGTGCTAGAAAAATCACTCGTCTTCTACCGAGATCCTAGTTAAATAAAGCAACTACTCGACCTATCATACTAATATTCATCTCAAAAGGAATCCTGAGTTCATGCAACTAGGGTTTCAGGCAACTCCTACACTTAAGTGCACAGTACAAGCCTACAAACATTAAGTGCAGTAAAATAGCATATATAACGGTTATGCATAAACCGGGGCTTGCCTTTATTTTAACACTTAGATAGTGTTTGCTGGGGGGTACTCGCTTGGCGAGCATCCACTGGTTATGTCCATCCTTCAGGTCGTCCACCACGGCATCTTGTGGTTGGCACCACATCACTGGCTCGATCAACATCTCTCGGTCCTATATGAGGTGCAAGATGCATATGTATGAATATAATGGAATAGCACAAGATACTTTAAGTACACGCTAGCGAATTTAACACTAAGTAGCGAGACATCACAAGCAACCACACCCACTAGCGTTAGCTAACTACATATCGTCGGGCGCACAACATTACACCACTAAAAAGACGACAAACATTTTGGATATTTACGCAACACAATACTACATCACAATTAACTAGAGAAAGAACGTATAAAAACATGACGCATATATTATCTCAAGCTTAGCCATGGCAATTCTATGTGAATTTAGTGCCAACCAATCATTTTTAGCCAAAAGGGTGAACTAACAATTAAATGAGTGCTTGCAGATTTTTGGGACAGCAATAACGCAGTCACTTGTTTCAATCATAACTTTTCAATTATTAGTCCAAAAATATTAAACTAGGACTTTCTGGAAAGATTAAAAAGTGCTTTACAACTTTGGTATTGTCATCACAACATGATTCAGCACTTAGCAAGGTCAAAACATGCTAATACAACAGCGCTGTCCAGATTTGGACAGATTCAGACTTATGACTTTAAAAATTCATAACTGAAGATTCAGACATCCAAACAAAGTGATCCTAGACTTTTTAAAAAGCTAATTAAATTCTCTACAAATTGTTTATAAACATCCTAGGGTGATTCAATATTTAACTAAGCGTAAACATCACTAAAAGACCTTACTGTCCAGAACTGGACAGATTCAGTCTTTATATTTGAAACATTCATAACTTAAGCTTCAGACCACCAAAAAGGGTGATCTAAGACTTTTTGGAAAGCTCAGCAAAAGTACTACACAACTTTTATAATCACCAAGAGGTGATTCCAGGTTTAACTAAATCAAACATTTCAGTCTTCAAAATCTGTTCTGTTAGGGGACAGAACACAGCAAGCAGTTTGTAAAATTCATAACTCTTAAACCGTCAGGCCTATAGTTATGAAATTTTAACACAAGCAAGATCCAAAAAGCATCTACAACTTTCTTATAACAACCATGAACAGATTGCAAAATTAAATTGAGCAAACAGTACAGTTTCTGAAATCTGTACAGAATTGAGACAGATTCAGTTACTGAATTTCGAAAAAGCATAGCTCCTAAACTGTCGAACCTACGGCTGTCAAATTTTAACACCAGCAAGATAATAAAGTTGGCCACAACTTTCTTATGAACACCAATAACTGATTTCAACATTAACTTAAGCAACAATTGCAATTTCTGAAATCTGTTCTGAAATTCAACAGATTCAGATGCTGGGCTTGCGAAAAACACAACTCCTAAACGATCAGGTTTATGGCTGTCAAATTTTTGTACAGGCAAGATAATCATGTTATCTACAACTTTTCTATAGCACATATCCACAGAAAACACAATTTAGTTCATCAAACATACAGCACGACAAAAACAGCGCGTGCAGTCCAAAACAGCAGTCAATAAATTTCAGCTTCTATACAATTCAAGAATTGCCGCGTTCTAGAGACTTGAATTATTATAACACTTTGACATTTGTTAGAGTTAAAATAACCAAGTGAGAACTAACAAGTGAACTTACTAATTTTTATCCGTGCCATTTAGTGCACTAAAATTACCACATAAATTCAACAAACACATTCACCATGTAAATAGCATGATCACACATGATCTCGACTTAACCGCCGAGAAAGCAATGACTACTTCGGCATGTCACTACCTCTCTACAGTCCGATCCATATTAGCTACATCGATCGAACCTCATATCGCGCAACTCTTATAATTTACTACCTCAAATACAACCATAGCACGACATGCACTTGAGACTCTTATTCAAGTTAACGCAATTACTACTACAACGTACTTCGACATACACGTCCAACAACACAGTGCTCAACAAAAACCACACTTCCAATCTACTTATCACATCCAGCAAACTTCTGATCGAGTAAGACTTACACCTCCTCATCACGAGTACAACCATATACTATGCGCGACGTGAAAATAAATGAACGCCTAATGGGTATCGACTCGGCTTATAAACATAGGAAAGCAGTGACTACTTGGGCATGTCACCACCTCACCTCACATGAAAAATCATTCTTAATTGGAATGACCAATTTGAATGACTGTTCTTCCAATTATTATTATTAATCCACATGCCTAGATAAGCATAATTTCAACTCAACTTGTCCATATTTTAAATTTCGGCATAAGCTTGGCTTATTGGCTAACGTCGTGACTAGTTTCTAATTACCAACATACACCAATTATCACCATTTTCGGATACTCGTTCGACAAATAACTAAGACATCACAAGTACATTCACCCCATCAGTAAAACACCAGCACCTTTCCGAAAATTCCCCGAGGCTACGACGACAAGGCATCGATCCACCATACAACAAAATCATGACGATGTCGATAGGTGTTATTAACTAATCGTTTACAAATATTGAACTTACTTCTCGCTTGCCACTATATCACCTTTTAGTCACATGACCATCGCGAGCATTCTTCACACGGTTATACGACAGCAACCTAACGTTGTGTTAACAAGACATACATATTTCTTTGTTGCGAGTATAACCATATTACGGCATATACCCGCACACCTCAAACAAATATCTTATGCCACCACTACTAAAATACACCACGACACCACACACATACGTGCACTAATTCAATCCTCACATCACATATATTTCCAAACTTACTCATCACATAAAACAAGCACGACACACGTGTTTACCAAAACGTGAATGCGACCTTGCCACGGCCTATAATCCAAACATTTTATGCCCACATCTAATCAAACACCACTATACACCATATCGACCCAAAACGTAATTTGACAACTACAAATCGCACACCTCAACAACCGCTTATTCTTTAACCGCAAATGCGATCCTACTAACGTGTATTGCCGAAACATATTACACACATCCACCTATATACATGCATTGCCCGACATCAACCAAAGCGTATGTATTATAAACTATAAATCAATCAACCTGAACGGGTCGTGACTAGACGCATGGCTGTCCACATGGCTCGGTATTTCATCGAACGGGCAAGGCGCGACGTCGACCACTAGCTGCGAAAACACACAAATTTGTTGGCGGCAGTTCATCGAACATCACACACATCGGAAAGTAACATCGAGAACAGCGGGGGTTTCTCACCACGGTTTTTGACGGCGTCGCGGATGGGCTGCGCAAAACAGCGAGCACACGGCGGGCGTCGACGGCGTGCTGCTCACTGCGCAACAAAACAGCCACCAACCGGTGAGCGCCGACGGTGCTGCAACAACCCGTCTCCCTCGACATTTTGCCGAACACTGGGCATGCGCGCAGCGGTGGCAGCGAGACGATGCAAGGAAGGTGTCGGGGCTGTTGGGTGCCATCACGAAGGGTGTCGGGGAGGAGATAGCAGGGGGAGGCGCTGCTCCACCCAAACCAGAGAGAGGGCGCGAGTTCCTGCATTTCCTGGCCACGACAGGGAAGAGGAAGGAGGGGGCGCCATGGATGGAGCTGGGTTGGGTAGGAGTGCCGAACCTGGGGTAGAGCAGGCCGGTGTTGAGGAGGTGAGCGGCTGCTCCCTAGAATCTTCTGTGCGCTGGGCGGAGAGGGTCACGGCAATGGAGGGCAAGGGCGTCGGCGTGCTCCCAGGGGGCTCCTGTTCCTGCGGCAAGAACAGAGGGAGGAGGAGCGCAGAGCACTGGGCAGAGGGAGGCGCCTGCTGGCTTGAGGAAGGAGAAGGGGAGGAGGGCTGGACGCCATAGCTGCTAAAGGCGCCAAGGGAGCTGGCCTTGCTCCCTGCTGCCGCCGTGGTAAACAGGGAAGAAGGAGATGGCGTGAGGGGAAAAAAAATGGAGTTGGCTGGTGGCGGCTAGGGGGGTGGATGCAAATTTTCCAATTTGCAAGGGGAGGCACTTCTATTTATAGAGGAGTCCTAGGGTTAGGGTTCCAAATGGGCTGGGTTGGGCTGGCCCAAACACGTAATCGGGCTGCGCTAAATTATTTCCGGAATAAAAATGCTTCTGCGGAATCCGTCTGTACGCAGAAACAGAGCGAAATAGAGTTCTGACGAACGGACGATTGAGCGATTAATTCGACCGAGAGTCTGATTTGAATTTGCTCAGAAATAATTCGCTACGCAAGATTTGAAAATAAATCATCCTGAGATTTGATCGGCATTCGGATTTTTAGTCGGAGAAGGTGAATCGTGGCATTTTAAAAATCGCAGTCGATACGGGGTTTTGAGTTTGGTTCGGACACGAAATATTTAGCCGAGTCGGATAAATTTGATTAGAGGATGACGTACTGAGTATTCCGTTTGAGAATACGGATCCAGATAAAATAGTCGAACATCGATCGAGGTTCGGGAAATTAGACTCGGACTCAGATCAAATAACAGTCGTTGAGAGTTCGATTTAAATGAGCTTCAGATGAGATTTCTAATTCGAGAATGATCTTCGAGTCTGCATGAGTCCCGAGAATTAAAAGTTTTAACACGCTCCGAAATTGGCTGTTTCTCGCGATCGATTAACTCTGAATTCGGTGAACTTCCGAGAGAAAGCCTGATAAACAGAGATAGGCACGATCGAGGAATAGAAATTTTTACTGAGTATCCGAGATTAGGATTAATCTCCCGACATAACGCGAAATAGACACCTGGGTTGTCACAGCCTTCCCCCCTTAAACAGAATCTCGTCCCGAGATTCGAATGAGGATCTTCAAGGGTGGAGAAGCATGTAACTCCCAGGCTAGAGATAGATGCAAATTCATTAGATGGGATCTGACAAGATAATGAAGGTAGATTCGGATAGAATATCGCGGCATGCTGAGACAAAATGCTGCGATCACCTTGAGAGAATGTTCACAAGATACAGCACATCAATATAGTCTCGTAATGGGTCACGACTATTAACCGCGATACCAGCGCGTGCCGAGTAGCTCAACCATATGTGCACCATAGTAGGCTCTCGTTCTCGTCGCGGCACCATCAGTCGTTAGTCATGACACCATTACTAAACGTATCCAATGAAAAATTCACTTGGCATAATTAGATGGAGCCCATGAGAGTATGGCTCAGAAAAATAAGATCATGACTGGAGTTGAAACATAGATTTTTGGCGAAAGAGCATCACATGAGAATTTTCTTGAACTCAGAGAATTATTTTTTTGATCAACATGGAGATTATCAGGAAAGAGATTAGCATGATATTTGATATGAGGATGAACCGACCATGAGATCAAAATAGATTGTTGAGCTTTTAGAGACATGAGAGAACCAAGGACAACAGCATAATCCATTGAACCAAATGGATACACTGCTTAGAGATAGAATCGATAAACAACGTCATGATCCTCGGAGAAGGGGTATGAGAATGACCAGAAATGAGAGATTTAGGCAAATCAACATCTGATACTTGAGAACGGGTTATAGCCGATAACCAGATAACGAGGCAGAATCATTAAGGGATCCAGAAGTTTGGATGATAAAGCCAGCATGATTCACAAGGAAAAAGATCACTAGATCCATGTGAAAGGAGAGGTAGGCAATAAGATCAGCTGGATGATCAACAGGAATGCTATGAAGTTTTAGGGGCAAGGATTTATGGAAAGAAACATGGCCTTGATAGGGTTCGCGCAACTAGACACCAACAATAATTTTTTTTTGACACAACAAGTGCACAAGGAAGTTTTAGTCGATTTAGGGGTCAAGCTATGGGTGTCTACAAGCCGTGTAGGTGCAACTTCAAGGGGGAAACACATAAGGGCTAGAAACACCAAAACAAGCACATGAATTTTTTTTAAAGGTTTTACTTGCTAACCACAAGGTTGTTTGGAGTGGGGGTCCTATTGGCTAGTTATGGGCAAAAAGGTTGAACAACTACAACATTCCCTAGATAGCAAGACAAGAGTAGCACATAACACAACCTAGTCAAGACTATCATGGCACATAGGATAAGACAATATTTTTTTTGCAGTTCATAGCATTACATCACATTATTCACAAGTTCATATTATTGGAATAGAGGTGAGAGAAGCATGTTGATGCACAAGAAACAATTATGCGACAATCATGATGCATGCTCATTCTAGTCGTCTTCTCAGACCTAACTATTTTTTTTTCGGATGCTTGCTATAGCATCCTTATTAATAGTAGTAGTAGCCTTTATGGCCTAAATAACTAGCCACCTAGCTACCCATCTATTTCCTAAGGCTTCACGTCCTAGGTCTATCCTTATCGTCCTGATACCTATCCAACTTTGGTTTCTAAGCAAGTTTTACTTTAGAAAAGGTTGGTAATCATGACTTATTGACTTCCCTGTACTGGTATTCGCTCCGATACCAGCTGTGGCGGAACCGCCCGAATTATTCCAGCTTAAGTGCCCAAGTCGCACCCTTAAGGGCAGCAACGCACTTAAACAGGAATAACCCGTCAGTCCCTCGGATCTAGTCCGATAAAGCCACTTATCCAGGATCGAATACCACTAGCTCACACGAAGGTAAGGCACAGAGAAATACAATAAAACATAATACCACAAATTTAATAAGTATCATTAGTGATTACATTATCGGAGTTTTAGAAATAATAACCATAAATTTTAATGCAGCGGAAATAACTAACGGAGAAAACCGAGTAACATGGCGAAGCCTGGCCACACTACTCCTCCTGGTCCTCTCCTGCGGAAGCAGTAACCCACTCGACCGTCTATCCCGGTGGCAGGGACGTAGGCCCAGTCACACCATCAACCAATCGTCCTAAGAAGTACCTGCAAAAATTGCGCCACAAGCAAGGCTGAGTATACTAATACTCAGCTAGACTTACCCGGTGTGAGGAGTCTACTCCTCTACCTCTAGACATGCAGCTGTTTGGCTGAGGGGTTTGGTTTGCCAAAAGCACTAGCTGAGTCTAAAATCATATTTTAGCTTTTCAAGTTTTAGTATGATCCTTTTAAACTAGATGTGTACCTAGCTAGTCATACATGGTATCAAACATTTTTACCAATCAACATCTTTTGCCAGTCACCTCATTTCCACTTATTACTCAATGTAGCAGCATGGATCAAGCAGTCTCATTAGCTGCGAGAAGCAGACGATTCGAATCGAGTTTTTAAACCTTGCAAGGTAAACCTAAACACACGACATGTAGGGGCACTCCGTCCCCACACATATCAACCGTCCCCATCGATTCCCCGTCAGCAGATCAGGGCTCACCGCCTTGACGTACAATGCCTCACTGACCCCGACTGCCGTCGTGCAGTGACCGCACTTGTACCCACCATAACCGGAATGGGAGACCACGTCTCAGGTCGCGTGAGGGGATATGTCCACTGCCAGGTTCACTCAGGTACTAGGCTTACCGATTTACCATATTTCTCGGCATGTGCTTAGTACGTTCAAACGCTTGACACACGGTACCACACCTTAATCCTTATTCCACTTATTATCCCGTAGACAACCAATCCCCATGGATTGTTGCCCACAAACCAACATCATTATGATAAGAAAGTGGATACAATCAATTTCCTGATCTCGCGCGAGTGCTAGAAAAATCACTCGTCTTCTACCGAGATCCTAGTTAAATAAAGCAACTACTCGACCTATCATACTAGTATTCATCTCAAAAGGAATCCTGAGTTCATGCAACTAGGGTTTCAGGCAACTCCTACACTTAAGTGCACAGTACAAGCCTACAAACATTAAGTGCAGTAAAATAGCATATATAACGGTTATGCATAAACCGGGGCTTGCCTTTATTTTAACACTTAGATAGTGTTTGCTGTGGGGTACTCGCTTGGTGAGCATCCACTGGTTATGTCCATCCTTCAGGTCGTCCACCACGGCATCTTGTGGTTGGCACCACATCGCTGGCTCGATCAACATCTCTCGGTCCTATATGAGGTGCAAGATGCATATGTATGAATATAATGGAATAGCACAAGATACTTTAAGTACACGCTAGCGAATTTAACACTAAGTAGCGAGACATCACAAGCAACCACACCCACTAGTGTTAGCTAACTACATATCGTCGGGCGCACAACATTACACCACTAAAAAGACGACAAACATTTTGGATATTTACGCAACACAATACTACATCACAATTAACTAGAGAAAGAACGTATAAAAACATGACGCATATATTATCTCAAGCTTAGCCATGGCAATTCTATGTGAATTTAGTGCCAACCAATCATTTTTAGCCAAAAGGGTGAACTAACAATTAAATGAGTGCTTGCAGATTTTTGGGACAGCAATACAGCAGTCACTTGTTTCAATCATAACTTTTCAATTATTAGTCCAAAAATATTAAACTAGGACTTTCTGGAAAGCTTAAAAAGTGCTTTACAACTTTGGTATTGTCATCACAACATGATTCAGCACTTAGCAAGGTCAAAACATGCTAATACAACAGCGCTGTCCAGATTTGGACAGATTCAGACTTATGACTTTAAAAATTCATAACTGAAGATTCAGACATCCAAACAAAGTGATCCTAGACTTTTTGAAAAGCTAATTAAATGCTCTACAAATTGTTTATAAACATCCTAGGGTGATTCAATATTTAACTAAGCGTAAACATCACTAAAAGACCTTGCTGTCCAGAACTGGACAGATTCAGTCTTTATATTTGAAACATTCATAACTTAAGCTTCAGACCACCAAAAAGGGTGATCTAAGACTTTTTGGAAAGCTCAGCAAAAGTACTACACAACTTTTATAATCACCAAGAGGTGATTCCAGGTTTAACTAAATCAAACATTTCAGTCTTCAAAATCTGTTCTGTCAGGGGACAGAACACAGCAAGCAGTTTGTAAAATTTATAACTCTTAAACCGTCAGGCCTATAGTTATGAAATTTTAACACAAGCAAGATCCGAAAAGCATCTACAACTTTCTTATAACAACCATGAACAGATTGCAAAATTAAATTGAGCAAACAGTACAGTTTCTGAAATCTGTACAGAATTGAGACAGATTCAGTTACTGAATTTCGAAAAAGCATAGCTCCTAAACTGTCGAACCTACGGCTGTCAAATTTTAACACCAGCAAGATAATAAAGTTGGCCACAACTTTCTTATGAACACCAATAACTGATTTCAACATTAACTTAAGCAACAATTGCAATTTCTGAAATCTGTTCTGAAATTCGATAGATTCAGATGCTGGGCTTGCGAAAAACACAACTCCTAAACGATCAGGTTTATGGCTGTCAAATTTTTGTACAGGCAAGATAATCATGTTATCTACAACTTTTCTACAGCACATATCCACAGAAAACACAATTTAGTTCATCAAACATACAGCACGACAAAAACAGCGCGTGCAGTCCAAAACAGCAGTCAATAAATTTCAGCTTCTATACAATTCAAGAATTGCCGCGTTCTAGAGACTTGAATTATTATAACACTTTGACATTTGTTAGAGTTAAAATAACCAAGTGAGAACTAACAAGTGAACTTACTAATTTTTATCCGTGCCATTTAGTGCACTAAAATTACCACATAAATTCAACAAACACATTCACCATGTAAATAGCATGATCACACATGATCTCGACTTAACCGCCGAGAAAGCAATGACTACTTCGGCATGTCACTACCTCTCTACAGTCCGATCCATATTAGCTACATCGATCGAACCTCATATCGCGCAACTCTTATAATTTACTACCTCAAATACAACCATAGCACGGTATGCACTTGAGACTCTTATTCAAGTTAACGCAATTACTACTACAACGTACTTCGACATACACGTCCAACAACACAGTGCTCAACAAAAACCACACTTCCAATCTACTTATCACATCCAGCAAACTTCTGATCGAGTAAGACTTACACCTCCTCATCATGAGTACAACCATATACTATGCGCGACGTGAAAATAAATGAACGCCTAATGGGTATCGACTCGGCTTATAAACATAGGAAACCAGTGACTACTTGGGCATGTCACCACCTCACCTCACATGAAAAATCATTCTTAATTGGAATGACCAATTTGAATGACTGTTCTTCCAATTATTATTATTAATCCACATGCCTAGATAAGCATAATTTCAACTCAACTTGTCCATATTTTAAATTTCGGCATAAGCTTGGCTTATTGGCTAACGTCGTGACTAGTTTCTAATTACCAACATACACCAATTATCACCATTTTCGGATACTCGTGTTGGGGTCGTGCTTCGGTGCGCCGAAGGTCTCACACGAAGAAGCAGCTTCGGCTGAAGTCGTCTCCAAGAGATGGCCGAAGGTTCCTTTTCATGGAGCTTCGGCGTTTCAAACCGACATAGAGATAGAATGACCTTTTTATTCATAGAGGCCTGAGTCAATGTTGTAAACTTTTGTAAGGGGCATAATTGTAATTTGTCACAGGCTGCGACCTGTGCCTATAAATAGATGAACAGTACCTCTGTACTGTTCACGCGAATCTGTCATTTGCCTTCGCATCACACTTGTACTCCTGCCTTCCTCAGGACCGAAGGTACATTTGTAA
This sequence comes from Zea luxurians, assembly GCA_029449295.1. Taxonomy (NCBI): domain Eukaryota; kingdom Viridiplantae; phylum Streptophyta; class Magnoliopsida; order Poales; family Poaceae; genus Zea; species Zea luxurians. The sequence goes on from JAOPSE010000004.1 coordinate 21,865,559, forward strand.
TTTGAAGTCATTTGTATTCATTCATATTAGTAAAAATGGAAATGATTTTATGTTAACATTTGAATGTCTATTTTATACCTCATGATTTATATGAATGCTTCACCCATCATTATTATGTTTACGAAGGTATGTCCTTCGTAACCTTCGTCCGAAGTTCCTTATATCCCGAAGGGATATAATGTAGTGGAGGACGAAGGACCTTAATATTTAACATTTTCTGTGTTGCCTTGTTCTTAACTCTTAGCATTTGAGAACAAGCCCCCAACATTGGCGCCCACCTCCGGTGAACTCACTTCCACTTTTCTGAGCTGATGGCTTCGTTCAACAATCAAGCTGGAGCTGCTTCGGCTTCGAAGCTGGTGCTCCCGATAACAGGCGGTTCTTGCTTAGAGCCGGCTAACAAGAAGCAGAAGAAGGAGGCTCAGAGAAGGGTGCAGCATGTTGGAGTGCAGGGACCCTTCACCAAGTCAAAATGGTCTCATATTCCAATTACTTTCTCTCAGGAAGACCTTCAGCTTAAGGATTATCCTCACAATGATGCCATGGTTATCTCTTGCGTGATCAAAGGATTTCTGGTCCACAATGTCCTAGTTGATACAGGCAGTGCAGCTGACATTATATTTGCTAAAGCCTTCAGACAAATGCAAGAGCCCGAAGACAAGATTCATGATGCTACGCACCCTCTTTGTGGCTTCGGAGGGCGGCAGATTGTAGCACTCGGGAAGATTACCATGCCGGTAACCTTCGGGTTTGTTAACAACACAAGGACTGAGCAAATTGTGTTTGATATTGTTGACATGGAGTATCCTTACAATGCTATCATTGGTCGCGGAACTCTTAATGCTTTCGAGGCAATTCTTCACCCAGCTTATCTCTGCATGAAGATACCTTCGGACCAAGGACCTATTGCTATTCATGGAAGCCAGGAAGCTGCTAGAAGGGCCGAAGGAAGCTGGACTGACTCCAAGGCAATCCATAATATAGATGGAGCTGAAGCTTGTGAGCAGTACAAATTCAGGAGGGAGAAGGCAGCTTCAGCGGATCAGCCGAAGCCTATGTTATTGTGTGAAGATGTAGCAGAGCAGAAGGTGTTGTTGGGCTCGCAATTATCTGAAGACCAGGAGAAAACCTTGATAAGGTTTTTATTCAACAACAAAGATGTCTTTGCATGGTCAGCTAGTGATCTCTGTGGAGTAAATCGGGATGTTATTGAACATTCGCTCAATGTTGACCCATCCTTCAGACCCCGAAGGCAGAGGCTTCGGAAAATGTCTGATGACAAGGCCGAAGGGGCTCGCAATGAAGTGAAAAGACTCCTCAGTGCAGGAGTTATCAGAGAAGTGAAGTACCCAGAGTGGCTAGCTAACACTGTTATGGTGAAGAAGGCCAATGGCAAGTGGAGAATGTGTATTGATTTCACAGATCTCAACAAGGCTTGTTCGAAGGATGAATTCCCGCTGCCAAGGATAGACTCTTTAGTTGATGCAGCAGCTTCTTCAGAGCTCATGAGTCTCCTGGACTGCTACTCAGGCTATCATCAAATCTGGATGAAGAAGGAAGATGAGCCGAAGACTAGCTTCATAACCCTAAGTGGTACATATTGCTATCTTCGGATGCCTGAGGGGCTCAAGAATGCTGGAGGGAGTTTCAGCAGAATGACTGCGAAGGTTCTCCAATCTCAGATAGGCAGAAATGTGTTGACTTATGTCGACGACATCATCGTAAAGAGCACGAAGCAAGAAAATAACATTGCTGATCTGCAGGAGACCTTCGCCAGCTTCAGACAAGCTGGTCTGAAGCTGAATCCAGAAAAATGTGTCTTCGGAGTGAAGAAGGGTAAATTTCTTGGATGCTTGGTTTCAACAAAGGGAATCGAAGCTAACCCAAATAAAATCGAAGCTATACTTCGAATGGAGCCACCAACCACAAGAAAAGGGGCCCAAAGATTGACAGGAAGGCTGGCATCTCTTAACAGATTTATATCCAGATCAGCAGAAAGAAACTTACCATTCTTCGAGGTGCTGAAGTCAGCTGAAGTGTTTCAATGGGGCCCAAGTCAACAAAAAGCCTTCGAAGAGCTGAAGCAATACTTAATAGATCTGTCGGCGTTCCGAGACCGGGGGGTCCTCGAGCCGACGAGTGAGAGTGCCGCGTGCCCCAGCCCAGATGGGTCGAGCGCGTGGAGCGAGCGCGAAGGGGGGAACAGAGAGAGAGGTCGGTGGCCAGAGCCGGGTCGTGAGGGAGTCGGAGAATTCCCGCGGCCTTCGTGTTCGTCCCGCGCCCAGGTCGGGTGCGCTTGCAGTAGGGGGTTACAAGCGTCCGCGCGAGGTGAGGGGAGTGAGCGGCCCCAAGAGAGAGAGCGCCTGCCCCTGCCCTTCGTCCCCGCGAGGCCAACCTTCTCTAAGAAGGCCCTGGTCCTTCCTTTTATAGTCGTAAGGAGAGGATCCAGGTGTACAAGATGGGGGTGTAGCAAGGTGCTACGTGTCTAGCGAGAGAGAGCTAGCGCCCTATGTACATGCCAAGGTGGCAGCCGGAGAGATCTTGGCACCCTGTTGGTGTGGCGTCGTGGCTGTTGGAGGAGTAACGGAGCCGGACGGGGAGACAGCTGTCGGAGTGGCTGGGCCCTTGCTGACGTCCTCCTGCTTTCATAAGGGAGCTGAGAGTCGCCGTCGTCATGGTCTAGCGGGGCGCCATCATTTGCCTATCTGGCGTGGCTGGCCAGATGGGACGCCAGTCTTGTTCTCTGCGACCCAAGTCGGCTCAGGGCAGGGCGATGATGACGCTTCCTGTTGACGTGGCGGTCTCGTGTCCTAGGTCGGGCGTCGTGGAGGCTCCTCCGAAGCCGAGGTCGAGTCCGTCCTGCAAGACAGAGGCAGAGTCCGAGCCCTGGGTTCGGGCGAGGCGGAGATCGTTAGGCAGAGGCCGAGGCGGAGTCCGAGCCCTGGGTCGGGCGAGGCGGAGTTCGTCGTCTTCTGGGGCCTTAGCCCGAGTCCGAGCCCTTGGGCGGAGCGGAGTTCGTGAGAGCACCTAGAGGGGGGGGGTGAATAGGTGATCCTGTAAAAACTTCAAACTTAAGCCACAAAAACTCGTTAAGCGTTAGCACGATTTATGCCAAGTGGCTAAGGTGAAGTCTCAACAAAACACAATACCACAAGAATCAAGCACAGAGGGACACAGTGGTTTATCCCGTGGTTCGGCCAAGCCAATGCTTGCCTACTTCCACGTTGTGGCGTCCCAACGGACGAGGGTTGCAATCAACCCCTCTCAAGCGGTCCAAAGACCCACTTGAATACCACGGTGTTTTGTTGTTCCTTTCACTATCCCGTTTGCAAGGAATCTCCACAAATTGGAGTCTCTTGCCCTTACAAGTATATGATCACAAAGAAAGCACAGAGTAAGGGAGGGAAGCAACACACACAAATCCACAACAAAAGCGCACACACACGGCCAAGACTTGAGCTCGAATGACTATCTCAGAGTTCACACTAGAACAGAGCTCGAATCACTTAGAATCACAAACGAATGCGCAAAGAACTTGTGTGGATGATCAAGAATGCTCAAGAGTTGCTTGTGTCTCTCCTCCATGCGCCTAGGGGCTCCTTTTATAGCCCCAAGGCAGCTAGGAGCCGTTGAGAGCAAATCCGGAAGGCCATCCTTGCCTTCTGTCGTCGGGGGCACCGGACAGTCCGGTGCACACCGGACACTGTCCGGTGCCCGATTTGTTTCCTTATCTGGCGCTGCCGACCGTTGCAGCCCGTTGGAGATCTGCGAGCCGTTGGCGCACCGGACAGTCCGGTGCACACCGGACAGTCCGGTGCCGTCTTCCGACCGTTGGCTCGGCCACGTGTCTCGCGCGGATTGCGCGGCCGACCGTTGGCCCTGGCCGACCGTTGGCTCACCGGACAGTCCGGTGCACACCGGACAGTCCGGTGAATTTTAGCCGTACGCCGCCGGCCAAAATCCCGAGAGCGGCCAGTTCGAGTCGAGTCAGTCTGGCGCACCGGACACTGTCCGGTGCACACCGGACAGTCCGGTGCTCCAGACCGAGCTGGGACTTGGCAGCCCACAGCCAAGTCTTTTCTCCTCTTCTCTCTTCCTGTTTCTAACACTTAGACAAATATGTTAGTCCACAAAACCAATGTACTACGGATTAGAAACATACCTTTACTCCATGATTTGTACTTTGTTCCATTTTACAATTAGGCACCTGTGTTGGCACTCAATCACCAAAATACTTAGAAATGGCCCAAGGGCACATTTCCCTTTCAATCTCCCCCTTTTTGGTGATTTATGCCAACACTACATAAAGCCACTAGAACAAGTGCAAACTCAATTCAAATAATACTTAAATTTATTTTGAATCAATTTTGGCATATATGGATCATCCTTTGCCACCACTTGGTTTGTTTTTGCAAATCAAACACAAATCTCTATCTCTAAGTTAAACACACATGTTTAAGCATAAAGAGAATCATTCAAAAAGAGATTGATCAAGGATTTTAAAAACTCCCCCTTTTTCCCATAATTACTACTTCTCCCCACAAGAAGCCAACTTTTGACAAGAGAGACAACAAAAGAGTTTTGACAAACCAAAAGCTCTATTCTACTATTTTCAAAATCTCTCAAGTGGTAGCTGATCCATTTATTGCTTTGGCCTTTATTTTCTCCCCCTTTGGCATCAAACACCAAAACGGGATCAATTTTGGCCCTTTAACCCCATTGCCTCACCAAAATCTTCAATTAAGAGCAAATGGCAATAAGAGTTCATGAGATGGACTTGGAATAAGTTACCCCTCATCGGAGTGCAGTGGAAGTCTTTCATGGTCCAAGTCCACCTTTTCCCTTTCAATTCTCCTTTGTGACTAACACAAGCAAACTCAAACATATGGTTAGTCTCAAAGGGTCAAGTTGTAACACATCTCCCCCTAAACATGTGCATCACATTGCAACGGACTTGTGAGGTCCAGGGAGTGTTTGTACAACTTGAGCACCATAATAAGCAACAAAAATGCAGAAGGGAACATGATCAAAATCATGAATACATGTATGCTACAATTCAATCCAAGTTCCGCGAATCTAAGACATTTAGCTCACTACGCAGCCTGCAAAAGGTCTTCTCATCTAAAGGCTTGGTAAAGATATCGGCTAGCTGGTTCTCGGTGCTAACATAAAACACTTCGATATCTCCCTTTTGCTGGTGGTCTCTCAGAAAGTGATGCCGGATGTCAATGTGCTTTGTGCGGCTGTGCTCAACAGGATTTTCCGCTATTCGGATAGCACTCTCATTATCACATAGGAGTGGGACTTTGCTCAGATTGTAGCCAAAGTCCCGGAGGGTTTGCCTCATCCAAAGTAGTTGCGCGCAACACTGTCCTGCGGCAACGTACTCGGCCTCAGCGGTGGATAGGGCAACGGAGGTTTGTTTCTTAGAGTTCCATGACACCAGGGACCTTCCTAAGAATTGGCACGTCCCCGATGTACTCTTCCTATCGACCTTACATCCAGCATAGTCGGAATCTGAGTACCCAATTAAGTCAAAGTTAGACCCCTTTGGATACCAGATCCCGAAGCAAGGCGTAGCGACTAAATATCTAAGAATTCGCTTCACCGCCACCAAGTGACACTCCTTAGGATCGGATTGAAATCTAGCACACATGCATACGCTAAGCATAATATCCGGTCTACTAGCACATAAATAAAGTAGAGATCCTATCATTGACCGGTATGCTTTTTGATCAACGGACTTACCTCCTTTGTTGAGGTCGGTGTGTCCGTCGGTTCCCATCGGAGTCTTTGCGGGCTTGGCGTCCTTCATCCCAAACCGCTTCAGCAGATCTTGCGTGTACTTCGTTTGGGAGATGAAGGTGCCGTCCTTGAGTTGCTTCACTTGGAACCCAAGGAAGTAGTTCAACTCGCCCATCATCGACATCTCGAATTTCTGCGTCATCACCCTGCTAAACTCTTCACAAGACTTTTGATTAGTAGAACCAAATATTATGTCATCGACATAAATTTGGCACACAAACAAATCACCATTACAAGTCTTAGTGAAAAGAGTTGGATCGGCTTTCCCAACCTTGAAAGCATTAGCAAGTAAGAAATCTCTAAGGCATTCATACCATGCTCTTGGGGCTTGTTTAAGTCCATAGAGCGCCTTAGAGAGCTTACACACGTGGTCGGGGTACCGCTCATCCTCGAAGCCAGGGGGTTGCTCCACGTACACCTCCTCCTTTATTGGCCCGTTGAGGAATGCGCTCTTCACATCCATTTGGTACAACCTGAAAGAATGGTGAGCGGCATATGCTAGCAAGATACGAATAGACTCTAGCCTAGCCACAGGAGCAAAAGTCTCCTCAAAGTCCAAACCTGCGACTTGGGCATAACCTTTTGCCACAAGTCGAGCCTTGTTCCTTGTCACCACCCCGTGCTCGTCCTGTTTGTTGCGGAACACCCACTTGGTTCCCACAACATTTTGCTTGGGACGAGGCACCAGTGTCCAAACTTCATTGCGCTTGAAGTTGTTAAGTTCCTCCTGCATGGCCAACACCCAATCCGGATCTAGCAAGGCCTCCTCTACCCTGAAAGGCTCAATAGAGGAGACAAAAGAGTAATGTTCACAAAAATTAACTAATCGAGACCGAGTAGTTACTCCCTTGCTAATGTCACCCAGAATTTGGTCGACGGGATGATCCCTTTGAATCATCGCTCGAACTTGGGTTGGAGGTGCCGGTTGCGCTTCTTCCTCCATCACTTGATCGTCTTGTGCTCCCCCTTGATCACACGCCTCCTTTTGATGAACCTGTTCATCGTCTTGAGTTGGGGGATGCACCGTCGTTGAGGAAGAAGGTTGATCACGTTCATCCTATTCCTGTGGCCGAACGTCTCCAATCGCCATGGTTCGTATAGCGGCCGTCGGAACATCTTCTTCATCTACATCATCACAATCAACAACTTGCTCTCTTGGAGAGCCATTAGTCTCATCAAATACAACGTCGCTAGAGACTTCAACCAAACCCGATGATTTGTTGAAGACTCTATACGCCTTTGTATTTGAATCATAACCTAATAAAAACCCTTCTACAGCTTTGGGAGCAAACTTAGAATTTCTACCCTTCTTCACTAGAATGTAGCACTTGCTCCCAAAAACACGAAAGTACGATACATTGGGTTTGTTACCGGTTAGTAGCTCATATGACGTCTTCTTGAGGAGGCGGTGAAGGTAGACCCTGTTGATGGCGTGGCAAGCCGTGTTCACGGCTTCCGACCAAAAGCACTCGGGGGTCTTGAACTCTCCAAGCATCGTCCTCGCCATATCGATTAGTGTCCTGTTCTTCCTCTCTACCACACCATTTTGCTGTGGTGTGTAGGGAGCGGAGAACTCGTGCTTGATCCCTTCCTCCTCAAGAAACTCCTCTACTTGAAGGTTCTTGAACTCGGACCCGTTGTCGCTCCTTATCTTCTTCACCTTGAGCTCAAACTCATTTTGAGCTCTCCTGAGGAAGCGCTTGATGGTCCCTTGGGTTTCAGACTTATCCTGCAAAAAGAACACCCAAGTGAAGCGGGAAAAGTCATCAACAATAACTAAACCATACTTACTTCCTCCTATACTTAGATAGGCGACGGGTCCGAAGAGGTCCATATGCAGCAACTCCAGAGGTCTTGACGTGGTCATCACATTCTTGCTGTGATGTGCTCCTCCCACTTGTTTACCTGCTTGACAAGCTGCACAAGGTCTATCTTTTTCGAAATAAACATTTGTTAGACCTATCACGTGTTCTCCCTTTAGAAGCTTGTGGAGGTTCTTCATCCCCACATGTGCTAAGCGGCGATGCCACAGCCAGCCCATGCAAGTCTTAGCCATTAAGCATGCATCTAGACCGGCCTCTTCTTTTGCAAAGTCAACTAAATAAAGCTTGCCGTCTAGTACACCCTTAAAAGCTAGTGAACCATCACATCTTCTAAAGACAGACACATCTACATTTGTAAATAAACAATTATATCCCATTTGACATAATTGACTAACAGATAGCAAATTATATCCAAGACTCTCCACTAAGAATACATTTGAGATAGAATGCTCATTAGAAATTGCAATTTTACCTAACCCTTTTACCTTGCCTTGATTCCCATCACCGAATATAATTGAATCTTGGGAATCCTTATTCTTGACGTAGGAGGTGAACATCTTCTTCTCCCCCGTCATATGGTTTGTGCATCCGCTGTCGATAATCCAGCTTGAACCCCCGGATGCATAAACCTGCAAGGCAAATTTAGGCTTGGGTCTTAGGTACCCAACTCATGTTGGGTCCTGCAAGGTTAGCACAAATATCTTTAGGGACCCAAATGCAAGATTTATCTCCCTTGCATCTAGCCCCTAATTTCCTAGCAACAACCTTCTTACCCTTTCTACAAATAGCAAAAGGAGCATTACAAGCATAATAAATGGTAGAAGGTTCATTCACTACTTTCCTAGGAGCATGAATAACATTCTTTCTAGGCACATGAGCAATATTTCTCCTAGGCATATGCGCAACATTTCTCCTACTCATATTTCTATCATGCTTATGAGAGGAACTAGAGGCAAACATGGCATGAGAATCATAAACATGTGAATCAAAATCATTATAAATATTTCTAGCATGTCTCCTATCATGGTATAAGAAAGCATGGTTCTTTTTAGCACTATTAGCCATAGGGGCCTTCCCTTTCTCCTTGACGAAGACGGGAGCCTTATGGCTTGTTAAGTTCTTGGCTTCCCTCTTGAAGCCAAGCCCATCCTTAATTGAGGGGTGTCTACCAACCGTGTAGGCATCCCTTGCAAATTTTATTTTATCAACTTCATTCTTGCTAGTCTTAAGTTGGGCATTAAGACTAGCCACTTCATCATTTAATTTGGAAATTAGAACTAGGTGTTCACTACAAGCATTAACATCAAAATCCTTACACCTAGTACAAATTTCAACATGTTCAACACAAGAATTTGATTTACTAGCTACTTCTAGTTTAGCACTTAAATCAATATTAACACTTCTTAAGGTAGAAATGGTTTCATGACAGGAAGATATTTCACTAGAAAGCATTTCATTTCTTTTCACTTCTAAAGCATATGATTTTTGTGCCTCTACAAACTTATCATGTTCATCATACAATAAATCTTCTTGCTTTTCCAAAAGCCTATCCTTTTCATTCAATGCATCAATCAATTCATTGATTTTATCTATCTTAGATCTATCTAAGCCCTTGAACAAGCAAGAATAATCTATATCATCATCACTAGACTCACTATCACTAGAAGAAGCATAAGTGGAGTCTTTAGTACTTACCTTCTTCTCTCTTGCCATAAGACAAGTGAGACGCTCATTGGGGAAGAGAGCCGATTTGTTGAAGGCAGTGGCAGCGAGTCCTTCATTGTCAGAGTCGGAGGAGGAGCAATCCGAGTCCCACTCCTTTCCTAGATGCGCCTCGCCCTTTGTCTTCTTGTATGCCTTCTTCTTCTCCCTCTTGTTCCCCTTTTCCTGGTCACTTTCATTATCGGGACAGTTAGCAATAAAATGACCAAGCTTACCGCATTTGAAGCACGAGCACTTCCCCTTGGTCTTGGTCTTGCTTGGCTGCCCCTTGCGACCATTTAGCGCCGTCTTGAATCTCTTGATGATGAGAGCCATCTCTTCATCATTGAGTCCGGCCGCCTCAACTTGCGCCACCTTGCTAGGTAGCGACTCCTTGCTCCTCGTTGCCTTTAGAGCAATGGGTTGGGGCTCGTGGAGTGGTCCGTTCAACGCGTCGTCGACGTATCTTGCTTCCTTGATCATCATCCGTCCGCTCACGAATTTTCCAAGTACTTCCTCGGGCGTCATCATCGTGTACCTGGGATTCTCACGAATATTGTTCACGAGATGAGGATCAAGTACGGTAAAGGACCTGAGCATTAGGCGGACGACGTCATGGTCCGTCCATCGCGTGCTCCCGTAGCTCCTTATCTTGTTGATGAGGGTCTTGAGCCGGTTATATGTTTGCGTCGGCTCCTCGCCCCTTATCATGGCGAAACGTCCAAGCTCTCCCTCCACCAACTCCATCTTGGTGAGTAAAGTGACGTCGTTTCCCTCATGAGAAATCTTGAGGGTGTCCCAGATTTGCTTGGCGTTATCCAAGCCGCTCACTTTATGATATTCATCCCTGCACAAGGAAGCTAGAAGAACAGTAGTAGCTTGTGCATTCTTATGAATTTGTTCATTAATAAACGTGGGACTATCCGAACTATCAAAGTGCATTCCACTCTCTACAATCTCCCATATACTAGGATGGAGAGAGAATAGGTGACTACGCATTTTGTGGCTCCAAAATCCGTAGTCCTCTCCATCAAAGTGTGGGGGCTTGCCGAGTGGAATGGAGAGCAATTGAGAATGTGAACTTTGCGGAATACGAGAGTAATCAAAAGAGAAGTTCGAATTGACCGGTTTTCTCCTCTCGTAGTCGTTGTGGTCCTCGTCCTTTTGGGAAGAAGTGGATTCATCACTATCGTCGTAGTAGATGATCTCCTTGATACGCCTCGTCTTCTTCTTCTTCCCTTCCTTTCGTCTATGGCCCGAGCCGGAGTCGGTAGGCTTGTCGTCCTTCGGCTCGTTGACGAAGGTCTCCTTTTCTTTGTCGTTGATCACTATACCCTTCCCCTTAGGATCCATCTATTCGGGCGGTTAGTCCCTTTGTGAATAGAACGGCTCCGATACCAATTGAGAGCACCTAGAGGGGGGGGGGTGAATAGGTGATCCTGTAAAAACTTCAAACTTAAGCCACAAAAACTCGTTAAGCGTTAGCACGATTTATGCCAAGTGGCTAAGGTGAAGTCTCAACAAAACACAATACCACAAGAATCAAGCACAGAGGGACACAGTGGTTTATCCCGTGGTTCGGCCAAGCCAATGCTTGCCTACTTCCACGTTGTGGCGTCCCAACGGACGAGGGTTGCAATCAACCCCTCTCAAGCGGTCCAAAGACCCACTTGAATACCACGGTGTTTTGTTGTTCCTTTCACTATCCCGTTTGCAAGGAATCTCCACAAATTGGAGTCTCTTGCCCTTACAAGTATATGATCACAAAGAAAGCACAGAGTAAGGGAGGGAAGCAACACACACAAATCCACAACAAAAGCGCACACACACGGCCAAGACTTGAGCTCGAATGACTATCTCAGAGTTCACACTAGAACAGAGCTCGAATCACTTAGAATCACAAACGAATGCGCAAAGAACTTGTGTGGATGATCAAGAATGCTCAAGAGTTGCTTGTGTCTCTCCTCCATGCGCCTAGGGGCTCCTTTTATAGCCCCAAGGCAGCTAGGAGCCGTTGAGAGCAAATCCGGAAGGCCATCCTTGCCTTCTGTCGTCGGGGGCACCGGACAGTCCGGTGCACACCGGACACTGTCCGGTGCCCGATTTGTTTCCTTATCTGGCGCTGCCGACCGTTGCAGCCCGTTGGAGATCTGCGAGCCGTTGGCGCACCGGACAGTCCGGTGCACACCGGACAGTCCGGTGCCGTCTTCCGACCGTTGGCTCGGCCACGTGTCTCGCGCGGATTGCGCGGCCGACCGTTGGCCCTGGCCGACCGTTGGCTCACCGGACAGTCCGGTGCACACCGGACAGTCCGGTGAATTTTAGCCGTACGCCGCCGGCCAAAATCCCGAGAGCGGCCAGTTCGAGTCGAGTCAGTCTGGCGCACCGGACACTGTCCGGTGCACACCGGACAGTCCGGTGCTCCAGACCGAGCTGGGACTTGGCAGCCCACAGCCAAGTCTTTTCTCCTCTTCTCTCTTCCTGTTTCTAACACTTAGACAAATATGTTAGTCCACAAAACCAATGTACTACGGATTAGAAACATACCTTTACTCCATGATTTGTACTTTGTTCCATTTTACAATTAGGCACCTGTGTTGGCACTCAATCACCAAAATACTTAGAAATGGCCCAAGGGCACATTTCCCTTTCAGTTCGCCGTCTTCCGGGGCCTTAGCCCGAGTCCGAGCCCTTGGGCGGAGCGGAGTTCGCCGTCTTCCGGGGCCTTAGCCCGAGTCCGAGCCCTTGGGCGGGGCGGAGTTCGCCGTCTTCTGGGGCCTTAGCCCGAGTCCGAGCCCTTGGGCGGAGCCTCCTATGGCACCTCTGGCGAAGTCTGGTCGCCCGTCGGTCTTACCTTTTGCGCTAAACGCCCCGGTGACTCGGTCGGTTGGCGCGGTGATTTAGTCAGGGTTTCTTCTTATCGAAGGCGGGGCCTAGGGCGAGCCGGAGATGCGTCTGCCGTGAAAGAGGAGGCCTCAGACGAGACGGAGTCATCTTAGGGTCGGCTGCCCTCGCCCGAGGCTAGGCTCGGGCGTGGCGTGGTCAAGTCACTCGTATGGACTGATCCCTGACTTAATCAAACCCATCAGGCCTCTGTAGCTTTATGCTGATGGGGGTTACCAGCTGAGAATTAGGCGTCTTGAGGGTACCCCTAATTATGGTCCCCGACAGTAGCCCCCGAGCCTCGAAGAGAGTGTTAACACTCGCTTGGAGGCTTGCGTCGCACTTTTTTGCAAGGGGACCAGCCTTTCTCGGTGGTACTTTGTTCCGGTGGGTGCGCGCGAGCGCACCCGCCGGGTGTAGCCCCCGAGGCCTCGGAGGAGTGGTTTCACTCCTTCGAGGTCTTAATGCCTTGCGTAATGCCTCGGCTGGACTAGCGGTTCCCTCATGCGAGCAGGGCGTAACCCAGGTGCACTGTCAGGGCCCAAGTTCTCGGGCTGGTATGTTGACGCTGTCAACGGTTCGGCCGGAGCCGGGTTTGCGAGAGCAGCCCCCGAGCCTTCGCACGGAGCGAGAGGACGATCAGGGACAGACTCGACTTTTTATATACGCCCCTACGTCGCCTTTCCGCAAGGAGGAGGGGGGGAGTGCGCCATGTTACCCTCGATGGGCACCGAACATGGTGTCTCCGGTGAGCTGCAATCGGGTAATCCGAGTGGACGTCCGTGCCCTGTTCGTTGGGGGTCGGCTAGGGGCCCGGAGGCACGCCCAAAAGTACCTGCGGGTGATCTGCCGGACCCGGTCCCCTAGCGACGGGGTCCGAGGGCTCGTTGCCTCCCTCCGATGGGATTCCGTTACAGAGTCGTTCCCGCTGGTCTCGGAAATGTCCTAGGGTACCTCGGGAGCGCAGCCCGAGCCTTGGTTATGTATCGAACGTACCCCTGGTCATCCCTCGCTCGGCGTCTGAGGCGGCTGTGAACCCTTCGACAGGCCAGCCTTCGAACCCCTGATCAGTAGGGGGCACGGAGCCCGAGTAGCCTGAGGCGGTCGTGAGTCCTTTCGGGGGCCGACCTTCGAACCCCTGACCAGTAGTGGGTGTCGGGCCCACGCGACCTGAGGCGGCTGTTGAACCCCTCGGGGGGCCAGCCTTCGAACCCCTGATCAGTAGGGAGGCTCGGAGCCTAGTTCCTTCACGGGGAAGGATCCCTTTGGGGTTATCCCCCTTCTCGGTCCCTGTTGCAAGAGATAGAGAAAGAAGGAAAAGGGAAAAAGGATTCGAAATTGAACGTCATGGCGTACCTCTTTCGGCGTGGTCGTTTTGGCGGAGGCGAAGCGTCGCCAGCTGCCCCTGCCAGAAACGTCACCTGTTCTGCCGCGGAGTTAATGTGCCGGGGTAAACGGTCGGCGAGGCTGCCGTTGCGCGTGCGCGAGCCGTTCGAGGTACGGGTCACGGGCGCGTCGCCTTCACGCCGCGAGAGGGGGCTCTCTTGCTGCCTCCAGATGGGACATGAGCTTGGCAGATGGCGTGACCGCTGCTCTCGCGCGCCTGCCACCGTCATTACTGCCGGCCCATTTTTGACCGCTTTTGACCGCTGCGCCTGGCTGGCGCTGCCGGGTCGCGGGCTGGGTCGCCTCGAATCGCGGTATCGGTTCCGCAATCGAGGAGGTGCGGTGGTGGAGCGAGTGGCATAGCGGTTCGCATGCAGCGCCCGGCGCGCCAGTTGCACGACGCGTGGGCTTGAGCCGTCGCGCTGGCCTGTCAGGAATCGGAGAGGCGCGTCCACTTGGCGCGGTTGCATGCCGCCTGCATGGCCGCCTGCCCCTTTCGCCCGCTGGTCCGGGCAAAAGTGGAGGGTTACTTGTAACCGCTGGGTGGTCGCGTGCGTCGTGCGCGGCGGTTCGGCTTCTTCTGCTTAGAGCCGGTCTGCATGACAGGCGGGCCCCAGCCCCCGCGCCACAGGGAAGGGCTTTGGAGGCGTGTTGGAGAAGACTCAGCCCGTGACGGTTGAGGGCGCAAGCAGGGGGAGTTGCCTTTAAAAGGAGGGCGACCCCCTTCGTGAGGTAACCATGTCTCCTTCCTCCCCAATGCATTGTGTCCCTCCATCTTCCGAGCCCCCGGATGGGGGAAAACCGCCGTCTTTTTGCTCCATCGCCGGAGGAATGCAACTCCGTGGGAGTTGGTACCTTTCAGCCATCGTTCGGCTTCAAGGATTTTCATCATACAGCCCGGCTGCACCCCTCCACCGGCGGTCACCCAAGAGGGCGACCTCCGGCTTGATGGTGGGGGAAAGCGAGCCGGGCTGCGGTCTCTGCCCCTCCCTCAGCCTCAAGGATTTTCATCACCAGGCCAAGAGGGAGGACGAGGCGAGCCAGGGAGCTGTCTCCGTGTGGGTCGGTTGCCCTCTTCTTCCCCGTGTGCCCGAGGGGGAGAACGGCATCCTCCAGCTTCACGGAGACTTCCTCCAGCCATGTCGGAAGTGGCGGGTCCCGAGGCGTCGGCGGACGGGAGTGGCTTCTCTACTGATGAGATTGCCTACTCCGTCAGTAGCCCTGGGTCTCCGTCCCCCGGCCTGAATGGCTGGCTCTCGTCCTCGGGGGGTGAGAGTCTTTCCGCTGCCCCGCAGGCCCGCCCCTATCGAGTGGGGTTGTTCGTACCTGCGGGGTGGGGGAACCGGAGTTCCGTTTGTAATGGCACTTCGAGTGCCGGGTTTTTTTGTTCATTTCGGCTTTCGGGGCCTGAACATGTATGTAACTCCGGCACAGAGCCGTGTTTTTTCCTCATTCCCGAGCGCTAAGACTCGTCCGCTGATTGCCTGAACCTGCTTCACTAAGCGTGAGTTGCCCCGTGTCAAGGTGACGAGTGAGGTATCCGTATCCCGGAGGCGTAGGAATCCCTCGGCTCGATCGGACCTGTTGTCCGAGGCTCCTCTAGCTTAGTTAAAGAGACCCCTCGGCCGCTCTTCGACGAGCCGAGGCCAGGGGTAGCGATATCAGCATGAGCAGAGGCGTTGTCGGCCCGGAAATGAAACCTGGTTGGCCGGAGCCTAGCCGGGTTGTTTGTTGGCAGGATCGGCGTCGGAGCTGATCAGCCGAGGCTTCGGACCGAGCTGGCGCCCTCGGAAGGTGGTCGGCCGAGGCCCCGGAGGTGGCCGGCCGAGCCGTCCGTTCGGGCCGGGTTCTCGGAGAAGTCCCTGGCAGAGATTGCTCGAGCGTGGTGATGACGTCGTCCTTCGGAGCGGAGGCCCTCGGACCGTGTCGCCGTCCGAGGCTAGGTCGGGCCTTGCCGAAGGTGCTGTTGATGCCGAGGGTGTCTTCGCCCTCTTCCAGCGTCAAGATCCGAGCCTGCAGGGTCAAATCGTCTTGTAGCGTGGGCCTTGCGCGGCCGTTGAGGCCAGAACACATACCCTTGTTGCGTTGTAAAGCTGCGTCTCTTTTCCTCTCGTTTCGAGTATCTGGACTTTTTGTCGGTAGTAGGGATGTTAGTGCGAGCAAGAGTTGCTTCTCGCGGAAGGTGATGAGTGAGGTATCCGTATCCCGGAGGCGTGGGAGTCCCTCGGCTCGGTCGGCCTTGCCGCTTACGCGTACTTTTACCCGCCCATGAAGCCCTGTCACCGACTCGGTCGAGAAGGCTCGAAGAATCGCTTCGACAGAAGAGCTCCCGTACGTAAAGACTCGTTCGATCCGCGGGTTCGCCTTATCTGAGCGCGAGTTACTTATCGCAGAAGGTGATGAGTGAGGTATCCGTATCCCGGAGGCGTAGGAGTCCCTCGGCTCGGTCATCCTTGACTGCTTACGTGTACCCCATCGTTTCCAGGACCCGCTTTTCGAAGTAGTCAAAAAGCACGAAAGATGTTCTGGTAAAAGGGATTTTTTGTTCGAGGAAAATTTTGACGCAGAGGGGGTTTCCCCCCTTTTAGCCCCCGAGGGAGGGTCGGGCTCTGCCGAGGCGAGGCTGACCCTTCCTTGTTGACTAAACTTTGCGTGGGTGCGAGGTATATAAACAACTTGGAAACATCTTAAGGGTAGAAGCGACGTAGCTGTTGGATGTTCCAAGCGTTGCCGTAGACCTCGCCTTGACTGTTGGCCAGCTTGTACGTTCCGGGCTTCAGTACTTTGGCGATGATGAACGGCCCCTCCCAGGGGGGCGTGAGCTTGTGCCTCCCTCGGGCGTCTTGCCGCAGCCGAAGCACCAGATCGCCCACCTGGAGATCTCGGGGCCGGACCCCTCGGGCGTGGTAGCGTCGCAGGGACTGCTGATACCGCGCTGAGTGTAGTAAGGCCCTGTCCCGAGCCTCGTCCAGCTGGTCCAGCGAGTCTTCTCGGCTAGCTTGGTTGCTTTCTTCGTTGTAGGCCCTCGTCCTCGGGGAGCCGTACTCCAGGTCCGTGGGCAGGATGGCCTCGGCCCCGTAGACCAGGAAGAACGGCGTGAAACCCGTGGCCCGGCTTGGCGTTGTCCTCAGGCTCCAGACCACCGAGGGGAGTTCCTTCATCCATCGCTTGCCGAACTTGTTGAGATTGTTGTAAATCCGAGGCTTGAGCCCTTGTAGAATCATGCCGTTGGCACGTTCCACTTGCCCATTCGTCATGGGGTGAGCTACGGCGGCCCAGTCTACCCGGATGTTGGGATCATCGCAAAAATCCAAGAATTTTTTGCCGGTGAACTGGGTGCCATTGTCGGTGATGATGGAGTTCGGGACCCCGAAGCGATGGATGATATTGGTGAAGAACGCCACCGTCTGCTCGGACCTGATGCTGTTCAGGGGTCGGACCTCGATCCACTTGGAGAATTTGTCGATGGCGACCAGCAGGTGCGTGTAGCCCCCGGGCGCCTTCTGCAGAGGGCCGACGAGGTCCAGACCCCACACAGCGAAGGGCCAGGTGATGGGTATCGTCTGCAGAGCCTGAGCGGGCAGGTGGGTCTGCTTCGCATAGAATTGGCACCCTTCGCAGGCGCGGACAACTCTAGTGGCGTCAGCCACCGCCGTTGGCCAGTAGAAGCCTTGGCGGAAAGCATTCCCGACGAGGGTTCGGGGTGCTGCATGATGACCGCAAGCCCCCGAGTGTATTTCCTGCAGGAGTTCCTGGCCCTCGGCGATGGAGATGCATCGCTGGAGGATGCCCGAGGGGCTTCGGTGGTAGAGTTCCTTCTCATCGCCCAGCAAGACGAACGATTTGGCACGTCGCGCTACCCGCCGAGCCTCGGCGCGGTCGAGGGGCAGTTCTCCTTGGCGGAGATATTGCAGGTACGGGGTTTGCCAATCTTGATCTGGCACGACCCCGTTCTGCTCCTCCTCGATGCGCAGTGCTTCGCCCTCGGGCTCCGAGGGTTCCTCGGGGTGAGCCGAGGATGGCTCGGGCTGGGCCGAGGTCACCTTGGACGAGGCCGAGGGTGCCTCGGGCTCGGGCGCGTCATCTATCTTGACGGAGGGTTGGTGCAGATCTCGGGAGAAGACGTCCGGGGGGACCGTCGTTCGCCCCGAGGCTATCTTCGCCAGCTCGTCCGCGGTCTCGTTGTAGCGCCGGGCGATGTGGTTAAGCTCGAGCCCGTAGAACTTGTCTTCCAGGCGTCGAACCTCCTCACAGTAGGCCTCCATCTTCGGGTCGCTGCAGAGGGAGTTCTTCATGACCTGGTCGATGACGAGCTGCGAGTCGCCGCGTGCATCGAGGCGTCGGACCCCTAGCTCGAGGGCGATTCGCAATCCGTTGATCAGAGCCTCGTACTCAGCCACATTGTTGGACGCCGGGAAATGGAGGCGTAGCACGTAGCGCAGGTGTTTCCCGAGGGGCGAGACGAAAAGCAGGCCCGCGCCAGCTCCCGTCTTCATCAGCGACCCGTCGAAAAACATGGTCCAGAGCTCTGGTTGGATCGGAGCCGTCGGCAACTGGGTATCGACCCATTCGGCTACGAAATCCGCCAGTACCTGGGACTTGATGGCCTTCCGAGGGGCAAACGAGATTGCCTCGCCCATGATTTCCACCGCCCACTTCGCGATCCGTCCGGAGGCTTCTCGGCACTGGATGATCTCCCCCAGGGGGAAGGATGACACCACAGTCACCGGATGAGACTCGAAGTAATGTCGCAGCTTTCGCCTCGTCAGGATCACTGCATATAGCAGCTTCTGGACTTGTGGGTAGCGGATCTTGGCTTCGGACAGCACTTCGCTGACGAAGTAGACTGGCCTCTGAATGGGCAAAGCATGCCCCTCTTCCTGCCTTTCGACTACGATCGCGGCGCTGACCACCTGAGTGGTTGCGGCGACGTAGACCAGGAGGGTTTCTCCATCAGCTGGGGGTACCAAGATGGGCGCCTGGGTGAGGAGCGCCTTCAGGTTCCCGAGGGCTTCCTCGGCCTCGGGAGTCCAAGTGAAGCACTCGGCCTTCCTTAAGAGGCGGTACAGGGGCAGGCCTCTTTCGCCGAGGCGCGAGATGAAACGGCTCAAGGCCGCGAGGCATCCCATGACTCTTTGTACGCCTTTTAAGTCCTTGATGGGCCCCATGTTTGTGATTGCTGCGATCTTCTCCGGGTTGGCTTCGATGCCCCGCTCGGAGACGATGAACCCCAAGAGCATGCCTCGGGGCACCCCGAAGACGCACTTCTCGGGATTGAGCTTGACGCCCTTCGCCTTGAGACACCGGAATGTCAGTCCGAGGTCGGAGAGAAGGTCGGAGACTTTCCTCGTCTTGACTACGATGTCATCGACGTAGGCCTCGACCGTGCGACCAATGTGTTCGCCGAACACATGGTTCATGCACCGCTGGTACGTTGCACCCGCGTTTCTCAACCCGAACGGCATTGTGACATAACAGTACATGCCGAAGGGCGTGATGAAAGAAGTCGCGAGCTGGTCGGACTCTTTCATCTTGATTTGATGATACCCTGAGTAGGCATCGAGGAAAGACAGGGTTTCGCACCCTGCAGTGGAGTCCACAATTTGGTCGATGCGAGGTAGAGGGTAGGGGACCTTCGGACATGCTTTGTTGAGGCCAGTGTAGTCTACACACATCCGCCACTTCCCCCCTTTTTTCCTCACAAGTACAGGGTTGGCAAGCCATTCGGGATGGAATACCTCTTTAATGAACCCTGCTGCCATCAGCTTGTGGACCTCCTCGCCTATCACCTTGCGCCTTTCCTCGTCGAATCGGCGCAGAGGCTGTCTGACCGGCCGGGCTCCGGCCCGAATATCCAGCGAGTGCTCGGCGACATCCCTTGGTATGCCGGGCATGTCCGAGGGACTCCACGCAAAAACGTCGGCGTTTGCGCGGAGAAAGTCGACGAGCACTGCTTCCTATTTGGGGTCGAGCCCCGAACCGATCCGGATCTGCTTGGAGGTGTCACCACTGGGGTCGAGAGGGACGGCCTTAACCGTCTCCGCTGGCTCGAAGTGGCCGGCATGCCGCTTCGCATCCGGCACCTCTCGGGAGAGGCTTTCCAGGTCGGCTATGAGGGTCTCGGACTCGACGAGGGCCTCGGCGTACTCCACGCACTCCACATCGCATTCGAATGCGTGTTTGTACGTGGGGCCGACGGTGATGACCCCGTTGGGGCCCGGCATCTTGAGCTTTATGTAAGTGTAGTTGGGGATGGCCATGAACTTCGCGTAGCATGGCCTTCCCAACACTGCGTGGTAGGTTCCTCGGAACCCGACCACCTCGAACGTCAAAGTCTCCCTTCGGAAGTTGGAGGGTGTTCCGAAGCAGACAGGGAGGTCGAGCTGTCCGAGGGGCTGGACGCGCTTCCCGGGAATGATCCCGTGGAAGGGCGCAGCGCCTGCTCGGGCGGATGACAGGTCGACGCGCAGGAGCCTGAGGGTCTCGGCGTAGATGATGTTGAGGCAGCTGCCTCCATCCATCAGGACCTTGGTGAGCCTGACGTTGCCGATGACCGGGTCGACGACGAGCGGGTACTTCCCCGGGCTCGGCACGTGGTCGGGGTGGTCGTCCCGGTCGAAGGTGATGGGCTTGTCGGACCAGTCTAGGTAGACTGGCGCCGCCACCTTGACCGAGCAGACCTCCCGACGCTCTTGCTTACGATGCCGAGCCGAGGCGTTTGCCGCATGCCCTCCGTAGATCATGAAGCAATCGCGGACCTCCGGGAACTCTCCTGCTTGGCGATCCTCCCTTTTGTCGTCGTCGTGAGCCCTGCCACCCTCTGCGGGCAGCCCGGCCCTGTGGAAGTGACGCCGAAGCATGACGCACTCTTCGAGGGTATGCTTGACGGGCCCCTGATGGTAGGGGCACGTCTCCTTGAGTGCCTTGTCGAAAAGGTTAGCACCTCCGGGGGGCTTCCGAGGGTTCTTGCGCTCGGCGGCGGCGACAAGGTCTGCATCGGGAACGTCGCGTTTCGCTTGCGACTTCCTCCTGCCTTTCTTCTTGGCGCCGCGCGGAGTAGACGCCTCGGGAGCATCTTCCGACGAGCGGCCCTGGGGCTGCTTGTCCTTTCGGAAGATGGCCTCAACCGCCTCCTGGCCGGAGGCGAACTTGGTGGCGATGTCCATCAGCTCGCTCGCCCTGGTGGGGGTCTTGCGACCCAACTTACTCACCAGGTCGCGGCAGGTGGTGCCGGCGAGGAACGCGCCGATGACATCGGAGTCGGTGATGTTGGGCAGCTCGGTGCGCTGCTTCGAGAACCGCCGTATGTAGTCTCGGAGAGACTCTCCCGGCAGTTGCCGACAGCTTCGGAGGTCCCAGGAATTCCCGGGGCGCACGTACGTGCCCTGGAAGTTCCCGGCGAAAGCCTGGACCAAATCTTCCCAGTTGGAAATCTGCCCCGGAGGCAGGTGCTCCAACCAGGCACGAGCGGTGTCGGAGAGAAACAGGGGGAGGTTTCGGATGATGAGGTTGTCATCGTCCGTCCCACCCAGTTGACAGGCCAGGCGGTAGTCTGCAAGCCACAATTCCGGTCTCGTCTCCCCCGAGTACTTCGTGATAGTAGTCGGGGGTCGGAATCGGGGCGGAAACGGCGCCCGCCGAATGGCTCGGCTAAAGACCTGTGGACCGGGTGGTTCGGGCGAGGGACTCCGATCCTCCCCGCTGTCGCAGTGTCCCCCACGCCTGGGGTGGTAGCCTCGGCGCACCCTTTCGTCGAGGCGTGCCCGACGGTCACGATGAGGGTGCTCGTCGCCGAGGTGGCCCGGGGCCGCAGGCGCGGTGTTGCGCGTGCGCCCGGTGAAGACCGAGGCTTCCCGCGTGAGTCGGGAAGTCGCGGCATGAGGTTCCGAGGGGTATCCCTGCCTTCGGGAGGCAGAGCTCTCGGCCCGCCGGGCCGCAGTGCCTTCCAGGAGATGCTTAAGTTCTCCCTGGATTCGCCGACCCTCGGTGGTTGATGACTCCGGCATCGAGCGGAGGAGCATCGCTGCAGCGGCCAGGTCCTGACCGGTTCCGCCGGATGCGGGAGGCGGTCTGTCCCTGGCATCGTTGGTGATGCGGTGCTGGAGACCTTGGGGCAGGTGACGTATTCCTCCGGCCGGGGGCTGGTTCGCCCATACCTGCCCGATGTTCTGGCGGATTGCCTCGAGCGCTCCTGCTCCCTCATCGAGCCCGGCCTGCGCCCCGCGGACTTGCTCGAGCTGTGGGTCGTGACCCCCCGCCGGAACGGGGACCACAGCTAGCTCCCGCGGGATGTCGGCGCGAGGCGCTGGCCTAGGGGGATCACCATCCTCCGGCATGCCGAGACAGCCGCCTCCGGAGGGATCCCCTAACTCGATGTGGAAACATTCGCGACTCGGGCCACAGTCCTTGTCGCCAAGGCTGCGGCTGCCGTCGGAACAGTCGGAGAGGCAGTAGTCACATGCGGTCATGAAGTCCCGCATGGCACTAGGGTTGCCAGATCAGGAGAAATCCCAGCAGATGCTGGGGTCGTCATCTTCCTCGGACCCAGAGGGTCCGTAGGTCGAGACACCCGTCAATCGGTCCCAAGGCGACCGCACACGAAACCCCAGAGAGGTTGCACTCGCCTCAATGTGAGCGTCCGCCAAAGCGAGGTCGCCAGGCGGGCTGAGGCCGAGTCGAAATGACGAAAGATGGGTAGCAGTCGGTACCTTTTTGTCGACGAGGAGCGATGAAGTCACGTCGGGGGCTGACCGCGCCGTCGTCTTGGGTACGAGGGCGACGTCCTGCAGGCCTTTCGTGAGCGTGCTGGCGTCGTCCACTTGCTCGGGGTCGACGTGTTGCGGGGGGATGGCGCTCGCGTTTGCCTCGAACGCGAGGGCGACGCTTGGCGTGTCCTCCGTCGAGGCGCCGGGGATGTCGATTTGCTCGACAGCCGTCGGAGCGCGATCTCCCGCTCGGCCCCGGTTACCCCGCCTCCTCCTCCTCCGATGGCGAGGGAGAGGATGGGGCGAGCTCGAAAGTTGTCCTTCCCCCACGCGGGAAAGACGTCGTCGATTCCGCCGCCGGCGGGCGGGCTGTCCGCCACCATTGTCGCTGTCGCGCGGCGGTAGAAGGAGTATCATGTCGTAGTTGCCGTCGAGAGACATGAACTCGAGGTTCCCGAAACGGAGCACCGTTCCGGGTTGAAGAGGTCGTTGGAGACTGCCCATCTGGAGCTTGACGGGAAATCGAACGTCAACACGCAGCAGGCCCCTACCTGGCGCGCCAACTGTCGGCGTTCCGAGACCGGGGGGTCCTCGAGCCGACGAGTGAGAGTGCCGCGTGCCCCAGCCCAGATGGGTCGAGCGCGTGGAGCGAGCGCGAAGGGGGGAACAGAGAGAGAGGTCGGTGGCCGGAGCCGGGTCGTGAGGGAGTCGGAGAATTCCCGCGGCCTTCGTGTTCGTCCCGCGCCCAGGTCGGGTGCGCTTGCAGTAGGGGGTTACAAGCGTCCGCGCGAGGTGAGGGGAGTGAGCGGCCCCAAGAGAGAGAGCGCCTGCCCCTGCCCTTCGTCCCCGCGAGGCCAACCTTCTCTAAGAAGGCCCTGGTCCTTCCTTTTATAGTCGTAAGGAGAGGATCCAGGTGTACAAGATGGGGGTGTAGCAAGGTGCTACGTGTCTAGCGAGAGAGAGCTAGCGCCCTATGTACATGCCAAGGTGGCAGCCGGAGAGATCTTGGCACCCTGTTGGTGTGGCGTCGTGGCTGTTGGAGGAGTAACAGAGCCGGACGGGGAGACAGCTGTCGGAGTGGCTGGGCCCTTGCTGACGTCCTCCTGCTTTCGTAAGGGAGCTGAGAGTCGCCGTCGTCATGGTCTAGCGGGGCGCCATCATTTGCCTATCTGGCGTGGCTGGCCAGATGGGACGCCGGTCTTGTTCTCTGCGACCCAAGTCGGCTCAGGGCAGGGCGATGATGACGCTTCCTGTTGACGTGGCGGTCTCGTGTCCTAGGTCGGGCGTCGTGGAGGCTCCTCCGAAGCCGAGGTCGAGTCCGTCCTGCAAGACAGAGACAGAGTCCGAGCCCTGGGTTCGGGCGAGGCGGAGATCGTTAGGCAGAGGCCGAGGCGGAGTCCGAGCCCTGGGTCGGGCGAGGCGGAGTTCGTCGTCTTCCGGGGCCTTAGCCCGAGTCCGAGCCCTTGGGCGGAGCGGAGTTCGCCGTCTTCCGGGGCCTTAGCCCGAGTCCGAGCCCTTGGGCGGAGCGGAGTTCGCCGTCTTCCGGGGCCTTAGCCCGAGTCCGAGCCCTTGGGCGGGGCGGAGTTCGCCGTCTTCCGGGGCCTTAGCCCGAGTCCGAGCCCTTGGGCGGAGCCTCCTATGGCACCTCTGGCGAAGTCTGGTCGCCCGTCGGTCTTACCTTTTGCGCTAAACGCCCCGGTGACTCGGTCGGTTGGCGCGGTGATTTAGTCAGGGTTTCTTCTTATCGAAGGCGGGGCCTAGGGCGAGCCGGAGATGCGTCTGCCGTGAAAGAGGAGGCCTCAGACGAGACGGAGTCATCTTAGGGTCGGCTGCCCTCGCCCGAGGCTAGGCTCGGGCGTGGCGTGGTCAAGTCACTCGTATGGACTGATCCCTGACTTAATCAAACCCATCAGGCCTCTGCAGCTTTATGCTGATGGGGGTTACCAGCTGAGAATTAGGCGTCTTGAGGGTACCCCTAATTATGGTCCCCGACAAGATCTTACAACATTAACTCCACCAACGCCAGGGGCTCCTCTGTTGTTATATGTGGCAGCTTCGCACTCAGCAGTAAGTGCGGCACTTGTTCAGGAGAAGTTTGATGGACAAGTCAAGAAGCAGGTCCCAGTATATTTTGTGTCTGAGGTCCTTAGTGTCTCAAAGAAAAATTATACAGAGCTGGAGAAGGTGTTGTATGCTGTTTTAATGGCATCCAGGAAGCTTCGGCATTACTTTCAGGCATACAACATTATTGTTCCTTCTTCGCAGCCGTTGAAGGACATCATGAGAAATAGAGAAGCTACTGGGCGTATTGGAAAATGGGCTGCGGAGCTCAATGAATTTTACATTGATTATGTGCATAGATCCTCAATTCAGTCTCAAGCATTGGCAGATTTCATTGCCGACTGGACGCCAGGGGCTCAGGACGAAGAAGCGAATAAAGATGCCGAAGTATGGACGGTGTTTTGTGATGGCTCTTGGGGAACCTTCGGAGCAGGTGCAGCTGCTGTGTTGGTCTCTCCGTCCAAGGTTAAAACTTGCTATGCAGCAAGACTTGACTTCAGCTGCACAAATAATATAACTGAGTACGAAGCCCTGCTCCTGGGTCTTCGGAAACTCAAGGCAATGGGAATCAGAAGGGCGATTCTTAAAACTGATTCCCAGGTTGTTTCGGGTCATATTGACAAAAGTTGCAAGGCTAAAGATCCGAAGCTTGAAAAATACCTAGACATGGTCCGAAGGATCGAAGCTTCCTTCGAAGGATTTTCTGTTAAGAATATCCCTCGAGGACAAAATGAGCATGCTGATTTGTTGGCCAAGTCTGCAGCACAGGGGCTGCCGCTACCTTCGGATGTGTTTTTCGAAACAATAAAGGCACCTTCAGTGGAGCTACTTGAAAGAGCAGTCCTTAACATTTCTCCTGTTTACAGTGAAGATTGGAGAACTGAAATAATCTCTTACCTTCAGGGTAATTTCCTATCAGATGACGAAGCTTATAATAAAAGGATAGAGGCAAGAGCTCGTCCCTATATCATGATAGAAGGGGAGTTATACAAGCATGGAGTTTGTGCCCCGCTGCTCAAGTGCTTGTCTAGAGCCGAAGGTATAGAGTTGATGAAAGAGATACATGCAGGCCTGTGTGGATCCCACATCGGATCCAGGCCATTACTTGGAAAAGTGTTCCGTCAAGGATTTTATTGGCCGAAGGCAGCTTCGGATGCAGCGGAGTTAGTTCAAAAGTGCGAAGGTTGTCAGAAATGTGCAAGAGATCAAAAGCAACCTTCGTCTTTGACACAGCTGATACAACCCATCTGGCCATTGCAAAGGTGGGGCCTTGACTTGTTGGGTCCATTACCACCGGCTCAAGGCAATCTGAAATATGTTATAGTGGCTGTGGAGTATTTTTCCAAGTGGATTGAGGCGAAGCCATTAGCCACAATAACTTCGACCACTGTCCAAAAGTTTTTCTGGCAGAACATTGTCTGTCGCTTCGGAGTACCGAAGGCCATCACTGTAGATAATGGAACGCAGTTCGACTCCGAAGTTTTCAGAAATTTCTGTGATCAAATTGGAACGAAGATCCATTTTGCATCAGTCAGGCATCCGGAGTCGAACGGGCTTGTTGAAAGGGCCAACGGCATCATAATGACAGGAATAATGAAGCTAATCTTTAATCAACCAAGGGGAAAGTGGCCAGATCAGTTGACCAAAGTGGTGTGGAGCCACAATACAACAACATCAAGGTCTACAGGCTTTACCCCATTTAAGTTGCTATTTGGTGACGAAGCAATAACCCCGGAAGAAGCCAAAGCTGGATCAATAAGAGTGGTAGCTTCGGCAGAATCAGGTTCCGAAGATACTTGTCTCGTGGAAAAAGATGCCTTAGAAGGGATCAGGCTTCAGGCCGTGGAGAATATCAATAAATACCAGGCTGAAACAATCAAATGGCGAGATAGAAAGGTCCGGCTAAAAAATATTGAGCCGGGACACTTGGTGCTTCGGAGAGTAGCTAACCCAGATACAGTGGGCAAGTTACAATTGAAATGGGAAGGGCCTTTCTTAGTAGCATCTTCGTCAAGGCCTGGTTCGTACAGACTGAAGGACATGGATGGCAATGAAATTCCAAGATCTTGGAATGCAGATGAGCTTCGGCGATTTTATGTATAACTCGATGTAATTTTTTATGTTTTTTCTTTTCTTTTTTCATGGCACCCTTTTCCTTTCTAAAGGGGGAGAAAGGTTTTTAATGGGGCTATCATATGTAATTTTCCTTTTTAGTTTTATAAGAGCAAAATCCCCCAAAGAATGTAAATGTAAAAGCTGAGAGCGCACCATCGAGTGCCGAAACTGAAAAAGAGAAAAAGCTCCAAAGACGTCCCTAAGGGGATGCAGAGCTCACAGCGAAAAGTCAACGCTGATTCCGCCGAAAGTAAAAGGCGAAGAAGCTCCAAAGACGTTCCTAAGGGAATGCAGAGCTTATACCGCCTAAGTAAAAGGTGAAGAAGCTCCAAAGACGTCCCTAAGGGGATGCAGAGCTTACAGCGAAAAGTCAACGCTGATACTGCCTAAGTAAAAGGCGAAGAGGCTCCAAAGTCGTTCCTAAGGGAATGCAGAGCTAATGTGTGGTTGTTTCAAAGGAAGTAATGGCTGAGAATGTGGCTTCGGACATATGCTTCGGACATTCATTCGCGCATTACATTACATCATAACATTTGCATGCATAAGCATTCATTCATAGCATTTGTGTTCAAAAGTGGTTGCTTCGGCAAAAAGAAAAATTGGTCTTTTATGCTTCGTTGATCGGCAAAGAGAATTAGCTTTTTTATGAATCGTTGTATATAAGAAAAGCTTCGGCAGAAGGGAGAAGAGGTATTTTATGCTTCGTTGTGTACGAAAAGAAGGGAAGGTGTTTTTTCGCTTTCGGCTCAAAATACTGATTTCGTCCACATCAAAGCACTTCAGTAGAAGGGTAAGAATATATTACAAGGTATGTACAAAGTTCCTTGAGAACAGTCTAATTATATTTACGAGAGTTGTTACAAAACTATCCTGAGTTTTTCTATAGCATACTTCTACTGATCTTCATTAAGCTTCAGCTTCGGCGACAGCTTCGGCGACATATCTTAGGCATCATCTTCACCTTCGTCATCCTACATAAATCAAGGAATCGTGAGTAAAAATCAAGTGCAAAGGAAAAGGTAAGTACGAAGTATCATTTCTTACTGGTTCAAGATGACTTCGGGCTTCGTCTCCAGCCTTCTCCCGCCCGCCTTTTGTCCATATCATTTTTATAAACCTATTTGAAATGCTTCGGGCGAGGTCAGGTATATCATCCAGGATTGATGGAGATAGGGTGAAGTTGGGCCTGTTGACAATTTTTCCATGCTCGCAGCCGGCCTTCAGGAATGCAGCAGCGGTACCCCGGGAAGCTACCCAGGCACAGAAGTCGCCGTGCCCGGCTATAACTTCGTCAAGTTCTTCGATTTCAGCTTCAATATGATCGAAGGCCTGTGGTAAATTTTCCGCTGAAGGGTTAAATTTCCCGCTGCTGGCTCCAACAGAGTAAAATATCTTTTTTAATCGTCCAATACAATTATTGCCAAATTTCAAGCATTTGTCTTGAAGGCTTGTTAACGATTTCTTCAACTCTGAGCTGGTCTGGACTTCGGCTTCAAGCTTCGAGTTAAGCTCTAGCTTCTCCTGATCGAATTGTTTTGATTGACTGATAAGCTTCGAATTCAACTCTGATACTTTAGCCTCAGTCTCAGCCAGTAAGCCTTCGGTCGATTGGAGCTCGAAGTCTTTCTTTTCAATGATGGCAGATTGTTCTTTTATCTTGCTTTCTAAGTTTTCAATTATAGCTTCGTGTTTTTTGTCCTCCAAATCTTGCTGCATCTTCAGAGCTTTGCTCAGTAGCATGCTCTGCACAGAAACAACTTACGTCAGTGACATTTTCGTTATTAACAGCAATAAAAACAAGAGAAAAGGTTGTTTACCTTGAAGTTGGAGTAAAATAAGCTGCCGACGATATGTTGTCGTCGGTAGCGGCTGATGTCTGTCTCTAGCTTCGGAAAACCGATACTCTTTGATAGAGTACCGATTACCTTAGCTCCAGTCTGGTCTCGAATGCAGCCCAATTTTTCGTCATCAATGCCTCCAAATAGAAGGGCTCCTGGCTTGTAGCCGCAAGATTTGGCATAGTCCTTGAGTTCTTCTATTTCGTCCTTCGTCAGTTTTTGCCCAACTAAATTCTGGAAAGAGTAGGCTTCGTCGTCCGAAGTGTCTTCGGCTATTTCTTTTCCTTTCTCAGGCACTGTGGCCATGGTTTTTTCAGTAGTAGCACCAGCTTCTTCTGCAGCCATGTCTTCCAAAATCTTGTTAATGTCCTCAATGGTAGTTTCTAAGTTTGTATCTTCGGCTGTAGCGGCTTCGGTAGCCGCGACCTCCGAAGGAGCACCTTCGACGATTGCTGTACCCTCAGCAGCTGCCGTTTTCTGAATTGACGCCCTAGGCGGCGTCTTGTCGATAACTTCAGTTACTGCAATAATTCTTTGCCGCTTGGGTTTCCTTATCTTCGTTTGATCCGGCTCGTCCACCTTTTGAAAAAGCTTCGTCAGTTGGAGCCCTAATGGACTTAGCTTCGTGGGCATGGGTTCAGTCATTACCTTTAAAATTTCCTCCACGTCGCTGGTAGAAGGTGGTGTGGGGGTCTCCTCTTCTTCGGATATTTTTCGCTTCGGAGTTGATATTTTTCTTTTCTTGGGAATTTTCTTCTCTGTTGCTGGTCGTTCTTCATCTTTGATCAGAGTTTCGGCCACTCTTTTTCTTTTGTGGCCCTCGGCACCCTTGTTCAACTGCTCATAGTCTGGGTACTCGAAGCCCAGGGCATCAAGCACTCGGTTCAGCCTTCGCTTCGGTCGGGCGCCGAAGGCCGCTGTCATTAGTTGATCCTCTTTTTTGGAGTAATTCCCCAGGATTTCATTGCACATCACCTCAACTGTGTCTAACCACTCTTTGCAGGGTTTTTTAAAGTACTTCTTAAACTTGAAGTGATAAGGAAGCCGGACAAGCTCCCCCTTCTTCTCTCCCTCCAGCTTCGGCATTTCCCACTCTTTTAGAGTAGGGAAAACTCTGAATGCCAAGAACTCCTGAACTAGATCCCTGGTGCCAATATGTTCTGAAATAATTTCAAATTCACCAAGAGCAGCCCAGGTGGGACCTTCTAGATCGCCGATGCGGCAACGTGGCCTTGTCTCTCCGAAGATTAAATCCAGAGGGCTTTGTACCAATTTCTCTTTGTCTTCGTCAACTTTTACATAAAACCACTCAGATTTCCAGCCTGCTGGCCATTTGCTTCGGTAGCTGATGACAGGACACTTTGTTGTCTTCCGGTAGGCAAAATTATAGCAACCGAAATTATCATGTAGTCCATCTTTTCTGGCCTTCGTTTGGTAATGTAATTCGTGAACTCGGCAGAAGCTGTCAGCAAACGGTTCCACAGCTTGGCTTCGGAGGGCCCAGATAAAAACATTGAGCCTAACGATGGCGTTAGGAGTCAATTGATGAAAGTAGATACCAAACCTCTTCAGTATCTCCGCAATAATCGTGTGAAGAGGGAATCTCAGCCCAGCCTTTAAAAAGCTCTTGAAGATGACAATCTCATCCTTCCCTGGCTTCGGGGTGGTTTCTTCTCCCCCGAAGCGGAGTAGCTTCTTCTGATCTTCATTGAAATAACCTGCTTTCAACATCTTCGAAAGATCAGCTTTTGAAACAGTTGATTTCCCAAAATCCAGGTGACTGGGCTTGCTGGGCATAGCAATGTGGTAGTCATCTTCGGGGTCAGTCCCTTCAATGTTTTCTTCTTCTCCTTCGGCAGTTGTCGGGTTTGCTTCAGCAGCAGGCATTTCTTCCGCAGTCACTAGACCAGAACGCTGCATCGCTTCGGAGATGGGCACAGTGTCCGAACCTTCGGCTTCGTCTCCCTCACGTACAACTTTGGCAGTAGATCGAACTCTCGCCATTTGATTCTGAGTTTGGGGAAGTCAAAAACTTTTTTCTTTTTTCTTTTCTCCCGAAGCTCTTTTTTCTGACGAAGCAGACGTCGAGATGGACCTTCGTTCGATTCTGAGACTCAAGCTTCGGCTATGGTGGAAAATTTTGGCAGCAAAACAGTGCAAATAGCAATGAATGCTGTGGTAACTTCACACCTACCCATTTGTTTATATAGTGCTGCAGGTAAGAAGGCGAAGCGGCAGGATTTTTCCACCACGCGGGCAGTCACTTGTACTCGCTGTGCAGTGGACCACAAAGGTCAAACAGTAACTCTGCAAGGTGGGCCTGGCACGCGCTCGGAAGCCGGATCGTTTCTCCGCAACGAGCTCAGGGAAGGTGTTTTTTGGACCTTCGGCTTCCCGAAGCTGAAGAGGTTTTTTTCACGGGTCAAGCTCGTTACGAAAAACGATCTAGCACCGCGAAAGGGGCTACTGTTGGGGTCGTGCTTCGGTGCGCCGAAGGTCTCACACGAAGAAGCAGCTTCGGCTGAAGTCGTCTCCAAGAGATGGCCGAAGGTTCCTTTTCATGGAGCTTCGGCGTTTCAAACCGACATAGAGATAGAATGACCTTTTTATTCATAGAGGCCTGAGTCAATGTTGTAAACTTTTGTAAGGGGCATAATTGTAATTTGTCACAGGCTGCGACCTGTGCCTATAAATAGATGAACAGTACCTCTGTACTGTTCACGCGAATCTGTCATTTGCCTTCGCATCACACTTGTACTCCTGCCTTCCTCAGGACCGAAGGTACATTTGTAATTTGAAGTCATTTGTATTCATTCATATTAGTAAAAATGGAAATGATTTTATGTTAACATTTGAATGTCTATTTTATACCTCATGATTTATATGAATGCTTCACCCATCGTTATTATGTTTACGAAGGTATGTCCTTCGTAACCTTCGTCCGAAGTTCCTTATATCCCGAAGGGATATAATGTAGTGGAGGACGAAGGACCTTAATATTTAACATTTTCTGTGTTGCCTTGTTCTTAACTCTTAGCATTTGAGAACAAGCCCCCAACAACTCGTTCGACAAATAACTAAGACATCACAAGTACATTCACCCCATCAGTAAAACACCAGCACCTTTCCGAAAACTCCCCGAGGCTACGACGACAAGGCATCGATCCGCCATACAACAAAATCATGACGATGTCGATAGGTGTTATTAACTAATCGTTTACAAATATTGAACTTACTTCTCGCTTGCCACTATATCACCTTTTAGTCACATGACCATCGCGAGCATTCTTCACACGGTTATACGACAGCAACCTAACGTTGTGTTAACAAGACATACATATTTCTTTGTTGCGAGTATAACCATATTACGGCATATACCCGCACACCTCAAACAAATATCTTATGCCACCACTACTAAAATACACCACGACACCACACACATACGTGCACTAATTCAATCCTCACATCACATATATTTCCGAACTTACTCATCACATAAAACAAGCACGACACACGTGTTTACCAAAACGTGAATGCGACCTTGCCACGGCCTATAATCCAAACATTTTATGCCCACATCTAATCAAACACCACTATACACCATATCGACCCAAAACGTAATTTGACAACTACAAATCGCACACCTCAACAACCGCTTATTCTTTAACCGCAAATGCGATCCTACTAACGTGTATTGCCGAAACATATTACACACATCCACCTATATACATGCATTGCCCGACATCAACCAAAGCGTATGTATTATAAACTATAAATCAAACAACCTGAACGGGTCGTGACTAGACGCATGGCTGTCCACATGGCTCGGTATTTCATCGAACGGGCAAGGCGCGACGTCGACCACTAGCTGCGAAAACACACAAATTTGTTGGCGGCAGTTCATCGAACATCACACACATCGGAAAGTAACATCGAGAACAGCGGGGGTTTCTCACCACGGTTTTTGACGGCGTCGCGGATGGGCTGCGCAAAACAGCGAGCACACGGCGGGCGTCGACGGCGTGCTGCTCACTGCGCAACAAAACAGCCACCAACCGGTGAGCGCCGACGGTGCTGCAACAACCCGTCTCCCTCGACATTTTGCCGAACACTGGGCATGCGCGCAGCGGTGGCAGCGAGACGAAGCAAGGAAGGTGTCGGGGCTGTTGGGTGCCATCACGAAGGGTGTCGGGGAGGAGATAGCAGGGGGAGGCGCTGCTCCACCCAAACCAGAGAGAGGGCGCGAGTTCCTGCATTTCCTGGCCACGACAGGGAAGAGGAAGGAGGGGGCGCCATGGATGGAGCTGGGTTGGGTAGGAGTGCCGAACCTAGGGTAGAGCAGGCCGGCGTTGAGGAGGTGAGCGGCTGCTCCCTAGAATCTTCTGTGCGCTGGGCGGAGAGGGTCACGGCAATGGAGGGCAAGGGCGTCGGCGTGCTCCCAGGGGGCTCCTGTTCCTGCGGCAAGAACAGAGGGAGGAGGAGCGCAGAGCACTGGGCAGAGGGAGGCGCCTGCTGGCTTGAGGAAGGAGAAGGGGAGGAGGGCTGGACGCCATAGCTGCTGAAGGCGCCAAGGGAGCTGGCCTTGCTCCCTGCTGCCGCCGTGGTAAACAGGGAAGAAGGAGATGGCGTGAGGAGAAAAAAAAATGGAGTTGGCTGGTGGTGGCTAGGGGGGTGGATGCAAATTTTCCAATTTGCAAGGGGAGGCACTTCTATTTATAGAGGAGTCCTAGGGTTAGGGTTCCAAGTGGGCTGGGTTGGGCTGGCCCAAACACGTAATCGGGCTGCGCTAAATTATTTCCGGAATAAAAATGCTTCTGCGGAATCCGTCTGTACGCAGAAACAGAGCGAAATAGAGTTCTGACGAACGGACGATTGAGCGATTAATTCGACCGAGAGTCTGATTTGAATTTGCTCAGAAATAATTCGCTACGCAAGATTTGAAAATAAATCATCCTGAGATTTGATCGGTATTCGGATTTTTAGTTGGAGA
The DNA here is from genome assembly GCA_029449295.1 of Zea luxurians. NCBI lineage: Eukaryota > Viridiplantae > Streptophyta > Magnoliopsida > Poales > Poaceae > Zea > Zea luxurians. The sequence goes on from JAOPSE010000004.1 coordinate 21,898,866, forward strand.
AGGTGAATCGTGGCATTTTAAAAATCGCAGTCGATACGGGGTTTTGAGTTTGGTTCGGACACGAAATATTTAGCCGAGTCGGATAAATTTGATTAGAGGATGACGTACTGAGTATTCCGTTTGAGAATACGGATCCAGATAAAATAGTCGAACATCGATCGAGGTTCGGGAAATTAGACTCGGACTCAGATCAAATAACAGTCGTTGAGAGTTCGATTTAAATGAGCTTCAGATGAGATTTCTAATTCGAGAATGATCTTCGAGTCTGCATGAGTCCCGAGAATTAAAAGTTTTAACACGCTCCGAAATTGGCTGTTTCTCGCGATCGATTAACTCTGAATTCGGTGAACTTCCGAGAGAAAGTCTGATAAACAGAGGTAGGCACGATCGAGGAATAGAAATTTTTACTGAGTATCCGAGATTAGGATTAATCTCCCAACATAACGCAAAATAGACACCTGGGGTGTCACACGTAGGTTCCCAATGCATGCAGAATGTCTTGCAGCAGGTTGGGAAGTGCCCTGTATAGAACATTGATGTATAATGTTCGGTGACAGGCCCAAACCCCATGAAATAGTCCTACTACACACTGTAGGCTTCTTTGTTGACATTCTCCTCATCATCTTCTTCGTCGTCGTCAACATCATCATTCCCAGAGTCATCCGGGTCATCACCTCCGGGAGCAGGGCTTGGACTGCTGGTGCAGGCGGTGCTGAAGATGACGATCTAGCTGCGAAGGCTAGTGACTCTGCCAATGAGGTGGGTGTAGGTTGAAGTTCCTCTGAGCTGTCCTCCAGGATGACTCCATGCTCCACTCTAATGCGAGGGAGATCCACAGGAATTTCCTCAACTACCACTTGGTAGACAGGAACTTGCCGTGGCGGAGGGGCGTAGTTGGTGTTGACTTGGGTGGTTTGAAGAGTGCGAACCATCTACAAGAGAAATTGTCAACTCAGTTGAATTTTAAAGAGGTAAGGCTAATAAAATAATTTTATAAGAATGAAATTAGCAAGTTTTGAACAAACTAGGCTTTCCATTTCTAACTAGTATAACGACCTAGGGTCAGCATAGGCTTTGAAACAACTTCTATCACACCTGGTTCTAGGGGCAAAACCGAATGCATAGCATATGTGCGCCAAGATCCATTTTCCACACATATGTTGACGTAACAAGTGTAATATATCAAAAGACAATGCAAAAAGGCGTAAAGAGAGTATAATAACTTTATTACATCATCCAGACATAAGTATCTTAAACAGTATCATCCATGTATAGCGGAAATAACATGGGTAATCTCCCACAGGATAATGACTGGCGCTTTGTTAGACTCAGTAATCATCAAAATCTCCATCTAGGTCTTTTTCATCACCCTCTGATCAAAATATTAGCAAGGGTGAGCTCACTTATGGTCAAGGCTCAGCAAGTGGGGAAAATTAATGCAAGTTTAACAAGGTAAGGCTAAGGTTAAGCGGTAAGCATTTTAGTTGGTCAATATTTTATTAGCAACACCTGTCTTACTAATAAGTGTGTCCTAAATATCCTAATTAATCAAAGGCATAAAATTATATCAAAAACACTTAAGTGAAATCACTTAAGCAAACCATTTGTGAATCATCGGATCACGAATTATTCTCCATCTTTATGTTCAATTATCATGTGAGGGTCCAGGTTGCTCTTAACCGTGAGCACGACTGACATATCAGTTTTACACTCTGTAGAGGTGGTACAACTTTACCCACAAGCCGTGTATCCCATCTAGCCTGGGTTGTACGGACCCTTAAACACTGCCGAGGTGAATGGCTAGGGAACCACTATAAGGTTTTCACAAAATACACTTAATACAAAGCAACCTGCTAGGGTTTCTAAGTTGGTGTGGAGGCCCTCTGGGCGAGGTACCTTAGCCAAGAATACATCCCCATGTTAACGTGAGCTGCCACCACTGTCGCTCCTTCTCTTGCCCATATTTCAGGTAAGGTTGCTAGGTACTAAGCATATAATGCTAATTACCAAAGCTAGAGCCATTATAGCACTCGTGGTTGCACTGTTATCCTGGGTGGTCACTCCATGTTCCATTTAACACAAAATGTTCTTGTTTAACCATCTGGTTAACATTATAATAAAAACTTCATTTCCGGAACATTAGTATCAATAATGAGTGACATCATAATTATCAAGTTGAGCGGTAGCACAAATTTGCAAAGCATAGTACTTTACCAGGGTAATCAAGGAATAAAGTCGGTAATTCTAGGAAATCCTTAATTAGGCAATTCCCATCAAATTATGCAATATATCCAAAACATAAACATTATTATATGCATTACTTGGGTACAAATAGAATATGCAGAGGGAGAATCCACTTGCCTTGCTCAAAAGTGTCTGGCGGGTCGTCCTCAAACGAATTCGGTTCTTCTACCACACAGTCAGCTTCTAATATAGATTCGCATATCGTACATACAAAGGAAAACACTCACCAAATAAATAAACATACACCATTACATGAATAACATTCACCATTACATGAACATGCATATACCACACAAACTATACGTATAATATTGCTTAGAATAAAACCTAATTTGTATTCATAGTATTAGTCTACATGTATTGACATATATGAATTTTAACTTCTACTTTGGATTGTCAGTAGTGAAAGTTACATGGACATGCGACTATGAAAGTATTTTACATAACATAGCTTAAATGTAATGACTTAACCAATTCTACAGAAATAAATTAATTACCAATTAATTTATTTCTATTATGAATAACAATATCTTTTCAATCTTATCCTTTCTAAAAGAAATAGTCATTATAATAATCAGAGGTGCAAACATTTAATAATAAGTTAACCACTATAATACTTGCATTATTATTAAATTTATATCACTTACCAGTTACGTGTTAAGAAAGTTTCCATTACTTATTTAGTTAGCCTAAATGGATCTATGATAATCAATTTCTAGATAACTTCAAAAATTCACAAAAGAAAATTAACTACTCATCTAGTGTTTTCATCACTAACACATGGTCTATCAAATTCTGTCATTCTTCTTTCTAATCCAAAATTCTATCATAATTATAAACAAATAACATGACTAATACTAATATGCTAATTCATCGTACATATACTCAAAATCAATCGTTCACACGCATGAATTCCAAATCACAATATTTTCCAAAGTATAATAAATAATTTCAAAATTCATGAACTAGTTCAAAACATGATTTTGGAGTTATTAATAAAAATATTTGGGTTGCCTTCAACCTTGCGATGAACGGAAGGGTTCATTCATGGTAAAGTGAGGCACGGCCAGGGATGGGCGAAGACAGAGCGGACGGGGCTCGGTGTTGTGCGCGGACGGTCCGGTCGGGGAAGCGCACGGTGAGTGCGGACGGTCCGGCGAGCAAGGCACGAGTGTGGCGAGGGCGCGGTGCAGACGGACGGTTCGGTCATGACCGAGGCAGGGCACGGACGGTCCAGCGAGCTCCATGGATGGTCCGAGCACGGTGAGGCATCGAGAGAGAGAAGAGCGAGGAGAGGTTGGAGCGGCTGGGTACCGGCTCCATGGGCACGAGCTCACGTTTATAGAGAGGGAGAGAGAGAGCCGGTGAGAGAGTGAATGATGGTCGGCGGCTCTTCGAAATGCCATTGATGGAACGGTCGTTTCTTCTCGAAGTGAATGGGGAAGAGGAGAGGGAAGGGGAAACCGGCGGCCGTTACATTGAATGGGTGGGCACGTGATGAGGGGAGGCGAGGGGCCGAGGCAGCCGAGGGCAGTCGAGGTGCGGACGCCGAGGAGGCGGCGCGCTCGCGCGCCCGCCTGAACGTGCGGGATGGCGGCAGCGCTGCGCGCCCGCGTGGGCGAACCAGGGCGGGGACGAGTCGTGGCCAGGGTGGGCCCACTGGCAGAGAGAGGAGGTGAGAGGGAAAAAGGCGGCGACGGCTGGTGGGCCTCGGCTGGGCCGTTTGGCCTGGCCGAGCGGCTATGGTTTGTTGTTTTTCTTTTTTTCTTTTTTTCTTTAAATATAAGTATACTTTATAATATAAAAAATTCTAATACATCCAATAATAGCTTCTAACACTAAATATTTATATTATATGTGTAAGTTAATTGTGTTTTGAAATAATGAAATACTACTAAAACAATCCTCAATCATTAATTCAATCAAAAATCATCCTCTGAAAAATGAATAAAAGAAATCAAGCACTTGATTTAAAATTTAAAATTTTATCCTCTACTAAGTTTAGGAACTAGTAATGAATTGTTTTAATTGATGGATTTGAGGTGTTACACTCACTATCATGTGAGCTAATGGTACTCGATCCTTGGTAAGTGGCTTTATTGGACTAGGTGCGAGGAACTGATGGGTTATTACGATTTAAGTGTGTTGTTGTCACACCCGGATTTAAAGGATAAAGCCGGGTGCGTCTCATATGTGCGCCAAGAAAGAACATCACATATAATAACAAAGTGTATAGAGATAAATGTCACATATAGTCTAACAAAAATAAATGATAATAATAAAGTGAACTAAATATTATTCCCTGGCACCATAAAGCTGACTGGGAGACACCACCTAGATCAACTCGTATGCTTCATTGTAGGGCGGCTCCTCTTGGACCACTTGCTGTTCACCTGTGGGGGTTTATATATCGCAAGAGTGAGCTCACAAAAGAACATAGCTCAACAAGTTGTGGGGAATAATGTGTATGAACTCACCAAATGTGGGAGTTCTTGTGAAGTGTAAGGCTGATCAACAAAAAAGGGGTTAAATCTGAGCATTGCTTTTAAAAAGTTGGTCAAAATTTTATTAGCATTTACTAAATTTTATTAGCATTTACCAAACCAGAGTAATAAATAGATCAAAATTGATAATAAATCCTAATGCAATGCAAATGAAAAATTGAATTTAATTCCATAAATTAACCTTGTTAGGGTTCGAGCTGCTCATGACCGTGAGCACGACTGATATACCAGTTTTACACTCTACAGAGGTTGCGCATCTTTACCCACAAGTCATGTTACCCATCTGCCAAGTGATCACGACTTTCATACACCTCTACCAAGGAAGTGAGGCAGGGTAACACTACGAGGCCTTTAGAAAGTTCCACTAGCTTCAGAAAACCCTCTACAGTTTCTAGGAAGCTCCAATGCAGGGACCCCTCGCCTGACCGCCATCGTAGCTAAATCAACCCAAGCGCCTCCCTACACTGCCCACTCCCCTACTGCCCTTTCCCCTTTCGGGTAAGGTAGTCCTCCACTAGCTTTCCTAATTAGTCAGCCAAGGGCGTCCTGTACCACCCTTGTGGTAGCACTGTTTTCCCGGGTGGTCGCTCCATGTTCCAATTAACATAATGATCTTATCAAGAACAGTAAATAACAAACTGATAATAAAGGTATGATCATGAATAATGTGTATCTCCATACCCCAAAACCACATAAAGCATTAGCAGGTACTACCCAAAAATTGAGGGTAAACAAGGTATAAAGATAGTCAAACTAGGGTAACCTATTGGGTCCCATCAAAATTAACCTATGCAGATCATTATGATTAATAAGAATATTATTTGGTAAAAAGAAGTGATCAAGGGCACAACTTACCTTCAACAAGCTCCTGCTCAGTAGTCTGCACCTGCTGAACCCCGGGATCCTCTGTAGCTGGCTCGTCTACTCGCATCAATACAAATAGACATGGTATTGCAGAAATTTACATAACACCAAACAACGGAACATAATGCATGATTATATTATATGCATCGTAACGAGATCGTAGGAACCATAATCACTAAATTCAGAGTTACGGTTATCGAGTTATGAATTTTCGAAGTTATTATGTGCCTTGTATAGAATAATTCAAGTGAATAATTTTAGTCCAAATTTCATGGCTAAACAGAGGTACTAGGTGATGAACAATATTAAAACAAAATTATAGCAACTGGAATGGATCAATTTGGAGCTAAAATGGATTAAATATGATTTATGCAAGTTCCTGGAATTATTTTTGTACTAAAAATCAATTTATATGATTAATTATCTGATTTTTCTGCTCTCTGGACTGCACGCCAAATACCAAAGAGTTTTGGGGCTAATCTATAAAAATTCCCCAGACTCAGACTCCTTCTAGGGTGGACTGCGGGTTTGATTCTATGAAGTTTAGGGACTTATTTGAAACCTTGCTCGGTCAAAGGGTTGGGGGATCATCTCAGCCGTTAGTTCAAGCTCCAACCGCCCAGATTAGATCTATGTGCAATGAACTGGTGCACCATCAGGATCATTGATCCGGAGATCAACACCCCATATATACGTGATCAAGGCCATGGGATCATAATCTAAGGGCGCTGGTTGAAACCATTCCAAAGGGAAGGCTGGATCAATCTTGACCGTTCAAATCCTGATCCACGGTCGCGAGTTCTTCTACCCAATCTCACATTCGCGGTGGTGCCGTCGCACACACGGCGGCGCCATGGCCAAGCAAGCCCGGACAAGCACCATAGGTCACAACTCTCGGATCACTTCATTGCAAATCACTGCCCTGACCGAACGAAACCATAAGGGCGCGATAAAATTCTGGCACGGCCTTCCGTTCCCAACCCTCGCGGTGAACAGCGGCGGACGCACCAACGAACCAAAACATAGGCCCCAACGTGCTAACCACACCTAAAATCGGAGTTACATGATGCTACAGCGGGACCAAACCGCAAGGGGAAACGCTCACCGGCAATAGGAGTTGTCGATGCTTAGCCCATGGTGTTAGGCAGGTCCGCGGCGGCTTGCAACCACACCAAGAAATCTCCGTCGCTCTGTAGGTTCCCACACTCGATTACTCCCTTGTGCACGATCTACACTTGCTTCAGGACACCTAGGATTGCTCCACGAGAGTTGGGAGACGACAATGGTGACGAACGACGACGGCGGATCTCATGGCTCAAAGTGGGTCTCGGTGGTGGCGCACGAAATGTGGAGGTCCCCACGCCCGATGATGGCAACTTGGAGATGCTTGCGCGAGGTAGTAGGAGGGGCGCTTTATCCCCAGGTCGCGGTAGAATCCCGAGTCCGACGCCCAGCTCCACGTGTGGTTTGTTTCAACAGTTTCACCACGGAAAGGGGAAGAGAAGGTCTCGACACGCGGGGGCCACTGTCAGTGAAACGGCGTTCGCAGTCTGGTAAGGTTGAGGGAGTGCACGGGGGGAAAAGGTATTGGGCCAGAATCCACCCCTGACGGCCTAGTACAGGTGATTAGTCTTCTTTTTTTTCTTTTCTTTTCTTTTATCCTCTTTTCTTTCTAAATTCAAACTTCAATTCCTATTTAAATTAAAATTTCATGGTAAACTTGTCTCCACATTACATGTTCAAATTAAACATAGTATGGGATGAATTTATTTATTTTTAAATTTATTTTGTATTGACTAGTGTTTCTCTCTTTCCTTCTTTTCCATTTTCAAATCCAAATTCTAATTTAGGTTTGAATTTAAAACCTCAACTCACTATTACATTTTTATTGGTATTATTGTTATTATTGTTACATGCACAAACAAACAAAACTCCAACATGATGCACATTTTATTGAAGAATTATTCACTTGGAACATGTTCCCTAATAGATCGTTTGAATGAGAGAGCATTACACATAGGGTTTTATTTCTTTCTTTATTCTCAAAAGTTGGTTATTACAAATCTTACCCCCCCTTAAAAAGAATCTCGTCCTCGAGATTAGGAAGGACTAGGGAAGAGGTGGGGTAAATCTACTCGTAGCTCTTCTTCGCTTTCCTAGGTAACCTCATCTTCACCATGGTGACTCCATTGTACTTTGCACATTTTGATCACTTTATTCCTTGTGACGAGAGTCAAAGTATCAAGGATCTTGATAGGATACTCCATATAAGTCAGGTCACCTTGAACATTAAGGTCCTCCATTAGTAGTTGTTCATCGGGTACCCTGAGGCACTTCTTTAGTTGAGACACGTGAAGACATCATGTACATCCGCAAGATGATCGGGTAGTTCCAGTTGGTAGGCTACTTCTCCCACTCACTTTAGGATCAAGAAGGGTCCAATAAAGTGAGGGGACAACTTCCCTTTGACTTTGAATCTCCGCATACCCCGGATCGGTGACACCTTCAAATACATGTGATCACCCTCCTTAAACTCTAGTAATCTTCTCCGGGTATCCTGAGAGCACCTAGAGGGGGGGTGAATAGGTGATCCTATGAAACTTGAAAACTTAAGCCACAAAACTTGATTAATCGTTAGCACAATAATTGCCAAGTGGCTAGATAGGAGTCAAAACACAATAACCACAAGAAATCAATCACAGAGATGGCACGGTGGTTATCCCGTGGTTCGGCCAAGACCAACACTTGCCTACTCCACGTTGTGGCGTCCCAACGGACGAGGGTTGCAATCAACCCCTCTCAAGTGGTCCAAAGACCCACTTGAATACCATGGTGTTTTGCTTGCTTTTTCTCAATCCCGTTTGCGAGGAATCTCCACAACTTGGAGCCTCTCGCCCTTACACTTTAAGATCACAAAGAAACACGGAGCAAGGGAGGGATTAGCAACACACTCAAGACAAGAAATCATAGCAACACCACGCACACAAGTCGCAATGAGAGCTCACAACACAACTCAATGAGTTCACCACTCAACTAGAGCTCTAATTGCTATCACAAAGAATCAAAGGCGCGGAATCGATGTCTTGGTGCTTAGGAATGCTTAGGAGATGCTTCGTTTTCTCCTCCATGCGCCTAGGGGTCCCTTTTATAGCCCCAAGGCAGCTGGGAGCTGTTGAGAGCAATCTAGGAAGGCTGATCTTGCCTTCTGTCGACTGGCGCACCGGACAGTCCGGTGCACACCGGACACTGTCCGGTGCCCGATTTCCTTCCATAAATAGCGCAGTCGACCGTTGGCAGCCTGAGAGCCGTTGGCGCACCGGACATGTCCGGTGCACACCGGACAGACCGGTGCCCCTTCTAGCCGTTGGCTCGGCCACGTGTCCCGCGCAGATCGCGCGGCCGACCGTTGGCCCTGCCGACCGTTGGCTCACCGGACAGTCCGGTGCACACCGGACAGTCCGGTGAATTATAGCCGTACGTTGACGATGAATTCCCGAGAGCGACGAGTTCGCCTGTGAACGGCCCACCGGACAGTCCGGTGCACCACCGGACAGTCCGGTGCACCACCGGACAGTCCGGTGAATTATAGCCGTACACCGCCGTCGAAGTCCTGAGAGCAGCCTTTTCCCTCGAGCCAGCCTAGCGCACCGGACACTGTCCGGTGCACCTAGACTGAGCAGACTTTGGCTGCTCGAGCCATCTCTTCTCCAACTCGATTTTTTCTGTTTCCAGCACTTAGACACAATACATTAGTCCATAAAACAATGTACTAAGTCTGAGAAACATACCTTTATCCTTGATTTGTACTTTGTCCACCTTTTTACAATTAGGCACTTGTGTTGGACACTAAATCACCAAAATACTTAGAAATGGCCCAAGGGCACATTTCCCTTTCAATCTCCCCCTTTTTGGTGATTTATGCCAACACAACATAAAGCAAGTAGAACAAGTACAAAATCACCTCAAATAAGAACTCAAATTATTTTGATTCAAATTTGACATATATGGATCACTCTATGCCACCAGTGAGTTTGTTTTTGCAAATCAAACTCAAATTCCTATCTCTAAGTCAGAACCACTTGTAGAGACATAAAGAGAGGTTTTCCAAAGAAATTTGATTAAGGATTTCAAAAACTCCCCCTTTTCCCATAATCAACACTTCTCCCCACAAGAGGCCAACTTTTGACATAAGAGACAATAAAAGAGTTTTGACAGACCAAAAGCTCTAATCTACTATTTTCAAAATTTCTCAAGTGGTAGCTGATCCATCTATTGCTTTGGCCTTTATTTTCTCCCCCTTTGGCATCAAGCACCAAAACGAGATCAATCTTGGCCTCTTAACCCCATTGCCTCACCAAAATCTTCAAATAAGAGTACAAAGGCAATAAGAGTATAAAGATGAACTTGGAAAAGTTACTCTTTTCATCGGAGTGCAGTGGAAGTCTTGCATGGTCCAAGTCCACCTTTTCCCTTTCAATCCTCCTTTGAGACTAAAACAACCAAACTCAAGAATATGGTTAGTCTCAAAGGGTCAAGTTGTAGCACAGCTCCCCCTAAATAAGTGCATCACTTGCAAAAGGACTTGTGAGGTCCAGGGAGTGTTTGTACAACTTGAGCACCACAATAAGCAACAAAATGCAGAATGAACATGATCAAAGGCATAAACATATGTATGCTACAATTCAATCCAAGTTCCGCGAATCTAAGACATTTAGCTCACTACGCAGCCTGCAAAAGGTCTTTTCATCTAAAGGCTTAGTGAAGATATCGGCTAGCTGGTTCTCGGTGCTAACATGAAACACTTCGATATCTCCCTTTTGCTGGTGGTCTCTCAAAAAGTGATGCCGGATGTCAATGTGCTTTGTGCGGCTGTGCTCAACAGGATTTTCCGCTATTCGGATAGCACTCTCATTATCACATTGGAGTGGGACTTTGCTCAGATTGTAGCCAAAGTCCCGGAGGGTTTGCCTCATCCAAAGTAGTTGCGCACAACACTGTCCTGCGGCAACGTACTCGGCCTCAGCGGTGGATAGGGCAACGGAAGTTTGTTTCTTAGAGTTCCACGACACCAGGGACCTTCCTAAGAATTGGCACGTCCCCGATGTACTCTTCCTATCGACCTTACATCCAGCATAGTCGGAATCTGAATATCCAATCAAGTCAAAGTTAGACCCCTTTGGATACCAGATCCCGAAGCAAGGCGTAGCGACTAAATATCTAAGAATTCGGCCACTAAGTGACACTCCTTAGGATCGGATTGAAATCTCGCACACATGCATACACTAAGCATAATATCCGGTCTACTAGCACATAAATAAAGCAAAGAACCTATCATGGACCGGTATGCTTTTTGATCAACGGACTTACCACCTTTGTTGAGGTCGGTGTGTCCGTCGGTTCCCATCGGCGTCTTTGCGGGCTTGGCGTCCTTCATCCCAAACCGCTTTAGCAAATCTTGCGTGTACTTCGTTTGGGAGATGAAGGTACCTTCCTTGAGTTGCTTCACTTGGAACCCAAGGAAGTAGTTCAACTTGCCCATCATCGACATCTCGAATTTCTGCGTCATCACCCTGCTAAACTCTTCACAAGACTTTTGGTTAGTAGAACCAAATATTATGTCATCGACATAAATTTGGCACACAAAAAGATCACCATCGCAAGTCTTAGTAAAAAGAGTTGGATCGGCTTTCCCAACCTTGAAAGCATTAGCAATTAAGAAGTCTCTAAGGCATTCATACCATGCTCTTGGGGCTTGCTTAAGTCCATAGAGCGCCTTAGAGAGCTTACACACGTGGTCGGGGTACCGTTCATCTTTGAAGCCAGGGGGTTGCTCCACGTACACCTCCTCCTTGATCGGCCCGTTGAGGAAATCGCTCTCACATCCATTTGGTACAACCTGAAAGAATGGTGAGCGGCATATGCTAGCAAAATACGAATTGATTCTAGCCTAGCCACAGGAGCAAAAGTCTCCTCAAAGTCCAAACCTGCGACTTGGGCATAACCTTTTGCCACAAGTCGAGCCTTGTTCCTTGTCACCACCCCGTGCTCGTCCTGTTTGTTGCGGAACACCCACTTGGTTCCCATAACATTTTGCTTGGGACGAGGCACCAGTGTCCAAACTTCATTGCGCTTGAAGTTGTTGAGTTCCTCCTGCATGGCCAACACCCAGTCCGGATCTAGCAAGGCCTCTTCTACCCTGAAAGGCTCAATAGAAGAGACAAAGGAGTAATGTTCACAAAAATTAACTAATCTTGAGCGAGTAGTTACTCCCTTGCTAATATCATCCAATATCTGGTCGACGGGATGATCCCTTTGGATCGTCGCTCGAACTTGGGTTGGAGGTGCCTGAGGTGCTTCTTCCTCTTCAACTTGAACATCTTGTGCTCCCCCTTGATCATGCGCCTCCACTTGAGGTACCTGTTCGTCATCTTGGGTTGGGGGATGCACCATAGTTGAGGAAGACGGTTGATCTTGCTCCAATTGTTCCTGAGGCCGTACATCTCCAATCGCCATGGTGCGTATCGCGGACGTTGGAACGTCTTCTTCATCTACATCATCAAGATCAACAACTTGCTCTCTTGGAGAGCCATTAGTCTCATCAAATACAACGTCGCTAGAGACTTCAACCAAACCCGATGATTTGTTGAAGACCCTATACGCCTTTGTATTTGAACCATAACCTAATAAAAACCCTTCTATAGCTTTGGGAGCAAATTTGGAATTCCTACCCTTCTTCACTAGAATGTAGCATTTACTCCCAAATACACGAAAGTACGATACATTGGGTTTGTTACCAGTTAGCAGCTCGTATGAGGTCTTCTTGAGGAGGCGGTGAAGGTAGACCCTGTTGATGGCGTGGCAAGCCGTGTTCACGGCTTCCGACCAAAAGCACTCGGGGGTCTTGAACTCTCCAAGCATAGTCCTCGCCATATCTATGAGCGTCCTATTCTTCCTCTCTACCACACCATTTTGCTGAGGTGTGTAGGGAGCGGAGAACTCGTGCTTGATCCCCTCCTCCTCAAGGAACTCCTCCACTTGAAGATTTTTGAATTCGGACCCGTTGTCGCTCCTTATCTTCTTCACCTTGAGTTCAAACTCATTTTGAGCTCTCCTGAGGAAGCGCTTGAGGGTCCCTTGGGTTTCAGACTTATCCTGCAAAAAGAACACCCAAGTGAAGCGGGAAAAGTCATCAACAATAACTAGACCATACTTACTTCCTCCTATGCTCAGATAGGCGACGTGTCCGAAGAGGTCTTGAAGTAGTCATCACATTCTTGCTGTGATGTGCTCCTCCCACTTGTTTACCTGCTTGACAAGCTGCACAAGGTCTATCTTTTTCGAAATGCACGTTAGTCAAACCTATCACGTGTTCTCCCTTTAGAAGCTTGTGAAGGTTCTTCATCCCCACATGTGCTAAGCGGCGATGCCACAACCAGCCCATGCAAGTCTTAGCCATTAAGCATGCATCTAGACCAGCCTCTTCTTTTGCAAAATCAACTAAGTAAAGTTTGTCGTCTAGTACACCCTTAAAAGCTAGTGAACCATCACATCTTCTAAAGATAGACACATCTACATTTGTAAATAAACAGTTATATCCTATATTACATAATTGACTAACAGATAGTAAATTATATCCAAGACACTCCACTAAAAACACATTAGAGATAGAATGCTCATTTGATATTGCAATCTTGCCTAAACCTTTCACCTTGCCTTGGTTCCCATCACCAAATATGATTGAATCTTGGGAATCCTTATTCTTGACATAGGAGGTGAACATCTTCTTCTCCCCCGTCATATGGTTTGTGCATCCGCTGTCGATAATCCAGCTTGAACCCCCGGATGCATAAACCTGCAAGGCAAATTTAGGCTTGGGTCTTAGGTACCCAACTCTTGTTGGGTCCTACAAGGTTAGTCACAATTTCTTTAGGGACCCAAATGCAAGTTTTATCACCCTTGCATTTTGCCCCTAATTTCCTAGCAACTATCTTCCTATCCTTTCTACAAATAGCAAAGGAAGCATTCAAAGCATGATAAATTGTAGAGGGACCATTCATAACTTTCCTAGAAGCATGAACAAAATTTTTTCTAGGCACATGATGAACATTTTTCCTAGGCATATCTCTACCATGCGTATAGGAAGAACTAGGAGCAAACATAGCATACGAGTCATGTGAATCAAAAGCATTGCAACTCCTATGAGACTATCTTCTATTGTTGTACATAAAAGCATGGTTCTTTTTAGTGCTACTTGCCATAGGGGCCTTCCCTTTCTCCTTGGTGGAGATGGGAGCCTTATGGCTTGTTAAGTCCTTGGCTTCCCTCTTGAAGCCAAGTCCATCCTTAATGGAGGGCTGTCTACCAATCGTGTAGGCATCCCTTGCAAATTTTAGTTTATCGAAATCACTTTTGCTAGTCTTAAGTTGGGCATTAAGACTAGCCAATTCATCGTTTAACTTTGCAATAGAAGCTATGTGTTCACTACAAGCATCAATATCAAAATCTTTACATCTATTGCAAATAACAACATTTTCTACACAAGTTGTTGATTTACTAGCTATTTTCAACTTAGCATTCAAATCATCATTAATGTTCCTTAAGCTAGAAATTGTCTCATGGCACGAAGATAATTCACATGAAAGCATTTCATTTCTTTTGACTTCTAAAGCATGAGATTTTTGTGCTTCTATAAATTTGTCATGTTCTTCATACAATAAATCTTCTTGTTTTTCTAGCAGCCTATTCTTATCATTTAAGGCATCAATTAATTCATTAATTTTATCTACCTTGGTTCTATCTAGGCCCTTAAATAGACATGAATAATCTATTTCATCCTCATCACTAGATTCATCCTCACTTGAAGAAGCATAAGTAGAGACTTGAGTACATACCTTCTTCTCCCTTGCCATAAGGCATGTGTGACGTTCGTTGGGGAAGAGGGATGACTTGTTGAAGGCGGTGGCGGCGAGTCCTTCATTGTCGGAGTCGGACGAGGAGCAATCCGAATCCCACTCCTTGCCAAGATGAGCCTCGCCCTTTGCCTTCTTATAGTTTTTCTTCTTCTCCCTCTTGTTCCCTTGATCCTGATCACTATCATTGTCGGGACAGTTAGCAATAAAATGACCAAGCTTACACATTTGAAGCATGAGCGCTTCCCCTTGGCTTTGGTCTTGCTTGGCTGTCCCTTGCGACCTTTAAGCGCCGTCTTGAATCTCTTGATGATGAGGGCCATCTCTTCATCATTAAGTCCAGCCGCCTCGATTTGTGCCACCTTGCTAGGTAGCGCCTCCTTGCTTCTTGTTGCCTTGAGAGCAAGGGGTTGCGGCTCGTTGATCGGACCATTCAAAGCGTCGTCCACGTACCTCGCCTCCTTGATCATCATCCGCCCGCTCATGAATTTTCCAAGGACTTCTTCGGGCGACATTTTGGTGTACCTGGGATTCTCACGAATATTATTCACCAAATGAGGATCAAGAACGGTAAAGGACCTTAGCATCAGTCGGACGACGTCGTGGTCCGTCCATCGCATGCTTCCGTAGCTCCTTATTTTGTTGATAAGGGTCTTGAGCCGGTTGTATGTTTGAGTTGGCTCCTCGCCCCTTATCATCGCGAACCGTCCAAGCCCGCCCTCCATCAACTCCATTTTGGTGAGCAAGGTGACGTCGTTCCCCTCATGAGAAATCTTGAGGGTGTCCCAGATCTGCTTGGCGTTATCCAAGCCGCTCACTTTGTGGTATTCATCCCTGCACAATGAAGCTAGAAGAACAGTAGTAGCTTGTGCATTCTTATGAATTTGTTCATTAATGAACATGGGACTATCCGAACTATCAAAGTGCATTCCACTCTCTACAATCTCCCATATACTAGGATGGAGAGAGAATAGGTGACTACGCATTTTGTGGCTCCAAAATCCGTAGTCCTCCCCATCAAAATGTGGGGGCTTGCCAAGTGGAATGGAGAGCAAATGCGAATTTGAACTTTGCGGAATACGAGAGTAGTCAAAAGAAAAGTTCGAATTAACCGGTTTCCTTCTCTCGTAGTCGTTGTGGTCGTCGTCCTTTTGGGAAGAAGTAGACTCATCGCTGTCGTCGTAATAGACGATCTCCTTGATGCGCCTCGTCTTCTTCTTTTTCCCTTCCTTCCGTCTATGGCCCGAGCCGAAGTCGGTAGGCTTGTCGTCCTTCAGCTCGTTGACGAAGGATTCCTTCTCTTTCTCGTTGATCACGATTCCCTTCCCCTTAGGATCCATCTCTTCGGGCGGTTAGTCCCTTTGTGAAGAGAACGACTCTGATACCAATTGAGAGCACCTAGAGGGGGGGGTGAATAGGTGATCCTATGAAACTTGAAAACTTAAGCCACAAAACTTGATTAATCGTTAGCACAATAATTGCAAAGTGGCTAGATAGGAGTCAAAACACAATAACCACAAGAAATCAATCACAGAGATGGCACGGTGGTTATCCCGTGGTTCGGCCAAGACCAACACTTGCCTACTCCACGTTGTGGCGTCCCAACGGACGAGGGTTGCAATCAACCCCTCTCAAGCGGTCCAAAGACCCACTTGAATACCACGGTGTTTTGCTTGCTTTTTCTCAATCCCGTTTGCGAGGAATCTCCACAACTTGGAGCCTCTCGCCCTTACACTTTAAGATCACAAAGAAACACGGAGCAAGGGAGGGATTAGCAACGCACTCAAGACAAGAAATCACAGCAACACCACGCACACAAGTCGCAATGAGAGTTCACAACACAACTCAATGAGTTCACCACTCAACTAGAGCTCTAATTGCTATCACAAAGAATCAAAGGCGTGGAATCGATGTCTTGGTGCTTAGGAATGCTTAGGAGATGCTTCGTTTTCTCCTCCATGTGCCTAGGGGTCCCTTTTATAGCCCCAAGGCAGCTGGGAGCTGTTGAGAGCAATCTAGGAAGGCTGATCTTGCCTTCTGTCGACTGGCGCACTGGACAGTCCGGTGCACACCGGACACTGTCCGGTGCCCGATTTCCTTCCATAAATAGCGCAGTCGACCGTTGGCAGCCTGAGAGCCGTTGGCGCATCGGACATGTCCGGTGCACACCGGACAGACCGGTGCCCCTTCTAGCCATTGGCTCGGCCACGTGTCCCGCGCAGATCGCGCGGCCGACCGTTGGCTCACCGGACAGTCCGGTGCACACCGGACAGTCCGGTGAATTATAGCCGTACGTCGACGATGAATTCCCGAGAGCGACGAGTTCGCCTGTGAACGGCCCACCGGACAGTCCGGTGCACCACCGGACAGTCCGGTGAATTATAGTCGTACACCACCGTCGAAGTCCCGAGAGCAGCCTTTTCCCTCGAGCCAGCCTGGCGCACCGGACACTGTCCGGTGCACCACCGGACAGTCCGGTGCACCCAGACTGAGCAGACTTTGGCTGCTCGAGCCATCTCTTCTCCAACTCGATTTTTTCTGTTTCCAGCACTTAGACACAATACATTAGTCCATAAAACAATGTACTAAGTCTGAGAAACATACCTTTATCATTGATTTGTACTTTGTCCACCTTTTTACAATTAGGCACTTGTGTTGGACACTAAATCACCAAAATACTTAGAAATGGCCCAAGGGCACATTTCCCTTTCATATCCGCATAGCTTTTCTGTCTTGACTACACGGTTCTCAAGTTCTCCCTTATCAAGCGTACTTGTTCTTCTGCCTCTTGTATAATTTCTAGCCCAAATAATTGCCTTTCACCAGTTTGATCCTAATACAGTGGAGTCCTGCATTTTGTACCATATAAAACCTCGAACGGGGACATCTTCAAACTTGCCTGGTAGCTATTATTGTAAGAGAACTCCACATACGGCAAACTCTAATCCCAACTACCGCCATGTTTAAGAGCACAAGCTCTTAACATATCCTCCAGTACTTGGTTGGTCCTCTCTGTCTACCCATCAGTTTGCGGATGGTAGGCCGAACTGAAATTCAACTGTGTGTCCAAGCACTTGTGCAACTTCTGCCAAAACCGAGAAGTAAACCGTGATCCTCGGTCTGACACGATCTTCTTAGGCACCCCATGTAGACAAACTATCTGAGCCAATTACAACTCTGCTAGCTTGGCTCCTGTGTAATTAGTTCTCACAGGAATGAAGTGAGCCACTTTTGTTAGTCTATCCACAATCACCCAAATGGAGTCATACCCTGCAGGAGTGCGGGGTAGACCAACCATGAAGTCCATGCCAATTTTGTTCCCACTTCCACTCGAGTATCTTAAGCGGGTGAAGTAATCCAGCAGGTGTCTGATGCTCGACTTTTGTCACAACCCAACCAAGTTATCGGGCCCACGTACACCAATCCTTGCCCTCAGGGCCTTGGATGGATATGTAAGTGAATTAGATAACTTACTCGGGGTGCCGAGTTTTGATGAACTCGTTCATTCCCAAGGACCATTCACCATAGTTGCAAGTAGTACAATAACCCAACAAGAACATAAACTTTAAATACAGGAGTTGAGCGAAAGACTTTACAATAAAATATTGTACATCAACAGACCTTTAAAGTAAACAAACCAAGTAGTATGTGTTATTATTATTACATGCCTAGGGTAGATTCAAGTGCTAACTTATTACAACACCTCGGAAGAAGCTATCTTCCCGCAGTACACACATAATGAACATAAGCAAAAGTAGAAGCCTTCAGTGTGAGTTTAACAAAACTCAAAGGCGTCAATGGTCTCTCCTTCAGCAACAATGGGAATAAAACCCTGAGTACGCAATTACTCAGCGAGACTCACCCAACTAAAGAAAAGACTCTCAAGGGTATGCTAGATTGTTGGGAATCAAGGTAAAGCTTACCAAATTTCAAAGACTCCGTTTTGTAGAAAAGATTACTAGTAGTGGATCCTTATGCCAATCTTTTACTTCACAATTTAAATACTTTTCCTGAATCTGGATTTGCCTAATCTAGAACATTCGCTTGTCCTACACTAGCTTCATTTTAGCAGCTTTACTTTCACTTGTTATCTATGATGAGGGTCGAAGATCCAGTCATCATATCCGAGAAGTTCGGCGATCTAAATCGATTAATACCCAGCTGGGGATCTCCAACCACACGACATATGTAGCACTTAACCCTTCCATATGTCAACTTGCCACCGGGTTTCTCAAGACCAGAACGGGTCCCCGCCAACCGAGACCTCAGTACCCCACCATCCAGCCTCTTGCCTGGTGGATACATGATACTCTCGCCATCTCTCCACTCCCATTGCCGGCTGACCTTTCTAGTATTGGTCCAGCCGAGGCTAAGCTTACCCATGACGAGGCATGTGGCCAGTTAAAGGGTCCTAGATCAGCAGGCCAACAATCATGCGGTCCTTAAACGACATAGACGGGCGACCTTTCCTGCTCAACGTCTGGTCTCATCTTATTATTTATCTCCCAAAACCATGTACATGACAGAGGTACAATACTTGAATAATGAATTCATCATCGCGAGTGATGCCTTCATTACTACAAGTTTCTTTTTCATAAAACCCATATCCAGTGTGACACATCATTCTTTTTAAATAAACAACTTTTAGTTTTCTAAGTAGGACTAAGCCTCATTTGTTTTGGATATAAAACAGGTATCAAGGAAGATAATCAAATTTCAAGGAATGGAATGCATCAATTGTTTCATCACTCAACTCCTATCACCTAATGCAGCATATAAGTGATAAAAGTTTTAAAATAACAAGGAGGTGGCAAATGCACCGGGGCTTGCCTTAATGAGGAGGAGAGTCAGGCTCTTGTACTAGGATGTTGCAGATAGCAGCAAACCCTACTAGGTCACCTTCTCGAGGACTTTCAGAGACAACTTCAGTGGGAGAAGTTTTAGATGTAGGAACAGGCTCCTCTTCCACTTCCACTTCAAATTCTTCTTCTAGGTGCTCTACAAGTCAATTAGAAGTATATGAATGCTCATGTAATGATATGCTATGCAAACTTTCATTTCGAGAGAGGTGGAAGGGTCACATATTCTTAATTACACTTATGTTTCTGGGTAATATAGCCTTTGTCTAAAGGGATCAAATTAATCTTTCTTTAGAAATTCAGAGAACTATATATATACTAAAGTTGATCAACTTGCTGCTTAACATTTTGTATAACTTGAGTTTGACATAACTCTATATCAGTATCAAAACTTAGGGTTTATAATATTATACTTAACTAGTTCCTGGTTCTCTAGGTAAAACAACTCCAAACAGGCTCAAATTTTTACAAGGAGCTATTCTAAGGGCATGTCATCTTTCTACAAATTTTTATGATTTTTGGACCTATGGTTTTATTTCTAAAATTCCTTAAAGCCTCCCAAGGGTACTTTTAAATAACTAGGAATTCACTTGATGCTGCAAAAATCTTACAACTAATTTTATCAAAAGTTAAACAATTTTGTGGACTCTAGAAAATTGGTTTCACTATTTTATCATTTTCCTACATTTTCAAGTGTAATTTACTAGTTGACAGGAAAAAGAAAAAAGATTCAACGGTAGTGGACCGAAAATCAACAGGCTCGGCCCACGAACGCATAAGAAATGGCCCCCACATGGGCCGCCAGTGCCTGCATTATAGATTTGCGCGAAGGCCCCTATGTATTCGAATAACCAGTAAAGAACCCCATGTACTATTTATGTGTCTCACTGACATTTGCACATAGGCCCTCAGCTTCCCTTCTATTCATGAACTTTGGTCCATAATTTAACTCCGACGAGCGTCGGCCATTCGCCGCCTAGACCCATCGACGGTGAGCATCCCCGATGAAACCGAGCCTACCAAAGTGATCCCCGAGACTTACCTCCTATTTCCCCTAAGTTAATCAACCTGAAATCACCTAGAGCCACACTAGCTATGTTGACGGTGGATCGATAAGCTCTGGTGAGGTGTACCGAGTTCTTGAGCACGGTAGGGTTCAATCCAAGGTCACGACGAGTACCAGTAATTCATCAAACATACGGTGCCCACCAAGGTTTGCCCAGAGAAGTTACAGTCCGGCCGATCGACGTGGACACTGCCCTCGGCGATGTTCACCGACAGACACCACGGTTTTCTAGTTAACCCTATATGGTAGAGTTCAAACGGGCAAGCGCATAAGCTTCACCATGACCTATAGACTGCAAAACATGAGTTAAGCAAGGATGACCAACCTCAGGAAAGGCTGACCACGCAGTTGCACCACTCGGCAGCGCTGGTGACCACTGATGGGGGAAACTGGTGTTCTTGGCTACCGATGGTGGAACAGGGGAAACAAAGGGTGGCTTGGGTGCGTAACAGAGAGACAGGACTGAGAGCACGCTCAATTTAAAGGGAGTCACCACGACGGTGGTCAATTTGACCGTTGAATCACGGCGGTGGCGATAGCCTGAGGAGCTCCACGTTAGCCTCATGGTGTCCATAGGCTAATAAAGTGGTGGACCTACCGCAGACTCTTTACGACGGTGTAACACGAGGGCCTCCAACCAGCTGTGTGGATGGCCGGAGCGTCCGGTGGCTTGCTATGGTGGCGGTGAATGAAACACGGTGCGAACACGTGGTGTCCGTGGCTCCAGCGGTAACTCGATCAATGAATCCGAGCCAGAGATCCTTTTACCCCTTCATTGATTCACATCTCTGTCGCACCAATCATGGCGCGAGCTCGAATCACGGCGGAGGGATGTTGGTGGCTGGCACACGGAATTCAATCTTGTTCAGTTCACTGTACCATGGTGATGCTCATTCAGCGTGCCTGACAGAGCCGTTTGAGAGTCATTTCTCTTCGACTCTCATTCAACAACCTACCAAGCCGACCATAGCAAAGTTGTTGTCCATCATGTCAGCTTTAATTTTGTTATAAGGTTCTTGTTCATACCTCCACTCGATCAAGCACAATTCGGTTCTAAAGTTGATCTAATACCACTGTCAGTCTAACTTTCAGACCAACATACGACTGACAGCTCAACTTTCAGGCCATTTTGCTCCAAATTCTGTACAGCTCTAGGGCTCAATCGCTTAATCAAAATTGGACTACCTTAATAGCTTTACAAATTTGTTGTAGTGACTCATAGCAAAATTGTAACACCCTGAATTTGGGGGTATAAAATTTCTTTCCTAATATCCATCAAATTCAGGTGTTACTCTCTCTTTTCCCTACTTTTCTTTTTTCTTTCCTAATAGTGAAGAATTATTTTAGTTTATATTGATTTGTAAGCCCAGTAAAGTAAAACCCTAGGGAGTGCTTTGATTGTCGCATCGTGCTGGAGTGCATTTGCTTTCTGTTTAGCGTATTGTCTTGGTGTGTATCCATTTATTTCGTAGCTCTTTCTTGTCTATAATTATGAATAGGAATAAACAGAAAAGGAAGAAAATAGAAAAAAAGCTTTGCTTCTCCAATCTTCTTAGCCGGTCCAGCCTCACCCCTCGGCCCACTCCCGCACGCAGACCCAACCGGCTCCTTCCCCTCCTCCCTTTCCTCGGCCTGCCCGCGGCCACGGCCTACTCGGCCAGCGCGCCACCCCCTTCCTCGGCGGCCCACGCCTCGCGCCCCTGCCTCTCGCGGCCCATCCTGCTCGCGTGCGAAGCACAGCTGCGCCCAAACCCTAGAGCGCGCCCAACCGCTCCCCAGCGCGTTGACGGAACCTCCCAAGTCATTAGGCCCACCTACATTTGTCCTTGTCCAATGGACTTTAGACAACCCTGTAGGTGCACCTGATCACTTTAGACAGTTGTCCTACAGTATGAAATTTACTTTCGCAAGTTTTACCCATCAAAGTAAAAGACTTTCAAGGATATGCTGGCTTTTGGGGATCAAGGTATGGCTTATCAATAATCAAAGACTCTGTTTGCAGAAATGCTTACTAGTAGTGGATCCTTAAAAATCCAAATTTTACTTGTCAGATTTAAGTAAAGTTACCTGCATCTAGAGTTCTTTCTTACCTAGTTCAATCACTTGACCTGTACTAGCCAATTTCTTATCCACCCTTCATATTCACTGGAATGCTACGTGTAAGTTAGTGACCAAGTCTTCATGTCCACGAGGTTACCACGATCCGAATTGATTATACTCAGCTGAGGATCTCCAATCACATGACATATGTAGCACTTAACCCTTGCATATGTCAACTCGCCACCGGGGTTCTTAAGACTAGATCAAGTTCACGCCAACCGAGAACACAGATACACCACCGTCCAGCCTCTTGCCACGGAGGGTACACGCTACTCTCGCCATCTCTCCACTCCCATTGCGTGTTATCTTATTCTGATATTAGTCTGCCCGAGGCAAAGCTTACCCATGATGAGGCATGTGACTAGTTAAAGGGTCCTTGGTCAGCAGACCTACATCGAGAAGGTCCTTAATCGACTCAGACGGAGACACTACACTGAGACTTTCTTCTCGTGCAAGTCACCCGCCTGTTCTCAGCTATTATCATTTCAAATCCAAAGTTTGGTTCCTGGCAGAGGTACATCTTTTTCGATGTTGAACCCATCATGGCCATGATGGATCCATCATCAAGTTTTATTTTTGAAAACATCCACCCACATTGAAGCATCATCTTTTGTCAAAACAAAACATTTTGTTTTTCTAGAGCAAGACTAAGCATAAGAAAAACCTTTTTGTAAAACAGGGGTTGTAAGGAGAAGTAATCGAATCCAAGGAAGGAAATGCAACAACTGGCTTAACACACAACTCCTATCACCTAATGCATCAAGTAAGTGAGAAAGATTTCAAAATAGCAAGGAGGTGGCAAATGCACTAGGGCTTGCCTTGTGTGATAGGTGAATCAGGCTCTGCTCCGCAGATATCAAAGTAAAAGCAGTTTCCTGCCTGAGGTTCTTCAGGTGGTGGTGGTGTAGTCCTGACTTCTTCAACTTCTATCTCTTCTTCGTTTTCTATACATAGCCATATATAATCATGAATGCTCATGTAATGCTCATGAGAATGTAAAGATAATAAAAGTATATTATCTAATGTCTTGAATATAACTTTCCTTCACGGATCTCCGGGAAACTAGGGTTTTTGGAGTCTATAGTGAAGTTCATAGCGCAGGGGGTTAGGGTTTTGGGTTCTAAGTAACAAACATGGTTCAAATCATACCAAATTTTACCCAAGGCTTCTAAATAATATTTGAAGTTTACCTAAAAAGTTTGGTGAATTTTGGAATTATTAATTATTCTCTAAAATTCCAGAAGTATGGGTTTTGGCTATTTTAAATATTCCAAAATTCCTTATTGGAACTAAAAATCATGAATCTATTTTTATTAATTACTATAGAAAATTAGGAGCCTAGCAAAATTGGTTTGGTATTTTTAGCATTTTTCTATAATTTTCTAGAAATTCTTTAAGTCTAGAAGATAAAGAAAAAGGAAAAGATGCTACAGGATTGGGCTAAATCTGGCCCGAGCCAGCCCAAACCCAGGTGAAAACGCGCCCATGCGCTGTCCATTTTGCGCAGAGAACCCTGACGGTTTGAAGTTTCTATAAAGAGTCCTTTCTACTATTCCTCTGTCTCGCTGACACTTGTAGAAACACCACCGCATTCTGATTTCTTCACAACACGCAGTCCACGACGCCACACGGTGGGGAACCGAACTCCGGCGAGCCTACACCGGCCGATTCACGCAATAACCGGTGCCCTACTTCGGCGTAGACCTAATTCAGGCCCTAACAAGTGTTTCCCCACAACTAATTTCACTATCGGAGCTCTAACACGCTCTTTCCACAGTGACAGCGGGCACCACGGGTAATCAAACGCGTTCCTGGCGATCTAAGGGGTCCTAGTCCAATTGGTGGGGTCGGGGAGCATCAGGAGAACCTAAGGATGCTGAAACAAGAGAGCAGGGAGCATGATCAGACCTGAGATTTGCTGACCACGGTGAGGGCACTACCACGGCATCGGAAACAGAATTTGGGGGAAATGGGAAATTGGAGAGTTGTGGTGGCTAATCGGCGGCAAGAGCGGGTGCTCAGGCTTGGTGATGACCCAACACAGCAGACCGTGCCGTCAATTTATAGTGTGCTTGAGCGGTGGTGATCAATTTGGATGAGATGCGCTGGCGGTCGAGAGGGGAACTGAGTCACTGGCGCGGTGATTCGTGGCCTTCACCGTGGTAGACCCACCGGCGACGAGCCAGGGTTAAGGAGCGGTTTACGATGACTCACCACAACGTGGTAAAGCATCGAGGCACGTAGCCAGGCCGGATAACGGCGAATGGCGGTGATGCCAGTGCGATCGTCCGTGGCGGGACACGATGGCCGCAGTGAACAGGAGCTCAAGTTCGTCCACCCGACGATCTTTACCACCCTGAGCCACATCCGGTACGGTGCTGAGCCCGAATCGCAACGGCGCCAAGAATCCCAGCGCAAGATCACCGGTGGCGAAAGGGGGATGAATTTGGGATCTTTTTCAGTCACTATACAATGGAATTCATATTCAGTGCGCTTGACAGCCTAATTTGCAGGGCCTAGATCTCAAATCTTTACATAACAACTTGCTAATCTGCCTGTAACAAAGTTGTTGCCCAATGATCCAGCTACAATCTTGCTATAGCAACCATAGCCAAACACTCACTAGATCATGGTTGAATTCCAGTCCAAAGATTGCCCAATCTCACTGTTAGTCTGAATTCAGACCTAGGGCAGTTTGACAGCTCAACTTTGGGCTCATTTTACTCCAAATTTTTCATGTGACCAAGGCTTAATCCCTATAGCAAAGTTATTCCCCTTACATAGCTCTACAAATTTGATGTGCTGACCCTAAGCAAATTCCACATAATTTGGAAGATACAGGGCTTCAAAGTTGATCCCTTTTTCTGAAATTCAGACTTAGCCATTGGAGCACAAATGTGGCCTTTTTGCAAATAAGACCAAAACTTATGGTTTCATTTGCAATTCTCCAAATATGTGAACCATATGACTTAAGACACCCTATTTCCATGATTTTTGCACTTAGGCCCAAAATGTGCACACTTTTACAAATAACCCCCTAGGGTTTTAGTCTAGGGTTTTCTAGGGGTCCATTTAGGGTTTTTGGTACTTCTAGGGTTTGGATGTTATCAATTCCTATTAGAGCTGGTATCTTATGACTATTTCTCATGAGTTTTGAAAATTTAACTCATTTGGGCTTTATTGACACCCTAAGTTCAAATTAGGGTTAAGTATCCTACCCTAGGGTTTTACCCATAACATGTCACATCAGTACAACTTGTTTGAAATTTTTGCCTAGTGAATGCATTCTAAGTGTAACAATCACATGATATGCTGATGCTCATGATGTTATGCTCAAGTTTTAGTGACAGTAACACCAGGGATGTTACATCCTTCCCCCCATAAAAGAATCTCGTCCCGAGATTAAAAGTCCTAGGACAAGTAATGGAAAAGGAAACGTGTCATACTTTTATTTCCTTATTTTTGGTACAAGGTAGGGGTGGTATGGGGTTCATTCCTCTATTACAACAAGTGTACATATCTTACTTACACGAAGCTAAAAAGCCTGGGAAATTCTTGTCTAAAAAGTCTTGAGTTTCCCAAGTAGCTTCATCTTCCGTGTGTTGGTTACACTGTATCTTGTAAAATTTGAGAGTTCTTCTTGGGGTAATCCTATCCTTTTGATCCAAGACTCGAATAGGGTGCTCGGAATATGTCAAGTCTGGTTCTAAGGCAACATCTGTTACTTCAATTGTTCGATCAGGAACCCAAAGATACTTCTTCAATTGAGACACGTGGAACACATTATGCACAACAGACAATGTTTCGGGTAACTGGATTCGGTATGCCACTGGTCCATATCTTTCAAGGATAGGAAAAGGACCAATGTACCGGGGCGCAAGCTTCCCCTTTACCCCGAAACGTGATACACTCTTCATTGGTGAAACTTTCAGGTAGACATAATCTTTAACTTGAAAGTACAAGGGTTTTCGTCGCCTGTCTGCATAACTCTTTTGGCGAGCTTAGGCTTCTTTGAAATTATGAATTATTCGCCTAACCTTTTCTTCTGTTTCCTTTACCATATCAGGCCTGAAGAAACATCTTTCACCTGGTTCCGACCAGTTTAACTGAGTACGACACCGTCGTCCATACAAAGCTTCAAAGGGTGCCATTTTGATGCTCTCTTGAAAGCTATTATTGTATGAGAACTCCGCTAATGGTAAACAATCATCCCATTTTTGTGGGAATTCCAAAACACATGCTCGCAACATATCTTCAAGTATCTGATTCACCCTCTTTGTCTACCCACTGGTTTGGGGATGGTAGGCCGAACTGTGAAGCAACTTGGTACCCAGGGATTTATGAAGTGCTTCCCAAAACTTGGCTACAAATTGCGGTCCATGATCTGACACTATGGTCTTTGGAACCCCATGCAGACTAAGAATACGAGCAACATATAATTGGGCATAGACAACAACCGGATGATCTGCTTTGACTGGCAGAAAATGGGCTATCTTGCTAAGTCGATCAACTATAACCCAAATAGAATCATATCCTTTTGCTGTCCTGGGCAATCCCACAATAAAGTCCATGCTTATATCCTCCCATTTCCAAGTTGGGATAGGTAAAGATTGCAATGGACCAGCAGTTTTCATGTGTATGGCTTTGACACGTCTGCAAGTGTCGCATCTCGCCGATCTCCTCATTCTTGGGCACAACTATGCAATTATTAAACCAAACAATGCCTTGATCATTTTTTCTGAAGCAGTTGGCTTTACTGGCCTTCATTTTCTCATGAATGTGTTTCATACCCACATCATTTGTTTGGGCATTAATTATCCTTTGTAAGAGAACTGACTCAAGCTTCAAGTGATTTGAAATTCCATGTTGAATCATTCCCAGGTTTAACTTCTCCATTTCTTGGCATAATGTAATGTCAGAAGTCTTTAGCGTAAGACAGTGACAGGAAGCCTTGTGACTTAATGCATCTGCAACTACATTGGCCTTGCATGGGTGATAATGAATTTCCAATTCATAGTCCTTAATAAGCTCAAGCCATCGCTTCTGTCTCATATTCAGCTCTGACTGGGTGAAGATATACTTCAAGCTTTTATGATTTGTATAGATATGACAGATATTCCCCAGCAGATAATGACGCCATATTTTTAGGGCATGAACCACAATAGCTAATTCCAGGTCATGAGTTGGATAATGCTCTTCATGCCGGTGCAACTGCCTTGAAGCGTAGGCTATCACTCGGCCCTCTTGCATTAAAACACAACATAACCACTGCCTGATGCGTCACAATACACATCAAAAGGCTTTTCAATGTCCGGTTGAGCTAATACCAGAGCAGTGGTCAATAATACTTTCAACTGTTCAAAGGCTTCATTGCATTTTGGGGACCAGTTAAACTTTGTATCATTCTTCAATAAACTTGTGGTTGGCTTCACAAGCTTGGAAAAATCTGGAATACATCGGCGGTAATAACCAGCCAGTCCAAGGAAACTTCGGACTTGATGCACCGTAGTTGGTGGTCTCCATTCCAAAATTTCCTTGACCTTGCTGGGATCGACCGCAATCCCTTTGGCAGACAATACGTGTCCTAAAAATTGGATCTCCTCCAGCCAAAACATGCATTTACTGAATTTAGCATATAGTTGATGCTCCCTTAAGCGCGTTAATACAATCCGCAAATGTCGAGCATGCTCCTCTTCATTCTTGGAATATATTAAGATATCATCAATGAATACCACCACAAATTTATCCAGCGCGGGCATGAATACCGAGTTCATCAGATATGTGAAGTGGGCAGGAGCATTTGTTAGTCCAAAAGACATAACCAAATATTCAAATAATCCATACCGCGTAGTGAATGCGGTCTTTGGTATATCTTCTAGTCAGATACAGATTTGATGATAGCCCGACCTGAGGTCAATCTTAGAGAAGACCCTTGCTCCAATCAGTTTATCAAATAAGATATCAATCCGGGGAAGAGGGTACTTATTTTTTATTGTGACCTCATTAAGGGGTCTATAATCCACGCACATCCGAAGTGTTTGGTCCTTCTTCTTAACAAAGATGGCTAGACAACCCCAAGGTGACGAGCTTGGTCGAATGAATCCCTTTTCTAGCAAATCTTGTAATTGTGTCTTGAGTTCTGCCAACTCATTCGGAGGCATTCGGTACAACCTTCTAGAAATAGGAGCCGTACCGGGCTTCAACTCAATCACAAATTCTACATCTCTCTCTGGAGGCAATCCAGGCAGATCTTCCGGAAAAACGTCCGAGAACTCACATACTACCGGAATATTTTGGATCTCTGGTATGATGGCTTCATAAACTTTGCCAAATGGTTTAGCTACAGTGGCTACAGGAATGGACAAGAGAACCTCTTCCTGAACATAGCTCAACCTGATGGTTCTCAGATCAGTGTTGAGGATAGCTTTGTGTTGGGCTAACCAATTCATGCCCAATATTACATCTATATCTTGGCCTTTTAGAACAATCATATTTGCAGGAAAGTTCCATTTAGCCAATGTTACGGGCACATGGAAAGCCACTTCTTTAGTGAATATTTGTCCCCCAGGCGAATGAATAGTAAACCCTTCCCTTGATTCAGTATATGGAATGCAATGTTTCTCCACAAACTTATTGCTTATGGAAGTATGCGAAGCACCGGAATCAAAGAGAATAATTGCAGGGTGATTGGCCACGAGAAACGTACCCATCATGACCGGTTCTCCCTCCGGTGTTGTGGCCACTTGCGTCTAATAGATTCGCCCAGTTTTCTTCATATTCTTGCCCGCTATATTGTTTGCCATGTTTCCCTTTCCTTGGCTGGAACTCCCAGAACTCTGTTGATTATTTGGTCTGTTCTGCTTGGGATATGGGCAGTCCTTGATAAAATGTCCAGACTTCCCACAATTAAAGCAGCTTGTTGAAGAGCTTGGGAGGATGGGGAAACGAGTACCAGGGGCACCCGGCTGAGTGGTTGAGGTGGGGGTAGTGAAGGGGCATATAAAGACAGGTTGTTTAAAGGGGTAGGAGGGAGGACATGGTGATGAACGGTTTTGGTTAAAAGGTCGGATCACCAACCTTTGTCGCTTCTCAAGCCCCTGGTTGGGCCTGTCACCTCCATAGCCCTTTGATTTTCCTGGGCCTGCATATTTGGCTTCGAATGCCAGTGCCGTACTGACAGCCCTGCTGTAAGAAAGGTCAAGACAGGTGGCCATCTTCCGTTGTAACCGGTCATTAAGGCCCCTCATAAAATAGTTTTTCTTCTTTAGGTCAGTGTTGACCTGATCAATGGTATACTGGGACAAATGGTTGAACTTGTTGAGACCTTGTTTAAGCTTCATAAATTCTTCTTGTTTCATATGGAGCACCCCTTCTGGAATGTAGTGCTCCCGAAATGCCAGTTTGAATTCATCCTAGGTAACTTGATGACCAGCAGGCTGGATAGCCACATAATTTCCCAACCAGGTGCTGGCAGGGCCTCGCAACTGCTGTGCTGCAAATAAGGGCTTCTGAGTCTCCGTGCATCGGAGGAGCCCAAACTTCTGCTCGATAACCCGAATCCACTCATCTCCCTCAAGGGGATCTTCAGCCTTGAAAAATAGCGGGGGACGCGTTTCTGAAAAATCCAAATATGAAGTTTCGTGGGGTCCTTGCGAATACGCTCTCCCGCCCTGTTGTTGAAGTTGTTGTCCCGCCATTTCATGAAGAAAGCGGGTGTTATTGGCTGTTGCATTGACTAAGGCAGCGATAGCCTCAGCCAAGGTTGGAGGTTCTGGTGGCGGGTTAGGAGTAGTCTCCCGTCCTCGGGAGCTTCCCGCACCATCCTGTCCATGAGTTCTAGACGACATCTGAGGCAAAGAAACATTTGGGAGAATATAATATGCCAAAGCACACCATAATTTTACATTACTTAAAGGTAATGATACAGACTCGAATTTACAATAGGATTACATTACCTATTTTACATCATATCTAAACTATACTATTCTAGTTTATTATCACTTTTAGTAGCTTCACTATCGGGCGTAGGAGACCATTCATCAATCAGCTTCATAGAGGGAGGGGGCCTGAAAAGGTCCAATTCACCACCAAGTGCTTCTCCCGCTGCTCTAGAAGGTCTGGCTCCCATTCCGATAGGATCGACAGGTACGTCAGGGTGCAGTCGTGAATACAACTCATGAACTTCCTCATGTAGTGTATTACAATACACCTGCAAGTTGTCGAAAGCCGTACTAAGCTCCTCCACATGGGCTCGAGCTTTGGCTTCCTTGGCCCAAGCAAGTGAACGTGAGTTAACAGCCCAATCGAGCGCTAAATCTCGTTCAGCAAGTTGGTCTTGCAGGTGTCGGATGTCAGCTCTCAACTCATTTATTCGTTGACCATCCTCGACCCACACATTATTTCTGTGGCGTAACTCCGATCGAAGCCGCTCTACCTGAGCTTCTAGATCACCAATTGGATCATTGCTGCCACTGCTACAATTCTCATGCCTTGGGGCTAGTTGGTGCCGAGGCACGCCAATTGGTCCAGTGGATTTGCGCGCGGTTTTCCTTGTGCGTGGTGGCATATCTCTAAGGGGGAAAATCTTATTAATATAGTTTGTAACATGATGCATGCATAATTACAGAATCAACCTTAGTTGATTCAAAACCTTCTATACATCGCACTCTGCTATCTGGTCGTTAAATAGGTACTTTAGAAGGTAGTTAGATAAGGAGGAAAGAACTTTTCTTAGATAAGTCTTTGAAAATTCTCTTTGAAAATGCCTCATAACATCTATAGAGATGGGCTTCGCTCCGATACCAGCTTTGACGGAACATCCCAAGTCATTAGGCCCACCTACAGTTGTCCTTGTCCAACGGACTTTAGACAACCCTATAGGTGCACCTAATCACTTGTTAAGTTCGGTATCTGAATTCCTTTCCTTTCCCAAGAGCGTTTCACCCGTCACGTAGACATTACAACACATCGGAGAAACGAGGATGCGGAAGCAGCTACAATAATTTACTTTATTTTAAAGTAAGAAAGAGTAGAATTATTACAGACCAGAGCAAAACATAGGAGTGCTCATGTAATATTATTACATAACCTGGGAGGCAAAAACCCCTCCCGATAAACATTAAACAAAAGTTTTTAGTGGAGGACACCTCCTCCCGAGTCTTCAGTCTTGATTTTCTTCTTTAGGCACCACCTTTGAACAAAAGAAGCAAAAGTTTGTCGCTTCCTCACCTAAAACAACATGGGACAAAGCCCTGAGTATGAAATGTACTTTCGCAAGTTTTACCCGTCAAAGTAAAAGACTTTCAAGGATATGCTGGCTTTTGGGGATCAAGGTATGGCTTATCAATAATCAAAGACTCTATTTGCAGAAATGCTTACTAATAGTGGATCCTTAAAAATCCAAATTTTACTTGTCAGATTTAAGTAAAGTTACCTGCATCTAGAGTTCTTTCTACCCTAGTTCAATCACTTGACCTGTACTAGCCAATTTTTTATCCACCCTTCATATTCACTGGAATGCTACGTGTAAGTCAGTGACCAAGTCTTCATGTCCGCGAAATTACGGCGATCCGAATCGATTATACTCAACTGAGGATCTCCAATCACACGACATATGCAGCACTTAACCCTTGCATATGTCAACTCGCCATCGGGGTTCTTAAGACCAGATCAGGTTCACGCCAACCGAGAGCATAGATACACCACTGTCCAGCCTCTTGTCATGGAGGGTACACGCTACTCTCGCCATCTCTCCACTCCCATCGCGTGTTATCTTATTCTAGTATTAGTCTGCCCGAGGCAAAGCTTACCCATGATGAGGCATGTGACCAGTTAAAGGGTCCTCGGTCAGCAGGCCTACATCGAGAAGGTCCTTAATCGACTCAGACGGAGACACTACATTGAGACTCTCTTCTCGTGCAATTCACCCGCCCGGTCTCGGCTTTTATCATTTCAAACCCAAAGTTTGGTACTTGGCAGAGGTACATCTTTTTCGATGTTGAACCCATCATGGTCATGATGGATCCATCATCAAGTTTTATTTTTGAAAACATCCACCCACTTTGAAGCATCACCTTTTGTCAAAACAAAACATTTTGTTTTTCTAGAGCAAGACTAAGCATAAGAAAAACCTTTTTGTAAAATAGGGGATGTAAGGAGAAGTAATCAAATCCAAGGAAGGAAATGCAGCAACTGGCTTAACACACAACTCCTATCACCTAATGCATCAAGTAAGTGGGAAAGATTTCAAAATAGCAAGGAGGTGGAAAATGCACCGGGGCTTGCCTTGTGTGATAGGTGAATCAGTCTCTGCTCTGCAGATATCAAAGTAAAAGCAGTTTCCTGCCTGAGGTTCTTCAGGTGGTGGTGGTGGTGTAGTCCTGACTTCTTCAACTTCTATCTCTTCTTCGTTTTCTATACATAGCCATATATAATCATGAATGCTCATGTAATGCTCATGAGAATGCAAAGATAATAAAAGTATATTATCTAATGTTTTGAATATAACTTTCCTTCATGGATCTCCGGGAAACTAGGGTTTTTGGAGTCTATAGTGAAGTTCATAGGGCAGGGGGTTAGGGTTTTGGGTTCTAAGTACCAAACATGGTTCAAATCATACCAAATTTTACCCAAGGCTTCTAAATAATATTTGAAGTTTACCTAAAAAGTTTGGTGAATTTTGGAATTATTAATTATTCTCTAAAATTCCAGAAGTATGGGTTTTGGCTATTTTAAATATCCCAAAATTCCTTATTGGAACTAAAAATCATGAATCTATTTTTATTAATTACTATAGAAAATTAGGAGCCTAGCAAAATTGGATTGGTATTTTTAGCATTTTTCTATAATTTTCTAGAAATTCTTTAAGTCTAGAAGAAAAAGAAAAAGGAAAAGATGCTATAGGATTGGGCTAAATCTGGCCCGAGCCGGCCCAAACCCAGGTGAAAACGCGCCCGCGCGCTGTCCATTTTGCGCAGAGAACCCTGACGGTTTGAAGTTTCTATAAAGAGTCCTTTCTACTATTCCTCTGTCTTGCTGACACTTGTAGAAACAGCCCCGCATTTTGATTTCGTCACAACACGCAGTCCACGACGCCACACGGCGGGGAACCGAACTCCAGCGAGCCTACACTGGCCGATTCACGCAATGACCGGTGCCCTACTTCGGCATAGACCTAATTTAGGCCCTAACAAGTGTTTCCCCTCAACTAATTTCACTATCGGAGCTCTAACACGCTCTGTCCATGGTGACAGCGGGCACCACAGGTAATCAAACGCGTTCCCGGCGATCTAAGGGGTCCTAGTCCAATTGGTGGGGTCAGGGAGCATCAGGAGAACCTAAGGATGCTGAAACAAGAGAGCAGGGAGCATGATCAGACCTGAGATTTGCTGACCACGGTGAGGGCACTACCACGGCGGCGGAAACAGAATTTGGGGGAATGGGAAATTGGAGAGTTGTGGTGGCTAATCGGAGGAAAGAGCTGGTGCTCACGCTTGGTGATGACCCAAAGCAGCAGACCGTGTCGTCAATTTATAGTGTGCTTGAGCGGTGGTGATCAATTTGGACGAGATGCGCAGGCGGTCGTGAGGGGAACTGAGTCACTGGCGCGGTGATTCGTGGCCTTCACCGTGGCAGACCCACCGTCAATGAGCCAGGGTTA
This sequence comes from Zea luxurians, assembly GCA_029449295.1. Taxonomy (NCBI): domain Eukaryota; kingdom Viridiplantae; phylum Streptophyta; class Magnoliopsida; order Poales; family Poaceae; genus Zea; species Zea luxurians. The sequence goes on from JAOPSE010000004.1 coordinate 21,933,071, forward strand.
AGGAGCGGTTTACGGTGACTCACCGCGATGTGGTAAAGCGTCGAGGCACGTAGCCAGGCCAGATAACAGCGAACGGCGGTGATGGCAGGGTGATCGTCCGCGGCGGGACATGATGGCCGGAGTGAACAGGAGCTCAAGTTCTTCCACCCGACGATCTTTACCACCCTGAGCCACATCCGGTACGGTGCTTAGCCCGAATCGCAACGGCGACGAGAATCCCAGCGCAAGATCACCGGCGGCAAAAGGGGGATGAATTTGGGATCTTTTTCAGTCACTGTACAATGGAATTCCTATTCAATGCGCCTGATAGCCTAATTTGCAGGGCCTGGATCTCAAATCTTTACATAACAACTTGCTAATCTGCCTGTAACAAAGTTGTTGCCCAATGATCTAGCTACAATCTTGCTATAGCAAACATAGCCAAACACTCACTAGATCATGGTCAAATTCCAGTCCAAAGATTGCCCAATCTCACTATTAGTCTGAATTCAGACCTAGGGCAGTCTGACAGCTCAACTTTGGGCTCATTTTACTCCAAATTTTTCATGTGACCAAGGCTTAATACCTATAGCAAAGTTATTCCCCTTACATAGCTCTACAAATTTGATGTGCTGACCCTAAGCAAATTCCACATAATTTGGAAGATACAGGGCTTCAAAGTTGATCCCTGTTTCTGAAATTCAGACTTAGCCATTGGAGCACAAATGTGGCCTTTTTGCAAATAAGCCCAAAAACTTATGGTTTCATTTGCAATTCTCCAAATATGTGAACCATATGACTTAAGACACCCTATTTCCATGATTTTTGCACTTTTACAAATAACCCCCTAGGGTTTCAGTCCAGGGTTTCCTAGGGGTCCATTTAGGGCTTTTGGTACTTCTAGGGTTTGGATGTTATCAATTCCTATTAGAGCTGATATCTTATGAATATTTCTCATGAGTTTTGAAAATTTAACTCTTTTGGGCTTTATTGACACCCTAAGTTCAAATTAGGGTTAAGTATCCTACCCTAGGGTTTTATCCATAACATGTCACATCAGTACAACTTGTTTGAAATTTTTGCCTAGTGAATGCATTCTAAGTGTAACAATCACATGATATGCTGATGCTCATGATGTTATGCTCAAGTTTTAGTGACAGTAACACCACGGGTGTTACAAGCGCCGCCACCTGCGCGCGCTCGCCCGGCCGCCTGCGCGTCGCCCGCCCTGCTGCACGTCACGGCTGCATGCGCCCCCACGTTCTTCCCCTAGCATGGTGCGTGGCTCACATGACCGTGGCATGCACGCGCAGGAGCGCCTCCGCCGGTGTGTGGGCCCCACCCACTCAGCCCCGTCCCCTGTTTTTCTCTTCCAAACTGCCAGGACTGAGTTGCACGTACTCCCGATGCGATGGATTTGGTACCCACTTCCCCCACGACTCGACTATTCAAGGAGGTTTCCAAGAACCTGCTCACTTCTTCCTTAGCGCAGAGCCGCGCGTCCCCAATTCGCAGCCCCGGTGAGCCTACTCCTTGACTATTCATCTACTCAGTCGTCACCTCGCGTCCGGCTTCCGTCGCGAGTTCGCCCCGACGTCGCCCACATCCCTAGTCCCCTCCTCTTCCCCCCGGCGTTGCGTGAGCCTCGACGCGGCGGCCAGGGTGCGATCAGCTCGGACATGGCAGCCCAGCGCGACCAGCAGGTGTAAGACCCAAAATTGGTAAAAAAAATAAAGAAAATAAAAATATCCATGATAGCATCTCTAGAATTTTTGAAATTTTTGGAAACCATTAGGACCTTTCCTCTTCATAATATATATATATATATATATCTAAACGTGTACATCGAGTAGTATTTACAAAAAGGGATAAAGTAATAAATAACAAATAAAAGTGACTTGCATTTTCATGCTGGATATTTTGTAATGTTGCATATTGGGTATTGAATTAGAATTCTGAAATTGAAACTTGAAAATAAAATAAAATAGAGAGAAGAAAATAGAAACTAGAAAAGAAAAAAAAGAGATCCCCTCATCTCTGTGGGCTGAAACCGGTCGGCCCACATACTCATCCGCCGCGGCCCACTTCTTCTCCTCCCAACCGGCCCAACCGGCGATGCCTTGCGCTGCCGCACTTCCCTTGCCGTGTCGCCTACATGCGGGCCCGCTCGACCTGTGACCTTTGCGCGCGCCCGACCTCTGTCGCGTGGGCCCGACAGGTCAGCGCCATCTTCCAGTGCGAATCGATCGAGCTCGGTTCCGTGAAAATCGCGAGTTTGGTCACCAAAATCCGCCTGGGTTGTTAGGACTTGGCGGCTGCAGATTATAAAGGGGACCCCCCAGGCGTCTTCTCCTCAGCAATTGCCCCGGGTGGGAGCTCCATCAACTCTTCGCCTGCCGCCATGGTGGATCGAGGGTCCCACCATGACCGTGGCTATTGTGCGCCGTTGCCGCCATTGATTCAAGTATAGATGGCCGTTCGGGGCACAAAAGACGGATCTGTGTGCTTGCCGGATGCCTTGGGTCCTGTTCGTTGCGGCACCGGGATCAATGACGAACGGGATGGCGAGGAATAGCTCGTTGTCATGCAGCCCCGCCGTGGTTCTGCTGCACGCCGTGGGCGAAGCCCTCCGCGCTTCATTGCTGGTAGGGACCCTCCTATTGTGTTCGCCCGGTTCGCCTTTGTGCGTACGGCAAGCGTGATGGGCGCTAGGGGCATCGGTGCACCAATGGGGGGGATCCACGCCCGTGAACTTCCGCCTTTGGGCGCACGGGCACCGCCGTGGTCGGCACGACGGGGGAAGATGATCTGGATACCATTGATGGTCGGGTGAACGGCTATGATTCGATCAAGCTTGACTGGTTCAGGGATGGGATCTGGGTCGTCCGTGCATTGTTCAACGGGTGTGGATCAGATCGCGCCTAATAGAATCTGAGTCATTGACACTTGATCGTGTGGACCAAGTCACGTACCGGTTTAGGCGCATGGCTGATGAGATCTGGGCGGTTTGATGATGATCGAACCGCTAGGACTGGCCGATACCTCTTCGGTGGGTGATTTACATAAATAGCCCCTGCTCTTTTTCATATTTAACCCGCCGTCCACATAGGTAAATGTATCCTAGCATCTAAGTCCTTAGTTTTATGCTTTAAACCCTATCCTCTTGGAATTTTGTGCCCGGCGCCCCTAGAACTTAGTAATTCATTTAAATAACTCTGGAAAAGTGATTCTTAGTAGAAAAATAAACTCATAATCTTGCATAAATCATATCTTCTCTGTTTTTACTCCGATTTGTTCCATTCAAATTGCGTTAGCTTAATAAAAATATTGTCTACACAGTGGCAACATTAATTATACCATAGAACATACTTTTATAGTTAGATATTTATTTAACCTACGTTTAGTAGATTAACCTCTCTAAATCAAAGTTAATCTGTTTATAATTATAGTTTAGCTCAAATATGATCCCTAATTATATTATAATTTAACTTAAAGTTGAATTAATTATTTATTTAGATGATTCTCTCACATGATCTATTAAATCAACATAAAGTCTAGTTTTAATTGCTTAAATTGCATGGGTCTTCTGAAAATCATACATTTTCAACCATGACTCCAATTGTAGTGATTCTCGAGCCCTCGATCTCGTAGCATCGCATAGATTATTATTATGCAGTTTGTTCTTATGTTTGGTGTGATGTTAATCTTATCTATACCATGTTTGTTTGTATTGCTACGATTAGCGTGAGTTCACGAGTCACCTGAAGATCATCCTGATACCTGGAATCTCAAGTCCCAGGCAAGCTTTGCCCTTGATCACTTCTTTTTACCTACTCATGTTCTGATTAATCATAAGGATCTGCATAGGTTAATTTTGATGGAACCCAATAGGTTACCCTAGTTTGACTATCTTTATGCCTTGTTTACCACTGGACTTTTTGGGTAGTACTTGCTAGTGCTATATGTGGATTTGGGCATTGAGATACATATTATTCATACTTTTGCTATCAATTGTTATTTACTGTTCATGATAAGATCATTAAGTTAATTGGAACATGGAGCGACCACCCGGGAAAACAGTGCTACCACAAGGGAGGAATGGGACCCCTTGGCTGATTAATTAGGAAAGCTAGTGGATGACTACCTTACCCGAAAGGGGCAAGGGCAGTAGGGGAGTGGTCAGTGTAGGGAGGCCCTTGGGATGATTTTGCTGTGATGACGGTCATGCGAGGGGTCCCTGCATTGGAGCTTCCTATAAACTGTAGCGAGTTTTCTGAAGCTAGTGGAACTTTGTAAAGGCCTCGTAGTGTTACCCTGCCTCGCCTCCTTGGCAGAGGTGTATGGAAAGTCGCGATCCCTTGGCAGATGGGTAACATGACTTGTGGGTAAAGATGCGCAACCTCTGCAGAGTGTAAAACTGGTATGCTAGCCGTGCTCACGGTCATGAGCAGCTCAGACCCTCACATGATTAATTTATGGAACTAAATTCAATATGTCATATGCATTGCATCGCAGGTGATGTTGTTACTTTTGTTCTACTACTTAATTGGGTTGGTATTTACTTATACTTAGTAATTGCTAATAAAATTTTGACCAACTTTAAAAGCAATGCTTAGCAAAAACCATCCTCTTTGGTAAGCCTTACACTTCACGTGAGCTCCCACCTTTGGCGAGTTCATGCACATTATTCCCCACAACTTGTTGAGCTATGAACGTATGTGAGCTCACTCTTGCTGTCTCACACCCCCCATAGGTCAAGAACAGGTATCGCAGGATGAGGCGCATGGAGGATGCTGTGATGTGTTCATGAGAGGTCTAGGCCGTCGTCTCCTAGTCAACTTTGGGTTGCTGGACCATTGTCTCCTTATAATGTAACTAGGTGAGTACCCGTGCGTTGCAACGGGAACATATAATAACATAATAACTTATATACAAAATGTGTCTTATATTGTTATAAAAAATATTTCATAATCTTTTTGTAATCCTAGCCATACATAAATTTTGTTATTTTAATTTAGTTGTTTCACTACTCCATTGCAACCATCAGTATCATGCAGACTTCGATATATGTCACGATTTGCATGGTCTCATCATTGAAGAGCACGTGTCACACCTGCTGGTAGAAGTTCTCTCGTACATTGTCAGTCATCAGGTACGCACCACCATACATGCTTGCTTAAACAAAAAAGCAAGTGTATGTGTTTGCGAAGAAAATTAAAGGCAGGCCGGCACAAAAGCTACCCCGACGATGGCGAGTGGTCATTGTTGTCGGTCCTCCTCTGCGTCACCTCTGATGCCAAGATGACGCCATAGTCCTTGATATAGTAGTCGTCGAATGCGCACAACATGGCGAGTACCGATGACTCTTGGCTGGGCTGCCAAACGAAGTGCACCCCGGGCTGATCAGCGAGGTAGTACACCTAGCCGTTGCACCATCGGATGTGCTACTCCTCTACATAAATCTTGTTCAAGGACACTCACACAACGTCAGCAACGACCGTCGTCCTAGCGCACAAGAATTCATGGCCGGTAAGTAGTGACTTACGTGGGAGGTTGAGCTTCAGGTGGATGATGAGCTAGACGGTGTGACGATGCCATTGTCGGATGTGGTGCCCAGAACAACCTGAGAGTCACCGGCGTTGGCGACGACCATGAGGTCCCCCTATTTGAAGATGGACAGTGCGGTGCAGTCGCTCTGGACCACGTCCAATCGGTGGCTGCGCCGGAGCTTGCCGAACACAGCGACGCATGCGGTCATGTAGTACTGCTTCCAGAGGTCGAACTGGCAGTCTCCAAGCTTCTTTTCGTCGTCGATGAGCGACGCCAACGCGAGCGCCTCCTATCAGTGGTGTTTGTTCGGGGTTTCCAAGTAAGAAACATGGATTCATCTTTGGCGTTGGTTTATGAAAATGACTCACAAGTCAGAGCCATGGAAAAATATTACGGAGAATAAATGTCACACATATAAAAAAGAATTTAAGTTGAAAACATTATTCAAACAAAAGAAATTGCATGCAAGGCTCTTTTTTAAATACTACTCCCTCCATCCAAAATATAATTCAGAAATCTCGTTGATAATTATCTACTACTACACATTGTGCAAAGGTAGCAGGTGGGCTTTTGGAGAGATGTAGTATATATTTTTACTGTAACAAATATTGACATAAACACACATATGGTGTAGTGGTAGCTACGAGCACATTTGCTTGAGAGGTCGCAGGTTTGAAGCCCATTAGAGCCACATTTGTGTTTTTTTAATTTAATTTTAGCTAGGCGTGGGATGCACGTGGGAATGTGAATGGGATTTACGGGGAGGGGGGAATGAGAAAGACAGTGCAGGGAAGGGGGTAATGGGAATGGCAGAACACGGAATGGCAGGCGGGAATGGGAATGGGCTTTGCGGGGAGGGGAGAATGAGAAAGACAGTGCGGGAATGGGAATGGCAGAACACAAAATGGCAACCTACCCCTTACCGCCTTAATAAGTAGTATAATGTAATTATTTATTTTGTATAGAATTCCTATTATGTAGTAAAGATGTGACATTCGATCCTGTGCCATGATTCATCATATGTGTGAGACTTGGTCCCAACACACCTGGTGATTATGTTTGCGCCCGGGTCTTGGTGCCCCGAAACCCGGGTGCGACAGAAGTGGTATCAGAGGAATGTTGACTGTAGGACGAAACCTAGACAGAAATGGATAACCCTTACTTACCTTTGCTACTCTGATTCTTTCTAAACTTTTCTTAATCTTTTCTCATCTATTTCCGCTTTACTCTGATTATTCTTACCTTTTCTCTCTAAAGACAAATGTGGATTTCACACTTTGAAATCCTGTGCATAAAGTGACTTTAGGAATAGGAGACCTACACTTAGGAACAAAAATCAAAACTATTTTTGTCAATATTTGTATGCTTGAACGTTTGTTCTTGTGATACATGTCTGATTTGGATTTTTGATTGAGTGTGATGAGTTGTGGAGTAATGTCCACAATTACATCTGCATATACATATAGGGGAAAAATATACTCATAAAAATAACTAGACAAATTAGATTATCCCTCATTAAAGTATCTAGCCTAACAATATCGATCTCATCTTAAAAGATTCTATCTTACACCCATAGATCCATCTAATCTTAAAAGATTCTATCTTATCTTAAAGATTCATCTTATCTTGAAGGATTCATCTTATCCTAACCACTTTACTTATCTCATCCTAAAGTAACAACCATGATCTAGTCCAAATAAATTAAGTAGATCTTATATAGTCTAATGTAGTTATACCAATCTAATCTAGATCCCATCTAACGTTAATGTGATCTAATGGGACCTGATCTAATCTAAATAAAATAATTAACATGTTAGTTAATCCTGGTAGAATAGATTAGACCCTACCCCTAGAAACATGTCTTAACCTAAATTGGTGCCTTAGGCCAACTGGACCAATACACAAATAACATAACCTATATATCCTTGATAGGTTCCCTAAACTACCTATTTCACAACAAAATATTCTAACCTACCCAACTAATCTACATGTTCCTAAAGATATGTACCTAGCCGACCTAACAAAAGCAACTAGACCAGATTTGGCCATAGCACACTCGTCCTATGCCATCTACCTAATAGCGACAGGTTCTTATCTACAAGCTATCTTAGCCATACGTCCTAAACTCGGATGAAAACTCCAAGAATAAAGGCCAAAGAAGACCAACCACATCAAGCATCAACTCAAGTCTTCAAAGATCAAGTTAGATCGCCAGATGAATCAAGATCCACAATCTTGGATGGAGTCTTTCCCCTACTCTACTCTTTCTTACCCCAAACCTATCTATGCTTTAAAGATATCTTCTATCCTACATAATAAAGTAGATATACATATATATACCCATGCTTTCATAATCACCTGCTAATTTGTGTTACAAACTTGAACAATATAAAATCTTTTGGTATTAAAACCACTTAGAAACTGAAACATAAATTACAAACCATTATTTCTATATCCCTTTTCTTACAAATCTCGAGGACGAGATTTCTATTAAGGGGGGTAGGATTTGTAAGACCCAAAATTGGTAGAAAAAAATAAAGAAAATAAAAGTATCTATGATAGCATCTCTAGAATTTTTGAAATTTTAGGAAACCATTAGGACCTTTCCTCTTCATAATATATATATATAAATAAATATATATATATAAACGTGTACATCGAGAAGTATTTACAAAAAGGGATAAAGTAATAAATAACAAATAAAAGTGACTTGCATTTTCATGTTGGATATTTTGTAATGTTGCATATTGGGTATTGAATCAGAATTCTGAAATTGAAACTTGAAAATAAAAATAAAATAGAGAGAAGAAAATAGAAAGTAGAAAAGAAAAAAAGAGATCCCCTCATCTCTGTGGGCTGAAACCAGTCGGCCCACATACTCATCCGTCGCGGCCCACTTCTTCTCCTCCCATCTAGCCCAACCGGCGATGCCTTGCGCTGCCGCACTTCCCTTGCCGTGTTGCCTACACGCGGGCCCGCTCGACCTGTGACCTTTGCGCGCGCCCGACCTCTGTCGCGTGGGCCCGACAGGTCAGCCCCATCTTCCAGTGCGAATCGATCGAGCTCGGTTCCGTGAAAATCACGAGTTTGGTCACCAAAATCCGCCTGGGTTGTTAGGACTTGGCAGCTGCAGAGTATAAAGGGGACCCCCCAGGCGTCTTCTCCTCAGCAATTGCCCCGGGTGGGAGCTCCATCAACTCTTCGCCTGCCGCCGTGGTGGATCGAGGGTCCCGCCATGACCGTGGCTATTGTGCGCCGTTGCCGCCATTGATTCAAGTATAGATGGTCGTTCGGGGCACAAAAGACGGATCTGTGTGCTTGCCGGATGCCTTGGGTCCTATTCGTTGCGGCATCGGGATCAATGACCGACGGGATGGCGAGGAATTGCTCGTTGTCATGCAGCCCCGCCGTGGTTCCGCTGCACGCCGTGGGCGAAGCCCTCCGTGCTTCATTGCTGGTAGGGACCCTCCTATTGTGTTCGCCTGGTTCGCCTTTGTGCGTACGGCAAGCATGATGGGTGCTAGGGGCATCGGTGCACCAGGGGGGGATCCACGCCGGTGAACTTCCGCCTTTAGGCGCACGGGCGCCGCCGTGGTCGGTCCGACGGGGGAAGATGATCTGGGTACCATTGATGGTCGAGTGAACAGCTATGATTCGATCAAGCTTGACTGGTTCAGGGATGGGATCTGGGTCGTCCGTGCGTTGTTCAACGGGTGTGGATCAGATCGCGCCTAATAGAATCTGAGTCATTGACACTTGATCGTGTGGACCAAGTCGTGTACCGGTTTAGGCGCATGGCTGATGAGATCTGGGCGGTTTGATGATGATCGAACCGCTAGGACTGGCCGATACCTCTTCGGCGGGTGATTTTCATAAAGAGCCCCTGCTCTTTTTCATATTTAAACCACCGTCCACATAGGTAAATGTATCCTTGCATCTAAGTCCTTAGTTTTACGCTTTAAACCCTATCCTCTTGGAATTTTGTGCCCGGCGCCCCTAGATCTTAGTAATTCATTTAAATAAATCTGGAAAAGTGATTCTTAGTAGAAAAATAAACTCGTAATCTTGCATAAATCATATCTTCTCTGTTTTTACTCCGATTTGTTCCATTCAAATTGCATTAGCTTCATAAAAATATTGTCTACACAGTGGCAACATTAATTGTACCATAGAACATACTTTTATAGTTAGATATTTATTTAACCTATGTTTAGTAGATTAACCTCTCTAAATCAAAGTTAATCTGTTTATAACTATAGTTTAGCTCAAATATGATCCCTAATTATATTATAATTTAACTTAAAGTTGAATTACTTATTTATTTAGATTATTCTCTCACATGATCTATTAAATCAACATAAAGTCTAGTTTTAATTGCTTAAATTGCATGGGTCTTCTGAAAACCATACATTTTCAACCATGACTCCAATTGTAGTGATTCTCGAGCCCTCGACCTCGTAGCATCGCATAGATTATTATTATGCAGTATGTTCTTATGTTTGGTATGATGTTAATCTTTTCTATACCATATTTGTTTGTATTGCTACGATTAGAGTGAGTTCATGAGTCACCTAAAGATCATCCTGGTACCTGGAATCTCAAGTCCCAGGCAAGTTGTGCCCTTGATCACTTCTTTTTACCTACTCATGTTCTGATTAATCATAATGATCTGCATAGGTTAATTTTGATGGGACCCAATAGGTTACCCTAGTTTGACTATCTTTATGCCTTGTTTACCACTGGACTTTTTGGGTAGTACTTGCTAGTGCTATATGTGAAATTGGGCATTGAGATACATATTATTCATACTTTTGCTATCAATTGTTATTTACTGTTCATGATAAGATCATTATGTTAATTGGAACATGGAGCGACCACACGGGAAAATGGTGCTACCACAAGGGAAGAATGGGACCCCTTGGCTGATTAATTAGGAAAGATAGTGGATGACTACCTTACCCAAAAGCGGCAAGGGCAGTAGGGGAGTGGTTAGTGTAGGGAGGCCCTTGGGACGATTTTGCTGTGATGGCGGTCATGCGAGGGGTCCCTGCATTGGAGCTTCCTATAAACTGTAGCGGGTTTTCTGAAGCTTGTGGAACTTTGTAAAGGCCTCGTAGTGTTACCGTGCCTCACCCCCTCGGTAGAGGTGTATGGGAAGTTGCGATCCCTTGGCAGATGGGTAACATGACTTGTGGGTAAAGATGTGCAACCTCTGTAGAGTGTAAAACTGGTATACTAGCCGTGCTCACGGTCATGAGCAGCTCGGACCCTCACATGATTAATTTATGGAACTAAATTCAATTTGTCATATTCATTGCATCGCATGTGATGTTGTTACTTTTGTTCTACTACTTAATTGGGTTGGTATTTACTTATACTTAGTAATTGCTAATAAAATTTTTACCAACTTTAAAAGAAATGCTCAGCTCTAACCATCCTCTTTGGTAAGCCTTACACTTCACGTGAGCTCCCACCTTTGGCGAGTTCATGCACATTATTCCCCACAACTTGTTGAGCTATGAACGTATGTGAGCTCACTCTTGCTGTCTCACACACCCCCACAGGTCAAGAACAGGTACCGCAGGATGAGGCGCATGGATGATGCTGAGATGAGTTCGTGAGAGGTCTAGGCCGTCGTCTCCCAGTCAACTTTGGGTTGCTGGACTGTTGTCTCCTTATAATGTAATTATTTATTTTGTATAGAATTCCTGTTATGTAGTAAAGATGTGACATTTGATCCTGTGCCATGATTCATCATATGTGTGAGACCTGGTCTCAGCACACCTGGTGATTATGTTTGCGCCTGGGTCTTGGTGCCCCGAAACCCGGGTGTGACAGCAGGGGCGCTGCGCAGCGGCCCGGTGCCCAGGATAGGCACGGCGCGCTCGCCGACGCCCAGGCAAGCCTCCCAGCCCACGTCCCTACCGACCGACGAGCTGCTGTCGAAGCCCCTGTGGCTCCCCTGCCTCCCTCGCGCTAGAGCAGCCCGCGCCGTCGTAACTCGCCTTGTCTCGCCGTTGTCCGTCGATCCCATGTCGTTCATCGCCATTTGCCCATGGTAAGGCCCCTCGTCCGAAACATATGCAAAACTCCATCACTGTCGCATGATTCGCGCCGCGCACAACACGTCTGATTTACGCGCAATTCACAGGGTGTCGCACGTGTCGTCATGCGTCGTTCGCATGCTGTCCGTGCGCATCGTCGTTCACGCAAATCGCTGTTTGCGCGCTTTAGTAAAATCATTTCGCTATATCGTTCACATTAAATAATTGATTACTTGTTTAGTTGTGTGTTATTAAAATAACAATTCAATCGAATCTAATTAATGATTTTAATTATGCGTTTGTAGATGCCTGTTAGTGTGTGTACACTAACTTAAATGTCGTGCTTAACGCGTAGTTAGTATGAATACGACATAATTTAACAATACCCGTGTGTCGCGTTGTTTATAAGTTCACTATAGGTTTTAATGTAAGTCTCATGCGGTGTAACTCGTTCGGTAACGTCAACTCTAGCGACGCCAATTTCATATTAGGAACATTGTTTGGTCGCGACACATGTTTATTTAGTTAATGAATTAATTATTTACCTGTTAGTTATTAAAGTAACTAATTTATCATTTTAACTTACGCTTTATAAATATATGATAGTATGATTAATGACTACACTAATGTTTTACATTTAATACTTGTCTAGTGTAGAGGCGACATCTATGTAGTAGGTCTCGTTTGCATGTCAGCGTGCTATTCGCGCGCGTAGTTGTGTTGACTCGCGCGGGGCGCGCGCTGTTGTGCGCATTGTTTCACGTACGCGCAGCGTGTCGTCGGGTCCCGACGACATCCGTCTACCCCCTAGACGACGCTCATCTAACCCCCCCGAACCCGTTCGTCTACCCGCGTGTTAGTAGCATTATTTTGTCACGACGCAAGTGTTAATTAATTAGTGAATTATTTGTTCATTCGATATTTTTAGAATAACAATTTAAATAGAACCAATCTTATAATTTTATTAGTGCTTTATAAATACAAGTTGATGTGATTAATGCCTTCTCAAATATTTTAATTAATAAGTGTTTAGTATAAACACGATGTCTGTTAGCGGCTTTCGCGTGTCGTGCGCGTCGTCGCACTGTCTACGTGCTATTCGCACATGTAGAGCTCGTCGTCGTCATGTTATTCGTGTGTCTGGTTCGCGCGTGTCGCGTGTCGTTTGCGTGTGTCGCACGTGCTGTCTGCGAGTGGTAATAAATTATTTTCGCTTATTAGCACTCATGTTAGTAACGTTAATTTGTCAGGTCTCATATTTTAGATAACTAACTTAAGGATTGCGCGACTAATATTTATTAGCTTAGTATTTCAATTAGATTAAATATGTAGTGTTCAACTGCGCTTTTATAATAAATAATAACATGACCAATATTAACTTAACTGCTTTTTAATTGTTTAATAATTGTTTAGGACAAACATGTCACTTATTTAGTTTTTCCTCGTCTGTCACGCATGCTGTTCCGCACGTGGTGACGTGCTGGTTCACGCATCGTTCGCGCTGGTCATGCGCACTGTTTTGTGTGTCGTCAGCGTGCTATGTCGCGCGTGTCCGCGCGCCGTTTGCACATTGTCGTGCTGTTTCGCTAGTCATAAATTCGTCTTGCTTAGAATCTCTTGTGTTAATTAAATTACTTATTTATTTGGCAGCTTTTAGTGTAGCAGATTAATCAAACTATATAGTAGATACAATTTATAATTGATAATATCGAATTAATTGTTAGCGTTAATACTTGTTTAGTGTTAACGCGCTAACTTCTAGACCGTAGCTCCGCATGTCTCGTTTCCTTTTCCTCGCGTGACCGTAGTAACGCGTTCCTTTTCGTTTTGCATGTTTTATTACATTTCATCTTGTATGGTGTAATGTTATTATGCATATATATATGTTTGTTTGCTTGTGCTTGTTCGTCTTCGCTTCGCGTTGCGATTAGATCGTGATTTTTTTCCACGCTTCGAGGAATCAAAGATCAAGAATTGGTGACCAAGTGATCTAGTTCTTCGAGTTCTACGAGATTTAAGACCCTAAGCACCTGTTTGGTGAAGGCAAGTGTCCTCTGACCCATTATGTCCTATCTACTTATAATTCGCTGTCCCGCATTACTTAATTGAAACCTAAGGATTGACTAGCTTTCTATTTATCTTATCCTTGTTTACCTTTTGGGTTATCATGGTTAGCTTTACGCTATTGCTTTACTATAATCAATGAACGTGATGTGAATATTATGATACGATGATGTTATCCCGATGATGTTCCTGTGATACTTTAGGGGGCTCAGGCTGTTTCCTGAGTCCTCTCCGTAATGACCTGTTTGGGGAGTGACAACCCGGGATAACAGTGCAACCATGAGGGTGGAATGGGACGCCCTTAGTTGATTAATTAGAGGAACCAGAGGAGTAGTTGGCTTCGCCGTAGGGCCGTCAATGGGGTCCGAGCACAGTACTTGCTCTACCGAGGCTGGTTGCAGAGGTTCTTGATTTGGTTTTGTTAGTCACCCTTCCTTTGGGGAGATGTACTGTGTTTATCAAACTGGAGAAACCTAACGGGCGGCTATGACCTTTGGGAAATATTTGTAAAGGCTACGTAGTGAGACCTTGCTAGGTCACCTTGGTAGTGATCAGTGGAGAGTCATGATCTTCGGGCAGAATGGGAATCACGGCTTGTGGGTAAAGTGTGCGACCTCTGCAGAGGGTTAGAAACTGATATATCAGCAGTGCTCACAGTTATGAGCGGCCTTGGGATCCTCTTAGATTAGAGATATAGATGATCTGAGATACAGATGGTTCGATATACAGTGGTTCTATTTATTATTTTGGTTCGATGATGATAATGATGTTCCTCGAAGAGGAAATGATTCACGGGTTGGTTATATGATAAAACCTGGCTTCTACTAATAATAAATACCTGACCAACTAAAAGCAACTGCTTTGACCTTAACTCCTCATAAAGCTAGTCCACCTTAGCCAAACGGGACATTTGCTGAGTACGTTGATGTGTACTCACCCTTGCTTTCACAAAACACCAGGTTGCCTTTGGTGCAATATAAGCTCAGGTGAAGGAGAAGGCGTCGAGGCGGATCTCCAAGAGTTCCAAGAGTTCGACGAGTTCGTGGTTTACGCCAGCGACCTCCCCCAGTCAGCTGCCTGTGGTGGGTTTTTTTTACGTTGGCTACATTTCAATTCTGTGTACTTTGATTTATATTATGTAAATGACTCTAGTCTTTAATATTATTACTTACTCTTTATTGATATTCGAGGCTTTGTGCTATGATGAGTCATTTATGTAATCGCTATGTATGTGAGTTCTGATCCTGGCACGTACATGGTTCGCATTCAGTTTACCTCCAAAACCGGGTGTGACAAAAATCTTCATAGATCAAGAGATATAGGGATCAAAACTCAACACAAGATCACTGTTTTTTAGAGTTAAGCATTTGGGTGCCTTTGGGACCTTTTTGCAATTTACTCCAATTTGTTCCATAAAACTTGGGAATCTCCAAATACAAAAGTTTCCTAGTTTTTGTTACTCTACCACTTTGATATATGCACTTTGGTCCAAAAGTGCATAGAAATTTGAGTCACCTCATAAAGCACTAATTAGGGTTTCTAGGGTCCATATTAGGGTTTGAGTGTTTTATGGTTTATTTGCCACTCAAACACTCCATGTTTAGTCTCTTTTGAACATTTCCACTAATCTTTGAATTCATACTCCAATTGCTATCTCACACAGCCACATGCTTTTAGTCCATGGGTAAGTACCCTATCCTAGGGTTAAGGATCAATTCAAATCATCACATCACAACTTGTTTTGAAATTTTTACCTAGTGGATGCACTCTAGCTATATCATACATAATGAAATGCTAGTGCAAATGATGTCATGCCAAAGTTTTAGTTCTGGTAATACCAAGGGTGTTACATCCTTTCCCCCTAAAAATAAATCTCATCCCGAGATTAAAGCTCGAGGCTAAGTAGTGGAAAAGAAAATGCGTCACAATCTCATTTCCTTATTTCTGTTACAAAGCAGGGATGTGGGTGCCCCAGGTGGTTTGTATTAGAGATAGATTACAAGAAACTTAAGACTTACAGGATTCTAAAGACTTAGGAAACTAACTATTTAGAAACTTTCGGATTCCCATGTAGCTTCATCTTCAAAATGCTTATTCCATTGCACTTTGTAGAATTTGATGTTTTTTCTACGGGTAATTCTTTCTTGTTGATCTATAATCTTGACAGGGTGCTCGGAATAAGTTAAATCTGGTTCCAAATTAACATCAGAGACTTCTATCACTTTGTCAGGTACCTAAAGGCATTTCTTCAGTTGGGATACGTGGAATACATTATGTATGGCTAAAAGATGTTTAGGCAGCTTCACTTTGTAAGCCACGGATCCACACTGTGCTAGTATTTCAAAAGGACCAACATATCATTGCGCCAGCTTTCCCATGATGCCAAAACGAGTTACCCCCTTCATAGGTGAAACTTTTAGATACACAAAATCGCCAACTTAGAAATACAAGGGTCGTCTTCTCTTATCTGCATAACGCTTCTGACGATGTTGTGCTATCTTCAAACGCTGTTGGATAAGTTTCACTTTTTCTTCTGCCTCCTTTACTAAACCTGGCCCAAAGAAAAACCGCTCACTGGGTCCTGAGCAGTTCAATGGAGTTCTACACCACTGACCATAAAGAGCCTTAAAAGGTGCCATCTTGATACTCTCCTGGTAATTATTGTTATAAGAGAATTCAGCCAGTGGCAAGCACTCATCCCATTTTCTGGAATAGGTTAATACACATGCCCTTAACATATCTTCCAAAATTTGATTCACTCTTTCAGTTTGCCCAATGGTTTGGGGATGATAGACTAAACTATGAATTAGCTTAATATCAAGAGATTTGTTGAAGTCTTCCCAAAATCTAGAGACGAATTGAGGTCCTCGATCAGACACTATGGTCTTAGGCACACCATGCAGACTCATAATCCGAGCAATATATAGTTCAGCATAAGTCTTCGTTGGATACAAAGTCTTTACCGGTAAGAAGTGTGCGACTTTAGTAAAATGATCCACAATCACCCAGATAGAGTCATAACCCTTTGATGTCTTTGGTAAACCTACGATAAAGTCCATATTGATATCCTCTCATTTCCCTTCTGAAATAGACAATGATTGCAATGGTCCAGCAGACTTTAGATGTACAGCCTTTACTCATTGACATACAACACATTTAGTCACATAACGAGCAATCTCTATTTTCATCTTTGTCCACCAAAATCGCGATTTCAAGTCTTGATACATTTTATTACTCCTAGGATGAATAGAATACCGGGAGGTATGGGATTCATCTAGTATCTATTGCCTCAATGTCGGGACCTTTGGGACTACTAGTCAATTCTTAAACCAAAGAATACCTTTGTTATCAAGTTAGAAACACGTAGTGAGATCCATTGCCATACGCGCTTTAATATGGGCTATTCCTACATCAGTATTTTGAGCTTCCACAATTTGAGTGACTAGGGTTGATTCCAATAGCAAATTGTCTAGTAGTGTTGGTTGGAACATACTCAGATTCAGTCGTTCCATTTCTTGACAAATTGTGGTTTCAAATGAACTAGCCAACAAATGACACAAATGTTCCTTGCGACTGAGCGCATCGACAACCACATTTGCCTTATCAGGATGATAATGTACAGATCGTAGTCCTTGATTAATTCAAGCCATCTTCGTTGTCTCATATTTAATTCAGCTTGAGTTAAGATGTACTTGAGACTTTTGTGATCTGTATAAATATGGCAAGTATTGCCCAGAAGATAGTGGCGCCAGATCTTCAAAGCATGAACCACTGCGGCAAGCTCTAGATCATGAGTAGGATAGTGTTCTTCATGTCTCTTTAACTGCCATGAGGCATATGCTATTACATGGCCTTCTTGCATTAATACACATCCGATGCCTGTACCCGAAGCATCACAATAGACGTCAAAAGGCTTCACAGTGTTAGGTTGGTGGGCTAACACCGGTTCCATAGTTAGCAATTTCTTTAGCTTCTCAAAAGCTTCATTACATTCAGGCGTCCAATTAAACTTCACATTGTTCTTCAATAGTTCGATAATAGGCTAGTAGATTTTTGAAAAATCAGGAATGAACCGACGATAATATCCAGCCATACCAAGAAAATGTCGAACAAGATGAACCGTGGTAGGCGGTTTCCATTTTAAAATATCCTTCACTTTACCCGGATCTATGACTACTCCTTCAGCTAATAAAATATGACCAAGAAATGGAACTTGATTTAACCAAAACTCACACTTACTGAATTTAGCATATAACTTGTGTTCCCAAAGCCGAGTCAGCACAACCCGAAGATGAGTGGCATGTTCTTCCTTACTCTTGGAATAAATTAGGATGTCATCGATAAAAACCACCACGAACTTATCCAACTTAGGCATAAACACCGAGTTCATTATATAGGTGAAATGCAGGAGCATTAGTAAGTCCAAATGACAAAACCAAATAGTCATACAACCCATATCTTGTCGTGAAAGCCGTCTTTAGAATGTCCTTCGGTCGAACTCGAATTTGATGATAACCTGAGCGGAGATCAATCTTTGAAAACACCTTTGCCCCAACAAGCTGGTCAAACAAAAGGTCTATTCATGGCAGTGGATACTTGTTCTTGATGGTTACTTCATTTAAGGGTCTATAGTCAACACACATCCTTAGGGTTTGGTCTTTCTTTTTCACAAAAATTGCAGGGCAGCCCCATGGTGAGGAAGTGGGTCGAATAAAACCATTTTCTAGCAAATCTTGTAATTGATTCTTCAACTCGGCCAGTTCATTTGGGGGCATTATGTATGATCTCCGTGAAACTGGAGCTGTGCCAGGCTTAAGTTCGATAGAGAATTCCACATCATATTCTGGCGGCAAACCTGGCAACTCTTCGGGGAATACATCTGGAAATTCTTGCACCATCGGGATATTGGCTAACTCTTCGACTACCACACTATAAGCCCTTTCCGGAACTTATTCTAGAGAAGACAATTGGATCTTTAACTAACTTTCTCCTAACACTGTATTTATCTGAATAGTCTGTTTCTTTATGTCAATAATGGCTTAATGTTGAGTCAGCCAATTCATACCTAGGATCACATCTATGTCCTAGCCCTTCAGCACTATCATATTGGTGGGGTAGGTATGCCCACCCAATTCTACTGGCACATGAAATGCTACTTCCTTTGTGCCTAACTTACCCCTAGGAGATTTTACAATAACTCCAATTTTTGTTTCTTGAATTGGAACATCATGATCCACAGCAAAAGTTCTACTAATGAATGTATGAGATGCACCAGTATCAAAAAGTACTTTTGCAAAATGATGGGCAACAAGGAACGTACCCATCAGCACTGGATTCCCTTCTAGAGTCACAACCACTTGAGTATAGAATACTCGCCCAGATTTCCTATTGTCCTTTCCTTTTGCACTGTTACCAGAAGTATTCTTGTTCTGATTTTGAGAACTGTTTCTTGCTAGTCTCTAGAAATTGGAGTTATTTTGGCAGGGATAGGGACAATCTTTAATAAAATGTCCCGCCTTTCGATAGTTGTAGCAAGGATATTTAGTGCCAGTGGGAGCAGGCAAGCAGGGAACTTGAGTATTTGCAGGTGGAAGCTGGTTTGTCCAGTTGGTGGGACGAATATAAGTGGGGTTTTTGAAAGGATAGGTAGTTGAATGGTAAGGAACGTTTGTAGAACCAGGAGTCCTTATTAACACCTTTTGGCGTTTTGCCGACGACTGAGAAAATTCTGACCCAGAACCTTTCCATGCCTGCTTCACATTTTGATGTACTCGTCCCTTTTCTTCCACAGCTATAGCCACACTTATTGCCCGATTGAAGGTAAGATCATAGCAAGTGGCCATCTTCTTTTGCAATTTTGAGTTGAGGCCTCTCATAAAACAATCTATTTTCTTGATATCCGTGTTCACATGCTCAATTGCATTATATGAAAGGTGGTTAAATTTCCCAATATACTGCATCACCGTATTTATCCCTTGACTAAGTCTTAGAAACTCCTCAAGCTTCATTTGCAAAATCCCATCAGGAACATGATGAGCACGGAAAGCTTCCTTAAATTCAACCCAAGTAATCTGGTGATCTGGGGATTGTATGGCGACAAAATTGGACCACCAAGTGCTGGCAGCTCCGCGAAGTTGTTGTGCAGCAAATAAAGACTTTTGTACCTCAGCGCACTGAATAAGGCCAAACTTCTGTTCAATCACCTGCAGCCACTCAATTGCGTCAAGAGGCTCTTCTCCTTTAGCAAACACTAGTGGTCGAGTCTCCATAAATTCCATGTATGTTGCATTCCTTTGCTAATTCTGGGGAATACGAGGCCCACCCTGATTGTTTTGATGATGAGCAATCTCATGCAAAACTCTAGCATTATCAGCAGTGGCATTCACTAGGGCGGCAATGGCATCTGCTAGTGTAGGTGGAACTGGTGGTGGTGGTGGGTTGATATCAGCTTCTGCACCACCACGCGATGTGCTAGCCCCATCTAACCCATGAGTACGCATAGGCATCTAGAGTAAAACAAACTCATGAATAAACATCCATATCCATGAAATATATTACATGAGACAGGTACATGGAGTATTATTCATTACAATACCAAAATTGACATAGCTTATTATCCTATGCCTACACTAGAGGTCACAACACCATACACATGCCACATTAACCCTCTGTATCACTAGCTATCTCAGAAGCGTCACTACTTCCTAGAGACTCACCACCTGGTACAAGCATAGGAGCTGCTTCTTCCTCTAAGTCTGCATCAGGCTCACCCCCATCAGTTAGCACCACACCACCCTCTGCTTCAGCGGCTCCTAGCGCATCATTAGGGTGCAGCTGATAGTAAAGTTGGTGAACTTCTCCATGCAGCTCATTAGAGTAATCCTCCAGATCATTGTAGGCTAGTACCAGATCCTGAAAACGGCCCCTCAAGTGGTCCTCATGGGCAAAACTGCCTCCCAGGATCGCATGGTTGCCGCTAGGCATTCCTTCTGCTCAGCTAACTCCTTCTGAAGCTGCTTCTTTTCTGCCAACAACTCAAAAATATGGGCTGTGTCGAGACACCGCTCATTGAAGGACACATCTAGACTCTGCTGCAGTTGCTCCACCTATGACTGAGGTGCACGACTGCTACTGTCAGTCTCCACTGCATGGGAGGCCATCTGATGCTTGGGCATGCCTCATGGTCCAACCCACATACGGGGCGTCTGCTTAGGGGGAGCCATTCTGAATTTTTAAGGAATAAAGATGAAAGAAAAGATCAAAGGATTAGTAGAATTAGTAAGAATAATTTTTAAACCCACATAGATTCTAATAACAACTTAACTTTAGAGGAAAAACTTTTATCAAAGGAGTGAATGTTATGATGCATGCTTCGTATTCGCCTCTCAACTACTGCCAACTTATTTGGCTATTACGCTTTATGGCGTGGCAATCCTACTCACTCTGAAATTACTAGTCGTAATCCTCTATGGTTCTGTCAATGTACATGCAGAAGATTCTATTTCAACCTAAGTTGTGGGTTAGTAGTTGGTACCTCAAGCTAAGCCACCTATTAGTGCCTAACTTACTATAGTACTAACTATACTTTTACTACCAGGCATGTAATCCTAGTTTCGATTTTTCCAAAGATTCTTTTGAACTCAATTTTATTTAAAGACATGTTCTGATGATTATTCTATTATTTGCAAAAATGTGTGAATAGCTCCGGTACCAGCTGTCACAACCCAATCAAGTTATCGAGCCCACGTACACTAATCCTTGCCCTCAAGGCCTTGGATGGATATGTAAGTGAATCAGATAACTTACTCGGGGTGCCGAGTTTTGATGAACTCGTTCTTTCCCATGGACCATTCACCATAGTTGCGAGTAGTACAATAACCCAACAAGAACATAAACTTTAAATACAGGAGTTGAGCGGAAGACTTTACAAATAAAATATTGTACATCAACAGACCTTTAAAGTAAAAAAACCAAGTAGTATGTGTTATTAGTATTACATGCCCGGGGTAGATTCAAGTGCTAACTTATTACAACACCTGGGAAGAAGTTATCTTCCCACAGTACACACATAATGAACATAAGCAAAAGTAGAAGCCTTCAGTGTGAGTTTAACAAAACTCAAAGGTGTTAATGGTCTCTCCTGCAGCAACAATGGGGATAAAACCCTCAGTATGCAATTACTCAGCGAGACTTACCCGACTAAAGAAAAGACTCTCAAGGATATGATAGTTTGTTGGGAATCAAGGTAAAGCTTACCAAATTTCAAAGACTCCGTTTTGCAGAAAAGCTTACTAGTTGTGGATCCTTGTGCCAAACTTTTACTTCACAATTTAAGTATTTTTTTTGAATCTAGATTTGCCTAATCTAGAACTTTCACTTGTCCTACACTAGCTTCATTTTAGCAGCTTTAGTTTCACTTGTTATCTACGATGAGGGTCAAAGATCCAATCTTGTTATCCGAGAAGTTCAGTGATCTAAATCGATTAATACCCAACTGGGGATCTCCAACCACACGACATATGTAGCACTTAACCCTTGCATATGTCAACTTGCCACCAGGTTTCTCAAGACCAGAATGGGTCCCCGCCAACCGAGAGCTCAGTACCCCACCATCCAGACTCTTGCCAGGAGGATACACAATACTCTCGCCATCTCTCCACTCCCATTGCGGGTCAGCCTTTCTGGTATTGGTCCAGCCGAGGCTAAGCTTACCCATGACGAGGCATGTGGCCAGTTAAAGGGGCCTAGATCAGCAAGCCAACAATCATGCGGTCCTTAAACGACACAGACGGGTGACCTTTCCTGCTCAACGTCTGGTCTCATCTTATCATTTATCTCCCAAAACCATGTACCTGACAGAGATACAATACTTGAATAATGAATTCATCATCGCGAGTGATGCCTTCATTACTACAAGTTCCTTTTTCATAAAACCCATATCCAGTGTGACACATCATTCTTTTGAAAGAAACAACTTTTAGTTTTCTAAGCAGGACTAAGCCTCATTAGTTTTCTTTATAAAACAGGTATCAAGGAAGATAATCAAATTTCAAGGAATGGAATGCATCAATTGTTTCATCACTCAACTCCTATCACCTAATGCAGCATATAAGTGATAAAAGTTTTAAAACAACAAGGAGGTGGAAAATGCACCAGGTCTTGACTTGATGAGGAGAGTCAGGCTCTTCTACTAGGATGTTGCAGTTAGCAGCAAACCCTACTGGGGCAACTTCTGGAGGACCTTTAGAGACAACTTCAGTGGGAGAAGTTTCAGATGTAGGAACAGGCTCCTCTTCCACTTCCACTTCAAATTCTTCTTCTAGGTGCTCTACAAGTCAATTAGAAGTAAATGAATGCTCATGTAATGATATTCTATGCAAATTCTCATTTAGAGAGAGGTGGAAGGCTCACATATTCTTAACTAAGAATCTGACAATTACACTTATGTTTCTGGGTAATATAGCCTTTGTCTAAAGGGATCAGCTGTGGCAGAACCACCCAAGTTATTCCAGCTTAAGTGCCCAACTCGTACCTTTAAAGGCAGCAACACACTTAAACCAGAATAAACCGTTTAGTTCTTCGGATCTCGTCTGATAGAGCCACTTACCAAGGATCTAGTACCATTAGCTTACACGATGGTGAGGCTTAGAGAGAATACAATAAACATGAAACCACAAATTAAAGTATTGAAGTTATTACATAAATCAGAGTTTGATAAAAGATAACAAGTTCTTAATAATGCAGCGGATAATCGATAACGACGATACTAAGGAATAGGGCAAGGCCTAGCCACTACTCCTCCTGGTCCTCTCCTGTTGAGGTGGCATCCCATTCGACTGTCCAATCCGGTGGTAGGGTGGAAGGCCAGGTCACTCGATCTCACTGTTCCGGTGGAGCAGGGCCATGGCTCAAGCTTGGAAGGGCTTCACGGCCTCTCGGGGAAGCTGTCCAAGGGCTCGGGCATGGTTGGGGGTCTACAGGAATGGCTGGCCAGGGCGGTCGGTCTTTGGTGGAGGAGGTGGGTTGCGCGGAGGTTGTCGGAGCTGTGAGCTGGCCATGCATGAGGGCGGGCTTTATAGCCGCTCGCGGGCACGACACGGGCGTGGGCGTGGGGGTGGGTCGACCGCGCTCAGGGCACGCGCTGCAGTGGCCAGTCCGCGCTCGGCCGGTCAGACAAGGCATCGAGCGCGTGGCAGCGTTTGGTCTGGTCATTTTCAAGCGTTAATTGGCCCGCAATCTTCTCGTAACTATCCAATGTCCCTGCACTAGATATCTTCCTTGTCGCTTACCCTTTGTTTCTCATGTAGTGCTCGTGTGGATTTGATCTCAGGGTGGCGAGTTACGAGGAGGTGAAGTTGGGTTTGTCGCCTAGCTGGAACCCGAGACCAAAGCCAAGCCAAATCATGTCCAAAGATTTTGGTTTTATTTCAAACTTCATCAGAGTGCGCCTAGGATATTTTGGCGCCATTTTGCTATTTGGAACATGTGGTTTTGAGTTTTGGAACAAGGTGAACGCGGTTGATCTCTGTAAGAGGGTTGGATTTCAGAATTTTGGAATCCTGATTTTTATTTGAAGTCCCCACTTGAGTGGCTTGTTTGATGATTTTGCAAAACTCTTTTGGGTAAACTTTCTTACTACCTTTTGTAGGTTATTTAGTATACTACAACTTTGTTAATTGGTCCAAATCATGATAATATGATTTTCTTGGTCTTTTATTGAGTTCCTTTCCAGTGCTCCATTGCTCTAAAGAAAAGGTTGTTAGGGTTTTGGCATTTCCTTTCTTCCTTAAGCTTAATATGATCAAGGTATGATTCTTAAGGTGAAAAAGAGACTTGATTAAGTTTTAGCTGCTCAAGTTTGGTGTCTTTTACTACATTTAAAACACATGTGATAATGGGTCACAATGTGGATACTTAGGGAAAACCCTCAGTAACACCTGGGGTGTTACAGCCCTCCCCCTTAAAAGAATCTTGCCTCGAGATTCGAGTTGGGGTCCTCCAGGGGTGAGGAAATGGTTACAGCTTGCTTTCATGGTATTGGTTAGCTTTATAAGGTTCACTAGAAAATCTGCTCTTCGAATGTCATCCTCTTTGCAACTTTAGAAGGAAGCCCTTTTTGCCCTAGTTTTATAGCTTATCTTGGTTTTCATTAAGAGCATCTTTCTTATATTTGGAATCAGAGGGCAGGGGGCTGGGGTATGGTTACGTACCGACTTCCTTAGGTAGACAATCGGGGTAGTTTGTGCGCAGAAAATCCTCAGTCTCCCATGTAGCCTCTTCTTCCGTAAGGTTGCTCAATTGGATCTTATACATCTTGATCGTCCTTGCATGAGTTGATCTTTTCTTGCAATCCAAAACCTTGGAGGGGTGTTCTTGGTATGATAGATCTGGTTCTATCTCTATATCTGGCTCGGTTATGACCTCCGTTGGTAACCGAACACACTTCTTCAATTGGGATACATGGAACACACTATGGATGGCAGACATCTTTGGAGGTAACTTCAACTTGTATGCCATGGGTCCACATGCTTCTATGATCTCATAAGGTCTAATGTAGCGAGGGGTTAGCTTGCCTTTGATCCCAAATCTTTGCACTCCTTTCATGGGTGATACTCTCAGATATACGTAATCTCCCACTTCAAACTATAGGGGTTTCCTCCTTTCGTCGTGGTAACTCTTTTACCTGGCCTGAGCAGCTTCTAGGTTCTTCCTGATTACTTTTACCTTTCTTTTGGCTTCCGACACCAGGTCGGGTCCAAAAATTTCTCTCTCCAGGCTGTGACTAGTTGAGGGGTGTTTGACACCTTCTTCCATACAGGGCTTCAAACGGTGCCATCTTCAGACTAGATTGATAATTGTTGTTATAAGCAAACTCTGCCAATGAGAGGCACTTGTCCTAGTTCTCGCCGTAATCGATTGCACAAGCCCTCAGCATATCCTCAAGGATCTGATTTAACCTTTCTGTCTGACCATTAGTTTGAGGGTGGTAAGCCGAACTTTTTACCAGCTTGGTTCCAAAGGATTCTTGCGATTGCTCCCAAAATCTGGCTATGAATTGGGCTCCTCGGTCAGAGACAATTGTTCGGGTTAATCCATGCAAACACATAATTCGGTCAATATACAACTCTGCATACTTATGTGCCTTATCGGTGGTGTGCACTGGAAGAAAATGAGCCACTTTTGTTAATCGGTCCACAATGACCCAGATTGAATCATGATGTCGAGAGGTGTTGAGCAGACCCACAATAAAATCCATGCTGATGTCATCCCATTTCCACGAAGGTATCGGCAGGAGTTGCAAGGCACCAGCTAACTTTAAGTGGCTTGCCTTTATCCTCTGGCATGTGTCACATTCCGACACATACTTGGCTATCTCTCTTTTCATCTTGGTCCACCAATACAGGGGTTTCAGATCATGGTACATCTTGGTGCTTCCTGGGTGCATGGAGAATTTGGAGAGGTGAGCCTCATCCAAAATTTTCTTCTTGAGGTCCCTATTTTTAGGAACCACCAGTCGATCTTTGAACCATAGTGTCCCCTTGCTGTCTTGGCGAAAATACTTGTTTTTCTCCACTTTCTGGTTAAGATTCTCTTTGATGATTTGCACTCCCTTGTCACCGAGTTGGGCCATAATAATCTGGTCTAACAAGGTTGGTTTGATGGAGATGTAAGTCAAGGTAACAGAAGGAATTACTTCAATCCTCATCTTACTTAACTCATCACATAAGGTATTGATGCGAGAATTCATCACCATACAATTGCATTGTGACTTCTGACTTAGGGCATCTTCTACCACATTAGCCTTTCCAAGGTGGTAATGCACTTCCAAGTTGTAGTCATTGATCAATTCTAGCCATCTTATCTGTCTCATGTTGAGATCAGCCTGAGTAAAGATGTACTTGAGGTTCTTGTGATCTGTAAAAATGTTACAGCGAGTTCCCATCAAGTAATGTCTCCACATTTTTGGGGCATGAACCACGGCTGCCAACTCTAGGTCATGAGTAGGATAATTTTGCTCATGTGGTATGAGTGCTCTTGACGCGTAGGCAATGACTCGGTTGTATTGCATTAAAACACAACCCAATCTAGTGCTAGAGGCATCACAATACACATCAAACGGCTTGTTGTTTTCAGGCTGCGCCAACACAGGTGTTGTGGTCAGATGTTGCCTCATGGTGTGAAAAGCATCTTCACATTTCTTACTCCACTCAAACTTTGCTCCCTTTTCAACAATTATGTCATGGGCTTAGCAATTCGGGAGAAATCCGGAATGAATCGCCGATAATACCCGGCGAATCCTAGGAAACTCCGAATCTAACGGACAGTTGTGGGTGGCTTCCAATTCTTCACCTCTTGCACTTTATCCGGATCAACTGCTATCCCCCCTTGAGAGATAGTGTGACCCAAGAATTTAATCTCCTTTAGCCAGAAATCACACTTTGACAATTTGGCATAAAGGCGGTGCTCCCTCAGGCGTTGGAGCACTACATGCAAATGACCAGCATGCACTTCTTCATTTCTCGAGTATACTAAGATATCGTCGATGAAGACCACCACAAATTTGTCCAGTTCAGGCATGAAGACTAAATTCATCAGGTACATGAAGTATGCAGGTGCATTCGTCAACCCAAACGACATCATCAGATATTCATACAGCCCATATCTAGTTGAGAAGGTCATCTTTGGAATATCACTTGCTCGTATCTTGATTTGGTGATAACCGGAGTGAAGGTCAATCTTGGAAAACACCTTAGCTCCAACCAATTGGTCGAAAAGAACATCAATACAAGGCAAAGGATACTTGTTTTTGATAGTCACCGCATTGAGTGGGCGGTAATCTATGCATAATCTTAAGCTCTCATCCTTCTTCTTCACGAACAAGGCTGGACATCCCTAAGGTGAAGTACTTGGGTGGATGAATCCCTTGTCCAACAATTCTTGCAACTGCTTCTTCAATTCTGCCAGCTCGGCGGGTGGCATCCGGTAAGGCCTCTTGGAGATAGGTGTCGTTCCCGGTTGCAATTCAATGGCGAACTCGATATCCTGATCCGGCAGCATTCCTGGCAACTCATCAGAAAAGACATCTGCATACTCATAGACCACTAGAATCTTCTTTAAGGGTAGCTCTATCATGGAAATTTCTTAGCTAGGCAGATATAAGGTAAATTTTCCACAAGTCGGGGAATGGACTTCAACGATGCGATTTGTGATGTCTAGCACTACTTGGTGCTGGGTCATCCAATCGGTGCCCAAAATGATATCCACATTATCCATCCCTAAAATGAGGAGGGTGGTCTTGCACACCTTGCTTCCCAGCTGGATGGGTATACTGCGGTTTAGTTGGTTTGTTGCAATTTTGCCCCCAGGCGTTGTTATCATGAAAGCCCCTTGGGTATGGTAGAAAGGCAGTTGACATTTGGCACTGAACTTCTGGCTAATGAAGCTATGTGATGCACCGGAGTCAAACAGAATCAATGCAGGTTGATTAAAAACGGAAAAGGTACCAGTCATGACGGGCGCTCCCTCAGGTATCTCTTCCAGAGTAGTGAAGTTGAGCTTCCCTTGTCTGACTTGCACTTTTTTTCTTTGCCTTGTCTTGGTTAGGTGCTGGCATCAGTCTTGGTTGATTTCGTGGGTAATCCTTGGCATAGTGGCCTGCGTTGCAACACGCGAAGCATTTATTTTTGTTCCCTTGGCGAAACTGCTGTTGTTGCTGCTGTCGCTGGGGCTAATTGTTCCTTGGAGCGAGAGCGGGCAAACGGTTGGGTGCTTGCTGCTACCGTGGCGGCCTGATGACCCATCTCCCTGCTTGCTGTTGGAATCCCCTACTTTGATTGCTGGAGACAATCCAGAACTTCTGAGATGGAGCTAAGGACCTTGACATTGGTGCCTTCCTCTTCATCTCTGCCCGGTGGGCTACGATGCAGTCTTCCTGTGATATGGCAAGGTTGACCAGTTCATTGTAGCTGTCAGCACGAACAATGTTGAGGCGCTCATGAAGCTTGGTGTTGGTTCCCCTTCGGAAATGGTCCCTTTTCTTCTCATCTGAACCTACATGATAACCCGCATATTGGCACAGGGCGTTGAAGGCCTAGGCATATTGTAGCACGGTGCGGGTTCCCTGAGTCAGTGCCAAGAACTAATTTAGCTTGCGATCCAGTATCCTTGCAGGAATGTGGTGTCCTCTAAAAGCCGTTTTGAATTCCTCCCATGTCACCACGTGATCATCGGGTAGCATGGCGAGGAAATGGTCCCACCATGTCCTTGCAGGTCCACGAAGCTGCTGTGCAGCGAAGCAAGTCTTCGCGGTGTTAGAGCAAGATCCCGTGAGGAGTGGGAACTTGGACTCCACAACCCTGAGCCACACATCGGCATTTAGCGGGTCCTCGCCTTGGTGAACAGCGACGGTTGGGTGCTCAAGAGCGGAGTAGAGCACCTCCCACAAGATAGAGGGAAAGCCCTCGTGGGAAAGGTAGTCAAAGCTAAAGCGGTTGTCTCCTCCATTGCCGGGGTTGGGTGAAGACATCTGTGAAAGAGGGTTAGGTGTAAGTGCTAAGGTAGCGGTAAGGAGATAAGTGTGCTTAAGTTTTAAAGAAGGTGGATCAATTTAGATTTACCTATTCCAACTCATTTTCTTGCTACCCATTTTTAACTAATGTTTGTTAGGGGTCATGATTCGATGCATTTTCCTTAACTTTTAATTATTTCTATTCTACAATGCATGCATGCTTGAATGAGCGTCCTCTCACCGATCATAGGGGTGCTCCTAGGGCATCCCTACTTATCTTAGTGTCAGCCTTTATGGCCTATTTATATAGCCACCTATCTACCCCATTATTCTTAAGGCCTTTCGTCCTAGGTCTAGTGTTCTAGTCCCGACGATCCAACACTAGTTTCTAAGAAATTTTTAGTTTTTTGAAATGTTGGCATTCATGATTTATTGACTCCTCTGTAATGGTAATCGTTTCGATACCAGCTGTGGCAGAACCACTCGAATTATTACAGCTTAAGTGCCCAAGTAGAACCTTTAAAGAAGCAACACACTTAAACTGGAATAAACCGTTTAATTCTTCGGATCTCGTTCGATAGAGCCACTTACCAAGGATCGAGTACCATTAGCTCATACGATGGTGAGGCTCAGAGAGAATACAATAAACATGAAACCACAAATTAAAGTACTGGAGTTATTACATAAATCGGAGTTTGATAAAAGATAATAAGTTCTTAATAATGCAGCAGATAATCGATAACGACGATACTGAGGAATAGGGCAAGGCCTAGCCCATTACTCCTCCTGGTCCTCTCCAGTCGAGGCAGCATCCCATTCGACCGTCCAACCTAGTGGCAAGGTGGAAGGCCAAGTCACTCCATCAATCATGTCATGTAGTGTACCTGTAAAAAAATATGCCACAAGCAAGGCTGAGTATACTAATACTCAGCTAGACTTACCCAGTGTGAGGAGTCTACTCCTCTACCTCTAGACCATGAAGCTGTTTGACCGAGGGGTTTGGTTTTCCAAAAGCACTAGCTGAGTCTAAAATAGTTTTTAGCTTTTCCAGTTCTAGCATATTTAATTAAGCTAAGTTTGCTCCTTTCTACGCATACATGGTAACAATCATTTAGTGCAACCAACATCTTATCTCAAGAGACCTCATTTCACTTTTTACTCGATGCAGTACAAGGGGTCAAGCAGTCTCATTAGCTGCGAGAAGCAGACGGTTCGAATCAAGTTTTAACCTTGCAAGGTAAACCTAAACACAAGACATGTAGGGGCACTCCATCCCCACACATATCAGCCGTCCCCATCGATTCCCCGTTCGTGGCCAGGGCTCACCGCCTTGGCATGCAATGCCCTACTTGTTGGATTATGGGGAGGCTACGCTAGCGAAAAACAAAATTTTCGACCCCATAAAACCAAGAACTACTGCAGTTATAGGTCATGGAATTACCACTAGATGCGCAGGGTAGCGGAAGACGTCTCGATGTAGACGAACGCGTCGAGCAGTGCCGTGCAGTTGCCGGTGTCCTTCACGTCCTCAAGTGGTTCGTCCTAGTGCTCCAGATGCAGCACCTCCGAGGTATCCACACGTACAGGGACGAAGCGCCACATACCGAACTGCTAGGTTCACGACGGCGGCAGCGCGAGGGCAAGAGGCGAGCGACTGCTCATTTGCTGGTGGTGAATTAGGGTTAGCCTAACCGCGCCCCGGCACTCATTATATAGGCGTTATTGTGGGCTTCTGACTCCGAGGCCCATCAGTAACCCTAAAGCCCAGTCTAATTTCGGATCTAATCCGAGTTAGGCTTCCTTCCCCTTAAGTGTGTGACCCTATATGTTCACGTACAAATAGACATGGCCCGAGTACTCTTACTTGGCCCAATAATTGACAGCGGCCTCTAGCAAAACATGTTAACTCATATGCTCACGTAAAGATCATATCAGATGAACCATTGCAACATTACGTATATCTTGTTCCCTTTGTCTCACGATATTTGGTCTGGATCTAAGCTGACCTCTCTTTCTCGATACTGTGAATTAGAATCCTTTCAATGGTTAACTCTTAACCCTAGCATGACCATGCATTTCTTGATCCAATCACTCGAGGGGCCCAGAGATATCTCTCTCAAGAAGAGAGGGACAAATTCCATCTTGACTGACCATGCCTCACAGCATGCTTCCTAACAAACCCAAAACTACCTTTATAACTACCCAGTTATGGAGTAGCGTTTGATAGTCCCTAAGTAGGTCAATCCACATCTTGAGAACATGTGACAATCTCAGATCTAAGGACACAGTATACATGTTGCAAAAAGAGAACTATATTACAATATCTCACATTGGGTCAGTCCAGCCTCATGTCATACATGTGCCCACATTATTAGTTCGACATCTCCATGTCCATGACTTGTGAAATGTAGTCATCAACTAATATATGTGCTAGTCATCGACTCTGACCAGGGACATCATTTAGAATAACCATACAAGTAAAGAATCTCACAAACAATTCACATAATTGCTAATCAATACAAGGTTCCTTTCATGGATATTCAATTAAGCAATATATATATCATGGATACAAAGAAATATGCTCATCTCTATGATTATCTCTAGGGCATATTTCTAACACCACTGACCCCGGCTGCCAACGTGCAGTGGCTTCACTTGCACCCACCATAGCTAGCATGGGAGACCCCGTCTCAGGACAAGTGAGGGATAAAGTCCGCGCCAGGCTTCACTCAGGTACTAGGCTTACCGGTTACCATATTTCCCGACATGTGTTTAGTACTTTCAAACGCTTGACTCAGGTATCCGCACATTAATCCTTAGTTCCATTCCTGTCTCATAGACAAGGCATCCACCCTAGAAACATGTCCATAGACCATCAAAGATCCTATTATCAAGATGAATACAGTCAATTCCTGACCTCGCGCGAGTGCTAGAAAAATCACTCGACTTCTACCAAGATCCCTAATTAGCAAAGCAGCTACTCGACCTAGCATACTAGTATCCATCTCAAAAGGAATCCTGAGTTCATGCAACTAGGGTTTCAAGCAACTCCTATACTTAAGTGCACATTACAAACCTACAAACATTAAGTGTAGTAAATTAGCATATATAAACGGCTATGCATAAAATCGGGGCTTGCCTTCTCAAGCTGGGGCTGCAGGGAGGTCCTCGGTGGCAGGCTCTGGAGCTGGCTCCTAGACTTCCTCTTGGGCAACTCCTTGCTCGGGGATGAGCACGTACTCTCCGTAAGCGAGGTTGTAATCTAATGAATGCAAATGTATGAGTATGAATGCAACATAAATATCCAATTGTACATGTCTAAAGTGCATACTAGGTTTCAAGGATTTCCTTCCCTTTTTAACTTTTATAGGGGATACTTTTTACTACAACCCTTGAATAGAAATGGCTTCTGTCCTAATACTTATTTTTGCTGGTGTTTGTAGGTGATAACATGCTTCTATGATACATTTTAGCCAAAAGTACCTAATGGTTAATTAATGGTGATTTTCTAAAGTTTGGGGGCTTAGTGGGTGCTTTCTACTACCACTCTATTTGAAAAATGTCAAACAACAGATTTCCCAATTTTTCTAGTTTCTTCTTTGCGCAAGAGCAATCATTCCTAAAGTTGGTTATGTTTACTTATAGGGGATGGGTTGTATGATTTCTTAGAATATATGATCTTTCTCATGGGGTAGGGGTGGGGTGTCTTCCACTGTATTTTCACCTTAGTTTTATATTTTTCCCTTATAGTACAAATCATAAGTACCTAGGAAAAAATAGGATTGCTCACTGTGATATTCTAGGGTGGTTATTATTTTTGTAGTGGTACAATGGTGGTCAAGGGTCTACTAAATTTTTCTTGTCACTATTGCATATGTCCTATTATTTCTAATCATTATCTTACTTAAATACTCAATACCTAAATAAAATCATAAATTCCATATCAGTACTGGACTAGGGTTTCATATATTTTTCCCGTGAACTTTATCACTTAATCATGCTAGGAAAATAATATTGCTTTCTGGTTTTCGTTTTTAGTTCCCTTTTCTATTTTTCCAAGGTTTGGGTAAAAACATCTCCTAAGGCTGACTACAACGGAGCAGGCATCCCACCATGCAAAGGCAATTTGCCTGTTTATACGCCACTGTAGGCCTTCCAAGGCACCTATACACGCCAGCAAAAAATGGCAGCCAAGAGAGAGGAAAGGTAGAATGGCTACCGCGACATACGCCAGCCAATTTGATTTCTTTGTCTCTGACTAATTGGCCCCATGTGCATCTGTTATGTACGGCTCATTCTTACCTTTCTTTCCTACGTGTGATGTCCATCTATTTTGCATGGTCTGTTGCAAAGTTCAGATTTTTAACTGGCCAGCTAAAATTGCATGGGCATGCAAACACCTAAATAGCTAGCCAATATGGCTGCTATCAGTTGGAGGTAGTCTAAGGGATAAATTTTCTTTAAGCTTGGGTACTGGGGTACTTAACATTTTTCAACAGTGTAACTACTAGTCAAGTATCTACATAAATTTTCTCAAGCCTAGTCTAAAAGCATTTCTATTTTTCTCTCCATTATTAAGTTTTGGACAGTTTTCTAATTTATTCAAAACTCTAGAAAATAGTATAGGAAACATGGGGTTTACTATTTTTATTTGATAGTTTATAATTTACAGAGTCTAGCAAAATTGGTTTGACCAAATTTGGATGAATACTCTCCAAGTTATGTATTTATCAAGTTTGCTGCAAATTTAAAATAACTTAGAAATTCAAAAAGGAAAAGAAAAACATCTTTGCGCTCGGGTCTCTGGTTAAAGTTTTCTTCTTCCCTTGCAAACGAGTCCTCGGTCTACTATTCAGCTGAGTCTCACTACTACAAATCGTGTTATATGAGACGGTTAATTTTTAGTTATTAAGACGCTTATGATGTGTCCAAATTTGATGGAGTCGCAAAAGATGTTCCGTTTTTAAGATGGTTATAAACTGTCTTAAGAGATATTAAATAAGACATTTTTTTTAATTTATAACCGTCTAAAAAAGGAATTTGTTACGTCATTTTGTCCAATAAACCGTCTTACATTAGATTTTGTTTAAGACACTTCTTCGAAAGAACTGTCGAAAATATGAACATTATAAGTCACAAAGTATTTATCAAACTGACTAGAATAACCTATAATAATAGACACTCGCAACAGAAAAACCATCGTATTTAGGAGACTAATATTGGACGTTTTAAAAACCGTCTTATTTAGGAGACTGATATTAGACGTTTTGAGAAATGTCTTATTAAGATTTGAAACGACTTACTTGGCAGTATATTCTTAAATTACCACATTACAATAATTTAAAAGAGAAAAATACATACACATATATTTAATAACACTATAATTAATATAATATAGATAAATAACATTCAATATCTCATAAATAAGCATTGTCAAATAACTCGTACATAAGTGTACTCTAAATTTAAACTTGCTCATCAACTGTTTGTGCTAACATTGAGCCTAACTAAGTATATAACTTGATCAAGTCCATGAAAGGGCAAATACAACTTGATGAAGTCCATGATCTTGTTGGTCTCTAGATAGATCTTGATGGTGTCGTTGGCCTTGATGAGAGGGTCGAGGTAGTGGATGGTGCGGCCGTCGTAGGTGTTCAGGTAGGGGATGTCTTTCTGGCCAAACTGAATAGACCTCACTTTGCAGAGCTTGAACTGCACACAAACCAATAGAAAAGCAGTGAGCATTTCACAAGGCGTACTATGAAAGGGCATGGGAATTTCCAGCGATGTAAATGGATAGATAGACAGAGCAACATCTATTAATAGACCTAACGATTGTAGCACATGACATTTAATAGAGATCTGTCCAAACAAATAAAAAAAGATAAACATAAATTCAAGTAAAATATAATATAACTATTTTCAAGGCCAAGTACAATGCAATATAGGCTTCTGGTGGGACTGATCTAGATTGTTTGGTTTCTTGTTCTGCCTTTTGCCCTTGCCATTGAAGAAGCCAAAACCAAATGGTCCAAATGCTGATAGACTTATTGTGGCTGCTCTAGCAGCCAATGTATTAAACGGCAGAGCAGGTTCAGTCCCAAACTTCTAGTCACTATCAAGATCCAAAAAATTTATGTCTTTTGGCACAAGGATCCTTCCATAGAACAGGGGTTTGCTAGGTGAGTGAAGGGGAAAGGGCATACGGTGCTCACGTGGGTGAAATTTAAACAGTGTCCAGAACCACATCATTCCGATGCGCTTGCAAGTTGCAAGAGACTAACACTACAAATGGCAGTATTATTTCCGGCGATCGTTTATTGTCAGTCAGATGACAATTAGCAGTGGAGAAAAATGATCGTTATGCAATACCTGATACTGTGTTGAACTGGTACAGATAATCCTAATATTTGATACATCAAAGTCGTGAAATTACCTGTCGGGCAAGATATAGCAGGCCACAAAGATTTTCTTGTAGCTGAGGCATTGTGCCACAATAGTAGACTAGTACCACAGGCCGCAACCCAGTGCAGAGAAACATGATATCTGGCAACAACTAGGTTTGTTCATCAACAACCACAACAAAACCTTTTAATTTCAAAGAGGTAGACTAGAGTTAAAATCCAACAGAAATCATAAGTTAGGTAGATTTGTTCATGAATTTACTTTTTCTTCGTGGCCGTGCATTAACACTATTTTTCAATTAATAAAATCCTATATAGTGGTGGGCTGGTGGCTTCCCTGCTGTATTTCCCGTTAAAAAACGACTACAACTACTAAGAGAAAGCAGCAAGCGAGTGGGCACTGACTGTTGAGGAGGCGGCGCTTGGAAGCTGGACGGAGGCGCCACCGGATCCGGGCTGCGCACGGGTTCACCACTTCCAGCATCTCTTTGTACGGCCCCGCCGCTGCTGCCATCTCCACAGTGAAAGAACTTAAACCGATCACGGAGGCATTAATAAGAAAACAAGTTTAAGGTTTAGCTAATGCGAGTACCACTAAACCTGCTAGATAGATCAGACAGGCCACACCACACATTCAGACTTCATATTGAAGAAAAGGTAAAAACTTTTATAATCACCTGGGATAATGCAATCATGCTTGTGGACAAATTATTTATCCTGCATCGCTTGTCAATTGAGAGGTTCATCTGTGTTGCAAAAATTCAGAAACTGACAATATAGAGGTCATCATATTCAAATCAATATATTAGATACAAGTGCATAACTAGCTTGGCAGTTGGCCCCAGCATTCCCCTTCTTTTCCTCCCTAACTGAGTAGGACATATAATGGCAAGTCTTCTTTTAAGAGCGAGTCTTGGTGAAATGAGACGATCAATTTCAAACGGAATACTAAGCTGCAGCCTTAACAGGAGGGGAGGAGGAGCAGAGAACATAGACAAACTTGATGCCAAACTAGGAACAGCTTAAGGAAACCTCGCAAGGTATTTCCAAGCTGTTCACAACAATGTGCGACAGAATAGAATCAACATTATCAACACTAATAACAGGTTTAAAGACTGAAGTAATTGCCATCAATTCAATCTCTAAATACTTCCCCTTAGTACAAAATAAGGTGAAATGGTGGAACGAAATGTTCCTCTTTTTAGTTCTGACTTTACAATATACTTGCTCAATGGAGTTCACATATTGATGAATGATGATTAATCATATATGTCTGAATAAAAAGTTACCTGCACTTTGGATGAATTGGATGTATATTTTTTGTGATATCCACTGTCCATCCCAAATTCAACAAAGAAGTTCGATGACTTTGGGGGTGCAACATGTCCACTCATGAGATTGCCTTCTGAGCTGCTCCCAGTCTTAGGAGCAGGTGCATTTTCTACATATTCAAATCAGGAAGTATGGGGTTTGCTCCTAGCTGTAGTACTTGCAATCATCGATGATGGCAGGACAGGAGTTGTTTCTTCGGGCTTCTGCTCATACAGGCTTTCATTTGGCTACAATGCAGAAGATGGACAGGAAATTTCACTTTACTTGAACAGACAATTAAACAATTTTTTTAGATTAGCGGGAAGAAATAAAATTAGAGAGTTATAAAGTGAACTTCCTTTTCTCACAGTACAAAATAGGAGAACAGATATTGTTACTTCATAAATGACAACTATAAGTAGAGAAACAGGACCAAATTATAGTGGTGGGCATATAATTAATCATTGACCAAAGACAACCAAATTACCAGGACCAAAATCGAAACTTGTTGGTGAAAGAAGAAAGTAAAATAAAATATAAAACTCAAGTGAAAGAAGAAAGTGTACTTGATACCATAGGACTGCTTTGTCTCAGCAACAGCAGATGATTATAAGAAAATCGTGTGCCAACTGCCAAGTACCACAATATAAACAGAGTGTTATTGGCATAATTGGGGCCAAGAGCTCAACAGAATCTACTATCTTACAAAAGGGTGTTTCCACTGTTCATCTTTGAGAAACAATTGTTGTCTTAATAGTTGGACATGACTAGTGTCAGTTTAGTCTTTGTTACCATCAGTTCTGATGAAAATATACTCACACATCAACGCTACAAGTGTTCCCGACATGTCTTATAAAAAGTTTCTATTTATTGTGACATCGAAACAAAACTGAGTGCAAATAAATAACTAGAAACAGTTGTATCTATGCTACAAATGTAAAAGTTGAAATGCACAAGCACATATTAGTTATGATAAACTTACAGATCAAATCTTTGATATGGTTCCTCAATTTGTCTGGAGTCCAGCAACATAGTTATCTCTGAAGCACTTTCGCCCATCATAGTCCTTACTCCTTAGATGGATGAAATGAATTATTTTAGTACTGCACCCAGCAGATACACAGTTTTTTGTTCATTCTGGAAGATTGCACTGGAGATGACTTGCAAAACAATCAAGGTACTGCATAGAATGCGCTTGCCTTCACCGCCACCCATCAGTAAACTTATGGCTTGATTACAACATCCATGAAACAAGACATACCATCAAGATCATAGGATCTTGTGACGAGATGAATACAACTAGCTCCATCCTACAAGTCATATGAATTGATCTTTTCGTGTAGCAGTGATGCATTAATCCCAAGCAAACAAGGGTTTAACTCTATTACTGCCTTTAAATCCTACATGGAGATGGAATTTGTCTCTGGAGGTATAACAGAACTCTGCCCAGGAACATGGTGTTGGGGCGAAGGCAAAGGCACCACCCTTCGCTCGAAGCCTTCGCTGCAGCAGCTGAGCTAACAGAAACAAAACAGGCAGGGACACCCTTCGCTTGTTCCGCACCAGACGAAGACCGGCGACGAAGGGGATCCCACAGTGCGGCCTCGTCCAGCTCAGAGGCCCAAGTGCGATCCGGCCCATCGTAACGGGCCCCGCGTGGCCGTCATGCGTTATGGGCCTAATTTGTAAAGGCATCCCTGTAATTACGGTCTGTAACCCCGCTTTATGGGAATATTCTGGGGATAACCTAGGTAGCTGAGGGCACATGCGTCCTTAGCTTAAGGCGCTGCGCACACAGGTACCTATAAATACCCCTGCACAGTGCCCGTGAGAGGCCAGATTAACAGAGCTTTTGCCATCTAGCGCGAGTGCCCTGTTGATGTCACTGTTCACCCTTGTTGGATCCCCTTGCAACTGAGAGCAAGTTCCAACATTTGGCGCCCACCGTTCGTGCTACGAGAAAACCACCCGCGATGGCACCCAAGAGAGCTAACCCGAAGGCTGACGAGGCTACGAAGGCAGCACTGTTCGCCGCAAGAAAGGGCAAGGCCCTCGCCCTCACCCAATCCACCCACCAAGAGGCCACTGAAGACGATGTTCCTCGCGCCTGCGAAGACGACACCCTCCGCACCTGCGACCCTGAGGGACAACCGCAGCCACCCTCAGGCTTTGCACCATCGGAGGGCGCGGACCTCACCGAGGACGGTGAAGTCCTCGGCGTCTCAGCAGAAGAACAGCTACAGCTGCGCGCCCTGCGCCTCAAGAACCGCAATCTCCAGAGGCAGAAGGAGATACTGGAGGCCAAGCGCCAGCGTGTGTCCGCACTAGCCAAAGTGCGGCAAATGATACGCGACGAGGAGCAGAAGGCCCAGGAACTCGAGCGGGAGATTGCGCTGATGCAGCACGAAGGCCACCTCGGCCTGCAGCATGAGTCACCCCTCCAACAGCGCGCACAACTCGAAGACACGCGCGAAGGCCATCTCGGCCTACAGCATGGGCCACCCCTGCAACACCGCGCGCAACCGGAGGACCCGCGTTTCCCCCAACGCGACCACACCCTCCCGCACGCCGCGCCATTCCAAGGGGTCAACTATCTCGATGAGCGAAGTCCCCTGGCGCCACACCTGCAAGTGACGCCTTGGCCAGCTAACTTCCGGGCAGGGACCTATCCCAAGTACAACGGCAGCACCGACCCGGCTCAATACATAATGAGTTATCAGGTCGCCGTTGCATCTTCTGGAGGGAACGACGCCACAATGGCGAAGTCTTTCATCATCGCCCTCGAGGGCCCAGCACTCACCTGGTTCACCAGGTTGCCTCCGCTGTCCATTGATTCCTGGAGAAGTCTCCGGGACAAGTTCCTGCTCAACTTCCAAGGGTACCGCCCGGACACTGATGCCCTGGCCGAACTCTCGCTCTGCAAGCAGCTGGAAAAGGAGACTCTGAGGGAGTATTACCGCAAATTTTTAACACTCAAATCACAGCTGCCCTCAGTCGATGACCAGATTGCCATCCACTATACTATCAGTGGCCTTCGCGCCGGTGTCCTTTACAGCCACTGCATCAGAGATCCGCCAAAAAACCTCCAGGAGTTATATCAGCTGTTTGAAAAGTACGCCAGATCCGAAGAGCTCCACCAGCGCAAGATTGAGTCCCAAAGGAAGCCGAAAGATGCCCCACAGTCCAGCCGCACGTGGACAAGGGCTCCGCAGCCAGACTCCGCTCGAGACGGCCGCAATCAGCAGCAAGTGCACAACATCTTCAACCAGCATCCCGCTGCTGACCCCCCTCGTCGCCAGGAATATCCCCCCCAGGGCCGCGGAAATGGCACTCGTGGTAGGGGCCGAGGGCGTGCGCAGCCGCCGCGCCGATTCTACTGCCTCTTCCATGGCGAAAATTGCGCCCACCAAACCAAAGACTGCCCCGAAACGAAGGCTACCAGAGACAGAATGGCACGGGCGCAGCCAGTCGACAACCCCAGAATTGTCGCGCCCAATTACCAGCAACCCCCTCCACCATACACTACCGGAATCCGAGCCTTTGCCGAGTGCCGGCCTCTTTGCCGAGTGCCTTTTCTTGGGCACTCGGCAAAGACGGCTTTGCCGAGAGCCGCACTCGGCAAAGCTCGGCTCTCGGTAACGAGCGTCTTTACCGAGCGTAGGACACTCGGTACAGGTCCACACTCGGCAAATACATGTTTGCCGAGTGTCAAACACTCGGCAAAGGGGGCTCTCGGCAAAGGGCCGTCAGCGGCCGTCCCAAAGCTGACGGCCGTCAGTCTTTGCCGAGAGCCAATGGTTGGCACTCGGCAAAGAGTCTTCTTTGCCGAGTGTCGCCCAGTTGACGCTCGGCAAAGAACTCTTTGCCGAGTGCCATCCCTAGACACTCGGCAAAGTATATTTTTATTTCTTTTATTTTGTCTCCCAAACTTTTTGTGGTATGTTCCTACACTATGTAGACCTACATGTATCATTTGTGGACAATTTTAACAGAGTTTCAATCGTTAGTAGATTTAGTTCGTTTATTTGAATTTCTTCGGAAAATTTAGATTTGAACTGCAGGTCACTCGAAACTTGGAAAACCGTGCATGAAAAAATGATATTCATGTTACTTAGCATAAGTTACGACCGATTCCAGGAGCGGACCAAAAACTTCGAGCAACATGCTCACTAAACATGGTCGTGAACTTGTCATCAACATGTTTAAAAATTGTATAAAACACAAACAAAGTCAGAAAATCTTGAAACTTGTCCACGTGTCATGATATCATATGTACAGGCTGCGATAAAAAATTGAAAAAATTTCGAGAAAATTATGACGCGCTATGTGTACAAACCTAAGAGATCCACATTGAAACTCTATGATTTCATGTGTAGTTCTCTTAGGTTTCTACACATAGTGTCTCACAACTTTGTCCAAACATTCTCAATTTTTTATCACAACCTGTACATATGATATCATGACACGTGGACAAGTTTCATGATTTTCTGACTTTGTTTGTGTTTTATACAATTTTTAAACATGTGGATGGCAAGTTC
The DNA here is from genome assembly GCA_029449295.1 of Zea luxurians. Lineage (NCBI taxonomy): Eukaryota > Viridiplantae > Streptophyta > Magnoliopsida > Poales > Poaceae > Zea > Zea luxurians. The sequence goes on from JAOPSE010000004.1 coordinate 21,974,469, forward strand.
ACGGCCATGTTTAGTGAGCATGTTGCTCGAAGTTTTCGGTCCGCTCCTGGAATCGGTCGTAACTTATGCTAAGTAACATGAATATCATTTTTTCATGCACGGTTTTCCAAGTTTCGAGTGACCTGCAATTCAAATTTGAATTTTCCGAAGAAATTCAAATAAACAAACTAAATCTACTAGCTATTTCAAACTCTGTTAAAATTGTCCACAAATGATACATGTAGATCTACATAGTGTAGGAACATACCACAAAAAGTTTGGGAGACAAAATAAAAAAAATACAAATGCACTTTGCCGAGTGCCTAGAGATGACACTCGGCAAAGCCGTCTTTGCCGAGTGCTAGATGTGTGGCACTCGGCAAAGAGGTAGTAAAGAACCTTTGCCGAGTGCCGCAACGGGGGACACTCGGCAAAAAACTCTTTGCCGAGTGCCGCCGATCTGGCACTCGGCAAAGAATATTTTAAAATTTTAAAAAAATCTTTGCCGAGTGCCGGATCACGGGCACTCGGCAAAGAAGGAAAATAACTATCCCGTTCTTCTTTCTCCTTTCTCTTCTCTCACGCGCTCTCTTCCTTTCTCTCTTCTCTCACGCGCTCTCTGCCCGCGCCGCCGCGCCGCCTTCGTGCCCGCCGCCGCGCCGTGTGCTCGCCGCCGCCGCGCCGTGTGCCCTCCGCCGCCGCGCCGTGTGCCCGCGGCCGTGCGCCGTGCGCCGTGCCCTCCGCCGCCGCGCCCTCCCCACGCCGGCTGCCCACCGCGCCGCCCGCCGCGCCCTCGTCGGCCGTGCGCCGCGCCCTCGTCGGCCCTGCGCCGCGCCCTCCTCGGCCGTGCGCCGTGTCCTCCGTGGCCGCCCGCCGCACCCGCTCGCTCGTCGCGCCGCCGTCTCGCCGCCCGCCACCGAAGGTATAAATTATGCGTGTTTATATTATTTATATGCGTGTTTATATGCGTGTTTATATGGGTGTTCATGAATTTATGCATGTTTATATGTTGCGTGTTTATTAGTTAATAAACAATATTATTTATATGCATGTTTAACTGTTTTGGTCATTTGTTGATAATGAACTGGTATTAGTTAATAAACAATATTATTTGGATGATTTAATTTGAACAAACACATGTTTATATTAATGTAATCAAAGTAGACATGTTTATATTAATGTAATCAAAGTAGACACAATCACATTTTTAATGAGAAGGAGAATGAGGGTATTTGTGCGTAGGTTGAATGTCCTTATCATTTTATGCATGGATTTCCGGCCATCGTGCCGTTGAATTATGCGTGGATGTCAGCCATCGTGCTGATAGTTTTATTTGCAGGATTTTGAAACCTCCCCGTGCAGGGGAGGTGCTGCCGAAATTTTCTGTTGCTAGGCTTTTGTATTAACAGACTTGTGTTTCTTTTTTACAGAGAAGATACTTGTCTTCCTAGCCGCTGCGGGTCTCCCTGCACCGCGTCCCGTCGCCACTGCACCGACCCGCCACAGCCCCACTAGCCTGACTCCACCGCCACCCTAGGTATAACCTCTACATCCGCATCATGGTCGTAGATCACCTAACCAAGTTAGGCGTCTCCCGTTCGAAAGTGATACGGTGTAGATATGCAGATCTTTGCATATCTACAAATGTATCAGTTTCGAATTGTCCATGTTTTTTGGACAGCCCGCGGTTGCGTAGATGGTGTTAGTTTCATGCTCTACTCCGGTCTGAGATAGAGTTTTGGCGTCACCTCCCTGTTGTTCTCCGGACAGTACACTCTCCCTGCCAGGACGTGTATCCGGAGAACAGCGGGGAGGTGCTGCCGAAATTCTATCTCGGATCGGAGTAGAGCATGAAAACTAACTCCATCTACGCAACCGCGGGTGGGATTAGGACCTATCGTCACCTATTAGAAGGTAGGAACGTAGTGTACATGCATTACATGTCTATATTAAACTATACTCGGTTATATATGTTAGAGGATGGAGGACCGTGAGTGGATGTACACGGGCCGTAGAGGAAGGAACGATGTCACCACTGAATGGATTAGAAAGACCGATGATTTCGTGGAACGGACATATGGCGAAGCTGCTAAAGGAGCGAGTCTAGTCCCATGCCCGTGCAGCAAATGTGACAACCGGAAAAGAAAACCAAAGAAGACCATGGTAGAACATATTTGGAAGAATCGATTTACGCCGGGCTATACTCGGTGGATATTTCATGGTGAAGCGCATCGTACGAGAGAAGAGGTGCTGAGACAACGTGTCGAGGATTATGACGCGGATGCGGGGGTAGCGGATATGTTGAACGACTATCAGGAGGCACAGTACACGGGAGGATGTATGGATGACGAGCCAGAGCCGACTGCAAAGGCGTTCTACGACATGTTCGACGCGGCACAGAAGCCCCTTCACGGCCAGACAAAGGTTTCTCAACTGGATGCCATTGGGCGTGTAATGGCGTTCAAGTCGCAGTACAGCATCAGTAGAGATGCATTCGATGGCTTGTTGACAGTTATTGGGAGTCTGCTTCCGGATGATCACGTTCTGCCAAAGAGCATGTACGAGGCACAGAAACTACTTCGTGCACTTAAGATGACGTATGAGCAGATTCATGCTTGTCCGAAGGGCTGCGTGCTATTTAGGAAAGAATACGCGGAGGCAAAGTACTGTCCCAAGTGTAATTCGTCTAGGTTTATGGAGGTAGACTCTGGTGATGGACAGAAGAGGCAGCTCGACATCCCCTTGACAATCCTACGACACCTTCCGTTCATACCGAGGATCCAGCGTCTTTACATGACAGAGGAATCCGTGAAACAGATGACATGGCACAAAAATGGAAAACGATACAATCCTGACAAGATGGTGCACGCGTCAGATGGTGAAGCATGGAAACACTTTGATGACATTCACCGTGAGAAAGCCGAAGAGGCTCGTAATGTACGTGTTGCATTGGCCACAGATGGGTTCAATCCCTATGGAATGAGCGCTGCCCCGTACACATGTTGGCCCGTGTTTGTTATCCCAATCAATCTCCCCCCTGGTGTGTGCTTTCAAAGGCAGAATATATTCGTGTCGTTGATAATTCCTGGACACCCGGGGAACAAAATGGGCGTGTACATGGAGCCTTTGATCGATGAATTGGTACGTGCCTGGGAGGAAGGGGTATGGACATATGACCGAGCTACGAAGACAAACTTCAGAATGCATGTTTGGTACCAGTACTCCATGCATGACTTACCGGCGTATGGGCTAACATGAGTGTTGTGTTTTCATTGTTTTAGACTTCTGTACTTGTGTAGAATACTTATGTCTGTGTTTGATACTTATGTGAGAGCTTGCGACGTTAGAGACTTATGTTTGTGTTTGATACTTATGTTGAACACTTATGTTTGTGATGGATATTTATGTTTGTGGTGATGGTTTTATGTTTGTGTTGGCTATTTATGTCTGTGATGATATTTGTGATGTATATATGTGATATATATGTGATATCTTCTGTTTGTGTGGATGGAATACAAAAAACAAATAAAAAAGGTATATACTGGTCACTTTGCCGAGTGTAACACTCGGCAAAGAGGCTCTTTGCCGAGTGTCAAGGTCATAACACTCGGCAAAGAGCACAGACCTGGGCACCGGCTTAGGTTCTTTGCCGAGTGTTACGTCCCTGGCACTCGGCAAAGAGGTCGGCTTTGCCGAGTGCCACACTGGACACTCGGCAAAGAACCTGACATGGGGACCCTCCCTGGCGGGTTCTTTGCCGAGTGTCCCAAGTGGCACTCGGCAAAGATGGATTCTTTACCGAGTGCTGCACGGAAGACACTCGGCAAAACTAACTTCTTTGCCGAGTGTCACATGGGACACTCGGCAAAGCCGCCGTCTCCGTCACTCGACGCCGTAACGGCTGCTTTTCTTTGCCGAGTGCTCTCTGGCACTCGGCAAAGATCTTTGCCGAGTGCCCGAAAAAAAGCTCTCGGCAAAGAAGGCTTTGCCGATGCACTGTTCGCCGAGCCTTCTTTGCCGAGTGTAACACTCGGCAAAGCCTTTGCCGAGTGTTTTGAACGCTTCGCCGAGTGCTTCAGGCACTCGGCAAAGCGATTGATTCCGGTAGTGATATATCCACGCTCCCGCCCCGCATCCACCGCACCACGCTTACCAACACCATCAGGAAGTACAAATCGTACCTCCTCCACCCCCACCACCACACCAGCAACATCAAAACATCCCCCATGCCCCAAAGCAGGAAGACTTCGCCGATCAACCATATCGCGGAGTCATCCACATGATAACTGGGGGGTCCAGCACTGACTTCGACACCAAGCGGCAGAAGCGGGACCACTACCGCAGCATCAACCATGTCGCCATCACGGGCCCAGTCGTGCAAACAAAGTGGTCCCACATACCGCTAACCTTCGACGCACGGGACGTCGACCTGCGCAGCGCCCCCCACTACGACGCCATGGTTATCAATTGCAGCGTGGCAGGCTGGGACCTGCATAAAGTCCTAGTTGACAACGGCAGTCAGGCGGACATCATCTTCCTCCACGCCTTCGATCGCATGGGCATAAGCCATAGCCTGCTTAAGCCTTCGGACAACCCGTTGTATGGCTTCGGCGGCAAGGGCACCTTCCCCGTCGGCAAAATAGAGCTGCCTCTCTCCTTCGGTGTAGCACCCAATGCCCGAAGCGAGCAAATAACCTTTGACATTGTGGACATGGTATATCCTTACAATGCCATCATGGGCCGGGGCTCCATCAATAAGTTCGAAGCAGCCATTCACGGACTGTACCTATGTATGAAGATACCAGGTCCGTTAGGCGTCATCACAGTCTTCGGCAATCAACAGACTGCGCGCAACATAGAGCGGGACTTCGTGCCCGGTCAAAGAAACGTGCACTGCCTCACGGCCCAACGCGAGGTCCCCGCGCCTGCCAGCCCAACCAATAAGCAGCACGACAAGGCACAGCTGCAGAGCAACGACGGGACCAAGACTGTCCCCCTCGACCAGGCCACGCCCAGGCAGACAGTCATTATCAGTGAAGACCTTACTTCGCATGAAGAAGAGAAGCTCCTCTGCTGCCTGTCCAAGAACAAAGATGTCTTCGCCTGGTCGGCCCTCGATTTGGTCGGGGTTAGCCGTTCAATAATTGAGCACAGTCTGGGGATCGACCCTTCGGTACGGCCGAAAAAGCAGCGGCTTCGCAAGATGTCCGACGAGAAGACGGAGGCCGCCAAGGCAGAAGTGCACCGCCTCCTGGAAGCCAAATTCATCGAGCCGGAGGCTTACCCCACATGGCTCTCCAATGTTGTGATGGTGCAGAAAAAGAGCGGGAAGTGGCGAATGTGCATCGACTTCACCAGTCTCAATAAAGCCTGCCCAAAGGACAATTTCCCGTTGCCGCGGATCGACAAAATAGTCGACAGCGCGGCCGGATGCGAGGTCATGTCCCTCCTCGATTGCTTCTCCGGTTACCACCAGATATACATGAAGGAAGAAGACAAGGCTAGCACCAGCTTTATAACACCCTTCAGCACATATTGCTTCATCAGAATGCCGGAGGGACTCAAGAACGCCGGGTCCACCTTCTCCAGGCTTACCAAAACAGTGCTCAAAGGGCAAGTTGGCAGAAACATATTCACATATGTAGACGACATTGTCGTCGCCAGCAAGAGCAAGGAGGACCACCTCGCCGACCTCGCCGAAACATTCGCGAACATTCGAGACGCACAACTCCGCCTAAACCCGGAAAAGTGCGTCTTCGGCGTTCGCCAAGGCAAAATATTGGGCTACCTGGTATCACACCGCGGCATCGAGGCCAACCTAGCCAAGATTCAGGCCATCTTAGACATGACGCCTCCGCAGTCCGTCAGGGACGTCCAGCGCCTGACAGGCAGATTGGCCGCTCTCAACAGATTCATCTCTAGGTCCGCCGAGCGAAGTCTCCCCTTCCTCAAGACACTCCGTGGTGCAAAAGACTTCGCCTGTGGACCAGAGCAGGCGGCGGCCTTCGCCTCATTAAAACAGTACCTGACAGAGTTGGCCGTCCTTACCAGCCCCGACCCCTCGCTCCCCCTGCTGCTCTACGTCGCGGCTTCGCCACATGCGGTCAGAGCGGCACTAGTGCAGGAGCAGACTGTCGAGGGCGTGGTCCGGCAGTGCCCCGTGTACTATGTCTCCGAAGTGTTGACACCGTCCAAGTGCAACATGACAGAGCTGGAGAAGATTGCCTATGTAGTCGTCATGTCGTCGCGCAAACTGCGCCATTACTTCGAAGCATTCAAGGTCCGAGTCACCTCAAACAGGGGACTCGGCGAATTATTCAGAAACCCGGAGGCATCGGTGAGGATTGCCAAGTGGGCGGCCGAACTCTCTGGCTACCACATCTGCTTCGAGCCCAGGACAGCTATCAAGTCTCAAGTCCTGGCAGACTTCGTCGTCGACTGGACTGGGCCAACAACACAGCCAGACCCGTCCGCAGAGAAGATTTGGACGATCCACTGCGACGGTGCATGGTGCCATGCGGGGGCAGGCGTCGCTGCCGTCATCACCTCACCAGTCGGGGTCAAGCACAGATATGCAGCACGACTCAGCTTCAATCTGGAATCCGACAGATGCACAAATAATATAGCAGAATACGAAGCAGTCATCCTCGGCCTCCGCAAGCTAAGGGCCCTCGGAGTCACCACCTGCATCATCAAAACAGACTCCAAGGTAGTTGCCGGCCAAGTCGAGAAAGACTATGCAGCAAAGGACCTCGCGCTCATGCAGTACCTCGCGGCCATCCGAAGTCTCGAGAGGCAATTCAAGGGGTTCACCTTGCAGCATGTGGATCGGGCCAAGAATGAAGAGGCCGACGCATTGGCTAAGGCTGCCGCCAGGGGCGAAACTTTGCCCTCCGACGTTTTCTTTCATGTCATCGGCACGCCAGCCGTCCGGAGCCCCGAAGGGCTCCAAATAACCAATGACAGCGAGGGGCACCGCATAGTCAACCTTATCATGACCGAAGACTGGCGGGCACCAATAACCCTGTTCCTACAAGGGTTTTATCATCCAGCCGACATCAGTGAGGCCAAGCGCCTCAGACATCGAAGCCGAGACTTCGCACTGATTGAAGGCCAACTCTACAAAAAAGGGGTCAGTCAGCCAATGCTCAAGTGCGTCACCGAAGCCGAAGGCATGCAGATCCTACGTGAAGTCCATAGTGGCACGTGCGGCTCACACACAGGGCCAAGGGCCCTAGCTGCTAAGGTGATCCGCCAGGGCTTTTACTGGCCCGCAATGATCTGCGCCGCAAATCGGGTCACACGGTCCTGCGAAGCCTGCCAGAAGTTTTCTCCTCGGTCAGGCAGCCCCTCACAGTATACAAAGCTGATCGCCCATACATGGCCTCTCCAGCGCTGGGGCCTGGACATTGTCGGGCCCCTGCCCACCGCTCAGGGGAACCTTAAGTTCGCCTTCGTCGCTGTCGAGTACTTCACCAAATGGATCGAGGCACGGGCTGTTTCTACAATAACATCAAAGACTGCCCAAAAATTCTTCTGGCAGAACATTGTTTGCCGCTTCGGAGTACCGTCCGAACTAACAGTTGACAACGGCAAGCAGTTTGACAACCAAGACTTCAAGGATTTTTGTTTCTCCATTGGCACCAAGCTTGCCTTCGCCTCTGTCTATCATCCGCAGTCCAACGGGGTCGTGGAACGCGCCAACGGGAAAATCTTCACAGCTGTCAAGAAAATGCTCCTTGATGAAAAAAAGGGCAAATGGACCGATTTGTTACCTGAGGCAGTCTGGGCACTAAACACAACTGAGTGCAGGGCGACCGGGTTTACTCCCTTCCGCCTTCTATATGGATCGGAGGCCATGACCCCGCAAGAAATAAAGCATGGGTCCCCGCGAACAGTTCCGTCAGCCGTCCCCGACGTGGACGAGCCAACTTCAAAGGATCTCATTGACGGAGACCGAGTCCTCGCCCTACAGGCCCTAAACAAATACCAAGCCTAGACCAAAGCATGGCGCGACCACTCAGTCATCCCGAGGGAGTTCAGCAAGGGGGACCTCGTACTCGTCCGAACAGCTCGGACGGAGTCCAAGGGCAAGCTGGAGCCCAGGTGGGAGGGCCCCTTTATAGTCAAGACAAAAGCTTCCCCCAGCGATTACAGGGTCACAACGCCAAACGACGAGGACCTGGAGCACTCCTAGAACATCGACAACCTCCGCAAATTTTTTGTTTGACTCCTCAGGGCTGATTTCGCCCTTGTAATTCGCCAAAACAATCTTGTACCGGCCTGCACTCTTTTCCTCCTGGGGGGTGAGGTTTTTAACGAGGCGGAGCCATGTAATATATGTGTGAAAAATCCCCCGCAAAAACATGCGTCGAAAAAAGACCGCGACGACGGTCTTCGACATTCGACCAACACGAGGTCACCGCGAGGCTAAGCGCTAGCCACCCTCACGTGCGACAAATCCGCGCAGAAGTCGCCTAAGGGTGCAGCCGGACTAAGCACAACAAGTGCGAAAAAACCAAAGTCTATCGCGAAGACTATCCGCGCAGAAGTCGCCTAAGGGTGCAGCCGAACTAGCACAACAAGTGCGAAAAAACCGAAGCCTACCGCTAAGACTGCCCGTGCAGAAGACACCTAAGGGTACAACCGGACTAACACGACAAAGGCAGAAACGACAACATCAAACCATCCGCGCCAAGACCAACTATAATCACACCAGCACAGCACAACAAAACAAACCAGACAAAGTCCACAACGCCTTTGCACACATATACAAGCGAGGGCACACAACTTCATCATACAAGCCTCTGCATATACAAGCGAGGGCACCACACTCTACATCGGCTCAACCTTAGGAATAATTCCCATCTCCCTATAATTAAATAACATTATCCTAAGCTCCTCACCCGCAAAAAGACTTCGCAGTTCCCCTTCACCTGTATTCACGGCGGCCGGCAAAGACAACAGTTCGTGCCGGCCAGCCCCACTCACACGAAGCCGAGCCCCCTCCGCCCCACTAACTCTACGTTTCGCAACCGCCCTTCGTCGTCGTCGCCCGGTGCTAGGACCTGGCACATCTCCTGCGTCCGCGACGTGCGGCGAAGCCTCCGCCGCAGCCACATCCAAGGCCGCAAAGTAGTCCAAGTCCTCCTCCGACGACGACTCAGTCCACTCAATCGAGCTCCCAGAGTCAGCACAATCAAAAAACTCAGATGCAGATCCACCACATTCATTACCATCTTCCGCGGTCGAAGCCGCCAAAAATTTAGTAGTAGCGGTTGTGTGCGCAAGCCCAAAATCTTGAACCTGCGCAGCAACCAAAATTCAGCAACATATACAAATTTCCCCAACCCTCTACACCCACTACGCCACCTGCGACGGCCCTGATGTTGCGGGAGCCTCCGCCATTGGCTCCGCCGTTGCTTCCGCTGTTGTCTCCGCCGCCACCGCTGCGGGATCTTCAGCACTCGGCGCAGCAGCAGCGGAGGCATCAGGCGCGCCTTCGGCGACCTCCGGGGACAGGTCTTCACCGGCCGCAGCAGATGCGGGGGCACCCGACGCGTCTCCCGTAGTCTCCGGGGTTGGCTCCAGGGCGACCCCAGACACGGCCTCCGCCGGAGTCGGCTCCGGGTCAGACAGCATGTTGTTCAACGCCCCGAAGTCGTCGACCCTCTCGCCGCGCGCCGCCTAAGACAAAACACACAAAATTCATCAAACACACACACAGCCTACATCCAACAAACACCAAACAAACGAAAATGCTACCTGAGCCCTCGCCGTCTCGGCCCGCTCCCTGACCACCTCGCGACCGTGCGGACCCCACATCCGGTCGTAGATGGCTCCGACGGATTCCTTCACTACGGGGTCCTCAACCTTAAAGATATCTTGCTCAAAATCTTCATCGACTTGGTCGAAGACCTCGAAGTGCCGGCACCCTTCGCGGGAGAGCGCGTTCATCGCCCCCTCGCAGGTGACCAGGGAGGCATACGCCATAAACCCCTCCACGGCAGTGGGGAGTGCCTGCAACTCCTCCTGCACCCACTCCAGGCAGCGCAGTCTGGGCTCTCGGTCCGGCACTTCGAAATCACCGGTCCCCTCGCCCAGGCCACGGTATGTATCTATAAGCAGTTGGCGCGTCCGCTCTGCCTCCGCGCGTGACGCGGCCTCGGCCCTGTCCACGCGGCTCTCCAGGGCGGTGAGCCGCTCCTGCAGCTGCTCGGCGCGCTCCCTGGCACGATTGCCCTCCGCCCGTGCTAGATTGGCCTCCGCCTGCGCAGCTTGCGCCTTGACAAGGGCCTCGTTGGTCTCCCTCCTTTCCCCCGCTAGCTGGCGCCGGAGGGCAACCTTCTCTTCCTCCAGGGTGGCCACCTTGTCCGCCAGCTTGCGACACTTGCTGTCGGCGACCGATTTTTCACGGACGGCGTCAGCATGTTGTGTCCGAAGTCTCTCGACTTCGGCAACCACAGCTGCCGTGAGGGCCCCCGACGCAGTGCGGCTGGCGAAGTCAGCCACCTGCAGAGCAATCGTAAGACCGTGGCCCCAGCAAGCCGATAAAAAAAGGGACGAAGTCCAGCTCAGCGGACCTGACTTAGCGCCTCCGTCACCTCCTTCAGCCGGCGGGACGCAGCGCCCGCCTCATCCATGACAACCGCGAGGGCCGACACCTCGCCTCCGGCGCTAAGAGCCCCGCCCTTCGCCTTCGGCACTGCGGCAGCCGTCGCGGTCGCCGCGGTAGGCGCAACCATAGCAAGTTGGCCTTCGCCCGACCCTGCGACGTATCAACGAATAAATTTAAAAAAAAAATAGAGCCAACGACTTACCACCGAGATAGTCGTCCACACTAATGTTGGTGGCGAAGTCGGCGACACGTTTGCCCGACAACGGCAACGCTCGCGCCGCCTTCGCGACCTCCGCCACTCCGCTGGACGGCGGCACCGCCTTCGCCGATTTCGAGCCTCCGGCGCCTGCCATTGCCTCCGGCGCCTTGCTAGATGCAGGGACGCCCGACTTCGCCGCCAGCGGCGGCCGGCCTCCGCCGGGGGCCGCAGCCCTCGCAGCCCCCCGCTTCCTCTTCAGCCTGGCTTCAACGAGCCTGACAGCCGCCTGGCGCTTCTACGCAGCTCCCTGGCGATCCTTGTCCATCACTGCTGACACAACAGCAGCTACATTCCGCCCGTAAGGAAAAACCCTCCATTCACGAACCATGCGAGATGTAAAAAAGTCCTCGCCAGCCGCGCGGGGGATAGGAACATTCCTAGGCCAACAACCCCCGGTAACCCTCAGCATCCGAGCCGAAGACTCCCGGAGCTCGGGCGAAGACATCCTTTCCCCCAGGGCCGCGCACGTCCTCATCAACTCTCTAGCAAAACCATCAGAAACCCCAAGTCCTCCCATAACAGTACCTAATTTTCTCTTTTTAGAGGATGGGGCGGCCGCCCACGCAGGGTCGTCTCCAGTCCCCACCGCCGGTTTCTTCCCACGGCGGTCCGCATCGTCTTGACCAGGGTAGCCGTCATATGGCAATTGATTTAATTCAAAAACCCTGTTCAAACGGTCATTCGACCCGCGGATATCCCAGCTGCGCTAGCCCTCCGTCCTCGGCACGTAACGTCCAACGAGCCGCACCGCTTCATCCTCCACCTCACGCACAAAGGCGACCGGATTGCGGTTTTGCAGATTCAGGGCGAAGGCGGGACTCCGCACCACCCTTCCGCCATTGAAAGGCATCTGGCGAGGGCACACTTCGCCCAACGCCCAGCCATGCGCCAAGGGCCATACCCCGTACGCCACAAATTCTTCAACCAAGTCACGCCCACTGCTCAGGCCGGCGGCGCACCGAAGGGCCCCTTCGTCCACATCATCCTCCGCCACTTCAAAGGGCGGGTATGCTGAGTAAAAATGAGAACACATCTCGGACATGGGGAGTCCTTCATGGCCTTCGACAGCACCCTCAGCAACGTAAAACCAAAATTCATTCCAGTTTCCCCACTTGTTGCGGGCGCAAGGAACCAACTCGACTACCTGCATCGTGGTTTTGCCGGTCTTCGGCGTGAATGTGCAGGACCCAAACTGAGCAACTTCATCTCCAATCATCCTCTTCTGTCAGTGCAAACAATAATACTTCGCAAAAACTTCGACCGATGGCTGTCCGCCGTACGAAGTCGTCGCCCAGACATACTTCGACAGAGCCACTATGGCATTCGGTGTCAGCCGATGTATTTGAACGTTGAACCTGCGCAGGACTTCGCCAACAAAACGGTGCGCAGACAAGCGGAGTCCGGCGGCGAAGAACGCCTCGAAAACAACCAACTCGCCCTCCGGCTCGGGGACTTCCTCCGTCCCCGGGACTCGAGCAACTCCGCCGCCGAAGTAACCCAACCGCTGCATATCTTGCACGCGGACCGACGACATCCGCGATACGCCGAAATCAACAGAATCGCCGGCGCGCAACTCCTCCGCCATTAAACTACTCAGCGTCTCCTCAGACGAGGCGGCGGCCAGCGGCGAGGGAACCGCCGGCGGTGTAGCCGCAGAGGAAGAAGACGAGGACGGCATCGCCACGTACCGTCGGCGGCGGCGGGCGGTCTGCTTCACTCGAGCCAGATCTCCGGCGAACAAGAGCACGGCGGGCAGACGAGCAGCAAGACAGCGGAAAGGGCGGCTAGGGTTTTCGTGGAGCGTGGAAGGTGAAGTTCAAAAAGCGCCGACCCCCGCCCCCTTTTATAGGCAGGGCGCGGCTCTTCGGGAAACCCGCAATCCAACAGGGAGCGGCGCTTCGGGAAACCCGCAATCCAACAGTACGCCGTCAATCAACGGTCATATCAAAAACCCCCGCGGAACCACTTCGAGCGAGGGCAGCGTCTCCGCCATCTAGCGACGTCTTCGGCACCAGGTGACTTTGTCGAATTGGTCCCTCGGAGGGCAAATGTTGGGGCGAAGGCAAAGGCGCCACCCTTCCCTCGAAGCCTTCGCTGTAGCAGCTGAGCTAACAGAAACAAAACAGGCAGGGACACCCTTCGCTTGTTCCGCACCAGACGAAGACCGGCAACGAAGGGCATCCCACAGTGCGGCCTCGTCCAGCTCAGAGGCCCACGTGCGATCCGGCCCATCGTAACGGGCCCCGCGTGGCCGTCGTGCGTTACGGGCCTAATTTGTAAAGGCATCCCTGTAATTACGGTCTGTAACCCCGCTTTATGGGAATATTCTGGGGATAACCTAGGTAGCTGAGGGCACATGCGTCCTTACCTTAAGGTGCTGCGCACATAGGTACCTATAAATACCCCTGCATAGTGCCCGTGAGAGGCCAGATTAACAAAGCTTTTGCCATCTAGCGCGAGTGCCCTGTTGATGTCACTGTTCACCCTTGTTGGATCCCCTTGCAACTGAGAGCAAGTTCCAACACATGGTTATGCACTGATACACCATTTATTAGCTTTCGGCACAGCTGCTGCTTCAATGTCTCATGCCTTAGTTTGCTAGGCTTCAAGTCGCAGTGTAGGACCACCTCGCAGTGCTTGTGGTGCAGATACTCCATTTCCATGGACACATCTAGCACGATGTCCAGCCTCTCAACGAACCCTAGTCGCATTCCTCCGTTGACGGAGCGCAAGAGCTCCTCTAAGCTCCTGTTGGGCATGTACTGGAGCACTAGTGCTCTGAGGTTGGAACAGGTGTTCAGTATCCTTATCAGGTTGCGATGCCGAGCCATTCGAAGCACACAACACTTTGCGTCAAACCTTTCAGCAGCTTGCTCCATATGCATGCGTATGACCTTTACGGCAACCACCAGGCCATTGCTCAACTGGCCCTTAAAAACCTTCCCAAAGCTTCCAGACCCCAACAGGTTAGCATCACTGAAGTTTTCGGTAGCACGAGCGAGCTCGTGGTAGGAGACCAACTGATGGTTAGCCATGTCGTTGTCCGTGGCAGCAGAATTCCTAATCTACACCCTCCAAGTTTATCAAATAGTCCCCAAAAAATTCCCCCAAAATGAAAACCAGAAGCATGACAGTAAGCAAATAATCCAACGAGGAACAAGGACTAGATTCAGTAAGCAAAAAATTCCCCCAAAATGAAAACCAGAAGCATGAAAACCAGAAGCATGACAGTAAGCGCGACAACGAGTCCAGGATCCGGCCGTCGTGGCCCTCCTTGGAGCGGGGGCGGTGGAGGCAGCAATGGGGAACCGGCGAGGAGCGGGGGCGGTGGAGGCAGCAATGGGGAACCGGCGAGGAGTGGGGGCGGTGGAGGCAGCAATGGGGAACCGGTGGCAGAGGATCCAGATGGGGAGGGGAGATGAAAGAAGGGAGGGAGAAGGGGATGGTGGCCTTACACGAGGGTTCCAAAGTGAAAGAAGCTGGTCGTCGGATGGCCGCGTGAGATGGATCAAGTCGCTAGACGATTGTGATTTTTGGGGCGACGTGGACAGCTCCACCTCGAGAATCCTCTCGGTTTTAAATGTAAAGAGATGTTTCTATTATCCAACTTATCTCTATAGCGATCCACCATCAGTCGCACAATTAACTTTATAGCGACCGATCATAAGTGGTTAAATTTTTAGACTTTTGGTGATCGATGGGCCATCCCTGCAAACACATAATTAGATTTTTCTTTTCAAAAATAAAAAACTAATCGAAAAAATTTGAATAATTACAGGGACTTCTACAGGATATATTAACATGATTCAAACATGTTTCGCGCTTTAGAAACACTATGGAACATACTTCGTTCAATCTAAGCATAATTTATTATTTACTACGTTTTTTCACAGTGTCTTGTCAGAAATATCATACAAAGATGGTTTTATCCAACTTATCTCTATAGCGACCCACCATCAGTCGCACACTTAACTCTATAGCGACCGATCATAAGTGGTTAAATTTCTAGTCTTTTAGTGATCGATGGGCCATCCCTACAAACACATAATTAGATTTTTCTTTTCAAAAATAAAAAACTAATCGAAAAAATTTGAAAAATTACAGGGACTTCTACAGGATATATTAACATGATTCAAACATGTTTTGCGTTTTAGAAACACTATGGAACATACTTAGTTCAATCTAAGCATAATTTATTATTTACTATGTTTTTTCACAGTGTCTTGTTAGAAATATCATACAAAGATGGTTTTATGTTTACAAGTTTCTAGTATACTCACTAACATCTAAGACAGTTTGTATAGTCTAGATGACTCTAATAATATCTTTATTTGAGATGGTTTCATATACAGAAGTGTCTAATATACTAACCAAAATATAAGACAATTCTTGTAAACTTAATGCCTCAAAAGGTATATTTATTTGAGACGGTTTTCAAAATCAATCTGTATTAAATCAATATAAGACATTTCCTACTATATATCTGTCTCAAAAACCTTCTTCATTAAAGACGGATCTCCAACAAACCGTCTTACCTTACTCGTCACCATATGATAAAAGACGCTTCTATAAAATGCACTGATATTTGTCTTAAGATGTATGTCTTAAATAAGCATATTTCTAGTAGTGTCTACTGCTTAATAATTAACCCCCTGGGATTTCCTAGCATCTAACCCGCGGTCCTTAGTTCATCGGAACAGTAACAGAAATGGAAATCGCCGTGGCGCGGCTTACCGACGTCGGTGAAGTTCTGGCAGGGTGGTCGACGACGTCAGGAGGTCACGAGGGTCATGTCAATGGTTGGCTCGTCGCCTGTGGTAGCCGGAGCTATTCTGGCCTCGTGCGCAGGCGGGCGAGCTAGTCGGCGGCGAGAAGCTCACTTGAACACGGCGGTAGGGTTTCATCCAGTGAGTCTGGGAGCTCCAAAGAAGGTCGGAGAGGTCGTGGGTGCAAGGAATTTGTGAATGGCTCACCTTGAAGTCGGTCCACGTGCGGCGGTGGGCGGCCGAAATCCAGCGAGGTCGATCTCACTGTTCCGGTGGGGCAGGGCCTTGGCTCAAGCTTGGAAGGGCTTCACGGCCTCTCGAGGAAGTTGTCCAAGGGCTCGGGCGAGGTTGGTGGTCTATGGGAATGGCTGGCCACGGCGACCGCTCTTTGGTGGACGAGGCGAGCTGGCTAGGGAAAGCTAGGCGCGGTGCGGAGGGAGAGACAGGAAGGGTGGCCGTGCATGAGGGCAGGATTTATAGCCGCTCGTGGGCACGACACGGGCATGGGCGCGGGGGTGGGTCGACCGCACGCATGGCGCGCACTACAGTGGCTAGTCTGCGCTCGGCCGGTCAGGCAAGGCATCGAGCACGTGGCAACGTTTGGTCTGGTCATTTTCAAGCGTTAATTGGTCCTCAATCTTCTCATAACTATCCAATATCCCTACACAAGATATCTTCCTTGTTGCTTACCCTTTGTTTCTGATGCAGTGCTCGAGTGGATTTGATCTCGGGGTGGCGAGTTACGAGGAGGTGAAGTTGGGTTTGTCGCCCAGCTGAAACCCGAGACCAAAGCCAAGCCAAATTGTGTCCAACAATTTTGGTTTGATTTCAAACTTTGTCGGAGTATGCCTAGGATATTTTTGCACCTTTTTGCTATTTGGACCATGTGGTTTTGAGTTTTAGAACAAGGTGAACGCGGTTGATCTTTGTAAGACGGTTGGATTTCAGAATTCTGAAATCCTGATTTTTATTTGAAGTCCCCACTTGAGTGGCTTGTTTGAGGATTTTGCAAAAACTCTTTTGGGTAAACTTTCTTGCTATCTTTTCTAGGTTATTTAGTGTAATACAACTTTGTTAATTGGTCCAAATCATGATAATGTGATTTTCTTGGTCTTTTACTGAATTCCTTTCCAGTGCTCCATTTCTCTAAAGAAAAGGTTGTTAGGGTTTTGGTATTTCCTTTCTTCCTTAAGCTTAATATGGTCAGGGTATGATTCTTAAGGTGAAAAAGAGACTTGATTAAGTTTTAGCTCCTCAAGTTTGGTGTGTTTTACTCCAATTAAAACACATGTGATAATGGGTCACAATGTGGGTACTGAGGGAAAACCCTGAGTAGCACCTAGGATGTTACAAAATTAATCTTTCTATAGAAAATCATAGAACTATATATCTACTAAAGTTGATCAACTTGTTGCTTAACATTTTGTATAACTTGAGTTTGACATAACTCTAGGTTAGTATCAAAACTTAGGGTTTATAATATTTATACTTAACTAGTTTCTTGTTCTCTAGGTAAAACAACTCCAAACAGGCTCAAATTTTACCAGGAGCTATTCTAAGGGCATATCATCTTTCTACAAATTTTTATGATTTTTGGACCTATGGTTTTATTTCTAAAATTCCTTAAAGCCTCCCAAGGGTACTTTTAAATAACTAGGAATTCACTTGATGCTGCAAAAATCTTACAACTAATTTTATCAAAAGTTACACAATTTTTTGGACTCTACAAAATTGGTTTCACTATTTTATTATTTTCCTACATTTTCTAGTGTAATTTACTAGTTGGCAGGAAAAAGAAAAAGATTCAACAGTTGTGGACCGAAATCAACGGGCTCGGCCCACGAACGCATAGGAAACGACCCCCGCATAGGCCGCCCGCGTTATAGATTTGCGCGAAGGCCCCTAGGTATTCGAATCACCAGTAAAGAACCCTAGGTACTATTTATGTGTCTCACTAACATTTGCACATAGGCCCTCATCTTCCCTTCTATTCACGAACTTCGGTCCATAATTTAACTCCGACGAGCGTCGGCCATTCGCCACCTAGACCCATCGATGGCGACCATCCCCGATGAAACCGACCCTACCAAAGATCCCTGAGACTTACCTCCTATTTCCCCTAAGTTAATCGACCTCAAACCACCTAGAGCCACACTAGCTACTTTGACGACGGATCATTGAGCTTTAGTGAGGTGTACCGAGTTCTTGAGCACAGTAGGGTTCAATCCATGGTCATGACGAGTACCAGTAATTCATCAAACATACAGTGCAAACCTAGGTTTGCCCAGAGAAGCTACGGTCCGGCCAGTAGATGTGGACACTGCCCTCGGCGGCGTTCACTAACAGACACCACGGTGTTCCAGTTAACCCTATACGATAGAGTTCAAACGGGCAAGCACATAAGCTTCACCATGACCTATTGACTGCAAAACACGAGTTAAGCAAGAATGACCAACCTCAGGAAAGGCTGACCACGCGGTTGCACCACTCGGCGGCTGGTGACCACTGATGGGGAAAAACTGGTGTTCTTGGCTACCGATGGTGGAACGGGGGAAACAAAGGGTGGCTTGGGTGCGTAACAGAGAGACGAGACTGAGAGCAAGCTCAATTTAAAGGGAGTCACCATGACTGTGGTAAATTCGACCTCTGAATCACGGCGACGGCGATTGCCCGAGGAACTCCATGTTAGCCTCAACGGTGTACACAGGCCAGTAATGTGGCGAACTTACCGCGAACTCTTTAAGATGGTGTAACACGAGGGCCTCCAACCAGCTGCGTGGACGGTCGGAGCGTCTGGTGGCTTGCTACGGCGGCGGTGAATGAAACACAGTGGGGACACGTGGTGTTTGTGGCTTGAGCGGTAACTCGATCAACGAATCCGAGCCAGAGATCCTTTTACCCCTTCATTGATCCACGTCTCGACGGCACCAAACGTGGCGCAAGCTTGAATCAAGGCGGAGGGACGGCGGCGGCGGGCACACGGAACTCAATCTTGTTCCGTTCACTATACCATGGCGATGCTCATTCAGCACGCTTGACAAAGCCATTTGAGAGTCATTTCTCTTTGACTTTCGTTCAACAACCTACCAAGCCGACCATAGCAAAGTTGTTGTCCATCATGTCAGCTTTAATTTTGTTATAGGGTTCTTGTTCATACCTCCACCCGATCAAGCACAATTCAGTTGCAAAGTTGATCTAATACCACTGTCAGTCTAATTTTCGGACCAACATACGACTGACAGCTCAACTTTCACGCCATTTTGCTCCAAATTTTGTACAGCTCTCGGGCTCAATCCCTTAATCAAAATTGGACTACTTTAATAGCTTTACAAATTTGTTGTAGTGACTCATAGAAAAATCTTCATAGATCAAGAGATACAGGGATCAAAAGTCAGCACAAGATCACTGTTTTTCAGAGTGAAGCATTTGGGTGCCTTTGGGACCTTTTTGCAATTTACTCCAATTTGTTCCATAAAACATGGAAATCTCCAAATACAAAATTTGCCTAGTCTTTGTTACTCTACCACTTTGATATATGCACTTTGGTCCAAAAGTGCATAGAAATTTGAGTCACCTCATAAAGCACTAATTAGGGTTTCTAGGGTCCATATTAGGGTTTGATTGTTCTAGGGTTTATGTGCCACTCAAACACTCCAAGTTTAGATTCTTTTGAACATTTCCACTAATCTTTGAATTCATACTCCAATTGCTTTCTCACACACCCACATGCTTCTAGTCTTTGGGTAAGTACCCTATCTTTGGGTTAAGGATCAATTCAAATCATCACATCACTACTTGTTTTGAAATTTTTACCTAGTGGATGCACTCTAGGTATATCATACATAATGAAATGCCAGTGCAAATAATGTCATGCCAAAGTTTTAGTTTTGGTAACACCAAGGGTGTTACAGCTTTTACCCTCTTGCAAACATCACATTCTGCCACATGTGCAGCAACATCCCTTTTTAGTCCATACCACCAATACTTCTACTTCAAATCTTGGTACATCTTTATACTACCCGGATGGATGGAGTAAGCTGAGTCATGTGCTTCCTTCAATATGGTTTCATGAATACTGTCAATCTCAGGAACACAAATCCGGTTCTAGAACCATATCGTGCCCCGCTCATCTTCCGTGAAGTCTGGGCCTCTACCTTCAATTATAAGATTTTTGATATCCTGAATTTTGACATCTCCGATCTGACCCTTTCGTATTTCTTTCTCAAAGGTAGGTTCCACTTCTATGGTAATTCCTTCAGTATGAGCAACTATCCCCAGATTGACCTTGTCAAAATCTTCTGCTAACTCATCGGGTAACTGGGTTACAATAGCTGCATAGACATGCTCCTTGTGACTCAAGGCATCCGCAACCAGATTCGCCTTGCCCGGATGATAGTGAATTTCCAAGTCATAGTCCTTGATGAGCTCCAACCAACGGCATTGCCTAAGGTTGAGATCCTTCTGAGTAAAGATGTATTTTAAACTCTTGTGATCAGTGTAGACTTGGCACTTGGTCCCCATAATATAGTGTCTCTAAATCTTGAGAGCATGCACGACGGCTGCCAGTTCTATGTCATGAGTGGGGTAGTTCAACTCATGTTTCCACAACTGGCGAGACGCGTACGCGATGATGTGTCCTTCTTGCACATCCCAAGCCCTGGCGGCTTGCATCACAATATATATCAAAACTCTTCTATAGATATGGCATAATCAACACTGGGGCTGACAATAACTTAAACCTCAACTGGTTGAAACTCTCTGGGCATTCCCATGTGCACTTAAACTCCTTTCCCATCTCTAACAGTGAGGTCATAGACTTAGCAATATTGGAGAATCCTTCAATAAATCGCCGGTAATAACCCGCGAGTCCCAAGAAACTCCGGATCTCCGTAACTGAACTTGGTATCTTCCAACCAACTATCGCTGTTACTTTAGCCGGATCTACTGAAATTCCTCATTTGGAGATGATATTTCCGAGGAATGGTACTTCATCAAGCCAGAACTAACACTTGGTAAATTTGGCATAGAGCTGATTATCCCGTAACTTTTGTAGCACCATCCATAGATGTTCCTCATGATCACTATCATTCTTGGAATAAATAAGAATGTTGTCAATGAATACTACGACGAATCTATCGAGATACTCCATGAACACCTTGTTCATCAGATTCATGAAGTAGGCTAGTGCATTGGTTAGGCCAAACGACATGACTGTGAACTCGTATAGACCATATCGGGTAGAGAAAGTCGTCTTGGGAATATCAGATGGCCTAATCTTCATTTGGTGGTAGCCCGACCTGAGGTCAATCTTAGAGAACACCCTAGCACCTCTCATCTGATCAAATAAGTCTTCAATACGAGGTAACGGGTACTTGTTCTTCATGGTGACATCATTAAGTGATCTATAGTCCACACACATCCTTTGCGAGTCATCCTTCTTCTGCAAAAACAGTACTGGTGCTCCCCAAGGTGAGGAACTCGGACGAATGTATCCTGCTTCTTGCAACTCTATTAATTGTTTCTTAAGTTCTTTTAACTCTTCCACTGACATCCTATATGGCCTTTTTGAAATGGGAGCAGTACCAGGTAAGAGATCAATAACGAATTCGACTTCCCTATCTGGTGGCATTCTGGGTAACTCTTCAGGAAAGATGTCTGGAAAGTCTCTAACAACTCGGATGTTTCTACCCACGAATTTTCCATCTACTAGAAATATGGCATGTCTGGTAGAGACGGTTATGGTAATCTCAACTTCAAATCTTTCCCCTTTGGAGCTAGTGAGTTCTACGGTTCCCTTATCACAGTGTATAACTACCTTTGCTTTTCTTAACCAGGACATCCCGAGTATCAGATCTATACTGCTTTCTTCTAATACTATAGGTGTAGACCAGAATTCCCTTCCCATAATTGTCAGTGTTAATCTGTGTGTCATGTAGTTTGCTTCAACATGTCCTTTATGTGTAATTACTACCATTTGTGTTTTCATATTTTGTATTGGTAATTCATTGGTGGTGGCAAATCGAGCAGAAATAAATGAATGCATAGCTCCAGAATCAAATAATAATGCTGCTGGAATTGCATTAATGTAAAACATACCAATAGTGATGTTCGCTCTGTCAGTAGTGGCCTCGGCACTGACTTGGTTAACTCTAGCAATTCTGAATCCCTTGCCAGGAGTCTGTTGTTTGTTCGTAGCTGGCGTGCTGAAAATCCCCATCGGACAAGCATTTGCATAGTGCCTAACCTGACTGCACTTGAAACATGTAGGGCCTATCCTCTGTCCTGTGGGTCTCGTTGGGGTGCCAGTGGGGGCAGCCTAACAAATGTGGGGTGTCTGTGGAGTCCCCTGTGGAGCGTACTGAGCTGGGGCGCGGTCCTCCTTGAGGATGAGCTGGTGTACCCTGGGGCGGAGCATAGCGAGGACGAATACTGCTGCTACCCTGCCCCTGGGTAATGGTCTTTCTCTTTATGTCTCCCAGTTGAACACGCTTGTTTTCAATAGCTAGAGCTTTATCAAGAAGTCTCTAAAATGATGGAAAAGTGTGAGCAACCAGTGCATACTGTAGTGGCCCATTGAGTCCTTCTATGAAGTGCTCTTGCTTTCTCTCATCATCGGCCACCTCATCAGGAGCATACCATGATAGCTAAATAAAATTGTCATGGTACTCACTAACTGACATGTTGCCCTGTTTTATTGACATAAATTCCTTCTTTTTAATCTTCATCAGTCTAGCAGGTATGTGGTAATTTCTGAACTGTGTGGTGAATTTCGCCCAAGTGATAGTATCAGCAGCGTCATGGGCAGCAATATAAGAATCCCACCAATCAGCAGCAGGACCAGTCAGACGACCAGAAGCATAGAGAACCTTCTCCCGGTCGGAGCATTGGACAATGTTTAGCACCATCTCTACTGACTTCAACCAGTCATCGGTGTGTAGAGGATCTGGAGAGCTGGCAAAGGTAGGCGGCTTGTGGCTCATAAATTACCGGTGCTTGTCCCGGGGTGGAAGTGGTGGTGGCCGTGGTGGCAATGGAGCTTGCTGCTGTCGCCACATTCTTCCTTGACGCATCTCCTCCCGCATATCTTGCCTTTCCTGGTGCATCTCTTGGCGTTCCTAGTGCATCTCTTAGCGTTCCTAGCGCATCTGCGCATGCATATCTGCCATAGTATCAGCCATGTTGGGGACTTGTTCTCAAGCGCTTCAGATTAAGAACAAGGCAACATAAAAAATGTTAAACGTTAAATTCCTTCGTCCTTATAAACATTATGTCCCTTCGGATATAATGAATCTTGGATGAAGGTTACAAAGGAAAAGACCTTCATAAGATTGATAGATGGTAAAAGAGAACACATATATAAAACACGAGTAAAGATATGAGTATTATCATCAACTTATTTTTATTACCAAATTCATAAAAACAAATTACAAATGTACCTTCAGATTGATGAAAAGTAAAGGTACAGACGTGATGCGAAAAAGCGTATGCCAAGTCAGCGTGAACAGTACGGGAGTACTGTTCATCTATTTATAGGCACGGGGCGCAGCCCGTGTAAAATTACATTGATGCCCTTTACATTTGACAATAACTTTATAGCAATCCTTCGAGGTTTAATTTGACTTTTCATTTTTAAGTCGGTTCTTTTCTGCCGTCATGCCGAAGCTTTTCTGAACGTAGCTTCGTGATCGTCTTATCCTTCGTCGTGGTCGCTTTCCACCCCAGTCAAGCTTCGTCTTAACCATGCTCTTGTACACCCGCAACCTGACTCCGAAGATGCCTGTTCACATGTTTCACTCGGAAAATAATGTCAAATCATGTTTTTGAGGACCTTCGAAAGCCGAAGGCCCCCAACAGTGGCCCCTAGCAATATTAATTTACTGTAATGATAAATTCATATTGCGACATGGACGAAGGCTTTAAGCCAAAGGTCCGAAAAAACACCTTCCTTCTGCTAGAATAGCAACAGTCATTGACAAATTGGGCCCTCCAGTTTTCGACACACTGGGTGTATAAATAAGAGCTCACTGCGAATTTATTTGGCACGCACTTTTGCCATCTGCTTTTACTCACCCAACTTTTTAGCCTACGCGCAACAGCACTTGCTCGGTTTTAAATTTTTAAGCTTCGGTTTCGAGTGTGTTTTGTCAGCATTTGCGAAGATGCCAGAGGATAAGAAAGTTGCTGGTGCTTCGAAGCTAAGCCTTTCTGAGGAGATGCACTTGGGCTTTCTTGAATCATTGTCAAAGACTAATACGGAGAAGATTACCAGGGAGATTTTGGAGGGTTTATCTGAAGATACTGGCGACAGTGAAAGTTACGATGTGGATAGTGGTGGTGAAGATTCCGAAGATCGACCCTGGCGACCAAGCCATGCAGTTTTTGGTAAATCCAGTATTAAGGAAAATCATCTTGTCAATATGAGAGGGAGATACTTTCGGGACTTGTCTGTTGTGAGGGCTGACTAAGGAGAGAAGACTTGTCCGACTCCCGAGGAAAATGAGGTCGTGATATTCCGAAGCTTCTTAAAAGCTGGATTACGATTTCCCTTGAGCAGCTTTGTCGTGGAAGTATTGAAGACATTCGAAATCTACATTCACCAACTTATCCCCGAAGCAATCATAAGGATGAACATCTTTGTGTGGGATGTGAGAAGCCAAGGTTTGGAACCTAACACAAAAAGCTTCTACAGTATGCATGAGTTATTGTATGAGACAAAACCCTGGGGCAAAGAGCAGTATCACAATAACTTTGGCTGTTACAGCTTCGGCGCTCGGTCTGGGTCAAGCTGCCCTGTGCCAACCTTTCGAAAGAGGTGGCCCGGCGACTGGATGACAGAATGGTTTTACGTGAAAAATGACTTGAAATCACGTGAAGATATCAAGGGTATCATTATGCGCCCTATCTGGCAACGCTTCGGCCTCCGGAAGCCGAAGGTGGAAATGGATGAAGCAGCCGAAGAATGTCAGAGAGCCTTCGGCGTGGTTTGCTCTTTTATTGGGACAAGGGATTTGGTCCAAGAGCACATTGCCTTCAGAATATGGCCACTTGTAGAAAAGTGGGAAATGCCGAAGGAGACCATCAAAGAACCTGACGAAGGTGGCCTAGTTAGGCTAAAATACACATTCACATACGGAGATAAGTTTGTTGAACCAGATGATGACTGGTTAAAAAGTATTGAGGCCATAAGTGACGAATTGCTTGGGGCATACTCGAAAGCCAAAGATACTGCATTATCAGCGGCCTTCGGAGGCCGAAAGAAGAAGAGACTTAACCGAGTATTCGATGCAATTGGGTTTGTCTACCCCGACTACCATTACCCAGTGCGAGGCCAAAAAAGGAAAAATACTTCTCTTGCAAAGGAAATTGCTTCAGCTGCTCCTAGCGAGCCATCGCCGAAGAGAAAAAAAGGTAAAGGTGCTCACACACCGGCCACGTTATATTGAGCCGGCCATAGTGCCTGAGTTTATTGGTGAGGCCTCTTTAGCCACCGAAGCCAGAGAACCAACTCCAGTGCCAAAAATCGAAGAAATGGCCGAAGAACCAGCAACAGAGAAAACAGAAGAACCGAAAACTGAAGAAGCAAAAACATTAGAAATTTTAAGTCCTTCAACAAAAATCCAAAAGGGTCCAGCAGCGACCCCGAAAAGAAAAAGGATGGTTAATGTGCTTGATGTTTTGGAAACAATTAAATCTTCAAGCATAACTCCGAAGAAAACAGTTGAAGCTTCTGAAGTGTCTACTGAAGCCTTTGTTGCTAAAGCTTTGAAGCAACAATTTGAAACTGAAGCTGGGCCTTCAGAGCCCACCAAGGTAAAACATTTGAAAGCTGAAGAGACAAAATTGACAGAGGCAACTTTGGAAACCGAAAAAACAAAAATAACAGAACCGATTTTGATTGAGGAAATTGACACTGCCGCCCCCGAAGCATCTTCTAAAATACGTGATTATATTGTGCGGCATGCTTCGGGAAAGAAATTATCTGAAGAAGAGATTTTTGAAGCTAATCACTATGCCCGAGAACTGAAGTATCTGAAGGGGGCCGTAGTGTTCAATGGGACAGACGAAGATGACTTCCTATACTGTCTCCCAGACAATAAAGAATTATCCATCTGCCAGGAGATGGCTAGAAGCATGGGATTCCCGAAGCTTGAAGCTGGCCTTTGCGCCATGACGAAGGACGATCTTGCGGGTAGCCTTGCATACAATAGTCTGAAGGTAAAAATTGCAAATTTTGAAGTTTATGAATTTTAAATTAGTCTTTTGTTTTTATGTTAATCCATTCATTCTTTTGAATAGGGCTTAATACTTAGCAATGCCTTAAGGCACAAAAGAATGCTGAAGATGAGAGCTGCACTATTGCTCTCAACAACCTTCGAACAGAGGTTATCAGGCTAAGAAACAAAGCCTTGGAAAAGGACAAGATTCTGTTTACATTGGTGGATAAGATAAAGGAAGACGAAGCTAGTTTTAAAACTCAAGCCGAAGCTCAGAAGCGCGAAATCGAAGATCTTCGGAGACAATTAGCCCAAGCTAAAGAAGAACGCATTCTTGAAGAAACAAAACGAGAACTAAGTGATCAATGGGCAAATCATTTGGAAATAAATGTTGAAGAGCTTCGTGCTTCCAAGAAAAGGTGCTATGATGAATCCATAGAGTGTGTTAAGAAGATAAAATCCAGCTTCGCCAGCGTTGGCGCGTTCTCTAGTGAAGAAAATTTCACAAGAGGGATTCCAGAAGGCCCGATTGAATGGATTAGTCATGAAGCTGAGGCCTTCGAAGAAATCTTGAATAGTCGCGGGGACATTTGTGCTTTTTCAGGCGCCAGGGGAATTGCTACTATTTTGGAGAGGAAAGGGTGCGAGCATGTAAATTCTTTAGCACGATCTGAAGCTGCTTTATCCCCTGAAGATATTAAAGACCCTTCAGCCGAAGCGAGCCAGATCGGTGGAAAATTTTTTACCGACATCTGGGATAATGGCGGCCGAGAAATGGTGCAAGAAATTATTCAAAGAAGTGAAAAAGGCATCCATGATGCTAGGAAGGTAGCGGAGGCTGCTGAGAAAAGCGCAGGGCCGGAAGGGCAAATAGGTATTAACTAGTGGTGTTTATTGTGTTGTAATTTTTGATTTCAATCTTTATTCGCGGTTTGTAATAGTAATATAGCCGTATCCTTTCCTCCCTCAGAACCTGCTGAGGCGTCTCCGGGCCCCCACCCAAAGGGAGACGATGAAATTAGAAAAATGGCCGAAGCTATCATGGACAAAGTTGTCGATCAGCTACTGAACGAAGCTGCAGAAGTAGTTCTTTGAGAAGATTAAATGCTATTGCAAAAATATTTGGAATGTAACATGTGTAAAACTTTGTAACTTTGAATGTAATATATAATCTATTTATGGTTCAATTCTTTACGATGCATGAAATTTTGCATACATACCGTTTTTTGAGCCTTCGGCGAAAAAACACCTTCCCTTCTTTTCATGCTTCGTGAAGAAAATCTTTTATGTGTCACAAGAATTTCCATACTTCTCTGATGAAGAATATCCAAGCTTCGTAAAAACATTCTTCGAAGCTATAAAAAGGTTTTATGTTGCCTCCCTAATGAAGCTACACTTCTTCTCAATTTATCTTGTGCCTTAGCACGATTTTCTCTTTTTCAAAACATTCTTCAAAGATCAATACCGTGTCCCCTTCTTGTTCTACATGCGATATGATGTATGATGCTTATGTTATGCAAAATGATGTGATGATATGCTATGCAAAATGATATTTATGTCGAAGATACACACATCCCTGCAATAGAGCACACAATCTTTTTATCTCAGCGCTGACTTTTCGCTGTAAGCCTCCCTTAGGAGCTTCTTCGCCTTTTACTTTCAGCGGAATCAACGTTTATTTTTCATTGTAAGCCTCCCTTAGGAGCTTCTTTGCCTTTCACTTTCAGCGGAATCAGCGTTTATTTTTCGCTGTAAGCTCTGCATTCCCTTCGGAACGACTTTTGAGCAGAAAACTTACACTGCGCTCCCTTAGGAACGACTTTTTACTACTTTGAAGAAATTACGGTGCGTTCCATAGAACAAGTTTTTGATAATTCAAAGGTTCTCCGTGCCACCATAAATTCTTGTGCTTCGGCAACTCAAGCCTATGGAGAAGATATATTTTCATTATGATAATAAGCTAAACTGTTACAAGAATTTGAAAAAACAATAAAAAACACTTAAACTTCCCATAATTGTTCTTTACTACAAAGAAAGTAAAACTGAATGCAAAAGTGCAGAAAGCTACTGTCGAGGTAGGATATTTTGTCAGTAAATGTGCTTCGACTCTGGCACAGTGCTATTGACTGTGCGAGCTTCAGACTCCTCTCTGAAGTCCCTCTAGGGGTGAGAGTGCTGGCTCCCTTCTGGCTGCGAACCTCGTTGTATTGGTGGTGGCGGTGGAAGCTGTTGCCAGGAAGCTTGGGGTTGGCTTGCCGAAGCAACAGAGGCTGCAGGTTGATTGCCTACATATTCTGGAATGTAAGGCGAATGGTACGAAGCAGTATGCATAACCTGCTTCGGCTGGCTCTGTTGCGCTGCAGCTTCTGCTAGCTCCTTTTGCTTCTGGATGGTAACATGGCACATCCTGGTGGTATGGCCCTTGCCTTCCCCGCAAAATAGGCAGTAAATTTTTCTTGGTTGATCTCCAAATCTTCCCCCAAAGCCCCTGGCGCCTCTGCCCCTTGGCGCTGGCGGCCGAAAAGAGCTTTGCTGTTGCCCCGAAGCTTGCGAGGAGCACTGTGGCCTTTGCTGTTGACTCCCTTTGTCATCATTTTGAGTAGAATTTTGAATTGACCTGACGTGCCTCGGATAGAATCTTCCTCCGAAGCCCCTGGTCATTTCAGAGAACCTGAAAGCTTCCTCCCTTCTTTGGCGAAAATCATTGTCGGCTCGAATATACTCGTCCATCTTCTGGAGCAGCTTCTCCAAAGTTTGAGGAGGCTTCCTGGCAAAGTACTGAGCTGAAGGTCCTGGCCGAAGCCCCTTGATCATGGCCTCAATGACAATTTCATTAGGCACTATTGGTGCCTGTGCCCTCAGACGTAGGAACCTTCGGACATATGCCTGAAGGTATTCTTCGTGATCCTGGGTGCACTGGAATAAAGCTTGAGCAGCGACTGGCCTCGTCTCAAACCCTTGGAAGCTGATTATCAACATATCCTTCAGCTTTTGCCATGAGGTAATTGTCCCTGGCCTAAGAGAGGAGTACCAGGTTTGTGCAACACTCCTGACAGCCATGACGAAAGACTTTGCCATGACCGCCGTGTTGCCACCATACGAAGATATGGTTGCCTCATAGCTCATCAAGAATTGTTTCGGATCTGAATGACCATCGTACATGGGGAGCTGGGGTGGCTTATAAGATTGTGGCCAAGGAGTAGCCTGCAGTTCTGTTGACAGGGGGGAAGTATCATCAAAAGCAAAATTTCCGTGATGGAAATCTTCATACCATTCGGCCTCGTTGTAAAACCCTCTTGATGAAGCTCTCTGCGCGGGGGCCTTTGGTTCTGGTCATCTTGAGCAAGATGTCGAAGCTCTTTAGAGGCTTCGTCTATCTGCCTTTGAAGATCAGCTAGGCGAGCCATCTTTTCCTTCTTGCGTTGGACCTGTTGATTGATCAACTCCAAATTTTGGATTTCCTAATCCAAGTCGTCCTCTGGAGGCGTTGGACTAGTGACCTTCCTCTTTTGGCTCCGGGCCTCCCTAAGAGAAACGACATCTTGATTGGGGTCCAGCGGCTGCAGAGTGGCAGCCTCTGTCGTTGAAGCTTTTTTCGGCGGCATGACGAAGGTGACGCTTGCCGAAGGTGTTCAAAACTCAAAAAATGGACGTGAGTTCACCGGAGGTGGGTGCCAATGTTGGGGACTTGTTCTCAAGTGCTTCAGATTAAGAACAAGGCAACATAAAAAATGTTAAACATTAAATTCCTTCGTCCTTATAAACATTATGTCTCTTCGGATATAATGAATCTTGGAGGAAGGTTACAAAGGAAAAGACCTTCGTAAGATTGATAGATGGTAAAAGAGAACACATATATAAAACACGAGTAAAGATATGAGTATTATCATCAACTTATTTTTATTACCAAATTCATAAAAACAAATTACAAATGTACCTTCAGATTGATGAAAAGTAAAGGTACAGACGTGATGCGAAAAAGCGTATGCCAAGTCAGTGTGAACAGTACGGGAGTACTGTTCATCTATTTATAGGCACGGGGCGCAGCCCGTGTAAAATTACATTGATGCCCTTTACATTTGACAATAACTTTATAGCAATCCTTCGAGGTTTAATTTGACTTTTCATTTTTAAGTCGGTTCTTTTCTGCCGTCATGCCGAAGCTTTTCTGCACGTAGCTTCGTGATCGTCTTATCCTTCGTCATGGTCGCTTTCCACCCCAGTCAAGCTTCATCTTAACCATGCTCTTGTACACCCGCAACCTGACTCTGAAGATGCCTGTTCACATGTTTCACTCGGAAAATAATGTCAAATCATGTTTTTGAGGACCTTCGAAAGCCGAAGGCCCCCAACAAGCCATTTGTTGCAGCATTTACATCTGGGCTGCAACCACTGGATCAGTTCTGGCTGGTGGAGGATTTGGAGGATTCATTTCTGCTTGTTGTTGTCATCTAAGCACCCTCCGGATGTGTGGGTTGGCAGGTAGATCAATTCTGCCTCCCTTTCTGGTATTAACCATCTAGGTTAGAAATACATGGTAAGATAGAATTGTAGAATAGACAAGTAATTATGAGGCAGAATCTTTTGGGGGTTTTATTATTAGTGTGTCACCTACTCATAATAATTTCCTTATGGTGGTACATGCTAGAATGCCCTGCTATACTATTTCAATCAATCAAAGAAGCAAATCAAGCATTTACCATAAGAACAAACATCCGATTACTTTAAGTAGAGAAAATAATTTTAATTTTGTCTTGGGTCTCCTATCCCTTCAGAGGGTCATGGGTGTAGGATTCGAAAGTGTGAAGTCCTCCTTGTCTTAGAATAGAAAAGGTAAGAATAATCAGAGTAGAACAGTAGAAGGTGAGACATGATCATGAAAAGTATAGAAAGAATCAGAGTAAGGTAAGTAGGTAACAGTTTTGTCTAGGTCTATCTAGGTTTCGTCCTAAAGTCAACATTTGCTCTGATACCACTTATGTCACACCCGGATTTAAAGGATAAAGCCGGGTGCGTCTCATATGTGCGCCAAGGAAGAACATCACATATAATGACAAAGTGTATAGAGATAAATGTTACATATAATCATAAAATGTCATTATTATATAGCGGAAGTCTTACAAAAATAAATGACAATAATAAAGCGAACTAAATATTATCCTCTGGCACCATAAAGTTGACTAGGAGACGCCACCTTGATCAACTCGTATGATTCATTGTAGGGCGGCTCCTCTTGGACCACTTGCTCTTCACCTGTGGGGGAGTTTATATATCGCAAGAGTGAGCTCACAAAAGATCATAGCTCAACAAGTTGTGGGGAATAATGTGCATGAACTCATCAAAGGTGGGAGTTCATGTGAAGTGTAAGGTTGATCAACAAATAAGGGTTAAAGCTGAGCATTGCTTTTAATAAGTTGGTCAAAATTTTATTAGTAGTTACTAAATGTAAATAAATACCAAACCAGAGTAATAAATAGATCAAAATTGATAATAAATCCCAATGCAATGCAATTGACAAATTGAATTTAATTCCATAAATTAATCATGTGAGGGTCCGAGCTGCTCATGACCGTGAGCATGGCTGATATACCAGTTTTACACTCTACAGAGGTTGCGCATCTTTACCCACAAGTCATGTTACCCATCTGCCAAGAAATCGCGACTCCCATACACCTCTACCAAGGAAGCGAGGCAGGGTAACACTATGAGGCATTTACAAAGTTCCAGTAGCTCCAGCAAACCCGCTACAGTTTCTAGGAAGCTCCAATGCAGGGACCCCTCGCCTGACCGCCATCGAAACAAAATCAACCCAAAGGCCTCCCTACACTGACCACTCCCTTACTGCCCTTGCCCCTTTCGGGTAAGGTAGTCCTCCACTAGCTTTCCTAATTAGTCAGCCAAGGGCGTCCCATACCACCCTTGTGGTAGCATTGTTTTCCGAGTGGTCGCTCCATGTTCCAATTAACATAATGATTTTATCATAAATAGTAAATAGCAAACTAATAATAAAAGTATGACCATGAATAATGTGTATTTCCATACCCCAAAACCACATAAAGCATTAGCATGTACTACCCAAAAAATGAGTGGTAAACAAGGCATAAAGATAGTAAAACTAGGGTAACCTATTGGTTCCTATAAAAATTAACTTATGCAGATCATTATGATTAATAAGAACTTTATTGGGTAAAAATAAGTGATCAAGGGCACAACTTGCCTTCAACGAGCTCCTGCTCAGTAGTCTCCACCTGCTGAACCCCGGGATCCTCTATAGCTGGCTCGTCTACTCGCATCAATACAAATAGGCATGGTATAACAGAAATTAACAGCACACAAACAACGGAACATAATGCAAGATAATTTTCTACACATCGTAACGAGATCGTAGGAACTAGAATCAGTAAATTTAGAGTTACGGTTATCGAGTTATGAATTTTCGAAGTTATTATGTGCCTTGTATAGAATAATTCAAGAGAATAATTTTAGTCCAAATTTCATGGATAAACAGAGGTACTGGGTGATGAACAATATTAAAACAAAATTATTGCAACTGGAATGGATCAATTTGGAGCTAAAATGGATTAAATATGATCTATGCAAGTTCCTAGAATTATTTTTGTACTAAAATCAATTTCTATAATTAATTATCTATTTTTTCTGCTCTCTGGACTGCGTGCCAAATACCAAAGAGTTTTGGGGATAATCTATAAAAATTCCCCAGACTCAGAATTCTTCCAGGGTGGACTGCGGGTTTGATTCAGTGAAGTTCAGGGACTTATTTGAAACCTTGCTCGGCCGAAGGGTTGGGGGAACATCTGAGCCATTGGTTCAAGCTCCAACCGCCCAGATTAGATCTATGTGCAATAAACTGGTGTGGCATCAGGATCGTTGATCCGGAGATCAACGCCCCATATATACGTGATCAAGGCCATGGGATCATAGTCTATGGGCGCTAGTTGAAACCATTCAAAAGGGAAGGCTGGATCAATCTTGACCGTTCAAATCCCGATCCACGGTCGCAAGTTCTTCTTCTACCCAATCTCACATCTGTGGTGGTGCCGGCGCACACACGGCGGCGCCATGGCCAAGCAAGCATGGACAAGCACCACAGGTCACAACGCTCGGATCACTTCCCTGCAAATCACTGCCGTAACCGAACCAAACCATAAGGGTGCGATAAAATTCTGGCACGGCGGTGAACAGCGGAGGATGCACCGACGAACCAAAACCCAAGCCCCACCGTGCTAACCACACCTACAATTGGAGTTACATGATGCTACAGTGGGACCGAACCGCAATGGGAAACGCTCACTGGCAACAGGAGTCAACGATGCTTAGCCCACGGCGTTAGGCGGGTTCGTGGCGGCTTGCAACCACGACGAGAAATCCCCGCCGCTCTGTAGGTTCCCACACCCGATTACACCCTTGCGCACGATCTACACTTGCTTCAGGACACCTGGGATCGCTCCATGAGAGTTGGGAGACGACAATGGCGACGAACGACGACAACGGATCTCACAGCTCAAAGTGGGTCTCAGTGGGGGCGCACGAATTGTGGAGGTCCCCACGCCTGACGATGGCGACTTGGAGATGCTTGCGCAAGGTAGTAGGAGGGGCGCTTTATCCCCAGGTCGCGGTAGAATCCCATGTCCGACGCCCAGCTCCACGCGTGGTTTGATTCATTAGTTTTGCCGCGGAAAGGGGAAGAGAAGGTCCCGAGACGCGGGGGCCACTGTCAGTGAAACGACGTTCGCAATATGGTAAGTTTGAAGGAGTGCATGGGGGCAAAAAGGTATTGGCCCAGAATCCACCCCTGGCGGCCCAGTATAGGTGATTAGTGTTCTCTTTTTTCTTTTCTTTTCTTTTATTCTCTTTTCTTTCTAAATTCAAACTTCAATTCCTATTTAAATTCAAATTTCGTGGTAAACTTGTCTCCACATTAAATGTTCAAATTAAACATAGCATGGGATGAATTTATTTATTTTTAAATTTATTTTGTATTGACTAGTGTTTCTCTCTTTCCTTCTTTTCCTTTTTCAAATCCAAATTCTAATTTAGGTTTTAATTTAAATCCTCTACTCACTATTACATTTTTATTGGTATTATTGTTATTATTGTTACATGCACAAACAAACAAAACTCCAACATGATGCACATTTTATTGAAGAATTATTCACTTGGAACATGTTTCCTAATAGATCTTATGAATGAGAGTGCATTACACATAGGGTTTTATTTCTTTCTTTATTCTCCAAAGTTGGGTATTACAGTTGCTGCCTTTAAGGCGTGACTCAGGCACTAAGCTGGAATAATCTGGGCGGTTCTGCCACAACTACCTTGCCTGATATGTTAGTAAGCACAAATTATGCATCAAAAGGTTTTAATGAAATACTATGTTCATTGGATGCATCAACAATCTTCTTTTTAGGCATTTAATATGGGTTGAATGCCTAGAGCTAGAAGCCTCATTACCATACATATAAGCATGATGAGAAACAGTATGAGATTTCCTAGCATGAATTCTCCTAATTTTGTGCTCAGGATAGTTTTCAGGATACAAAATGTAGCCCTCTCTATCGTGAACCATGGGAGCCTTGCCCTTTACAAGTTAGAAAGCCTGTTCTTGGAGGCATTAAGCTTGATGTTGCTTTGGTTCCCTTGTTGGAAGCCAATGCCATCCTTAATGACAGGGCATCTCCCATTATAAAGCATGCTGCGAGCAAATTTAAATTTCTCATTCTCTAACTCATGCTTGGCAATTTTAGCATTTAAATTAGCTATGTGATCATTTTGTTCTTTAATCATAGTAAGGTGATTATTCATATCAATATTAACATCTCTACATCAAGTGTAAATAGTGACATGCTCAAAAGTAGATGTAGAAACATTGCAAGCATTCAATTCTTCAATCTTAGCAATTAAACTAGCATTTTCAGTTCTAAGACAGAAAATTGAATCATTGCAAATATTAAGCTCTTTAGATAAGTTTTCTCATTTTTCTACTTCAAGAGCATAAGCATCTTTTAGCTTAACAAACTTCTTATTTTCCTTAACGAGCAAGTCCTCTTGGCATTCCAAGATATCATCCTTCTCGTTAATGGTTTCTATCAATTCATTTATCTTTTTCTTTTGATGTTTGGTAAGGTTTGCAAAACGAGAAGTTAAATCATCATTATCATCACTAGAGCTACCCTCATCATCGGAACTAGTGTATTTGGGGGTATTTTTAGAATGTACCTTCTTTTTGCCATTCTTAGCCATGAGGCATTTGTGGCCGACGTTGGCGAAGAGAAGGCCTTTGTTGACGGTGATGTTGGCAGTGTCCTCGTCGGTGGAGCTCTCGTCGGAGTCCCATTCCCGCCCCATGTGCGCCTCACCACCCTTCTTCTTGTTGTACTATCTTTTCTTTTCTATATTCTTCTTCCCTTTCTTGTCGTCGTCCCTGCCACTGTCACTTGTATATGGACATTTAGCAATGAATTGACCGGACTTGCCACACCTATAGCAAACCCTCTTGGAGCAGGGCTTGTAGTCCTTCCCCTTCCTTTATTTGAGGATTTGTCGAAAGCTCTTGATGATAAGAGCCATCTCCTCATTATCGAGCTTAGAGGTGTCGATTGGGAGTCTACTTGGTGTAGACTCTTCCTTCTTTTCTTCCGTTGCTTTGAATGCAATGGGTTGCACCTAGGGTTTAGATGTGGCGCCTTGCTCCAAGTTGACAATGTGTTTGGAGTCTATGATCATAAGTTCAAAGCTCATAAACTTGCCAATGACCTCCTCGGGAGACATCTGTTTATATGCAAGATCTCAATGGATTAGTTGCATTTGAGTGGGATTACGAGAAACAAGCGATTTAAGAATAACCTTGACCATTTCATGGTCATCCCACTTGGTGCTCCCGAGGTTGCAGACTTGGTTGACCATTGTCTGGAGCTGGTTGTACATTGCTTGTGGCTCCTCCCCTTTGTTGAGGACGAACCGACCGAGTTCTCCCTCGATCATTTCGCGCTTGGTGACATTGGTCACCTCGTCCCCTTCATGCACCGTCTTGAGGACGTCCAAAATTTCTTTGGCATTTTTCAATCCTTGCACCGTGTTGTACTCCTCTCGACATAAGGAGGCGGGGAGTATGGAGGTGGCTTGGGAGTTTAAGTGCCTTATTTGAGCTGCCCCATCGGAGTTGTAAACCTCATCGCCCACCTATGGTGCCTGCGTTCCAAACTCAACAATATCCCATATGCTTTCGTGGAGTGAGGTTAGATGGTGCCTCATTTTATCACTCCACATACAATAATCTTCACCATCAAAATATGGTGGTTTGCCTAGGGGTACAGAAAGTAGAGGAGCGCATTTAGGAATGCAAGGATAGCAAAGAGGCATCTTACTATAATTCTTACGCTCTTGGCGTTTTGAGGATGCAGACTCGACGCCGGATGTGGAAGGTGATGAAGAGTCGGTCTCGTAGTAGACCACCTTCTTCATTTTCTTTTTCTTTTTGTCACCCTTCCTATGTGACTTGATGGAGTCGGTGGATTCCTCCTTCTGCTCCTTATGCTTGTCACCTGCCACTTTGGACGGAGTCCTTTCATCGTTCTTCTTTCCCGAGGCTTCGGGCTTTTCGCTCGTGACCAACTCCCTTTTGGCGTGTTCTCTCGACATCACTTCGAGTTGTTAAACTCTAATGAAGCACCGGGCTTTGATAACAATTGAAAGTCGCCTAGAGGGGGGTGAATAGGCGAAACCTGAAAAATATAAACTTTAAACATGCACTTCACCCGAGGTTAGGGTTAGAAATAAATAATCTTGAATTCAGAGTGCGGAAGATAGTTCCTCTTGCTATGAGTTGCTCAATCAATGTGGATAACATTGGGAGCAAACTCAAAACAATATGAGGAAGGGAACTTTAGAGAGAGAGAGGTGAGGAGAGAAACAAATCAAGTGATGAAGATCAACACAAATGATCACGGTGATTTGTTTCCCGAGGTTCGATTCCAAAGAACCTATTCCCCGTTGAGAAGGCCACAAAGGCTGGGGTCTATTCCAACCCTTTCCCTCTCTCAATCAGTCACTTAGACCGGTCGAGTGCTTCTTCTTAATCACACGGGTCACTAAGACCCCACAAGGATCTCCACACACTTAGGTGTCTCTCAAGTCACTAAGCACTTGATTTGATTTTGGAGAAGAAAGCAACCAAGCAACAAGAGCAACGAAAGAATCAGAAAACACCCTCCTTCAAGTCACTAAGCACTTGTTTTGATTTTAGAGCTTGGAGAGGATTTGATGCTTTGATTGTGTCTTGGAGTGTATGCTTTTGCTCTAGTATTGAATGAGAAGGTTGGAAAGCTTGGATGGCTTGAATGGTGGTGATTGGGGGTATTTATAGCCCCAA
Organism: Zea luxurians; assembly: GCA_029449295.1. Taxonomy (NCBI): domain Eukaryota; kingdom Viridiplantae; phylum Streptophyta; class Magnoliopsida; order Poales; family Poaceae; genus Zea; species Zea luxurians. The sequence goes on from JAOPSE010000004.1 coordinate 22,011,694, forward strand.
CCACTATTCCAACGGTTGCTATCGATGGGCACACCGGATAGTCCGGTGGTGCACCGGACACAGCATTGTTAACTATTCGGTGCGTGCCACGTCAGCCGACTGTTGAGGTTTGGAGCTATTGACTGTTGAAGTCTTCTATCCTCTTGTAGCACCGAACAGTCCAGTGGCACACCGGACAGTCCGGTGCGTTCTAATTTTGTAGACTAACTTTTGACTTCTGCTCTGCTGACTGCGCTGCAGTCAGTGTAGTCGACCGTTCGATGAAGTTGACCGTTGCTCTGTTGTCTCATCGAACAATCCGGTGTCTCAACGGACAGTCCGGTGAATTATAGTGGACGTGCACTGAGAAAACCCGAGAGAGGCCAGTTCACGGAGGGCTACAGCCTGGGCACCAGACAATGTCTTATGCGCCACTGGCTAAACAAAGTCTTGTATGCTCCAAAATTTGTAGAATTCCCTCAGGTCTTTTTCTTTGTATGTTTATGTTAAACTTTATGCACCAGAGAAGAATAGCAACTAGGCAAACTAGTTAGTCCACATGGTTTGTGATGGACGTCAAACACCAAAATCGATTAAAGGAAACGGTTGAGCCCATTTCCCTTTCACCTTAGCATAGGTTGCACTAATGCCAACCTGGTGTTTTGTGAAAGCAAGGGTGAGTAGATATCAACGTACTCAGCAAATGTCCCATTTGGCTGAGGTGGACTAGCTTTATGTGGGGTTAAGGTCAAAGTAGTTGCTTTTAGTTCATCAGGTATTTATTATTAGTAGAAGGCAAGTTTTTGCAATAACCAACCCGTGAATCATTTCTTCATTGAGGAACATTATAATCATCATCGTAACCAAAACCATCAACAGAACCATTGTATATCAGATCATCTGTATCTCTAATCAAAGAGGATCCCAAGGTCGCTCATAATCGTGAGCACGGCTGATATATCTATTTCTTTGCCCTGCAGAGGTTGCACACTTTACCCACGAGCCATGATTCCCTTTCTGCCCGGAGAGCGCTACTCCCCATTGACACTACCTAGGTGGCCTGACAGGGTAACACTATGTAGCCTTTACAAAGATTCCCCTGGTGTGCAGTTGCTCATTAGGTTTTGCCAGTTGTACAAACACAGTACTCCTTTCTAAGGTGAGTGACTAACAAAACCAAATCAAATGAACCTCGACACCCACCCTTAGCAGCAAGCACTATGCCCTAGGCCCCATTGACGGCCGTCCGGCAGAGCCAACTGCACCCCCAGGTTCATTTAATTAATCTTCTAAGGGCGTCCCATTCCACCCTCATGGTTGTACTGTTATCCCGGGTGGTCTCTCAATGAACAGGTCCTTACGGAGAGGTACTCAGGAAACAACCTGAGTCCCCTAAAGTATCACTAGTTCATCATCATAATTAAGATAACATCATTGTATCATAAATGTTCTAATCATGCTTGTTGATTAAAGTAGAGCAATAGCATGAAGCTAACCATAATAATCCAAAAGGTAATCAAGGACAAGGTGTTGGTCACTTGTTCTCAAATGTTGTGAATCAAGAACAAGGCAACACAATTGTTAAAAGTCAAGGACCTTCGTCCTTCGAAGTATTATCTCCTCTCGGATATAATAATCTTCAGACGAAGGTCTGAAGGACATGCCTTCATGATTCATAAGAATTAGAATAAATAAAGATAATAAATGTAATATATTGGCTCATACACATATGTATTTCATAATACGCACATGGGCATTAATAGAATTTATATTACACTAATACCTTCGGCTTGTTCGAAGGTGTTGATGCGAGAGTGATTACAATTCAGCATGAACAGTACGGTGGTACTGTTCATCTATTTATAGGGACGGGATGCAGCCAAGGTAAAAATACATTTATGACCTCAACATTTGTTCATAACTATAATATAAATCATTAGGGACTAGCTAGTCTTATCCTGTTCAGCTCAGCATCATGTTTGGTCTTCGTCATCATTTTAAGCCGATGCTGTCATTCTTTGGTTATAGCTTCAGCGTTCATTGTTATCACCCTTGGGCTATATCTTCATCTTGAAGACCTTCTACAGAGGGCAAGACTTCCATCATGAACCGAAGCTCTCTGTAATAATCAATATTATGCTAGAAACAAATGTTTTTGAGGACCTTCGGAAGAGGAAGGACCCCAACAGTAGCCCCTCGCAGTATTAATTTGTTTCTTTGTAACGAATTCAGACTGCGATATGAACGAAGGCCTTTAGCCGAAGGTCCGAAAAAACACCTTCCCTTTGCTAGAATAGCGAATCGTTCTGAACTATGGGACCCAACAAGTGGTGGAGCTCTGAGTATATATATAGAGGCCTGTGCTGTGAATATTTTTCATGCCATTTAGCTGTTTGTGTTGTGATTGCTATTTTAGCCTTCTTCTTTTTGCGAGTGCGATTGTTTTCTGAGCTTCGGCATTGCTGTGATCATCATCCAAATGGCTGAGGAGAAGAAGGTTGTAGACCCCACAACTGCTGGGTTTTACGAAGTAATGGAAAAGACCAACGTGGAAAAGATCACCAATGAGATGTTAGCTGGGTTGTCTGGGGATTCTAGCGACAGTGACAGTTTTGATGTGGAGAGTGGAAATGAAGATGCCGAAGATCCGCTAGGAGGCCGAGAGCCATGTTGTTTTTGCAAAGTCAACTGTTAAGCAAGGAAGATTGAAGCGATGAAGGCAAATATTTTCATGATATATCTATAGTTAGGGCCAGGGGAGAAAGCATTGTTCCTCTTCCCGAAGCTGATGAAGTGGTAGTCTTTAAAAGCTTCATGAAGGCTGGGCTTCGTTTCCCAGTGCACAAAATGCTGGTTGAAGTTCTGAAAACATTTGAAATATACCTTCATCAACTTACCCCCGAAGCTTTGATTAAAGTGGGGGTTTTTATTTGGGCTATGAGGAGCCAAGGGCTAGAGCCAGATGCTAGGTGGTTCTGCAATATACATGAATTATCTTATTAGACAAACGCAACCGAGAAGGAGCAATACCATAACAACTTCAGATGCTATGGCTTCGTGCCCCGCTCTGAGGCGAGTTATCCCATGCCAACATTTTGGAAGAAGTGGTCGGGCTCTTGGATGAAGCAATGGTTCTATGTAAAGAATGATCTGAATTAGAGGGAGGATGTAAGGGGCATTATTCAGCGTCCCATATGGTCGCGCTTTGGCATTAGAAGGCCGTCAATTGCAAATGGGAATGAGGTGCAAGCATGCTTAATGGCTTTCAACACCGTGTGTACATATATCGGTACTAGGGATTTGGTACAGGAACACATTGCTTTTAAGGTATGGCCTCTTGTGAGTGAGTGGGAGATGCTGAAGGAAACTACAGCTGGCTCCAACCAGGGTGGTTTGGTTTATCTTAGATACACCTTCCGGTACAGAAGTCAATTCGACGAACCAAATGACGATTGGTTAGATGCTATTGAGGCAACCAGTGATGACCTGCTGGGAGCCTACATGAAGGCAGAGGACGAGGCCATGACTGTTGCCTTCGGTGCTCGAGGAAAAAAGAGACTGAATAGATTTTTGATGTGATCGGGTTTGTGTATCCTGACTACTGTTTCCCTATTCGAAAGCAAGGAGGGAAAAGAAAAATTGCCACCTCAACCTCTTCCAGCGCGCCAAAGCAGAAGAGAGTCAAGATTCTGACCCACAGGCCGAAGCCTATTGGGACGGCTGAAGTGCTGAAGCTCATTGAAAGTGCCGAGGCTATCCCCTCAGCTATGGAATCAGCTCCTACCATGTCAACTGAAGCTAGTGTAAATCCGATAAAAGAGCTGGAATCAGAGAAGACAGCAGAATAGCTGAAGGTGCTGAGCCCTCCAGCTGTAACAGGCCCGCCGAAGCTATCGACTACTACAACAACGACTCCGAGGAAGAGAAGGATGGCTAGCATTTTAGATGCTGTTTTAGAATCCATGAAAGCGCCAACTCTCGCTTCTATCGAAGCCTCTGGCGAAAAAATTGAAAGCACAAGAGAAGTGATTACTGCAAGCGCGACTACTGCTCTCGTCGAAGCCGGACCTTCGAGAGCTACGCCAGTAAGGCTGATGGAAGAGTGTCTTCCAGAAAAGTCCACATCACCTACTCCCGAAGCACTTTCCCATGGTGATTTGGAATACGTTGTTCGACATGCTTCAGGAAAGCAGTTATCATTAGAACAAATTGCCAAAGTGCAACACTATGCCAAGGACTTGAAATACCCCCAAGGGTCCTTGGTATACGGAGGAACTGACGAAGACGACTTCCTCTACTGTTTGCCAGACAGTAAGAAGATTAATGTTTACCACGAGATGATGGACAACATGGGTTACCCAAAACTTGAGCTTGGCCTGTCTGCGATGACGAAGGATCAGCTTGCAGATAGCCTCGCCTACAATAGCTTGAAGGTTTATACATTTTGGCTTCACATTTGATACTTTTCATTATAGTGAACTTATTTTATGGTAATTCTTACTGTTGTTATTTGTTCTTTCTTTGTTTTGCAGGGTCTTATTCTTAGTAAGGCTCTAAAAGTTCAAAAAGATGCAGAGGATGAGAGCTACCAGATGGCAATTGGAAACCTTCGATTGGAGGTTATAAGTTTGAGGAACGAAGCCCTTGAAAAAGATAAGATCCTGCTCTCTTTAGTCGAAAGGCTAAAATCTAGTGAAGCTAAACTATCCACTCAAGCAAAATTGCATAGAGCTGAAGTACAAGAATTGGAAAAGAAACTTGGCGAAGCAACTGAAAATTTTAATGTGGAGCTAACAAAACATGAAATATCTAATATTGAACGCTTAAGGGTACAGAAAAATGTCGAATAGCTTCATCAAGCAAAAGAGGAGTGCTACAATATTTCTACAGAATGTGCTAAGAACTTGAAGAATAGCTTTTCTAAAGTTGGCACATTCTCCTCAGAGAAAAACTTTATCCGCGGTGATCCTGACGAGGTTATCCATTGGATCAACGGTGAAGTTGAAGCTTTTGAAGAAGTTCTCAGCGATAGAGGAGATTTCTATGCCTTCGCTGGTGCCCATGGGGTTGTGTCAGTCCTGGAAAAGGTCGGCTGTGAACATGCCAAGGCCGTAGTTCAGCCAGAATTTACGCTCTCAGCCAACGATATCAAAAACCCTTCGACCGAAGCTACTGCACTAGGTGGAAGATTTTATTCTGAAGTACGACTGAAGGGTGGCCGAGAAATATCTGGCGAAGCTATTAGAAAGAGGGAGAAAGAATCCCATGATGCCTTGGAAGAGGCTAGAAAGACTGAAGAATCTGCTGAACATGCTAGACTTATAGGTACATTTATCATGACCTAGCTTCGTAAATCATTTTAGCTTCGAACTAACAGACACTTGTATTTTGATGCAGCTGAGCTCTCTCCCCCTCCAGAGCCATACGATCCTCAAGCTAGCCCATCTCTGAAGGGGCGCTTGACATAATCAGGATAGCTAATGAGGCTGTTGATGAAGTTGTCAACATGCTTTTGGATGAAGCTGCCGATAAAGTTTTGAAAGAGGATGACTAGAGCTTTTTTTAAGACTTTTAGATTTTCTGTATAGAATTTAGCCTTTGTAAGAAACACTTATTAACTATCTATATATTTAATGATGTAATATATTTCTTTGTGAGGTGTGAAATCTTCATATGTAGCATTTTTTGAGCTGTAGGCGAAAAAACACCTTCCCTTCTTTTGACGCTTTATAAAGAAAGAAAGAAATCCCCCTTCTTTGTTGAAGCAACTCTGAAGCTCTTGCTGTTGATATTGCATAAGAATACCATTGTTGAAGGCATAGTCTTCTATGACAACACCTTTGCCATGAGCATGAATCTTGCTTTTTTGATACATTCTTCCATGAGTCTTTGCCAAAGCTGGACCTAACCTCATGGGTTAACCAATATGTTTGAAGGAACAATTTTCCTTCTTTTCTCACTGTTTGTGTCAGTGCCAAATGATGTATGATGCGATGTTATGCAATATGATGTGATGGTATGATGCAAATGATATTGATCCACAAAACATAAAAAATAAGACTCTGCATCCCCTTAGGAACGACTTCAGAGTCTCTTCACCTTTTACTTAGGTGGTATTTTAGCTTTGCATTCCCTTAGGAACAAATTTGGAGCTAAGCTCTGCATCCCCTTAAGAACAACTTTGGAGCTTCTTCACCTTTTACTTAGGTGGTAGTTTAGCTCTGCATCCCCTTAGGAATGACTTTGGAGCTTCTTCACCTTTTACTTAGTTGGTACTTTAGCTCTGCATCCCCTTAGGAACGACTTTGGAGCTTCGTCACCCTTTCTGTTACACTCGATGGTGTAACCTCAAATTCATTACATCAGGCCGAAGGATAAACCTTCTTATAATGTCTTTGGAAGAGAAAAATATAAAGATAGAAAAGTAAAGAGTATATAAGGTATGAAATTTGTTTTGTTTGAGCCCCTGTATAACTTCAGTAAATGTGCCTCGACTGAGGCACAGTACTGTTTACTGTGCGTGCTTCAGACTCTTCACGTGTATCACGCTATTGCTGCGCTTGGCGGTACCCTTCTGGCTGCTGATTGTGAGTCAAGGTTGGTGCCATAGGTGGTGGTGGTGGCAATGGGACCCATGCTGCTTGAGAGTGACTTGCCAAAGCAATGGATGCTGTGGGCTGTTGATTGCCCACATACTCAGGAATGTATGGAGAATAGCACGAAGTAGTATGCAGGACCTGCTTCGGCTGATTCTGCCTTGCTTTGGCTTCAGCTATCTCTTTTTGCTTCTGGATCGTGACTTGGCACGTCCTTGTTGTGTGTCCATTATCTTCCCCGTAGAATAAACAGAACAACCTCTTGGGTTGGGAGCTAAACCTTCCTCCGAAGCTTCTTCCTCCTCTGCCTTTTGGAGCTAGTGGCCTATAAGAACTTTGTTGCGTCCCTGAAGACTGGGAGCTTTGCTGATGTCCTTGAGCGTGGTTTCCTATGTCGTCACTTGAGCTGGGATTGCGAATTGTTCTGACATGTCTCGGGTGGAGCCTCCCTCCGAAGCCCCTAGTCATCTCTGAGTATCTGTAGGCCTCTTCCCTTCTCTGCTGGAAGTCATTGTCGGCCCTGATACATTCATCCATCTTCTGGAGGAGCTTTTCCAAGGTTTGCGGTGGCTTCCTGGCAAAATATTGTGCTGTTGGTCCTGGTCGGAGCCCCTTGATCATAGCTTCGATGACAATCTCATTTGGCATGGTTGGCGCCTTTGCTTTGATACGCAAAAACCTTCGGACATACGCCTATAGGTATTCCTCATGGTCTTGCATGCACTGGAATAGAGCTTGGGCAGTTACTGGCTTCGTCTGGAAACCTTGAAAACTGGTTACCAGCATATCCTTCAGCTTTTGCCATGGCGTGATCATTCTCGGGCGAAGGGAAGAATACCACGTCTGAGCCACGCTCCTAACTGCCATGACGAAGGATTTCACCATGACAACCGTGTTGCCACCATATGAAGATATGGTTGCTTCGTAACTCAAAAGAAACTGCTTCGGATCAGAATGCCCATTGTCGGTGTTTGGGACCCAACTGTGCACCCAGGGTTACCCCTCGAGGTGCTTTTGGGTAGGATGGTGCAGTTGACTGTAGCTCGATGGTTCGTGTAGGGCGCACGAGAGACGACAGATGATTTTATACAGGTTCGGGCCACTTGTAGAGGCGTAATACCCTACTTCCTGATGTGGATCCTTTATGTGGTGGGTTACTGTTGGGGACTTGTTCTCAAATGCTATGAATTAAGAACAAGACAACATAAAATGTTAGATATTAATTCCCTTCGTCTGCCGGAGCATTATTTCCATAAGGATTTAATGAACTTCGGACGAAGGTCACGAGCATGATATTACGAAGGTTTCACCTTCGTAATTAAACTTGTAAAGATGATACACAGTAAAGTGAAACATTAAAGATAAATACATCGAAAATAAATGACATCATTCACATATCTTATTATATGAATTTAAGATATTTGAATACAACGTTTGTAGGTACATTTATACCTTTGCCTTGACAAACAATGATTCCAGAGTGATGCGTTAAAAATTATAGGAATGCGTGAACAGTAAAGGAATACTGTTCACTATTTATAGGCACAGGACACAGCCTGTGAGGAATTACAATCATGCCCCTCAAAAAAGTTTACAACAATGACTCAAACACTTGTGGACTAAAAGGTCATTCTACTTTTAAGTCGGTTTGCAATTCCGAAGCTTCATGAACAGCAACCTTCGGTCATCACGTGCCGGCAGCTTCAGCCGAAGTTGTTTCTTCCTGCAGGACCTTCGGCGACGAAGCATGGTCCCAACAGTAGCCCCTTCGCGGTGCTAGATCGTTTTTCGTAACGAGCTTGATCCGTGAAAAAAGTCTCTTAGGCTTCAGGAAGCCGAAGGTCCGAAAAACACCTTCCTTGAGCTCGTTGTCGAGAAACGATTCAGTTTCCGAGCGCGTAGCGGTCCCACCCTGCAGGGTTACTATTTGGTCTCTGCGGTCCACCGCGCAGCGGGTGTAAGCAGCTCTTTGCCTGGTGTGTAAATCCTGACGATTCACCTTCTTACCTGCAGCACTATATAAACAGACGGGTAGGTGTGAAGTTACCACAGCATTCATTGCTATTGCACTGTTTTGCTGCCAAAATTTTTAACCATAGCCGAAGCTTGACTCTCGCAAGCAGACAAAGCTCCAATTTTAAAGCCTACTTCATCAGAAGTAAAAGCTTCGGAAGAAAAAGTTCTTTAGTTCCCAAGAAATTCAGAATTAAATGGCCAGAGTGCGCTCTACCGCTAGTGTTGAGCGTAAGGGAGGCGAAGCCGAAGGAGCGGAGACTGTTCCTATCTCCGAAGCGATGCAACGATCCGGACTGGTGACCTCGGAAGGAATCCGCACTGCGGAGACAGGGCATACTGCTGCCGAGACAGAAGAAGCTGTTGCCGAAGCGGAAGAAGGAAATATTGAGGAAGCTGATTCTGATGATGATTATCATATTGTCGTGCCAAGCAAGCCTAGCCATTTGGACTTCAGGAAGTCGACTGTCTCCAAGGCTGATTTCTCCAAGATGGTGAAGTCGGGTTATTTCAGTGAGAATGAGAAGAAGCTACTTCGCTTCGGGGGGGAAGAAACTACCCCGACGCCAGAAAAAGATGAAATAGTTATTTTTAAGAGCTTTCTAAAAGCTGGATTAAGATTCCCCTTAAATAGGATGATATCTGATGTGCTGCAAAGATTTGGTATTTACTTTCACCAACTGACTCCCAACGCAATTGTCAGGCTCAGCGTCTATATCTGGGATCTCCGAAGTCAGGCGGTGGAGCCATTTGCTGACAGCTTCTGTCGAGTTCATGAGTTGCATTACCAAACTAAGGCCAGAAAAGATGGATTGCATGAGAATTTTGGCTGCTATAATTTTGCTTATCGGAAAACCATGAAGTTTCCCGTGATCAGCTACCGAAGCAAATGGCCAGCAGGCTGGAAATCAGAATGGTTTTATGTCAAAATTGATGAAGATAAAGAGAAGCTGGTTCAGAGCCCTCTTGAATTAATCTTCGGAGAAACAAGACCCCGATGCAAAATGGTATTAGAAGGTCCAACTTGGGCTGCACTGGGCGAATTCAAAATTATAGCAGAACATATTGGCACTAGAGATTTAGTGCAAGAATTCCTGGCTTTCAGAGTTTTTCCAATGATGAAAGAGTGGACAATGCCGAAGCTTGAAGGGGAAAAGAAAGAGGGGGAACTCGTCAGGCTACCTTATCATTATAAATTCAAGAAATTTTTTAAAGTACCCTGCCAAGAATGGCTTGATACAATTGAAATGATGAGCAATGAAATTCTTGGGAACTACTCTAAAAAAGAGGACCAATTGATGACAGCGGCCTTTGGCACTCGGCCGAAACGAAGGCTAAACAGAGTGCTTGATGCCATAGGATTTGAATACGCTGACTACGGTCGACTGGGCGGAGCTGCCGGAGGCCCGAAGCGAAAAAGGATTGCTAGCGCTACTGACGAAGAGATCATCAAGGTAGCCAAGAAGAAAAAGAAAGATTCTGAAAGTCTTAGCGCTGAAGAGTTAAATCCTGAGCCGAAGGTGGCCACTTCAAGAAAGAGAAAAGGTGCGTCCCCGGAGCCGGAAACGTCGGTCCGAGAAGAAGATATTCCTGCTTCTCCTTCTACTATTGAAGTAGAAGAAATTATGAAGGTAATGACTGAACCCTTGCCTACCAGGCTAAGTCCACTGGCACTGGAACTGACGAAGTTTTTTCAGAAGGACAAGGCAGCTTCGGCAGCAGAAAGTCCTGCGAAGCCGAAAAAAACGGAGAATTATTCAAGTAACAGATGTGATCCACCAGACGCCGCCACTAGCAACGGTGCCGAAAATTCCCTTTGCTGAAACTGCCGAAGCCGAAGCTACTGGGATGAAAACTACTGAAGCTGAAACCAGCGAACCCGAAGCTACCGGGGCTGAAGCCGAGGCCACCGAAGAGTCGAACCTAGAAACTGCACTTGAGGTTATTGACAATATTCTCCTGAAAATGGCCGAAGAAGAAGCTACTGTGGCTGCAGTGAATACAGCAACTGAAAAGGGGAAAGAGCAAATTGGTGAAATTTCTGAGGGAGAAGATTTTAACTTTCAAGACCTACTTGGACAAGAGTTAACAGACACTGAGAAAGAGGAGTTGAAAAAATATGTCATATCTTGCGGATATAAATCAGGCGCTATGCTATTTGGTGGGGTGAACGAAGGGAAACTAAGGTGCCTTCGGAACCGCACCGAGGCCAAAATTATCAGAACCCTTTCCAAAAGCATTGGCTTGCCAAAGGTGGAAGCGGACTTGTGTCGTTATCAACGACACCACATCGCCGGAAGCTTGCTTTATGCTAACTTCATGGTAGCGAATATTTTTGTTATTTTATTACTGTTATTATTAACTTTTGGGTCGTGTTCTAACGAAGATCATTTCGACAGAGCATATTATTAAGCAAGGTTCTGAAAATGCAACAAGATCTGGAGGAAGAGAAAAATAAAACCGTCATTCAAGATTTGACTGAAAAGATTGAAAACTACGAAACCAATCTGAAAAAGAAAGACTTCGCAATCCAAGATCTTGAAATCATGGTCAAAGAGCACGAAGGTGCATTAGAAAAGAAGGATTTTGTTATTCAGACCATGGAGGGCTCTTTAGCTGAAGTCCAAACTGAAAATGATAGATTAAAGAATGAATTGCTCCGTCAATCAGAAAAATTCGAGCAAGAAAAGAAATATTTTGAAACAAGCCTGAAAGCTGAAGTGGATAAATACTCAAATTTGCAGAAATCCTTTACAGAACTTCAGGAGAAATGCTTAAGCTTCGGCATCCGATGTGTGCAGCGGCTGAAGGACGTATTTCACTCTGTCGGAGCTAGCTCTTCGAAATTTACACCTTCAGCTGAAAATCTGCCAAGAACATTAGAACATATTGAAGGCGAAGTTGATGCCCTTGACAAAGTTATTGGTGGGCATGCTGACTTCTGCGCCCTGGTATCTTCTTGGGGCACAGCTGCTGCTTTTTTGAAGGCTGGCTGCACACATGGAAACATCGTGAATAGACCAAACTTCAGCTTGTCAGCTTCAGATTTGTTAGATATCCCAAGCCTAGCCAGAAGCATTGGAAATAGATTCATGACCCAGATCTGGGTAAGTGGAGGGCGGAAAATGGCAGGCGACGAAGCTCGAAGCCATCTGAAGCCGGTAAGAAACTTATGTTTGCTACTTTTACCTTCTCCTTTGAAATTTGTACCTTTCTTACTATGCTGTTTGATATATAGGATGACGAAGCTGAAGATTGACAATGCTGAAGTTTGACAAAACTGAAGACGAAGCCTTGGCTGAAGCTTAAAATTGCTTGTAATGCGCTTTCCTGCAAAAATTCTTGGAGAAACTCTTGTAATATAGATATGGAATAACTTATGTAAATTTGTACATACCTTGTAATATATTCTGTCTCCTATAACCACATCCAGTCTGCTTTGCTGTGGACGAAACTTCTCTTTTGAGCCGAAGGCGAAAAACACCTTCCCTTCTTTTCGTACACAACGAAGCATAGAAAATTTTTCCTTCGAATCTTTTCCTTATTTTGTGAAGCACCTGTCTTTTTTGTGTAGCATGATGATGACTCTACATATGTCTAAATGGATGTTTATGAATGCAAATGACATGATGATATGTTATGTGCAAATGAATATTAGGACACATGTTCAAAAAAACATAACCACGGCCCTTCGTCCCCTTAAGAATGATAAAAATCTTTTTGCCGTTTACTTTTCGGCTTCACCGTTTACTTTTCGGTGTATCAGCGTTGACTTTTCGCTGTAAGCCTCCCTTAGGAGCTTCTTCGCCTTTTACTTTCAGCGGAATCAGCGTTTATTTTTCGCTGTAAGCCTCCCTTAGGAGCTTCTTCGCCTTTTACTTTCAGCGGAATCAGCGTTTATTTTTCGCTGTAAGCTCTGCATTCCCTTAGGAACGACCTTTGAGCTTTTCCCTGTTCTCTTTTCTTTTTTCTTTGCACTCAAAGGTGCTTTCTCAGCTTTTACATTTACATTTTTGGGGGATATCGCTCTTATAGAATTGAAATAAGGAAAAGAAAAATTACATGTTGTGGCCCCATTAAAAACCTTTCTCCCCCTTTGGAAAGGAAAAGGGTGCCACAAAAAAAGAATATAAAAAATTACATCAAACTAAACATAATATCGCCGAAGCTCATCCGCATTCCACGATCTAGGAATGTCATTGCCGTCCATATCCTTCAATCTATAGGAACCAGGTCTTGACGAAGATACTACCAAAAAGGGGCCTTCCCACTTCAGCTGTAATTTGCCTACTGTTTCAGGGTTAGCTACTCTTTGAAGTACCAAGTGTCCTGGTTCAATATTCTTTAGCTTGACCTTTCTATCACGCCATTTTATTGTTTCAGCTTGGTATTTATTGATGTTTTCCATAGCTTGAAGCCTAATCCCTTCAATAGCATCTTTTTCCACAGAACAATCAGCTTCGTTTTCGCCTTCTGCCGAAGCTACTGTCCTTATCGATCCTGTTTTAGCCTCTTCTGGGGTTATTGCTTCGTCACCAAACAATAGTTTAAAGGGTGTAAAGCCTGTTGATCTTGAAATGGTTGTGTTATGACTCCACACCACTTTGATTAACTCGTCTGGCCACTTTCCCCTTGGTTGATTGAAGATTGACTTCATTATTCCTGTCATTATGATCCCATTGGCTCTTTCAACAAGTCCATTAGATTCTGGGTGTCGGACTGATGCAAAATGGATCTTCGTGCCGATTTGATTGCAAAATTCTCTGAAGGCTTCAGAATCAAACTGTGTCCCATTATCCACAGTTATAGCCTTCGGCACTCCGAAGCGACAAACAATGCTTTGCCAGAAAAACTTTTGAATAGTAAACGAGGTTATTGTGGCTAAGGGCTTTGCCTCAATCCACTTGGAAAAATATTCCACTGCCACCACCACATATCTTAAGTTCCCCTGTGCAGGTGGTAATGGACCTAGCAAATCCAGACCCCACCTTTGCAATGGCCAAGTGGGCTGTATTAATTGAGTTAAAGACGAAGGTTGTTTTCGATCTCTTGCACATTTCTGACAACCTTCGCACTTTTGAACTAAATCCGCTGCATCCGAAGCTGCCTTTGGCCAATAAAATCCTTGGCGAAAAACCTTCCAAAGCAAGGGCCTAGATCCAATATGAGATCCACATAGACCTGCATGTATTTCCTTCATTAATTCTATACCTTCGGATCTGGATAAGCACTTGAGCAATGGGGAACAGACCCCGCGCTTGTATAACTCCCCTTCTATTATGACATATGGTCGAGCTCTTGCTTCTATTCTCCTGTTATAAGCTTCGTCATCTGAAAGAAAATTACCCTGAAGGAAAGAGATGATTTCAGTTCTCCAATCTTCACTATAAACAGGGGATATGTTGAGGATTGCTCTTTCAAGGAGCTCGACCGAAGGTGCTTTTATTGTTTCAAAAAATACTTCCGAAGGTATAGACAGCCCCTGGGCTGCTGACTTAGCCAATAGATCAGCGTATTCATTTTCTCCACGAGGAATATTTTTGACAGAGAAACCTTCGAAGGAAGCCTCAATCCTTCGGACTGTATCTAGATACCTTTCAAGCTTCGGGTCTCTTGCTTTGTAACTTTTGTCAACATGACCAGAAATAACTTGAGAATCAGTTTTAAGAATGGCCCTTCTGATTCCCATTGCCTTTAATTTCCGAAGGCCCAAAAGCAGAGCTTCATACTCGGCGATGTTATTTGTGCAACTAAAATCAAGTCTTGCCGCATAACAAGTTTTAACTTTCGAAGGTGAAACCAACACAGCAGCCGCTCCTGCTCCGAAGGTTCCCCAAGACCCATCGCAAAACACTGTCCATGCTTCGGCGTCTTTATTTGTTTCTTCCTCCTGAGCCCCTGGCGTCCAATCAGCAATGAAGTCTGCTAATGCCTGGGACTGAATTGAAGATCTATGAACATAATCAATACAGAATTTATTGAGCTCTGCAGCCCATTTTCCAATCCTTCTAGTAGCTTCACGGTTCCTCATAATATCCTTCAGAGGTTGTGAAGAAGGAACAATTATGTTGTAAGCTTGAAAATAGTGCCGAAGCTTTCTGGAGGCCATCAAGACAGCATACAGTACCTTCTCCAACTCTGTATAATTTTTCTTTGATAAACTGAGAACCTCGGATACAAAATATATTGGGGCCTGCCTCTTAACCTGGCCTTCAAGCTTCTCCTGAACAAGTGCTGCGCTTACCACTGAGTGCGAAGCTGCCACATATAATAACAAAGGAGCCCCTGGCGTAGGTGGAGTTAATGTTGTTAGATCTATCAAATACTGCTTCAGTTCTTCGAAGGCCTTCTGTTGGAGTGGTCCCCATTGAAAGACTTCAGCTGTCTTCAGCACTTCGAAGAATGGTAAGTTTCTCTCTGCTGATCTAGATATGAATCTGTTGAGAGATGCTAGCCTTCCTGTTAATCTTTGAGCCCCCTTTTTTGTACTAGGTGGCTCCATTCGAAGTATAGCTTCGATTTTACTTGGGTTGGCCTCAATTCCCTTTCTTGAAACTAAGCAACCGAGAAATTTCCCCTTCTTTACTCCGAAGACACATTTTTCTGGATTCAGCTTTAGACCAGCCTGTCTAAAATTAGCGAAGGTCTCCTGTAAATCAGCAATGTGGTTATCGTGTTTCGTACTTTTTACAATGATATCATCAACATAAGTTAGTACATTCCTGCCTATCTGAGAATGGAGAACCTTTGCTGTCATTCTGCTGAAACTTCCTCCAGCATTTTTAAGCCCTTCAGGCATCCGAAGGTAGCAATATGTCCCACTAGGGGTTATGAAGCTGGTTTTTGGTTCATCTTCCTTCTTCATCCATATTTGATGATAGCCTGAATAGCAGTCCAGCAAACTCATGAGCTCTGATGAAGCTGCTGCATCAACTAAGGAATCTATCCTTGGCAATGGAAACTCGTGCTTCGGACAAGCTTTATTAAGGTCAGTAAAATCGATACACATTCTCTATTTACCATTGGCCTTCTTCACCATAACAGTGTTAGCCAACCATTCTGGATATTTTACCTCTCTAATAACTCCGGCAGTGAGAAGTCTTTTCACTTCATTTCGAGCACCTTCGGCCTTGTCATCAGACATCTTCTGAAGCCTCTGTTTCCTGGGTCTGAAGGATGGATCAACATTGAGCGAGTGCTCAATAACATCCCTGTTAACTCCGCAAAGATCATTAGCTGACCAAGCAAAAACATCTTTATTGTTAAACAAAAACCTTATCAAGGTTTTCTCCTGCTCTTCAGACAATTGAGATCCCAATAGCACCTTCTGCTCTGCTATATCCTCACATAAGAGCATGGGTTTCGACTGGTCAGCCGAAGCAGCTTTTTCCCTTCTGAACTTGTATTGCTCACAAGCTTCAGCTCCATCTATATTATGGATTGCTTTTGAGTTTGTCCAATTTCCTTCGGCCCTTCTGGTAGCTTCTTGACTTCCATGAATAGCAATGGGCCCTTGGTCCGAAGGTATCTTCATGCAAAGATAAGCTGGGTGTAGAATTGCTTCGAAGGCATTAAGAGTACCACGACCAATGATTGCATTGTAAGGGTACTCCATGTCAACGATATCAAACATAATTTGTTCAGTTCTTGTGTTGTTGATGAATCCGAAGGCCACTGACATTGAAATTTTGCCGAGTGCTACAATCTGCCTTCCTCGGAAGCCACAGAGGGGATGTGTGGCATCAAGAATTTTATCTTCGGGCTCTTGCATCTGTCTGAAGGCTTTAGCAAATATGGTGTCGGCTGCACTGCCCGTATCAACCAAAACATTGTGGACCAGAAATCCTTTGATAACATAAGAGATAACCATAGCATCATTGTGTGGGTAATCCTTGAGTTGAAGATCCTCTTGGGAGAAGGTAATAGGAATGTGAGACCATCTGGACTTGATGAAGGGTCCTTGCACCCCGACATGCTGTACCCTTCTCTGTGCTTCCTTATTTTGCTTCTTGTTGGCTGGTTCTGAACATGAACCGCCTGTTATCGGGAATACCAGCTTCGGAACCGAAGCAGCTCCAGCTTGAATATTGAACGAAGCCATCAGCTCAGAAAAAGTGGTAGTGAGTTCACCGGAGGTGGGCGCCAATGTTGGGGACTTGTTCTCAAATGCTATGAATTAAGAACAAGACAACATAAAATGTTAGATATTAATTCCCTTCGTCCGCCGGAGCATTATTTCCATAAGGATTTAA
The DNA here is from genome assembly GCA_029449295.1 of Zea luxurians. NCBI lineage: Eukaryota > Viridiplantae > Streptophyta > Magnoliopsida > Poales > Poaceae > Zea > Zea luxurians. The sequence goes on from JAOPSE010000004.1 coordinate 22,028,534, forward strand.
TGAACTTCGGACGAAGGTCACGAGCATAATATTACGAAGGTTTCACCTTCGTAATTAAACTTGTAAAGATGATACACAGTAAAGTGAAACATTAAAGATAAATACATCGAAAATAAATGACATCATTCACATATCTTATTATATGAATTTAAGATATTTGAATACAACGTTTTTAGGTACATTTATACCTTTGCCTTGACAAACAATGATTCCAGAGTGATGCGTTAACAATTATAGGAATGCGTGAACAGTAAAGGAATAATGTTCACTATTTATAGGCACAGGACACAGCCTGTGAGGAATTACAATCATGCCCCTCATAAAAGTTTACAACAATGACTCAAACACTTGTGGACTAAAAGGTCATTCTACTTTTAAGTCGGTTTGCAATTCCGAAGCTTCATGAACAGCAACCTTCGGTCATCACGTGCCGGCAGCTTCAGCCGAAGTTGTTTCTTCCTGCAGGACCTTCGGCGACGAAGCATGGTCCCAATAGTTAAAGGGAGGTTCTCTAGTACGAAGGAGGCTAGAGAACAGAGTAGATGGCTAATGAGTGACTTGTATTTGATGGGGCGCCCCCTAGGCCTTATATACTCGACCGTGGAGCGTTACATCCGTGTATGATAACAACGTACGCCTAAGTAATAGTGAACCGACTGAGCTTATCTTCCTGTAATCCTGCCGACTTATCCTCACTTAATTCTGACATCTGAGGGCGCTGCGCGGGAGAATCGGATCCATGTTGCAGATAATACTTGAATCCAATGAGCCATCTGGGCATGAGTCTATCCATTCTTGCGTCAATCCATTCCGCTAGTTGTTCCTCCCCTAGCCCAGAAGGGATGGTCTTGCGAAATAATGAGCCCAAAAACCCTTCGCGAGGCCTTCTTGCCTTCTAGTGGACCCGGGGGATATCTGTCTCCCACAATCCCCCAATCTTTGAGTTGATTTTGAAATAATCCGCCCAAAGATTCTAGGTCCAGTTTGCGGTTTTGATTTTGGTAATGGGTGCTTTGAAAATACACCCAACGGATCATCGCTTCTGAACTCTGAGTAATTCAATAAAAAGCATTCTTTCGTTACCCTCCTTTGGCACGTTGGACAGTCTTCACACTATACTTCAGAAATCGGTGTTCTATCATTGGCTTGTGCTTTGGAAGTCAGCACTCGGTGCTTTGGGATTAAGGATTCATTGGGTGCACCAGAGGTGCACCCAATGGGTGTAGCCCCCGATCTTTGAGTGGATTACTGAAAATAATCCATTCGAAGATCCTTATCTCATGCTTCTTAGAGATCATCATTTTATCTTCATCCCATGCTTTAGAAATCAGCATCATACCGTCAGCTTATGCTTTAGAGATCAGCATGCTATCTTCATTTCATGCTTTAGAAACCAGCTGCGCCACTCTGATTTTTGTCCTGTTAGGTTTGAAATTTATTTGATCGGTGACAGATTGGACGTTTGGTAGATGGCTCTTGGCTGATTAGACTTGTGGTTCAGTGGCTATATTTGGACTTCCTCCGATCTCTACCAATCTCCTCTTTTTTGTCTTAGTACATTCATTGTGTATACTGGATGGATATGGCTTCTTTAGAAAATCTTTTGATGATTCCTGGCTACCCCCCCCAATGGGTGTGTTCGGAGAGCGCCTTGGTACGCAAAGCGTTTAGAACTCTGTCCTGGAGTAGTAACTTGATGTGACCGCGAGGTGTAATCATACTGTCTGAGTAGTTGACCTGGGTCCAACCGGTGTTGTGTTACGCGAAGCGGCGTCTGCTGCCTGTCTTATTTCCAGACGATTTGAATTGCTTATTGAATACTTGCGACTATTCGGTGGTCGTGGTAGGAGATGAACAGTTGCTTCCGGCCTCTATAAATAGACTGTTTGCTTCATTGGTGTCTTCACACATTTTTCGATCGTCTTCATCTTCTTCTCCCACTCTCCTCTTCTCTTCCAACCAACCATGGGCAAGAACAAGAAAGGTCGAGGTTTGTCGCCCCACTCCGGCAACAAGTGTAAGCGAGAGTCGAGTCCTCCCTCGGACGACTTTGGTGATTCCGAGTACTCGGAGGAGGAGTTCTCCTCCGAGTCTAAGGGGTCACCGGTCTACGCTTCCCCTCCGGTGTTGTTCGATGACTCGGACGACTCCCAGGGGATAGCGGCCAAGGTGTGGACATACATCTGGGCCATCGAGTGCTCTGGGCTTAAGGGCTCGGATGAGTCGGGGGTCTCAGACAAGGAGAACTCCTCTGACTCGTCCGAGGAAGGTGACGGTGGCGAAGACGACGACGAAGACGATGACGGCGATGGCTGTGGCGATGGCGATGACGGCGACAATGGCGACAAGGTCGACGGAGGCGACGGCGGCAAGGCCGACGGAGGCAACGGCGGCAGGGGTGCAATGACGGCAGGGGCAGCGGCAGCAGCAGCAAGGCCAGTGGCAAAGCGCCACTGGCTTAAATATTAGTATAGATAATTAGTAGTAGAATTAGTAGTAGTAGAAGAATAATGTAGTAGTAGTTAGTAGTATAGTGTAGTGTAGTGTGGTAATGTAGTATAAGGTAATGTAATGTAGGGTAGTGTAGTGTAGAGTAAAGTAATGTAGTAAGAAAGGGAAGAAAGGCCGACTCATAATGAGTCGGCTTTTGAGTTTGTATAAAACTTCCCTCCTCCATATAATGAAGAAATTCCAGCTGTTCTGGGCAACCTTTTGCTCTCCCGTCGTTCTTTTTTATAGTTGATGGTTCACCTTTGCGCCTGATGCTGCCGACGTTTTAGAAATATCGGCAGAGTTATGGATGATGTTGTCGGCGTTTTAGAGGTAACAACCGAGTTGTGGATGATACTGCCGGCGTTTTAGGGGTAACAGTCGAGTTATGAACGATAGCGTTGGCATTTTAGAGGTAACGACTCAGTTATGAATGATACTATCGGCGTTTTAGGGGTAACGGCCAAGTTATGGATGATACTGCCGGCGTTTTAGAGGTAACAGCCGAGTTATGAATGATATTGTCGGCGTTTTAGAGGTAACAGCCGAGTTATGTCGGGAGTTTTCGCTTTCACGGGTGGTGACTTGGCACTTTTCAGAAATGGTACCCAACCCGGGAAAACCCCATTTATACTCGTGTCGACGCGTGCCTTTGAGTTCTGAGCCCTAGCTTCGCATTTCCGCCTTGGACCACCCGTTTATTTCCCTAAGATTTTGCCCTTGTTCGATCCGCCGGTGAGATTGTCATGGCGCCCAAACGGAAGAGACAGAATTCTGCTACGACAATTACTCCTCCCATCAACCCCAACAGTCAATTGCTGTTTGCAGGTAACCACATGTCTGTTGTTTCAGAGTCAGATCTTCTCCACCTCATTGAAGTTGGAATTCTTCCTCCAAAAGAGCTCTGCTCTTGGCGGGTTTGCTGTGGGGTCACTGTTTCGATAGAAGATACCCACGAGTCCATTATCTATGTTCCTTTTCTCATCTGCGGCCTTGCTCTTCCCATTTCTCCCTTTTTTCTGTGGTCTCCTTGATTTTTACAATCTAAACTTGACCCATTTGAATCCCAACTCTATCTTGCAAATTTCTATCTTTGTGCATTTGTGCGAGGCCTACCTCAGAATTCTTCCCTATTTTGGCCTTTGGAAGTACTTGTATCATTGTCGGCCCGAGATGGCTGGGCGGCAGCATCAACTCGTGGGTGGTGCAAGTTTGGAGATGCACCGTGGGAGGAAAACAGAATACTTCGATTTTTGTCTCAAGGATAGCATTAAAGGGTGGCGTCTTGAATGGTTTATTGGGGAAAACCATTGCAAGTCCCTCCCCCCTCGGTCGGGTAGACAGCCAGATGTGCGCACTCTGAGCTGGGTTGATCTCCAACTCCCTTAGAGGTGACAAAGGCCAGAGTTCTGCTCGCTGAGATCTGTCTGCTGAGGGAGAGAGGTCTGACTACTGAAGCGGTTGTTGCTGACTTCGTCTTCAAGAATATACAACCTTTGAAAGATAGGGCATATCCGGCTTATATGTATAGTGGTGTAAATGACTCTACTTGGGTCATCAACAAGAGAATCCCTGCTAAGGATCTGGTGAGCCGACTGGACATGATTCTGAGGGGTAGAGTGTCGAATGTTGGTGCTCCTGTTGCTTATTCTGCTTGGAATTTGCCACCTCATAGGCCATTCTCTGATTTTGCATCCAATCCTCCTAATAGTGATGGTGGTCTGGGTCTTGGAGTGCGACCCTCTGCCGAGGACGTTGAAGCTCTAATTGCTTCCTTTCGGGATATTCCCAATGACGAGAGGCAAGTTCACTTTGAGATGCCAGCTAGTTTGGATGATGCAGAGATGAATGCTGTACTTAGTATATTGGCTGGGGAATCTTCCGAATCGACTCATGCTGAGCTGATGGCCATCACAGCTAGACGAGAGCCTGATAAAGCAGCGGGAACCCAAAAACCTAAGAGTGCCCGCTCAAAGCATCCTCGCCAAGTTAGCCGCCTGACTGCAGATGTTGAGGAGAAGAAAAAGAAGAAGAGACGGCTTCGGCGACTGTCACGCTTGGACCAGGATGCAGGACCTTTTGCTCCGGCTTGTGATGAAGTACTAGCAGAAATCCTTCCTGAGGTTGATCCCAATGGTGGCGCCCATGCTGAAGTTGATCCCAATGGGTGTGGCCGTGCTGAAGTTGATCCCAATGGGTGTAACCCTGCTGAAGTTGATCCCAATGGGTGTGACCGTGCACCGACTGTTGTCCATATAGTTGATGAGGACGAAGAAGAGGAAGAAGTTCCACTAATTCGTAAGAACAGCCGACATTACAGGGGTAGTAGGGGGATAGTGATATTCCTTCTCCAGCTCTGTCCGCTCTTGTTGGCCTTCAAGAACTGTCAATATCGAACTTTGACCAAGCCCTTGAAGAGGTCGTCCCTGAAGATATGCTATCGGAGCCAACTGCTCGTGACATGATGACTGTCTATTTGGAAATTCGAGACATGGGGTTAGATATATCCTGAGCGGTGTCTCGTGCATCGTCGACTTTAGAAGACAGTTTTTGATGTCAAAACGTTGGTCAGGATTGTCCGACTCACATGGAGGTGACAGAAGATCCTTCAGCCTTAGAAGTGGCTGCTGTCGAAAACCCAGCTCCTGGGGGTGCCGCCGGTAGTGATCCGGCTCTGGTGAGTAGCGCAAGCTACAACCTAGCCCCTGAGGGTGTTGCCGGTAATGATCCGGCCTTGGTGGGTAGCGTGAGCTGCAACCCAGCCCCCGAGGGTGTTCAAGTGAGTTCACCTTCCCACACCTCCATGGACGTCCATGTTGGGTCGTCTCCACCGCGATCTGATGGGGCGACAGTGATGCATGCCTCCATGGCTTCGAATAAACAAGTCATCTTGGAAGTCGGCGAGCAGGATGCAAGAGGTCTAGTATCTGCTTGTGAGGCTGAGCTTGCTCCTGACAATGTTCTTCAAATTGCTCCTGCTGATACTCCTCCGTTGAACTATGACATCACTCCCTCTGACTTGGGCTTACCGCTGTTCTTTTCCAATCTTTAGGGGACTCAACTGCTTGCTTTTATTACTCTTCTATGTAGATTATCTTTTCCATACTCATTTGTCTTCAATCACAGGCTTTGGTGGACGAAATGTCTGCCCAGCTGAGGTTGTATGGTGCTTCTATCCCAGAAGGAGCTCTGTCTCTGATGCAGTGGAACCCATTGCTGCTTCAGAAGCAGATCGCTGACTTAAAAGCATCGAACACTGGTTAGTGATTTTGTTTCTTCCCTAGTTACTTCTATTGATCAATCTTATTCTTAGCCATGTATCCCTTTTTAGCTGCTTTGTCAGATATGACTCGGCGATGTTCTGAGCTTGAGGAGAAACATCTTCAAAGCCAAACTAACTGGACCCGACGGTACTCTGATCTTGAGGAGAAGTATTCTCAAAGTCAAACTGAACTGGCTCAGGTTTCTGCTTCACTAGACGATGCATATCCTTTGAATTCTTCTCTCAACGCTCAACTCTATTCAGAAAGGGCAACATTCGAGGTAAACTCTTTTAGTTGATTCTGCCATACTTATTGTTGGCTGGGTGCTGAATGTTGATTCTTGTCTGCAGGAGGAAAGGCGAACTCTTGTGGCCTCGTGTGATAACTTGGAAAGGTTATATCGTGATGCTAGCAATTCATTGACCATCTTGGAAAGGAGCCACCGCTTCACCATGTCAGACCTGGATCACCATAGCCACGAGCTACAAACATCTCAGGACGAAGTTCAGCGGTTGGGATAACAGTTATCAGCCAAGGATTCAATCATTAAGGATCTTCGTGCTTCGAAGAAACTTGCTGCACAGGAGCTAGAAACTGCTCGGTCGGCTGCTAAAGCTTTTGAAGACAGCTGTGTCGTTCTGAGAACTCAGCGCGACAAGGCTATGTATAAAGTCATTCGCACGGGGCAGATTTCGATGAGGAGATCTAGTGTAGTGGTTCCTGATGACATCATCGCCGACGTCAAGGCTGTGCCTGATGCCTCGAGTCGACCCTCCTCCTCGGTTGCTCCTGCGAAAGACATTGCCAAATAGGGACGTTTTGATGCAGCAAAACTTCGAGTGTATTTATGAACTCTATGTGCGTGTGATGGTTGTATTCGAGTTTTTGTGGTTGGAGCACTAGGGTGCGTCCTAGGTGTTGACAACTGTAACATTTTATTTTCCTGAAGTACTAATTGTTTCTGTTGTCAGGGTATAACAATTATCCTGGACAACTGTGAGAGTAAATGTAGCGTGCTGGTTTTGGAATTTTTCCTGATTCATGCCGGTCGCTTGGTTAGTAAGGCATAGTGGCCGCCTTAAGAGGGGTAGACACGATCTTTTCATGCTATTTTAATATTGGTAGGGTATAGTGATTCCCCTAAGCCAAGTCTACGCGAGCACGCGGCGTCGTCCTAAGCCAACTGCTCCGTTGGTAGGGCATAGTGGTCACCCTGAGTTGAGTAAGTGTGAGCATGTTGCACCGTCTTAAGTCATCGCCGACTTAAGCCGATTGCTTCGTTAGTAGGGTATAGTGGTCACCCTAAGTTGAGTAAGCGTGAGCATGTTGCACCGTTTTAAGTCATCGCCGACTTAAGCTGATTGCTCTGTTAGTAGGGTATAGTGGTCACCCTAAGTTGAGTAAGCGTGAGCATGTTGCACCGCCTTAAATCGTCGCCGACTTAAACCGATTGCTCCGTTAGTAGGGTATAGTGGCCACCCTAAGTTGAGTAAGCGCGTTGATTCTGAGTCCAATCGAATCGAAGTCAATTGATAGTCGACAATTTGAATGCCTTTTGAAAATGAAATCTTTATTGATGATGTATTCTCTAGTACAATGTTGCTCCGATAGCTTCTGAGGTATTGCTAAGGGTAAAACTTTCTAAGATGCTCTATATTCCATGAGTTCCCCACTTCCGTTCCATCCATTTGAGTAAGTCGGTATGATCCTGGCCGAGTGGCCTCTGATACAATGAATGGTCCCTCCCACAGTGGTGACAACCTGTGTCGTCCCTCCCCCTTTAGAATTCGGTGGAGGACCAGGTCTCCCACTATAAAGGATCGTTGCCGCATGGTTTTATCATGATAGCGCCTCAAGGTTTGCTGGTATCTGGCCGACTGAATTACTGTGTTCAATCGCTCTTCCTCTAACACATCAATATCCTCTAGTCTGGTGGCTTCGACTTCCGCTATACTTTCGAATACCAGCCTTGGTGCTCCAAACTTGAGGTCGGCAGGTAGCACTGCCTCCGAACCATAGACCATGAAGAAAGGGGTATTTCCATGTAGAACCCGACTAGGTTGAGTTCTTAAGCTCCAAACCACATAAGGCAACTCCCTGATCCACTTTCCTGTGAATTTTTCATTTTTGTCACACTTTCTTCTTGAGTGCCTCCAGTATCATACCATTAGCCCTTTTTACTTGACCATTAGCTCTTGGGTGTGCTACTGATGCGTATTTGATCTGTATGCTCCGTTGTTCGCAGAAATCAAAGAATTCAGAGCTAGTGAAGTTAGATCCCAGGTTGGTTATGATGTTGTTCGGTATCCCAAACCTGAATATTATGTCTTGTATGAATTCCACTGCCTTGGCTAAGGTTAAAGAAGCAATAGGCTTGTACTCTATCCATTTGGTGAATTTGTTAATGGTGACTAATACGTGAGTATAGCCTCCCTGTGCTTTCTTGAAAGGTCTGATCATGTCCAGTCCCCAGCATGCAAACGGCCATGTTACAGGTTTGGTTTGCAGCTGCTGTGCCGGTAAGTGTTGTTGCTTTGACAAGAATTGGTAGGCTTCACATCTCTGGACTAACTCGGCTGCATCTTTCTTTGTTGTTGGCCAATAGAAGCCAGATATGAGGGCTTTCCCAACTAGAGTTCGGGATGCTACATGTATCCCACACTGTCCAGCGTGAATCTCATCCAATAGTTGCTTCCCAGTATCCGAGGAAGTGCACTTCATGAGGACTCCTGTTGCACCTCTTCTATACAGTGCGCCCCCTACAAGGGTGTAGTGGGTCGACTGCCTTGCAATGAGTTCTGCTCTAGCCTTATCATCCGGTTCTTCTTCATTTTTTATATACCTGATGATAGGTTCTCTCCAGTCGCTAGAGTCCGATTCTGGCTGGCTCAAGATGTTGCATTCTTTTGCCTAATCTGAGGGAATACTTGGTCGTGACACTTCCTGGACAAAGACTCCAGGAGGAACTTGGGCCCGACTGGATCCCAACTTTGATAACGCGTCTGCTGCTGCGTAGCGATCTCTTTCCACGTGATGGAATTCTAGCCCTTCAAACTTGTCTTCTAGTTTTTGGACGGCTGTACAGTATCTGCCCATGGAATCAGTCGAGCAATCTCAGTCTTTATTTATCTGGCTTATGACCACTAGTGAATCTCCGTATACCATCAACCTCTTAATACCCAATGACATGGCAATGTTCAACCTGTGGATTAGAGCCTCATATTCTGCTGCATTATTTGACGTTGGGAATAATAGCTGAAAAGCATACTTGAGTTGCTCACCTCCAGGGGCAATGAAGAGAATCCCTGCGCCTGCTCCCTGCAGTTTCAGCGAGGCATCAAAATACATTCACCATACTTCAGTAGCTTCTGGGTTGTCAGGAACTTGTAGCTCAGTCCACTCTGATACGAAGTCGACTAGTGCTTGAGTCTTTACTGCTATGCGAGGTAGAAACTCTATGTCATGAGCTCCCAGCTCGCAAGCCCACTTGGCTATTCTTTCAATGGCTTCTTTGTTGTGAAGGATGTCTCCTATTGGAAACCCGGTGACTACTATGACTTTGTGGTCATCAAAGTAGTGACGGAGTTTGCGAGCGGTTAGAAGTACCGGGTATAGGAGTTTTTGAACTTGAGGATATTTCTTTTTAGAGGGTCCCAGAACTTCACTGATGAAGTAGACCGGATGGTGTACTGGATATGCGTGTCCTTCTTCTGCTCGTTTGACTACCATTGCAGTGCTCACCACATGAGTCGTACAGGAGATATATAACAACAGATCTTCCGCCGGTTGATCTGGCGTGGCCCGGCGTGGCGGCTTCAATACTGGTTGATGTGGTCAAGAACTTTTTTAATGCTTCGAGAGCTTCCTGTGCTTCTGCGGTCCACTAGAATTTGTCTACCTTCTTGAGCAACTTATAGAATGGTAAGCCTTTCTCGCCTAGCCTTGATATGAACTTGCTCAAGGCTGCCATGCATCTAGTAAGCCTTTGCACTTTCTTCTGTGATTGTGGTGCTTCCATTCTCATGATGGCCTCGATTTTTTCTGGATTGGCTTCAATTCGCCGATGGCCGACGATGAATCCGAGTAACTTTCCCGCCGGTACTCTGAAGACACACTTTTCTAGGTTGAGTTTCCACCGGTATCGCCTCAGGCTTTTGAAGACCAGCTGCAAATCTTCGATGAAGTTCTCTGAGTTCTCTGTTTTGATCACCACATCATCAACATAAGCTTCTACTCGCTTGCCCCAGTGATTGGCTAAGCATGTTTGAATAGCTCTCTGGTAAGTCGCTCTAGCGTTCTTGAGGCCGAACGACATGGAGGTATAGCAGAAAGCTCCAAACGGGGTAATGAATGCAATTTTTTCCTCATCTTCTTTTGCCAAGCTAATTTGATGGTAGCCAGAGTAGCAGTCCAGGAAGGATAACATAGAACATCCGATGGTCGAATCAACCACCTGGTCTATTCTAGGGAGTCTGAAGGGATCCTTCGGACAGTGTTTGTTGAGATCTGTATAGTCGACGCACATGCGCCAATCTACTTTATTCTTTTTGAGTACAAGAACAGGGTTTGCTAGCCACTCAGGATGCAGTACTTCTCTAATGAACCCTGCTGCGACTAAGCGAGCTAGCTCGGCGCGAATAGCCTCTCTCTTGTCCGGCGTGAATCGACGCAGTTTTTGCCGGATTTGTCTTGCTTGGGGATAGACTTTCAGTTTGTGCTCGGATAGTTCTCTCATGACTCCCGACATATCCGCGGGCTGCCATGCGAATACGTCTCGGTTATCTTGCAGGAACTAGACAAGCGCCTTCCTATTTGTCATCCAGGCTAGAGCTGATGACGACAATCTTGCATTCATCGGCGAACCCGAGGTTGATTCTTTTCGTCTCCTCAGTCGGTCGCATAGAGGTCACGTCATGAGCTTCATTCGTAGGTATCGCGAGGTCTTCTTCAGGCTTTGAGTTCGCTTGTGCGGAGGAAGCTGTTAGTGGTTTGGTAGTGAGGGCCACCTGGATGGCCACTCGGAAACATTCCGCAGCGCCTTGGAAGTCAGCACGTACGGTGATGATACCTTGTGGTCCCGGCATCTTCAATATCATGTATGAATAGTGCGGGATGGCCATGAATTTCGCCAATCCTGGCCTACCGATGATGGCGTTGTATCCGCGGTCGAAGCTCGCCACCTCAAACCTCAGGAACTCGGTTCTATAGTTTTCTGGAGTTCCAAAGGTAACAGGCATGTAGATGTGTCCAAGCGGGTATTCTCCTTCAGTCGGCACAATGCTGAAGAAAGGAGTGTCTGACTCGTGGAGCTCTTTGAGTGCAACTCCCAAGCCCAAGAGTGTCTGGGGGAAGTGACGTTGATGTTGCTTCCCCCATCCACTAATACTTTCTTTACCCTGCTCTCTCGGATCACCGGATCGATGAGGAGTGGGTATTTGCCTGGATGATCGAAGTTGAGCCATTGATCTGCCCGAGTAAAGGTGATCGAGTGTTCGGACCACCGATAGGGGGCGGAGGCACTAGTGGTTTCCACCAGTATCTGTCGATCGTTAAGCTTCTGCTGCCTTTTGCTTTCTTGCGACCCGTGTCCTCTAAAGATGACGTTGACATCTCCGTCGACACGCGAGAACGCTCCACCTCCTCCCCCTTCCTGCTGCTGTGGTTGTCGAGGTTCTCCGGGCCCTCCTCGTGCTGGGTGAGGTGGTAGAAGTTGGAAGGGTCGGCCATTCCCGACGGAATGCTTGAAGTCTCTGCAGTTCTGGAGGGTGTGGCACATATCCTTGTGGTACAGGCACTGGGCATCGAGGATGTCGTCCAATATTCGCTCGCCTCCACGGGGTGCCCCTTGGGCACAAGAGATGGGTGGTCCAGCGGCGTGGACTTCTTCACGAGGCCTCTTCTCCTAATGCTTATCGGTTTGTTGATTTGCGTCGCGCCGCGGCACAGTCGGAGCAGGCTTCGTCCCTCCGATGAGGTCTTGAGCCCGTTCGTTGGTGGTGATGTAGATGTCCGCTTCCTTGAATAACTACTTAGAGGTGATCGGCGCTTTTTGTAGTATGGCTCGGACAAAGGCCGAGTCATCAGATCCCCGGTAGAAGTCTTCGATCACTACCACCTCGGCGACTTTGGGGATACGGTTTCTCATGGTCTGGAATCTTTTGAGGTATGATCAAAGTGTTTCATCATCCCGACGCTTGATGGATTTGAGGTCCCATGGCTGCGCCGGTTTGTCGGAGAGGGATTGAAAGTTGGCGATGAAGCACCGACTAAAGTCGCTCCAGTCGTTGATGCAGTGTCGTGGGAGGTGTCGTAGCCACTGTAGCGCATCCTGCTCGAGAACGATGGGCATGTATGCGGTCATCACGTCTTCAGTTGCTCCAGCGGCCCGGGCGGTGGTCGTATAGACGGCTAACCAGCCTCCTGGGTCCTGCTTAGGCTCGTATTTGTTGACGTTGGAGACGTTGAAGTTTGGGGGCCATTGAATGGCCCTGAGACGTGGAGTGAGCGCAGATACCCCACTTGTGTCTTCCTGTCGGTGACCGTGGTGCCGGTCCCGGGGAGGGGACTTGTCGATGTGCTGTCTCGACCGTCCCCAGGTAGTTCCACCGGTTGAAGTCGTTGCCGACTCAACTCTAGTGGCTTGACTCCATGCGGGAACGCCATGGTCCCAATCGTACTCCTCCCGGCGTCGTATCTCATTCTCATGTCACCGTTCTCGCGAAGCGTTGATGGAGCTTCACGCATCTCGCCGACTGTTGATGGCGTGCCGTAGATCGCTCGAGGGATGGGCGAGGGGTAGAAGATGATTAGCCGCTCGAGTGAGCAGCCGCCGATAGCCTTCAGCGTTCGGAGTACACAGGAGACCATCAGCTATCCTAGCCAATACTCTACCGACCTCACTTGGTGTGTTCATGGCATGGGCGAATTCAGGGTTCAGGTTTCACGCAAAGAGAGGGTTCTCTTGGTGTAGCCTCGCATCCTGTTCAGCTTGCTCTTGAGCCTGCTGGCGGTGCGTCGGCGAGAGTTACTCCTTCCCTGAAGACTCGTTCTTCTGGAGTTTCTCCTACCTTCGAGATCTCATCTCGGGATACAGGCTGCGCCAGGTCCCGCTCTCCAGCTTCGTGATGTCGCCGAACATTCCGGCGTCGATTCCTCCGTAGCGAGCCTCTCTCTGAGGAGGTTCTTCCCTAGGGACGGTTGGTTCGTCGTTGGAGACGGGAGATGATTCCACCCTTCCCCCGAAGAAGAGGACGTCGGGGTAGAATGGAGTTGCTGTGGTGACAAACTTCTTTCTATCCTCGTAATCCATGTCCACTCTTCTGTGAAGAGGGTGAAGGTGCTAGGAAGGTAGCCCGACGGGCTTCTATCCCACTTGCCTCTTTCTTCCTCGTAATCCGTGTCCACTCTTCTATGGACGAGGTGGGCAATGGGGTTCTTCGGATAAATGAATTCTCAGCCCCTGTCTTGTAGGAGGGGATCTTCATCCGGGGCACCGGAGGTTACGCCATTTGCTACCTTGCTCCGGCTTCTTCGGAGATTTTTGAGGAGAGCTTTTTCTCTGGTGAATCTGCTATGCAATGAAGAATTCCTTCCTCATCTGCCACGGACGAGATAGTCCCGAAACAGAATATGGACCCAGGGCGAAGAGCGATCTTGCACTGGGAAGTGATGGCCATTGAGCTAGCTTGGATCAATGACACACCCCCTACCAGGCGCGCCAGCTGTCGGTGTTTTGGACCCGACTGCGCACCCATGGTTACCCCTCGAGGTGCTTTTGGGTAGGACGGTGCAGTTGATTGTAGCTCGATGGTTCGTGCAGGACGCACGAGAGACGATAGACGATTTTATACAGGTTCGGGCCACTTGGAGAGGCATAATACACTACTTCCTAATGTGGATCCTTTATGTGGTGGGTTACAGGGAGGTTCTCTAGTACGAAGGAGGCTAGAGAACAAAGTAGATGGCTAATGAGTGACTTGTTTTTGATGGGGTGCCCCCTAGGCCTTATATACTCGACCGTGGAGCGTTACATGCATGTATGATAACAACGTATGCCTAAGTAATAGTGAACCGACTGAGCTTATCTTCCTGTAATCCTGCCGACTTATCCTCACTTAATTCCAACGTCTGAGGGCACTGCGCGGGAGAATCGGATCCATGCTGCAGATAATACCTGAATCCAATGAGCCATCTGGGCCTGAGTCTATCCATTCCTGCGTCAATCCATTCTGCTAGTTGTTCCTCCCCTAGCCCACGAAGGGATGGTCTTGCGAAATAATGAGCCCAAAAACCCTTCGTGAGGCCTTCTTGCCTTCTAGTGGACCCGGGGATATCTGTCTCCCACACTCATCATACATGGGAAGCTGTGGTGGTTTCTAGGATGGTGGCCATGGGGTAGCCTGCAATTCTGCTGCTAGAGGAGAAGCATCAAAAAAAGCAATGTTACCATGATGAAAGTCATCATACCATTCATCATCATTGATTGGACTTTCTTGACGAAGCTCTCTCTGTTGAGGCCTTCGTCCTTGGTCATCTTGTGTGATATGACGCATTTCTTCAGTAGCTTCGTCGATCTTCCTCTAATGGTTAGCTAGCCAAAGCATCTTGTCTCTCTTTCTCTGCACTTGTTGGTGTATGGCTTCCAAGTCTCTGATTTCTTTTTCAGAGAGAGAGTCTCTTGGTTGGTGTCCTGTGCCTGAAGGGCAGCCCCTGGCGATATTGCCTTCTTCAGCGACATGACAAAGGTGAATGCTTGTCGAAGGTGGTCGTTTGAGTTCACCAGAGGTGGGCGCCAATGTTGGTCACTTGTTCTCAAATGTTGTGAATCAAGAACAAGGCAACACAATTGTTAAAATTCAAGGACCTTTGTCCTCCGAAGTATTATATCATCTCGGATATAATAATCTTCAGATGAAGGTCATGATGGACATGCCTTCATGATTCATAATGTCGAGGACCATAATTAGGGGTACCCCCAAGACTCCTAATCTCAGCTGGTAAACCCCATCAGCACAAAGCTGCGAAGGCCTGATGGGAGCGATTCAGGCCAAGGCTCCGCTTAAAGGACACGATCCCGCCTCGCCCGAGCCCAGCCTCGGGCAAAGGCAGCCGACCCCAGAGGATTCACGTCTCGCCCGAGGGCCCTCTCAAGCAACGGACACACCTTCGGCTTGCCCGAGGCCCAGTCTTCGTAGAGAAGCAACCTTGGCCAGATCGCCACGCCAACCGACCGTATCGCAGGAGCATTTAATGCAAGGATCGCCTGACACCTTATCCTGACGCGCGCTCTTCAGTCGACAGAGCCGAAGTGACCGCAGTCACTTCGCCGCTCCACTGACCGACCTGACAAGAAAACAGCGTCGCCTGCCCCGCTCCGACTGCCATGCCACTCGCCAGAGTGTGGTCGACAACGGCTAAGTCCAGCCTCGGGCGACATAGGAAGCTCTGCCTCGCCTGACCCCAGGGTTCGGCCCTTGTCTCGGCCTCGGAAGATGGACTTCGCCTCGCCCGACCCCAGGGCTCGGACTCAACCATGACTTAGAAGACGGTGGACTCCGCCTCACCCGACCCCAGGGCTCGGGCTCAGCCTCAGCTCCGGAAGACGATGGACTACGCCTCGCCTGACCCCAGGGCTCGGACTCGACCTCGACCTCGGAGGAATCGCCACCTCACCCAAACTCGGGTCCGGACTGGCCACGTCGCCAGGGGGCCATCATTACCCTGCCCCTAGCTAGCTCAGGCTACGGGGAACAAGACTGGCATCCCATCTGGCTCGCCCAAGTAAACAAGTAATGATGACACCCCGCACGCTCCATGACGACGGCAGCTCCCAGCCCCTTACGTCAGCGAGAAGACGTCAGTAAGGATCCGACAGCCCCGATAGCTGTACTTCCGTAGGGCTCCAGCGCTCCTCCGATGGCCACGACATCACATGAACAGGGCAGCAAAACCTATTCGACTGCCACGATGGCATGTACTTAGGGCTCTAGCTTCTCTCTGCTAGACACGTTAGCACACTGCTACACCCCCCATTGTACACCTGGACCCTCTCCTTACGCCTATAAAAGGAAGGTCCAGGGCTCTCGTACGAGAAGGTTGGTCGCGCGGGAGAACAGGCCGGCGCATAAGGCTCTCGCTCTCTCTCTCTCTCCCACGCGAACGCTTGTAACCCCCTACTTCAAGCGCATCCATCCGCCCTGGGTGCAGGACAACACGAAGGCCACGGTTTCCCCTCACTGTTCTCCCCCCTTTGTGTCCCGTCTCGTGCCGACCCATCTGGGCTGGGACATGCAGCGACAATTTACTCGTCGGTCCAAGGACCCCCCGGGGTCGAAACGCCGACAGTTGGCGCGCCAGGTAGGGGCCTGCTGCGTGTTGACGAACAGCTTCCCGTCAAGCTCCAGATGGGTAGTCTCCAGCAACCTTTCCAACCCGGGAGGATGCTCCGTTTTGGGAGTCTTGAGTTCATGTCCCTCGACGGTAGTTACGACATGATACTCCTTCCTCCGCCGCGCGACAGCGACAATGGCGACCGTCAGCCCGCCCGCCGGCGGTGGAATCAACGACGTCTTCACCACATGGCGGAAGAACAACATCCGGGTTTGTCCCGTCACCTCCCCCACCGATGGAGGAGGAGGCGGGGCAACCATGGCCAAGCAGGAGGCGGCACCTCGTTGGTTGTCGAGCAAGTCGACGACGCCGGTGCCCCAGCGGGGGACACGTCGGGCTTCGACCTTGCGTCTGAGACGAAGACGAGCGCCGCTTCCCCACAACACGCCAACCCCAAGCAGACAAACGACGCCAGCACGCTCGTGAAGGACTTGCTAGGCGTCGCCCTCGTACCTGAGACAACGGTGCAGTCCGCCCCCGACGCGACTTCGTCGCCGCCCGTCGACCAAGAGGTACCGACCGATTCCCATCTCGTGCCTTTTGGATTCAGCTTCGACCCACCAAGCGACCTTGCTTCGGTGGAAGCCTCCATAGAGGCATGTACCAACCCTCCGGGGTACCATATGCGGTCGCCCTGGGATAGACTGATGGCCGTCTCGACCTACGGACCGTCGGGTTCCGAGGAAGATGACGAGCCCGACTTTTGTTGAGATTTCTCCGGGCTCGGTAACCCCAGTGCCATGCGGGACTTCATGACCGCATGCGACTATTGCCTCTCCGATTGTTCCGATGGTAGCCGCAGCTTCGGCGACGAGGACTGCGACCCAAGTCATGAATGTTTCCACGTCGATCTAGGGGGTCCCGGCGAAGGCAACCATCTTGGTATGCCGGAAAACGGCGATCCCCCTAGGCCTGCGCCTCGCGTTGACATCCTTCGGGAGCTAGCTGTGGTCCCAGTCCCTGCGGGGGGTCAGGACGCACAGCTCGAGCAAATCCGCGAGATGCAGGTCAGGCTCGACGAGGGAGCAGGAACACTTGAGCAGTTCCGGCGGAACATCGGGCAGGAATGGGCAGACCAAGCTCCGGCCGGAGAAGCGCGTCATCTACCCCAGGGCATCCAGCACCGCATTGCCGACGACGTCAGGGCAAGGCCACCACCGGCTTCCAGTGGGGTCGGCCAGAACCTAGCTGCAGCAGCAATACTACTCCGCGCGATGCCGGAACCATCGACCACCGAAGGGCGGTGTATCCAGGGAGAGCTCAAGAATCTCCTGGAGGATGTCGCGGTCTGACAGGCCGAAAGCTCTGCCTCCCGAAGGCAGGGGTACCCCTCGGAGCATCGCGCCGCGACTTCCCGATTCGTGCGGGAAGCCTCGGTCCACACCGGGCGCACGCGCAACACGGCGCCTGCGGCCCCGGGTCGCCTCGGCAACGAGCACCACCACCGCAACCGTCGAGCCCACCTCGACGAGAGGGTGCGCCAAGGCTACCACCCTAGGCGTGGGGGACGCTACGACAGCGGGGAGGATCGGAGCCCCTCGCCCGAACCACCCGATCCGCAGGCTTTCAGCTGGGCCATACGACGGGCGCCATTTCCGACCTGGTTCCAAACCCCGACTACCATCGCAAAGTACTCGGGGGAGACGAGGCCGGAACTGTGGCTCGTGGACTACCGACTAGCCTGCCAGCTGGGTGGAACGGACGATGACAACCTCATCATCCGCAACCTCCCCCTGTTCCTCTCCGACACCGCTCGAGCCTGGCTGGAGCATCTGCCTCCGGGGCAGATCTCCAACTGGGACAACCTGGTCCAAGCCTTCGCCGGCAACTTCTAGGGCACGTACGTGCGCCCTGGGAACTCCTGGGATCTCCGAAGCTGCCGCCAGCAGCCGGGAGAGTCTCTCCGGGACTACATTCGGCGATTCTCGAAGCAGCGCACCGAGCTGCCCAATGTCACCGACTCGGACGTCATCGGCATGTTCCTCGCCGGCACCACCTGCCGCGACCTGGTGAGCAAGCTGGGTCGCAAGGCCCCCACCAGGGCGAGCGAGCTGATGGACATCGCAACCAAGTTCGCCTCTGGCCAGGAGGCGGCTAAGGCCATCTTCCGAAAGGACAAGCAGCCCTAGGGCCACCAGCCGGAAGACGTCCCCGAGGCGTCCGCCCAGCGCGGCACCAAGAAGAAGGACAAGAAGAAGTCGCAAGCGAAACGCGACGCCACCGACGCGGACCTTGTCGCCGCCTCTGAGTACAAGAACCCTCGGAAACCTCCTGGAGGTGCCAATCTCTTCGATAAGATGCTCAAGGAGCCGTGCCCCTATCATCAGGGGCCCGTCAAGCACACCCTTGAGGAGTGCGTCATGCTTCGGCGCCACTTTCACAAGGCCGGGCCACCGGCGGAAGGTGGCAGGGCCCACAACAACGACAAGAAGGAGGATCACAAGGCAGAGGAGTTCCCCGAGGTCCACGACTGCTTCATGATCTACGGTGGGCGAGTGGCGAACGCCTCGGCTCGGCACTGCAAGCAAGAGCGTCAGGAGGTCTGCTCGGTAAAGGTGGTGGCGCCAGTCTACCTAGACTGGTCCGACAAGCCCATCACCTTCGACCAGGGCGACCACCCCGACCGCGTGCCGAGCCCGGGGAAATATTCGCTCGTTGTCGACCCCATCATCGGCAACGTCAGGCTCACCAAGGTCCTCATGGACGGAGGCAGCAGCCTCAACATCATCTACGCCGAGACCATCAGGCTCCTGCAGATCGATTCATCCTCGATCCGCACAAGCGCGGCGCCTTTTCACGGGATCATCCCCGGGAAACACGTCCAACCCCTTGGACAACTCGATCTGCCCGTCTGCTTCGGGACTCCCTCCAACTTCCGAAGGGAAACCCTCACGTTCGAGGTGGTCGGGTTTCGAGGAACCTACCACGCAGTACTGGGAGGCCATGCTACGCCAAGTTCACGGTCGTCCCCAACTACACCTACCTCAAGCTCAAAATGTTGGGCCCCAACGGGGTCATCACCATCGGCCCCACGTACCGACACGCGTACGAATGCGACGTGGAGTGCGTGGAGTACGCCGAGGCCCTCGCCGAATCCGAGGCCCTCATCGCCGACCTGGATAGCCTCTCCAAGGAGGCGCCAGACGTAAAGCGCCATGCCGGCAACTTCGAGCCATCAGAGATGGCTAAGTCCGTCCCTCTCGACCCTAGCAACGACGCCTCCAAGCAGATACGGATCGGCTCCGAGCTCGACCCCAAATAGGAAGCAGTGCTCGTCGACTTTCTCCGCGCGAACGCCGAAGTCTTTGCGTGGAGTCCCTCGGACATGCCTGGCATACTGAGGGATGTCGCCGAGCACTCGCTGGATATCCGAGCTGGAGCCCGACCCGTGAAGCAGCCTCTACGCCGATTCGACGAAGAAAAGCGCAGAGCCATAGGCGAGGAGATCCACAAGCTGATGCCCACAGGGTTCATCAAAGAGGTATTCCATCCCGAATGGCTTGCCAACCCTATGCTTGTGAGAAAGAAAGGAGGGAAATGGCGGATGTGTGTAGACTACACTGGTCTAAACAAAGCATGTCCGAAGGTTCCCTACCCTCTGCCTCGCATCGATCAAATCGTGGATTCCACTGCTGGGTGCGAAACCCTGTCTTTCCTCGATGCCTACTCAGGGTATCACCAAATCAGGATGAAAGAGTCCGACTAGCTTGCGACTTCTTTCATCACAACTTTTGGCATGTACTGTACGTTACTATGCCATTTGGTTTGAGGAATGCGGGTGCGACATACCAAAGGTGCATGAACCACGTGTTTGGCGAACACATTGGTCGAACCGTCGAGGCTTATGTCGATGACATCGTAGTTAAGACGAGGAAAGCCACCGACCACCTCTCCGACCTTGAAACGACATTCCGGTGTCTCAAGGCGAAAGGCGTAAAACTCAATCCCGAGAAGTGCGTCTTCGGAGTCCCCCGAGGCATGCTCTTGGGGTTCATCGTCTCCAAGCGGGGCATCGAGGCCATCCCGGAGAAAATCGCGGCCATCACCAACATGGGGCCCATCAAGGACTTGAAAGGCGTATAGAGGGTCATGGGATGCCTTGCGGCTCTGAGCCGCTTCATCTCGCGCCTCGACGAAAGAGGCCTACCTCTGTACCGCCTCTTAAGAAAGACCGAGTGCTTCACTTGGACCCCCGAGGCCGAGGAAGCCCTCGGGAACCTGAAGGTGCTCCTTACGAACGCACCCATCCTGGTGCCTCCCACTGCCGGAGAAGCCCTCTTGATCTACGTCGCCGCTACCACTCAGGTGGTCAGCGCCGCGATCGTGGTCGAAGGACGAGATGAAGGGCATGCATTGCCTGTCCAGAGGCTGGTCTACTTCATTAGTGAGGTACTGTCCGAGACCAAGATCCGCTACCCACAAATTCAGAAGCTGCTGTACGCGGTGATTCTGACGCGGTGGAAGTTGCGACACTACTTCGAGTCTCATCCGGTGACTGTGGTGTCATTCTTCCCCCTGGGGGAGATCATCCAGTGCCAAGAGGCCTCGGATAGGATTGCAAAGTGGGCGGTGGAAATCATGGGCGAGACAATCTCGTTCGCCCCTCGGAAGGCCATCAAGTCCCAAGTCTTGGCGGACTTTGAGGCTGAATGGGTCGACACCCAGCTCTCGGCAGCTCCGATCCAACCAAAACTCTGGACCATGTTTTTCAACGAGTCGCTGATGAAAACGGGGGTAGGCGTGGGCCTGCTCTTCATCTCACCCCTCGGGAAGCACCTCCGCTACGTGCTGCGCCTCCATTTCCCGGCGTCCAACAATGTGGCCAAGTATGAGGCTCTGGTTAACGGGTTGCGCATCGCCATCGAGCTAGGGGTCCGACGCCTCGACGCGTGACTCGCAGCTTGTCATCGACCAAGTCATGAAGAACTCCCACTGCCGCGACCCAAAGATGGAAGCCTACTGCGACGAGGTTCGGCGCCTGGAGGACAAGTTCTACGGGCTCGAGGTCAACCACGTCGCCCGGTGGTACAACGAGACTGTGGACGAGCTGGCGAAGATAGCTTCGGCGCGAACAACGGTTCATCTGAACGTCTTCTCCGAAGACCTACATCAACCCTCAGTCTAGACCAACGACACGCCCGAGCCCGAGAAGGTCTCGGCCCTGCTCGAGGCGCCCTCGGCTCAGCCCAAGGCGCCCTCGGCTCTGCTCGAGGCACCCTCGGCCCCCGAGGGTGAGGCACTGCGCATCGAGGGAGAGCGGAATGGGGTCCCGCCTGATAGAGACTGGTAGACCCCATACCTGCAATATCTCCACCGAGGAGAACTGCCCCTCGACCGAGCCGAAGCTCGGCGACTGGCGCGGCGCACCAAGTCATTCGTCTTGCTGGGTGACGGGAAGGAGCTCTACCACCACAGCCCCTCCGACATCCTCCAGCGATGCATATCCATCGCCGAAGGCCAGGAGCTCTTACAAGAAATACATTCGAGGGCTTGTGGTCATCACGCAGCGCCTCGAGCCCTTATTTGAAACGCTTTCCGACAAGGTTTCTACTGGCCGATCGCGGTGGCCGATGCCACTAGAATTGTCCGCACCTGCCAAGGGTGTCAATTCTACACAAGGCAGACGCACTTACCCGCTCAGGCTCTACAAACAATACCCATCACCTGGCCGTTTGCTGTGTGGGGTCTGGACCTTGTCGGTCCCTTGCAGAAGGCACCCGGGGGCTACACACACCTACTAGTTGCCATCGACAAATTCTCCAAGTGGATCGAGGTCCGACCCCTAAACAACATCAGGTCCGAACAGGCGGTGGCATTCTTCACCAACATCATCCATCGCTTCGGGGTCCCGAACTCCATCATCACCGACAACGGCACCCAGTTCACTGGCAGAAAGTTCCTGGACTTCTGCGAAGACCACCACATCCGGGTGGACTGGGCCGCCGTGGCACACCCCATGACGAATGGGCAGGTAGAACGTGCCAACGGCATGATTCTGCAAGGACTCAAGCCGAGGATCTACAACGACCTCCACAAGTTCGGCAAGCGGTGGATGAAGGAACTCCCCTTGGTAGTCTGGAGCCTGAGGACGACGCCAAGTCGAGCCTCGGGTTTCACGCCGTTCTTTCTAGTCTATGGAGCCGAGGCCATCTTGCCCACAGACTTAGAATAAGGTTCCCCAAGGACGAGGGCCTACGACGACCAACGCAACCAGACAAACCAAGAAGACTCACTGGACCAGCTAGAAGAGGCTCGGGACGTGGCCTTACTACACTCGGCGCGGTATCAGCAGTCCCTGCGACGCTACCACACCCGAGGGGTTCGGTCCTGAGACCTCCAGGTGGGTGACTTGGTGCTTCGACTACGGCAAGACGCTCGAGGGCGGCACAAGCTCACACCTCCCTGGGAAGGGCCGTTCGTCATCACCAAGGTTTTGAAGCCCGGGACGTACAAGCTGGCCAACAGTCAAGGCGAGGTCTACAGCAACGCTTGGAACATCCGACAGTTACATTGCTTCTACCCTTAAGATGTTTTCAAGCCGTTCATATACCTCATTTACATATGAAGTCTAACCATCAAGGAAGGGTCAGCCTTGCCTCGGCAAAGCCCGACCCTCCCTCGGGGCTAGAAGGGGGGAACCCCCTCCGCGTCAATATTTTCCTTGGAAAAAGTCTTTCTGCCAGAATATCTTTCGTGCTTTTCGACTACTTTGGTAGTGGGATCATGAAAACGACGGAGTACACGTAAGCAGGCAAGGCCAACCGAGCCGAGGGACTCCTACGCCTCAGGGATACGAATACCTCACTCATCACCTTCTGCGAGAAGTAACTCGCGTTCGGATGAGCGATCCTACTGACCGAACAAGTCTTAATGCTCGAAAACTTTTCTGCCGAAACGATTTTTTGTGCCTTCTCGACTATATCGATAGCAGAATCCTACGGACGAGTAAGAGTACACGTAAGCGGCAAGGCCGACCGAGCCGAGGGACTCCTACGCCCCCGGGATACGGATACCTCACTCATCACCTTCCGTGAAAAGTAACTCTCGCTCGGACAAACAATTCTGTTACCGACAAATAAGTCCTGATACTCGAAACAAGGGGAAAAGAAACACAGCTTTACAACGCGACGACAGTATGTTTGGGCCTCGGTGGCCGCAAAAAACATATGCATACTATGGGCGAACCGATCCTGCAGGCTCAGACGTCGATGGAGGGGGAGCAGCAGCACCCTCGGCGTCAACTCCACCTTTGGCGAAGTCCGACCGAGCCTCGGACAGCAACACGGTCGGAGGATCTCCGCTCCAAAGGACGACGTCAGCACCACGCCCGGGCCATTGCTGCCAGGGTCTCCTCCAGGAACCCGGCCTGAGTAGACGACTCGACCGGTCGCCCTGAAGCCTCAGCCAGCTGTCCCCCGAGGACACCAGCCCGGCTCGTGGCCTCGGCAACTCGACTCCGGCGTTGGTCCTGCCAGTGGACGACTCGGCCAGGCCCCGGCCGATGAAGCTTCCTTTTTCGAGCCAACTCCGCCTCTGTCCACGCTGACACTGCTGCCCTCGGCCCCGGCTCACCGCAGAGCAGCCGAGGGTTTCTTTGACTAAGCAAGTGAAGCCTCGGGCGGCAAGGCCGACCGAGCCGAGGGATTCCTACGCCTCCGGGATACGGATACCTCACTCGTCACCTTCCGCACAGAGCAACTCACATTTGGTTAAAGCGGTTTGGCTAGCCGACAGGCGAGTTTCAGTGCTCGAAAATGAGGAAAAAACATGGTATTACACCCAAAAATACCTACATGTTCAGGCCCCGACAGCCACAATGAACAAACACCAACACTCAAGGTGCCATCACAAACGGAACTCCGGTTCCACCCCCGCGGGTATGAACAACCTCCACATCGGAGAAGCCTGCGGGACGACAGACTCCGGGTGACTCGCCAGTAACCTCCACAGCAGCAGCCATGGTCCCAGGACGGACGCAGCCACCGGAAGGCTCCCGTTCACGTCCCCACTTAAGGGACGCGAACCAGATATTAAAGCCAAAGAGCTGGAGGTCGGTCCACGGGTGGCGCTGACGGTCTCGTCGGCGGAAAAGCCTACCTCTCCAGCTGCCACCACCTCAGCATCGACGGCAGCGTCCACCTGTCCACCAACACCACACCGGTGGGCGCCGGCCGCTCCAAAGCGCACCAGGCAGGTCCTCACTCCCATCCTCGCCACGAAAACGAGAATAGAGTGAGACCTCCCGGTGTGGCTGGCCACCGTCGCCCGGACAAAGGACGGAATGTTGCACCCTGGTTGGGCAGCAACAGTTTGCCTTCCTGGCATGGCTAGGGGGCGCCTCCTTCGCAGAGCTGGAGGATGGTTCCCACCCCCAGAAGCTGGAAGAGGCGGGAGGCCAGCCCACGCGAAGGTAGGCCCCGGCTCGCCTCGCTCTCCGCCCCAGCAAGGATGATGAAGATCCTTGAAGCTGAGGGCGGGGCGGAGGCCGCAGCCCAGCTCGCTTCTCCCCACCATCGAACTGCGTGACCACCGGCGAGGGGATGTAGCCAGGCTGCCTGATGAAAATCCTTAAAGTCGAACGATGGCTGAAAGGTACCAACTTCCGCGAAGTTGCCTTCCTCCGACGATGACGAGACGAATGCAACGCGAGCGCTCCCCATCCGGGGGCTCGGAAGGTGGAAGGGCGCGATGCATAAGGAGAGTGCGAAGGCATGGTTGCCGTCCAAGGGGGTCGCCCTCCTTTTAAAGGCGACTCTCCCCACTTGCGTCCTCAGCCCTCGCGGACTGAGTCTTCTCTAACATGCTCCAAGGTCCTCCCCCTATGACACAGGGCTGGGTCCCACGCGTCATGCAAGCTGGCCCAGGACAGAAGAGGCCAAACCGCCGCGCGCAGTACGCGTAACTGCCCAGTGGTTACAAGCGCTCCTCCACTTTTGCCCAGACCAGCGGGTGAAAGGACGGACCGCCATGCTGGCGGCATGCAACTGCACCAAGGGGGTGCACCCTTTCGACTTCGACGCGTCCAGCAAGGAGGCCCAGGCCCACACGTCATGTAACCGACGCACCGGTTACTACGTGCGAGAAACTGCACCGCCACTCGCGCCAGTACCGTGCCTTCTTGAGTGCGGAACCGGTGCCACGACTCGAGGCGACCCTGAGCATGGCCCAACAGTGCCAACCGAGCACATCGGTCACGGGTCAGTCAGCCGCGGGAGAAGGCGCGACGATCGATATGGCCAAAAGTGGGCCGGCAGTAATGGCGGTAGCAGGCGAGCGGAAGCAGCGGTCAAATCGTCTGTAGGCTCACGTCCCCTCCTGAGACAGCGAGAGAGCCCTCTCCCATGGCGTGAAGACGACGCGCCCGTGTTCCGTTCCTTGAACGGCCCGCGCACGCACAACGGCTGCCCCGCCAACCACTCGTCTCGTCGCATTAACTCTGCGGCAGGGCAGGCGGCACCTTTGGCAGGCGAAGCGGGCGACGCTTCACCTCCGCCATAATGACCGCGTCAAAAAAGGTGCGCCACGTCGCTCAATTTCGTATCCTTTTCCTCTTCCCCTTTCTCTCTCTTGCTACAGGGACCGAGAAAGGGGATACTCCGAAAGGGATCCTTCTCCGCGAAGGAAGCGGGCCCCAAGCCCCCCTACTGATCAGAGGTTCGAAGGCTTGCCCCTCGGAAGGGTTCAACAGCCGCCTCAGAGCACTCGGGCTCCGCGCCCACTACTGGTCAGAGGTTCGAAGGCTGGCCCCTCGGAAGGGTTCAACGGCCGCCTGAGGCCACTCGGGCTCCGCGCCCACTACTGATCAGGGGTTCGTAGGCTGGCCCCCGAAGGGTTCGACAGCCGCCTCAGAGCACGCAGAGCGAGGGATGACCCTGGGTACGTTCGATACATAACCAAGGCTCGGGCTGCGCTCCCGAGGTACCCTAGGACATTTCCGAGACCGACAGGAACGATTTTGTAACGGAATCCCACCAGAGGGAGGCATCGAGCCCTCAGACCCCGTCAAAAGGGGACCGGGTCCGGCGAATCACCCGCAGGTACTTTTGGAGCGCGCCTCCGGGCCACTAGCTGACCCCTAACGAATGGGGCACGAGCGTCCACTCGGATCACCCGCTAGCAGCTCACTGGAGACTCCATGCTCGGCGCCCTCCGAGGGCAACATGGCGCTTTCCCCCCCTCCTCCTTGTGGAAAGGCGACGCAGGGGCGTATGAAAAAAGCCGAGTCTGTCCTTGACCGTCCTCTCGCTCTATGCGGAGGCTCGGGGGCTGCTCTCGCAAACCCGGCTCCGGCCAAAACGTTGACAGCGTCAACATACCAGTCCGAGAACTTGGGACCTGACTAAGCACCCGGGCAACGACCAGTTCGCATGAGGGAACAACCAAACTGGTCGAGCCATCACGAAAGGCACTAAGACCTCGAAGGAGTCAAAACACTCCTCCGAGGCCTCGGGGGCTACACCCAGCGGGTGCGCTCGCGCGCACCCACCGGAACGAAATGCAACCGAGAAAGGCCAGTCCCCTTGCAAAAAAGTGCGACAAAAGCCTCCAAGCGAGTGCCAACACTCCCTTTGAGGCTCGGGGGATACTATCGGGGACCATAATTAGGGGTACCCCCAAGACTCCTAATCTCAGCTGGTAAACCCCATCAGCACAAAGCTGCGAAGGCCTGATGGGCGCGATTTAGGCCAAGGCTCCGCTCAAAGGACACGATCCCGCCTCGCCCGAGCCCAGCCTCGGGCAAAGGCAGCCGACCCCGAAGGATTCACGTCTCGCCCGAGGGCCCTCTCAAGCAATGGACACACCTTCGGCTCGCCCGACGCCCAGTCTTCGCAGAGAAGCAACCTTGGCCAGATAGCCCCGCCAACCGACCGTATCGCAGGAGCATTTAATGCAAGGATCGCCTGACACCTTATCCTGACGCGCGCTCTTCAGTCGACAGAGCCGAAGTGATCGCAGTCACATCGCCGCTCCACTGACCGACCTGACAAGAAAACAGCGCCGCCTGCCCCGCTCCGACTGCCGTGCCACTCGCCAGAGTGAGGTCGACAGTGGCTAAGTCTAGCCTCGGGCGACATAGGAAGCTCCGCCTCGCCCGACCCTAGGGTTCGGCCCCCGTCTCGGCCTCGGAAGATGGACTTTGCCTCACCCGACCCCAAGGCTCGGACTCAACCACGACTTAGAAGACGGTGGACTCTGCCTCGCCCGACCTCAGGGCTCGAGCTCAGCCTCGGCTCCGGAAGACGATGGACTACGCCTCGCCCGACCCCAGGGCTCGGACTCGACCTCGACCTCGGAGGAATCGCCACCTCGCCCAAACTCGGGTCCGGACCGGCCACGTCGCCAGGGGGGCCATCATTACCCTGCCCCTAGCTAGCTCAGGCTACGGGGAACAAGACCGGCGTCCCATCTGGCTCGCCCCAGTAAACAAGTAATGATGACACCCCGCACGCTCCATGACGACGGCAGCTCCCAGCCCCTTACGTCAGCGAGAAGATGTCAGCAAGGATCCGACAGCCCCGACATCTGTACTTCCGTAGGGCTCCAGCGCTCCTCCGATGGCCACGACATCACATGAACAGGGCAGCAAAACCTCTCCGACTGCCACGATGGCATGTACTTAGGGCTCTAGCTTCTCTCTGCTAGACACATTAGCACACTGCTACACCCCCCATTGTACACCTAGACCCTCTCCTTACGCCTATAAAAGGAAGGCCCAGGGCTCTCGTACGAGAAGGTTGGCCGCGCGGGAGAACGGGCCGGCGCATAAGGCTCTCGCTCTCTCTCTCTCTCCCACGCGAATGCTTGTAACCCCATACTTCAAGCGCATCCATCCGCCCTGGGCGCAGGACAACACGAAGGCCGCGGTTTCCCCTCACTGTTCTCCCCCCTTTGTGTCCCGTCTCGCGCCGACCCATCTGGGCTGGGACACGCAGCGACAATTTACTCGTCGGTCCAGGGACCCCCCGGGGTCGAAACGCCGACACATAATAATTAGAATACATAAAGACAATAAATGTAATATATTGGCTCATACACATATGTATTTCATAATATGCACATGGACATTAACATAATTTATATTACACTGATACATTTGGCTTGTTCAAAGGTACATTAACATAATATGCGAGAGCGATTACAATTCAGCATGAATAGTACGGTGGTACTGTTCATCTATTTATAGGCACGGGACGCAACCCAGGTAAAAATACATTTTTGACCTCAACATTTGTTCATAACTGTAATATAAATCATTAGGGACTAGCGAGTCTTTTCCTGTTCAGCTCAGCATCATGTTTGGTCTTCGTCATCATTTTAAGCTAAAGCTGTCATTCTTCGACTATAGCTTCGGTGTTCATTGTTATCACCCTCGGGCTATATCTTCATCTTGACGACCTTCTACAGAGGAGAAGACTTCCATCACGAACCAAAGCTCTCTGTAATAATCAATATTATGCTAGAAACAAATGGTTAGTCATGTTTTTGAGGACCTTCGGAAGAGAAAGACCCCCAACACAAGGTAAATACAAAGCTAGTCAATTTTTAGGTTTCAATTAAGTAATGCGGCGCAGTGAATTATAAATAAATAGGATATAATGGGTTAGTGGACACTTGCCTTCACCAAGCAGATGCTCAGGGTCGTCAACTTTGTAAAACTCGAAGAACCTGACCACTTGGTTGCCGAAGCTTGTCTATCGATTCCTCGAAGCTCGGAAATGAATCGCGATCTAATCTCAACACGAAGCGAAGACGAACAGGCACAAGCAAATAAACATATATATATAATAACATTACACCATTCAAAGAAAAACATAATAAAACATACAAAAATAGAGCTCGATACTATGGTCACGCGACGAAAATAAACGCGATAGTCAGAGCTACGGTCCAGAGGTTATCGCGTTTACGCTGAACATGTACTAGTTAACACATTTGATTCGACGTAATTATATTAAGACATTTATGATATAAATTAAAACTATTCAGTTTTTACTAACTTACTGTTTTAATTATGGATGATTAAATAAATAACAAATTAACTGACATGAGTGACTATAAGCGAACGATTTAATCTCGTGCGCAGATAACGCACGATATGCGGGAATGGTGCGCGGCAAGACACGCGACACCCGCGAACGGCGCGTGACAACACATGTGAATAGCGTGCAACGACGTGTGTGAACAGCACGTGTGACACTCGCGAATGACACGCGACGACGCGCGCGAAATAGCACTGCGGCCCGTGTATGGTGCACACGCCGACACGATACACGAAAACTAATAAATAAATACCATGATTAATCTAAACAATTATTAATAAAGAATATTTCAGTTAAGGTTAATCATGTTGATGTCTAAATATAAATGCACAAATCGAATTCCTAAATTAGATTTTAAAATTAAAACGACATCATAGTAGCCATTGGTCAAACAAACGTTTAAGTAAATTAAATAAAATATACAATAGTAGGAAAAATACTTCTAACATGTAGATAATTTTAATACGAACCTAATGCAACTCGAACAGATTGAATCGGGTTTAAAACGCAAAAGTTATCACCGTTTTAAATTAGATTAAATTCCTGCATACGGTTTCGAAATCTGACTGGGCATTTTCGCAAATTAGTCATCTTCTTCCTCACCTCTTTCTCTCTCATGCAGGAGCTTCCATGGGGCCTTGAGGGTGTGTGCAGGGGGAAAGCTCGGCCGCCGCCAGGCCACGCGCGTAGGGGACGGTCGCGCGGCAGGGGACGGTCGCGCGCCAAGGGAGTCAGGCCGCACCGAGCCAGTTGGCCGGCCGACCAGCCACCGCCACCGCAGGGAGGGGCTGCGCTGGGGTGGGGGGACGAAGGGGGTGCCGCCGCTGGGGAAGAAGAGGGAAGGGAGAGGGAGCCCTGCACAGACGGGAAAAGGGAGAAACGATGAAACAAACAATGGAGGTTTCTCACCGGGGAAGAAGACCCTCGCCAAAGACGAGGAGTAAACCGTTGATTGACAGAGATTCGGAGGTCTGATCGACGAATTGGATGCACTACAACGAAGCCCTCGATGAGACGAATGCAGTGGTACTCTCAGATTCCGCAGACGATGCACGGACTGGGAGTAATTGCTCGCTGGAGTTGGAACCGCTCCGAACTTTGGCGAGCAATTCCAGGAGCTGGGAGTTCAATTTGAGGAAACTGTTTCATGCTCTGGAACGTGCTCGACGAGGAGAAGCCGGGCATATATATATCGGACGAGATGAAAATTCAGGTCAAATTCGAATTTTACTATTTATAAAATTCAGAAAAGCCTAGAAATCTATATTTTGTGCTCAAAATATTGTAAATGCTTCCAAAAATTTCAGAAAATTCCTAGAAATATTTTGGCATCTAATTAACTCAAGAAACATAACTACAGTTTCTAGAAACATTTTTAAGTACCTTAAATAAATAAATTTTGGTTTCTAGAATGTAACACCCCCAGTGTTACTATCACTAAAATTTGAGCATAACATCATGAGCATTAGCATATCAAATGTTTGTTACACATAGAGTGCATCCACTAGGCAAAAATTTTAAACAAGTTGTTTGATGTGACTTATTATGTGTGAAACCCTAGGTGTTAGTGTACTTAACCCTAAACCAGGCTTAGGAGTGATAATAAAGCCCAGGCATTAGAAAACTTCAAAATCCATGAGAAATAGTCATAAGATATCACCATTGATGGACTTGAGTGGCCTTCAAACTCTAGAAGTGCCTGTAACCCTAAAAAGGACCACTGAAAACCCCAAATAGAAACCCTAGGGGGTTATATGTAAATTTTGACCACTTTTGGATCCAATTGCAAAAACCAAGGTGTTAGGGTACCTCAAGTCATATGGTTCACATATTTGAAGATTTGCAAGTCAAAAGATGTGAATTGGGCTTATTTGCAATAAGTCACTCAATTCCTCTCATGTGACTATAGATCTAAAAATACAAAGATTTTGCCTAGAGTAAACACATCAAAAGTCTAGAGCTACTCTAGGAGTACAACTTTGCTTAAGGGATTAAGCATTGTGGTTATACAAAAAGTGGAGATAATTGGCCCTAAAGTCTAGCTGTCAGATAATACAGAGACTGAATATTGACTATTAGTGAGTTTTGAAGAACTTTGGGCTTGATTCATGCTAAAAGGAGTAACCAACCGAGCAAGATCTCTATAGTAGAATTGTAGTTTGTATGTAGGGCCACAAGTTTGCTGCGGACAGATTAGCAAGTGGTCACGCAAAAATTTAAGAAAAATGCCTCTGAAGATCCTCAGTCAGAACAACTAACGAAGATTCTGATGGTGCAGTGGCAAAAAATCTGCGGATTCAGTGAATCTCGCCGCCGGTGACCCTACGCTACGATTGACGTCGATCGTCACGATTCGTGTGCCGTAGCTTGCAGATAACTGTTCGCAATGAAAGATCTCAACTCAGGGAAGGAGTAGAGCCTTATCACCGGGATATTCACTGTGACACTTGTCGCGCATTGGATAGAGGTGTCCACGCCGGAGTTTGCTGGAGTTCATAGCCGCGCCACGTGCTTAGAAGAACTACCACGTCGCAGTAGATATCCATAAGAGGTCTGTTCATCACCTGAGGCATTACCCCGGGGAACGCCACGATAGTTCACGCTGGTGACTCACCTCTCTCTTCGACCGCCGGTCTTTCCCTTTCAAAATTCGGCACCACCGCTTAGAGCCCTTATAAATTGACGGCACAGTCTGCTCCGCTATGTTATCACAAAGCCAGAGCATCCATCCCTGCCCTCGATTAGCCACTATAGCCGTTGAATTTGGGTTTTCCCCCAAATCGGTCGACTACGTCGCCGTGAATCCCCTCATCGCGGTTAGCTGCTCTCAGGTCCGCACTCACCCTCCGTATTCGTGTTTTAGCACCCTAGTGTACTTGTGATACTTGTTGGCTCAACTAAATGAGCTAGACGGCATCTACTCGTCGGGAAAGCCTTGATTTGATCTCGGTGATCGCCGTCATCGTGGATAGGCAAATCCAGGGTCGGGTTAACCCAATTAAAGCTTGTTCTAGGTTCGCCTCGGGTTGGTAATACTTGCCCAGTAGTTAATTCAGGCGGCCAACATTGGTCATGATGAGTCCGTGCAGCTTGGTGGTCGACGGTGAGCACGCCGTGGACTTGGATCAATTTGCAGAAGAAACGAAAGTCGGGGGACCTCTATGCATTTGTCAGTGAGACAATGATTAGTGGCTAGGGATTCTTCGCCAGTTATTTGGTTACGCAGGGACCTAATCACAAAGTTGGCAGCACGGGCGCGCGCGTGCTTTCCCTCTTCTGCAGGCCGGTTGGGCTGAATTCAGCCCAACACTATTCATGTTTTTCCTTTTTCTTTTTCTACCAGGGTTAGAGAATTTCTAGAAAATTGTAGAAAATTGCTAAAAATACAAGACCAATTTTGCTAGGCTCCTAATTTTCTATAGTATTTAATAAACATAGTTTTATGATTTTTAGTCCAAATAAGAAATTATGGAGTATTTAAAATTGCCAAAACCTATGTTCCTGGAATTTTAGAAATTAGTTAATAACTCCAAAAATCACTAAACTTTTTGAATAAGCTTCAAATGTGGTTTAGAAGCCTTGGGTAAAGTTTGGGATAATTTGTACAATGTTTGGCACCTAAACCCCAAAACCTAAACTTCTAGTAATACCTGCCCTATGAACTACAGATCTGACTTCAAAAACCCTAGTTTTTCGGAGTACCATGAAGGAAAGTTGTACTCAAGATACAACTTGATAAACCATTTCTGTTATTGCATATTAAGCATCACATGAGCATTCATGATTATATATGGTTATCTATAGAAAACGAGGAATAAATAGAAGTTGAAGAAGAAAGAGTTGCACCACCACCACCTGAAGACCTACCTTACGGGAGCTGCTTTTACTTCGATATTTGCGGAGCAGAACCCGACTCTCCTATAACACAAGGCAAGCCCTGGTGCGTTTGCCACCTCATTGCTATTTTAAAATCTTTCTCACTTGCTTGATGCATTAGGTGATAGGAGTTGTGTGCTAAACACTTACTGCATTCCCTTCCTTGAAAGATTGATTACCTTCCTTGATCACTTGTTTTACAAAAAGGTTTTTCTTATGCTTAGCCTTGCTCTAGAAAAACAAAATGTTTTGTTTTGACAAAAGATGATGCTTCAAGTGGGAAGGGATGATTTTCAAAAACAAAACTTGATGGTGGATCCATCATGGCCATGATGGGTTCAACATCGAAAAAGATGTACCTCTGTCAGGTACCAAACTTTGGGTTTGAAATGATAAAGCTGAGACCGGGCGGGTGACTTGCACGAGAAGAGAGTCTCGGTGTAGTGTCTTCGTCTGAGTCAATTAAGGACCTTGTCGACGTAGGCTTGATGATCGAGGACCTTTTAGCTGGTCACATGCCTCGTCATGGGTAAGCTTTGCCTCGGGCAGACTAATACCAGAATAAGATACCACGCAATGGGAGTGGACAGATGGCGAGAGTAGCATGTACCCTCCGTGGCAAGAGGCTGGATGGTGGTGTATCTGTGCTCTCGGTTGGCATGAACCTGGTCTGGTCTTAAGAACCCCGGTGGCGAGTTGACATATGCAAGGTTTAAGTGCTACATATGTCGTGTGATTGGAGATCCTCAGCTGAGTATTAATCGATTCGGATCGCCGTTACTTCTCGAACATGAAGACTTGGTCACTACCCTACATGTAGCATTCCAGTGAACAAGAAGGGTTGATAAAAAGATGGCTAGTATAGGCCAAGTGCTTGAACTAGGGTAGAAAGAACTCTAGACTCAGGTAATGACTTAACTTGCTAATAAAATTGGATTTTTAAGGATCCACTACTAGTAAGCATTTTTGCAAACAGAGTCTTGACCTTTGATAAAGCTTTACCTTGACTCCCTCAAAACTAGCATATCCTTGAGAGTCTTTTATTTTGACGGGTAAGACTTGCAAAAGTACACTCCGTACTCAGGGTTTTCGAACCCATGTTGTTGTAGGTGAGGAAGTAGCAAATTTTTGTTGCTTTTGTTCCAAGATGGTGCCAAAGGAAGAAAACCAGGACTGATGCCTCGGGAGGAAGTGTCCTCCTCAAAAACTTTTTACTGTTATCGGGAGGGGTTTTTGCCTCCCAGGGTTGTAATAATATTACTCCAGCACTCTTATATTTTTACTGGTCTGTAATAATAACACTCTTTCTATACTTTAATATAAAATAAGTTGTTGTATTGCTCCCGCTCGTTCATTCCTCCGATGTGTTGTAATATCTGCGTGACGGGTGAAACGCTCTTGGGAAAGGAAAAGAATACAGATACCGAACTTGTCAAGTGATCAGGTGCATCTACAAGATTGTCTGAGGTCCGTTGGACAAGGGCAACTGTAGGTGGGCCTAATGACTTGGGAGGTTCCATCACACAGAAAATAGAAAAATATTCCGAAAAATATGAAAATCTACCGAGAGCTTCTATAGGATATATTAAAATGTTTCAAACACATTTTGCACTTAGAAACACCATGCATCGGCATGGATGCAACAACCAAAGTGCCTCTAGGTCTCATTCCATAAGGTTTACACCAATATAAAATAAAGATAATCCTCCATTTTTAGGTAAAGAGAAGGAAAACAAAGAAATGAGAGAGTAACTCCTGAATTTGGTGGATATTAGAAAAGAAATTTTATGCCCCCAAATTCAGGGTGTTACAAATCTAACCCCCTTAGCAAAATCTCGCCCTCGAGATTCAAGGAAAGGCTAGCAAGAAAATGAGATTGGTTCATTGTTTTTTCATAGCTTCTTCTGACTCAACTTTGACTCTACCAACTTAACTTGCAGACTGGTTGCTTTGACCTTCAGATGCTTGAGACCGATTGATGCAATTCTTGAGGATCCCTTGGACCTATGGGTTAGGACCCACCATGCTTCTGTTGCGCCACTCTGACCTTGTTGGTTGAGGTTGAACACATTGTCTTCATTGGGGTTAGCGGCTAACCCCCTTAACAGGAGCATTGATATGCACTTGGTGAAGATGCTGTCGATTCTGATCTTGATTGATTAAGAGGAGGTGGAGGTTGCCAACTGCATAGATGTAAGAGGAAAGCATATAGGTAGAAAAGGTAAGCATAGATGGATTAAAGAGAGAAAAGGGAGAGCACCCAACTACCTAATCTATGGCACTCACCTAGTAAACTGATGCCATTGCGGACCAAGGGCCACAGCACATCAACACTCATCATAAAGAAGCAAATTAGTCATCACACAAAGACAAATAGCACAAGCATACAACAACAAACATTTCGTTGATATATGTTCCTTTTAATTACATGGTGGCCTTTCTTGAAAAAGAAATAACTACTCTCTAAGGTTGTTGATAATTGAGGAGAAGGAACAAGACGTGTAGGATAGGGGCATGAGCACAATAAAGGATGGGGTTAAAGCAAGCATTGTAAGCGACAAGGAAAGGGTAAGACCAAGGGCATAATGGGTAGGACACCACTCTCGAGTTGAGAAGGAAAAGGGGAGATTCCAAAAATTAGACCTAAGGTAAGCATCAAGGCAAGATCTAGAGATTACAAAGGTAAGGGTGATATCAAACAAAAGCTAAGACTTGCAATGCGATAGAGGAAAAGGGAACGACCAAGAGCGGGATGGGTAAGATAACACTCTTGAACTGAAATGAGAGAGGAAGCTTTATAATGCAGGTACGAGATAAGCATCAAGGTAAATATCGAGGGGTGACAAGGGTTAAGGTGATAACGGACAAACACACAACAAAGGATGTATTTTTGACAAAACTTGCAAGGTGTCAAAGAAGGGGGAGCAGTCAATGATGAAATAGATGAGGCATTATCCCCGAACAGGGATGGAAAAGAGGAGGCTTCAAAGGATAGGTTCAAGGTAAGAAGGAAGGCAAGGGCATAGATATCACGAGGGTTTTAAAGGTAATAATGGACAAGGATGTAGGAGAGGAGGTAAATAGGCATAAGACAAAGGATATAAGTATAATAAAGGATGGAGTTAATATAGGACCTACAACTGGAAAAGGAGAGGGTACGTCCAAGGGCCAGATAGGTAAATTGCCACTCTCAAATTGTGGTGGAAGAGAGGGGATTTTTAAAGAGTAGAAATAAAGATGAGTATCAAGGCAAGATCAATGGATGACAAGGTGAGGGTGATAACAAATAAAAACACAACAAGGGATGGAATTAACACAAAACTTGTAAGGCGACAAGAAGTGAAAATAAATCAACGGCAAGATAGGTAACTTGCAACTCTCAAACTAGGTTGAAAGAAAGGGGAGGCTTTTAAAGTATAAGTTCAAGGTGAGCATTTCGATAGAAGACCTCAATATCGCAAGGGTCAAAGGCAACAATAGACAAGGGTATGAGAGAAATGATGAAGGCATTGGAGAGCCAGTGGTATGAGTACAACAAAGAATGGAGTTGCGCCCAAGCTTACACACGGTAAAGAAGAGGATATAGCCAAGAGTGAGGTAAGTAAAACGCTGCTCTCAAATTGAGATAGGAGATTGGAGATTTTAGATAACAGACATAATGTAATCCAAGGTAGGATAGAGTGATGAGAAGGGTAAATGAAATAAAAAACAAAAGCAAAACAAAGGATATTGCTGAAAACTCGTAGGTGACAAAGAAGAGGATATGACCAAGGGAAAGTAGGTAAAGTACAACGCTCAGATTGAGATGGAAAAGAGGATATTTTAAAGGCCGGTATAAGATAAACATCAAGGTAAGATATAGATGTGATAAGGATAAAGGTGATAATGATGAAAAGCATAATCCATGGATAGAGTTAAGGCAAGACTCGCAAAGTGATGAAGTGGAGAAAACAATCAAGGATAAGATAAGTGAGGTTCCGACAGAAGAGTTGAAGTAAAAATTCATTACCGAAGGAAATCACAAGGAATTAACGAGATCACCAAGGATGTGCAAAATAAAATGACCGCTCATGGATCATTAAGAAACAATGGTGGTCAAGGGCATGTTAACTGAAATGTCTTAAACTGACATTGGGGTATGAAGATAAGCATACATTAAAATATAAGAGTAAGCAAGACTCCAATGATATGAGTATATTAAGACCAAGGGAATAGAAATTGCTGATAGATAATGACTTAACAACAGAATAGGAAGGGATCTCAAAAGACGGGAAGGTCATGAAAATATAAACTGGAATGTTTAAATAGGCAACAGAGTTTTCAGAGTTTAGTATTTGAATTAGGGATAAGGGTATGGAAGAATCCAAAAAGATGCAGCATGTCAATACCAATGGAATAGATAAGGAAAGAATCCGGAAAGACAAGAAAGTTATGGTCAGGGGGCACCTAAAAGATGTCACGAGCACAAGAGTAAGATTAGATATAATAGAATGAATAAGTAAAGCATAGAAAATAATAGAATAAAATACATTTAGCAAGGTGATATATATACAAAGCATAACATAGAATTGGTCGAGGTGACTAATATTTTGAAACCTCATCAAGGATGAGGTGAAGTAATAGTCAATAAGTCCTTAAAACGACCAATGCTACTCTAGGATAGCGGTCCTACAGTCAATAAGGCTTTTATACCACTTATGTCACACTCGGTTTTGGAAGGTAAATCAAATGCGAACCATGTACATGTTAGGATCAGAAATTCACGTACACAGTGATTACATAAATGACTCATCATAGCACAATGCTTCGAATAACAATAAAGAGTAAGTAATAATATTAAAGACTAGAGTCATTTACATAATACCAATCAAAGTGCACATAATAGAAACATAACCAACATAAATTAACCCACCACACGTAGCCGACTGGGGGAGGTCGCTAGCCTAATCCTCAAACTCATCGAAGCTCTAGAACTCCTAAAGATCTTCCTCAACACCTTCTTCTTCTTTACCTGAGCATAGATTGCACCAATGCCAACCTGGTGTTTTGTGAAAGCAAAGGTGAGTACACATCAACGTACTCAGCAAATGTCCCGTTTGGCTAAGGTGGACTAGCTTTATGTGGGGTTAGGGTCAAAGCAGTTGCTTTTAATTCGTCAGGTATTTATTATTAGTAGATGCCAAGTTTTAGCAATAACCAACCCATGAATCATTTCCTCATCGAGGAACATCATTATCATCATCGTAACCAAAACCATCAATAGAAACATTGTATATCAGATCATCTGTATCTATAATTAAAGTGGATCCCAAGGCCGCTCATAACTATGAGCACGGCTAATATATCAGTTTCTTTCCCCTGCAAAGGTTGCACACTTTACCCACGAGCTGTGATTCCCTTTCTGCCCGAAGAGCGCTACTCCCCATGACCACTACCTAGGTGGCCTAGCAGGGTATCACTACATAGCCTTTACAAAGATTCCCCTGGAGTGCAGTTGCTTGTTAGGTTTTGCCAGTCATACAAACACAATACATCTCCCTAAGGTGGGTGACTAACAAAACCAAATCAAATAAACCTCGTCACCCACCCTTAGCAGAGCAAGCACTATGCCCCAGCCCCCATTGCTGGCCTTCCGACAAAGCCAACTACACCCCATGTTCATCTAATTAATCTTCTAATGGCGTCCCATTCCACCCTCATGGTTGTACTATTATCTCGGGTGGTCTCTAAACGAACAGGTCATTACGAAGAGGTACTCAGGAAATAGCCTGAGTCCCCGAAAGTATCACAAGTTCATCATCATAATTGAGATAACATCATCTTATCATAAATGTTCTCATCGTGTTCGTTGACTAAAGTAGAGAAATAGCATGAAGCTAACCATAATAACCTAAAAGGTAATCAAGGACAAGGTAAATACAAAGCTAGTCAATCCTTAGGTTTCAATTAAGTAATGCTGGGCAGTAAATTATAAGTAAGTAGGACATAATGGGTCAGAGGACACTTGCCTTCACCAAACAAATGCTCAGGGTCTTCAACTTTGTAGAACTCAAAGAACCTGACCACTTGGTCACCAAGGCTTGACCGTCAATGTTGGGGACCTTCCTCTTCTGAAGGTCCTCAAAAACATAGCTAACCATTTGTTTCTAGCGTGCTACTGAATACTATAGGAGCTTTGTTGTAAAGGTTCGTGATGGGAGTCTTCTTCTCCACTGAAGGTCCTTAAGACGAAAACATTGCCTAGAAACGACAACAATGAATAGCGAAGCTATAGCCGAAGAGCAACAACTTAGGCTTCAAGCGGCGGCAAAGATCAAGCATCATGCCGAGCCGAAGAGGAAAAGACTAGTTAGTCCCTAGTGGTTTATGTTACAATTATGAGTACATGTTAAGGTCATAAATGTATTTTTACCTAGGCTGCATCTCGTGCCTATAAATAGGTGAACAGTACCCCCATACTATTCACGCTGGATTATAATTGCTCTCGCATCTACACCTTCAATCAAGCCGAAGGTATCAATGTAATATACATTCAGTTAATGTTCATGTATATCTATAATGAAATAAATATACAAATGGATGAATGGATAACGTATATTGTCTTTATGGATTTCTATTCTCTTAAATCATGAAGGTGTGTCCTTCATGACCTTCGTCCGAAGATTATTATATTCGAAAGGAGATAATGCTTCGAAGGACGAAGGTCCTTAATCTTTAACAGTTGTGTTGTCTTGCTCTTTAATCATATCATTTGAGAACAAGTGACCAACATTGGCGCCCACCTCCAGTGAAATCAAACGACCACCTTCGACAACAGCTCGAGCAATCACCTTCGTCATGCCGCCGAAGAAGGCAATAGCGCCAGGGGCTGCCCTTGCACCGCAGGACATCAACCAAGAAGGGCTCCCTCTAAGAGAAGCCCGAAACTAGAAAAGGAAGGCCATCAGCCCAACACAACAAGAAGACGAGCTAGACCAAAAGATCAGACATCTAGAGGCCATCCACCAACAAGTAGAGAGAAAGAGAGAGAAAATGCTTTGGCTAGCAGAACTTCAGAATATGATTGATAAAGTTGCCGAAAAGATGCGCCATATCACGTAAGACGAGCAAGGACGAAGGCCACAGTAGAGAGAGCTTCGTCAAGAAAGCCCAAGCTATGATGATGTATGGTGTGATGATTTCCATCATGGTAACTTTGTTGTTTATGATGCTTCTCCTCTAGTAGCAGAGTTGCAGGCTACCCCATGGCCACCATCCTACAAACCACCATAATTCCCCATGTATGACGGGCATTCCAACCTGAAGAAGTTCCTTATGAGCTACGAGGCGACCATATCATCATATGGTGGCAACACTACCGTCATAGCGAAGTCCTTTGTCATGGCACTCAGGAGTGTGGCTCAAACGTGGTATTCTTCCCTTCAGCCGGGAACAATCACGTCATGGTAGAAGGTGAAGGACATGTTGGTAACCAGCTTCTACGGTTTTCAGACGAAGCCAGTGACTGCTCAAGCTCTGTTCCAATGCACACATGATCATGAGGAATACTTGCAGGCATATGTCTGAAGGTTTCTGTGTCTCAGAGCTCAGGCGCCAATGGTGCCAAATGAGATTGTTATTGAAGCTATGATCAAGGGACTTCAACCAGGACCAACAGCAGAGTATTTCGCCAGGAAGCCCCCATAGACTCTGGAGAAGCTTCTACAGAAGATGGACGAGTACATTAGAGCCGACAATAACTTTCGGCAGAAAAGGGAAGAAGCCTATAGATACTCTGAGATGACCAGCACAGATCTCAATCGTGAGGGACACAACAAAGGTCTTTTAGGCCACCAGCTCCAAGACGCAGAGGAGGTAGAAGCTTTATTGGAAGATTCAGCTCCCAACCAAGAAGGTTGTTCTGCCTATTCTATGGGGAAGATAAGGGGCATACAACAAGGACATGCCATGTCTCGATTCATAAGCAAAAGGAAATAGCTGAAGCCGAAGCACGGCAGAATCAGTCGAAGCAGGTCCTGCACACTGCTTCGTGCAATTCCCCATACATCCCCGAGTATGTGGGCAACCAACAACCCACAATATCAGTTGCTTCGTGCAATTCCCCATACATCCCCGAGTATGTGGGCAACCAACAACATTGTACCAGAGTCGAGATACATTTACTGAAGCAGTAGAGGGGCTCAATCAACAAACTTTCATTCACACCCAATGTCATTTTTATTTCTCTTGCTTTTATGTTTTACCCCAAAGACAATATAAGAAGGTACAACCTTTGGCCTATTGTAATAAATCTGGGGTTACACCATTGAGTGTAACAGAAAAAGTCACGAAGCTCCAAAGTGATTCCTACGGGGATGCAGAGCTAAAATACCACCTATGTAAAAGGTGAAGAAGCTCCAAAGTCGTTCCTAAGGGGATGCAGAGCTTAGCTCCAAAGTCGTTCCTACGGGGATGCAGAGCTAAAATGCCACCAAAGTAAAAGGTGAAGAGACTCCAAAGTCATCCTAAGGGAATGCAGAGTCTTACTTTTATGAAGCATTTGTGCATTAACATCAGTTGCATCATATCATCATATCATACTGCATAGCATTGCATCATTCATCATCTTGCATCATACGAAACAGTGGAAAAAGAAGGGAAATTGCTCCTTCAAACATAATGGCTAACCCATGAGGTTAAGTCTATCTTCGACAAAGAGTTATGAAAGGATGTATCAACAATGCAAGATCTATACCTTTGTTAGTGGTATTCTTATACAAGATTTATGCCTTCAACAATGGTACTCTTATGCAAATGTCTATGGCAAAACCTTCGAGTCCAATAAGCCGCTTCGGCAGAAAGGAGGATTTTTCTTTATGAAGCGTGAAAAGAAGGGAAGGTGTTTTTTCGCCCGTGGCTCAAAAACGGTATGTACGAAGGTTTCACGCTCCATAAAGAAATATATTACATCATTAAATACATATAGTTGATAATTGTTTCTTACATAATGAAACTGCATACAAGAATTTTACAATTGATTCAATGAACAAGGTCTAAACATCCTCTTTTAGAACTTTATCAGCAGCTTCGTTCAGAAGCCTATTCACAGCTTCATCAATAGCTTCGTTAGCTATTTTGATTACATCAAGAGCCTCTTTCAGAGCTGGATCAGCCTCAGGATCATACGGCTCTGGAGGGGGAGAAAGTTCGGCTGCATCATAGTACAAGTGTTTGTTAGTTACAAAGCTAAAACAATTTATGAAGCTAAGTCACGACAAAAATACCTATAAGTATTTCACACTCTGTAGCTTCTTCAGCCTGCCTCGCTTCTTCCAAAGTAGTATGAGACTCCTTATTTTCTTTTCTAATAGCTTTGTATGCTATCTCTCGGCCACCTTTCAACCAGAATTCGGAATAAAATTTTCTGCTCAGTGCAGTGGCTTCAGCTGAAGGGTTCTTAATATCACTAGCTGAGACCAAGAATTCTAGCTGAGTTACAGCCTTTGCATGCTCGCAGCCAGCTTTCTCAAGGAGCGAGATGGCTCCTCGGGCACCGGCGACGGCACAAAAATCTCCTCTATCACTAAGAATTTCATCGAAAGCTTCGGCTTCGCCACTAATCCACCGGATAACCCCGTTAGGATCACCACAGATAAAGTTATGCTCTGAAGAGAATGCACCAACTTTAGCAAAACTATTTTTCAAATTATTACAACATTCCATAGAAACTTTGTAGCACTCCTCTTTGGCCTCACGAAGCTCCGATCCTCGACATTTCTCTGAACTCTTAATCGTTCTGTATCGGATATCTTGCGTTTTATTTGTTCGACATTAAAATTTTTAGTCATTTCATTGAGCTTCTTCTCCAATCCTTGCACTTTAGATTTGTGCAATCCCACCTGAATAGATAGCGCATATTCTAAATCAGCAATACACTTCGCATCTTTCTCTTTTTTCTTTTCAAACTCCTTCATTTTTTGTTCTGCTTCGGAAAGGCTAGACAGTCTAGCTTCGTTAGACTTTAATCTCTCGACTAAGGAGAGTAGAATTTTGTCCTTCTCGAGGGCTTCATTCCAAAGCGTTATGACTTCCGAACATAGGTTCCCAAAAGCTATCTGAGTGCTTTCGTCTTCTACATCCTTCTGGGCTTTCAAAGCTTTGCTAAGTATAAGACCTAACAAACAAAAGATAAACAAAATAGTAATAAGTATCATCACAAATCATTTTCCAAAAATTTGCCTATCAAAAATCAGTACATGCTGAAATAAAAATATACAAACCTTCAAGCTGTTATAAGCGAGGCTGTCTGCAACTTGGTCCTTCGTCGTTGCAGATAGACCAAGTTCAAGCTTCGGATATCCCATGTTGTCCATCATTTATCGACAAACATTTATCTCTTTGTTGTCTGGTAGATAGTAAAGGAAGTCATCTTCGTCATCTCCTACATAAATTAGGGACCCTCGAGGGTATTTCAGGTCCTTCGCATAATGTTGCGCTTCGGCGATTTTGTCACACCCGAATTTAAGGAGCAAATCCGGGTGCATCTCATATGTGCGCCAAGGAAGAACAACACACATAATAACAA
Organism: Zea luxurians; assembly: GCA_029449295.1. Classification (NCBI taxonomy): domain Eukaryota; kingdom Viridiplantae; phylum Streptophyta; class Magnoliopsida; order Poales; family Poaceae; genus Zea; species Zea luxurians. The sequence goes on from JAOPSE010000004.1 coordinate 22,072,156, forward strand.
AGTGGATAGAGATAAATGTCATAAATATCATAAATGTACTTATTACATAGCGGAAGTCTTACAAAAATAAATGATAAAATAAAACGAACTAATTATTATTCACTGGCGCCACAAAGCTGATTGGGAGACGCCACCTAGATCAAGTCGAATGCCTCAGTGTTAGGCATTCGACTTGATCTAACTCAGATAGTCAATACCAGGAGGGGTGGTGGAATCGATTTACCTCCCAGATGACATACTCGGAGGATATTTAGACAACCCCAGCCACAACCAGCAGAGATGAATCCTCCTAATCCTCCACCAGGCGGAGTTGACCCACTGGTTGCAGCTCAGATGAGGATGATGCAACAAATGGCGGACACTATGGCGGATATGCAGGCTCAGATGCAGCAAGAACGCTAGGAGATGCGTTAAGAAAGAGAAGAGATACGCCAGGAGTTGCGCCAGGAGCGAGAAGAGATACGCCAGGAGAGAAGAGCGCAACAGCAGCTGCAGCAGTAATTTCAACAACAACAGCAACAGCAGCAACAACAAGTACCATTGCCTCCACCACCACCACCAGTTCCACCTCGTGATAAGCACCGGGAATTTAAGAGCCATAAGCCACCGACCTTCGCTAGTTCGCCAGATCCACTTGATGCAGATGATTGGTTGAAGTCAATTGAGAAGATGCTCAACATCACCCAATGATCAGACCGGGAGAAAGTTCTTTATGCTTCTGATCGTCTGACAGGTCCTGCTGCCGACTGGTGGGATTCTTATACTGCTGCCCATGATGCTGCTAATACTATTACTTGGGCATAGTTCAGTACATAGTTCAGAAACTACCATGAACTTTTCAGTATTAACCTCTGAAGCTTTAGTAGAAGCAGGTGTTGGAACCTTCGAATATTTCAAAACAGCATCCAAAACACTGGCCATTCTCCTTTTCCTAGGAGTCATTGTTGTAGCAATTGTTAACTTCGGCAACCCCGCCGTGGTTGGGAGAGTCAGCAGTTTCGGATGCTCTTCTACCTTTAAACTCTTTGTTCATGTCTCTTCTACCAGACTGACACTGGCTTCGACTGTCACAGTAGGAATTGTCTCCAGAGCCAAGGGGATGGCTTCAGCGTGTCCAGCAATCTCCATCTTCTCTATATCAAGCACTGCAGTTGTCCTTTCTAAAGAATGTGGCTTCAGCCTATGAGTCAAAACCTTAGCTCTCTTAGGCACGGTGGAAGAAGATGAAGTTGTCATTTTTCTTTTCGACCCTTGTTTTCGGACAGAAAAGCAGTAATTAGGATAAAAAAATCGGACCACATCAAAAACTCTGTTCAGTCTCCTCTTGCCCGCGAGCGTCGAAGGTAGTGGTCATGGCTTCGTCCTCTGCCTTCATATAAGCTCCCAATAGCTCGTCGCTGGTAGCCTCAACAGCCTCAAGCCAGTAATCATTCGGCTCGTCAAATTGGCTTCTATAGCGATAGGTGTATCTTAAATAAACCAAACCACCTTCGCTGGAGCCGGCAGCAGTCTCCTTTGGCATCTCCCAGTCATTAACAAGCGGCCACACCTTATAAGCAATATGCTCTTGAACTAAATCCCTGGTGCCAATGTAAGTACACACCATGTTGAAGGCCATCAAACATGCTTGCACTTCATTTCCACTCATGATCGATGGCCTCCTGATCCCGAAGCGTGACCATATAGGGCGCTGGATTATACCCCTCACATCTTCCCTCTTATTCAGGTCATTCTTGACGTAAAACCATTGCTTCATCCAAGAGCCTAGCCATTTCTTTCGAAACGTTGGCATAGGACACCTCACATCAGAACGGTGCACAAAGCTGTAACATCTGAAGTTGTTATGATACTGCTCCCTCCCAATTGTCTTCGTCTGGTAGGATAATTCATGAATGTTGCAGAAGCAATTGGTATTTGGCTCCAGCCCTTGGCTTCTCAAAGCCCAAATAAAAACTCCAACTTTAATTAAAGCTTTGGGAGTAAGCTGGTGAAGGTATATCTCAAATGTCTTTAGCACTTCGACCAGCATGTTGTGCAAGGGAAAACAAAGTCTAGCTTTCATAAAACTTTTAAAAACTACCACTTCATCTACTTCAGAAAGAGGAATAGTGCTTTCTCCTCTAGCCCTCACTATGGATATATCATGAAAATATCTGCCCTTCATCGCTTCAATTTGCCCTTGCTTTACAGTGGATTTCCCAAAAACAACATGGCTTGGCCACCATGGTCGATCTTCAACATCTTCATTCTCTCTTTCAACATCAAAACTCTCGCTATCGCTAGAATCCCCAGATTGCCCAACTAACATTTCATTAGTGATTTTCTCAATGTTGGTTCTTTCCATGGCTTCGTAGAAACCAGAGAGTGTGGGATCCACGCTTTTCTTACCTTCGGCCATTTCGGTGATGATCACAACAGAAAGCGAAAGCTCAAAAACAATTGTGTTCATAGAAGAAGAATGCTAAAACAATAATCACAACACAAAAGCTAGATAGCACGAAAAATATTATCATTGCAAGCCCTTGTATATATACACAAAGCACCACTAAGCGGTGGGACCCATGATACAGAATGATTCCCTATTCTAGCGAAGGGAAGGTGTTTTTTCGGACCTTCGGCTAAAGGCCTTCGTTCATTTTGCAGTCTGAATTCGTTACAAAGAAACAAACTAATACTATGAGGGGCTATAGTTGGGGACCTTCCTCTTCCGAAGGTCCTCAAAAACACAGCTAATCATTTGTTTCTAGCGTGCTACTGAATACTACAGGAGCTTCGTTGTAAAGGTTTGTGATGGGAGTCTTCTTCTCTGCCGTAGGTCCTTAATATGAAGACAATGCATGGAAACGACAACGATGAATACCGAAGCTGTAGTCGAAGAGCAACAACTTCGGCTTAAAGCGACGACGAAGATCAAGCATGATGCCGAGCCAAAGAGGAAAAGACTAGTTAGTCCCTAGTGATTTATGTTACAATTATGAGTACATGTTAAGGTCATAAACGTATTTTTATCTGGGCTTCATCCCGTGCCTATAAATAGGTGAACAATACCCTAGTACTGTTCATGCTGGATTGTAATTGCTCTCACGTCTACACCTTCAATCAAGCCGAAGGTATCAATGTAATATACATTTAGTTTATGTTCATGTATATCTATGATGAAATAAATATACAAATAGATGAATGGATAGCATATATTGTCTCTATGGATTTCTATTCTCTTAAATCATGAAGGTGTGTTCTTCATGACCTTTGTTCGAAGATTATTATATCCAAAAGGAGATAATGCTTTGAAGGACGAAGGTCCTTAATCTTTAACAATTGTGTTGCCTTGCTCTTTAATCAAAGCATTTGAGAACAAGTGACCAACAGTCGATTCCTTGAAGCTCGGAAACGAATCGTGATCTAATCGCAACGCGAAGCGAAGACGAACAGGCACAAATAAACAAACATATATATATATATATGCATAAGAACATTACACCATTCAAAGAAAAACATAACAAACATGCAAAATAGAGCTCGTTAATATGGTCACGCGATGAAAAGAAACACGATAGTCGAAGCTACAATCGAGAAGTTATCACGTTTACGCTAAACAAGTACTAGTTAAATTATTTGATTCGATGTAATTATATTAATTGACATTTATGAAATATAAATTAAAACTACTTAGTTTTGACTAACTTACTGTTTTAATTATGGATGATTAAATAAATCACTAATTAACTGACATGAGTGACTATAAGCGAACGATTTAATCTTGCTCACAGATAACGCACGATACGCGTGAACGACGCGCGGCAAGGCGTGCGACACACGCGAAAGGCGTGCGACAACGCGTGCGACACTCGCGAACGACAAGCGACGACGCGTGGGCCGACACGATATGCGAAAACTAATAAATAAATAGCATGATTAATCTAAATAATTGTTAATAAATAATATTTTAGTTAAGGTTAATCATGTTGATGTCTAATTATAAATGCACAATCGAATTCCTAAATTAGCTTTTAAAATTGAAACGACGTCCTAGTAGCCATCGGTCAAACAAGCATTTAAATAAATTAAATAAATTATGCAAAAGTAGGGGAAAATACTTCTAACATGTAGATAATTTTAGTATGAACCTAACGCAACTTGAATGGATTGAATCGGGTTTAAAACACAAAAGTTATCACTGTTTTAAATTAGACTAAATTCCTACGTATGGTTTCAAAATCTGACAGGGGCATTTTTGCAAATTAGTCATCTTCTTCCTCACCTCTTTTTCTCTCACACAGGAACTTCCATGGGGGCTTGGGGAGGGAGCGTGCGTAGGGGGGAGAGCTCGGCCGCCGCTAGGCCACGCGCGCAGGGGACGGTCACGCGCCAGGGGAAGCCAGGCCGCACCGAGCCAGTTGGTCGGTCGGCCGACCAACGTCACCACAAGCGGCCGCCGCTACGGGGAAGGGCTGCACAAGGGGGACGAAGGGGACGGGGCGCCACCACCAGGGAAGAATAGGGAAGGGAGAGGGAGCCCCTGCACAGACAGGAAAAGGAAGAAACGATGAAACCCTAGGTGCAACAATGGAGGTTTCTCACCGGGAAGAAGACCCTCGCTGGAGCCGAGGAGGAAACCATCGATTGACGGAGATTCGAAGGTCCGATCGATGAATCGGACACACTGCGATGAAGCCCTCGATGAGACGAATGCAGTAGTACTCTCGGATTCCACAGACAATGCACGGATTGGGAGTAATTGCTAGCTAGAGTTGTCGCTAGAGTTGGAACCGTCCCGAACTTTGGCGAGCAATTCCGAGAGCTGGGAGTTGAATTTGAGGGAACTGTTTCATGCTCTGGAACATGCTCGATGAGGAGAAGCCGAGCATATACATACATGTATATATATACCTAGGGTTCGTACGAGATGAAAATTCGGGTCAAATTCGGATTTTACTATTTATAAAATTCAGAAAAGCCTAGAAATCCATATTTTGTTCTCAAAATATTGTATCTGCTTCCAAAAATTCCAGAAAAAATCCTAGAACAACACATATAATGACAAAGTGTATAGAGATAAATGTCAAAAATATAATAAATGTCATTACTACATAGTGGAAGTCTTACAAAAATAAATGATAAATATAAAGCGAACTAAACGTCCATCCTTGGCGCCATAAAGCTCACTGTAAGACGCCACCTAGATCAACTCGTAGTCCTCGTTGTATGGCCCCTCCTTGACCACCTGTTCTTCTCCTGTGGGGGGTTTATATATCGCAAGTGTGAGCTCAAAAAAGATCATAGCTCAATAAGTTGTGGGGAATAATGTGCATGAACTCACCAAAGGTGGGGAGCTCATATGAAGTGTAAGGCTGATCAATAAATAAGGGAAAAAGCTGAGCATTGCTCTTAATAAGTTGGTCAAGTTTTATTAGCAGTTACTAAATATAAGTAGATACCAAACCATAGTAATAGTAGATAAAAATTAATAATAAATCTCAATGCGATGCAAATGACAAATTGAATTTAATTCCATAATTTAATCATGACCGCGAGCACGGCTAGTATACCAGATTAACACTCTACATAGGTTGTACCTTGTATCCACAATTTCGTGTATCCCGTCTAGCCAGGGTTAGCTAGACCCTTAGACACTACCGAGGTGAATGGCTAGGGATCCACTACGAGGACTTTATAAAGTTCCACTAGCTTCAGAAAACCCGCTATAGTTTCTAGGAAGAGCAATGCAGGAATCCCCCATCTGACCACCATCGTAGCAAAATCAACCCGATAACCTTCCTACACGCCTACTCCCCTAGTGCCCTTGCCCCTTTTGGGTAAGGTTGTCCTCCACTAGCTTTCCTAGTTAGTCAGCCAAGGGTGTCCCATTCCACCCTTGTGGTGGCACGTGTTTCTCAAGTTAAGCTCGATGTTCCAATTAACATAGTTGTCTTATCACGAACAGAAATAGAATAGTAATAAAAAATTAACATGTGTAATAGTTATCTCAACACCCAAAACCATATATAGCAATAGCAAAGACTACCCAAAAGTTCAGGGGTAAACAAGGTGAAAAGATAACCAGACTAGGGTGACCTCTTGGGTCCCATCAAAATTAAGCCTATGCATGACAAAATGATTTGAGAGAACATTATTGGGTTAATAACAATGGTCAAGGGCACAACTTGCCTTCAACGAGCTCCTACTTAGCAACTTCTACCTGCTAAACACCCGGATCCTTGGCCACTGGCTCTTCTACTTGCCACAATACGAACAAACATGGTACAATGATAAATTAACATCACACCAAACATAAATACAGAATGCATAATAATAATTTACATGTTGTAGCAATATTGTAGGAAAAAGAATCACTAAATTCGGAGTTACGGATTTCGAGATATGATTTTCTGAAGGTTTTATGTGTTTGGTACAAAATTAATTGAGTGATCAATTCTAATGTGGCTTTCATGTTAAAACAATGGCACTAAGTGATAAACAATATTGTTACAAAATTATAGGAATTGGAATGGATCAATTTGGACCTAATATGAATTTTCTAGGAATTAAACAAGCTCTAGTAATTATTTTTACATTAAAAATCAATTTCTATTTCATTTTCCTTGATTTTCTATTCCCCTGGACTGCGCGCAAGATTCCTGAGCAAGGCAGGGGCCTCTGCGCAAGAACTCCTAGACTCAGAGCACTATATGCAGTACTGCGAGTTGATTTCCATCTTCAGCGGGGGCTCTTTAACAAAATTTCCTGGCCGAAGGGGGTACTGGGGCAATCTGGTCATTAGTTCACGATTGGACAGTCACGATTAAATCAGTGAGTTTATGAATCAATGTGTGTTTCTAGCCATCCAATCCTAAGTGGGTGGTTCAGATCATTCTGCAAGGACGACGAAACAGTACGCTCTAAGGATCATCAGATCGCAGATTAGCGGTCAACATCAACCGCATCCTTGTAAGCGATTCGGGCCGTCTATCTCTAGATCAAAGCCTAGAACCGACTATGCCTAATTGTTACACAGAGTTCTAATCTCAGTCGTCCCCATACTGATCGACGGCCAGACACTGCCTAACAGTCCCTGCTTACTACGGCAGCGCCGCCGCTGTCACACCCGGTTCTTGGGGCAAAACCGAATGCATAGCATATATGGGCCATAATCCATTTCCCACACATATGTTGACGTCTCAAGTGTAATATATCAAAAGACAATGCAATAAAGGCGTAAAGAGAGTATAGTACTTTATTACATCATCTGAACCATTATATCTTTAATAAGTATCAACATCAAAGTAGGACGGAATTAAATATGGGCACTCTTGCACAGGAAGGTGACTGGCGCATCGTTAGACTTAAAACTCATCATCGTCATCAGCGAAGTCTCCAGCATCACCCTCTGATCAAAATATTAGAAAGGGTGAGCTCACTTATGGTTGGGGCTCAGCAAGTGGGGGAAATTTTAATGCAAGTTAACAAGGTAGGCTATGGATAAGCGGTAAGCATTTTAGTTGGTCAATATTTTATTAGCAACACCTGTCTTACTAATAAGTGTGTATCCCAAGTATCCCAATTAATCAAAGATATAAGAATATATCAAAAGCACTTAAGTGAAATCACTTAAGCAAACCATTGGTAGATCATCAGATCTCGATTTATTGTCCATCTTTAAGTTCAATTATCATGTGAGGGTCCAGGTTGCTCTTAACCGTGAGCACGACAGACATATCAGTTTTACACTCTGCAGAGGTGGTACAACTTTACCCATAATCCATGTATCCCATCTAGCCTGGGTTGATCAGAACGTAAACACTGTCGAGGTGAATGGCTAGGGATCCATTATGAGGCTTTCACAAAATATCCTTAGTACAAAGCCACCCGCTAAGGTTTCCACGTCAGTATTGATGGCCCTCTGGGTGAGGTAACTTAGCCAAGACTACCACCCCATGTTAACATGAGCTGCCACCAAACCACTGTCGCACCCTCTTGCCCATTTTTTAGGTAGGGTTGCTAAGCACTAAGTCTATAGAGCTAATTACCAAAGCCAGAGCCATGATAGCACTCGTGGTTGCAATGTTATCCTGGGTGGTCACTCCATGTTCCATTTAACACAAAATGTTCTTGTTTAACCATCGGGTTAACAACATAATAAAACTTCATTTCCGAAACATAGTATCATTAAAAGAGTGACATCATATTCATCAAGTTGAGCAATAGCAAAAATTGCTAAGCAAAGCATTTATCCTAGGGTAATTCAAGGAATAGGGTTGGTAATTCTAGGAAATCCTTAATTAGGCAAATCCCATCAAATTATGCAATATATCCAAAAAGTAAACATTATTATATGCATTACTTGGGTACAAATAGAATATGCAGAGGGAGAATCCATTTGCCTTGCTCGAAAGTGTCATGTGGGCCGTCCTCGAACGAGTTTGGTTCATCTACCTCAAAGTCAACTTCTAGCATCGATTTGTGTATCATACATACAAAAAGAATACGTACGCCAAATAAATAAACATACACCAGTACAGGGGTAATCATTCACCATTACATACACATTCTTACATCGCACTTATTATACTCATAAATATGTCTTAAAGCGTAAATACTTTTTAATCATTATGACTATTACCACGAGTCACTATTGGTGAAAATATGAGTCAATGCTTATGACACTAATTTTATCTAGTATAATATATATAAACATGTATTAACAAACTTTATGGAATTTTCTTTGTTACTAATAATAGACTTTTGAGTTTTATCCCTTTTCTTTCTAAATAAAAATGATACATATAGCTAAAAATTGTTTATTTATAATTCTTCTAACATTAATATTCCAAGAATTATTGTAAATTACTAATTGGACTTTTAATAACATAATCATGGTTATTATGACATAAACAAGTATTTTCCTAATTCTAAGTAATTAAGTGCTATACTTATGAATACATTTATTCTGACTAGTAAAATCTATTTTCATCTGACTGAAAATACGTGGCATATTATTTCTTCTACTTTCTTATATTAATCAAATTATACTTATGCCAATAGTAACAAATATTGTTCCATGTGCTAGAGCGAAGTTAATTGTAAACGTTTCTAGTATGAAAATTACCGAGTTAGTGAATAGTAACATTATTCATTTTTAAAATATAAAATCATACACCTGTCCAAAATATTGTTGCGGGGTTTGTCTATGACTACACATATACATCGAAATCTCTTTTCGATAGTTCCTAAACTGAAAATCTCAGAATTAGTTTTACACAAAACCAGGGGCTAAAATGTAAAATGTGCTTCTTCAACCTTGAGCTAGTCCTCACGAGCGGGAATGGGGGATCGACGAGGAAGGGAGTTTGGTCGGGCAGGGAAGCAGGGGCTTGGCCGAGTGGCTGAGAACGACGACGTTGGGAGCGAACGGTCCGGCCGGGGCGCGGATGACGGAGCTCCGGCGACGACGAACGGTGGCATGGGCGCGTCTACGACGAGCTTGGGTGGAGAGAGCATGAGAGTGAGAGGGAAAGCTTGGGGAGGGAGAGAGGAGCTCGGGCCAGTCCTATTTATAGAGAGCGGAGGAGAGGGAGAGAGGGAGTAACGGCACCGGCGGCTTCAAACTCCATTAATGGCGGCTTCAATGGGGGAGAGAACGTGGGGGAGTGGGGGAGAGGAGAGGTCGTGGCGGTTTCCGGCTCGGGGGAGGCGAGCGGGTGCGGCACGGACACCGAGGGAGCGGGGTCGGGCGCGGTCGGCCGGGGCGCGGGTGCGCGTGGCCAGGCGGCGGCGTGGGTGGGAGAAGAAAGGGGCCCTGACGGGTGGGCCCCACTCGTCAGTGAGAAAGAGGGAGGAGGGAATAGGGGAGGCGGCTAGGCCATTAGTGGGCCGGTTTGGCCGGCTAGGGTTAGTTTTTTTTCTTTTTTTCTTTTTCTTTTCTTATTTAAAAATATAAGTAAATATAATTTTAAATAATTCAAAAATCATAATAATTATACCAAAATTATTTATAACTAAAATATTTATTTTTGGACCAATATTTCTATATTAATTAATTGGATTTTCAATATTGAAGAAATTCTATTAAACATCCAAAAATTGAATGTGAGCAAACAAAATTATTCTTAATGCAAATAAAAATCAAACATTTGAATGAAAACTTCATTACCATATTTACCATTAATAAACTAAATGCATTATTTTTAGTTGATGGTTTTTATAGTGTTACAAACCTACCCCCTTAAAAGAATCTCGTCCTCGAGATTAAGGAACTTCTGAGAATAACTGGGGGAATTCTGCTCTGAGTTCATCTTCTCTTTCCCAAGTGGCCTCATCTTCCAAATGATGACTCCACTAAACTTTACACATGTTGATAACTTTACTCCGAGTAATTCTGCGAGATGTTTCCAAAATTCTGATAGGGTACTCCGAATAAGTCAAATCCTCCTTAACATTGAGTTCTTCCATAGGTAATTGTTCTTCCAGTGCTCTTAAGCATTTCTTATGTTGTGACACATGAAATACGTCATGCACATCCGACAAACTATCGGGTAGCTCTAACGGGTACGGTACTTTACCTTTTCTTTCCAAAATCTTGAACAGGCCAATGTAGCGAGGAGATAGTTTACCCTTAACCTTAAATCTTTTCATGCCTCTCATCGGTGAAACTTTAAGGTATACGAAGTCTCCTACTTTGAATATCTACTCTCTTCTTCTATTCTCAGCATAGCTTTTCTGTCTCGACTATGCTATCTTTAAATTCTCTCTGATAATCTGTACTTGCTTTTCTGCTTCTTGAAGAATTTCTGGACCAAATACTTGACTTTCTCTGGTCTGATTCCAATGAAGTGGTGTTCTACACTTTTGTCCATAAAGTGCTTCAAATGGTGCCATTTTTAGACTTGCCTGGTAACTATTGTTGTATGAGAATTCTACGTAAGGCAAACTTTTATCCCAACTTCTACCATGCTTTAGAGAGCAGGCTCTTAGCATATCTTCCAACACTTGGTTTGTTCTTTCCGTTTGTCCATCCATTTGCGGATGATAAGATGAACTAAAATTTAGTTTGTTATCCATAGACTCATGTAGTCTTTTGTAACGCCCCGAATTTGAGAGTTGAATTTTTTTCTTTCTCCAGCACTCCCCACATTCGGGCGTTACCTTTCCTCTTTCGTTTTCTTCTCGCTACGCCTTGTTCTTTTTCTAAAGTTCTAGCGAGAATTAGGTCGATACCTTGTGTAAGTAAACCCTAGAAATATTTTCTTTGGTTGTTGCATCATGCCGGACCATGATTTTCTTGCTTGTGGTTGAGTGATTTGTGAAAAGTACTTTGGAGTGGAGTTTAGAGCTAAATAGGAAATGGAAAAAAAGGAAAATCCTTTCCCCTCTCCCCCCCACGTGCGGCCCAGCCGTGGTCTCAGGCCCAGCTCGCCCCCCTCCTCGCCTTGGGCTGGCTCGGCGGCCCAGCCGCAGGCCCAGCTCGCCCCCCGCCCCCACGCGCGCCGTGCGCGTGGCGGTTAGAACCACCGCCGCCTTATCCCTGTGGGCCCCCCCCGTCAGCCGCCCCTTTCCCCAAACCCCTCTCTCTCTCCCCGTGCCCCCCCTCGCGCGCGTCTCCCCCCGCCCGACCTTGCTCTCGCTCCGGTGCCGCCCTCACCCCTCGCGGTAAGCCCCTCCCCTCTCCTCCTCCCCTTCCTTCCCTTCTCCGGCCATGGCGCTGTCCGGCCCAGCCCCAGCGCCCCTCGGCGCGGCCGGCCTTGGCGTTGCCCAGCCCTGGCGCCCCTGCTCGACGCAGTGGCGCACCCGCGCGGCCTCGCCCGCGGCGCGGCTTCCCCTCCCCACTCGGCCTTGCCCGCCCTTGCTCTGTGCAGTGGCGCGCCCGCGCGGCCCCGCCCACGGCACGGCTTTCCCCTCCCCACCCGACCTCGCTCCCGGCCCCGACACGGCGGTGGCGCGCCCGCCCGGCCTCACCCGCCCCTGCTCGCAGCGTGTTTGCCCCGCCCCGGCGCGGTCTAGCCTTGCCCCCCCCGGCCGTGGTGCGGCTCCTCTCCGCCCACTCGGTCCCCTGCGTGGCGTGGCTCCTCCCGACCCGTCTCGACGCGCGTCTCGGCCCCCTGCCCTCGGCTCGGCGCGGCCTTGGCATGGCGGTGGCATGCCGGCGCGGCGCGCGCATCCCGCCCTGCCCCGGTGCAGCCCCGCCCCAGCTCGCCTCGGCGTGGCCCTCCCCGCCCCGGCGGTTGGCCACTGTGCGCGGCCGTGCGCCCTCTGCCCGTCCAGCTCGCAGCCGTGGCGTGCTGGCGCAGCGTGCCCGCGGCTATGGCACGCTCGGCCCCGGCGCGGCCCCGCTGCCTGCTCGCGGCGCGTCAGCGCAGCGCGTGCACGGCTCGGCCCCGGCGTGTGTACGGCTCATTTGCGGCGCATCAACGTAGCCTTGCGCGCGTGCTTGGGCGCGGCTCGTCGTGCCCTCGGCGCGACGCATAGCGTCCTGTCGCGGGTGACGTGCTCGTCTACCCCTAGACGTGCCCGTCTACCCCTCCCCCCATGTATTTTATCCGCGTTGATCACGTTATTTATATTAATGAAATGGAAAGTCAACTCAGAAATTGATTACGTTAATTACCTCATGTAGTTAATCAACGACTTAGTTTAATGTCGACCAATTGGAAATAGTTATAACTCTTTTAGTGCATGTGATTAATACTTGTTAGCATAACTAGGTGGAACTAGATGGTGTAATGATTAATTATACACCTACCCGTAACATGCTTCGATTATAGCTTTGGCCACTGCGAGACCTTCCTTCTTCTCTTTCCAGCAATTGCGAATGCAAAATCGTATGTCATATCTTATGCATATTCAGTTTATCTGCTCTCTTGTATGGTGTACTATTTATTTCCTAATTCAAATGGATGGATGTATCTTTGCACCCGCATAGATAATGGTCTGGTTGAGGAGTCTGAAGAACTCGCAGGAGAAGCCCCTGAGCAGCAGCTGGTTGGTGGAGGCAAGTGTCCCTTGACCCACTTATGTCCTATACATTCCTTAATTCACTTTCCGCATTTACACAATTTATACTATAGGATTGACTAGCTTTTGTTATCCATGTCCTTGCTTACCTATTTGTGTTGGATTATTATGGTTTAGCATTATGCAAGTGCTTAACATTAATCAATGAACATGATGAGATTTATCTATGATACGTTGTTTTCCTTCTTATTTATAATGATATACTTGTGGCATTTAAGGGGACTCGAGCGGTTTCTCGAGTGCCTCTCCGTAAGGACCTGTTCGTTGGATGACCGCCCGGGAAAACAGTGCAACCATGAGGGTGGAATGGGATGCCCTTAGCTGAATAATTAGAGGAACTAGGGTGTAGTTCGCTTAGCCGTCGTGCTGTTAATGGGGCTCGGTGTATGCGGCTCGCTCTGCCAAGGTTGGTTCGCCCCTTGGGGAGCAGTGTGGTGCATTTAGGAAAGCTAACGGGCGGCTACAGCCCCGGGGAATCTTTGTAAAGATTACTTAGTGATACCCTGCTGGGTCACCTTGGTAGTGATCAATGGAGAGTCATGATCTCCAGGCAGAAAGTGAATCACGACTTGTGGGTAAAATGCGCAACCTCTGCAGAGTGTTATGAAAACTGATATATCAGTCGTGCTCGCGGTTATGAGTTGCCAAGGGAGCTCCATTGATTAGAGATACTTGATCAGAGATGTATGGTTTACAGGTGGTGATGAGAATGAAGGTCTTGGTTTTGACTATGGTACTGGTAAGTGGTATTCTTTCCGTTTGGAAAGGGTACTTCGGGTTAATAACTTGGGTTAATTCTAAAACCTGGCTTTCTACTAGTAATAATAATCTGACCAACTAAAAGCAACTGCTTGACTTAACTCCGCATAATGCTAGTCCTCTATAGCCAAACAGGACACTTGCTAAGTATGTTGATGTGTACTCACCCTTACTCTACACACTAAACCCCCCCCTTCCCCAGGTTGTCCGCATTGCAACCAATGCTCAGGAGAAGATGGAGCCGTGGAAGGAGACTTCCAGGAGTTCTAAGATTACGACGAGTTCTAGGCGTGGTTTAGCGGCAACCGCCAGTCGGCTGCCTGTGTAGGCCGTGTGTATCTACGTTTCTTTTCCGCACTTTGATTATTGTTAAAGACTATGTGGATGTCTTGGACATCATGATGTAATCGACTATTATTTCCCTTCTATGTTATTATTTTGAGCACTGTGTGATGATGTCTAGTTATGTAACTGCTGTGTACATGAATTGTTGATCCTGGCACGTACATGGTTCGCATTCAGTTTGCCTTCTAAAACCGGGTGTGACATAGGTGGTATCAAAGCCATGCTGACTGTAGGACCGCTAGCCTAGAATAGAATGATCGTTCTAAGGATTATAGACCCCTATTATCACCTTGACTTTGGTATCCCTTAAAAAGTTGGTCGTATCGACCAAACCTATGTTCTACTATATATATTATACCTTGCTGAAAATCTTGTTTTATTCTAATTCCTTATTTATTTATGGTTTACTTGCTGGTCATATTAGTTCTGTTCTCACTCTTATGCTTACGGTGTGTTTTGTAGATGGCTCGTCTTAGGCACACTGCACGGAAGTCAGTCATTCCTTTCTTGCCTTCTCGTATCGTGGAGCGTCCACTTCGCCGTCCGGTGGCTGGTCAGTCTAGACATTTGGAGAGGCTGCACCACCGCCTGCACAAGGAGCAGGAGTGTTGACAACAGGAGCTGGAGCAGCAGGGCTCTTCTTTCTCGCTTCAGTAGGAGATAGAGTCTGGGAGGAGCTGTTCCCCTGTGCTCCCACTGGAGGTGCCCCCTGCACCACCACTGAGTGCCCCAGCCGCTGGAGCAGCAACTGGAGGAGACCCAGACGATGGAGGTGGCGACAGCAGCTCGAGCTACCGCACCGACCTTTAAGAGGAGCAGGAGTTGAAAGGATGGGTTGCTCGACCCATCACTCGCGACGCCGCTCGCGGGTGTCACTTCCACGATGCGCTCGACACCCTGCTATGCCAGGCACTCGACCAGCATACTTGGTCCATCGAGTATCGCTGTGTGGTCTTCCAGCACAGTCGCGGGTTTCACCCGGACCGCTGGGAGGCGACCTGTTTGGTGCGCCATCCGGAGAACAGTCTCCGGGGTGCGAAGGTCTGCTCAGAGCACTACTTTATCTCTGAGCGGGACTCAGCTGAGGTGGCCATGCAAGATGTCGCACGACGTGCGCTTTCGCACTACTGCTCAGTGCTCAGCGGGGTAACCGATGGTCTCAACCTGAAGTATTACCCCTGTCATCCATCTGGCAGCACATGAGGCGTGGTTGTCTCACCTGTCGGTGAGGACAATCCTAGGTTGAGCAGCACAGTCAACCTAGCCACCGTGCTAAACATGGAGTTGGACCATGCATTAGACGAGCTGAGTAGGGCTCGTGCTGAGATCACCCAGCTGCGGGCTGAGCGCGAGGAGCATCGTCACCTAGAGGATGGCTCCCCCGCTCCCGTCGGGACTCAGCACCCGTACCGCTCACCACGGCGTGGACACCAGGCTTATGGCGACCCCGACTGCAGGACCAAGATAAATTTAGAACCATAGATCATCAGTGTTGGGTCCTGTAATGAAAGTTTAAAGATAGAAGTCTTAGTCTTAGTTTTAGTCTTAGTTTTAGTCTAAGTCTCGGTCTTAGTTTTGGTTAGTCTTAGTTAGACAGGGTAGTTTGCTTATCCTGTGCTGTTATGCTTGTCATGATGAACTATGTTGGATTTGGATCTTTGTAATGACTGTCACCAGAGTGTGGGCATCCCCTGCACTTTAGTTTACCTGTTAAATGTTAATGAAGTTAGTTATCTAGTTGGGAAGCCTTTCTATTCCACTTTCCTCTTTATCTGAGAAGCTGTGTTGATCTGTGTTGGAAGTCAGTGAAGATGTCCATCTGTTCAGTATTGTGGGAGGATTCTATACTCTTTTCTTATGATGCAAGCTTGCAAGATCAGTTCTGATGTGTGATTGCATTCTGTAGATGTCAGACAACAGGCGCAGAGGAGGAAGGCGTGCTTAGTAGGAGCATGCAGCCCCACAGGATGAGGCACCCTAGCAATAGCAACTGCCACCCCCGCCCCCGATGACCATCGAGCATATGTTCTTGATGCAGACTCAGGCAGTTCAAGCCATCGGTCAGACTCTGGACGCCACTCAGCAGCAGCAGCAGCAGCCACCACCTCAACCTCAGATGCCTCAGATGCCCAGAGACAAGCGTACTGAATTCATGAGAGGTCATCCCCCGGTGTTCGCTCACTCTTCTGACCCCATGGATGCTGAAGACTGCCTTCGCACTGTGGAGCGGGAGTTGCACACCGCTCAGTGTGACGACAGGGAGAAAGTCATGTATGGTCCCCATCTGTTGAGAGGAGCAGCCCAGTCTTGGTGGGAGTCTTACCTCGCCACCCATGCCAACCCCGACACTATTACCTGGGAGGAATTCAGAAACAATTTCCGTTAGTACCATGTTCCAGTAGCGCTAATATCAGTGAAGAAGGAGGAGATCCTGGCACTCAAGCAAGGGCCTATGTCTGTCAGTGAGTACTGAGACAAGTTTCTACAACTGTCCTGCTATGCTCCTGAGGATGTCAACACAGATGCCAAGAGGCAGTATTGTTTCTTGAGAGGCTTGGTTGATCCTTTGCACTATCAGCTGATGAATCATACCTTCCCCACATTTCAGCATCTGATCGACAGAGCAATCATGACAGAGAGGAAGCGCAAAGAGATGGAGGATCGCAAGCGTAAGATTAGTGGACCCCAGCCTGGAAGCAGCAATCGCCCTCACTTCTCAGGCAATCCGCCTCAGCAGTTCAGGCAGAACCAGCGTCTAGCTCAGCAGCAACAGTTCCAGAAGCAGTACCCTCAGCACCAGCATCAGAATCGTCAGCACAATCAGTCAGGAGGAGGTTAGTTCCAGAGGCAGAATCAGCAGGCACCTCGTCTTCCTGCCCCAACAACCAACCAGAACAGTCAAGTAGCACCAGTTAAAGGTGGAAGAAGAGCATGTTTCCATTATGGAGAGCAAGGCCATTGGGTGATGCAATGTCCGAAGAAGGCAGCCCAACAGCAGTCAGGCCCCAGTGCCCCAGCAAAGTAGAATGTGCCTCAGCCTGGAGCAGGCAACCGCTCTCAGCCATGCTACAACCATGGGAGACCATTTGGAGGCTGAAGCAGTTCAGGAAACCCCCGACATGACAGTAGTTATGTTTCCAGTCGACTCCCATATTGCAGAAGTGTTATTTGATACTGGAGCAACACATTCATTTATTACTACATCATGGGTAGAAGCACATAATCTTCCAATAACTACCATGTCAACCCCCATTCAAATTGATTCAGCCGGTGGTAGAATTCGAGCCGATAGCATTTGCTTGAATGTAAGTGTGGAAATAAGGGGGATAGCGTTTCCCGCTAATCTCATAGTAATGGGTACTCAGGGAATAGACGTCATCCTAGGGATGAACTGGCTAGATAAGTATCAGGCAGTTATCAGTTGTGATAAGAGGACAATCAAGTTGATGTCCCCACTAGGAGAGAAAGTGGTGACTGAGTTAGTCCCGCCTGAGCCAAGGAAAGGAAGTTGTCATTAGATGGCTATTGATAGCAAGGAGCCAGATTCACTCAAGGTTATCAAGGTTGTGTCCAAGTTCCCAGATGTGTTCCCCAAAGACTTACCAGGCATGCCACCAGAGCGGAAAGTTGAGTTTGCTATAGAGCTTCTTCCTAGCACCGCCCATATCTTTAAAAGAGCTTACAGAGTATCTGGACCAGAGTTGGTTGAGCTTAAGAAGCAGATCGATGAGCTGTCAGAGAAAGGTTATATAAGGCCAAGCACCTCGCCTTGGGCCGCCCCTGTCCTATTCGTGGAGAAGAAAGATGGCACCAGAAGGATGTGTATCGATTATCGAGCTCTGAATGAGGTCACAATCAAGAACAAGTACCCCTTGCCCAGAATAGAAGATCTATTCGACCAGTTGAGAGGAGCCAACGTGTTCTCAAAGATAGATCTGAGGTCAGGTTATCACTAGCTCAGGATTCGACCCTCAGACATTCCGAAGACGGCATTCATTACCAAGTATGGGTTGTACGAGTTCACTGTGATGTCTTTTGGTCTAACGAATGCACCAGCCTTCTTTATGAATCTGATGAACAGTGTATTCATGGATTATCTCGACAAGTTTGTGATGGTATTTATTGATGATATTCTTATATATTCCCAAAGTGAGGAAGAGCATGCAAATCATTTGAGGATGGTATTGCAGAGATTGCGAGAGCACCAGTTGTATGCAAAGTTGAGCAAATGCGAGTTCTGGATTGGTGAAGTCCTGTTCTTGGGTCACATAATCAACAAAGAAGGATTGGCTGTGGATCTGAAGAAAGTGGCAGACATTCTGAACTGGAAAGCGCCAACCGATGCCCGAGGAATCAAGAGCTTCATTAGAATGGCCGGATATTATCAGCGATTCATTGAAGGGTTTTCAAAGATTGTGAAACCGATGACAGCTTTGTTAGGCAACAAAGTTGAGTTCAAGTGGACCCAGAAATGTCAAGAAGCCTTTGAAGCGCTGAAAGAGAAGTTGACTATAGTGCCTGTCTTAGTCTTACCTGATGTGCACAAGCCCTTCTCAGTGTATTGCGATGCTTGTTACACTGGTTTGGGGTGTGTGTTGATGCAAGTGGGAAGAGTTGTGGCTTACTCGTCCCGACAGCTGAAGGTTCATGAGAAGAATTATCCAATCCATGACCTAGAGTTGGCAGCAGTGGTTCACGCACTGAAGACATAGAGGCACTATCTGTATGGGCAGTAATGTGATTTTTACACAGACCACAAGAGTCTGAAGTACATATTCACTCAGTCGGAGTTGAATATGAGGCAACGAAGATGGTTAGAGTTGATCAAAGACTATGAATTGGAGATCCATTACCATCCGGGCAAAGCAAACGTAGTGGCAGATGCTTTGAGCAGGAAGAGTCAAGTCAATATGATGGTCGCTCATCCGATGCCTTATGAGTTGGCCAAAGAGTTTGACAGGTTAAGCCTCGGATTCCTGAACAATATGCGAGGAGTGATAGTTGAGTTAGAGCCCACTTTGGAGCGGGAAATCAAAGAAGCACTGAAGAATGATGAGAAGATCGGTGAAATCCGGCAACTGATTCGAGACGGCAGAGGCAAAGATTTTCGGGAAGATGCAGAAGGTGTGATATGGTTCAAAGACCGCTTGTGTGTTCCCAATGTCTAGTCTATTTGGGAATTTATCCTTAAGGAAGCTCATGAGACAGCTTATTCCATACACCCTGGAAGTGAGAAAATGTATCAGGATCTGAAGAAGAAATTCTGGTGGTACGAAATGAAGAGGGAAATCGCAGAGCATGTGTCTATGTGTGATAGCTATCGACAGATCAAGGCAGAGCATCAGAGACCAGCTGGGTCGTTGCAACCGTTGTGAATTCCTCAGTGAAAATTGGAAGAAATCGGTATGGACTTCATAGTCGGATTGCCTCGCACTCGAGCCGGCTATGATTCCATTTGGGTAGTGGTGGATCGTTTAACCAAGTCAGCCCACTTCATACCTGTCAAGACCAACTATAGCAGTGCAGTATTGGCAGAGTTGTACATGTCCCAAATCGTTTGTCTTCATGGTGTGCCAAAGAAGATAGTGTCAGACAGAGGAACGCAGTTCACCTCTCACTTCTGGGAGCAGTTGCATGAAGCCTTGGGTACACATATGAAATTCAGTTCAGCCTACCATCCACAGATAGACGATCAGACTAAAAGAACTAATCAAATCCTCGAAGACATGTTGAGAGCCTGTGTGTTGCAAGATCAGTCCGGATGGGACAAGAGGTTGCCTTACGTAGAATTCTCCTATAACAACAGTTACGAGGCCAGCTTGAAGATGTCACCATTTCAGGCGCTTTATGGAAGGATCTGTAGAACTCCGTTGCAATGTGATCAGCCTGGAGAAAAGCATGTGTTTGGGCCAGCCATTCTGCTTGAAGCTGAAGAGAACATCAAGATGGTTCGGGAGAATTTGAAGATAGCGCAAACAAGGCAGCGAAGTTATGCAGACACAAGAAGAAGAGAGCTGAGTTTCAAAGTTGGAGACTTTGTTTATCTGAAAGTGTCACCTATCAGAGGAGTCAGAAGATTTGGAGTCAAAGGCAAGCTAGCATCCCGCTATATTGGTCCGTATGAAATTCTTGCAAGGCGTGGAGAAGTGGCCTATCAGCTCAGTCTGCCAGAAAATTTTCTGCTGTGCATAATGTCTTTCATGTGTCTCAGTCAAGGAAATGTTTGCGTGTGCCAGAAGAGCAGTTGCCAGAGGAGGGTCTCGAAGTCTAAGAAGACTTGACCTACATTGAGAAGCCAACGCAAATCATTGAGACTGCAGACAGAGTCACCCGAAGGAAGACTATCAGAATGTGCAAAGTCAGATGGGGTCATCACTCCGAAGAAGAAGCAACTTGGGAGCGTGAAGATGATCCGATGGCTAAATATCCTGAGCTCTTTGCTAGCCAACCTTGAATCTCGAGGGCAAGATTCTTTTAAGGGGGATAGGTTTGTAATGCCCCGAATTTGAGAGTTGAATTTTTTTATTTCTGCAGCACTCCCCAAATTCGGGCGTTACCTTTCCTCTTTCTTTTCTTCTCGCTACGCCTTGTTCTTTTTCTAAAGTTCTAGCGAGAATTAGCTTGATACCTTGTGTAAGTAAACCCTAGAAATATTTTCTTTGGTTGTTGCATCATGCCGGACCATGATTTCCTTGCTTGTGGTTGAGTGATTTGTGAAAAGTACTTTGGAGTGGAGTTTAGAGCTAAATAAGAAATGGAAAAAAGGAAAATCATTTCCCCTCTTTCCCCCCCCCTGCGCGTGGCCCAGTCGGCTCGGCAGCCCAGCCGCGGCCTTGCGGCCTAGCTCGCCCCCCTCCTCGCCTTAGGCTGGCTCGGCGGCCCAACTCGGTGGCCTAGCTCACCCCCCACCCCCCACACGTGCCGTGCGCGCAGCGGTTAGAGCCACCGCCGCCTTCTCCCTGTGGGCCTCGCCCGTCAACCACCCCTTTCCCCAAACCCCTCTCTCTCTCTCTCTCCCCGCGTCCCCCTTGTGCACGTCTTCCCCCGCCCGACTTCGCTCTCGCTCCGGTGCCGCCCTCGCCCGTCGCGGTAAGCCCCTCCCCCTCCCCTCTCCTCCTCCCCTCTCCTCCTCCCCTTCCTTCCCTTCTCCGGCCAGGGCACCGTACGGCCCGGTCCCGGTGCCCCTCGGCGTGGCCCGGCCCCGGCGACGTTATTTATATTAATGAAATGGAAACTCAACTCAAAAATTGATTACGTTAATTACCTCACGTAGTTAATCATCGACTTAGTTTAATGTCGACCAATTGGAAATAGTTATAACTCTATTAGTGCATGTGATTAATACTTGTTAGCATAACTAGGTGGAACTAGATGATGTAATGATTAATTATACACATGCCCATAACAGGCTTCGATTATAGCTTTGGCCACTGCGAGACCTTCCTTCTTCTCTTTCCAGCAATTGCGAATGCAAAATCGTATGTCATATCTTATGCATATTCAGTTTATCTACTCTCTTGTATGGTGTACTGTTTATTTCCTAATTCAAATGGATGGATGTATGTTTGCACCCACTTAGATAACGGTCTGGTAGAGGAGTCTGAAGAACTCGCAGGAGAAGCCCCTGAGCAGCAGTTGGTTGGTGGAGGCAAGTGTCTCTTGACCCACTTTTGTCCTATACATTCCTTAATTCACTTTCCGCATTTACACAATTTATACTTAAGGATTGACTAGCTTTTGTTATCCATGTCCTTGCTTACCTATTTGGGTTGGATTATTATGGTTTAGCATTATGCTAGTGCTTAACATTAATCAATGAACATTATGAGATTTATCTATGATACATTGTTTTCCTTCTTATTTATGATGATATACTTGTGGCATTTAAGGGGACTCGAGCGGTTTCTCGAGTGCCTCTCCGTAAGGACCTATTCGTTGGATGACCGCCCGGGAAAACAGTGCAACCATGAGGGTGGAATGGGACACTCTTAGCTGAATAATTAGAGGAACCGGGGTGTAGTTTGCTTAGTCGTCATGCTGTTAATGGGGCTCGGTGTATGCGGCTCGCTCTGCCAAGGTTGGTTCGCCCCTTGTGGAGGAGTGCAGTAGATTTAGGAAACCTAACGGGCGGCTACAGCCCCAGGGAATCTTTGTAAAGGCTACATAGTGATACCCTGCTGGGTCACCTTGGTAGTGATCAATGGAGAGTTATGATCTCCGGGCAGAAAGGGAATCACGACTTGTGGGTAAAGTGTGCAACCTCTGCCGTGTGTTATGAAAACTGATATATCAGCCGTGCTCGCGGTTATGAGCGGCCAAGGGAGCTCCATTGATTAGAGATACTTGATAAGAGATGTATGGTTTACAGGTGGTGATGAGAATGATGGTCTTGGTTTTGACAATGGTACTGGTAAGTGGTATTCTTTCTGTTTAGAAAGGGTACTTCAGGTTAATAACTTGGGTTAATTCTAAAACCTGACTTTCTACTAGTAATAATAATCTGACCAACTAAAAGCAACTGTTTGACTTAACTCCACATAAAGTTAGTCCTCTACAGCCAAATAGGACACTTGCTGAGTATGTTGTTGTGTACTCACCCTTGCTCTACACACCAAACCCCCCCCCCTTCCTAGGTTGTCCGCATTGCAACCACTGCTCAGGAGAATATGAAGCCGTGGAAGGAGACTTCCAGGAGTTCCAAGATTACGATGAGTTCTAGGCATGGTTTAGCAGCAACCCCCAGTCGGCTGCCTGTGTAGGCCGTGTGTATCTACGTTTCTTTTCCGCACTTTGATTATTGTTAAAGACTATGTGGATGTCTTGGACATCATGATGTAATCGACTATTATTTCCCTTCTATGTTTTTATTTTGAGCACTGTGTGATGATGTCCAGTTATGTAACTGCTGTGTACGTGAATTGCTGATCTTGGCACGTACATGGTTCGCATTCGGTTTGCCTTCTAAAACCGGGTGTGACATCTTTTCCAAAAGCGTGAGGTAAATTGGGTTCCTCGATCCGATACGATCTTCTTTGGTACTCCGTGTAGACAAACAATTCTTGACATGTATAACTCTGCTAACTGGGCTCCTGAGTAAGTTGTCTTCACAGGTATAAAGTGTGCCACTTTAGTCAACCTGTCCACTATAACCCATATTGAATTGTAGCCATCCCGAGTACGGGGTAGTCCAACTATGAAATCCATACTGATTTCTTCTCATTTCCATTCAGGTACTATGAGAGGTTGTAGCAATCCTGCTGGTCTTTGGTGTTTGGCTTTAACTCGTTGACACACATCACATAGTGCAACATGAGTAGCCACATCTCTTTTCAGCAACCAAAGTGCCTCTAGGGCTCATTCCACTAGGTTTACACCAATATAAATTAAAGATAATCCTCCATTTTTAGGAAAAGAGAAAGAAAGCAAAGAAATGAGAGAGTAACACCTGAATTTGGTGGATATTAGAAAAGAAATTTTATACCCCAAATTCAGGGTGTTACAATTTCTACCATAGTGTTGGCCATTTGTTGCAGCAGTTGCAGTTGAGCGGCAACCACGGCATCTGTCCCAACAGGCGGAGGATTCAGAGGAGGATTCATTTCTAGTTCTGGATTAGCTACTGCCCTCCTTCGACGAATACGTGCTGGTAGATCGACACCTCCTCCCATCCTAGTATTAACCATGTGGGTTAGAGACATATGGTAAGATAGTTTTGTAATGGAAATAATTTATTAGGTGGAACAAATAACCTAGTAGTTGGTTACAAGCTGAAGGAGATTAGGCAGAATTTTTGTTGACGGTGTTGTGTCTAGGTTGGGACATCAATGTTTATAAGATGAATCTCCAATGATAAGATAGAATCTGTTGAGATGAGATCAATCTGTGACACTAGATACATTTTAATGGGGGATAATATAGGTTGTCTAATTATCTTATAAACATTTTTTATGCCTAGATGTATATGCAGAGGCAATTGTAGACATTACTCCACAACTCATCACACTTAGTCAAAGAACCAAATTAGACAAGTGTCATAAGAACAAGCATTCAAGCGCATGGGTATCTATATGTCACACCCGGTTTTAAGGGCAAAACCGAATTCATAGTATATGTGTGCCAGGATCTTTTTCCACACATATGTTGACGTCACAAGTGTAATATATCAAAAGAACAATGCATAAAAGCATAAATAAAAATTATATTAACATATTACACTTTGAACAGACATATTGTCTTAACCTTTATTCATCAAAGTACAACAAAAAATTGACATCCCTCCACAGGAAGATGACAGGGGTATCACTAGACTAGCATCCATGGAGTTCAGCATCATATCTTCATCTGCAAACTTCTGATCAAAATTTAAGCAAGGGTGAGCTCACTTATGGTCAGGGCTCAAGAATTGGGGTGAAAATGCAAGGTAACAAGGTAAGGCTAAAGTTTAATGCGGTTAGCATTTTAGTTGGTCAACATTTTATTATCAACACCTGATTAATAAGTGTAAGTATATACCAAACCCATTTAAGCATAAGCGATAATCTTCAGCATATATATATCATCAACATAAATAATCACCAGCATAAGCTCAGAACCACTTGAACCAAAAAGGATCATGATTTATTTTCATCTTCAAGTTCAATTATCAAGTGAGGGTCCAGGTCGCTCGTAACTGTGAGCACGGCTGATATATTAGTTTTCACTCTGCAGAGGTGGCACATCTTTACCCATGAGTCGCGATTCCCTTCTAGCCTAGGTTGATCAGACCCATATTCACTTCCGAGGTGAATGGCTAGGGTCTCACTACGAGGCTTTTCCCTAGAGTCCTCATTATGCGAATGTTGGAAATGGTCAAACTGCATAGAGCACATCTGACATAACCCAACTTATAGTCCAGTCTGCAGGGTAAACCTTGGGAACTATGCCTGTATCCAATCTGCCTAAGCCAGAAATATAAGCGCTTAGCAGATGCCCCCGTTCTGGTGGACCACGACCAGCACCCAACATAAGACTTCCCTAGTTATTTAGCCAAGGGCGTCCCATACCACCCTCATGGTAGCACTGTTTTCCTAGGTGGTCAATCCATGTTCCAATTAAATCATATGATCTTGCTTAATCATCGGATTAGCAACAATAATGTAAACTTACCATTTGGAACATTAATATCATAAACAGGAGTGACTACATAAAGTTAAGTTGTAGCAATAGCATAGCTATTAAGGTAAAGAACAATACCCAGGTTTCATCAAGGGATAAGGTTGGAAGGGTTAGGTGTATCTGAGTAGGTAACCCATCAAATTATGCATATATCCAAGAGTAAACATTATTAAATATATTGTTTGGGATCAAACAGAGTATGCAGAGGGAGAAGTCCACTTGCCTTGCTTAAAGAAAACTTGAGATTCTTCCACAGAATAGATCTTGATTCTCAACTACTGGATCAATCTCTAAACATCACATAAACAAACAAGAAGAAACAAACACCACTCAATAACATGCAACAATCATCATAAATCAAGCTAAAAGGAAAACATAATGAAAGATCATTTACTCTTCAAAAACATCACAAATAAGGGTTATAATAAAAGGTTTTATTTTTGAAAATTTTTTATTTATACTTTGTAAAAAACATAAGCTTAAAATATTTTGATTAAAGTATGCAAATATTAGGTTCACCATTTTAATCATTTATAAAATCCATATGTGATATGTCTAAGATTAATGGTTCATAATATGATAAAACACCTTATAACATTATTAAATCGTTTTAACCTATTAGAAAAGATATATGTTATATATCTAAGGTTAAAAAGTTATGAAACACATTATTGAACATTAAACTATGAGAAGCTAATATATAAGCCTAAACATGTTTTATGTGGAAATGTACATATACCTAAGGTTAAAGAGTTATGAAACACATTATTGAACATTAAACTATGAGAAGCTAATATATAAGCCTAAACATGTTTTATGTGGAAATGTAATGAAATAAATAATTATCTTTATTTTTCTTAAAAAACACATGGCCTATATTATTTTTAATAAAGCTATATTCAAAGTCAATATATACATTAACATTTTAATTATAGAAACAACATGAATACTAAATACATTATTTTATTCTTTAGGAAAAACTAAGTGGTGTCAATAATATGGACTCGATCTAAGGGACAGATTAATCATTCCTAGAAAGTTAACTAAGTCATTTTAAATTAGAAACAAATTATCTAATTCATTAGTAAGAAACCTATGTTTAACAATATAAACTATCATTTTCTTTATTATGAAAGTATGAGCGCCTAATTAAGTTGTTGGGGTCGTGCTTCGGTGCGCCGAAGGTCTCACACGAAGAAGCAGCTTCGGCTGAAGTCGTCTTCAAGAGATGGCCGAAGGTTCCTTTTCATGGAGCTTCGGCGTTTTAAACCGACATAGAGATAGAATGACCTTTTTATTCATATAAGTCTGAGTCAATGTTGTAAACATTTGTGAGGGGCATAATTGTAATTTGTCACAGGCTGCGACCTGTGCCTATAAATAGATGAACAGTACCTCTGTACTGTTCACGCGAACCTGTCATCTTGTCTTCGCATCGCGCTTGTACCCTTGATTTCCTCAAGACCGAAGGTACATTTGTAATCTGAAGTCATTTATATTCATTCATGTTACTAAAAATGAAAATGATTCTATGCTAACATTTGAATGTTCATTTTATACCTCTTGATTTATATAAATAATTCATCTCTCGTTCTTATGTTTACGAAGGTATGTCCTTCGTAACCTTCGTCCGAAGATTCTTTATATCCCGAAGGGATATAACGAAGTGGAGGACGAAGGACTTTAATATTTAACATTTTCTGTGTTGCCTTGTTCTTAATTCTTAGCATTTGAGAACAAGCCCCCAACATAAGTCATTATAACATTATTATAAAATTCTATTCTTTCGGTTTTCTCCTTTCTTTTCTAAATAGAAATTATATGTATCGTTACAATGTTTATTTATAAATCACATAACATTAATATTCTAAAAACTAATGTAAATTACCAATTTTGGACTTTAGTAACATAATCATGGCTATTTCGACATAAATAGATATTTTACTAATTCTTAGTGAATAAGTGATATGGTTATGGACACATATATCATGACTAGCAAAAATCTATGTTTTAACCTGACCAAGAAGGTGTGGCCTAGTACCTATTTCAATTTCTTATATTGTTAAAACTACACTTAAACAACTATTAACATACTATTGTTTTATGTGCTAAACTGAGAAGTTAATCGCAAACATTTCTAGTACTAAATCACAACGTTAATGAAACGTCACATAACTTATTTATTTTCGAAATATATAAAAATACTCATATCCAGAATATTATTGCAAGGTTGATTCACAATTGATTGTATACATCAGGGAATAAACAGGGATCTATTTTTAACAGTTTCTGGACAGGATAATATCTGAACTAATTTTACACAAATTCATAGGCTAAATCGCAAAACAGTCATCTTCTACCTCTTCTACATCTAGCCAACTCCGGTGCACAGGGAGCTCGGTGAGGGAGCGAACGGCTGCAAAGGGGCAGAGGTGCGGCACGGGAGCTCGGCTGGGACGTGGCTCCGGGGACGCGCGGCACGGCAGCGAACGTCTGGCGGCTTGGGCGAGAGAGAAGAAGGGAAGAGGCTTGGGCTGCTTGGCAGAGGAGGAAGCTCCGGCTGAATCGAGATTTTATAGATTGAGGAGAGGAAAGCAGAGGAGCACTTGGAGAGTGGGCGTCAGTTTCCGGAGTAGAGAGAGTGGGGAGAGGAAACAACCACCATTGATGGCAGTGGGGAGGCATACAGACGGACGACGGCTACGCAGTGCTCCACTTCGGCTAGGTAAGCAGGAGGCGAGGAGATACGGCGGCTACTCGGGAGATTGAGGTGGCGGCGCAGTTGGACAACGATGGGATGGGAGAGAGAAGGCAGGTCCCACTCGTCATTCAAACCAAAGGGAAAACGGTTCTAGGCTGAGTCTGCTTGGGCCAAAGTGGCCAGTGGCCGAGCGTTCATTTGTTTTTGTTTTTTTTTATTTTTTTCTTAATTTCGAAATACATTTTCTTTTGTTTTTTTAGAATAGGTTATTCATTAATAAATATATTTTAGTTATTTCAAAAGTATAATAAATCTAATAATAATATTTTAATAAGTAAAATTCATAATAAATAATCTTTCGGCAATTGCTATCATTTAAATGAATTGGGTCTCGCAAAAGAGAATAAATTAAAATAAATTTCTTGCAATTCATTAACAAACAAATAAATCATGCAGCGATAATGAATGCATCAAACATTTGGCAAATTTTTATCTAATCAAGAAATTGTTTGATTTGCTTATATCACCATTTTTATTATTTATAAACATATATATTTTTCTTTCTATTGAAAACTAATACAACAAACTGGGTTGTTTTCATTTGATGGATTTAGGGTGTTACACTATAGAAATAGTTTTGTTTTTGTTCTTAAGATTAGGTCTCCTATTCCCAAAGGTCACTTTAGATACAGAATTTCAATGTGTGAAATCCACTTTTGTCTTTAGAAGAGAAAAAGGTAAGACTAATCAGAGTAAAGCAGCAATAGATGAGAAAAGATTAAGATAAGTTTAGAAAGAATCAGAGTAGCAAAGGTAAGTAGGTAAGAGTTGTCCGGTTCTCTAGGTTACGTCCTACAGTCAACATTCCTCTGATACCACTTTTGTCACACCCGTATTTAAGGGCAAATCTAGGCGCAAATCAAATGTGTGCTAGGATCAAGTCTCACACATATGATGACTCAAGGTACAGAAAAGAATATCACGTCTTTACTATATAATATGAGTTCTGTACAAAATAGCTAAATATTTACATCATACGAAGACAACGATTCTCCGCAACCATAGTCGACTAGGAGACGATAGCCTAGACCTCTCACAAACTCATCGCGGCATCTTTCATGCCATTCCTCTTGGCGGTACCTGTTCTTGATCGAGGGGATGTGAGTACAGCAAGGGTGAGCTCACATACGTTCATCGCTCAACAAGTTGTGGGGAATAATGTGCACGAGCTCACTTATATTGTGGCTCATGTGAAGTGTAAGGCTTACCAAAGGAGATGGTTAAAGCTGAGTATTGCTTTTAAAGTTGGTCAAAGTTTTATTAGCAGTTACTAAGTATAAGTAGATATCAACCCAAATAAATAAGAGATCCCAATTAATAATAACACCCACACAACAATGCGAATGACAAATTAAGTTTAGTTCCATAAATTACTCATGTGAGGGTCTGAGCCGCTCATGACTATGATGACGGTTGATATACCTGTTTTACACTCTATAGAGGTTGCGCTTCTTTAGCCACATGTTGTGTTACCCATTTTCCATGGGGTCATGAATCCCATACATCTCTACCGCAAAGATGAGGCAGGGTAGCACTACGAGGCCTTTACAAAGTTCCACGAGCTTCAGAAACCCGCTACGGTTCTGAGAAGGGCGATATAGGAATCCCTTGTCCGAAAAGCCATCACAGCATGATCGACCTAAGAACCTCCCTATACCACAGCTCCTCTATCGTCCATGCCCTTTCTGGTAAGATAGTTATTCACTAGCTTTCCTAATTAGTCAGCGAAGGACGTCCCATACCACCCTTGTGGTAGCACTGTTTTCCCGGGTGGTCGCTCCATGTTCCAATTAACATAATGATCTTGTCATAAACA
Organism: Zea luxurians; assembly: GCA_029449295.1. NCBI lineage: Eukaryota > Viridiplantae > Streptophyta > Magnoliopsida > Poales > Poaceae > Zea > Zea luxurians. The sequence goes on from JAOPSE010000004.1 coordinate 22,101,999, forward strand.
ATAATAAACCAGCAATAATAGTGAAACCTAATCGTAATTCAGTATAGCATTAATCCCAAAACCAGGTAGAGCAATAGCAAGTCTACCCAATAGCTCATTTGTTTGCAAGGCATGGGGTAAACAAAAATAGGGTAACCTATTGAGTCCCATCAATTTAACCTGAGCATGTCATAGTGATTAACAAGATCAATATTAGGTAAAGAAAAGTGATCAAAGGCACAATTTGCCTATGACTTGAGATGCCGGATACTTCACCAAGTTGGCCTTCGGTGTCTCATAACCTCGATGCTACTTGTAGCAATATATACAAATAGACAAGAGGTACATAAGAATAAAAGTACACCAAATATGAGAACAAACAACGTAAGAATATTCTACGTGCAGCTACGAGATCATAAGTTCGAGAATCGCTAAAATCGGAGTTATTGTTAATAAGATATGGTTTTCAGAAGGTTTATGTGATTAGATATGGAAAACTATATTCTATGTTGATAATAAATCATGTGAGACAGAATAACTAATTTCTCTTTAATCTTTGTTATAACTTGGTTAGAAATAGTATTTTAGTTAGATTATAGTCGTGGACCAACTTAAAATATCACATTTAATTTGGGAAAGTTAATCTAATAACTATTTGTTAAACAAATTAGTTATTAAATTTTTTTGCAAACATGTTATATGGTAAAATAATGTTCTAAAGCGTAGGGATTACTATTACGAAAATAACACAACTTGAACGATTCAAATCGGAGTTAAAATGCACCAGATATATCTAAGTTTATTATGTTTTTATATAAATATTATGCTTTAAAATATTCCTCAGTGGCTGTTTTGAAACTCCTGGGGACCTAGTTGTGAAATCCAGGCACTTATTTATAATAATTCTATTTTTGTGTGTATGGTGCGTTGATTATGGCAAACTTGAGGGGCTCTTTACAAAATGTAATAGCCGAAGAGGTATCGGCTAAGATGAGCCGCACGATCTACTATGGACGCCCGAGATCAGTTTCTTAGTACCCTTAATTAGTACGTACTCAGGACCGTTGATCACAGGATCTACGGTTTGGATTTTAAATAGCTGCGACCAACACAGATCCGCCCGATCTAAGATCTAAGATCAACAGACACATCATAAGCCCACCACAGCTTTCCCACAGCAGCGCAGCACAGGGCCCCGCGTCCGCGTGTTCTCCCCCGCGACGGTGCCATGGCCGCCGAGCACCCAAACTCTCTTCACAGCTCTATCCTTGACACACTTGGGCGCAAAACAACGAGATAGATACTATGGTTCGGATAGAAGGGGATTTACCAGAGCTGGTGCGGTGATGGCCTCTTGCCACGGCGAGGGAAGGCGCCGTGGATGTGAAGGCCGACGAGGGATTACAGACTTCGGGAGTCTTCAATTTTAGCGTGATGGAGATCCTGGGCTTGATTCTGAGCACAGTATAGAGGCATGGAAGGGGATCACCGACGGCGGCAACCTTTCAGTTTGCCCTGTGGATGGTTCACCCAGATCCCCAAATGCTCACGGTGGCGGCGACAAACTTCTATGATGGCCCTCGGTAGTGTAGTATTAGCTGGCCAAGGTGAGAGCACCTAGAGGGGGGTGAATAGGTGATCCTGTAAAAACTTGAAACTTAAAGCCACAAAACTTGATTAGGAGTTAGCACAATGAAGTCAAGTGGCTAAGGAGAGCTCTTGTGAAGCACAATAGACACAGTGAGAACAAGCACAAGAGACACGAGGATTTATCCTGTGGTTCGGCCAAGTACAACACTTGCCTACTCCACGTTGTGGCGTCCCAATGGACGAGAGTTGCACTCAACTCCTCTCAAGTGATCCAATGATCAACTTGAATACCACGGTGTTCTTCATTTCTTTACTCTTTACCGTTTGCGAGGAATCTCCACAACTTGGAGTCTCTCGGCCTTACAATAAGGATCAAAGTGAAAGCACTAGAGTAAGGAAGGGAAGCAACACACACAAATCCACAGCAATACGCACACACATGGCCAAGACGCGAGCTCAAATGAATATCACAAGGTTCTCACTAGAATGGAGCTCAAATCACTAAGAATGGCAAACGAGTGTGCAAAGACGGAATGTGAATGATCAAGAAGGCTCAAAGTATGCTTGGTGTTCTCCTCCATGCGCCTAGGGGTCCCTTTTATAGCCCCTAGGCAGCTAGGAGCCGTTGAGAGCAATCTAGGAAGGCAATTCTTTCCTTCTGTCGGTTGGTGCACCGGACAGTCCGGTGCACCACCGGATACTGTCCGGTGCTGATTTCTTTCCTATTTTGGCGCAGCCGACCGTTGAAGATTTGGAGCCGTTGGCGCACCGGACACTGTCCGATGCACATCGGACAGTCCGGTGCCCCATCTGACCGTTGGCTCGGCCATGTGTCACGCGCGGATTGCGCGGCCGACCGTTGGCCCGGCCGACCGTTGGCTCACCGGACAGTCTGGTGCACCACCGGACAGTCTGGTGAATTATAGCCGTACGGTGTTGACTTGATTCCCGAGAGTGGCGACTTCACCGCAGCTGACTCACCGGACAGTCCGGTGCACCACCGGACAGTCCGGTGATTTATAGCCGTACGCCGCCGTCGAGACCCGAGAGCAGCCAGTTGACCAGACGCCAGCCTGGCGCACCGGACACTGTCCGGTGCACCACTGGACAGTCTGGTGTACCCAGACTGAGCAAAGTCTTGGCTGCTCAAGCCAAGTCTTTTCCAATTGTATTTTCTCTGATTCTAGCACTTAGACAAATATGTTAGTACACAAAAACCAATGTACTAAGTCTAGAATCATACCTTTGTGTTGATTTTCACTTCATCCACCATTTGGCATAGTTTCACACTTAAACCATTTGTGTTGGCACTTGATCACCAAAATACTTAGAAATGGCCCAAGGGCACATTTCCCTTTCAACCTCCCCCTTTTTGGTGATTTATGCCAACACAACAAAACACAACTAAAGGAAGTGCAACATCAATGCAAATGAGAACACAAATTTGTTTTGATTCAAATCTGGCATATTTGGATCATTCTTTGCCACCACTTGGTTTGTTTTTGCAAATCAAACTCAATTTCCTATCTCTAAGTCAAACACACTTGTTGAGGCATAGGGAGAGGTATTCCAAGAGAAATTGATCAAGAATTCAAAAACTCCCCCTTTTTCCCATAATCAAACATTCTCCCCACAAGAGACCAACTTTTGACAATAAGAGACAATAAGAGTATTTTGACAAACCAAAAGCTCTAATTCTATTATTTTCAAAATTCTCAAGTGGTAGCTCATCCATTTCTTGCTTTGGCCTTATTTTCTCCCCCTTTGGCATCAAGCACCAAAACGGGATCATTTTTGGCCCTCAAACCTCATTGCCTCACCAAAATCTTCAATTAAGAGTAAAGAGACAATAAGAACACGGAGATGAACTTGGAGTGAGTTACCCTCTCATCGGAGTGCAGTGGAAGTCTTGCATGGTCCAAGTTCACCTTTTCCCTTTCAATCCTCCTTTGAGACTAAATTAAGAAAACTCAAGCACACGGTTAGTCTCAAAGGGTCAAGTTGTAGCATTTCTCCCCCTAAATATGTGCATCATTCGCACATGGACTTGTGAGGTCCGGGGATCCTTTGCACAACTGGAGCACCATAAGTAAGCAATAAAATGCATAATGGAACATGATCAAAGGCATAAAACACATGTATGCTCTATATCAATCCAAGTTACGCGAATCTAAGACATTTAGCTCACTACGCAGCCTGCAAAAGGTCTTCTCATCTAAAGGCTTGGTAAAGATATCGGCTAGCTGGTTCTCGGTGCTAACATAAAACACTTCGATATCTCCCTTTTGCTGGTGGTCTCCCAACAAGTGATGCCGGATGCCTATGTGCTTTGTGCGGCTGTGTTCAACAGGATTGTCCGCCATGCGGATTGCACTCTCATTGTCACATAGGAGTGGGACTTTGCTCAGATTGTAGCCAAAGTCCCTGAGGGTTTGCCTCATCCAAAGTAGTTGCGCGCAACACTGTCCTGCGGCAACGTACTCGGCCTCAGCGGTGGATAGGGCAACGGAAGTTTGTTTCTTAGAACTCCACGACACCAGGGACCTTCCTAGAAATTGGCACGTCCCTAATGTACTCTTCCTATCGACCTTACATCCAGCGTAGTCGGAGTCTGAATATCCAATTAAGTCAAAGGTAGACCCCTTTGGATACCAGATCCTGAAGCAAGGCGTAGCAACTAAATATCTAAGAATTTGCTTAACGGCCACAAGGTGACACTCCCTTGGGTCGGATTGAAATCTAGCACACATGCATACGCTAAGCATAATATCCGGTCTACTAGCACATAAATAAAGTAAAGACCCTATCATAGACCGGTATGCCTTTTGATCAACGGACTTACCTCCTTTGTTGAGGTCGACATGTCCGTTGGTTCCCATTGGTGTCTTTGCGGGCTTGGCGTCCTTCATCCCAAACCGCTTGAGCAAGTCTTGCGTGTACTTTGTTTGAGAGATGAAGGTGTCGTCCTTGAGTTGCTTCACTTGGAATCCCAGGAAGTAGTTCAACTCGCCCATCATCGACATCTCGAATTTTTGAGTCATCACCCTGCTAAACTATTCACAAGACTTTTGGTTAGTAGAACCAAATATTATGTCATCGACATAAATTTGGCACACAAATAGATCACCGTCACAAGTCTTAGTGAAAAGAGTTGGATCGGCTTTCCCAACCTTGAAAGCATTAGCAATTAAAAAGTCTCTAAGGCATTCATACCATGCTCTTGGGGCTTGCTTAAGTCCATAGAGCGCCTTAGAGAGCTTACACATGTGGTCGGGGTACCGTTCATCCTCAAAGCCAGGGGGTTGCTCCACGTACACCTCCTCCTTGATTGGTCCGTTGAGGAAAGCGCTCTTCATGTCCATTTGGAACAACCTAAAAGAATGGTGAGCAGCATAGGCTAACAAAATACGAATCGACTCTAGCCTTGCCACATGAGCGAAAGTCTCCTCAAAGTCCAAACCTGCGACTTGGGCATAACCTTTTGCCACAAGTCGAGCCTTGTTCCTTGTCACCACCCCGTGCTCATCCTGTTTGTTGCGGAACACCCACTTGGTTCCCACAACATTTTGCTTGGGACGCGGCACCAGTCTCCAAACTTCATTTCGCTTGAAGTTGTTGAGCTCTTCCTGCATGGCCAACACCCAGTCCGGATCTAGCAAGGCCACTTCTACCCTGAAAGGCTCAATAGAAGAGACAAAAGAGTAATGCTCACAGAAATTAGCTAATCTAGAGCAAGTGGTTACTCCCTTGCTAATGTCACCTAAAATCTGGTCGACGGGATGGTTCCTTTGAATCATCGCTCGAACTTGAGTTGGAGGGGCCTGTGGTGCTTCTTCCTCTTCAACTTGGACATCCTGTGCTCCCCCTTTATCACACGCCTCCTCTTGAGGTACATGTTCATCATCTTGAGTTGGGGCGTGCACCGTCGTTGAGGAAGAAGGTTGATCTTGCTCCTTGTGTTCCTATGGTCGCACGTCTCCAATCGCCATGGTACGAATTGCGTCTGTTGGAACATCATCTACATCATCAAGATCAACTTGCTCTCTCGGAGAGCCATTAGTCTCATCAAATACAACGTCGCTAGAGACTTCAACCAAACCCGATGATTTGTTGAATACTCTATACGCCTTTGTATTTGAGTCATAACCTAACAAAAACCCTTCTATAGCTTTGGGAGCAAATTTTGAATTTCTACCTTTCTTCACCAGAATGTAGCATTTACTCCCAAAAACTCGAAAATAAGAAACGTTGGGTTTGTTACCGGTTAGAAGCTCGTATGACGTCGTCTTGAGGAGGCGATGAAGGTAGACTCGGTTTATGGCATGGCAAGCCATGTTCACAGCTTCCGACCAAAACCGCTCGGACGTCTTGAATTCTCCAAGCATCGTCCTTGCTATGTCTATGAGCATCCTGTTCTTCCTCTCTACCACACCATTTTGCTGTGGTGTGTAGGGAGTGGAGAACTCGTGCTTGATTCCTTCCTCCTCAAGGTACTCCTCCACTTGAAGGTTCTTGAACTCGGACCCGTTGTCGCTCCTTATCTTCTTCACCTTGAGCTCAAACTCATTTTGAGCTCTTCTTAGGAAGCGCTTGAGGGTCCCTTGGGTTTCAGATTTATCCTGCAAAAAGAATACCCAAGTGAAGTGGGAAAAATCATCAACAATAACAAGACCATACTTACTTCCCCTGATGCTGAGGTAGGTGACGGGTCCAAAGAGGTCCATATGCAATAGCTCCAGAGGTCTTGATGTAGTCATCACATTCTTGATATGATGAGAGCCTCCCACCTGTTTACCTGCTTGACAAGCTGCACAAGGTCTATCTTTTTTGAAAGTTACATTTGTTAGACCTAACACATGTTCTCCCTTTAGAAGTTTGTGAAGGTTCTTCATCCCCACATGTGCTAGACGGCGATGCCACAGCCAGCCCATACTAGTCTTAGCAATTAAGCATGCATCTAGATCGGCCTCCTCTTTTGCAAAATCAACTAAATAGAGTTTGCCGTCTAGTACACCCTTAAAAGCCAATGAACCATCACTCCTTCTAAAGAAAGACACATCTACATTTGTGAATAAGCAATTATATCCCATATTACATAATTGACTAACAGACAACAAGTTATATCCGAGCGATTCAACTAAAAACACATTATAGATGGATGCTCGGAAGAAATAGCTATTTTTCCTAGTCCTTTAACCTTGCCTTGATTCCCATCACCGAATATGATTGAGTCTTGGGAATCTTTGTTCTTGACATAGGAGGTGAACATCTTCTTCTCCCCCGTCATGTGGTTTATGCATCCGCTGTTGATAATCCAGCTTGAGCCCCCGAATGCATAAACCTGTAAGGCAAATTAGGCTTGGGTTTTAGGTACCAACTCTTGTTGGGTCCTACAAGGTTAGTTATAATCGTCTTTGGGACCCAAATGCAAGTTTTGTCTCCCTTGCATTTGACCCCCACATTTTTAGCAATCACCTTTTTATTTTTTCATGAAAGAACAAATTTAGTATTGCATGCAAGAAATACAATGGTAGATCCATTACACACATTCTTAGGTGCATGAGACATAGAGTTTCTCCTAGGCCTACCATTAGAACTTGAAGCGGTCATGGCATGTGAGTCAAAAGCATTATAACTCCTATCATAATGAACATTTCTAGAATATTTCATAGCCATATTTCTACCATGCATAGAAGAACTAGAAGCAGTCATAGCATGTGAATCATAAGAATAATTCCTACAAGCATTTCTAGAGAATTTCCTATCGCTATAAATGAAGGCATGATTCATTTGATTGCTACTAGTCATAGGAGCCTTCACTTTCTCCTTAGCGGGGATGGGAACCTTATGACTTGTTAAGTTCTTGGCTTCCCTCTTAAAGCCAAGCCCATCCTTAATTGAGGGGTGTCTACCAATAGTGTAGGCATCCCTTGCAAATTTTAGTTTATCAAATTCATTTTTGCTAGTCTTAAGTTGAGCATTAAGACTAGCCACTTCATCATTTAATTTAGAAATGGAAACTAGGTGTTCACTACACGCATCAACATTAAAATCTTTACACCTATTGCAAATTACAACATGTTCTACACAAGAGGTTGATTTATTAGCTATTTCTAACTTAGCCTTCAAGTCATCATTGATACTCCTTAAGCTAGAAATAGATTCATGGCACGTAGATAATTCACATGAAAGCATTTCATTTCTTTTAACTTCTAAAGCAAGAGATTTTTGAACATCTACAAATTTATCATGCTCTTCATATAAAAGATCCTCTTGCTTTTCTAACAATCTGTTCTTCTCATTCAAGGCATCAATTAATTCGTTGATTTTATCAATTTTAGTTCTATCTAAACCTTTGAATAAACTAGCATAGTCTACTTCATCATCACTAGATTCATCATCACTTGAAGAAGCGTAAGTAATAGTATTACGAGTGCTTACCTTCTTCTCTTTTGCCATGAGACAGGTGTGATGCTCGTTGGGGAAGAGGGATGATTTGTTGAAGGCGGTGGCGGCGAGTCCTTCGTCGTCAGAGTCGGATGAAGAGCAATCCGAGTCCCATTCTTTGCCAAGGTGTGCCTCGCCCTTCACTTTCTTGTAAGTCTTCTTCTTTTCCCTCTTCTTCTCTTGATCCTGGTCACTATCATTATCAGGACAATTAGCAATAAAGTGACCAACCTTACCACACTTTAAGCAGGAGCGCTTTCCCTTCGTCTTGCTTTTGTTGGGATACTCCTTGCGACCTTTGAGCGCCGTCTTGAAGCGCTTGATGATAAGGGCCATTTCATCCTCGTTTAGCCCGATGGCCTCAATTTGCGCCACCTTGCTAGGTAGTGCCTCCCTGCTACTTGTTGCCTTGAGAGCAATGGCTTGAGGCTCATGGATTGGGCCATTTAGCGCCTCATCAACATATCTCGCCTCCTTGATCATCATTCGCCCGCTCACAAACTTCCCAAGTATTTCTTCGGGTGTCATCTTGGTGTACCTAGGATTCTCACGAATAGAGTTAACAAGATGAGGATCAAGGATGGTGAAGGACCTTAGCATAAGTCGGACGACGTCATGGTTCGTCCATCACGTGCTTCCATAGCTCCTTATTTTGTTGACGAGGGTCTTGAGCCTGTTGTACGTTTGGGTTGGCTCCTCCACCCTGATCATCACGAACCTTCCTAGTTCGCCTTCCACTAACTCCATCTTGGTGAGCATGGTGACGTTGTTCCCCTCATGCGAGATCTTGAGGGTGTCCCAAATTTTCTTGGCGTTATCCAAGCCGCTCACCTTATGGTATTCATCCCTGCACAATGACGCTAAAAGAATAGTAGTAGCTTGTGCATTTTTGTGAATTTGTTCATTGATGAACATGGGATTATCCGTACTATCAAATTGCATTCCATTTTCTACTATCTCCCATATACTTGGATGGAGAGAGAACAAGTGGCTACGCATTTTGTGACTCCAAAATCCATAGTCCTCTCCATCAAAGTGAGGAGGTTTACCAAGGGGAATGGAAAGCAAATGAGCATTGGAACTTTGCGGAATACGAGAATAATCAAAGGAAAAGTTCGAATTAACCGGTTTCTTTTTCTCCTCGTATTCGTTGTCGTCGTCCTTTTGGGAAGAAGAAGACTCGTCGCTGTCATCGTAGTAGACGATCTTCTTGATACGCCTCTTCTTCTTCCCGTCCTTCTTCTTATGACTTGAGCCCGAGTCAGTGGGCTTGTCGTCTTTTGGCTCATTGATGAAGGACTCCTTCTCTTTATCGTTGATCACTATCCCCTTTCCCTTAGGATCCATCCCTTCGAGCGATTAGTCCCTTTCTTGAAGAGAACGGCTCCGATACCAATTGAGAGCACCTAGAGGGGGGTGAATAGGTGATCCTGTAAAAACTTGAAACTTAAAGCCACAAAACTTGATTAGGAGTTAGCACAATGAAGTCAAGTGGCTAAGGAAAGCTCTTGTGAAGCACAATAGACACAGTGAGAACAAGCACAAGAGACACGAGGATTTATCCTGTGGTTCGGCCAAGTACAACACTTGCCTACTCCACGTTGTGGCGTCCCAATAGACGAGAGTTGCACTCAACTCCTCTCAAGTGATCCAATGATCAACTTGAAGACCACGGTGTTCTTCTTTTCTTTACTCTTTCCCGTTTGCGAGGAATCTCCACAACTTGGAGTCTCTCGCCCTTACAATAAGGATCAAAGTGAAAGCACTAGAGTAATGAAGGGAAGCAACACACACAAATCCACAGCAATACGCACACACACGGCCAAGACTCGAGCTCAAATGAATATCACAAGGTTCTCACTAGAACGAAGCTCAAATCACTATGAATGGCAAACGAGTGTGCAAAGACGGAGTGTGAATGATCAAGAATGCTCAAAGTATGCTTGGTGTTCTCCTCCATGCGCCTAGGGGTCCCTTTTATAGCCCCAAGGCAGTTAGGAGCCATTGAGAGCAATCCAGGAAGGCAATTCTTTGCTTCTGTCGGTTGGTGCACCGGACAGTCCGGTGCACCACCGGACACTGTCCGGTGCTGATTTCTTTCCTATTTTGGCGCAGCCGACCGTTGAAGATTTGTAGCCGTTGGCGCACCGGACACTGTCCGGTGCCCCCATCTGACCGTTGGCTTGGCCACGCGTCACGCGCAGATTGCGCGGCCGACCGTTGGCCCGGCCGACCGTTGGCTCACCGGACAGTCCGGTGAATTATAGCCGTACGCTGTTGACTTGATTCCCGAGAGCGGTGACTTCGCCGCAGCAGACTCACCGGACAGTCCGGTGCACCACTTGACAGTCCAGTGATTTATAGCCGTACGCCGCCGTCGAGACCCGAGAGCAGCCAGTTGACCAGACGCCAGCCTAGCGCACTGGACACTATACGGTGCACCATCGGACACTGTCTGGTGCACCACCGGACAGTTCGGTGTACCCAGACAGAGCAGAGTCTTGGCTGCTCGAGCCAAGTCTTTTCCAATTGTATTTTCTCTGATTCTAGCACTTAGACAAATATGTTAGTACACAAAAACCAATGTACTAAGTCTAGAATCATACATTTGTGTTGATTTTCACTTCATCCACCATTTGGCATAGTTTCACACTTAAACCATTTGTGTTGGCACTTGATCACCAAAATACTTAGAAATGGCCCAAGGGCACATTTCCCTTTCACAAGGCAGCACCAAGCTCGAGCTTTAGTGCTGATTTGGTGACCGAGGATCACGGGGGATTGGAGGGGACTGAGGGGGAAATTAGTTATTCTGTAATCGATGTGTTTCAAAACATATGCTGCAAATCGTCCAGATCTAGGGTTTAGGGTTAAAGGCAACAATGAATCGATGGTTCTAGGATTCTTTGATCCCTAGGTTTTCTGTTGATAAATGCTGTAAAAATTAAGAACATTGGATTCTGCTAAAAGCTTTTCTGTTCTAGGAATCGATGTTGTCGGTACCCCGAGTCAGGGGTACCCACTACTACAGTATAAAGACACCGCACGAAGAATGGCACCCCGACCCCACCGCATGGGCAGGTTTAGGGGTACCACGTGGCAAGGAAAGATAATACAGCCTAGGGTGCATTATTGGGTTTGGACCCTCGTGGAGGAGCACTGGACCCCTGTACGCACAGCCCGAGCCTGTGATTACAGTCTGGGACTCCCAGGAAGGTATGTCGGGTCCCTCCGTTGGGCCCAGGTCCCTCCGAGTAAGGTCCGGACCACAACAAGGACCCGGGATGGGGGGAACCCCAGCATGAGTAAGGGTCCGGCGCTGGCACGTGTCCAGGCCTTGCCCTACGCTCCTCGCTCAGGCGGAGGCCCGCTGCTGCCGCGTGGCTTGTAGCCCGTGACATAAGCCAACGGGCGAAGCCTGATGTAAGGCCCCTAAAGCCTGACATTAGTAGCTCCAAGTGTTATATACATTTTGTCCCTGGGCCCACATGTCGAGGCTCAGTACCTTTGTGCATGCCCCCCTTTAGCTATAAAAGGGGAGGCATGCGACGTTACAACACAAGTTCACTCAGGCTCTCAAGCTTCCTCAGCAATCCAACACACAGTGGAGTAGGGTATTACGCTCCGGCGGCTCGAACCACTCTAAACCCTCGCGTGTTCTTGTGTTCGTCCATCCATCTCGCATAACAGGCAAAACACTTAGGCCCCTCCTCATCTTAGGATTTAGGGCGGGTGCACTCCGCCACCCGGCCGGAGATTTTCCTCTCCGGCATTTGGGGCGCCAGGTAGGGGGCTAGGTTTTAGGTTTTTGCCCGTGTTATTATTCGGCATGATGGTGCGAATCACCGAGCACCGCACCAAAACTTTGGAGGATTTTGCGATGGAGCAAGAAGTTGCATCCTCTGCGCTGTGAGTACCCGACCACCCTGAGTCTGGGACTGCTGCTATACACGCTGTGCAGCAGCGCACGCCTGCACCAGCATCCCGGACTCCGTCAAGGGAAGCGCCTACGGTGTTGTCTGCAGCCAGGGATTTGCTATGCCACCCCCCTAGCTCCATGGCTTCACCGGGGGCCATGAAGCAGTGGCGTGACGACGTTGACCGACTACTCGGCATGGCACATTCTACTTCGACCAGGTCCAGGCCTCGGTCATCCCGGCGCCAACGCGAGGCGACGACGTCTATGCGCTCGCACTCCGTAAGGGGTGCACAGACTGAAGACCTCCGGGCAGAACTCAACCACAGGCGTGCCGGGGAAGATGCCCGGGTCTCCCTAGAAAGGGCGTGTGAGCGCCGACAAAACATCGAGGGCCGCAACCTCGACCAAGATTTTGCTGCGAAAACACAGCGAACCCCAGTGGGTGCTCGGTTCCAGGCGGGTGTCCCCCTAGCCGGCGTGGGATGTGCCGCTCTCGCGGATCATCTCCGCGCAGCATCATGGCCACCCAAGTTCAGGCCTCACCTATCAGAAAAATACGACGGTACATCAAATCCGTCAGAATTCCTGCAGGTATACGTCACCGCCATCATAGCAGCAGGTGGAGACACCGCTGTGATGGCAACTTATTTTCATGTTGCCTTGTCTGGGCCCGCCCGGACTTGGCTCATGAACCTTGCCCTAGGGTCAATCTACACCTGGGAAGAGCTCTGCGTACGGTTCGTTGCAAACTTCGCCAATGCTTACCAGCAACACGGCGTGGAGGCCCACCTACACGCAGTGAGGCAGGAGCCCGGAGAGACCCTTCGGACGTTTATCTCCTGCTTCACCAAGGTACGAGGTACTATACCTCGCATTTCCAATGCCTCCATCATCACGGCCTTCCGACAGGAGATGCGTGATAAGAAAATGTTGGAGAAGATGGCCACACATGACGTGGAGACTGTCCCACGCTCTTCGCTCTGGCTGACAAGTGCGCCAGAGCTGCCGAGGGCCGTGCATGGCACTCGGCCCCACAAACCGGGACTACCCAGACAGGTGGCTCGGGTGCCGTCCCCCGGAACGGTAAAAAGAAAAAGAAGGGCCACAGCTATGAGAGGCCGCAGTCTACCACGCTGGTCGTCGCAGCTGCGACCGGGAGCCTGGGCGATCACAACAAACGCCCACGGCTGCAGAGGGGTAACAGCGGCTCATGCCCTGTACACCCCAACGGTCGCCACAGCGCCGCGGAGTGTTGTGAGATCATCGATCTCGCGAAACGCGTCAGCAAACGTGTCAGCGAGCGGCGTGAGCAGTCTTCCAAGGACAGCTCCCCACCTCATCGCCGTCCTAGCAAGGAAAAGGTCGACGACGGCGAGGTGGCCGCGGCTGAGCGAGGCCTCGGGTATCAGTCACTCGAAGGGGACCTAAAGGACGTCTTCACTAGAGACTCCCACTCCGATAGCGATGACTAGACGGACCACCAGAGGGACCCCGTGTCCCCCGATCTACGGGGCCGAAGTCTGTCTTCCCCCAGAAACCCTACTGGACTCCCCACGGGTCCAGTCCTCAGCTAGAGACGAAGGCTCCTCCGTCAAACGCAGACGGGAACCCAGGATCGGGACCTAGTCCTACGGCAAGTACCAAACCAGGGAGGGCTCCTCAAACACTCCCCCAGCTGGGAAGGACCGTTCAAGGTGACGGAAACACGCCGACCCAAGGGTGACCATCCTGCTACGACTAAAGGAGTACCCCTTCCTAACCCCTATAGCATCTCTATAAGTTTTCTATAAGTTTTATCCATAGGGGCAAGTCTGAGGGGTCGAACTTTCCTCCCTTTTTTAACTAAGTAACGCACACGTGTACGCCAGCCCGGTGAGGTCTGCCCTCATAAACCCGGCCTGTTGGCCTACACCCATGCATGTCATGTTATGCGGGGAGGATTTACCCCCTCGGATGCGCTACTATGATAGATTTATCCTACTACTCCAAGGTCAAACCCTGCAGTTTCAGGATTATATTCTATCTAACCCACCCAGTCAGTTCTCATCCGATCAGGCATAATGACATCCGAATTGAGCAGTCAGGCTTGCAGTTTAGGACCTCTATGCGAAAGCAGGAGGACCCGACAACCTGGGGGCTGGCCCTAAAGAACGGGTGCCCGTTCCATGGGGTGGTCCGGAGCCTGTGTGGCCGATTAGCCTGGTTCCGTACCTGAAATCCTGCGCACTCCACCACTCCGTGACGGGTGCCCTAGTATTTGGAGCTATAAGTCCTGTGGGTCCGACAACCTGGGGTCCAGAACTAGAGAAGAGACACTTGTCTCCTGGGGTGGTCCGGAGCCGTGTAGCCGCTTAGCCTGGTCCTGTACCGTGGGCCTGCATAATCCACCACTCTGTGACGGGTGTCCTAGTACCTAGAACCACCATCCAGGGGGTCCGAACACACAACTTGGCTCCCCTAGACTAAACCCTGCAAGTTCCGAGCATGTATCAAAGGATGGCTAGTGCCAGATGACGGGTCCCACGTGTGTATTACTAATGCTCCTTAGCTAAAGTTGTGTACGGATCCAGGTCTCGACGAGGCTGTCTCTTAAGAGTCGTCAACAACTCTTTCATACACGCTGGTATCCAACCTCGACACACCGAGCCTGCATCCCAGGCGGGGGGCCAGGCACCAGGAAGAGTCGACAATGTAACATCGCACACAACAAGAACGAGCGATACACAGATAAGTATTAAATACTGTTTAAATAAATAATACTTAGGAGTACCTCACAAAAACAGGAAAAAGCCTAGGGGCCGGTTCTAAAGAACGGGAGCCCGTTCCATGGGGTGGTCCGAAGCCTGTGTGGCCAGTTAGCCTGGTTCCATACCCGAAATCCTGCACACTCCACCACTTCGTGACGGGTACCCTAGTATTTGGAACTATAAGTCATGTGGATCCGACAAACTGGGGTCTGGAACTAGAGAAGAGACGCTTGTCTCCTGGGGTGGTCCGGAGCCTTGTAGCCGCTCAGCCTGGTCCCATACCGTGAGCCTGCACACTCCACCACTCTGCGGCAGGTGTCCTAGTACCTAGAACCACCATCTAGGGGGTCCGGACACACAACTTGGCTCCCCAGGCTAAAATCCTGCGTGCATATGTTATTACATTCTGCTTTCAAGCAAACATATGTTATTACATTCCCTTACAAGCGGGGCCCTAGCTCCATTTCTACCGGAATGAACTGCACTGCACCAGAAGGAGTCGCGCTGGAAGCTGGCTCCGGGCAGCCTTACCGATGGCGGCCACCACCTCAGCACCGACGGTTCACCGGCGACAGCGACCACCTCTGCACCAGCAGCGACACCCACCTCCGCTCCGAGCGGCTTGCCAGCGGCGGTGACCACCTCAGGGTGTGCGCCATCGCGAGGAGGTCCTCGCCCCCGTCCTCCTACGGGGGGCGACAACGAGGCCATTAAAGCCAAAGAGTCGGGGACTCGGCGGCAGGTGGCTTTGGTGGTCTCACTAGCGGAGGAAACCACCTCTGCAACGGGTAGCCTCACCAGCGGCGGCGACCACCTCAGCATCGACGACAGCGGCCACCTCTGCACCGGTGGACGGCGGCTGCCTCAGCACGCACAAAGGGGTCCTCGCTCCCGTCCTCCCACGGGAGTGAGGACAAGACCATCCAAGAACGCGGCCACCACCCCTGCGGCGTACAGCGTCTTGTATGACCCCCAGTGCGGAAGGCGAACAGGAGAAGCCGTGGATGTGGCAAACCCGCGCACGGCGCGACCGTCGCCCGTGCGGTGGACGGATAGCCACGCCCCGGCCAGACGGCAGGAGGCAGCGTCGGAGGCGGCACCAAAGCCATCCAGCCCAAAGGGCCAGACACGCTGCAGCTGACGGCCTACAGCCAGCCGGCCCCATGTAGCCGAGGTTCGCCCCCTCCGCAAGGATGGTGAACATCCTTCTCCTCCAAACGCTGGAGGAAGAAGCGGGTCACTGGCCCATGCGGAGGGCAAGGCTCTGACTCAGCTCTCCTTCCACCATAGCAAGGATGATGAACATCCTTGAAGCTGAGGGTTGGGGGAGGCCACAGCCCGGCTTGCTTCTCCCCACCACGAGGCTGGTGGTCATCCTTCTGGATGACCACTGGCGGGGGACTGCAGCCGGGCTGCATGATGAAAATCCTTGAAGCCGAGCGATAGCTGAAGAGCGCCAACCTCCACGAGGTTGTGCTCCTCCAACGGCAACAAGAAGTAGACAAGATCGATAGCCCCACTATGCAGGAAACAAAGAGCGCGGGCTCTCTGACGGTGAGGTCACCGGAGGGGATGGCCCTGACGTGGATCCCTCCAGCGAACACCGGCGCGCTCCATCCAGAGGCCCGGGAGGCGGAAGGGCGCGAAGGATGCAAGAGGAGCAAGGCATGGCTACTGCCCGGGAGATCGATCCCTTTTTAAAGGTAGGTTTCCCCTCTCGTGCCCTGGAGCATCACGGGCAGAGTCCCCCTCGATGTGCACTGAGGATCCCACCCTATGACACGGGGGCCACGCCCCACGCGTCATATAGGCTGACACGAAGCATGAAGGAGGCAAACCACCACACAAGGAGCACGCAACCGCCCCGTGGTTATGCGCCCCTTCATTTTCGGAGTAACCAACCGTCAGGAAGACGAACCGCCGCACAAGGAGCATGCAACCGCCCCACGGTTATGCGCCCTTCATCTCCACCGAAACCAACGGTCGAGAAGGCGAACCGCCGCTCGGGAAGTGTACAACCGCCCCGCGGTTGTGTGCCCACTTAGCTTCGCTGCAACCGGTGGTCCAACACGGGGGCCCAGGCCCACATGTCATGTAACCGGCGCGCCGGTTACTGGGTGCAGAAAAATCGCATCGCCGCTCGCGCCAATGCCACGCCTCCTTGGGGCCGTTGCGGAAGACTGAAAAGATAAGTTTTCAGAACCATTGCGATGACTCGAGGCACCCCGCGCATGACCCAACAGTGACATTAAGTATGAAGGTCACAGGCCATTCAACCGTGGGAATAGGCGTGGCAGCCGGCGTGACCATAGGCGGGCCAGCACTAATCGCATCGATGGACGCGCAACAGCAGCAGGCCAACCGCCAATCAGACTCTGGCCCAACCTGCATGCTCACATCCTCCCCTTAGGCGGGTCCGGGGGCCACTGTCGGTACCCCGAGTCAGGGGTACCCACTACTACAGTATAAAGACACCGCACAGAGAATGGTACCCCGACCCCACCGCATGGGCAGGTTCAGGGGTACCACGTGGCAAGGAAAGATAATACACCCCAGGGTGCATTATTGGGTCCGGCACCCGTGGAGGAGCACCAGACCCCTGTACGCACAGCTCGAGCCTATGATTACAGTCCAGGACTCCCAGGAAGGTATGCCAGGTCCCTCCGTTGGGCCCCAGGTCCCTCCGAGTAAGGTCCAGACCACAACAAGGACCTGGGATGGGGGGAACCCCAACATGAGTAAGGGTCCAGCGCTGGCACGTGTCCAGGCCTTGCCCTACGCTCCTCGCTCAGGCAGAGGCCCGCTGCTGCCGCGTGGCTTGTAGCCCGTGACATAAGCCAACGGGCGAAGCCTGACGTAAAGCCCCTAATGCCTCGCAGTCTCTACATTCAATGTGGAAAGGACACGCCGCCTGCCACCACGCTGACAGACGATGTGCCCTCACAGCATTTAATGCATCTTATCCACTCCGTTGGCATACAGCGTCAGGGTAACCTTGCAGGCGGCGCGCCTGTCAGGTCTGTTACCAAACAGTGCGCCCGTGCTATGCGGCGCACTATGGATATCGACCCTTGTACAAGAAGCTTCCCCGGCACGCCAAGGATACGCAGATCTCCGGCGTCATGGCATGGGAAGATTGCCCCAGCAGCGAACATTAGTAGCTCCAAGTGCTATATACATTTTGTCCCTGGGCCCACATGTCGGGGCTCAGTACCTTTTTGCATGCCCCCTTTAGCTATAAAAGGGGAGGCATGCAACGTTACAACAAAAGTTCACTCAAACTCTCAAGCTTCCACAGCAATCCAACACACAGTGGAGTAGGGTATTACGCTCCGGAGGCTCGAACCACTCTAAACCCTCGCGTGTTCTTGTGTTCGTCCATCCATCTCGCATAACAGGCAAAACGCTTAGGCCCCTCCTCATCTTAGGATATAGGGCGGGTGCACTCCGCCACCCGGCCGGAGATTTTCCTCTCCGACAGATGTGTTTTCAAAAATACATGGCCAGTGGTGTTTGAGACACTGAATCATGGCCAGTGGTGTTTGAGACACTGAATGTTTTGAAAAATATGTTATTAATAGCAAAACACAACTGCAAAATACATGGCCAGTGGTGTTTGAGACACTGAATCATACTATTTCCCACGGTCAGGCAACAAGTAACACCAGTTGTTTGGCAGAACATTATTATTATGTTGAGTAATGTTAATCAATATTTCAACTGCCTATTGCCAATACTAGCTGGTTCCGAGCCTATTTACCATCAATTTTGTAACACCCCTGGTGTTACTATAACTAAAACTTGAGCATGACATCATCGCATTGGCATTGCATATGTTTGATACACCTAGAGTGCATTCACTAGGCAAAAATTTCGAACAAGTTGTATTGTTTTAAGTGTTTTTGCAAATAGCACCCTGGATGGGAAACTTAACCCTAAATAGGGAGTAAGGGGGTAAAACTTAACCCAAGAAAGAAAACCTAAAAACTTTAGGGAAATAGTCATAAAATATCCCCAAAAACAAAGTGAAGTCACATTTATACCCCTGGGATACCAGAAACCCTAATTGAAACCCTGGAAAACCCTAAAACCAAACCCTAGGGGCTTATGTGCAAAATTAGTCCACTTTTGGGCTAAAGTGCAAAAACCAAGCCAAATAAGTTTCTTAAGTCCCTTGGTTCCCAAATGGGTGGACTTGAAAGCCAAACCCTAAGTTTTGGACTTAAATGCAAAATGGACCTCATTTGAGTTCTATACTAAGTCTGAAATTTCATTGATATTGGCTCAACTTTAGAGCTCTACATCTTCCAAATTATTGAGAATTTGTCCTAAGTCACCACATCAAAGTTGAAGACTAAACATAGGAGAACAACTTTGTTTAAGGATTCAAGCCATGATCTTATGAGAAATTTGGAGAAAAACCCAAGCAAAGATGGACTGTCAGACTGATTCAGTCTGAAATACAGATTAACAGTGCTGTGAGATCAACTTTGAGCTCGATTTTGATAGGGATCCAGTGACTTTTTGTGAGTACTCATTATAGCAAAGATATAGATGGATGATAGCACTACAACTTTGCTGCAGATCATTGGGCATGTTGCCATGAAAAATTGGGAGCAAATCGAGCCTAAACCATGGCTGTCAGGTTGACTGAATACTGCAGCCCATGGTACAGTGACCATTGAGGATCAGATCGCCAGCCCCAGAAAAGATCTCACCGGCGGTGGCTTTCCGCCATGATTCACGTCGCCGGTGTCATGATTCGTGCTCTGGGTGAGTGGATAACGTCGTGCGATAGAAGCCCCTCGCCGACGGTGAGCTGGAAGTCACTCCGGTGACATCACCGTGGCTCTCTCTCCCCCTTTGCGGCTGAGCGGATTAACACGCCGTCGACCGTCGCCTCCCGGCCGTGCGCCGTGTGGCTCAACCCTTCCACCGCGTCGCTGTAACCCTCTACTGCTGTCAAATCAACGCCGTTGAGGTTGCCACGGCGTAGGACACTAATTCGCGTGCGCCAGTGTTCTTCTCCACCTCCGACCGCCGCGCGTCTTGCTTGAAATTCGCGGCCACCGCCCGCTAGCTCTATAAATTGAGCGTACCCCCAGCTCCGGTATGCATCCAAGCACCTATTGCACCCACCTGCATCCCGAAACCCCCACCAGAGAACACGAATTTGGGATTTTCCCCAAATCGGTTGAAGAACACAGTGAAACGAGCCTCACCGTCGCCAGCCATACTCCGGTTAGCTCCTCCCCTCTGCTTCCTTGTTTAAGCATTCTTATGCGTCTACGATGCTTGCCGAGCCACTGAATTGAACTAAGAGCCCTCTGGTCGCCGGGAACATGACTGTATAGCTGCCATGATCACGGCCACCGTGGCCAGAGCTACGTAGTTGGTCTTAGTTGCAATTAGGTTGGGGGAAATGGTCAGGGTAGCCCCGATGTCATGTCTGCCGCTCGGAGAACCCAGCCGTTGTCCCGTTCGGCCGATACAGGTGCTCGCCGGAGCACGGCCGCGCGTGAACGCCGTCGGGGACCTCCCTCTGCGAAGAATTAGAACTGCAGGGGTTTCCTTGCAATCTGTCAGCGACACAGTGCAATAGTAAAGAAGCTTGTTTTTCCATTAGCCAAACCCCGAGGCCCTTTCTGCAAAGTTGCCAGAGCACGGGCGCGCGCGCGCTTTCCCCTCTGGACTGGGCCGTCTGGGCTGGTTTCAGCCCATTACTATTGAAGCTTTTTCCTTTTTCTTTTTCCACAGAGCTTTAGAAATCTGTTAAAAATGGTAGAAAAATGGTAAAATTGTGAAACCAATTTTCCTAGGCTTGTTATTTTCCCTAGTATTTAGTAAAAATAGTTTTGTGATTTTTAGTGAAAATAAGAAATTTTAGGGTATTTAAAGTGGTTAAAAGTAATAGTTATGGATTTTTAGAAAATAAGTAATAAGCCCAAAAATGCCCAAACTTTTTATGGGCACTTAAACCAATATTTAGGAGCCTTGGGTAGAATTTGGGTTGATTTGGACCTTGTTTCTCACTGAACCCAAAACCACCCCCCCTGCCCTATGAACTCCTTTACTGACTCCGGAAACCCTAGGTTCTCGGAGTACCGTGAAGGAAATTTGTACTCAAGACTTAGATAATAAGTTTATATTATCTTTGCATCCTCATGAGCATCCCATGGCATCCATTCTTATGCATATATATGGTTATGTTAGAACACGAAGAAGAAGAAGTCACTGAAGACAGGACACCACCACCCTCAGATCCTCAAGCAGGCAACTACTTTTACTTCGATATTTATGGATCCGAGTAGGACTCACCTGATAACAAAGGCAAGCCCCGGTGCATTTGCCACCTCCCTTGATGTTTTTAAAATCTTTCTCACTTGCTTGCTGCATTAGGTGATAGGAGTTGATTAAACAATTCCTGCATTATCTTCCTTGATCTTGATTACCCTCCTTGAAACCCTGTTTTACAAAAAGGTTTTACTATGCTTAGTATTGCTTAGAAAAACAAAAGGATTTGTTTTACAAAAGATGTTTGGCAAAGTGGGAGGGTTGTTTTCGAAAATAAAATTTGATGGTGAATCCATCATGGCCATGATGGGTTCAACATCGGAAAAGATGTACCTCTGCCAGGTACCAAGTTTTTGGGATTAAATGATTAAGCTGAGACCGGGCGGGTGACTTGCACGAGAAAAGAGTCTCGGTGTAGTGTCTCCGTCTGAGTCGATTAAGGACCGTCTCGATGTAGGCTTGATGATCGAGGACCCTTTAACTGGTCACATGCCTCGTCATGGGTAAGCCTTGCCTCGGGCAGACTAAGGCCGGAATAAGATAACACGAAATGGGCGTGGAGCGGTGGCGAGAGTAGCGTGTACCCTCCGTGGCAAGAGGCTGGACGGTGGTGTATCTGTGCTCTCGGTTTGCGTGAACCTGATCCGGTCTTAAGAACCCCGGTGGCGGGTTGACATATGCAAGGGTTAAGTGCTACATATGTCGTGTGATTGGAGATCCTCAGCTGAGTATAATCGATTCAGATCGCCGTACCTTCGAGGTTATGAAGACTTGGTCACTGCCCTACACGTAGCATTCCACTAAAGATGATGGGTTTTTGTTAAGAAACTGGCTAGTGCAGGACCAGTGATTGAACTAGGGTAGAAAGAACTCTAGTTGCAGGTAATTGAACCTAACTTGACAAATAAAATTGGATTTTTAAGGATCCACTTTAGTAAGCATTTCTGCAAAACAGAGTCTTTGATTATTGAAAAAGCCTTACCTTGACTCCCATATAACCAGCATACCCTTGAGAGTCTTTTCTTTAGTCGGGTAAGTCTTGCTGAGTAATTCCATACTCAGGGTTTATCCCTTTGTTGTTTTTAGGTGAGGAAGTAGCAGATTTCTGCTGCTTTTGTGCCAGGGTGGTTTCTAAAGAAGAAAAACAAGACTGAAGTACGGGAGGACTTGGTCCTCCACATAGGATCTTTTGCTTAAAACTTCTCGGGAGGGGTTTTTGCCTCCCTTGGTTTGTATAATATTACTACTCAGCACTCGCTCTTAGTTCTGGTCTGTAATAAATCAACTTGAGCTTGCTTTTAAATAAAGGTGAATTATGTAATCGCTTCCGCAATTCTTTATCTCCGATGTTCTGTAATGTCTGCAAGACGGGTGAATCGTTCCTGGTAAGGTAAGGAAAGATACCGAACTTGTCAAGTAATTCAGGGGCACCTACAGGGTTGTCTGAAGTCCGTTGGACAAGGACAACTGTAGGTGGGCCTAATTACTTGGGAGGTTCCGTCACAAATTTACCAACTAGCCGACGGTATACATCAAATTTTCAACTACGTTTTTTAAGGAACCATATGTTTTATGTAGACCATGGATTCGGAGAACGCAAAGCTCTGAAGAGCACTCACTCATTTAATCAGAGTAGTGGAGCAGCGTTGTGCCGACATCGTCGATGTCGTCCACGGTGCCTTCCTACCAGTTAGCACACCAGTCGTCAATGAAATGAATCGTGCTTTAGTTCAGATCGAGGACCTCGCGAAGTACCTTGATCAACTTGCACTGGAAAAAGACTGGGAGATGGAACACATGGCCCCTTCAGAAATTGCTCAATCATCAGAAACAGAGGATGAGCTTCTGATTGACTATGACTCAGAGTTGAACACTGATGATATCATCGGCTACGACGGCGGATGTGACTACTCCACCGATGACACCTATCCCTACTAGATTACCATGCACCTAAATGAAGTGCTCGGTGCAACGAAATATGTTTTAGGTTTATGTAAGTTGTAGTAGTCTTTTGTATGTGAACAAAACACTAAGGTTATGTGCCACAAGTTCCTGGTATCGTTGATGTGATGTTTATGTTCACATGCTATGTTCAATGTTATCAACTTTGCAATATTTCTAGTATTCAGCACTTGTGACTTTGTTGTGGTTGTCCTGTTTAATGTGTCATGGTTTCTATTTATTTGAAATGGTTGGCTCAATGTACTACACTTATTCATTTTCATGTCTTATTCTTTGATGTGCCTACCTTAAATCTACAGCATGGGTACGGACTGGAACCAAGTAATGGCACAATATGGCAGTTTCCTATCCGAGGAAGATGGCACTCAGTTTCAGAATAGTGGTTTTGCTTCTCAGCCTGATATACCAGCCCAGGGGTCACCAGCAGCACCTGCAGTGAAGAAGGGTCCTCAACGCACAAAGCTATCAAATTTCACATCGGAGGAGGATATGAGGGTTTGTCAAGCTTGGTTGGCTGTCAGTTGTGACCCCATAGTAAACACTGGTCAGAAGCGTCAAGGTTTTTGGAATTGGATTACAGAGGCATACAACTCTCGTAGAGGATCAATACCAGAGAGGCTACCAAATCTCTGATGAGCAGGTGGGACAGTATCAAAACTCAATGTTCTACCTTTGTTGGATACATGACGGCTATGCTTCGACAAAACCCAAGTGGCCTGATTGATGTAGATAAGGTATGTGTATGTACTTATGCATATGTTCTTCAATGTACTTAACAACACCCCAGTGGTCTTAATAATACATATTTTGTTTTGTAGACTTCTCTTGCAGCTACTCGGTTTGCTGCTGTTGAAAAGAAGCCCTTCCATTTCATACATTGTTGGGCAATATTGAAGGATCAACCAAAATGGATGGACCAGCACATGGGTAACCAAAATCCTCCACCCAACCCATTAGGTACCCAATCAAATACTATTGACTTAGATGGTGCTGAAGACTCAGCTCCATCAAGCTTTACTTCGAAGAGGCCGCTTGGTCGTGATTCATCCAAGGAAAAGGCAAAGAAGTAAAGATCTGAGAACACATCATCCACTGATTCAAAGTACCTAACACGGATGGGTGAGCTTTCTTTGGAACTATTATCTGTCTACAAATCAGTAGCTTCAACTGAGGAAAAAAAGTTGGAGTCCATGAATAGACATGAGAGGCAGGAACTCATCTTGGAGAGGAAGAAGCTCAACTTGGAGAAACTTAAGATGGAATGACAAAAGGTCAAGGAGGACATGGAATAGGAGGTTATGATATTGAGCATGGATTTGAGTAAATGTAACCCCCTACTTCGACAGTACTACAAGGCTAAACAACAGGAGATACTGGCAAGGGTTATTGGAACGTCATCGTCAAGCAAGTGAACGTTCAGCAAGTCATGGTAGTGGTTGAGGAAGTAATGTAATTTGTTTTCGAGAAAAACTTTATGTTTCTGCACTAGCGAACTTCACAATTTTCTGTTGTGTGATGTTTGAACTCTGTCATGTTGGTTAATAATAGTAGACTTGTTATTTCATTCGTGGATTACACCATCACACATTCCAAAAGCACAAATTACAAGAACTTGTTATGTTTCCAGTACACATAGTAGCTTGGGAGAAACATAAACCATGACATGACACATTACACATGACACTACGACATTTAATAAAATGTCATCATTTTATTGTTGATGCAAACATAAACTTCATACTTAAGCAGCTCTAGATCCAAGCCGCGCCCAGTGGTGGTGGATTAGATCAACCAGAAACTAAGTATATTTCACTAGATCATGTAGTTGGTCGTACCTATTGTTGATGTACTCATTGCGCTCGGACATGGAACCATGAGTAGTGTCCGCCAAAACACTGATGTTGTCGAAGCTTGTGTTCAAAGACGAAGGACCTTCATCTTCTACGATCATGTTGTGCAAGATGATGCAAGTTTTCATTATATCTCCAATGTGTTGTGGAGACCAACCATATGCAGGACCACGCACTACGGCCCATCGCTTCTGTAGTACTCCAAAAGTTCGTTCAATGTCTTTTCTAGCGGACCCTTGAATAGTGGCGAAGTGTTGGGTCCTAACATCATACGGATGATGGATTGTCTTGACAAACGCTAGCCAGTCTGGATAAATACCATCTGCTAGGTAATATCCCATGTTGTACGTGTGTCCATTGATGGAGAAAGTCACTGGTGGACTATCACCTGTAAGATGCGAATTGAACATGTTTGAACGCTAAAGAACATTGATGTCGTTACAGCTACCAGGCATGCCAAAGTATGCATGCCAAATCCATAGGTCATATGAGGCAACTGCTTTGAGGATCATTGTAGGATGTTTACCGCGACCGATAAACATCCCCTTCCATGCAGTTGGGCAGTTACGCCACTCCCAATGCATGCAATCCACACTACCAAGCATACCAGGAAAGCCACGTGACTCTCCAACTTGGAGGAGCCTAGCGATATCAGCAGGAGTAGGTTTCCTGAGATAGTACCCCCCCCCAAAGCAGTTTGGATGGCGGTGCAAAAGTGTTCCAAAGCCTCATGTGTCGTAGATTCACAAATGTGTACGTATTCATCAACGGCATCCGCAGGAACACCGTATGCAAGGATACGAACAGCAGCAACAACTTTCTGAAGAGCAGATAGACCTAGCTCACCGGCACAGTTTGGTCGCTGAACGAAGTAGGGATCGACTTGTTGCACAGTAAGAACGAGGCGCTCAAACACATGGCGACGCATGCGAAACCTATATTGCAAAATATAGTGATTACAAGTGTGAACCACGTACTATGGACGTGAATAGGGGCGTACGAAAAAATATACCTCCTCTAGAATTGAGCATCCGTGTAAACCGGTTGCGTGCAAAATAGTCGGCTCAGATTCGTGCATCACCACTCATATGGTCATGATGGATTCAAACACGATCGGGAACGAAACCAGCATACCGACGCTCGTTGCGTGCACGACGCCTAAGTTGTCGGTACGTCGCAACCTCCAACTCATGTTCTTCATCTTCCATGTCTTGCGCCATCCTAAGAAAAATAGTGGAATCTACGTTTCCCGTGGCCAGTCACCCTGCAATTATTCTTTTTGATTCTGGTGCTTCGCATACCTTCATTAGCAAGAAATTTGTGGAGCAACATCACATTTCATGCCATGAATCAAGAGAGGGATTTAAAATTCATTCACCTGGGGGACACATTTTTACTAGAGAAGTGGCCTATGAAGTGCCAGTAACAATGACCGGACGGAACTTTCCTGCTAACATGATTGTTCTGAAAGGCCAGGATATAGATGTAATTTTGGGTATGAATTGGTTAACCCAACACAAGGCAATCCTCAACACTAAACTCAGAACTATCAGGTTGAGCTATAATCAAGAAGAAATTCTTTTGTCTCTCCCCGAAACCAATCGAGCCAAAGCTTCTGGTAGAATATTTGAAGCCATTGTACCGGAGATCAAGAACATTCCGGTAGTATGTGAGTTTCCAGATATATTTCCGGAAGATTTGCCTGGACTGCCCCCTGAAAGAGATGTAGAATTCGTAATTGAGCTAAAGCCCGGTACGGCTCCTATCTCCCGAAGATCGTACCGTATGCCCCCTAATGAGTT
This sequence comes from Zea luxurians, assembly GCA_029449295.1. Lineage (NCBI taxonomy): Eukaryota > Viridiplantae > Streptophyta > Magnoliopsida > Poales > Poaceae > Zea > Zea luxurians. The sequence continues at coordinate 22,128,589 of JAOPSE010000004.1, forward strand.
GGCGGAATTGAAGATTCAATTACAAGATCTACTGGATAAGGGATTCATCCGGCCAAGCTCGTCCCCATGGGGTTGCCCCGCCATTTTTGTTAAGAAGAAGGATCAAACCTTGCGGATGTGCGTGGATTATCGACCCCTGAATGAGGTCACCATCAAGAATAAGTACCCTCTTCCAAGGATCGACATCTTATTTGATCAACTGACTGGGGCGAGGGTATTTTCCAAAATTGATCTCAGGTCGGGCTATCACCAAATCCGTATTCGGTCCGAGGATATACCGAAGACCGCATTTACTACGCGGTATGGATTGTTTGAATACTTGGTAATGTCTTTCGGGCTCACCAATGCTCCTGCCCACTTCACCTATTTGATGAACTCGGTGTTCATGCCCGAGTTGGACAAGTTCATGGTGGTCTTCATCGACGATATTTTGATATACTCTAAAAATGAAGAGGAGCATGCTCAGCATCTACGGATTGTATTGACGCGCCTGAGGGAACATCAGCTGTATGCCAAGTTCAGCAAGTGCGCGTTCTGGCTGGAGGAAATTCAATTTTTGGGGCACGTGTTATCGGCTAAAGGAATTGCGGTAGATCCTAGCAAAGTCAAAGATATTCTGGAGTGGAAACCCCCAACCACTGTTCATCAAGTCCGGAGTTTTCTTGGACTAGCTGGATATTATCGCAGATTCATACCCGATTTTTCTAAGCTTGTGAAGCCAATCACAAGTTTATTGAAGAATGACATTAAGTTCAATTGGTCTTCTAAGTGTAATGAAGCCTTTGAGCAATTGAAGACATTATTAACCACTGCTCCGGTACTGGCTCAACCGGACATCACTAAGCCTTTCGATGTATATTGTGATGCATCTGGCAGTGGGCTCGGCTGTGTGCTGATGCAAGAGGGCCGAGTAATTGCATATGCTTCAAGGCAGTTGCGCCGGCATGAGGGGCATTATCCAACTCATGATCTGGAGCTAGCTGCTGTGGTTCATGCCCTGAAAATATGGCGTCATTATCTGCTGGGAAATATCTGTCACATATATATAGATCATAAAAGTTTGAAGTACATCTTCACCCAGTTAGAATTAAATATGAGGCAAAGACGATGGCTTGAGCTCATTAAGGACTATGAACTAGAGATCCATTATCACCCAGGCAAGGCCAATGTGGTGGCAGATGCATTGAGTCGTAAGACTTCCTGCCACTGTCTTATGGCGAAGACCTCCGAGAACACCTTATGCCAAGAAATGGAGAAGCTAAACCTGGGGATAATCCAACAAGGGACTCTGAATTAGCTAAAGCTTGAGTCAACCATTTTGCAAAGGATAATTGATGCTCAAAAGGATAATCTGGGTATGAAGCACATACGAGAGAAGATAAGGGCTGGAACAGCCAAATGTTTCAAGGAAGATGATCAAGGTGTGTTATGGTTTAACAACCGCATAGTAGTGCCAAAGAATGAAGAACTCCGCCAGCAAATCTTAGATGAAGCGCATCTTAGTCGCTATTCTATTCATCCGGGAAGCACTAAGATGTACCATGATCTAAAGCAGTACTACTGGTGGACGAAGATGAAAATTGAAATTGCACGCTATGTGGCTAAGTGTGACACTTGCAGACGTGTCAAGGCCATACACATGAAAACTGCCGGTCCAATGCAGTCATTACCAATACCAACATGGAAATGGGAAGACATAAGCATGGACTTCATTGTGGGATTGCCCAGGACCGCAAAAGGATATGACTCTATTTGGGTTATCATTGATCGACTTACCAAGATCGCCCACTTCCTCCCTGTCAAAGTAAAATATCCCGTCATTACCTATGCGGAGTTGCACATCGCCCGTATTCTCAGTTTGCATGGTGTTCCAAAGACTATAGTGTCGGATCGTGGACCACAATTTGTATCTAAATTCTGGGAAGAACTTCATAAATTCCTGGGTACTAAACTGCTCCACAGTTCGGCCTATCATCCTCAAACCAGTGGACAAACTGAGAGAGTGAATCAGATACTTGAAGATATGCTGCGGGCATGTGTCCTGGATTTCTCACAGAAATGGGATGAATGTTTACCTTTGGCGGAGTTTTCATATAATAATAGCTATCAAGACAGTATCCAGATGGCACCCTTTGAAGCTTTATATGGACGACGGTGTCGGACTCCGCTAAACTGGTCTGAACCTGGTGAGAGGTGCTTCTTTAGACCTGATCTAGTGAAAGAAACTGAGGATAAGGTTCAGAAAATTATTCATAATCTAAAGAAAGCACAAGCTCGTCAAAAGAGTTATGCAGACAAACGGCGAATGCCCTTATACTTCTTAGAAGGAGACTACGTCTACTTAAAGGTTTCACCAATGAAGGGAGTATCGCGTTTCGGGGTAAAGGGAAAACTTGCACCCAGGTACATTGGTCCATTTCCTATTCTTCAAAGATATGGGCCAGTGGCGTATCGACTTCAACTTCCCGAAACATTGTCTGTTGTACATAATGTGTTCCATGTATCGCAATTGAAGAAGTGTCTTCGGGTTCCCGATCGAACCATGGAAGTGACAGATGTTGTCCTGGAACCAGACTTAACATACTCGGAACATCCTATTCGAGTTCTGGATCAAAAGGACAGGGTTACCTGAAGAAAGACTCTCAAGTTCTACAAGGTACAATGGAACCAGCATTCTGAGGAAGAGGCTACGTGGGAAACTCAAGACTACTTGAATAAGAATTTCCCAGGCTTTCTAGCCTCATGTAATTTGTAAAGTGTATATAGTTATTGCAATAAAGGAATAAACCCCCACACCACCCTGCCTTGTACCAAAAATAAGGAAATAAAAATGTGACACATTTCCTTTTCCATTACTCACCCTAGGACTTTAAATCTCGGGACGAGATTCTTTTATGGGGGGAAGGATGTAACACCCCTGGTGTTACTATAACTAAAACTTGAGCATGACATCATCGCATTGGCATTGCATATGTTTGATACACCTAGAGTGCATTCACTAGGCAAAAATTTCGAACAAGTTGTATTGTTTTAAGTGTTTTTGCAAATAGCACCCTGGATGGGAAACTTAACCCTAAATAGGGAGTAAGGGGGTAAAACTTAACCCAAGAAAGAAAACCTAAAAACTTTAGGGAAAGAGTCATAAAATATCCCCAAAAACAAAGTGAAGTCACATTTATACCCCTGGGATACCAGAAACCCTAATTGAAACCCTGGAAAAACCCTAAAACCAAACCCTAGGGGCTTATGTGCAAAATTAGTCCACTTTTGGGCTAAAGTGCAAAAACCAAGCCAAATAAGTTTCTTAAGTCCCTTGGTTCCCAAATGGGTGGACTTGAAAGCCAAACCCTAAGTTTTGGACTTAAATGCAAAATGGACCTCATTTGAGTTCTATACTAAGTCTGAAATTTCATTGATATTGGCTCAACTTTAGAGCTCTACATCTTCCAAATTATTGAGAATTTGTCCTAAGTCACCACATCAAAGTTGAAGACTAAACATAGGAGAACAACTTTGTTTAAGGATTCAAGCCATGATCTTATGAGAAATTTGGAGAAAAACCCAAGCAAAGATGGACTGTCAAACTGATTCAGTCTGAAATACAGATTAACAGTGCTGTGAGATCAACTTTGAGCTCGATTTTGATAGGGATCCAGTGACTTTTTGTGAGTACTCATTATAGCAAAGATATAGATGGATGATAGCACTACAACTTTGCTGCAGATCATTGGGCATGTTGCCATGAAAAATTGGGAGCAAATCGAGCCTAAACCATGGCTGTCAGGTTGACTGAATACTGCAGCCCATGGTACAGTGACCATTGAGGATCAGATCACCAGCCCCAGAAAAGATCTCACCGGCGGTGGCTTTCCGCCATCATTCACGTTGCCGGCGTCATGATTCGTGCTCTGGGTGAGTGGATAACGTCATGCGATAGAAGCCCCTCGCCGACGGTGAGCTGGAAGTCACTCCGGTGACATCACCGTGGCTCTCTCTCCCCCTTTGCGGCTGAGCGGATTAACACACCGTCGACCGTCGCCTCCCGGCCGTGCGCCGCGTGGCTCAACCCTTCCACCGCGTCGCTGTAACCCACTACTTGTGTCAAATCAACGCCGGTGAGGTTGCCACGGCGTAGGACACTAATTCGCGTGCGCCAGTGTTCTTCTCCACCTCCGACCGCCGCGCGTCTTGCTTGAAATTCGCGGCCACCGCCCGCTAGCTCTATAAATTGAGCGTACCCCCAGCTCCGGTATGCATCCAAGCACCTATTGCACCCACCTGCATCCCGAAACCCCCACCAGAGAACACGAATTTGGGATTTTCCCCAAATCGGTTGAAGAACACAGTGAAACGAGCCTCACCGTCGCCAGCCATACTCCGGTTAGCTCCTCCCCTCTGCTTCCTTGTTTAAGCATTCTTATGCGTCTACGATGCTTGCCGAGCCACTGAATTGAACTAAGAGCCCTCTGGTCGCCGGGAACACGACCGTATAGCCGCCATGATCACGGCCACCGTGGCCAGAGCTACGTAGTTGGTCTTAGTTGCAATTAGGTTGGGGGAAATGGTCAGGGTAGCCCCGATTTCATGTCTGCCGCTCGGAGAACCCAGCCGTTGTCCCGTTCGGCCGGTATAGGTGCTCGCCGGAGCACGGCCGCGCGTGAATGCCGTCGGGGACCTCCCTCTGCGAAGAATTAGAACTGCAGGGGTTTCCTTGCAATCTGTCAGCGACACAGTGCAATAGTAAAGAAGCTTCTTTTTCCATTAGCCAAACCCCGAGGCCCTTTCTGCAAAGTTGCCAGAGCACGGGCGCGCGCGTGCGCTTTCCCCTCTGGACTGGGCCGTCTGGGCTGGTTTCAGCCCATTACTATTGAAGCTTTTTCCTTTTTCTTTTTCCACAGAGCTTTAGAAATCTGTTAAAAATGGTAGAAAAATGGTAAAATTGTGAAACTAATTTTCCTAGGCTTGTTATTTTCCCTAGTATTTAGTAAAAATAGTTTTGTGATTTTTAGTGGAAATAAGAAATTTTAGGGTATTTAAAGTGGTTAAAAGTAATAGTTATGGATTTTTAGAAAATAAGTAATAATCCCAAAAATGCCCAAACTTTTTATGGGCACTTAAACCAATATTTAGGAGCCTTGGGTAGAATTTGGGTTGATTTGGACCTTGTTTGATCACTGAACCTAAAACCACCACCCCTGCCCTATGAACTCCTTTACTGACTCCGGAAACCCTAGGTTCTCGGAGTACCGTGAAGGAAAGTTGTACTCAAGACTTAGATAATAAGTTTATATTATCTTTGCATCCTCATGAGCATCCCATGGCATCCATTCTTATGCATATATATGGTTATGTTATTACACGAAGAAGAAGAAGTCACTGAAGACAGGACACCACCACCCTCAGATCCTCAAGCAGGCAACTGCTTTTACTTCGATATTTGTGGATCCGAGCAGGACTCACCTGATAACAAAGGCAAGCCCCGGTGCATTTGCCACCTCCCTTGATGTTTTTAAAATCTTTCTCACTTGCTTGCTGCATTAGGTGATAGGAGTTGATTAAACAATTCCTGCATTATCTTCCTTGATCTTGATTACCCTCCTTGAAACCCTGTTTTACAAAAAGGTTTTACTATGCTTAGTATTGCTTAGAAAAACAAAAGGATTTGTTTTACAAAAGATGTTTGGCAAAGTGGGAGGGTTGTTTTCGAAAATAAAATTTGATGGTGAATCCATCATGGCCATGATGGGTTCAACATCGGAAAAGATGTACCTCTGCCAGGTACCAAGTTTTTGGGATTAAATGATTAAGCTGAGACCGGGCGGGTGACTTGCACGAGAAGAGAGTCTCGGTGTAGTGTCTCCGTTTGAGTCGATTAAGGACCGTCTCGATGTAGGCTTGATGATCGAGGACCCTTTAACTGGTCACATGCCTCGTCATGGGTAAGCCTTGCCTCGGGCAGACTAAGGCCGGAATAAGATAACACGAAATGGGCGTGGAGCGGTGGCGAGAGTAGCGTGTACCCTCCGTGGCAAGAGGCTGGACGGTGGTGTATCTGTGCTCTCGGTTTGCGTGAACCTGATCCGGTCTTAAGAACCCCGGTGGTGGGTTGACATATGCAAGGGTTAAGTGCTACATATGTCGTGTGATTGGAGATCCTCAGCTGAGTATAATCGATTCGGATCGCCGTACCTTCGCGGTTATGAAGACTTGGTCACTGCCCTACACGTAGCATTCCACTAAAGATGATGGGTTTTTGTTAAGAAACTGGCTAGTGCAGGACCAGTGATTGAACTAGGGTAGAAAGAACTCTAGTTGCAGGTAATTGAACCTAACTTGACAAATAAAATTGGATTTTTAAGGATCCACTTTAGTAAGCATTTCTGCAAAACAGAGTCTTTGATTATTGAAAAAGCCTTACCTTCACTCCCATATAACCAGCATACCCTTGAGAGTCTTTTCTTTAGTCGGGTAAGTCTTGCTGAGTAATTCCATACTCAGGGTTTATCCCTTTGTTGTTTTAGGTGAGGAAGTAGCAGATTTCTGCTGCTTTTGTGCCAGGGTGGTTTCTAAAGAAGAAAAACAAGACTGAAGTACGGGAGGACTTGGTCCTCCACATAGGATCTTTTGCTTAAAACTTCTCGGGAGGGGTTTTTGCCTCCCTTGGTTTGTATAATATTACTACTCAGCACTCGCTCTTAGTTCTGGTCTGTAATAAACCAACTTGAGCTTGCTTTTAAATAAAGGTGAATTATGTAATCGCTTCCGCAATTCTTTATCTCCGATGTTCTGTAATGTCTGCAAGACGGGTGAATCGTTCCTGGTAAGGTAAGGAAAGATACCGAACTTGTCAAGTAATTCAGGGGCACCTACAGGGTTGTCTGAAGTCCGTTGGACAAGGACAACTGTAGGTGGGCCTAATTACTTGGGAGGTTCCGTCACAAATTTACCAACTAGCCGACGGTATACATCAAATTTTCAACTACGTTTTTTAAGGAACCATATGTTTTATGTAGACCATGGATTCGGAGAACGCAAAGCTCTGAAGAGCACTCACTCATTTAATCAGAGTAGTGGAGCAGCGTTGTGCCGACATCGTCGATGTCGTCCACGGTGCCTTCCTACCAGTTAGCACACCAGTCGTCAATGAAATGAATCGTGCTTTAGTTCAGATCGAGGACCTCGCGAAGTACCTTGATCACCTTGCACTGGAAAAAGACTGGGAGATGGAACACATGGCCCCTTCAGAAATTGCTCAATCATCAGAAACAGAGGATGAGCTTCTGATTGACTATGACTCAGAGTTGAACACTGATGATATCATCGGCTACGACGGCGGATGTGACTACTCCACCGATGACACCTATCCCTACTAGATTACCATGCACCTAAATGAAGTGCTCGGTGCAACGAAATATGTTTTAGGTTTATGTAAGTTGTAGTAGTCTTTTGTATGTGAACAAAACACTAAGGTTATGTGCCACAAGTTCCTGGTATCGTTGATGTGATGTTTATGTTCACATGCTATGTTCAATGTTATCAACTTTGCAATATTTCTAGTATTCAGCACTTGTGACTTTGTTGTGGTTGTCCTGTTTAATGTGTCATGGTTTCTATTTATTTGAAATGGTTGGCTCAATGTACTACACTTATTCATTTTCATGTCTTATTCTTTGATGTGCCTACCTTAAATCTACAGCATGGGTACGGACTGGAACCAAGTAATGGCACAATATGGCAGTTTCCTATCCGAGGAAGATGGCACTCAGTTTCAGAATACTGGTTTTGCTTCTCAGCCTGATATACCAGCCCAGGGGTCACCAGCAGCACCTGCAGTGAAGAAGGGTCCTCAACGCACAAAGCTATCAAATTTCACATCGGAGGAGGATATGAGGGTTTGTCAAGCTTGGTTGGCTGTCAGTTGTGACCCCATAGTAAACACTGGTCAGAAGCGTCAAGGTTTTTGGAATTGGATTACAGAGGCATACAACTCTCGTAGAGGATCAATACCAGAGAGGTCTACCAAATCTCTGATGAGCAGGTGGGACAGTATCAAAACTCAATGTTCTACCTTTGTTGGATACATGACGGCTATGCTTCGACAAAACCCAAGTGGCCTGATTGATGTAGATAAGGTATGTGTATGTACTTATGCATTTGTTCTTCAATGTACTTAACAACACCCCAGTGGTCTTAATAATACATATTTTGTTTTGTAGAGTTCTCTTGCAGCTACTCGGTTTGCTGCTGTTGAAAAGAAGCCCTTCCATTTCATACATTGTTGGGCAATATTGAAGGATCAACCAAAATGGATGGACCAGCACATGGGTAACCAAAATCCTCCACCCAACCCATTAGGTACCCAATCAAATACTATTGACTTAGATGGTGCTGAAGACTCAGCTCCATCAAGCTTTACTTCGAAGAGGCCGCTTAGTCGTGATTCATCCAAGGAAAAGGCAAAGAAGTAAAGATCTGAGAACACATCATCCACTGATTCAAAGTACCTAACACGGATGGGTGAGCTTTCTTTGGAACTATTATCTGTCTACAAATCAGTAGCTTCAACTGAGGAAAAGAAGTTGGAGTCCATGAATAGACATGAGAGGCAGGAACTCATCTTGGAGAGGAAGAAGCTCAACTTGGAGAAACTTAAGATGGAATGACAAAAGGTCAAGGAGGACATGGAATAGGAGGTTATGATATTGAGCATGGATTTGAGTAAATGTAACCCCCTACTTCGATAGTACTACAAGGCTAAACAACAGGAGATACTGGCAAGGGTTATTGGAACGTCATCATCAAGCAAGTGAACGTTCAGCAAGTCATGGTAGTGGTTGAGGAAGTAATGTAATTTGTTTTCGAGAAAAACTTTATGTTTCTGCACTAGCGAACTTCACAATTTTCTGTTGTGTGATGTTTGAACTCTGTCATGTTGGTTAATAATAGTAGACTTGTTATTTCATTCGTGGATTACACCATCACACATTCCAAAAGCACAAATTACAAGAACTTGTTACGTTTCCAGTACACATGGTAGCTTGGGAGAAACATAAACCATGACATGACACATTACACATGACACTACGACATTTAATAAAATGTCATCATTTTATTGTTGATGCAAACATAAACTTCATACTTAAGCAGCTCTAGATCCAAGCCGCGCCCAGTGGTGGTGGATTAGATCAACCAGAAACTAAGTATATTTCACTAGATCATGTAGTTGGTCGTACCTATTGTTGATGTACTCATTGCGCTCGGACATGGAACCATGAGTAGTGTCCGCCAAAACACCGATGTTGTCGAAGCTTGTGTTCAAAGACGAAGGACCTTCATCTTCTACGATCATGTTGTGCAAGATGATGCAAGTTTTCATTATATCTCCAATGTGTTGTGGAGACCAACCATATGCAGGACCACGCACTACGGCCCATCGCTTCTGTAGTACTCCAAAAGTTCGTTCAATGTCTTTTCTAGCGGACCCTTGAATAGTGGCGAAGTGTTGGGTCCTAACATCATACGGATGATGGATTGTCTTGACAAACGCTAGCCAGTCTGGATAAATACCATCTGCTAGGTAATATCCCATGTTGTACGTGTGTCCATTGATGGAGAAAGTCACTGGTGGACTATCACCGGTAAGATGCGAATTGAACAGGTTTGAACGCTAAAGAACATTGATGTCGTTACAGCTACCAGGCATGCCAAAGTATGCATGCCAAATCCATAGGTCATATGAGGCAACTGCTTTGAGGATCATTGTAGGATGTTTACCGCGACCGGTAAACATCCCCTTCCATGCAGTTGGGCAGTTACGCCACTCCCAATGCATGCAATCCACACTACCAAGCATACCAGGGAAGCCACGTGACTCTCCAACTTGGAGGAGCCTAGCGATATCAGCAGGAGTAGGTTTCCTGAGATAGTACCCCCCCCCCAAAGCAGTTTGGATGGCGGTGCAAAAGTGTTCCAAAGCCTCATGTGTCGTAGATTCACAAATGTGTACGTATTCATCAACGGCATCTGCAGGAACACCGTATGCAAGGATACGAACAGCAGCAACAACTTTCTGAAGAGCAGATAGACCTAGCTCACCGGCACAGTTTGGTCGCTGAACGAAGTAGGGATCGACTTGTTGCACAGCAAGAACGAGGCGCTCAAACACATGGCGACGCATGCGAAACCTATATTGCAAAATATAGTGATTACAAGTGTGAACCACGTACTATGGACGTGAATAGGGGCGTACGAAAAAATATACCTCCTCTGGAATTGAGCATCCGTGTAAACCGGTTGCGTGCAAAATAGTCGGCTCAGATTCGTGCATCACCACTCATATGGTCATGATGGATTCAAACACGATCGGGAACGAAACCAGCATACCGACGCTCGTTGCGTGCACGACGCCTAAGTTGTCGGTACGTCGCAACCTCCAACTCATGTTCTTCATCTTCCATGTCTTGCGCCATCCTAAGAAAAATAGTGGAATCTACGTACCGGTTCATTGTTGTGGAGCAGTATATGTGAAGTGTGAGTGAAGTGTTGAAGAGTGAGTGGTTATTTATAGAACGGATAGGCTTCCGAGACAAGCCATCTTCTTGTCGTGCAGACGAAGCTAGTCGATGGCTTGTTGAAGAAGTATCGTGGATTACGGTGGAAGCATGTCAATTTCGAAACCTTTTTTCATACGAATCAAATACTGTGGGACGTTTTATAGACAACAATTACACACAACATAACAACGAATGTTATTTATTTTGTACAATTCGAAATTATTAATGAACCATTGTTTTGAAGATTATTATTTCGAAAATTGTTAAATACACTATTTTGCGCATCCTTTGTATAGCAAGAAATGGGTACAAAACAAAGAAAACAGAAAAATAAATGGAAAAAGGAATTATGTTAACACTGTAGCTTTAGGGGACCGAATTTAGGGAATGTTGCTGGAGACTGAGAAGATATAGAGGACATAATCTTTTAGAGTGTGATGTAAAGGACAGAGAATATTCCTTTAGAGGACGAAACTTAGGGGACGCTGCTGGAGACAGCCTGAGGAGAGGGAAGGAGCTGATGAGGAGGTGGTCCACACGTCAGCCACACAGGTGAGAGAGAGCGAGACCGGACTCGCTGACGCGAGGGCCCCACATGTCGGTGCGATTCATCCAGGTTGGGCCGGCGCGGCAAACATGGGCCAAGTGGAGGAAGTTTGGGCCCAGGTACTAATTCCCTCTTCTTTTCTATTTGTTTTTCTTATTTCTTTCGCTATTTTCTATCTCAATTCTAAATTCAAATTAAATTCTAGTTTTGAATTTCAACTTTAAGTAAAATACGCAGTAGAATAAAACCTAGAATGATGCAAGATGTGTATATTTATATCAACTACTTTACTCATTTGCACAAATGTTCTAATTATGCAAAACGCATGTTTGTTTGTTTATTTACTTATTATTAATTTAAGTAAATGCTACAAAACCTATAGTAGAGGCTAATTCACAACTTATTCATTTCAAGAACATAGTTTGAATGGATAGCCAATTTAAAAGTTTATTCCAAAAAAATATTATCTACTTACTTATTTATTTTTAGAAGAAAGTAATGTTCACCTTCTATTAAGAGTGCCACAAATATATATATATATATATATATATATTAATGAGTGGTTCTCATTATATAGTTTGCAAAGGTAATAATCCACTCTAAAAAAATTGAAGCTCTTTTCACTATTTCATTTACTAATCCCCAAAATCTTGATTTTGGGTGTTACACTGGACGAGTAGTTGTTGATTGTAGTTTATGAAGTTGATTTAGGTCTGTAATTAGTTCACTTGGGAGATTGAGGTGATGACATTACTCTCAGTAATTTAGTTACTTTGGTGACAGTGCAGATGAGTTGCGAGAAGCCAAGCATCCAAGTAATTAGTTACTTCTGCGTAGATGGATTGTAGGCTGATCCACAATCGAATTTGAAACACAAATTCTAATAAGAAATTCAGGTAATACATGTCATTGAGCACTTACTTACATGGATGGACATCCAGAAAGTAACAAATGTAATGATTTGACTGTGTCATTATTAATGCTTTTGACGAAGGTGTTTTATGTATCCTTTGTTTTGTCTTTTTGTTTCTTTTTGTTTCCTTTGTGAATCATCTATCAGCTTTTTGTATCTAGTAAGAGCCTATTTGGTAGGAAGAGGATTGAGGAGGCTAAAATCCCTTACTATTTAATTGGATTTGCAAGAGATTTTAGTCCCCTCAATCCTTTCCAATCTCCTTGCTCCCGAACAAACGCTAATTACTTGTCGGTTGCATGCTCTAGGCTCCTGTTGTTCTAGTTCTCTTGAAGCGAGATGGAGCAGTGAGCATCTATGTAGATGGTAATGTTCTGAAACAAGTGTTGTTGTTCATTGTAGACTCTAGTTGTCTCTTATGTGAAACTTTCTTTTCCAACTAGTCGAATGGCTGTCTAGCAGTCTGATCTTTGTAATTTTTCATATGAATGTTCTCCTACACGTATTCACTCGGTGAAATAACCTGTGCTAGTCTAGAAGAGAGGAGAAGAGAAGTGAACATTTTGTTTTTCATGGGTCCAGAAGGGATGCTTCATGTGCATGTATAAACTGTCTTGGAGACTGGTTTCGTAGTACGTACCATGCGCATATTATTCTAACTGCATCTATAAATTGGCTGCTGTATTTTTGCGATGTACATTTCCTACTCCAGTTTCTTGCTCTTGCATTTTTGTTGTGCCCCACAATCTAAAATGCACATGTCACATGAAACAATTGAGGATTTAATAATAATATCTGTCAACGAGCAAAGAAACTAATCTCTGACTGATAGACATTAACATAATTGTTCAAATAACAATAAAAGGTCTGAAAACAATAGCACACGCTAGCAATGCCTACCAACGGCAAACAACTCGATCTAGCCTACTAGCCTAGTATGCTTAGAGACTTAACTAGTATTATTACACCAAGTTGTTGACCAAGGCAAGACCAAGAAAAGACGTGGCGATCCTTCTCCTTGGCAAAATTAAACGCAGAACTCGCAGTAACACCAGCCCTTGATCCCGCCTCTCATGCACTTGTATTGCGTGACTTTGCCTCCAGTTAACTTGGCCTCCGTCCAACACTCCGCCTTGCACATCCACGCTTTGCAGAATGGAATAATAGGAGTTGTATAGCCACACTCTGGAAAAAAAAGAAACAGATCAAACACATGCATGCATATCCATATGTCATAATTGGTATGTGATAATACTGATCACATGGAAATGTAAAAAAGGTGTTCGTCAGGAGAAAATGAGTACGTAGAAGAGTTTTCTCTTACATAAATGAGAATTCTGAAGACTAAATTGATAAAGAAACAAAAAAAAACTAGGAAACAAAAATAAAATTAAGGTAGATGCAAAGGAGCACGAACTGGCTAGAGCGTGATCTACATGCAGAACGAGTACGAAGAAAAGGCAGCAGAGAACAGCATTCTTCTTGGTATTCATTGTCTATGATGTATGAGAAACTGTCACATGTACAGAGCAGGTGCAAATGAGAGCACTTATTTATAGTTGGACATGCCGTGCTTATCATGAGAGGGAAATGAGATCAGTGACCGCTTCTTTCTCCAGGATAACGACGAGTGAGAGGATGAATTCCTACGCTATGGCTAGCCTCATGCATGCATAGTATCTCCTCTCCTTGCTTAAATCCAGTGGCTTTGACCAGATGCATGCAAGCAGTCAAAACATGCAGCATGTTTTTGCTCTCCCTGTATGCATGCTTTGACTGAGTATATCAAATTTAGCATCTACTGGTTCTACTAGCCCAGCTTTATTTCAGTGTAATGTTATATGGTGTTTTGCACAATTATCAATTGGACTTCAATTTGAATACTTGCAGTGTTGTTCAGTTTGCTTAAATTTTTGACGAACTGCATTATATTGCGAGTCATTGACATATTTTCACCTCTTCCTTCCTCTCACCTTGAGTGACCTGGGCTACAATGAATAAAGAGTCATTGATATATTTTGGACTAAAATGCTACAATGTCGTTCGTTTTCACCTCTTTCCTCTCCTAGAGGGACCTGGGCTAGTGTTGAAAACGGCCGCGTAAAATCTCGTCCCGACCTTGTCACACCTAGTTTTAGAGTGCAAAACCGAATGCATAGCATATGTGTAACCTGATTCATTTTTCACACATATGTTGACGTAACAAGTGTAATATATCGAAAGACAATGTTTGAAACGTAAATAAGAGTAGAGTACATTATTACAACTCGATGGACCTTGACGAGTAGTTGTTGGTTGTAGTTTATGAAGTTGATTTGGGTTTGTAGTTAGTTCACTTGGGAGATTGAGGTGATGTGTACACCCCAAAAATAGAAGTCTAGATTATCACAGTTTTAACCTTGAGCTTTCGAAAAATAGCATCCACATGATAAAGGTCTAACAAATTAAGATAATTAAATCAGAAAGTGAATTTTAGTGCAAAAATAATTCTAGAAATCTTATAAAATCCATATCTTTCCTATTTTAACTCTGATTTAACTCGTTCCAGTTGCGTTAGCGTCGAAATTAAATTGTCTATGCATTAACAACACTATTTTATTATATAACATGTTTTCAAAAATAAATAACTAATTTGTTTAACCTATGTTATTAAAGTAACTCCTCTAATCTAAGTTAATGTAACATTTTAGTTTGGATCATCTATAATTTGACTAAAATATGATTTAGTCATAACTTATATTAAAGGTTGAATAGAGTTAGTTATGTTTTCTCACATGACTTGTAACAATCAACATATAATATAGTTCTATTGTGTAACCACCTAGGACTTCAGAAAATCATAACTTTTTTAAACCGTAACTCTGATTTTAATACTTTTTAGATCTACGATCTCGTAGCGGCGCGTAGAATATTTTTTATGATGTTTGTTTATATGAATTGGTGTATTGTTACCATACCCATTATTTGCTTGATTGTATGTATTGCTATGCATAGAGGTGAGGTCACAAGAAACCGGAAGACCAATTTGGTGAAGTACCTGGGATCTCAAGTCTAAGGCAAGTTGTTCCCTTGATCATTTTTCTCTACCTAATAATGTTCCTGTCAATCACTATGACATGCTCAGGTTAATTTGATGGGACCTAATAGGTTACCCTAGTTTTGTGAACCACACACCTTGTAAACAAATGAACTATTGGGTAGACTTGCTATTGCTCTACCTGGTTTTGGGACTAACGTTATACTAAATTATGATCATGTTCCACTATTATTGTTGGTTTATTATTGTTCATGATAAGATCATTGTGTTAATTGTAACATGGAGAACCACCCAGGAAAACAGTGCTACCACAAGGGTGGTATGGGACGCCTTTAGTCGACTAATTAGGAAAGCTAGTGGAGGAATACCTTACCCGAAAGGGGCAAGGGCCGTAGAGGAGCTGCCGGTATAGGGAGGTTCTTGGGTTGATCATGCTGCGATGGCTTTCGGACGAGGGATTCCTATATCTCCCTTCTCAAAAACCGTAGCGGGTTTTTTGAAGCTAGTGGAACTTTGTAAAAGCCTCGTAGTGCTACCCTGCCTCGTCTCCTCGGTAGAGATGTATGGGATTCATGACCCAGTGACAAATGGGTAACATGACTTCTGGGTAAAGATGTGCAACCTCTGCAGAGTGTAAAACTGGTATATCAGTCGTGCTCACGATCATGAGTGGCTCGAACCCTCACATGAGTAATTTATGGAACTAAACTTAATTTTTCATATGCATTGCATTGTGGGTTTTATTATTTATATTGATCTCTTATTTATTTGGGTTGGTATCTACATATATTTAGTAACTGCTGATAAAACATTGACCAACTTTAAAAGCAATGCTCAGCTTTAACCATCTCCTTTGGTAAGCATTACACTTCACATGAGCCCTCACCGTAAGTGAGCTCATGCACATGATTCCCCACAACTTGTTGAGTGATGAACGTATGTGAGCTCACCCTTGCTGTACTCACACCCCTGGTCAAGGATAGGTACCACAAGATAAGGAGCATGAAGGATGTCGCGATGAGTTCGTGAGAGGTCTAGGCCATCGTCTCTCAGTCGACTATGGTTGCAGAGGATCATTGTCTTCGTATGATGTAAATATTTAGCTATTTTGTATAGAAGTCCTATTATATAGTAAAGATGTGATATTCGTTTCTGTATCATGAGTCATCATATGTGTGAGACTTGATCCTAGCACACATTTGATTCGCGCCCGGGTTTGCCTTTAAATCCGGGTGTGACAGAAGTGGTATCAAAGGAATGTTGGTTGTAGGACCAAACCTAAATAGAACTAGACAACCCTTATTTACTTACCTTTACACTGATTCTTTCTAAACTTACCTTAATCTTTTCTTATCTATTGCTACTTTACTCTGATTACTCTTACCTTTTCTCTTCTAAAGACAAAAGCAAATTTCACACTTTGAAATCCTATACCTAAAGTGCCCTTAAGAATAGGAGACCGAACCTTAGGAAGAAAAACAAAACTATTTTTATAAGTATTTGTGCACTTGAATGATTGTTCTTATCATAACTATTTGATTTGGTTCTTTGATTGAGTGTGATAAGTTGTGGAATAATGTCCACAATTGCATCTGCACATACATATAGGCTTAAACATGTGTTTATAAGAAAACTAGACAATCTAGAGTATTCCCCATTAATATGTATCTAGCGTTACAGATCCATCTCATCTTAACAGATTATATCTTATCCTTGGAGATTCATCTTATAAGCATAGTTATCCCAACCCAGACACAAAACAACAAACCAAAACTCTACCTAAACTTCTTCAGCTTGTGATCAGCTACTAGGCTATCTGTTTCTCCTACTAAAATTATTTCTCTTGCAAAACTATCTTACCCTATGTCTCTAGCTCAGACGGTTAATACCAGGAGGGGAGGAGGTGTCGTTCTTCCTGCACGTATTCGTCGAAGAAGGGCATTAGCTAATCTAGAACCATAAATGAATCCTCCTCTGAATCCCCTGCCTACTAGGACTGATGTCGTGGTGGCTGCTCAAATGCAACTGCTGCAACAAATGGCCAACACAATGGCAGAAATGCAAGCTCAGCTCCACCAAGACAGGCAACAGCCACCTCCTCCACCACCACCAGCACCACCTAGGGATAAGCATCATGAGTTCATGAGCCACAAACCCCTCACTTTTTCTAGCTCTCCCAGCCCACTACAAGCTGATGACTAGCTAAAGTCCGTGGAAAAGATGCTCAACATAGCCCAGTGCACTGATAGGGAGAAAATACTTTATGCATCGGGACGCCTCACCGGCCCTGCTGCGGATTGGTGGGATGCATACTATGCAGCACATGCTGCTGCTGACACCATTTCTTGGGCAGAATTCTCCACCAACTTCAGGAACAACCACATTCTTGCTGGTCTTATGAAGATTAAGAAGGAGTTTCTATCCCTCAAACAAGGAGGCATGTCAGTAAGTGAATACAGAGACAAATTCATCCAACTGTCCCAGTATGCTCCTAGGGAAGTTGATGATGACGAGAAAAAGTAGGAACCATTTCTAGAGGGATTGATTGGGCCACTCCAATACCAACAGATGTCTCACTTGTTCCCATCCTTCTAGAAACTTATAGAAAAAGTTATAGCTCTGGAACACAAGCGAGTTGAACTAGGCGAGATGAAAAGGAAGGCAACTAACTAGGGATAGGCTAGAAGGAGTACGTGTCTCCGTTATGCTACACCCCAAGGCACACCAGCTTATGGCAGTTCCGGACAACTGTCTCAACAGGTCCAAACTACTCCACAAGCAAGCACCCTAGTGGGACCAGTTGCTCCTAATGCATCCACCAACAGGTCATGTATTAAATGTGGATAGGCTGGACATTATGCCAACTACTGCCCCAACAAGGCTGCCTACACCACTCTTGCTCCGATGAAGCAAGGTCAAGTATCAACAGGTAAAAGTCAGGCCTTACCAGTCAATTGGGGCAAGTTAACCACGTGGAAGCAGAAGTCGAACCTAAAGAACCCAAAAACCTAGAGGAAGTGCCAAGAGAAGCTGAGGAAGCGAGTGAAGAAGGAAATGAGCAACAAGATTAGAGTATTTAGGGGGTAGTATTAGACCTAAATAAGACCTTAAGAAGTAGCTAGTTCTTTATTATTTTAGGAATAGTAATAAGGTCCATTTGAACCTATGTTTAAATATCAAGTTATGCATCATGCTGATATTCTTGATTGTGCATACATTCTGAGACAAGATCCAAATACATCCATTTTCTACTAATCTCGTGGTCGAGATTCTCTTTAAGGGGGTAGGATTTGTAAACCCAAAAATCTGGTTTTAAGAGTATAGGTAAATGTTTAGTTAGTTAGAAAACTATATATAATAAAGTTTGTTTTAATTTGGGTCTCATTACTAAAACTTGATATTTTTTCTAAATAAAAATATAAAAGGAAGAATCATGCTGGATTTTGTTTGTTTGAACTTTGGACATAGAGTTTGAGATTTAGGAGGGAGATTGTGATTTAGTGAGCTACCCTTTCATAAAAGTATGCATTATATGGTGAAATAAATAATGCTAATGAATTTAATTTGAAAACAAAAACAAACAAAATAAAAATAAAAACAAAAGGAATAAGAAAAGGAAAACAGAAAAGGTGAAGCTATACCTGCACCTGGGCCAGGATTCCCTTCAGCCCACTTCCCCAATGCAGTTGGCGGCCCACATATCCCCTTGAGCTATCGCCTTCTGCCTATATCTCTTGCATGTGGGCCCCTGCTGCCAGCCGCTTCATCGCCATGTGCTGTGCGCCTCCGCGTATCTGTTGTATCGCTGTCGTATGGGCCATGCTAACCTACCATGCTGGCTCTGCACACTCCTTTTCTCACCTTGGGACGCTGCAGGTGGGTCCGCCCTGTCGGACTCTTCCCTAACGCAGAGTTTGGACACCGTAAAAAAACCAGCAACCGAACCAAGCGGAGCTCGCCGCGGGGCTCGGCTATGCCGTTCCTTCGGCCGAAGCTTGCCTATATATGAGGATCCATAACCCCGTCTCAACCCATCGGCTTGACCTGCATAGCCACCCAAACACCATCGGGAAAGAACAACCAGAGAGGGGTAACACAGGGGAGAGAGGGAGAAAGATAGGAGAGGGTGAAAGGGAAATAGGGTCAAACCTTTTCCATAAATAATTTTAGTGTTTGAATGCCCAACACAAATAATGGACTAACTAGTTTGCCCTAGAATATATGTTCTACAGGTGCATAAAGGTTCAACACAAACCAATAAAAGATTGAAGAAAGGGTTCAAATTCAAAGGAGCAAGAAACTTGAGTGTACCCTGGTCTGGCGCACCGGACTGTCCGGTGTGCCACCGACAGTGTCCGGTGCACCAGGACCGTACAGATATAAACTGGCCACAATCGGGTTTATCTAGCGCCGCTCCACTATAATTCACTGGACTGTCCGGTGTGACAGCGGAGCAATGGCTACTTCGTGCAACGGTCAACTGCAAAAGTCGCGTTGACAACTATAGTGAAGAACAGTGCGCGGCAGAGTCAGAGCGCAGAAGTCAGAGGCGCACCGGACAGTGAACAGTGCCTGTCTGGTGCGACACCGGACTGTCCGGTGCCACTAGAAGACAAGCCTCCAACGGTCACAAGCTCCAGAACCCTAACGGTTGCGTGATATGGCTGGCGCACCGGACAACGTCTGGTGGCGCATCGGACTGTCCGGTGCGTCCATCGACAGCAGCTTGTCCCAACGGCTATGTGGTGGTTGAGGGCTATAAATACCCCCTAACCACCACAACTCCAAGCATCCAAGTTTCCAACACTTCACATTCAATACAAGAGCTAGTGCATTCAATCCTAGACACAATTCAATAGAATCAAAGCCTCTCCAAGTCCCAAATCCATTCCAATCACCTAGTGACTTGTGAGAGAGGTTGTTCGTGTTCTTTGAGCTCTTGTTGCTTGGATCGCTTTCTTCCTCCCTCACTCTTGTTCTCGAGTGTTTTGTAAGCAAGGCAAGTGACACCAATTTTGTGGTGGTCCTTGCGGGGTCTAAGTGACCCGTGAGAATTAAGGAGAAAGCTCACTCGGTCTAAGTGACCGTTTGAGAGAGGGAAAGGGTTGAAAGAGATCCAGTCTTTGTGACCACCTCAACGGGGACTAGGTTCTTTAGAACCAAACCTCGGTAAAACAAATCACCGTGTCATCCGCTAGATTTGCTCTTGATTTGTTTTTCCCCCTCTCTCTCGGACTCAGATTTTATTCTAATGCTAACCCCAGCTTATAGATTGTGTTTTAAGTTGTAATTTTCAGATTCCATCTATTCACCCCCCTCTAGGCAACTTTCAATTGGTATCAGAGCCTGGTACTTCATTAGAGTTTAACAACTCAAAGTGATGTCGAGAGATCACGCCAAGAGGGAGATCGTGACCGGCGTTGACAAGCCTGCAAGCCTCGGGAAGGCTCCATCAAAGGAGCCCGGCAACAAAGTGAAGGAGGGATCCCCTTCACACATCAAGTCGCATCGGAGTGGCGACAAGAAGAAAAAGATGAAGAAGGTGGTCTACTACGAGACCGACTCTTCGTTGCCCTCCACATCTAGCTCCGACGTGCCGCCCGTCACTTCTAAGCGCCATGAGCGCAAGAAGTATAGTAAGATGCCCCTTCGATATCCCCGTATTTCTAAGCACGCTCCCTTACTCTCTGTTCCATTAGGAAAACCACCATTTTTTGATGGTGAGGATTATTGTATGTGGAGTGATAAAATGAGGCATCACCTAACCTCACTCCACGCAAGCATTTGAGATATTGTTGAGTTTAGAGCACAGGTACCTAAGGTGGGGGACGAGGGCTACGATTCGAATGAAGTCGCCCAAATCTGGTACTTTAACTCCCAAGCAACTACTATACTCCTTGCCTCCTTGTGTCGAGAGGAGTATAATAAGGTGCAAGGGTTAAAGAGTGCTAAAGAGATTTGGGGCGTACTCAAAACCGCACACCAAGGAGATGAGGTGACCAAGATCACCAAGCGGGAGACGATCGAGGGAGAGCTCGGTCGATTCGTCCTCAACCAAGGAGAGGAGCCACAAGCAATGTACAACTGGCTCAAGACCTTGGTGAACCAAGTGGGCAACCTTGGGAGCACCAAATGGGATGACCATGAGATGGTCAAGGTTATTCTAAGATCCCTTGTTTTTCGTAATCCTACTTGTGAGGAAAATGGACCCCGGGCCTTTTGGCTAATTGAGTTTTGGTGTTTGATGAACAACACAATCCGTGAACTAATAAGTTGTCTAGTGTTTGTGTTTGTAGTTCACAGGATGCGAAGAGAATTGGACCAAGGCAATGAGGATGCAACACCTCAAAAGAAGACATAAAAAGATGCGTAGGAGTCCAATACTCAAGAACAAAGAAGCCCAAAGAAATCAGCGAAGAATTCCAAGGAAAAGGGCTGTCAGCCAGCGCCTGGTGGCGCACCGGACATGCTACAGTGCACTGTCCGGTGTGCACCGGACTGTCCGGTGAAGTCCCGGACAGTCTGCGCAGAGAGGCCGCAGACATGCGCTCTCTGGCTGTAGCACCGGACTGTCCGGTGTGCACCGGACTGTCCGGTGTGCCAACGGGCAGACGGCAACGGTCGAATCCAACGGTCGGATCCAACGGTCGACTGCTACAGGCGCCAACGGTCGGCTGACGTGGCGGCACCGGACATACTACAGTGCAGTGTCCGGTGTGCACCGGACTGTCCGGTGCACCCGTCGACAGAAAGCTGCTGCTTTCTGTCCAACGGCTAGTTGGGGGCTTGGAGGCTATAAATACCACCCCAACCGGCCATTCTCAAGTGTGAGAGCCCAAGCAACATACCAAGGCATATAGTGCACATTTCTAAGAGCTCAAACACCCAAGTGCTTAATAGAATCACTCGGTGATTAGCGTAGGTGCTTTGCGAAGTGCTTAGGTTAGTTAGACCGCTTTAGCGCTTGCTCTAGGTGAATCCTAGTTAGTTGAGTGAGTTTTGTAAAACCACACAACCCCTCGGCTCTTGCGTGAGTCGTTGTAATTGTACCGAGTGGGGCGAGAGTCTTGCGAGACCGTGACAACCGCGTTTGTATCACGGCCGCCACCGTGTACCGGAGGGAACGAGGCCCGCGGCGTTTCGGCCGGAAGCTCGGTAGTGGAGACGGCGGGGAGCGTCCGAGAGGAGCCAGAAGCGGAGCACCACTTGCGCGTGGAGAAGGCCCGCGGCTCTCTACGGAGTTACTCGACCGTGGTGCTTGGCCCTCGCGTGGGCTTCCCTTTGCGTAGGGGCACCAACGAGGATTAGTCGGGACCTTGCGCGGTTCCGGATACCTCGGTAAAAATACCGGCGTCATCCACGAGAGTTTGCTTCTCTACTTAGCTCTTTACATTCCGCATTTATATTAAGCATTTAAGTTTCAATCTTGTTGTCATACTTATTTAGTGTAGATTGAAACTTAGTCTTTGCGGTAGAGATAGCAACACTTAGACAAAACCTAGTTTGCACATTCTAGTTTTGATTATTTGCATAGGTTTTGCTCTAGGGATTTAATTGTGGCCTAGTTTAGTAAAAGTTTTAGAAGTCCTAATTCACCCCCCCCCCCCTCTTAGGCGTCACCCGTTTCCTACAATTGGTATCAGAGCCGGTTTGGCTCATTTGAAACGCTTTAGCTTCACCGCTAAAAGAGCCGACGCTTTTTAGAGGAAGGGATGGATACCCATAGGCCACCACACTTCGACGGCACTAATTTCCCATATTATAGTGCTAGAATGGCTTGTTACCTAGAGGCCGTTGATCTAGGTGTTTGGAGAGTCACTCGTGACGGGATGAAACCCCTCAAGAATCCCGAGAAACCCACCACGAGTGAGGAAAAAGAAATTCATTTAAATGCTAGAGCCAAAAATTGCTTGTATGAATCTCTTAGCATGGATATTTTTAATCAAGTATTTACCTTGAAAACTGCTAATGAGATTTGGCTAAAATTGCATGAGCTCCATGACGGCACATCCAATGTCCGTGAGCAAAAACATTGCCTAGTTTTAAATGAGTATAATTCTTTTGCCATGAAAGATGATGAGCTTGTTAGAGACATGTATTCACGTTTGAATCTAATAATCAATGAGCTCAATTCTATTGGCATTAATAAGCTAGGTGATGCGGACATTGTGAGGAAGATTATCTCCCTGCTACCACAACAAAGATATGGGAGCATCATCACCATCCTTCACAACATGGAGGACTTGAGCAACATGACCCCGACCATTGTGATTGGGAAAATCGCGGCCTTTGAGATGTCGCGAAAAATGAGTCGGGGAGAGGAGCCAACTTCCTCAAGACCATATGCTTTTGCATGTGATGAAAGGAAGGGCAAAAAGAAGGCTCCCACTCCAAGTTCCTCAAGCGAAGAAGAGGAAGAAGAAGAAGAAAGTGATGATGATGAAGATAATCAACCATGCACATCATCCTCCGAGGACGAAGAGACAATCCGACGCGTCGGAAAGGTAATGGGGATGATCCGCAAGATTAATCTAATGGGTGTGCCCCTGCAGGTCGAGGATCTTCTCTTTAACATTGACAGGAAAAAGCAAAGGAAGAGAGGATGCTTCGCATGTGGGGAGAAGGGCCACTTCAGGGACAACTGTCCAAATATGGCCAAACCCAAAAAGGAGAGGAGAAAAGGCAAGGCGCTCACAAGTGTTAGAACTTGGGATGATTCTTCAAGTGAAGATGAACCTCCAAGGATGCGCAGCCACCGGTCCTCGTCACGATCATCACGGTCATCACACAAATGCCTTATGGCAAGAGGTAACAAAAGCATTCCATCCTCTAGTGATGAAAGTAGTAGTGATGATGAAGGTGAGGGAAAGGCCTCTCTAGAAGAGCTTGCGGAAGCCGTAAACTTTTTCCAGGATGTTTGCACTAAGCAAAAGGCTCAACTTAAAACTTTGAAAAATAAGTTGGTTAGCTCTCAAAATGATTACAAAAGTTTGCTAGAAAAATTTGAAACTTTTGCAAACTTAAATAGTGAGCTATCAACTAAAATTGAGCTATTAGAATCTAGTGCTCCATCCACTGCTACCGATGATAGCCTTATTAAAAAGAATGAAAAACTTAAGGCTAAGTTAGCTAGCTCTCAAGAAGCTATTGAAAATTTGCTAGAGAAGATGGAAATTCTTAGCATACACAATAATGAGCTAACTACTAAGCTAGAAAACTTTGGTAGCACCCCAGCAGCATCTTTAGTTGAAATACCTAAAATAATTAAGAAAGATGCTTCTACTTCCTGCTTTGATTTAATTGATGATTCTAACCCCTGCAACCAAGTCGTTGTTGAGAATATTGTTGTAGAGACATGTTCAGATGAGGTTGCAAAGGAAAATGAACAATTAAAGCAAGAAGTGGCTCGCCTTGGCAAGGCTTTGTATGACAAGAAAGGCAAAGCCAAACAAATCCGACCTCCACAGGATAACACCACTGCGGGAGTGAACAAGCCTGTAGAGGGAGAAACTGTGATTTGTAGGCTATGCCACAAGGAAGGCCACAAGTCTTTCCAATGCAAGGCGATGACCGGGGATAAACAAAGGCAAAAGCTCAAGCAAAAGCCATCAAGCAAAATCTCCAACACCTACATCAAAAAGGTGAACAAAAAGGATGCTACACCATATTTGATCAAGAAGAAAAAGAACGGGAAGGTGATAGCAATCAAGGCCAACAAGCAAGCCAACAAAGGAAAGGAGACCAAACGCATCTGGGTGCCAAAGGAAATAATTTCAACCATGAAAAGCACCAAGAAGGTTTGGATCCCGAAAGGGAAGTGAGTGGACCGAAGGTCATCGAGAAATTTGGAGACTTGGCTAAATTGGGATGTCTATCATGGGATACATCATATTGGATCAAGTTTATTGCCAAGTGGGTTAGTGAAAATTTTGGACCCAAATTTCCCACCCATGACTAAGGTAACTAGCTTTATTGTATTCTTCGTCTTTAGATATGCGTATCTATTTATCTTTTATCTAGTTTACCTTTCTTGCCTAGTATTACATTTGTTATGTACTTTTGATTAAAATCATGCATACTAGGTAAATCATATGGTAGGATTGCTTGTTTTTAATTCATATACTTAAGCAAACCAACATGGCTTAAAATGTTTATTTAAGCACGGCACATAGCTTCTTATTCATTCCATAGTAAATGATGCATCAATTGAAAATTTTGATTTCTACAAATTGTATCATTTAACTTATATGTGCCAAAGTTAGGATTATGGATAATTTACCCCTCTTAATATCAAATCAAAGTGCATGTCTCCTACAAGTATTCAAAACTTGTATGCACACCTTTAGGGGGAGGTTACTCTATAATCTAACACTTTGAGACTAACACCTTTTCAAGTCTATTTCTTGTGATAGTCTCATTGTAAGGAAAATAAGGTCCCCGGAGAAAGACAACAATCTTCCACTGCAAAATCTCCAAGAACTCTCATGTCTCTCAAGCTCGCCATTGATCTTCAATCGGTATCTTTTGAGACTACATTTAGTAGCATTTACATGTCTTCTCCATTATTTGATTAGACTATATTTCATATCATATGCTTCCCTGTTGCAAAAATGCATAAGTAGTTAACTCATATTCTGTTACCTATGCATAAGGGAAGTTAGTCTTTTCAAATCATGTCTTGCACCTCTATTTTTCACATGCTTTTTCCTAAGTAGAGGATCTCTGTCAGGGGGAGAAACTTCTTTCTAAAGAGAACACTCATTTAGGGGGAGTAATCTTTTGAGGACTCCTTCAAGTGGTATCATTCACACATTTTAATTTAATATCCTTCTAGTGATATCATTTGATACAATTCTTGATGAGGGCAAGCTTTTCTTTACTTCCTACATGCTTTTAATGTCTTCCTTTTCGGTGGTTGATGCCAAAGGGGGAGAAGTTTAGGGACCAAAGCAATGAAAACTATATCAAACACCAAACACCACCAATTTAAAATTTTATATCTACAAATGGCTTTTCAAGTGGTTTTGGTTATTTGGTCCAAAAATAGGAAGTAAGTGAATTATGGAGTTAGGGGGAGGCTTAAATCCATAATATCACATTGTGGGGACAATCATGCATCTTAGCAAGTAGATTGCATTATTTCATTCAAATACTTGTACTATTTGCTTGCTTTGGTTGTGTTGTCATCAATCACCAAAAAGGGGGAGATTGTGAGGAAAATGGACCCCGGGCCTTTTGGCTAATTGAGTTTTGGTGTTTGATGAACAACACAATCCGTGAACTAATAAGTTGTCTAGTGTTTGTGTTTGTAGTTCACAGGATGCGAAGAGAATTGGACCAAGGCAATGAGGATGCAACACCTCAAAAGAAGACATAAAAAGATGCGTAGGAGTCCAATACTCAAGAACAAAGAAGCCCAAAGAAATCAGCGAAGAATTCCAAGGAAAAGGGCTGTCAGCCAGCGCCTGGTGGCGCACCGGACATGCTACAGTGCACTGTCCGGTGTGCACCGGACTGTCCGGTGAAGTCCCGGACAGTCTGCGCAGAGAGGCCGCAGACATGCGCTCTCTGGCTGTAGCACCGGACTGTCCGGTGTGCACCGGACTGTCCGGTGTGCCAACGGGCAGACGGCAACGGTCGAATCCAACGGTCGGATCCAACGGTCGACTGCTACAGGCGCCAACGGTCGGCTGACGTGGCGGCACCGGACATACTACAGTGCAGTGTCCGGTGTGCACCGGACTGTCCGGTGCACCCGTCGACAGAAAGCTGCTGCTTTCTGTCCAACGGCTAGTTGGGGGCTTGGAGGCTATAAATACCACCC
This sequence comes from Zea luxurians, assembly GCA_029449295.1. Taxonomy (NCBI): domain Eukaryota; kingdom Viridiplantae; phylum Streptophyta; class Magnoliopsida; order Poales; family Poaceae; genus Zea; species Zea luxurians. The sequence goes on from JAOPSE010000004.1 coordinate 22,155,463, forward strand.
CAACCGGCCATTCTCAAGTGTGAGAGCCCAAGCAACATACCAAGGCATATAGTGCACATTTCTAAGAGCTCAAACACCCAAGTGCTTAATAGAATCACTCGGTGATTAGCGTAGGTGCTTTGCGAAGTGCTTAGGTTAGTTAGACCGCTTTAGCGCTTGCTCTAGGTGAATCCTAGTTAGTTGAGTGAGTTTTGTAAAACCACACAACCCCTCGGCTCTTGCGTGAGTCGTTGTAATTGTACCGAGTGGGGCGAGAGTCTTGCGAGACCGTGACAACCGCGTTTGTGTCACGGCCGCCACCGTGTACCGGAGGGAACGAGGCCCGCGGCGTTTCGGCCGGAAGCTCGGTAGTGGAGACGGCGGGGAGCGTCCGAGAGGAGCCAGAAGCGGAGCACCACTTGCGCGTGGAGAAGGCCCGCGGCTCTCTACGGAGTTACTCGACCGTGGTGCTTGGCCCTCGCGTGGGCTTCCCTTTGCGTAGGGGCACCAACGAGGATTAGTCGGGACCTTGCGCGGTTCCGGATACCTCGGTAAAAATACCGGCGTCATCCACGAGAGTTTGCTTCTCTACTTAGCTCTTTACATTCCGCATTTATATTAAGCATTTAAGTTTCAATCTTGTTGTCATACTTATTTAGTGTAGATTGAAACTTAGTCTTTGCGGTAGAGATAGCAACACTTAGACAAAACCTAGTTTGCACATTCTAGTTTTGATTATTTGCATAGGTTTTGCTCTAGGGATTTAATTGTGGCCTAGTTTAGTAAAAGTTTTAGAAGTCCTAATTCACCCCCCCCCCTCTTAGGCGTCACCCGTTTCCTACACTACTCAAATTCAATTAATTCATGGGGATCCTAGATACAAATTAATGTCTCCCCAGGAAGTGATAGGAAAGTTTGTGAACTTTGAACTAATGTTCAAAGGCTCCAAACACATCGTCAACTTGGAGCAAGGCACCACCTCCACACCCGAGGTGCAACCCGTCGCATTCAAAGCGACGGAAGAGAAGAAAGAGGAGTCTACATCGAGTAGGCTCCCCATCGACGCCTCCAAGCTCGACAACGAGGAAATGACGCTCATCATCAAGAGCTTCCGCCAAATCCTCAAGCAAAGGAGGGGGAAGGACTACAAACCTCTCTCCAAGAGGGTGTGCTACAAGTGTGGTAAGCCCAGTCATTTTATTGCAAAATGTCCAATGTCGAGTGATTGTGACAGGGGCGACGACAAGAAGGGGAAGAAGAAGGAGAAGAAGAGGTATTACAAGAAGAAGGGCGGCGATGTCCATGCATGTCGGGAATGGGACTCCGATGAGAGCTCCACCGACTCCTCCTCCGACGAGGATGCTGCCAACATCGCCGTCAACAAGGGCCTCCTCTTCCCCAACGTCGGCCACAAGTCCCTCATGGCAAAGGACGGCAAAAAGAAGAAGGTAAAATCTAGAACCACCCCCAAGTATACTACATCTAGTGATGAGGGTAGTTCTAGTGAAGATGAAGATGATTTGCTTACCCTTTTTGCCAACCTTAACATGCAACAAAAAGAAAAATTAAATGAATTAATAGGAGTCATTCATGAGAAGGATGAACTCTTGGATAGCCAAGAGGAATTCCTTATTAAAGAAAACAAGAAGCATGTTAAAGTAAAAAATGCTTATGCTCAGGCAGTAGAGAAAAATGAAAACTTTACTAAGGAGCTTAGCATTTGCCATGATTCAATTGTTAATCTTAGAAATGAAAATGCTAGTTTAAATGCAAAGATTGATAAATTGAATGAATTAGTTTCTAGCCTTAGAACTGAAAATGCTAATTTAATTTCTAAGGTTAAAGATTTAAATGTTTGCAATGATTCCATTTCCTATCTTAGAGATGAAAATTTCATGCTAAAATCTAAGATAGATTAATTAAGTGTTTGCAAACCCTCTACATCTACTGTTGAGCATGTTTCCATTTGTTCTAGATGTAGAGATATTAATGTTGAAGCTATTAATGATCACATTGCCATGATTAAACGACAAAACGATCATATAGCTAAATTAAATGCTAAAATTGCTGAGCATGAAATTGAAAATGAAAAGTTTAAATTTGCTAGGAGCATGCTCTATAATGGGAGATGCCCAGGCATTAAGGATGGCATTGGTTTCCAACAGGGAAGCAATGTCAAGCTTAGTGCCCCTAAAAGATTGTCTAACTTTGTTAAGGGCAAAACTCCCATGGTTCAGGATAATGAGGGCTATATTTTATATCCTACTAATTATCCTGAGCACAAAATTAGGAGGATTCATGCTAGAAAACCTCATAATATTTCTCATCATGCATTTATGTATAGAAATGAGGCTTCTAGCTCTAGGCAATCAACTCATATTAAATTGCCTAAACAGAAAACTCCTGCTGCACCAAATGAACCTAACATTTCATTTAAAACTTTTGATGGTTCTTATGTGCTTACTAACAAATCAGGCAAAGTAGTTGCCAAATATGTTGGGGGCAAACACAAGGGTACAAAGACTTGTGTTTGGGTACCCAAGGTGCTTGTTACTAACGTGAAAGGACCCAAGACTGTTTGGGTACCTAAGAACAAGGCCTAAATTGTTTTGCAGGTTTATGCATCCGGGGACTCAAGTTGGATAATTGATAGCGGATGCACAAACCACATGACAGGGGAGAAAAGAATGTTCTCCTCCTATGAGAAAAACGAAGATCCCCAAAGAGCTATCACATTCAAGGATGGAAATCAAGGTTTGGTCAAAGGACTTGGTAAAATTGCTATATCTCCTGACCATTCTATTTCCAATGTTTTTCTTATAGATTCTTTTGATTATAACTTGCTTTCAGTTTCTCAATTATGCAAAATGGGTTACAACTGTCTTTTTAGTGATATAGGTGTTACTGTCTTTAGAAGAAGTGATGATTCAGTAGCATTTAATGGAGTGTTAGAGGGTCAGCTATACTTAGTTGATTTTAATAGAGCTGAACTTGACACTTGCTTAATTGCTAAGACTAATATGGGTTGGCTCTGGCATCGCCGACTAGCCCATGTTGGAATGAAGAATCTTCACAAGCTTCTAAAGGGAGAACACATTTTGGGACTAACCAATGTTCATTTTGAGAAATACAGGATTTGTAGTGCATGTCAAGCAGGAAAGCAAGTCGGCGCCCATCATCCACACAAGAACATAATGACAACGGACAGGCCACTGGAGCTACTCCACATGGATCTATTCGGCCCGATAGCTTACATAAGCATCGGCGGGAGTAAGTACTGTCTAGTAATTGTGGATGATTATTCTCGCTTCTCTTGGATATTCTTTTTGCAGGAAAAATCTCAGACCCAAGAAACCTTAAAGGGATTCTTGAGACAAGCTCAAAATGAGTTCGGATTGAGAATCAAGAAAATAAGAAGCGATAATGGGACGGAGTTCAAGAACTCTCAAATTGAAGGCTTTCTTGAGAAGGAGGGCATCAAGCATGAGTTCTCTTCTCCCTACACTCCTCAACAAAATGGTGTAGTGGAGAGGAAGAATAGAACTCTACTGGATATGGCGAGGACCATGCTTGATGAATACAAGACACCGGACCGGTTTTGGGCCAAGGAGATCAACACCGCCTGCTACTCCATCAACCGGTTATATCTTCATCGAATCCTCAAGAAGACATCATACGAACTCCTAACCGGTAAAAAGCCCAATGTTTCATACTTTAGAGTCTTTGGTAGCAAATGTTTTATTCTTATTAAGAGAGGTATAAAATCTAAATTTGCTCGTAAGGCTGTAGAAGGCTTTTTACTTGGTTATGACTCAAACACAAGGGCATATAGAGTCCTTAACAAATTCACTGGATTATTTGAAGTCTCTTGTGACATTGTTCTTGATGAGACTAGTGGCTCCCAAGTGGAGCAAGTTGATCTTGATGAATTAGATGATGAAGAGGCTCCGTGCGTCGTGCTAAGGAACATGTCCATTGGGGATGTGTGTCCTAAGGAATTCAAAGAGCCTACACAAGCACAAGATCAACCGTCATCTTCCAATCAAGCATCTCCACTAACTCAAGATGAGGATCAAGCTCAAGAAGATGAAGTTGAAGATCAAGAAGATGAGCCACCTCAAGAGGAGGACAATGATCAAGGGGGAGATGATGATGATAAAGACAAGGAAGATGAGCACAAAATATAGGGTCAAAGACCGCCACACCCAAGAGTCCACCAGGCGATTCAAAGAGATCACCCTGTCAACTCCATTCTTGGTGACATTCATAAGGGGGTAACTACTCGATCTCGAGTCGCACATTTTTGTGAACATTACTCTTTTGTGTCCTCTATTGAGCCGTACAGGGTGGAGGATGCACTAAGAGACTCGGATTGGGTGCTGGCAATGCAAGAGGAGCTCAACAACTTCACGAGGAATGAGGTACGGCATTTAGTTCCACGTCCTAATCAAAATGTTGTAGGCACCAAGTGGGTATTCCACAACAAGCAAGATGAGCATGGTGTGGTGATAAGGAACTAAGCCTGACTTGTGGCCAAGGGTTATTCACAAGTCGAAGGTTTGGACTTTGGTGAAACTTATTCACCCGTAGCTAGGCTTGAGTCTATTCATATTTTACTTGCCTATGCTACTTACCATGGCTTTAAGCTCTATCAAATGGACGTGAAAAGCGCCTTTCTGAATGGACCAATCAGGGAAGAGGTCTATGTTGAGCAACCTCCCGGCTTTGAAGATAGTGAGTACCCTAACCATGTTTATAAGCTCTCAAAGGCGCTTTATGGGCTCAAGCAAGCCCCAAGAGCATGGTATGAATGCCTGCGAGACTTTCTTATCACTAATGGCTTCAAAGTCGGCAAAGTCGATCCTACACTCTTTACTAAAATTGTTTCAAATGATTTGTTTGTATGCCAAATTTATGTTGATGATATCATATTTGGGTCTACTAACAAATCTACCAGTGAAGAGTTTAGTAGGATCATGGTTCAAAAATTCGAGATGTCAATGATGGGGGAGTTGAAGTATTTCCTAGGATTTCAAATCAAGCAACTCCAAGACGGCACCTTCATCAGCCAAACAAAGTACATTCAAGACATACTTACAAAGTTTGGAATGAAGGATGCCAAGCCCATTAAGACACCCATGGGAACAAATGGGCATCTCGACCTCGACACGGGAGGTAAATCCATAGATCAAAAGGTATACCGGTCGATGATAGGATCTTTACTCTATTTATGTGCATCTCGACCAGATATTATGCTTTCTGTATGCATGTGTGCAAGGTTCGAAGCCAACCCTAAGGAAGTTCACCTTAGGGCCGTGAAGCAAATCATGAGATATTTAGTTTACACTCCTAAGTTTGGGCTTTGGTACCCTAAGGGATCCACCTTTGATTTAATAGGATATTCCGATGCCGATTGGGCAGGGTGTAAAATTGATAGGAAGAGCACATCAGGGACTTGTTAGCTTCTGGGAAGATCCCTGGTGTCTTGGGCCTCAAAGAAACAAAACTCAGTAGCCCTATCAACCGCCAAAACCGAGTACATTGCCGCAGGCCATTGCTGTGCGCAATTACTTTGGATGAGGCAAACCCTTAGGGACTATGGCTACAAATTGAGCAAAGTCTTTCTCCTATGTGACAATGAGAGTGCAATCCGCATGGCGGATAATCCCGTTGAACACAGCCGCACTAAGCACATAGACATTCGGTATCACTTTCTGAGGGATCACCAACAAAGGGGGATATCGAAATTGCTTATGTAAACACCAAAGAACAATTAGCCGATATCTTCACCAAGCCATTAGATGAGAAAACCTTTAGCAAACTTAGGAATGAGCTAAATATTCTTGATTCTCGGAATTTTGGTTGAAACATTGCACACATAGCTCATTTATATACCTTTGATCATATCTCTTTCATTTTGGCATACATACATATTTCTTATTATTCTTGTTCCAGGACTACGACTAATGTGTCTTCAAGTATATTTGTATACTAAGTCGTAGACTAAAAGGGAAATGGAGACTTCGGCGAAGACAAGGCTTCCACTCCACTCTAACGGTATCACTTATCCTTCGCCGTTACTCGACAATACTCTCCAAATTGATATAATTCTTCACTCTTATTTACTTATACCAATGGGGAGAAAATAAAAAGGGCTCCAACATTCTCCGTCTTTGGTGATTAATGCAAAAGGGGGAGAAAATATTAAGCCCAAAGCAAAAGGACCGCACCACCTCCTAATTTCAAAACTTTCAAGAATTTTTCAAATTGATATCTAAATATGTTTGATCTTTTTCAATTAGTATTTTCAAAAATTGGTAAAACCCTCTTGAACACTAAGAGGAGAATTTCATTCAGGGGGAGTTTTGTTTAGTCAAAGGAAAAACATTTGAAACACGGGGAGAAAATTTCAAATCTTAAAAATGCTTCTTGCAATCTTACTCATATGCCTTTGACTATTTGCAAAAACACTTTGAAAAGGTTTTCGAAAAGAATTTGCAAACACAAAACAAGTGGTGCAATCGTGGTCCAAAATGTTAAATAAAAGAAAGCAATCCATGCATATCTAGTAAAATTATAAATTGGTTTAAATTTTAAGTAACCTATGCTTTGGTTTGTGTTGGCATCAATCACCAAAAAGAGGGAGATTGAAAGGAAAATAGGGTCAAACCTTTTCCATAAATAAATTTGGTGGTTGAATGCCCAACACAAATAATGGACTAACTAGTTTGCCCTAGAATATATGTTCTACAGGTGCATAAATGTTCAACACAAACCAATAAAAGATTGAAGAAAGGGTTCAAATTCAAAGGAGCAAGAAACTTGAGTGTGCCCTGGTCTGGCGCACCGGACTGTCCGGTGTGCCACCGGACAGTGTCCGGTGCACCAGGATCGTACAGATATAAACTGGCCACTCTCGGGTTTCTCCAGCGCCGCTCCACTATAATTCACCGGACTGTCCGGTGTGACAGCGGAGCAACTGCTACTTCGTGCAACGGTCAACTGCAAAAGTCACGCTGATAGCTATAGTGAAGAACAGTGCACGGCAGAGTCAGAGGCGCACCGGACAGTGAACAGTGCCTGTTCGATGCGGCACCGGACTATCTGGTGCCACTAGAATACAAGCCTCCAACGGTCACAAGCTCCAGAACCCTAACGGCTGGGTGACGTGGCTGGCGTACCGGACAGCGTCTGGTGCGCCCATCGACAGCAGCCTGCCCCAACAGCTATGTGGTGGTTGAGGGCTATAAATACCCCCCAACCACCACCACTCCATACATCCAAGTTTCCAGCACTTCACATTCAATACAAGAGCTAGTGCATTCACTGCTAGACACAATTCAATAGAATCAAAGCCTCTCCAAGCCCCAAATCCATTCCAATCACCTAGTGACTTGTGAGAGAGTTTGTTCGTGTTCTTTGGATCGCTTTCTTCCTCCCTCACTCTTGTTCCCAAGTGTTTTGTAAGCAAGGCAAGTGATACCAATTGTGTGGTGGTCCTTGCGGGGTCTAAGTGACCCGTGAGAATTAAGGAGAAAGCTCACTCGGTCTAAGTGACCGTTTGAGAGAGGGAAAGGGTTGAAAGAGACTCGGTCTTTGTGACCACCTCAACAGGGACTAGGTTCTTTAGAACCGAACGTCGGTAAAACAAATCACCGTGTCATCTGCTTGATTTGCTCTTGATTTGTTTTTCCCCCTCTCTCCCGGACTCAGATTTTATTCTAATGCTAACCCCAGCTTGTAGATTGTGTTTTAAGTTGTAATTTTCAGATTCCGCCTATTCACCCCCCTCTAGGAAACTTTCAGAGGGCCGTCATGCGGAAAAGCGTTCGGCGCTGTAGAGATTTCACCGTATGGTCAGGGAGACTCACCCTATCCCAGCGGAAGCTTCCGTGGAGTCGTTGGGCGGATTGGGCCACCTGCTCCGACTGAATTGCTCGCCGGAGTATAAAACCCATCGTGGTGCTACTGCTCGTCTGGATCGATCTCGATGGTAAGAACTATATGCATTGGTTCGTAGTTACACTCGCATCACGTAGTGGCCGTGGATTCGTGTAAAGCCCAAAATTGGTAGAAGGGGAAAATAATAGAAATAAATAAATAAATAAATATATGATAGTGTTTGAGAATTTGAAACCTTTGGAAATTTATTAGGACCCTTCCTATTCATAATCAATTAATGGTACTAAATTAGTTAAGTAAATAATAAATAAATAAAGAAAGGTGCATCTCTTGCTGATACTTTTTGTTGTGATGCACTTTACTGAAAACATAAGTTAAATTTGACCTCAAATTATGTAAAACCCAAAATTTGTATAACAAAAAAATAAATAAAATAAATAAATAAAGAAAGAAATAAAATAGTAAATTCCGATATCTCAACTTATACTTGAGCAATGAATGTTGAGGACTGAATTTTGAAACCGAGAATTAATTTAGAAAAGATAGAAAGGTTTTCTATTCAACTAAATGATTATTCATTCCATTAAATGATACACTACAAGCATTTATTTAAATGAGTATTAAATTTAGATGACTCAAATTTTGACTAGACTCTTTAAATCTAACTCATAAAATTGAAGCTCGGGAAAATAAATAAAAGTGTGATACTGCATTGATTTGTTCTCCTCATAAATTATACATACTCTTAAAACAAGCAAGAAATCCTTAAATGAAAGTATACAATACTTTCTTTCAAAATAAACAGATAACGAATAGTTATTTTGAAAGTAACTTGTTACTTTATGTGATGCATCTTAATGGAAACCTAGAAATCCAAACCCTACTTGAATTCCAATTTAAAGGGAAGGGATGAGAGATCAAAGTTTAGAAAAGAAGATTTAAAAATAAGTAAATTATTCCTCCCATAATTGAATAATAGGAAGGAAAATGAATAAAAATTATTGCAAATAGTAGTATTTATAGTCACATTAGGATTATGTTGGATATTGGAAATCTGAAATTCAAAACATTTGAATTTAGCTTGAACATTTGGATTTGGAAAAGGAAATGGAAAATAAAATGAAAAGAAGAAAAAGAAAATGGAGCAACCTGCTCTTGGGCCACATCTGTCCTCTGCTTGGCCTAACGCCCGCACAGCCCATGCTCCCTCACGCCACTGACCTGTGGGGCCACCCTGTCATCCTACTCACTTATGGGCGCCAACAACAGGGGTCCACTGACCAGCTGCTCAGCGCCCTCGCTCGGCATCGTTGCGCCGATGGGTGGGCGCGCACCGTCCGTCACTCGCCCGCACACGCGTCGGGTGTGTGTATGGCGTCTGGGCCCCGCTTGACAGTCCCCGTAAGTCATGGAAGATCTCCCTCTCCGTGCGCTATGCCAAATTCCAATGACGTCCGCCGATTTCGCCGGAGTTGGTTAGCAGCTCACCCCGGGCCTTTATCTACCCGCCATGGGGCACCTTTCCCGGCCGTTCCGTGTCGATTGCCTGGGCCAGTGCCGCGGCAAAAACGAGGGTTGGGAGCACCGCCGATACTGACCTCGCCCACCTGTGCTCAAATTCATACCTAGTGGTGGCTTGGGGGTCCGTGACAAGTTCGTGAGCTCCTCCGCGTTGTTTGGAATGTGCTCATCGCCTGGAGTGGAAGAATCGAGCACCAGGGCGACTGGAATTTCTCGCCGAGCTTTGGGCTCTGCCTCGCGTGGTGGGTATGGTGCTACGTCGCACTAATAACGATGAGGATGCCGCCATCATGTTCGCCTTCCTCTCTTAAATGTGTGGTGTTGCCGGATTGGAGTTTAATGTGTGAAGTTGCAGGATTGAGGGTTGTGGCAATGGCGCCGTGGCAGCTAGGTAGGCGCCGCCGTGCTCAACCCATCGGGCTAGGGAAGATGACGAGGGGACTGTTGATCTCCGCATTGACGACCAAGATTAGATTTATAGAGAAGATGGCCCTTGGACCGTTGGATCCTAGGTGGACGGCCACGATTGGATACTGCGCATACCCCCTTGCTGCTTTAAATCATGACCACCGATCTGTAGATCAAGGGCTTGGGTTGGATCTGGCCGTGGGGTGTTGCGGTCCATGGATCTTGGATCCAAGGGCCTGAAGTGTGTGCCGCTTCATTAACAGGTGTGACTTAATCCAAGGCATCCAGATCTAATCCTACAGCCGAAATCCATGGTTACCCTTTCGCATGGCAAACTTCATAAAAAGCCCTCAGGGTTCTTCATAATAAACCTGCAGTCCCTTGTTGCGGGGGACACATATCCCCCGGGTCCACTAGAAGGCAAAAGGGCCTCGCGAAAGGCTTCGAGCCCATTGTCTCGCAAGGCCATCCCTTCGTGGGCCAGGGAAGAACTGCTGGCAGAATGGGCTGACGCGGGGAATGAAAAGACTCGGGCCCAGGCGGCTCGCTGGTTTTAAGCATTATCCACAGCTCTGATCCGATTTTCCTGCACGACACCCTTGGATGTCGGAACCAAATAAGGATAAGTTGGCAAGATTCTGGGAAGATAAGTTCAGTCGGTTCACTATTACTTAGGGATACATCATCATCATACGCGCATGTAATGCCCCACGGTCGAGTATATAAGGCCTAGGGGGCACCCCATCATTTCCAAGTCACTCGCCAACCATCTACATAGCTTATTAGTTTTCTCCATATTGGAGACATCCCTTGTAATCTACCACATAAAGATCCACACCAGGAAGTAGGGTGTTATGCATTTCCAAGTGGCCCGAACCTGTAGAAAGATCGCTCCTCGTCTCTCGTGGATCTCGCACGAACCGTTGAGTTACAGTCAACAGCACCGTCCTACTCAAAAACACCACGAGGGGCAACCCCGGGTGTGCGGTCAGGTTCCAAACACCAACAGCTGGCGCGCCAGGTAGGGGGTGTGTCGTTGATCCAAGCTAACTCAATGGCTGTCACTTCCCAGTGCAAGATCTCTCTCCACCCTGGATCCGTATTCTGCTTCGGGACCATCTCATATGTAGCAGATGAGGAAGGAATTTTGCGCCGCATAGCAGATCCACCGGGGAAAAGGTTTCCCTCGAGAATCTCCGAAAGAGCCAGAACGAGACAGCAGACGGTGCAGTCTCCTGCGCCCCAGGGGAAGACCACCCTCTGCAAGTCAAAAGTCGGGAACTCACTTACCCGAAGAACCCCGTTGTCCACTTCGCCCACAAAGGAGTGGACACGGATTACAAGGAAGAGAGAAGCAAGCGGGACGAAGGCCCGTCAAGTTATCCTTCCGACACCTTTGCCCTCAAAGAAGGACGGAGAAGAGTTCATCACTGCAGCAACTCCTTTCTACCCCAACGTCCTCTTCATTGGGGGAGATTGGAGTCATCTCCCATTTCCGACGATGAGCCAACCATGCCAGGGGAAGAACCACCCCAGCGAGAAGCCTGGCGACGGAGAAACAGACGCCGAAATATTCGGCGACATCACGAGGCTGGGGAGCGAGGCCTAGCGCAGCCTGTATCTCAAGATGAAGCCTCAGAGGTTGGAGAAACTCTTGATGAACGACTCGTCCGAGAAAGGTGGAACTCTCACCGATGTGACTGTGGGCAAGCTCAAGACCGAGATCGAGAACAAGCCGAGCAGGATGTGAGGTTACACCGAGAGAACGCTCTTTTCGCTCAGAACCTGAACCCTAATTTTGCTCGCGCTATGAACACACCGAGTGAAGTCGAAGGAGTATTAGTTCGGATAGCTGATGGCCTCCCCTGGACTCCGGATGCTGAAGGTATCGGCGGCTGCTCACTCGGGTAGCTAATCACCTTCTACCTCTCGCTCATCCCCCGAGCGATCTGCGGCACGCCATCAACAGTCGGCGAGATGCACGGAGCTCCATCAACGCTTCATGCGAACGACGACATGAAAATGAGATACGACGCCAAGAGGAGTACGATCGGGACCATGGCATTCCGGCACGAAGTCACGCCACCAGAGTTGAGTCAGCGACGGCTTCAACTGGTAGCACGACTTGGGGATGATCGAGATGGCACATCAGCGACTCTCCTCCCCGGGACCGGCACCATGAACGTCGACAGGAGGACACATGTGGAGTATCCGCGCTTACTCCGCGTCTCAAGGCCATGCAGTGGCCCCCAAACTTCAAGGTCTCCAACGTCGACAAGTACAAGCCTAAGCAGGACCCGGGAGGCTAGTTGGCCGTCTATACGACCGTCGCCTGGGCTGCTGGGGCACCTGAAGATGTGATGACTGCATACTTGCCCATCGTTCTCGGGCAGGATGCATTGTAGTGGCTACGACACCTGCCACGACACTACATTGACGATTGGAATGATTTCAGTCGACGCTTCAGCGCCAACTTTCAGTCCCTCTCTGACAAACCGGCACAGCCATGGGACCTCAAATCCATCAGGCGCCGGGGGGACGAAACACTTCGATCATACCTCAAGAGGTTTCAGACCATGAGAAACCGTATCCCCGAAGTCACTGAGGCGGCAGTGATTGAGGACTTCTACCAGGGGTCTAATGACTCGGCCTTCGTCCGAGCCATACTACAGAAAGCGCCGACCACCTCCAAGCAGCTGTTTCGAGAAGCGGACCTCTACATCACCGCAGACGAGTGGGCCCAAGACCACATCGGGGGAACGAAACCTGCACGACCAGCGCCACGATGTGACGCGAACCAACAACCCGACAAGCGTTGGGAGAAGAGGCCCCGTGAAGAGGTCCACGCCGCGGGACCACCCGTCTCTTATGCCCGAGGGGCACCCCATGGAGGCGAGCGAACACTAGACGACATCCTCGATGCCTAGTGCCCGTATCATAAGGACATGCACCACACCCTATGGAACTGCAGAGACTTCAAGCATTCCGTCGGGAATGGCCGACCATTCTAACCTCTACCACCTCCCCCACCACGAGGAGGGCAAGGCGAACCTAGGCAGCCTCGGCGACAAGAAGGAGGAGGAGGTGGAGCATTCCCACGCGTTGACGAGGAGGTCAACGTCATCTTCGGAGGACATGGGTCGTAGGAAAACAAAAGGTAGTAGAAGCTCAATGACCGACAGATACTGGTGGCAACCACCAGTGCCCCTGCCCCCTATCGATGGTCAGAATACCCGATCACCTTTACCCAGGCGGATCAATGGCTCAACTTCGATCATCTGGGCAAGTACCCGCTCCTCGTCGATCCGGTGATCCGAGAGAGCAGGGTAAAGAAAGTATTAATGGATGGGGGAAGCAGCATCAACGTCACCTTCCCCCGGACGCTCTTAGGCTTGAGGGTTGCACTCAAAGAACTCCACGAGTTAGACACCCCTTTCTTCGGCATCGTGTCGACCGAAGGAGAATACCCGCTCGGGCACATCTACATGCCCGTTACCTTTGGAACTTCGGAAAATTACAGAACCGAGTTCCTGAGGTTCGAGATGGCAAGTTTTGACTGTGGGTACAACGCCATCATCGGCAGGCCAGGATTGGCAAAATTCATGGCCATTCCGCACTATTCGTACATGATATTGAAGATGCCAGGGCCACAAGAGATCATCACCGTGCACGCTGACTTCCAAGGCACCGCGGAATGTTTCCGAGGAGCTATCCAGGCGGCCCTTACTACTAACCGCCAACGACCTCCTCCGTACAGGTGAACACAAAGCCTGAGGGAGACCTTGCAGTACCTGCGAACGAAGCTCAAGCCGTTACCTCTATGCGGCCAACTGAGGAGATGAAAAGAATCAACCTTGGGTTTGCTGATGAAAGCAAAACTGCCATCATCAGCTCTAGCCTTGACGACAAATAGGAAAGCGTGCTCGTCTGGTTCCTGCAAGATAACGGAGACGTATTCGCATGGCAGCCTGTGGATATGCCGGGAGTCCCGAGAGAACTGGCCGAGCACAAATTGAAGGTTTATCCCCAAGCAAGGCCGATCCAACAAAAGCTACGTCGTTTCACGCCTGACAAAAGAAAAGTCATTCGCGCCAAGTTAGCTCGCTTAGTGGCAGCAGGGTTCATTAGAGAAGTACTGCATCCTAAGTGGCTAGCAAATCCTGTTCTTGTACTCAAAAAGAATAAAGTGGATTGGCGCATGTGCGTCGAGTATATAGATCTCAACAAACACTGTCCGAAGGATCCCTTCGGACTCCCTAGAATAGATCAGGTGGTCAATTCGACCGCTTGATGTTCTATGTTGTCCTTCCTAGACTGCTATTCTGGATATCATCAGATCAGCTTAGCAAAAGAAGATGAGGAAAAAACTGCATTCATTACCCTGTTTGGAGCTTTCTGCTATACCTCCATGTCATTCGGCCTCAAGAACGCGGGAGCGACTTACCAAAGAGCTATCCAGACATGCTTAGCCAATCACTAGGGGAAGAGGGTGGAAGCTTATGTCGATGATGTGGTGATAAAAACAGAAAACTCAGAAGACTTCATTGAAGATTTGCAGCTGGTCTTCAACAGTTTGAGGCGATACCGGTGGAAACTCAATACAGAGAAGTGTGTCTTCGGAGTACCGGTAGGGAAATTACTCAGATTCATTGTCAGCCACCGAGGAATTGAAGCCAACCTAGAAAAGATCGAGGCTATCATGAGAATGGAAGCACCACGATCACAGAAAAAGGTGCAGAGGCTTACTGGATGCATGGCAGCCCTAAGCAGATTCATATCAAGGCGAGGCGAGAGAGGCATACCCTTCTACAAATTGCTCAAGAAGGTGGACAAATTCTAGTGGACCATAGAGGCACAAGAGGCTCTAGAGGCACTGAAAAAGTTCCTAACTACGCCACCGGTACTCAAGCCACCACGCAGAATCAGCCGGCAGAAGATCTGTTGTTATACATCTCCTGCACGATTCATGTGGTGAGCACCGCGTTAGTAGTTGAGCGAGTGGTGGAGGGACATACATATCCAGTACAGCATCCGGTCTACTTCATCAGCGAAGTTCTGGGACCCTCTAAAAAGAAGTATCCCCAAGTTCAAAAACTACTGTACGCGGTACTTCTAACCACTCGCAAGCTCCATCACTACTTTGACGATCACGAAGTCATAGTAGTCACCAGGTTTCTAATAGGGGATATTCTTCACAACAAAGAAGCCATCAGAAGAATAGCCAAGTGGGCCTGCGAGTTGGAAGCTCATGACATAGAGTTTCGGCCTTGCACAGCAGTAAAGACTCAAGTACTAGTTGACTTCGTATCAGAATGGACTGAGCATCAGGTTCCTGACAACCCAGAGGCTACTGAAGTATGGCGAATGTATTTTGATGGCTCGCTGAAATAGCAGGGAGCAGGCGCAGGGATCCTCTTCATTGCCCCTGGAGGTAAACAACTCAAGTATGCACTTCAGCTATTACTCCCAGCATCAAATAATGCAGCAGAATATGAGGCACTGATCCATGGGTTGAACATCGCCATATCACTGGGCGTTAAGAGGTTGATGGTATACGGAGATTCACTAGTGGTCATAAGCTAGATAAACAAAGACTGGGATTGCTCGACTGATTCTATGGGCAAGTAGTGTGCTGCCGTCCGGAAATTAGAAGACAAGTTTGAAGGGTTGGAGTTCCATCACGTGGAGAGAGACCGCAACACCGCAGCTGACACGTTGTCAAAGTTGGGATCCAGTCAGGCCCAGGTCCCACCCAGAATCTTCGTCTAGGAAGTATCACGCCTGAGTATTCTTTCAGATAAGACAGAAGAATGCAACACCTTGAACCAACCAGAATCGGACCCTAATAACTGGAGAGAGCCTATCATCAAGTACATAAAGAATGAAGAAGAACTGGATGATAAGGCTACAGCAGAACGCATCGCAAGATAGTCGGCCCACTACACCCTCATAGGGGGCGCACTGTACAGAAGGGGTGCGACGGGAGTCCTCATGAAGTGCATTTCCTAAACTACTAGGAAGCAGCTATTGGATGAGATCCACGCGCGGACAGTGTGGAATACACGCAGCATCTAGAACTCTGGTTGGGAAAGTTTTCAGGTCTAGTTTCTATTGGCCAACAGCGAAGAGTGATGCCGCCGAGTTAGTCCAGAGGTGTGAAGCTTGCCAATTTTTATCAAAGCAACAACATTTACCAGCACAGCAGCTGCAGACCATCCCTATAACATGGTCGTTTGCATGTTGGGGGCTGGACATGATTGGACCCTTCAAGAAAGTTCAAGGAGGCTATACTCACGTGTCGGTTGCCATTGACAAGTTCACCAAATGGATAGAGTACAAGCCTATTGCTTCTTTAATCTCAGCCAAGGCAGTGGAGTTCATACAAGACATAATATTCAGATTTGGGATACCAAATAGCATCATAACCGACCTGGGATCCAACTGCACCAGCTCTGAATTCTTTGATTTCTGCGAACAACGGAGTATCCAGATCAAGTATGCATCAATAGCGCACCCAAGAGCCAATGGTCAGGTGGAAAGGGCCAATGGAATGATACTAGAAGCACTCAGGAAGAAAGTGTTCGACAAAAATGAAAAGTTTGCAGGAAAGTGGATCAGAGAGTTGCCGTATGTGGTTTGGAGCTTGAGAACTCAACCTAGTCGAGCTCTACATGGAAATACCCCATTCTTCATGGTCTATGGTTCGGAGGCAGTGCTACCCGCCGACCTCAGGTTCGGGGCACCGAGGCTGGTCTTCGAAAGCATAGCTGAAGCTGAAGCTACCAGGCTAGAGGATATTGATGTGTTGGAGGAAGAGCGATTGAACATAGTAATTCAGTCAGCCAAATACCAGCAGACCTTGTGGCACTATCATGATAAAGCCAAACGACACCGAACCTTTGTAGTTGGAGACTTGGTCCTTCGCCGAATTCTAACAGGGGAAGGACGGCACAAGTTGTCACCGCTATGGGAAGGGCCATTCATTGTATCAGAGGTCACTCGGCCGGGATCATACTGGCTTACTCAAATGGATGGCACGGAAGTGGGGAATTCATGGAACATAGAGCATCTTAGAAAGTTTTACCCTTAGCAAGGCCACAAAAGCTATCAGAGCAACATTGTACTTTGTAATTGGAGAATCCATCATCAATAAAGTTTTCATTCTCAAAGGCATTCAAACTCTTGACAATCACCTGACTTCGATTCGATTGGACTCAGAATCAACATGCTCACTCGACTTAGGGTGACCACTATACTCTACTAACGGAGCAATCGGCTTATGTCGGCGATGACTTAAGACGGTGCAACATGCTCATGCTCACTCGACTTAGGGTGACCACTATACCCTAGTAACGGAGCAATCGGCTTAACTCGGCGACGACTTAAGACGGTGCAACATGCTCATGCTCACTTGACTTAGGGTGACCACTATACCCTACTAACGGAGCAATCGGCTTAAGTCGGCGATGACTTAAGACGGTGCAACATGCTCACGCTGACTCGACTTAGGGTGACCACTATACCCTACTAACGAAGCAATCGGCTTAAGTCGGTGACAACTTAAGACGGTGAAACATGCTCACGCTCACACGACTTAGGGTGACCACTATACCCTACTAATGGAGCAATCGGCTTAAGTCGGCAATGACTTAAGTCGGTGCGACATGCTCGCGCTGACTCGGCTTAGGGGAACCACTATACCCTACTAACGGGGCAATCGACTCAAGACGACAATGACTTAAGTCAACACGATACGATCACATCTACCTATCTTAGGGCGACCACTATGCCTTACCAGCCAGGCGATTGGCTTAAGTCAGAAAAAGTTTTAAAATCAGCACGCCATATTTACTTTCACAATTGTTTAGGGTGACTGTTATACCCTAACAACAAAACAATCAGTACTCCAGGAAAACAAAATGTTGTACTTGTCAACACCAAGGACACGTTCTGGTGCCCAATCCACAAAAAATTTTGAACACAACCATCACACGCATATAGAATTCATAGTACATCCCGTGTCTCGCAGAATATCACTGCATCGGAACATCTCTGTCGGCAATGTTTTTTGCAGGAGCAATCGAGGAAGAAGGGCGACTTGAAGATTCAGGTGCAGCCTTGACGTTGGTGACAATGTCATCAGGAACCACTACGCCGAGCCTCCTCATCAAGATCCGCCCCGTGCGAATGGCTTTGTCCATAGCCTTGTCGCGCTAAGTCCTCAGAACGGCGCAGCTGTCCTCTGAAGCTTTGATAGCTAGTCGAGCAGTTTGTAGCTCCTGTGCGACGAGTTTCTTTGAAGCACGAAGATCTTTAATGGTCAAATCCTTGGTCGATAACTGTTGTCCAAGCCGCTGAACTTCATTCTGAGATGCTTGCAGCTCGTGACGATGATGGTCCAGGTCCGACATAGTGAAGTGGTGGCTCCTTTCCAAAATAGTCAAGGAGTTGCTAGCGTCATGATATAACCTGTCCAGATTATCACGAGAGGCCACAAGTGCTCTTCTTTCCTCCTACGAACAAGAATCAACATTCAGCACCCAGTCAACAATAAGCATGGCAGAGTCAACCAAGGGAGTTTACCTCATATGCCATCCTTTCCGAGTCAAGTTGAGCATTGAGAGAAGAGTTCAAAGAGCGTGCGTCATCTAGAGAAGCAGAAACTCAGGCCAGGTGGGCTTGACCTTGAGAATATTACTCCTCGAGATCAAAGCACCGTTGAGTCAAGTCGGTTTGACTTCGAAGGTATTTCTCCTCAAGTTCAGAACACCGTCGGGCCATATCCGACAAAGCAGCTGAAAGGGGACGCATGATTAAAAACAAATTGATCAATAAAAGCAATTAAGAAAGAAGTGAGGTCACTAACTGTTGGGGGCCTTCGGCTTCCGAAGGTCCTCAAAAATATGATTTGATAATGTTTTCCAAGTGAAATATGTGAACAGGTATATTCGGAATTGGGCCACAAGTATACAGGAATATGGTCAAGACGAAGCTTGAACAGGACGGAAGGCGATCATAACGAAGGATAAGATGATCACGAAGCTATGCGCAGGAAAAGATTCGGCATGACAGCAAAAAAGGGGAACCGACTTATATGGTGAAAGGACAAATTGGACCTCGAAGGATCACTATAGAATTATTGATAAATGTAAAGGGCATTAATGTAATTCTCCATGGGCTGCGCCCTGTGCCTATAAATAGATGAACAGTATTCCCGTACTGTTCACGCTGATCTAGCATCTGCTTTTCGCATCACGCCTGTATCTTTACTTTTCGATAATCCAAAGGTACATTTATAATTTGTTATTATGACTCTGATAATACAAAATAGAAATAAATTGGTGATAATATCTGTGTTATTGTTTGTATTCCATGTATGTATTCTCTTTCATCATATGTTGGACTTACGAAGGTCTTTTCCCTCATAACCTTCGTCTGAAATTCATTATATCTGAAGGGATATAATGTCTTGAAGGACGAAGGACTTTAACATTTAACACTTTTTATGTTGCCTTGTTCTTGACTCTTAGCATTTGAGAACAAGTCACCAACATTGGCGCCCACCTCCGGTGAACTCACGTCCATTTTTTGAGTTTTGAACATCTTCGGCAAGCATCACCTTCGTCATGCCGCCGAGGAAAGCTTCAGCTGCAGGGGCTGCTACTCTGCAGCCGCTAGATCCCAATCAAGATGTCCTTTCTCTCAGGGAGGCCCGAAGCCAAAAGAGGAAGGCCACCAGTCCAACGCCTCCGGAGGATGACTTGGATCAAGAAATCCAAAATTTGGAGATGCTCAATCAACAGGTCCAACGGAAGAAGGAAAAGATGGCTCGTCTAGCTGATCTACAAAGGCAGATAGACGAAGCCTCTGAAGAGCTTCGACATTTTGCTCAAGATGACCACAATCAAAGGCCCCTGCGCAGAGAGCTTCATCAAGAGGGCTTCTACAACGAGGGCGACTGGTATGAAGATTTCCATCATGGAAATTTTGCTTTTGATGATACTTCTCCCCTGTCAACAGAACTGCAGGCTACACCTTGGCCACAGTCTTACAAGCCACCTCAGCTCCCCATGTACGACGGTCATTCAGACCCGAAGCAATTCTTGATGAGCTATGAAGCAACCATATCTTCGTATGGTGGTAACACGGCAGTTATGGCAAAGTCTTTCGTCATGGCTGTCAGGAGTGTTGCACAAACCTGGTACTCCTCTCTTCGGCCAGGGATAATCACTTCATGGCAAAAGCTAAAGGACATGTTGATAACCAGCTTCCAAGGGTTTCAAACGAAGCCAGTTACTGCCCAAGCTTTATTCCAGTGCACCCAGGACCACGAAGAATATCTTCAGGCGTATGTCCGAAGGTTCCTGCGTCTGAGGGCACAGGCACCAACAGTGCCCAATGAAATTGTCATTGAGGCCATGATCAAGGGGCTTCGGCCGGGGCCTTCAGCTCAGTACTTTGCCAGAAAGCCTCCTCAAACTTTGGAGAAGCTACTCCAGAAGATGGACGAGTATATTCGAGCTGACAATGATTTTCGCCAAAGAAGGGAGGAAGCATTCAGGTTCTTTGAAATGACCAGGGGCTTCGGAGGAAGATTCCATCCGAGGCACGTCAGGTCAATTCATAATTCTACTCAAAGTGATGACAAAGGGAGTCAACAGCAAAGGCCACAGTGCTCCTCGCAAGCTTCGGGGCAACAGCAAAGCTCTTTCCGGCCGCCAGCGCCAAGGGGCAGAGGCGCCGGGGCTTCGGGGGAAGATTTGGAGATCAACCAAGAAAATTTTACTGCCTATTCTGTGGTGAAGGCAAGGGCCATACCACCAGGATGTGCCATGTTACCATCCAGAAGCAAAAGGAGCTAGCAAAAGCTGCAGCGCAACAGAGCCAGCCGAAGCAGGTCATGCATACTGCTTCGTACCATTCGCCTTACATTCCAGAATATGTAGGCAATCATCCTGCAGCTTCTGTTGCTTCGACAAGTCAATCCCAAGCATCTTGGCAATAGCCTCCACCGCCACCACCAATGCAATGAGGTCAACAGCCAGAAGGGAGTCAGCACACTCACCTTCAGCGGGACTTCAGAGAGGAGTCCGAAGCTCGCACAGTCAATAGCACTGTGCTGGAGTCGAAGCATATTTACTGACAAATATCCTACCTCGTCAGTAGATTTTCGCATTTTCGCATTTCAGTCTTACTTTCTTTTTAATAAGGAACAATTATGGGAAGTTTAAGTGCTTTTTATCGTATTTTAATCTCTTGTAACAGTTTCGTTCTTTGCCATATTAAAAAATGTCTCCTCCATAGGCTTAAGTTGCCAAAACATAAGAATTTATGGGGGCAAGAAGGACCTTCAAATTATCAAAAATTTGTTCTAAAGAATACAGTGCAATTTCTTCGAAGCAGCAAAAGTCGTTCCTAAGGGAGCGTAGTGTAAGTTTTCCGCTCAAAAGTCGTTCCTAAGGGAGCGCAGTGTAAGTTTTCTGCTCAAAAGTCGTTCCGAAGGGAATGCAGAGCTTACAGCGAAAAATAAACGCTGATTCCGCTGAAAGTAAAAGGCGAAGAAGCTCCTAAGGGAGGCTTACAGCGAAAAATAAACGCTGATTCCACTGAAGTAAAAGGCGAAGAAGCTCCTAAGGGAGGCTTACAGCGAAAAATAAACGTTGATTCCGCTGAAGTAAAAGGCGAAGAAGCTCCTAAGGGAGGCTTACAGTGAAAAATAAATGTCGACCTTCAGCAAATATCATTTTGCATAACATCACATCATTACATCATTTGCATAGCATAACATCATACATCAAAATGCATCAACAACGCAAGAAGGGGTGCTTCAATATTGATATTCGAAGATAGTTTTGAAGAAATAGTGGCACGACACAAACAATGGCCATGGAAGGGTTATATCTTCGTCAAACTCTGAGATGGAAAGATTTGTTGATCATTGATTTTACCAGGATTGGTTACTGATTTTATGAGAACACGAATATTATTTACGAAGCATGAAAAGAAGGGAAGGTGTTTTTTCGCCGAAGGCTCACAAACGATATGTGTATAATGTTTCATGCATCGCAAAGAATAGAACTATAAACAGCTAATAAATTACACCCTAAGTTACACAATATTACACATGATTCTCAACAAACATTACATTCTGAATGTTTTTGCAACAGCATCTAATCTTCCCTTAAGACTACTTCTGCAGCTTCGTTTAAAAGCTGATCAACAACTCTATCCATGATGGCTTCGGCCATTTGTCTAATTTCGTCATCCCCCTTCGTGTGGGGGCCCGCAGATGACTCAGCAGGTTCTGAGGGAAGAGTAGATACGGATTTATTACTATTACAAACCCTGAACAAGTTCGAAGTCAAAAAATTACAACAAGGAGACAAAAACCACTAGTTAATACCTATTCGCCCTTCGGGCTCTGCGCTTTTCTCAGCAACCTCTGCTACTTTTCTAGCATCATGGATGCCTTTTTCGCTTTTTTGAATAATCTCTTGGGCCATTTCCTGGCCACCATTATCCCAGATGTCGGTGAAAAATTTTCCACCAACCATGCTAGCTTCAGCCGAGGGGTCTTTTATGTCTTCGGAGGATAAAGCAGCTTCGGATTGTGCTAAAGCTTTCAAATGCTCGCAGCCTTTCCTCTCCAAAATAGTAGCAATCCCCCTGGCACCCGAAAAAGCACATATGTCTCCGCGGCTATTCAAAATTTCCTCAAAAGCCTCGGCTTCGTGATTGATCCATTCAATCGGGCCCTCAGGGTTCCCCCTTGTGAAGTTTTCCTCGCTCGAGAATGCGCCAACGCTGGCGAAGCTAGTTTTTATTTTCTTAACGCATTCTATAGATTTGTCATAGCACCTTTTCTTGGATGCACGAAGCTCTTCAACGTTTCCTTCTAAATGATTTGCCCACTGGTCGCTAAGTTCTTGTTTCGTTTCTTCAAGTATGCGTTCTTCTTTAGCTCGGGCCAACTGTCTCCGAAGACCCTCGATTTTCTGCCTTTGAGCTTCAGCTTGAGCTTTAGAAGTAGCTTCGTCTTCCTTTATCTTATCTACCAATGTAAGCAGAATTTTGTCTTTTTCCAAGGCTTCGTTTCTTAGCTTGATAACCTCTGTTCGAAGGTTATTAAGAGCAATAGTGTAGCTTTCGTCTTCAGCATTCTTTTGTGCCCTTAAGGCATTGCTGAGTATTAAGCCCTATACAAAGGAATGAATGGATTAAAAAAAAGAAGAAAAATTTTACCTTCAGACTATTGTATGCAAGGCTATCTGCAAGATCGTCCTTCGTCATGGCGTAGAGGCCAGCTTCGAGCTTCGGGAACCCCATACTTCTAGCCATCTCCCAGCAAACGGATAATTCCTTGTTGTCTGGGAGGCAGTATAAGAAGTCGTCTTCGTCTGTGCCATTGAATACTAAGGCCCCTTTTGGATACCTCAGTTTTTGGGCATAGTGATTAGCTTCAAAAATCTCTTCTTCAGATAATCTTTTTTCCCGAAGCATGTCGAACAATATAATCGAGGGCTTTGGAGGATGCTTCGGGGGCAACAGTGCCAGTTTCTTCAACTAAAATCGGCTCTGTCACTTTTGTTTCTTCGGCTTCCAAGGATTTTACCTTGGTGGGCTCTGAAGGTCCAGCTTCAGTCTCAGATTGTTGCTTTGGAGCTTCGGCAACAAAGACTTCAGTACGCACTTCGGAAGTTTCAACAATTTTCTTCGGGGTTGTGCTTGAAGACTTAATTGTCTCCAAAACATCTAGCACGTTAACCATCCTTTTTCTTTTCAGGGTCACCGCTGGACCCTTTTGGTTTTTTGTTGCCTCAATTTTTGCTGAAGGACTTAAAATTTCTGATGTTTTCGTTTCTTCAATCCTCGGTTTTTCTGTTTTTTCTGCTGATGGTGCTTCGACCATTTCTTCGATTTTTGGCACTGGAGGTGGTTCTTTAGCTTCGGTGGCCGAAGAGGTCTCACCAATAAATTCAGGCACTGTGGCCGGTTCAATATAACGTGGCCGGTGTGTGAGAACCTTTACGTTTTTTCTCTTCGGCGCTGGCTCGCTAGGAGCAGCTGAGGCAATTTCCTTTACAGAAGAAGTATTCTTTCTTTTTTGACCCCGCGCTGGGTAATGGTAGTCAGGGTGGACAAATCCAATTGCATCAAATACTCGGTTAAGTCTCTTCTTCTTTCGGCCTCCGAAGGCCGCTGATAATGCAATATCTTCGGCCTTCGAGTATACCCCAAGCAATTCGTCACTTATGGCCTCAATACTTTTTAACCAGTCATCATCTGGCTCAACAAACTTATCTCCGTATTTGAATGTGTATTTTAGCCTAACTAGTCCACCTTCGTCAGTCTCTTTAATGGTTTCCTCCGGCATTTCCCACTTTTCCGCAAGTGGCCATACTCTGAAAGCAATGTGTTCTTGGACTAAATCCCTTGTTCCAATAAAAGAGCAAACAACGCCGAAGGCTCTCTGGCATTCTTCGGCTGCTTCATTCATTTCCACCTTCGGCTTCCGGAGGCCAAAGCGTTGCCAGATAGGGCGCATAATGATACCTTTGATATCTTCACGTGATTTCAAGTCATTTTTCACATAAAACCATTCCGTCATCCAGTCGCCGGGCCACCTCTTTCGAAAGTTTGGCACAGGGCAGCTTGACCCAGACCGAGCGTCGAAGCTGTAGTAGCCAAAGTTGTTGTGATACTGCTCTTTGCCCCAGGGTTTTGTCGCATACAATAGCTCATGTACGTTACAGAAGCTTTTTGCGTTAGGTTCCAAACCTTGGCTCCTCACGGCCCACACAAAGATGTTCATCCGTATGATTGCTTCGGGGGTAAGTTGGTGAAGGTAGATTTCAAATATCTTCAGTACTTCCACGACAAAACTGCTCAAGGGAAATCGTAATCCAGCTTTTAAGAAGCTTCGGAATATCACGACCTCATTTTCCTCGGGAGTCGGACAAGTCTTCTCTCCTTCGTCAGCCCTCACAACAGACAAGTCCCGAAAATATCTGCCTCTCATATTGACAAGATGATTTTCTTTAATACTGGATTTACCAAAAACTGCATGGCTTGGTCGCCAGGGTCGATCTTCGGAATCTTCACCACCACTATCCACATCGTAACTTTCACTGTCGCCAGTATCTTCAGATAAACCCTCCAAAATCTCCCTGGTAATCTTCTCTGTATTAGTCTTTGACATTGATTCAAGAAAACCCAGATGCATCTCCTCAAAAAGGCTTAGCCTTGAAGCACCAACAACTTTCTTATCTTCAGACATCTTCGCAAATGCTGACAAAGCGCATTCAAAACCGAAGCTTAAAAATCTAAAACCAAGCAAGTGTTGTTGCGCGCAGGCTAAAAGTTGGGTGAGTAAAAGCAGCTGGCAAGGGAGCGTGCCAAATAACCTGGCAGTGAGCTCTTATTTATACACCTAGTGCGTTGAAAACTGGAGGGTCCCGCCTGTCAAAGACTGTTGCTATTCTAGCAAAGGGAAGGTGTTTTTTCGGACCTTCGGCTTAAAGCCTTCGTCCATATCGCAATATGAATTTATCATTCCAGTAAATTAATATTGCGAGGGGCTACTGTTGGGGGCCTTCGGCTTCCGAAGGTCCTCAAAAATATGATTTGACAATGTTTTCCAAGTGAAATATGTGAACAGGTATCTTCGGAATTGGGCCACGAGTATACAGGAATATGGTCAAGACGAAGCTTGAACAGGACGGAAGGCGATCATAACGAAGGATAAGATGATCACGAAGCTATGCGCAGGAAAAGCTTCAGCATGACAGCAGAAAAGGGGAACCGACTTATATGGTGAAAGGACAAATTGGACCTCGAAGGATCACTATAGAATTATTGATAAATGTAAAGGGCATTAATGTAATTCTCCACGGGTTGCGCCCTGTGCCTATAAATAGATGAACAGTATTCCCGTACTGTTCACGCTGATCTGGCATCTGCTTTTCGCATCACGCCTGTATCTTTACTTTTCGACAATCCAAAGGTACATTTATAATTTGTTATTATGACTCTGATAATACAAAATAGAAATAAATTGGTGATAATATCTGTGTTATTGTTCGTATTCCATGTATGTATTCTCTTTCATCATATGTTGGACTTACGAAGGTCTTTTCCCTCATAACCTTCGTCTGAAATTCATTATATCCGAAGGGATATAATGTCTTGAAGGACGAAGGACTTTAACATTTAACACTTTTTATGTTGCCTTGTTCTTGACTCTTAGCATTTGAGAACAAGTCACCAACACTAACCAGCGTTCGATGCCTTCAAGTCAGCGATTTGTTTCTGAAGCAGCAATGGGTTCCACTACATTAGGGACAGAGCTCCTTCTGGGACAGTGGCACCGCACGACCTCAGCTGGGTGGACATTCCATCAACCAAAGCCTGTGATCGAAGACATATAAGCATAAGAAAGATAATTTACCAATCGGAACAATAAAAGGCAAGTAGTTGACTCACCTGAAGATTGGAGAGGAATGATGGTAGACCTAAGGCAGGAGGAGCTATATCATGGCTTGATGGGGGAAGATCAGCAGGAATAATTTGAAGGGCATTGTCAGGGGTGAACTCAGCCTCGCCAGCAGATAACAGACTTCTCGCATCTAACTCACTGACCTCTAAGGCGACTTATTTGTTCAAAGCCGTGGAAGCATGCACCGCCGTCGCCCCATCGGACTGAGGTGGAGACGACCCAACATGGACATCCATGGAGGTGTGGGAAGGATAGCTCACCTGAACACCCTCGGGGCTGGGTTGCAGCTTGCGCTACCCACCAGAGCCCGATCACTATCGGCAACACCCTCGGGGGCTGGGTAACTGCCAGCACCACCCTCGGGAGCTGGGTCTTCTGCAGTAGCCACCTCTAAGGGTGAGGGCTCTTCTGTCACCTCCATGGGAGTCGGGTTACTCGGACCAACGTCTTGGCATTGAAGACTGCCTTCCAAAGTCGACGATGCATGAGATACTGCTCAAGATACCTCCAATCCAATGTTTGGAATTTCTGAACAAACAGCCATCACGTCATCGGCAGTTGGCTCTAACAGCATATCCTCAGGGACGACCTCCTCAAGGGCCTGATCAAAATCCGATATTGATAGTCCCTGAAGACTGACAAGAGCCGATAGAGCTGGAGAAGGAATATCACTCCCCCTCACTACCTCTGTAACGCCGGTTGTTCTTACGGATCAGCAGGACTTCTTCTTCTTCTTCTTCTTAATCTTCATAAAATATACAGACAACAGCTTGTGCACGATCACAACCCTTGGCATCAACCTCAGGAAGGACCTCTGCTGGCACTTCATCACAAACCGGAGTAGAAGGACCTACACCCTGGTCCAAGCACGACAGTCACCGAAGCCGCCTCTTTTTCTTCTTTTCCTCAACAAGTGCAGTTGGGCGGCTAACTCGGCGTCGGCGCTTTGGGTGGGCGCCTTCGGATTTTCGAGCCTTCACCACTTCACCAAGCTCTTACCCATCTGTGATAGCCATTGGCTTGGCATGGGCCGAGTCAGACGATTCCTCAGCCAGCAAACTAAGTACATCGTCCATCTCTGTGTCGTTAGTGCTGGCTGGCATTTCAAAATGAGTCTGCCTCTCATCCTCTGGGAGACTCTAGAGTGGGGCAATTAGAGTTTCAATGTCCTCAGAAGAGGGTCGCACTCTAAGACCCAGGCTACCATCACGAGCAGGAGGGTTGGACTCCAACTCGGCAAATGACCTATGTGGTGGCAGGTTCCAGGCAGAATAGGCAATAGGAGCACCAGCGTTTGAAACCCTGCCCCTCAGGATCATATCCAGTCGGCTCATTAGATCCATAGTAGGGATTCTCTTGTTTGTGACCCAGGTAGAGTCATTGATACCAATGTAAAGATAAGCTGGGTACACCCTATCCTTCAAAGGCTGAACATTCTTGAAGACAAAATCAGCGACCACAGCTTCAGCAGTCAAACCTCTATCTTTCAACAAGCAGACCTCAGCAAGCAATACTTTTGCCTCTGTTATCTCCGAAGGGCTCGGAGATTCTACCTAGCTTGGATTGCGGACATCTGGCTGCCGCCCTAACCGAGGGGGAGGGACTTGCAGTGGTTCTCCACAATGAACCACTCGAGACACCACCCCTTGATGCTATCCTTTAGGGGGATGTCGAGGTTCTCTGTGTTCCTCCCGCGACATAGCTCCAGACTAGCACCGCCAACAAGTTGGTGATGTCCCCCAGCCATCCTGGGCCGATAATGATACAGATACTTCCAGAGGCCGAAATGGGGGAGAATCCCGAGATAGGCCTCACACAGATGAATAAAAATGGAAACTTGCAAGATAGAATTAGGGTTCAAGTGGGTCAAGTTCAGATCGTAGAAATCAAGGAGTCCACGGAAGAAGGGAGAAACGGGGAGAGCAAGGCCGCAGATAAGAAAGGGAACATAGACGACAGACTCATGGGTGCCCTCCGTCGGAACAGTGACCCCGTGGCAAATTCGCGAAGAGCAGAGTTCTTTCGGAGGTAAAACCCCAACATCGATAAGGTGAAGAAGATCGGATTCTGAAATAACAGACATATGGTTACCCGCGAATGGCAACTGACTGTTGGGGTCGATGGGCAGGATGATTGCCACGGCAGAGCTCTGCTTCTTCCGTTTCGGCGCCATCGCAATATCGCCGGCGGAACGAACATGAGCGGAATCTCAGGAATGTAGAGGAGTGGTTCGAAGTGGAAATATGAAGTTAGGGCTCAGAAATCAACAGCGCACATCAACACGAGTATAATGGGGGTTTTCCCAGGTCGGGCGCTATTTCTAAAAGTGCCAAGTCATCACTCGGAAAAGCAAAACTTCAGATATGACTCGGTGGTTACCTCTAAAACGCCGATAGAGTCAGGCACCACTTGAGGGTTACCTCTAAAACGCCGACAGAGTCAGGCACCACTCGACAATTACCTCTAAAGTGCCAGTAGGGTGAAGCATGACTCGGTGGTTACCTCTAAAACGCCGATGTCATCAACTATCACTCAGCGGTTACCTCTAAAATGCTGGCAGAAATGAACAAGACTCGACGGTTACCTCTAAAACACCGATGTCATCAGCTATCGCTCGACGATTATTTCTAAAAACACCAACAGCAGTAGACACAAAAACAAACTACCAAATGTGCACATAGAAAAAGCAGTAAAAGCAACCACTTGGAGCAACCGAGGTTCTTCATTAGTGGAGGGAGGTTACACAAACTTAAAGACTGACTCATTATGAGTCAATCTTTCTTTCCCTTTTCACTACATTACATTACCCTACATTACATTCATACACTACTTACGCTACACTATACTACTAATACTACTACATTATTCTACTACTACTACCACTACCACTAATTATCTATACTAATATTTAAGCCAGTGTTGTTTTGCCACTGGCCTTACTGCTACTGCTGCCGCCCCTGCCGCCGTCGCTGCTCCTGCCATCGCCGCTGCCTTCACCGCCACCCTTGCTGCTACTGCTGCCGCCCCTGCCGCCGTCGCCGCTGCCTTCACCGCCGCCCTTGTCACCGTCGCTGCCACCGTCGTCGCCGCCACCTCCGCCGCCGTTGCCACCACTGCCATCGCCTTTGTCATCGTCGTCACCGCCACTCCCTTCCTCGGACGAGTCGGAAGGGTTCTCCTCGTCTGAGGAGACCTCCGACTCATCCGAGCCCTCGAGCCCGGCGCGCTCGATGGACCGGATGTACATCCATACCTCAGCGTCTATCCCTTGGGAGTCGTCCGAGTCGTCGGACAACGCCGGGGGGAAGGCGTACACCGGCGATCCCTCGGACTCTGAGCAAACCTCCTCCTCTGAGTACCCGGAATCACTGAAGTCCTCCGAGGGAGGACTTGGCTCACGCTTCCGCTTGTCGCCGGAGCGACGTGGCGAACCTCAACCCTTCTTGTCCTTACCCATGGTCAGATAGAGGAGAAAAGGGAGTTAGAAGAGAAGCAACGGATGATCAAAGGATAAGTGAAGAGAGCAATAGCGCAAGCAGGCTATTTATAGAGGCCGGAAGCGACTGTTCATTTCCTACCATGCTCACCAAACAGTCACAAGTATTCAATAAGCAATTCAGGGCGCCTGAAAGCGAGTCAGGCAACAGAAGCCGCTTCGCATAACACGACACCATTTGGACTAAGGTCAACTGCTCAGGCGATATGATTACCTCGCGGTCACATCAAGTTACTACTCTAGGACAGTGTGATAAATGCTCTGCATACCAAGATGTCCCTTGGTCACACCCATTGGGGGGGCGACGGCCAGAAATTTTCAATAGATTTTCTGATCAAGTCACATCCATACATCATACGCAATGAATGTATTGAGACAGAAGGAAGAGATCGATAGAGATTGAAGGAAATCCAAATACAGCCACTAAAGAGCAAGTCTAGTCAACAGAAGCATTGAAGCATAGAGCAATGTGAAGATCAGCCAAGAGCCATCTGCCAGACGTCCAATCCGTCACTGATCAAATAAATTTCAAACCTAACAAGGCTTGGGCAGACCACATTGTTTGAATTTGCAAAACCATGAAAAAGACAAAATGCTAATTTCTAAAGCATGAGATGAAGATAAAATGCTGATTTCTAAAGCATGAGATGAAGATAAAATGTTGATTTATAAAGCATAAAGTGAAGAACTTTAAGTGGATTATTTTCAAAAATCCACTCAAAGATCGGGGGCTACACCCATTGGGTGCACTCCGGTGCGCCCAATAGTTTCTTAACTCCAAAAGACAGTACGCTGACATCTAAAGCATAGGCTGATGGTAGAGCGCCGATTTCTGAGGCACGAGATGAAGACCTTTGAAGTACACCAAAGGAGGACAACAGAAGATTGTTTTTTATTGAATCACTTAGAGTTCGGAAGTAACGTCCAACAGGTGCACCTTCGAAGCTCCCATCACCCAAATGGAGATCAAGCCATAGAATCACAAGCTGGACCTAGAATCATTGGGCTGATTATTTCAAAATCAACTCAAAGATTGGGGGCTTGTGGGGGACAGATATCCCCCGGGTCCACTAGAAGGCAAAAGGGCCTCGCGGAAGGCTTCGAGCCCATTGTCTCGCAAGACCGTCCCTTCGTGGGCCAGGGAAGAACTAGTGGCAGAATGGGCTGACGCAGGGAATGAACAGACTCGGGCCCAGGCGGCTCGTTGGTTTTAAGCGTTATCCACAGCTCTGATCCGATTTTCCCGCGCGACACCCTTGGACGTCAGAATCGAATAAGGTTAAGTCGGAAAGATTATGGGAAGATAAGTTCAGTCGATTCACTATTACTTAAGGATACATCGTCGTCAAACGCGCATGTAATGCCCCACGGTTGAGTATATAAGGCCTAGAGGGCACCCCATCATTTTCAAGTCACTTGCCATCCATCCACGTAGCTCATTAGTTTTCTCCATACTGGAGACTTCCCTTGTAACCTACCACATAAAGATCCACACCAGGAAGTAGGGTGTTACGTGTTTCCAAGCGGCCCGAACCTGTAGAAAGATCGCTCCTCGTCTCTCGTGCATCTCGCACGAATCATTGAGTTACAGTTAACAGCACCGTCCTACTCAAAAACACCACGAGGGGCAACCCCGGGTGTGCGGTCGGGTTCCAAACATCGACACTTGTGACTGTTTAATGAGTCTGTGGGACCTTTGCGTTTTAACGCTAAACTCTCTGCAAATTATGCGTGCCATCCATGACTCGAAGGAAATAAATAAATAAATATATAAAATGAATTCCTAGTGTAAAAATAATTCTAAAACTTGTTTAATTCATATAAAACTCATTTTAACACCTTTTTGACCCATTCCAATCCCTATAATTTTGTATTAATATTGTTTGTCACCTAATGACTCTGTTTAGCATGAAAACTATATTAAATTTGATCACTTAATTATTTCCGTACCAAACACATAAAACCTTCGGAAATTCATAACTCACAATCTGTAACTCCAATTTGGTCTGTTCAAGTTGTGTTAGCTTCGTATAAATATTTAATACGCAGTAGCAACATTTGTTATATGATATCCCCTACTTTTATAATTAGGTAACTAACTGGATTAATCTATGTCTATTGGATTAACTTCTTTAATATTAATATAGTATTCTGACCTTATGGTTATAATTTGACTAGATGATCTTTAATCAAATAATGACTTCGATTAAAGTTGAGATGATTATTTATAGAATAACCTCTCATATGATTTACACTAACCAATTTATAATATAGTTTGACATTTAAATCACATAGATCTTGTATAAACCATAACTCCTTAATCGTAACTCTGATTCTAGTGATTCTCGATCCCACGATCCCGTAGCAACGCGTAGATTATTATTATGCAGTTTGTTCTTATGTTCAATGTGATGTTAATTTTTGTCTATACCATGTTTGTTTGTACTGCTACGACTAGCAGTGAGGTCACTAGAATTTGGGATCATCCTGGTACCTGGAATCTTAAGTCCCAGGCAAGTTGTTCCCTTGACTACTTTTTACCCAATAATGTTCTTTAATATCACTTATTCATGCATAGGTTTAATTTTGATGGGACCCAATAGGTCACCCTAGTCTGATTATCTTTTACCTTATTTACCCTTGAATCATTTGGGTAGTTTTGCTATTGCTTTATATGGTTTTGGGTTAATATTTTATTATATCCATGTTCCAATTATTTTGTTATTTTATTTATGTTTATGTCAAGATCATTATCTTTAATTGGAACATGGAGCTTAACTTGAGAAACATGTGCCACCACAAGGGTGGAATGGGACGCCCTTGGCTGACTAATTAGGAAAGCTAGCGAAAGACTACCTTACCTGAAAGGGGCAAGGGCAGTATGGGAGTAGGCATGTAGGGAGGTTGTCAGGTTGATTTTGCTGCAATGGCAGTCAAACAAGGGGTTCCTACAATTGCTCTTCCCATAAACTATAGCGGGTTTTTGGAAGCTAGTGGAACTTTGTAAAGGCCTCGTAGTGTTACCCTGTCTCGCTTCCTTGGTAGAAGTGTATGGGGCCCGTACAACCCCGTGGCAGATGGGTAACATGACTTGTGGGTAAAGGGTACAACCTCTGAAGAGTGTAAAACTGGTATACTAGCCGAGCTCACGGTCATGAGCAGCTCAGGACTCTCGCATGATTAAATTATGGAACTAAATTCAATTTGTCATATGCATAGAGATGGCAACGGGTACAAACCCGTCGGGTTTTGCTATCCCAAACCCGTACCCGTGAAAAATATTTACACCCATTAAAAAACCCGTACCCATGACGGGTTTGAAATTTTGCCCAAACCCGTACCCATCGGGTTTGCGGGTACCCACAGTTTACCCGCGGGTTTTTATCTCCAATATGCTTATTCTTTTTATAATCAATAAGTAACGTAATGATTAATGAGATCATGGTCCAAAATTTATGTAATGAACAACGAGTTCATGATTTGGTATAAATAATATTAGTAGAGAGAATTAAATACAAATAATAAGTTGTATAATCAAGTTACCTTGCACTAAGTTATACATCCACCACATATATAACGCTAGTAATAACTATAATAGCAAGCACGCAACACTATCACCAACTACTTATACATTCACTATTTGATAAAAATTAGGAAGTAAATAGGTAGATAACAAGTTTGTTGTTCGTTTATAAAATAAAATGACAATATGCACTAGGTTTGGTCGGGTTTAAAAAACCCACGGGTTCACGGGTTTGGGTACTATAGGAACAAACCTGTACCCATGAACCCATCGGGTATACATTTATGCCCATTAACAAACCCATGGGTATGAAAATTGACCCAAACCCGTACCCTAATGGGGTAAAAACCCATCGGGTTTTGGGTTTCGGGTACCCATTGCCATCTCTACATATGCATTGCATGGGATTATTTATTAATTTTGTTCTATTATTCTTATTATGGTTGGTATTTACTTAAATTTAGTAACTGCTAATAAAATTGACCAACTTATTAAAAGCAATGCTCTGCTTTAATCCCTATTGTTGATTAGCCTTACACCTCACATGAACTTCCACCTTTGGTGAGTTCATGCACATTATTCCCCACAACTTGCTAAGCGATGAACATGTGTGAGCTCACCCTTGCTGTCTCACACCCCCATAGGAGAAGAACAGGTGGTTCAAGAGGAGCCACACAACGAGGAGTTCGACTTGATCTAGGTGGCGTCTCCCAGTCGACTTTAGAGCGCCAAGGATGGACTTTAGTTCGTTTTATATTTATCTTTTATTTTGTAAGACTTCCGCTATGTAATAAGTACTCTGATGATATTGTGACATTTATCTCTATACACTCTGTTATTATATGTGTTGTCTTCTTTGGCGCATATATGATATGCACCCGGCTTTGCCCCTTAAATCCAGGTGTGACAAATTATAAATGAAAATATAAAATAGAAAATAAGAAAGGAAATTGTAATAACCATTTATTACTTCTATAAGTAGATAATGGGGAGAAGAAATGGAAAGTGATAATAATAATTAAGAAAATAATATTATTTCAAACAGTAGGAGTCATATTCACATTGAGATTTTAAGTGGGATTAGGAATCTAAAATTCAAAACAGGAATTTGAATTTGGTTTGGATATTTCAAATTGGAAGTAGAAATGAAAATAGGAAAGAAAAAGGAAAAATCTACTGTGCCTAGGCCAACAATCACCTGTCTCGGCCCATTTCCGATTTTCACCCCGCGCGGCCCACTTACATCAGCATGTGCCTCGGCGCCGACCATCTGGGCCCGCTGGCCAGTCACACACTCACACGCCGTGTGTTCCTGCTCTGTCGCAAATCGCGCTCTCTCTGGCGGTGGGGTCCACTTGCTAGTGTCCTCTTCTCCGTCGACATCGGATCCCAACTGAGCGCCATAACAACCTCGCCGCGCGGATCTCGAGTGAGCTCCGACCGAGAATATCAGACTTCCCTGCCCCTATAAAGGTCGCCCGGGGTCGTCTCCTCTTTCTTCGTCCACCTTGGTCATACCGGTTCTATCTCGTTGAGCCCAGTGAGCACCAGAGGGGGAGAAACGGAGCGTGGGAGCGCCGCCTAGAGGACTTGTTGTCGCGCCGCGCCTAGAGCCTCGAATTCGTCCTCACCAGTCGTCGTGGTGCTTCGCCTGGACACGCCAAAAAGGTTTGGGGCATCTTTGGGCTGGACTTGCGACCGTGGTCGCTGCGCCGCTGTAGAATCATGCCACCATCCCAAACTGAGGTAATTTGCCCTACCTTGCTTTCACCGTGACTCAAATTAGGGCCAGTTGCGTTTGCGCCGCGTAGGATCGTCCGTGCGGGGACCTCACCGGCGTGCGCCTCTGCGGTTGGGTGTTTGTGGGCGTCATGCCCTGGTGGCTGAGGGTTGAAGACGTGCCGTGACCGTTGGATGAGTTCGGTGCAGCCGAGATTAGATGTATAACCCCCCCCCCCCCCCCCCCCCCCCCCCTCCGTCTGATGTCTTGTCCTCCGTCTGATCTCAATTGGGTGGCCTGAATTTGATGTAGCGTCAACGTTGGGATCGGTTTAATGCCAGACGTCCATGGGTAATCCGAAGGCTAGTAGTGCCTAGCGGTTCGGTTGATGCCCGATTTAATCTGTACCGTCGGACGATGATCGGACGACTGTGGCACCACGATACCCCTTCGTCTCTATAGCCTTCCAAAAGAGTCCCTCTGTTTTTATCAAAATAACCTGTAGTCCTAAGCTTAAGGAAGATCATCACTAAGAGGTCCTGAAATTTACATGTGACGCCCTGAGCTTCTAGAAAATTGTGGCTGTAGTCCAAAGGTTAATAAAATGGGTAAATTTAATAAAGAAAATGATTTTTAGTACAAAATTAATTCTAGAAACTTGTTTAATTCATAAGTAATTCATTTTAACTCCGTTTTGATCCATTCCAGCTACGTTAAATTCATATTAGTATTGTTTATCATCTTGTAACCTTGTTTTGTCATAAAACATAGATTAAAAATTATGTACTGAAGTTATTCTATATTAAACACCTAAATCTTCAGAAAATCATAACTCTCTAACCATAACTTCGGTTTTCGTCGTTCTTGAACCCACGATCTCGTAGCATCGAGTAGAATATTCTTATGCAGTGTGTGCTTATGTTTGGTGTGATGTTAATTTTACCTATACCATGTTTGTTTGTATTGATACGAATACCAGTGAGGTCACGAGAATCTGAAGATCAACCTGGTACCTGGAATCTTAAGTCTAAGGCAAGTTGTGCCCTTGATCATTTTCTCTTTACCCAATAATGTTCATGTTAATCACTGTGACATGCTCAAGTTAATCTGATGGGACCTAATAGGTTTCACTAGACTTGTTTGTCCCACACTTTGTTTACCACTGAACTTTTGGGTAGTTTTGCTATTGCTCTACCTGGTTTTGAGATTAATATTACATTATGATCATGTTCCGGTTATACAATTGTTTTAATTATTGTTCATGACAAGGTCATTGTGTTAATGGGAACATGGAGCTTAACTTGAGATATCCGTGCTACCACAAGGGTGGAATGGGACACCCTTGGCTGACTAACTAGGAAAGCTAGTGGAGGACTATCTTACACGAAAGGGGCAAGGGTAGTAGGAGATTGGTCGGTATAGGGAGGTTCTCAGGTTGATTTTGTTGCTATGGCTTTTCAGACGGGGGATCCCTATACTCCGCTCCCTAGAAACTGTAGCGGGTTTTCTGAAGCTAGTGGAACTTCGTAAAGGCCTCGTAGTGGATCCCTAGCCATTCACCTCGGAAGTGTCTAAGGGTCTAGATAACCCTAGCTAGACGTGATACATGACTTGTGGGTAAAGGGTGCAACCTCTGCAGAGTGTAAAACTGGTATATCAGTCGTGCTCACGGTCAAAAGCGACTCAGGACTCTCGCATGATTAACTTATGGAACTAAAATTAATCTGTCATATGCATTGCATCGTGGGTGTTATTATTAATTGCGATCTCTTATTTAATTGGGTTGGTATCTACTTATACTTAGTAACTGCTAATAAAATTTTGACCAACTCTAAAAGCAATGCTTAGCTTAACCAGCTCCTTTGGTAAGCCTTACACTTCACATGAGCTCCCACCTTTGGTGAGTTAATGCACATTATTCCCCACAACTTGTTGAGTGATGAACGTATGCGATCTCACCCTTGATGTACTCACATTCTCCTAGGTCAAGGACAGGTACCGCAGGATGAGGCGCGTGAAGGATGTTGTGATGAGTTCGTGAGTGGTCTAGGCCATCGTCTCCTAGTCAACTTTGGTTGCTAGATCGTTGTCTTCGTATGATGTAATTATTTCACTATTTTGTACAGAACTCCATTATATATTAAAGATGTGACATTAGTTTCTGTACCATGAGTCATCATATGTGTGAGACTTGATCCCATCACACTTGGTGATTATTTTCGTGCCCGGGTTTTGGACCCCTAAAACCCCGTATTTGCGGTGAATCCTCCTGTTAAGTACTCTTGCATTACAATAGGAACCCCTAATTCCCTTGCAAATACAGCTCTCTTAATCATTTCTTCGCATGTACCTGCAGTCGCATTCAAGTAATGCCCCTTGACTTCACCAGTTTCGGCTTGTGCTTTATAAATTGCTTCGGCACAAAAGACAAAACGGTCTCTCCAGCGCATAAATGGTTGTGAGTTTACATTTTCATCATCTTTGGTAAAATCATGTCCACCGCGTAGACAATCATAACACGCTCTACCGTAATTTTTTGCGGATAATCCCAATTTTGGTTAGTAGTACATCCCAATAAAGGACGACTGTACTTGTTCAACTTATCCCTTTCAACTTGGAAACCGTGAGGCGGACCTTGGAAAGTTTTTGAATAAGCAGGGGGAATTCGTAGATCCTCCAAACGTAGAGCGTGTAAGGCTTTGAAACCAATTCGTGAGTTCGTGCACCTGGGCGTCGGGCGCCTTCACTCCGGCGATGGGCCACCGCAAGGGGGGACGCACCACCGATGCATGGGGTCGGGTCAGGGAAGATGACTCATGGTCGTTGGATCAGTCACCTGCGGTGGAGATTAGAAAGTTGCGTACCCTTTCACGAAGTTGATCTGGGCCATAGGATTGATGATGGAGGGCGCATAATGGTTTCAAGTCATGGCTACCTCTCGGCCGTCGATCGCAGGATCGATGATACCAGTCTCATACCAGTGCAGAAAGTGCTTGTTCTAATCTCGTGCATCCAAACTTGATGACAAAGGAGCCCCTGAACTTCTGTCTAAATAACCCGCCGTGCACCCACACTCAGAAACTAATGCATAGAAGTCTAGATTATCACAGTTTTAACCTTGAGCTTCCGAAAAATAGCATCCACGGTGTTGGGGGTCTTCTTCTCCGCCGAAGGTCCTCAAGACAAATGCATAATTGTCAAAGTGCTTTTGAGGACTCTCTCTACCGAAGGTCCTCGAGACAAAGATACTATCTGAAAGCTACGATGACAAATACCGAAGCTACCAGCAAAGGACGACAGCTTCGACTTAAAACAATGCTGAAGATCAAACATGGAGCCAAGCCGAAGAGGAAAAGACTAGCTAGTCCCTAATGATTTATGTTACAGTTATGAATAAATGTTAAGGTCATAAATGTACTTATACCCGGGTTGCGTCCCGTGCCTATAAATAGCTGAACAGTACCCATATACTGTTCACGCTAAACTGTAATCGCTCTCACGTCAACACCTTCGAACTAGCCGAAGGTATCAATGTAATGTAAATTCTATTAATGTTCATGTATACATTATGAAATATTTATGTGTTTGAGCCAATGGATCACATTCATTATCTCTATGTACTCTTATTCCCACGAATGATGAATGTATGTCCTTCATGACCTTCGTCTAAGGATCATTATATCCAAAAGGAGATAATGCTTTGGAGGATGAAGGTCCTTGACTTTTAACAATTGTGTTGCCTTGTTCTTTATTCATAGCATTTGAGAACAAGTGACCAACATTGGTGCCCACCTCCGGTGAACTCACTTCCATGATAATGGATTCACAAGGCGGCCAAGCTGTGGCACCTTCGACTACGAAGCTGGTGCTCCCAATCACAGGCAGCTCAAGTTCTAAACCAGCCAATAAGAAGCAGAAGAAGGAAGCACAGATAAGGGTACAACATGTTGGAGTGCAGGGACTCTTCATCAAGTCCAAGTGGTCTCATATAACAATCACATTATCCCAGGAAGACCTTCAGCTCAAGGATTACCCTCATAATGATGCATTGGTCATATCTTGTGTTATCAAGGCATTTTTGGTTCACAATATCCTTGTAGACATAGGCAGTGCAGCAGATATCATCTTTGCAAAAGCCTTCAGGTAGATGCAGGAGCAGGATGACAAGATACATGATGCAGCACACCCCCTATGTGGGTTTGGAGGAAGACAAATAGTGGCATCGGAAAGATAACAATGCCAATCACCTTTGGTTATGTTCACAACACAAGAACATAACAAGTTGTATTCGACATTGTCGATATGGACTATCCATACAATGCAATCATTGGTTGAGGAACATTGAATGCCTTCGAAGCAATACTCCATTCAGCATATCTGTGCATGAAGATACCATCTGACAAGGTCCCATTGCTGTGCATGGAAGTCAAGATGCTGCTAGAAGGGCCGAAGGGAATTGGACAGATTCAAAGGCCATCCATAACAAAGATGAAGCCAAAGCTCATCAACAGTACAAACATGAAAGACACAAGGCTGCCTCAGCAGATCAACCAAAGCCTATGCTTCTATGCAAAGACATAGCCGAGCAGAAGGTGTTGCTGGGGTCCCAATTGTCCGTTGATAAGAGAAAACTTTGTTGAAGTTCCTGTTCAACAACAAGGATATTTTTTCTTGGTCAGCCAATGATCTTTGTGGTGTCAACAGAGATGTCATTGAACACTCACTCAATGTAGACCCAACCATTAGACCAAGGAAGCAGAAGCTTTGGAAGATGTCTGACGACAAAGCCGAAGGTGCAAGAAACAAAGTCAAAAGACTCTTGAATGCCGGAGTAATCAGAGAGGTGACATATATAGAATGGCTAGCCAATACTATGATGGTAGAGAAGGCCAATGGAAAGTGAAGAATGTGTATTGATTTTACTGACCTTAACAAGGCGTGCCTGAAGGATGAGTTCCCCATGCCAAAAATAGACTCTCTTGTGGATGCAGCAGCTACTTCGGAGCTCATGAGTTGATTGGACTACTACTCAAGCTATCATCAAATCTGGATGAAGAAGGAGGACGAACCTAAAACAGGCTTCATAACCCCTAGTGGGACCTATTGCTACCTTCGGATGCCCGAGGGGCTCAAGAATACCAGAGGAAGCTTCAACAGAATGACCTCCAAAGTCCTTAGCTCTCAGATTGGCAGGTGTAGGAAACGGGTGACGCCTAAGAGGGGGGGTGAATTAGGACTTCTAAAACTTTTGCTAAACTAGGCCACAATTAAATCCCTAGAGCAAAACTTGTAGGAAACGGGTGACGCCTAAGAGGAGGGTGAATTAGGACTTCTAAAACTTTTACAAAACTAGGCCACAAATAAATCCCTAGAGCAAAACCTATGCGAATAATCAAACTAGAGTGCTAACTAGGTTTTGTCTAAGTGTTGCTATCTCTACCGCAAAGGCTAAGTTTCAATCTACACTATATAAGTAAGAATACAAGATTGAAACTTAAATGCTTAATATAAATGCGGAAACTTAAAGAGCAAAGTAGAGAAGCAAACTCTCGTGGATGACGCCGGTATTTTTACCGAGGTATCCGGAACCACGCAAGGTCCCGACTAATCCTCGTTGGTGCCCCTATGCAAAGGGAAGCCCACGCGAGGGCCAAGCACCACGGTCGAGTAACTCCGTAGAGAGCCGCGGGCCTTCTCCACGCGCAAGTGGTGCTTCGCTTCCCGCTCCTCTCGGACGCTCCCCGCCGTCTCCACTATCGAGCTTCCGGCCGAAACGCCGTGGGCCTCGTTCCCTCCGGTACACGGTGGCGGCCGTGACACAAACGCGGTTGTCACGGTCTCGCAAGACTCTCGCCCCACTCGGTACAATTACAACGGCCCGCGTAAGAGCCGAGGGGTTGTGTGGTTTGTCTAACTCACTCAACTAACTAGGATTCACCTAGAGCAAGCGCTAATGCGGTCTAACTAACCTAAGCACTTCGCAAAGCACCTACGCTAATCACCGAGTGATTCTATTAAGCACTTGGGTGTTTGAGCTCTTGGAAATATGCACTATGTGCCTTGGTATGTTGCTTGGGCTCCCACACCTTCAAATGGCCGGTTGGGGTGGTATTTATAGCCTCCAATCCCCAAACTAGCCGTTGGACAGAAAGCAGCAGCTTTCTGTCGTCGGGTGCACCACCACCGGACAGCCACTGTGCAGTGTCCGGTGCACGCCATGTCAACCGACCGTTGGCGCCTGTAGCAGTCGACCGTTGGATCCGACCGTTGCCGTCTGTCCGGTGCACACCGGACAGTCCGGTGCCGACTGTCCGGTGCTCCACCGGACAGACCGGTGCTATAGCTAGAGAGCGCTTGTCTGTGGCCTCTCTGCGCAGACTGTCCGGTGGTTCACCGGATAGTCTGGTGCACACCGGACAACACTGTCCGGTGCGCCA
The DNA here is from genome assembly GCA_029449295.1 of Zea luxurians. Taxonomy (NCBI): domain Eukaryota; kingdom Viridiplantae; phylum Streptophyta; class Magnoliopsida; order Poales; family Poaceae; genus Zea; species Zea luxurians. Next base: position 22,196,944 of record JAOPSE010000004.1, read on the forward strand.
CCAGGCGCTGGCTGACAGCCCGCTTCTTGGGTTTCTTCGCTGATTTCTTTGGGCTTCTTTTGTTCTTGAGTATTGGACTCCTATGCACCTTTTTATGTCTTCTTTTGAGGTGTTGCATCCTCATTGCCTTGATCCAATTCTCTTCGCATCCTGTGAACTATAATTATAAACACTAGCAAACATATTAGTCCACAGGTTGTGTTAATCATCAAACACCAAAACTCAATTAGCCAAAAGGCCTGGGGTCCATTTTCCTTGCAATCTCCCCCTTTTTGGTGATTGATGACAATACAACCAAAGCAAGCAAATAATACAAGTTTTTGAATTAAAATATGCAATCTACTTGCTAAGATGCATGATTTGCCCCACAATGTGATATTATGGATTTAAGCCTCCCCTAACTCCATAATTCACTTTACTTCCTATTTTAGGACCAAATAACCAAAACCACTTGAACACCAGTTGGAGATGTAAAATTTTTAAATTTGTGGTGTTTGGTGTTTGATATAGTTTTCATTGCTTTGGTTCCTAAACTTCTCCCGCTTTGGCATCAACCACCGAAAAGGAAGACATTAAAAGCATGTAGGAAGTAAATAAAAGCTTGCCCTCATATCAGATAATACCGTTTGAAGGATACTAAATTAAACCACATGAATGATATCAGTTGAAAGGATTACTCCCCCTAAATGAGTGTTCTCTTTTAGAAAGAATTTCCTCCCCCTTTTTAGAGATGAAGAAATACTCCCCCTGACAGAGATCCTCTACTTAGGAAAAAGCATGTGAAAATTAGAGGTGCAAGACATGATTTGAAAAGACTAACTTCCCTTATGCATAGTTAACAGAATGTGAGTCAAGTACATATGCATTTTTAGCAACATGGAAGTATATGATATGAAATATAGTCTAATCAAATATTGGAGAAGACATGTAAATGATACTAGATGTAGTCTCAAAAGATACCAAATGAAAGTCAATGGCGAGCTTGAGAGACATGAGAGTTCTTGGAGATTTTGCAGTGGAAGATTGTTGTCTTTCTCCAGGGACTTCATTTTCCTTACAATGAGACTATCACATGAAATAGACTTGAAAAGGTGTTAGTCTCAAAGTGTTAGATTATAGAGTAATCTCCCCCTAAAGGTGTGCATACAAGTTTTGAATACTTGTAGGAGACATGCACTTTGATTTGATATCAAGAGGGGCAAATTATCCATAATCCGAACTTTGGCACATTAACTTGTAGAAATCAAAATTTTCAATTGATGCATCATTTACTATGGAGTGATATAAAAGCTATGTGCCGTGCTTTAACTAAACATTTTAAACCATGTAGGTTTGCTTAAGTATGTGAATTGAAAGCAAGCAATCCTACCATGAGATTTACCTAGTATGCATAATTTTAAACAAAGTAAATAACAAATGTAATACTATGCAAGAAAGGTAAACTAGATACAAAGTAAATAGATACGCATATCTAAAAACAAAAGATACAATAAATCTAGTTACCTTAGTCATGGGTGGGAAATTTGGGTCCTAAATTCTCACTAACCCACTTGGCAATAAACTTGATCCAATATGATGTATCCCATGATATACATCCCAACTTTGCCAAGTCTATAAATTTCCCGCATACCTTCGGTCCACTCACTTTCCTTTCGGGATCCAAACCTTCTTGGTGCTTTTCATGGTTGAAATTATTTCCTTTGGCACCCAGATGCGTTTGGCCCCCTTTCCTTTGTTGGCTTGCTTGTTGGCCTTGATTGCTATCACCTTTACATTCTTTTTCTTCTTGATGAAATATGGTGTAGCAGTCTTTTTGTCTACCTTTTTGATGTAGGTGTTGGAGATTTTGCTTGATGGCTTTTGCTTGAGCTTTTGCCTTTGTTTATCCCCGGTCATCGCCTTGCATTGGAAAGACTTGTGGCCTTCCTTGTGGCATAGCCTACAAATCACAGTTTCTCCCTCCATAGGCTTGTTCACTCCCACAGTGGTGTTATCCTGTGGAGGTCGGATTTGTTTGGCTTTGCCTTTCTTGTCATACAAAGCCTTGCCAAGGCGAGCCACTTCTTGCTTTAATTGTTCATTTTCCTTTGCAACCTCATCCGAACATGTCTCTACAACAATATTCTCAACAACGACTTGGTTGCAGGGGTTAGAATCATCAATTAAATCAAAGCAGGAAGTAGAAGCATCTTTCTTAATTATTTCAGGTATTTCAATTAAAGATGCTGCTGGGGTGCTACCAATGTTTTCTAGCTTAGTAGTTAGCTCATTATTGTGTATGCTAAGAATTTTCATTTTCTCTAGCAAATTTTCAATAGCTTCTTGGGAGCTAGCTAGCTTAGCCTTAAGTTTTTCATTCTTTTTAATAAGACTATCATCGGTAGTAGTGGATGGAGCACTAGATTCTAATAGCTCAATTTTAGTTGATAGCTCACTATTTAGGTTTGCAAAAGTTTCAAATTTTTCTAGCAAACCTTTGTAATCATTTTGAGAGCTAACCAACTTATTTTTCAAAGTTTTAAGTTGAGCTTTTTGCTTAGTGCAAACATCCTGGAAAAATTCTATGCCTTCCGCAAGCTCATCTAGAGAGGGCTTTCCCTCACCTTCATCATCACTACTACTTTCATCACTAGAGGATGGAATGCTTGAGTTACCTCTTGCCATAAGGCATTTGTGTGATGACCGTGATGAGCGTGATGAGGATCGGTGGCTGCGCATCCTTGAAGGTTCATCTTCACTTGAAGAATCATCCGAAGTTCTAACACTTGTTAGCGCCTTGCCTTTGCTCCTCTCCTTTTTGGGTTTGGCCATATTTGGACAGTTGTCCCTGAAGTGGCCCTACTCCCCACATGCGAAGCATCCTCTCTTCCTTTGCTTTTTCCTGTCAATGTTAAAGAGAAGATCCTCGACCTGCAGGGGCACACCCATTAGATTAATCTTGCGGATCATCCTCATTACCTTTCCGACGCGTCGGATTGTTTCTTCGTCCTCGGAGGATGATGTGCATGGTTGATTATCTTCATCATCATCACTTTCTTCTTCTTCCTCTTCTTCACTTGAGGAACTTGGAGTGGGAGCCTTCTTTTTGCCCTTCCTTTCATCACATGCAAAAGCATATGGCCTTGAGGGAGTTGGCTCCTCTCCCCAACTCATTTTTCGTGATATCTCAAAGGCCACGATTTTCCCAATCACAATGGTCGGGGTCATGTTGCTCAAGTCCTCCATGTTGTGAAGGATGGTGATGATACTCCCATATCTTTGTTGTGGTAGCAGGGAGATAATCTTCCTCACAATGTCCGCATCACCTAGCTTATTAATGCCAATAGAATTGAGCTCATTGATTATTAGATTCAAACGAGAATACATGTCTCTAACAAGCTCATCATCTTTCATAGCAAAAGAATTATACTCATTTAAAACTAGGCAATGTTTTTGCTCACGGACATTGGATGTGCCGTCATGGAGCTCATGCAGTTTTAGCCAAATCTCATTAGCTGTTTTCAAGGTAAATACTTGATTAAAAATATCCATGCTAAGAGATTCATACAAGCAATTTTTTGCTCTAGCATTTAAATGAATTTCTTTTTCCTCACTCGTGGTGGGTTTCTCGGGATTCTTGAGGGGTTTCATCCCATCACGAGTGACTCTCCAAACACCTAGATCAACGACTTCTAGGTAACAAGCCATTCTAGCACTATAATATGGGAAGTTAGTGCCGTCGAAGTGTGGTGGCCTATGTGTATCCATCCCTTCCTCTAAAAAGCGTTGGCTCTTTTAGCGGTGAAGCTAAAGCGTTTCAAATGAGCCAAACCGCCTCTGATACCACTTGTAGGAAACAGGTGACGCCTAAGAGGGGGGGGGTGAATTAGGACTTCTAAAACTTTTACAAAACTTGGCCACAAATAAATCCCTAGAGCAAAACCTATGCGAATAATCAAACTAGAGTGCTAACTAGGTTTTGTCTAAGTGTTGCTATCTCTACCGCAAAGGCTAAGTTTCAATCTGCACTATATAAGTAAGAATACAAGATTGAAACTTAAATGCTTAATATAAATGCGGAAACTTAAAGAACAAAGTAGAGAAGCAAACTCTCGTGGATGACACCGGTATTTTTACCGAGGTATCCGGAACCACGCAAGGTCCCGACCAATCCTCGTTGGTGCCCCTACGCAAAGGGAAGCCCACGCGAGGGCCAAGCACCACGGTCGAGTAACTCTGTAGAGAGCCGCGGGCCTTCTCCACGCGCAAGTGGTGCTCCGCTTCCCGCTCCTCTCGGACGCTCCCCGCCGTCTCCACTATCGAGCTTCCGGCCGAAACGTCGTGGGCCTCGTTCCCTCCGGTACACGGTGGTGGCCGTGACACAAACGCGGTTGTCACGGTCTCGCAAGACTCTCGCCCCACTCGGTACAATTACAACGGCCCGCGCAAGAGCCGAGGGGTTGTGTGGTTTGTCTAACTCACTCAACTAACTAGGATTCACCTAGAGCAAGCGCTAATGCGGTCTAACTAACCTAAGCACTTCGCAAAGCACCTACGCTAATCACCGAGTGATTCTATTAAGCACTTGGGTGTTTGAGCTCTTGGAAATATGCACTATGTGCCTTGGTATGTTGCTTGGGCTCCCACACCTTTAAATGGCCGGTTGGGGTGGTATTTATAGCCTCCAATCCCCAAACTAGCCGTTGGACAGAAAGCAGCAGCTTTCTGTCATCGGGTGCACTGGACAGTCCGGTGCACCACCGGACAGCCACTGTGCAGTGTCCGGTGCACGCCACGTCAGCCAACCGTTGGCGCCTGTAGCAGTCGACCGTTGGATCCGACCGTTGCCGTCTGTCCGGTGCACACCGGACAGTCCGGTGCCGACTGTCCGGTGCTCCACTGGACAGACCGGTGCTACAGCCAGAGAGCGCTGGTCTGTGGCCTCTCTGCGCAGACTGTCCGGTGGTTCACCGGACAGTCCGGTGCACACCGGACAGCACTGTCCGGATCGCCACCAGGCGCTGGCTGATAGCCCGCTTCTTGGGTTTCTTCGCTGATTTCTTTGGGCTTCTTTTGTTCTTGAGTATTGGACTCCTATGAACCTTTTTATGTCTTCTTTTGAGGTGTTGCATCCTCATTGCCTTGGTCCAATTCTCTTCGCATCCTGTGAACTATAATTATAAACACTAGCAAACATATTAGTCCACAGGTTGTGTTAATCATCAAACACCAAAACTCAATTAGCCAAAAGGCCTGCGGTCCATTTTCCTTACAAAACCTATGCAAATAATCAAACTAGAATGTGCAAACTAGGTTTTGTCTAAGTGTTGCTATCTCTACCGCAATGGCTAAGTTTCAATCTACACTAAATAAATATGTATACAAGATTGAAACTTAAATGCTTAATATAAATGCGGAAACTTAAAGAGTAAAGTAGAGATGCAAACTCTCGTGGATGACGCCGGTATTTTTACCGAGGTATCCGGAACCGCGCAAGGTCCCGACTAATCCTCATTGGTGCCCCTACGCAAAGGGAAGCCCACGCGAGGGCCAAGCACCTCGGTCGAGTAACTTCGTAGAGAGTCGCGGGCGTTCTCCACGCGCAAGTGGTGCTCCGCTTCCGGCTCCTCTCGGACGCTCCCTGCTGTCTCCACTATCGAGCTTCCGGCCGAAACACTGTGGGCCTCGTTCCCTCCTGTACACGGTGGCGGCCGTCACACAAACGTGGTTGTCACGGTCTCGCAAGACTCTCGCCCCACTCGGTACAATTACAACGGCTCACACAGGAGTCGAGGGGTTGTGTGGTTTGTCTAAACTCACTCAACTAACTAGGGTTCACCTAGAGCAAGCGCTAAAGCGGTCTAACTAACCTAAGCACTTTGCAAAGCACCTACGCTAATCACCGAGTGATTCTATTAAGCACTTGGGTGTTTGAGCTCTTGGAAATGTGCACTATATGCCTTGGTATGTTGCTTTGGCTCCCACACCTTCAAATGGCCGGTTGGGTGGAGTATATATAGGCCCCAACTCCAAAATAGCCGTTGGAGAAAAGCTGCTGTTCTCTGTGGCACACCGGACAGTCCGGTGGTGCACTGGACAGCGCACTGTAGCATGTCCGGTGCGCCTAGCCGTTGCCCTATGTATCACCCCACTGAACCCACAAAATAGATGTTACTAAATACCCTTCTCACTAAACTTATGCAACACATAGAGAAATAAAGTATTGTAAAATCTGGCAGCACCTCCCTTGAAAGGAGCAAAACAGTTGAAACAAAGAGTTTATACAGGATATAAAAGAAAGATAATTGACATAGTATAATCGAAATGCACGATAGAAGTGAACATTCATGACCAGACAAAAGTTAGACAACTCAGCCCACCAAACTAAATAGTTCAACTACCATGAAAGATTAGAATGTGATAATCCCCTAGACTTGACCCTCCCTGTTTAACATTATTATTAAGTAGTGGTTCCTTTATTTAAAGGTGTGGTGGCCGTGCTGCTACATCCCTTCTTTCCCAAAGCAAAGGTCAGGTGCCTACATCAGACAATACAAGAGTGAGATGACACATCTCAGCAAGTAAAGAGTGCAAACAACAGTTGAACAATGTAACCCAACCGTGCATAAACAACCACGTGGTTCACGACTTCTTTCTTAAATATTAATTTGCAGCAAGTAAGCAAAGTAATCAATTATTGAATTCCAAAATTAATCACAAAGTAAAGATCCACATTCTCCACTTCACCATAATAGGTTCCACACTTCCCCATGAATGCACATGGCTACAGATGCAATATAACTTATGCCTTCATACCTCTAAAGATATGAAGCTGCATCATACCCCTTCTCGGGCAACATATGATGCTCATTGTACCGGTACGATCGGACCATAAGATCATGACGAAACTTCAATGCAATGGATGATGAATGCATTATGCATGTTAACAACATGAGTCCTTCCCAAATAAAATGTGCCAGACATATACTTCCACCCATTTCACATAATGAACCACATGGGTAACATGATCAAACCACAACCTCCACATGTATGATCAATAAAACATGAATAACTTCGAACGACGGTACCCAATTAGGTATATGAATACGAACACAAATAGCACAACATAATCAAGTATAAAACTCTTCAATCAACAGGCGGAATAACCATCACTGTTTTACTTGCGTTCACCGGAAGTTTGGGCAAATCCCTAAGTACGATCTGGGAGTCCACCACCTGTTTTTGACGCACAACTTAGTGCACCAATTTCACATAATAACGCTCAAAAACGATGCCGAACCTACTCACCATCTCAAATCCCACTGCAGTAACAATTCTCCCCACACCCACCAAACTGCAGCGGCGCTGCTTAACAATTCTATAAGTTTAAAATTATGACAACAGGGGTGACAAACAAAACCTCCAGAGGCATCTACATAAAATTCCCCACAAGTTTTGTATACAATTTATAATTAAATTCCAAAATCTAAATACCCCAAAACAGTCCACAAAATAAACCCTGCAATCTATTTTTTCCTCCTTTGGGTAGCGACATACCCGGATTCAAACAGCGATATCTTTAAAAATATAATTCTGAATCGAGCGCATAAGTACTTGCTGGAAATATAAGACAAAGCCCTACATGATTCTCATACTGATTATCACTAATTACTCACGAAAAGTCCCCAGAAACTGATAATATTGCTGCTGTTCGCCCACCTGAAAATCTGTTTTTTTGGACAGCCACATACCCGGGTTCAAACGGCGATATCTCCTAATCTATAACTCCGAATTGAGCGCATAAGTACTCGTTGGAAAGGTATGACAAAGCTCTACATGATTCCCATACTTGTTCCCATTAATTTCCCATGAAAAATTCCCAGAAACTGCTAATACTGTTGTTGTTCACCCACCCACTAAAATTCTGGACAACACCTCTACCAATTCGCATATACAACATCTATTCAATCGGATTGCAGCACAAATGAACAAGATATAAACACAAAAATCACCTTGGATTCTCCCCCTTTCCTTCCTCCCTTCTTCCCTCCATCGAAACCAATCGGAGATTTGCACCACGCGATGTAGATCCGAGCGGCAAGGAATGGCACCTTGGGAGGAGGAGATGGGGGGTGAGGGGGGGCGGCTAGGGTTAGGTGGTGTGGCTGCAAGGGTTTGAGGGAGGAGGAGATGGGAGGGGGGCGGCGGCCAAGGGTTAGGGGAATGGGGGGGCAGCTGCACAAGGGAAGGGGGTTAGGGTGGGAGGGCGGCTAGGGTTAAGGGGAGTTTAGTGGGCCGAATCAAGATTCGCGGCCCAACTCGCCCACGCAACAGCTCCCGACCCCGTCGCAAGCGCCTAACCAAAGAAATTCTACTACCCTTCTGGTGAATGTTTTCCACAAATTCCAAATCCCCAAAACGCATCACCCGAATGAGAAAAAAAAACAAAAAAAGAATAACCTCCATCTTCTCTTCTTTGCAAACCGGGTATCACACTCTACCCCCATTAAAAAGAATTCGACCTCGAATTCTGACGCTTCTATCGGAACGAAAAAAGGAAAGATTAATGAAACAACAACACTTACCCACAACGAAAAGTTCCGGATACTTCTGCCGCATCAGCTCCTCAAGTTCCCACGTAGCCTCGCGCTCCGACTGATTAGTCCATAAAACCTTGACATACTTAATTGATCTCTTCCTCAATACACGCTCCAAGAATTCCAATATACGCACCGGACGACACTCCAAAGTTAGATCCTGCTGCACAGCAATTGGTTCCATCACAATCTGATGGTCCGGATCCCGCAAGAACTTCCTCAACATAGAGACATGAAAAACCGGGTGTACCCCTGCCATGGAATCCGGTAGTAGCAAGCGATAAGCCAGGCTGCCCACTCGGGCCAAGATAGTGAACGGTCCAATGTATCTCGGGCTGAGCTTCCTAGAGACACTGAACCGAACAACTCCTTTAGTAGGTGATACCCTGAGAAGGACTTGGTCACCCACTGCAAATTCCAGATCCCGCCTCCTCACATCAGCATAACTCTTCTGACGGCTCTGAGTGGCCAAAATATTCTGACGAATTTCCCGAACCTTTTCAGAAGTCTGCTGAACCCAATCAGGACCAACCAGGGATCTCTCTCCCAAAGTCTCCCAGCACAGAGGGGAGATACACCGCCTGCCATACAAAGCCTCAAATGGTGCCATCTTGATGCTAGCCTGGTAGCTGTTGTTATAAGCAAACTCTGCCAATGCAAGATGATCCTCCCAGCTACCCTTCCATGACAGAACACAAGCACGCAACATATCTTCCAAGGTTTGGATCATTCGCTCTGACTGACCATCAGTCTGAGGGTGAAAAACGACACTAAGTGAAAGCTTGGTGCCCAATGCACTGTGAAGACTCTCCCAGAATTTGGATACAAATTTGGAGTCTCGATCAGAAACAATGGACTTAGGTACCCCGTGAAGCCTGACTACTTCCTTCATATACAAGGGAACCAAATCTGAAGTTGAATTTGTGGTCTTCAAGGGAATAAAATGCGCAGACTTAGTCAAGCGATCCACTACCACCCATATAGCATCCCTGCCCCGAGGGGAACGAGGAAGACCCACCACAAAATCCATGGTGATATGCTCCCACTTCCGCTCCGGAATTTCCAATGGCTTTAGCAAACCTACAGGCCTCTTATGCTCGGCCTTCACGCGCTGACATACTTCACAGGCGGCCACGTACTTCGAAACGTCAACCTTCATCCGCTTCCACCAGAAGTTTTGCTTCAGGTCTCGATACATTTTGGTTTCACTAGGGTGAACGGTGTAAGGCGTTTTATGAGCTTCTCTCAAGATATTCATCTTCACCTCTGATATCTGAGGCACCCAAAGGCGACCCCTGAAACGAATCAAATCATTCTCATCAATGGAGAACTCCTGGGGTTTACCATCGCCAACCCTCTTTCGAGCTTCCTGCAATAAACGATCCTACTGCTGAGCCACACGCACTCTCTCCAAGAGGGAAGATTGAATATGCATACGAGTCTCCTCACTAGTGGTGCCGACATAGCACAAAGCGACCCCCAAACGGTCCAGATCAGCAATCAACTGCAAGGCCACTTTTGGAACCCCGTACCTGCTAAGGGCATTAGCCACCACATTTGCCTTCCCCGGGTGATAATGAATAGACAAATCATAATCTTTAATCAATTCGAGCCACCGACGCTGCCTCAAATTCAGCTCCTTCTGAGTGAAAATATACTTGAGACTTTTATGATCGGTGTAAATGTCACAAGTCTCGCCATAAAGATAATGCCTCCATGACTTTAGAGCAAAAACCACCGCGACCAATTCAAGGTCATGAGTTGGATAATTCCCCTCATGCTTCCTCAACTGCCTAGAGCCATAAGCAATCACTCTGCCTTCCTGCATCAAGACACAGCCAAGACCAATTCGCGAAGCATACGTATAAACTGTGAAACGCTTACTGCTCTCAGGCAAAGCCAGGATAGAGGCATCCACCAACTTGCTCTTCAAGGTCTGATAACTAACCTCGCAATCGCTAGACCAGACGAAGAGAACACCCTTCTCCAAGAGTCTAGTCAAAGGCTTAGCAATGCTGGAAAAATTTGGTACGAAACACTGATAATATCCAGCGAGCCCCAAGAAACATCGGATTTCAGAGACACTAGAGGGTCTCTTCCACTCCATCATAGCCACAACATTCTTGGGATCAACCGCAATGCCGTGCTGATTAATCACGTGCCCCAGGAAAGCCACTTTGAACAGCCAAAAGGCACACTTCTTCAACTTGCCATAGAACTGATTCTTCCTTAGGGCAACCAGAACGAGACGGAGATGTTGCTCATGCTCAGCCTCGGTCTTTGAATAAATCAGAATATCATCCAGGAACATGACCACAAAGTCATCCAAGAACTCATGAAACATCCTATTCATTGCTTCCATAAAAGCAGCAGGGGCATTAGTTAAGCCAAAAGACATGACTATGAACTCATAATGCCCATACCTGGTGCAAAAAGCGGTCTTCTCAATATCCTCCTCACGAATCCTCAATTTATGATAACCAGAGTTCAAATCAATTTTGGAGAACACCTGGGCACCCCTCAACTGTTCAAAGAGAACCTCAATACGGGGGAGCGAATATTTATTCTTGATTGTCACTTGATTCAAAGCGCGATAATCCACACATAGCCGCTTGCTTTTATACTTCTTCTCAACAAACAATACTGGGGAAGCCCATGGAGACCTGCTAGGCCTAATGAAACCCTTAGCCAGCAGATCATCCAATTGCCGCTTCAATTCAACCTGCTCCTTTGGGGCCATTCGATACGGGGCCTTATGAATAGGCTGCGTCCCCGGAATCAGCTTAATCTCAAAAGCTGCATCACGCTCTAGAGGAATGCCTGGAAGCTCTGCCGGAAACACGTCAGCAAAGTCACACACCACCCGGATGTCCTGCACCCGCAAGGCAGCCTCACCCTCCACCATGGAGAAAAAGATTCTCAACTTCCTTGACCGGCGATCCGGAAGCAATTGCGCCAATAAGGATAACGTGAACTTTGGGGAACTTCCCAAGAATACCACCTCTTTACCCGATGGCACCTACAATAACACTGTCTTCCAAAAACAGGATATAACTGCGCGATACTGGGATAACCAATCCATACCCAAGATAACATCGAATGCCCCTAAGGAAATCAAAACCAGATTGGCCGAAAAGACTTCATCAGCAAGAATGACGGAACACCCCTGACAAACTGAACAACTACTAATGGAGCCATTAGCAGAACTAACCAAAATTGGGTGACCCAACCTCTGCAACGAAAGACCAGCCCGTGACACAAAATCCTCCAAAACAAATGAATAGCTAGCGCCAGAGTCAAAAAGAGCATGGGCCACAAATGAATCAACTGAAATCATACCTGTCACCATGTCTCCTTGCTCACTAAACTTAGGCAACACATAGAGAAAGAAAGTATTGTAAAATCCGGCAGCACCTCCCTTGAAAGGAGCATAACAGGGGAAACAAAGAGTTTATACAAGATATAAAAGAAAGATAATTGACATAGTATAATCGAAATGCACGGTAGAAGTAAACATTCATGACCAGACAAAAGTTAGACAACTCAGCCCACCAAACTAAACAGTTCAACTACCATGAAAGATTAGAATGTGATAATCCCCTAGACTTGACCCTCCCTGTTTAACATTATTATTAAGCAGTGGTTCCTTTATTTAAAGGTGTGGTGGCCGTGCTGCTACATCCCTTCTTTCCCAAAGCAAAGGTCAGGTGCCTGCATCAGACAATGCAAGAGTGAGATGACACATCTCAGCAAGTAAAGAGTGCAAACAACAGTTGAACAATGTAACCCAACCGTGCATAAACAACCATGTGGTTCACGACTTCTTTCTTAAATATTAATTTGCAGCAAGTAAGCAAAGTAATCAATTATTGAATGCCAAAATTAATCACAAAGTAAAGATCCACATTCTCCACTTCACCATAATAGGTTCCACACTTCCCCATGAATGCTCATTGTACCACATGGCTACAGATGCAATATGACTTATGCCTTCATACCTCTAAAGATATGAAGCTACATCATACCCCTTCTCGGGAAACATATGATGCTCATTGTACCAGTACGGTTGGACCATAAGATCGCGACAAAACTTCAATGCAATGGATGATGAATGCATTATGCATGTTAACAACATGAGTCCTTCCCAAATAAAATGTGCCAGACATATACTTCCACCCATTTCACATAATGAACCACATGGGTAACATGATCAAACCACAACCTCCACATGTATGATCATAAAACATGAATAACTTCAAACGACGGTATCCAATTAGGTATATGAATACGAACACAAATAGCACAACATAATTAAGTATAAAACTCTTCAATCAACCGACGGAATAACCATCACTGTTTTACTTGCCTTCACCGGAAGTTTGGGCAAATCCCTAAATACGATCTGGGAGTCCACCACCTCTTTTTGACACACAACTTAGTGCACCAATTTCACATAATAACTCTCAAAAACGATGCCGCACCTACGCACCATCTCAAATCCCATTGCGGTAACAATTCTCCCCACACCCACCAAACTGCAGCGGCGCTGCTTAACAATTCTATAAGTTTAAAATTATGACAGCAGGGGTGACAAACAAAAACTCCAGAGGCATCTACATAAAATTCCCCACAAGTTTTATATACAATTTATAATTAAATTCCAAAATCTAAATACCCCAAAATAGTCCACAAAATAAACTCTGCAATCTGTTTTTTCCTCCTTTGGGTAGCGACATACCCGGATTCAAACAGCGATATCTTTAAAAATATAATTCCGAATCGAGCGCATAAGTACTTGTTAGAAAGGTAAGACAAAGCCCTACATGATTCTCATACTGATTATCACTAATTACTCACGAAAAGTCCCCAGAAACTGCTAATACTGCTGCTGTTCGCCCACCTGAAAATCTGTTTTTTTGGACAGCCACATACCCAGGTTCAAACGGTGATATCTCCTAATCTATAACTCCGAATTGAGCGAATAAGTACTCATTGGAAAGGTATGACAAAGCTCTACATGATTCCCATACTGGTTCCCGTTAATTTCCCACGAAAGATTCCCAGAAACTTCTAATACTGCTGCTGTTCACCCACCCACTAAAATTCTGGACAGCACCTCTACCAATTCGCATATGCAACATCTATTCAATCGGATTGCAGCACAAATGAATAAGAGATAAACACAAAAATCACCTTGGATTCTCCCCCTTTCCTTCCTCCCTTCTTCCCTCCATCGAAAACAATTGGAGATTTGCACCACGCGACGTAGATCCGAGCGGCAAGGAATGGCACCTTGGGAGGAGGAGATGGGGGGGCGGCTAGGGTTAGGTGGTGTGGCTTCAAGGGTTTGAGGGAGGAGGAGATGGGAGGGGGGCGGCGGCCAAGGGTTAGGGGGAATGGGGGGCGGCTGCACAAGGGAAGGGGGTTAGGGTGGGAGGGCGGCTAGGGTTAAGGGGAGTTTAGTGGGCCGAATCAAGATTCGCGGCCCAACTCGCCCACGCAATAGCTCCCGACCCCGTCGCAAGCGCCTAACCAAAGAAATTCTACTGCCCTTCTGGTGAATGTTTTCCACAAATTCCAAATCCCCAAAACGCATCACCCGAATGAGAAAAAAAACAAAAAAAAAAGAATAACATCCATCTTCTCTTCTTGCAAACCGGGTATCACACCCTATCAGAGAAGGTGACCAATGGCGCCGCACGCTTTCCACACCGGACAGTCCGGTCTTCACACCGGACAGTCCGGTGGTCTTCTCTCCTAGTGCCACCTGGAACTAGCCGTTGGGCTACAGTTCCCTGGTGCACCGGACCGTCCGGCGTGTGGGCACCGGACAGTCCGGTGTGCCACCGGACAGTCTGCAGGCAGCACACTTGGACTTTTCTTGGATCTTTTTATTGTCTTATTTTGAGGTGTTGCTTTCCCCAATTCCTTAGTCCAAGTAGATCTTGCATCCTGTGAACTACAAACACAAACACTAGAAAACTTATTAGTTCACGGATTGTGTTGATCATCAAACACCAAAACTCAATTAGCCAAATGGCCCGGGGTCCATTTTCCTTACAATCTCCCCCTTTTTGGTGATTGATGACAACACAACCAAAGCAAGCAAATAATACAAGTATTTGAATGACAATTTGCAATCTACTTGCTAGGATGCGTGTTTGTCCCCATAATGTGATATTATGGACTTAAGCTTCCCCCCTAACTCCATAATTCACTTACTTCCTATTTTTGGACCAAATAACCAAAACCACTTAAAATACCATTTGTAGATATAAAATTTTAAATTTTGTGGTGTTTGGTGTTTGATATAGTTTTCATTGCTTTGGTCCCTAAACTTCTCCCCCTTTGGCATCAACCACCGAAAAGGAAGGCATTAAAAGCATATAGGAAGCATATAAGACTTGCCCTCTCTAAAGAATTATCAATTAATATCAATAGAGACACTAAAAAATTACTCCCCCTAAATGAGTGTTCTCCTTTAGAAAGAATTTTCTCCCTCCTTAGAGACGAAGAAAAACTCCCCCTGACAGAGATCTTCTACTTAGGAAAAAGCATGTGAATAATTAGAGGTGCAAGACAAAATTTGAATAGACTAACTTCCCTTATGCATAGGTAACAGAATATGAGTTAGCCACTTATGCATTTTTAGCAACATGTAAGTATATGATATGAAATATAGTCTAATCAAATATTGGAGAAGACATGTATATGATACTAGATGTAGTCTCAAAAGATACCGATTGAAATTCAATGACGAGCTTGAGAGACATGAGAGTTCTAGGAGATTTTGCAGTGGAAGATTGTTGTCTTTCTCCGAGGACCTCATTTTCCTTACAATGAGACTATCACATGAAATAGATTCGAAAAGGTGTTAGTCTCAAAGTATTAGATTATAGATTAACCTCCCCCTGAAGGTGTGCATACAAGTTTTGAATACTTGTAGGAGACATGCACTTTGATTTGATATCAAGAGGGGAAAATTATCTATAATCCGAACTTTGGCACATATAAGTTAAATGATACAACTTGTAGAATTCAAAGTTTTCAATTGATTATCATTTATTATGGAGTGATAGAGAAGCTATGTGCCGTGCTTAAATAAATGTTTTAAGCCATGTAGGTTTGCTTAAGTATATGAAATGAAAGCAAGCAATCCTACCATGTGATTTACCTAGTATGCATAATTTTAAACAAAAGTAAATACCAAATATAATACTAGGCAAGAAAGGTAAACTAGATACAAGGTAAATAGATACGCATATCTAAAAAATCTAGTTACCTTAGTCATGGGTGGGAAATTTGGGTCCAAAATTTTCACTAACCCACTTGGCAATTAACTTTGATCCAATATGATGTATCCCATGATATACATCCCAACTTTGCCAAGTCTCCAAATTTCACGATCACCTTCGGTCCACTCACTTCCCTTTCGGGATCCAAACCTTCTTGGTGCTTTTCATGGTTGAGATTATTTCCTTTGGCACCCAGATGCATTTGGCCCCCTTTCCTTTGTTGACTTGCTTATTGGCCTTGATTGCTATCACCTTTCCATTCTTTTTCTTCTTGATCAAATATGGTGTAGCAGCCTTTTTGTCCACCTTTTTGATGTAGCCGTTGGAGATTTTGCTTGAAGGCTTTTGCTTGAGCTTTTGCCTTTGTTTATCCCCAGTCATCGCCTTGCATTAGAAAGACTTATGGCCTTCCATATGGCATAGCCTACAAATCATAGTTTCTCCCTCTATAGGCTTGTTCACTCCCGCAGTGGTGTTATCCTGTGGAGGTCGGATTTGTTTGGCTTTGCCTTTCTTGTCATACAAAGCCTTGCCAAGGTGAGCCACTTCTTGCTTTAATTGTTCATTTTCCTTTGCAACCTCATCCGAACATGTTTCTACAACAATATTCTCAACTTGGTTGCAGGGGTTAGAATCATCAATTAAATCAAAGCAAGAAGTAGAAGCATCTTTCTTAATAATTTCAGGTATTTCAACTAAAGATGCTGCTGGGGTGCTACCAATGTTTTCTAGCTTAGTAGTTAGCTCATTATTGTGTATGCTAAGAATTTCCATTTTCTCTAGCAAATTTTCAATATCTTCTTGGGAGCTAGCTAACATAGCCTTAAGTTTTTCATTCTTTTTAATGAGACCATCATTGGCAGCAGTGGATGGAGCACTAGATTCTAATAGCTCAATAGCTCACTATTTAAGTTTGCAAAAGTTTCAAATTTTTCTAGCAAACCATTATGATCATTTTGGGAGCTAATCAACTTATTTTTCGAAGTTTTAAGTTGAGCTTTTTGCTTAGTGCAAACATCCTGGAAAAATTCTACGGCATCTACAAGCTCATCTACAGAGGGCTTTCCCTCACCTTCATCATCACTACTACTTTCATCACTAGAGGATGGAATGCTTTTGTTACCTCTTGCCATAAGGCATTTGTGTGATGACCGTGATGAGCGTGATGAGGATCGGTGGCTACGCGTCCTTGGAGGTTCATCTTCACTTGAAGGATCATCCCAAGTTCTAACACTTGTTAGCGCCTTGCCTTTGCTCCTCTCCTTTTTGGGTTCGGCCATATTTGGACAGTTGTCCCTGAAGTGGCCCTTCTCCCCACATGCGAAGCATCCTCTCTTGCTTTGTTTTTTTCTGCCAATGTTAAAGAGAAGATCTTCGACCTACAGGGGCACAACCATTAGATTAATCTTGCGGATCATCCCCATTACCTTTCCGACGCGTCGGATTGTTTCTTCGTCCTCGGAGGATGATGTGCATGGTTGATTATCTTCATCATCATCACTTTCTTCTTCTTCCTCTTCTTCACTTGAGGAACTTGGAGTGGGATCCTTCTTTTTGACCTTTCTTTCATCACATGCAAAAGCATATGGCCTTGAAGAAGTTGGCTCCTCTCCCTGACACATTTTTCATGACATCTCAAAAGCCACGATTTTCCCAATCACAATGGTCAGGGTCATGTTGCTCAAGTCCTCCATGTTGTGAAGGATGGTGATGATGCTCCCTTATCTTCGTTGTGGTAGCAGGGAGATAATCTTCCTTACAATGTCCGCATCACCTAGCTTATTTATGCCAATAGAGTTGAGCTCATTGATGATTAGATTTAAACGAGAATACATGTCTCTAACAAGCTCATCATCTTTCATAGCAAATGAATTATACTCATTTAAGACTAGGCAATGTTTTTGCTCACGGACATTTGATGTGCCGTCATGGAGCTTATGCAATTTTAGCCAAATCTCATTAGCAGTTTTCAAGGTAAATACTTGATTAAAAATATCCATGCTAAGAGATTCATACAAGAAATTTTTGGCTCTAGCATTTAAATGAATTTCTTTTTCCTCACTCGTGGTGGGTTTCTCAGGATTCTTGAGTGGTTTCATCTCGTCACGAGTGACTCTCCAAACACCTAAATCAACAGCCTCTAGGTAACAAGCCATTCTAGCACTATAATATGGGAAGTTAGTGCCGTCGAAGTGTGGTGGCCTATGGGTATCCATCCCTTCCTCTAAAAGGCATCGACTCTTTTTAGCGGTGAAGCTAAAACGTTTCAAATGAGCCAAACCAGGCTCTGATACCACTTGTAGGAAACGGGTGACACCTAAGAGGGGGGTGAATTAGGACTTCTAAAACTTTCGCTAAACTAGGCCGCAATTAAATCCCTAGAGCAAAACCTATGCAAATAATCAAACTAGAATGTGCAAACTAGGTTTTGTCTAAGTGTTGCTATCTCTACCGCAATGGCTAAGTTTCAATCTACACTAAATAAGTATGTATACAAGATTGAAACTTAAATGCTTAATATAAATGCGGAAACTTAAAGAGCAAAGTAGAGATGCAAACTCTCGTGGATGACGCCGGTATTTTTACCGAGGTATCCGGAACTGCGCAAGGTCCTGACTAATCCTCGTTGGTGCCCCTACGCAAAGGGAAGCCCACGCGAGGGCCAAGCATCCCGGTCGAGTAACTCCGTAGAGAGCTGCGGGCCTTCTCCACGCGCAAGTGGTGCTCCGCTTCCGGCTCCTCTCAGATGCTCCCCGCTGTCTCCACTATCGAGCTTCCGGCCAAAATGCCGCGGGCCTCGTTCCCTCCGGTACACGGTGGCGGCCGTGATACAAATGCGGTTGTCACGGTCTCGCAAGACTCTCGCCCCACTCGGTACAATTACAATGGCTCACGCAAGAGCCGAGGGGTTGTGTGGTTTGTCTAAACTCACACAACTAACTAGGGTTCACCTAGAGCAAGCGCTAAAGCGGTCTAACTAACCTAAGCACTTCGCAAAGCACCTACGCTAATCACCGAGTGATTCTATTAAGCACTTGGGTGTTTGAGCTCTTGGAAATGTGCACTATATGCCTTGGTATTTTGCTTTGGCTCCCACACCTTCAAATGTCCGGTTGGGTGAAGTATATATAGGCCCCAACTCCAAACTAGCCGTTGGAGAAAAGCTGCTGTTCTCTGCGGCACATCGGACAGTCCAGTGGTGCACCGGACAGCGCACTATAGCATGTCCGGTGCGCCTAGTCGTTGCCCTGTCAGAGCAGGTGACCATTGGCGCCACAAGCTTTCTACACTAGACAGTCCGGTGGTCTTCTCTCCGAGTGCCACCTAGAACTAGCCGTTGGGCTGCAATTCACTAGTGCACCGGATCGTCCGGCGTGTGGGCACCGGACAGTCCGGTGTGCCACCGGACAGTCCGGTGCTCCACGCACAAACAGTCCGCAGGCAGCACACTTGGACTTTTCTTGGATCTTTTTAATGTCTTCTTTTGAGGTGTTGCTTACCTCAATTCCTTAGTCCAAGTAGATCTTGCATCCTGTGAACTACAAACACAAATACTAGGAAACTTATTAGTTCATGGATTGTGTTGATCATCAAACACCAAAACTCAATTAGCCAAATGGCTCGGGGTCCATTTTCCTTACAGCAGGAATGTTCTGACATATGTCGACGATATCATTGTAAAAATCACGAAGCAAGAAAATCATATTGCCGACTTGCAAGAAACATTTGCCAATTTTAGGAAGGCTGGTCTCAAGCTCAATCCAGAGAAATGTGTCTTAGGGTGAAGATGGGAAAATTTCTTGGGTGCCTTGTATCAACAAAAGGGATTGAAGCAAATGCAAGTAAAATAGAAGCTATACATCGGATGGAGCCACCAAGGACAAGAAAGGGTGCTCAGAGATTAACAGGAAGGCTGGCATCTTTAAACAGATTCATCTCAAGATCAACAGAGAGGAATTTGCCATTCTTCGAAGTGATAAAATCACCCGAAGTCTTTCAATGGGGACCAACTCAACAAAAGGCTTTCGAAGAGTTGAAGCAATATCTGATACAACTAACAACATTGACTCCACCTTCGTTAGGAGCTCCATTGCTACTGTATGTAGATGCTTCTCACGCTGCAGTCAGTGCAACACTGGTGCAGGAGAAACAAGATGATTGAGCGAAGAAGCAAGTTCTAGTATACTTCGTATCTGAAGTACTTAGTCCATCAAAAAGAAATTACACAGAGCTGGAGAAGGTGTTATATGCTGTATTCATGGCCTCTAGAAAACTTCGGTATTATTTCTAGTCATACCACATTATAGTACCTTCGTCTCAGCCTCTCAAGGACATAATAAGAAACAGAGAAGCCACGGGAAGAGTTGGAAAGTGGGCCGCAGAACTGGATGAATTCACTATTGATTTTGTCCATAGATCTTCGATCCAATCCCAAACATTAGCACACTTCATTGCTGATTGGACGCCAGGGGCTCAGGATGAAGGAAGCACAATAGATAACAAATCCTGGACAATGTTCTGTGATGGGTCATGGGGAACCTTCGGCGCAGGCGCAGTGGCTATCCTAATTTCACAATGCAAGATCAAAACCTGCTATGCAGCCAGATTGGAGTTCAACTGCACAAATAACATTGCAGAGTACGAAGCTCTTCTCTTGGGGCTTCGAAAGCTTAAGGCGATGGGAATAAGAAGGGAAGTCCTCAAATCTGACTCATGGGTCATCATAGGCCATGTTGATAAAAGCAGCAGAGCAAGAGATCCAAAGCTTGAGAAGTATCTTGATACAGTCCGAAGAATGGAAGCCTCTTTCGAAGGTTTCTCAGTAAAGAATATCCCAAGAGGAGAAAATGAGCATGCAGATTTACTGGCTAAATCAGCGGCACAGACTCCCACTCCCTTCGGAAGTATTCTTTGAAACTCTAAAAGAACCTTCAGTCGAGATCATGGAACGAGCAGTGCTTATAATCTCACTAGTATGCAACGAAGATTGGAGGACTGAGATTGTATCTTTCCTACAGGGCGATTATCCTTCGGACGATGAAGTTTACATAAAAAGAATGCAAGCCAGGACAAGGCCCTATATGATTATAGAAGGAGAATTGTTCAAACAAGGAGTTTGTTCTCCATTGTTGAAGTGTTTGTCTAGAGCCGAAGGTCAAGAACTAATGAAATAGATACATGCAGGGGTGTGCGAAGCTCATATTGGGTCTAGGCCTTTGCTTGGAAAAGATTTCAGACAAGGATTTTATTGGCCGAAGGCAGTTTCAGATGCAACGGATCTAGTTCAAAAATGTGAATACTGCCAGAAGTGCGCTAGAGATAAAAAACCTTCGTCTTTAACTCAGTTAATCTAGCCCACTTGGCCATTACAAAGGTGGAGCCTAGATTTATTAGGCCCACTTCCACCAGCACAAGGAAACTTGAAATATGTTTGTGGTAGCGGTGTAGTACTTTTCTACAACTCATGTCGGGGAGGAAGAAGGGGTATTTATAGTACTAATGTCACTGGTAGTTCTCTTTACATAATTGCTAGTGATGGTGGTTGGTGTAACAAAACTGCCAGTGGAAATTTGATTATCACTAGCGGTTTTGTTACACCCACCACCAGTGACCTGTTTTTTCACTGACGTTTGATAACCGAAACCGCCAGTGAAATTGAATGTACCTTCGGCTTTGAACTCTTTTCTACTAGTGGAATTCAATCACGCTATGGATGCAAGCATAGGAGTATCTCCTTCATTAAATCCAGTAGCTTTAACCAGATGCATGCAAGCAATCAAAACATGTAGCATGATTTTGCTCTCCCTGTATACATGGTTTGACTGAGTACCTCGCATTTAGCCTCTTCTAGTTCTATCCCAGCTTTATTTAAGTGTAATATAATCTGCTGTTCAGCACAATCATCAACTGGACTTTAATTTAAACTGCTGCAATGTTGTTCAGTTGGCTTAAATTTTCGATGAAAATGTATTGCATTGCCAGTCATTGACGTATTTTAACCTAGAGTGATCTGAGATACAATGAATGAAGATCATTGATATATTTTGGACTAAAATGCTACAGTGCAGTTCATTTTGACCTCTTTCCGCTCCTAGAGTAACCTGGGCCATCCTTTAGTCCTCCTCCTTTTTATTTTCTTATCATAAGCGAAACATGTTTGTCGTTTTTTCTTATATTAATATACTAGGTGAGTGCCCATGCGTTGCAATGGGAACATATAATACCATGATAACTTATATACAAAATGTGTGTTTTACTGTTATCAGAAAGGTTTCATAATCCATTTGTGATCCTAGCCATACATAAATTTTGTTATTTTAATCTACATGTTTCACTGCTACATTGCAACCATCAGTACCATGCGAATTTCATATATGTCAAGATTTGCATGGACTCATCGTTGGAGAGCACGTCCCACACCTGCCGGAGGAAGTTCCCTCGTACATCGTCAGTCATCAGGCACGCACCACCATACGCACTTGCTTAAACAAAAAGGCAAGTGTGTGTTTGCAAAGAGAATTAAAGGCAGGCCAGCACAAAAGCTACCCCAATGATGGAAAGGATGACGAACTAGTCATTGCTGCCGGTCCTCCTCTGCGTCATGTTCGGTGCCGAGATGATGCCACAGTCCTTGATATAGTAGTCATCGAACGCACATGACATGGAGAGTCCCGATGACCCTTGGCTAGGCTACATACATCATGTTCGAGGACACTCACACAACGTCAGCAACGGTTGTCGTCCCATCGCACAAGAATTCATGGTCAGTCAGTAGCAACATACGTGGCAGGTTGAGCTTCAGGTGGACGATGAGCTGGATGGTGTGATGGCGCCGTCGTCGGATGCGGTGCCTAGAACAATCCTGGAGTCGCCGACATTGGCGACATCCATGAGGTCCCCCTGCTTGACGATGGACAGTGTTATGCAGCCGTTCTGGACTGTGTCCAAGCGGCAGCTGCGCCGAAGCTTGTCGTCCACAGCGGCGCATGCGGCCACGTAGAACTGCTTCTAGACGTCGAACTGGCAGTCGGCAAGCTTCTTCTCGTCATCGATGAGCAACGCCAATATGAGTGCCTCCTACTAGTTGTGCTTGTTCAGGGTTTCCAAGTAAGAAACCTAGATTCATCCTTGGCGTTGGTTTATAAAAATTACTCGTAAGTTAGATCCATGGAAAAAATATTATAGAGAATAAATGCCACGCAAGCAAAAAAGGAATTTAAGTTGAAAACATTATTCGAACAAAAGAAATTGCATGCAAGGCTTTTCTTTAAATACTACTCACTCCATCCAAAAATATAATTCAAGAAGCACAATGATACTTATCTACTACTGCGCATTGTGCAAGGGTAGCAGGTGGGCTTGGGGAAAGTTGTAGTAGATGTTTTTCCTGTCATAGATGTAGACATAAACACACATGTGGTGTAGTGGTAGCTATTGCTCATTTGCCTGAGGGGTCGTGGGTTCGAATCTCCATGGGGCCATGTGTGTTCTTTAATTTTAGCTAGACGTGGACTATGCGGGGGAATAAGAATGGAAATGGGCTTTGTGGGGAGGGGGAATGAGAATGGCAGAATAGGGAATGGTGGCAGAACAGGGAATGGCAGGCTACCCTTGCAACCTTAATAAGTAGTAGAGATTTTACCTAGTGTTACTAGCCAAGAAAGAAGAAATTGCCTAAACATATTGCGTGGGCATTATGAGCACATGTGGATGGTTACTGCCTTATTAAGTTACATTCTACGAATGTGATCGTCTTCTTCAATGTGCCTTCTATTGTAGCTCTTCGGGTCGTGTAAGAATAGGACATTGGGGATCCTCTTTGTAGGAGCACAAACCATCAGGTCGTGTGGAGGCATAGGACCGTACGCGATGGCGGACCATCCTGTTAGACTCCTGTCAAGGCTAGGTTAAGGTCACCATGTAATTACCTCATTACCCCTATTGTAATGGGTTTAGCTCACCCAACTCTTCTATATAATATACTCCCAACCCTAGGTTTAGGGTTTCACACATTCCAACTTTGTACAACAGTGTAGCATCCCAAAAATTCAAATCTTCAAATTTTCTCAAACTCGCTCTAAATTCAAAATGAATTTTAAATTTTGTTTCAAAATGTTTGTTTGCAAGTTGATCTCAACAAATAAAATATAGTGGTCTATATTCTCTCCAAATTCCTCCTCAAAAATATCCTATAGATATTTCCCCAGTGATGCCCCTCAAGTTCTTTCCAGAAGTACTACCCAAATATTCCACCGATAATCCTCCAAATATTTTCCTCCTGAGAAATACCTTCAGAATCATTTTTAAAGTCCCTACAAATATTTTCTTTATAATTTTCCTCATGCTCATACGTATACGTATGCCTTCGGTGTCATACAGTGAGCTCTACAAGCTAATTACACTTATACAAGACTAATACATGCTTATCTCCAATTAATCCTCGCATCCTCATTACTATTCATCGTTACTATTCACTGTCACTATTCATCATCATTACTATTCATCTTTAATATTCACCGTTACTATTCATCATCGTTACTCCGGTGATATATATTGTTACTATTCTGTCGTCACTATTCATCGTTACTATTCATCATTACTATTCATCGATCATCTGATCACCCCAAATTTCAACTACTCATCCATCATGTTGTCCAGCTCACCTAAGACCTACCAGACCAATATTCTAGTCATACGAACTCCAGTGACTGTGATTTTACATCCAGTAAGAACTTCCCATCTGGTCACCTATCCTAGATTTCTCCAAGTTGAGCACGCTTAACTTTGAGATTCTTTTGAACCAGGCTTCCAAACTCAGATTCTAATCATTCTTGTTTCTAAATTCTTATTAAATTATTCCCTATCCAACCATGTCATCCCTTAAGCATGGTTCATATTCTAGAAAACTCCTGAAATACTCTTGTCCCATATTCTGCCTATAATTTTCGTGTTCAGACTAAGTCAAACGATTCATTCGTCACTATTCTCACCAACAGTGAACTCTACTGTACTACACCACATACGCCCAGCTATAAATACACCCAGCTACCCTCTCCCTCTCCACACAATCAACACCCTCAGCCAAAGCAAACATCCCACCCACTCAGTTACTCCGCTCCGCCGGCTACACGCCTAGTGTCGCATCGCCTCCAATCCACCCTCCTAGTAAGCACCTCCTCTCCATCACCAGTAATATCACAACACCCCATGACATAGATTCTGCTCAAGACTCTACCCATTTATATATCACCATTCTGACCACTATACAAAATATTTGTTGGTATACTTGCTGGTTTGTATGTTTGCTTGTTCATGTTGCATAGTTATCTGTGATACCCAGTTTGCAAAGAAGAGAAGTTGGAGTTTATTCTTTCTTTGTTTTTTTCTCTTTCGGGTGGTGCGCTTTTGGGGTTTGGAATCTTTGGGAAGCATTCACCAGTAAAACAGTAGAATTTTGGTTAGACTCATGCGCTGGGGTCGGGAGCTGTCGTGTGAGCGAGTTGGGCCGAGGATCTCGATCCGGCCCACTAGTCCCCCCTTAACCGTAGCCGACCTCCCCCTAATCCCATTTTGTTTTGGCAGCCGCACCCCCTTCCCCTCTTTCCTTGGTTGGCCGCCCCCTCTCTCTCCCTCTTCTTCCAAGTGATTGCAGCCACACCACCAAATCCTAGCCACCCCCCATCTCCTCCTCTCCAAGGTGCCATTCCTTTCCTGCTTGGATCTACGTCGCATTGGTGCAAGTCTCCAATTGGATTTTGGTGGAGGGAAGAAGAAGGGAGGAAAGGGGGAGAATTTAAGGTGATTTTGAGATTTGTATCTTGTTTAATTGTGCTGGAATCCAATTGATTATATGTTTATCTATACGAATCGGTAGAGGTGCTGTCCTGAAATTTTGAAGGTGGCGAACATCAGTAGTTCTAGCAGTTTCTGGGAATTTTTCTTGGGAAATTAGTGGTGGGAGAATCATGTAGAGCTTTGCCATACCTTTCCAACGAGTACTTATGCGCTCGATTCAGAGTTATATTTTAGGAGATATCGCTGTTTGAATCCGGATAGGTTGCTGTCCAAAACAGATTGCAGGGTTCATCTTGTGGACTGTTTTGGGCTAATTAGGGTTTGAAATTTAATTATCATTTGTATACAAAACTTGTGGGGAATTTTATGTAGATGCCTCTGGAGTTTTTGTTTGTTACTACTGCTGTCATAATTTTAAAGTTATGAAATTGTTAAGCAGCGCCGCTGCAGTTTGGTGGGTGTTGGGGAGAGTTGTCACCCGCAGCGGGGTTTGAAACTGTGCGTAGGTGCAACTTCGTTTATGAGCGTTGTTATGAGAAATTTGTGCACTAAGTTGTGTGTCAAAAACAGGTGGTGTACTTCCAGATCGTACTTAGGGCTTTGTGCAAACTTCCCGGTGAAGGCAAGTAATATAGTGGTGGTTTATACCGTTGATTGATTTATGAGTCCTATACTTGATTACATCCATGTCAAATGTATTCATTCTTGTACTCCATTGTGGGAAATGTTGCTCAAAGTTATTCATGTTCCATTATTTACTTATGTTGAAGATGTTGTTCGAGCATATTACACGTGTTGTTTATCATTTTGAAGAAGTGGAAGTTCATGTTAACCACATGTTGGGTGGAGGGTCTCTTGTTGTTGTCATGCATAGTGCATCCATCATCCTTTGCATGGAAGTTTTGTCGTGATCATATGGTCCGACCGTACCGATACACTCAGCATCATACATTGCTTGAGTAGGGGTATGATACAGCTTCATACCCTAGAGGTATGAAGGCAGAAGTCATTACTGCATCTGTAGCCATGTGCATTCATGGGTGAAGTGTGGAACCTGTTATGGTGGAGTGGATAGTGTGGATCTTTACTTTGTGATTCATTTTGGAACTAAGTAATTGGTTACTTGTTTATTTGCTGCAAATTAATATTCAAAAAGGAAGTTGTGAACTACGTGGTTGTTTAAGCATGGTTTGTTTACATTGTCCAATTGTTGTTTGATCTTTTTACTTGCTGAGATGTGTCATCTCACTCTTGCAATGTTTGATGCAGGCACTTGATCTTTGCTTTTGGGAAAGGAGGGATGTAGCAGCACGACAACTACACCGTTAAATAAATGAACCACTGCTTAGTAATGATGTTAAACAGGGGGGTCAAGTCTAGGAGGTTAATATGTTCTAGCCTTCATGGTAGTCGAATTGCTTTTGGGTTGGCTGGATTTCCTTTCTTTTATTTGGTCATAAATAATCATCACTACCTTTGCATTCTGATTATACTATATGGACTATCTTTTCTTTTACATTATGTATAAACTTTATGTTCCCCTCGTTATGCTACTTTCAAGGGAGGTGCTGCTAGATTTTGCATTACTTTCTGTTTCTATTTCTTTTCCTATGTTGTTTAAGTTTTGTGGGAAGGGTACTTGGTAACATTCATTGTGTGGGAGCAATGGGGTGTTAGAGTTGGTATCAGAGGAATAGGTTGTAGGTCCTAGCAAGTGGAATAATAATAAATTGACACACTGCACATGTAGGATGGGTTTCCTGCTTTACTATTGATATATTATGTTATTGTCAGTGCTGGTTTGACATTATTTGATGAGGTGCTATGCCAATCTTATTTACATATTTACTTACTCCTGTGGCTGCATCTATGTCGCCTCGTAGGGCTCGTGGCAGCCCGCAAGTTCCTAGTGGGGATTCGATGAGTCTGGCGGCAATGTTAGCCGTGATGCAGGCCTTGCTGTAGGAGTTGGCCATTCTGAGGCAAGCTATTCCTGTTGCCCCTGCGGGTGCTGCTCAATATGTTGGAGGTGGAGGAGTGCCCGAGGGCGCTGTCCCTACGGGTGTTGCTCTGGGTGGCGAGGCTGAGGCGCCCCTTCTCGTTAGTGGTCTTTCTCTAATGCAGTGGATGGGCATGAAGCTGGACAACCTTTGATGGCAGTGGTACTCCGGTTGAGGTGGCAGATTGGCTAACTTATGTGGAGGATAAGATGAACGTCTTTGATTGTGTATGGTGATCATGTTCGCTTTGGCACACAGCTGCTGAAGGGAGAGGCTCAAATTTGGTGGAGAGGCGTGCAGGCAGCTCACTCCTCTTCACCAGGAGTCTTGTCCTAGAATGTTTTCATCAGGCAGTTTTAGAGGAGGTTCTACCCGGTCACCTTCCTGGAGAAAATAAAGATTGATCTGTAGTCCTACAAGCAAGAGAAGAAGTTTGTCACAGAGTATGAAGTGGGCTTTAACAAGATGGTCCGCTTTGTTCCTCATGTGGCGTACAATGAGATGGAGAAGGCGAGCCAGTTCCATCAGGGCCTGAAACCTTCTATCAGGCATGCCCTGGGAGCCTTTCCATTGGTGGATTTCCATACTATAGTGGAGCAGGCATTGGGTGTGGAGATGCAACACCTGTACACCATGGAGTCATAGAAGTCTTTGGGTGTTGATCAGCCTTGTGGCCAGGACGCGAGGAGGGGCAACTCTAGGGGTCCAGCCCACAAGAGGGGTAAGTCTCAGCACCAGCGCCACCACCCCTACCATGGCAAATCCTCTGAATCGGGTACTTTAGGAGGAAGTACTCAGAGGTATCGGGTTGTTCCTAAGCCGGGGCTGGGGCTGGTGTGTTTCCATTGTGGTGATGCACATCGCCGTGCTGAGTGTCAGTGGAGTGGCAGGTGCTCTATCTGCATTCAGGACCACAAGGATGTGGTGTGTCAGAGGAATCCCAATGGGAAGCTCAGATGGGAGCCAGTGAGTTCCTCCTCTTCTCAGGGCACTATCAACAAGATGTCAAGCACTGAGCAGCAATTTGCAATTCCACTCCCTCCGCAACAGTTCTATGTGCCTGGGACTTCTAAGTTCGTGACGATGCAGGGTTTTCCTCAGTATCTAGCTGCGCCTACTCCTGCACCGACTACTCCTATGTCTTCTCAGTTTGGAGCTCCACGTCTGCCTCACCCGACGGCTCAGTGGGGTTCTTCTGTTAACTTCACTCCGGGAGCTTCCTCTTCTGCGAGTATTTCCGAAGCTTATGTGCTACCCTCTGCAGATGGCAGGGAGCAAGGAGACGTGGTGACAGGTACGATCTCAGTTGATTTGTTTGTGGCCCATGCTCTTTTTGACTCTGGCACTAGCTATTCGTTTGTTTCGGAGAATTTTGTGTCGCGGGCTGGTCTTTCGGTGCAGAGGTTGGGTCACCCAATTTTGGTTAGTTCTGCTAATGGCTCCATTAGTAGCTGTTTAGTTTGTTAGGGGTGTTCCGTCATTCTTGCTGAGGATGTCTTTTCGGCCAATCTTGTTGTGATTTCCTTGGGGGCATTCGATGTTATCTTGGGTATGGATTGGTTATCTCAGTATCGCGCAATTATATCCTATTTTTGGAAGACAATGTTATTGCAAGTGCCATCGGGTAGGGAGGTGGTATTCTTGGGAAGTTCCCCAAAGTTCACATTATCCTTATTGGCACAATTGCTTCCAGATCACCGGTCAAGGAAGTCGGGAATCTTTTTCTCCATGGTGGTGGAGGGTGAGGCTGCCTTGCGTGTGCAGGACATCCGAGTGGTGTGTGACTATGCCGACGTATTTCCAGCAGAGCTTGCAGGCCTTCCACCAGATCGTGATGCAGCTTTCAAAATCAAACTGATTCTGGGTACGCAGCCTATTTATAAGGCCCCGTATCGGATGGCTCCAAAGGAGCAGGTTGAATTGAAGTGGCAATTAGATGATCTGCTGGCTAAGGGTTTCATTAGGCCTAGCAGGTCGCCTTGGGCTTCCCCAATACTGTTTGTTGAGAAGAAGGATAAAAGCAAGAGGTTATGTGTGGATTATCGGGCTTTGAATCAAGTGACAATCAAGAATAAATATCCGCTACCCCGTATTGAGGTTATCTTTGAACAATTGAGGGGTGCCCAGGTGTTCTCCAAAATTGATTTGAACTCTGGTTATCATCAATTGAGGATTCATGAGGAGGATATTGAGAAGACAACCTTTTGCACCAGGTATGGGCATTACGAGTTCATAGTCATGTCTTTTGGCTTAACTAATGCCCCTGCCGCTTTTATGGAAGCAATGAATAGGATGTTGCATGAGTTCTTGGACGACTTTGTGGTCGTGTTTCTGGACGATATTCTTATTTATTCAAAGACCGAGGCAGAGCATGAGTGGCATCTTCATCTCATTCTGGGTGCTCTTAGGAAGAATCAGTTTTATGGCAAATTGAAGAAGTGTGCCTTTTGGCTGTCCGAAGTGGCTTTCCTGGGTCATGTGATTAATCAGCAGGGCATTGCGGTTGATCCAAAGAATGTCGCGGCTGTGGTGGAGTGGAGGAGACTTTCTAGTGTCTCTGAAATTCGAAGTTTCTTGGGGCTTGCCGGATATTATCGACGCTTCGTACCAAATTTTTCCAGCATTGCTAAGCCTCTGACTTGACTCTTGGAGAAGGGTGTTCTTTTCGTCTGGTCCAGCGATTGCGAGGTCAGCTATCAGACATTAAAGAACAAGTTGGTGAACGTCCCTATCCTAGCTTTGCCTGAGAGTGGTAAGCGTTTCACAGTTTATACGGATGCTTCTCGAATTGGTCTTAGCTATGTGTTGATGCAGGAAGGCAGAGTGATTGCTTATGGCTCAAGGCAGTTGAGGAAGCATGAGGGGAATTATCCAACTCATGATCTTGAATTGGCTGCGGTGGTCTTTGCTCTAAAGTCGTGGCGGCATTATCTTTATGGCGAGTCTTGTGACATTTACACCGATCATAAAAGTCTCAAGTATATTTTCACTCAAAAGGAGCTGAATTTGAGGCAGCGTCAGTGGCTCGAATTGATTAAAGATTATGATTTGTCCATTCATTATCACTCGGGGAAGGCAAATGTGGTGGCTGATGCCCTTAGTAGTGTAACACTCGGGCTTTAAGGAACAAAGCCAGGTGCATCTCATACATGCGCCAAAGAAGACAACATATATAATAACAGAGTGTATACAGATAAATGTCACAGTAATTAGAGTATTTATTACATAGCGGAAGTCTTACAAAATAAGAGATAAATATAGCAGGATCTAAAATCCATCCTTGGCGCCAGAAAGTCAACTGGGAGACGCCACCTAGATCGAATCGAACTCCCCATTAAACGGCTCCTCTTGAACCACCTGTTCTTCTCCTGTGGGGGGGTGTGAGACAGCAAGGGTGAGCTAACACATGTTCATCGCTCAACAAGTTGTGGGGAATAATGTGGCATGAACTCATCAAAGGTGGGAGTTCATGTGATGTGTAAAGCTGATCAACAAGATAAAGGGTGAAGCTGAGCATTGCTTTTATAAGTTGGTCAAAATTTTATTAGCAATTACTAAGTATAAGTAAATACCAAACCATAATAAATAATAGAACAAAATTAATGAATAATCCCATGCAAATGCATATGACAAATTGAATTTAAGTTCCATAAATTAATCATCGGAGAGTCCTGAGCTGCTCATGACCACGAGCACGGCTAGTATACCAATTTTACACTCTGTAGAGATTGTACCCTGTACCCACAAGTCGTGTATCCCATGTCACCAGGGTTAGCTAGACCCTTAGACACTACCGAGGTGAATGGCTAGGGATCCACTACGAGGCCTTTACAAAGTTCCACTAGCTTCTAAAAACCCGCTACAGTTTATGGGAAGAGCACTTGCAAGAGTCCCCCGTCCGACCGCCATCGCAGCAAAATCAACCCGAGAACCTCCTTGCATGCAATCCCCTACTGCCCTTGCCCCTTTCGGGTAAGGTAATCTTCCTCTAGCTTTCCTAGTTAGTTGGCCAAGGGCGTCCCATTAAACCCTTGTGGTGGCACCTGTTTCTCAAGTTAAGCTCCATGTTCCAATTAACATTAATGATCTTGACATGAACATAAATAGAATAACAAAATAACTGGAACATGGATATAATGAAATATTTATCCCAAAACCATGTAAAGCAATAGCAAAACTACACATATGATTCAGTGGTAAACAAAGTAACATGGATAAATAGACTAGGATGACCTATTGGGTCCCATCAAAATTAACCTATGCATGAATAAGTGACATTAAAGAACATTATTGGGTATAAAAAGTGGTCACGGGCACAACTTGCCTCGCACTTGAGATTCCAGTTACCAGGGTGATTCTTCAGATCCTCGAAACCTCGCGCTAGTCGTGGCAATACAAGCAAACATGGTATAGACAAAATTAACATCACACCAAACATAGAACAAACTGAATAATAATGATCTACACGTTGCTACGAGATCGACGGTTCGAGAACTACTAAGATTGGAGTTACAGTTAAGGAGTTAATGATTTTATAGAGGATTTATGAGATTAAAATATTAAACTATATTATAAATTGGTTAATATAAATCATATGAGAGGTTATAATATAAATACTTATCTCAATTTTAATCTAAGTCATAAATTGATCATAGATCATCTTCTACTACATTAATAAGCAGATTAACAAAACTAACCAACATAAGTTAAATAAAGATCTAATAATAAAAGAATGAGACATGGTATAATAAATGTTGTTACTGGGTAGTAAATATTTATACGAAGCTAACACAACTGGAACGGATCAGATCGGAGTTAAAATAAATAAATTATGAATTTCCAAAGTTTTTATGTATTTGATATAAGATTAATTAAGAAATAAATTTTTAAAGTGGTTTCATCTCAAATCAGTGGCACTATTTGATAAATAATAATATTATAAAATTATAGGAACTTAAATGGACTCATTTGGACTAAGTATGCATTTTCTATAAATTAAACAAGTTCTAGCCTTTATCTTTACACTAAAAAGTATTTTCCCAATGAATTTACTTGATTTTCTAATTATCTGGACCGAGCGCACCATTACTAGAAAGTCCAGGGGCCTTGGTGCAATAAATCCCCAGACTCAGTAAACACCCTGAGGGGATGGCGGGTTAATTCCGTAAAACTACAGGGGCTCTTTAGTAAAACATACCCGCGAAGGGGTATGATCAAATCTGGGCCACACAATCGCAAATGGACGGTGTGGATTAGACCCGATTCACTCCGAACCGGTACCCAATGTGGGTCATCCGATTAAAATCCTGTGGCTAGGGTTTCATGAGAATGGGATCTAATCTCGGTCATCGAACTACCATCCTACGGCTCAGATTTATTTGACGAAGGGGTACGCTACACGTGATCATGGCCGTCCAACACGGGATCGACGGCGCACAAACGATTTTCTCTAGTCTATTCTTGGCCGACCATGTATGGATCCACGGTCCACAACGTTCTTCTACCCTCAGACAAAACCTAGGCGGCGGCGCATAGCTCACGGTGGTAGAAAGCACCAGCGAGCCCGTCAGTTCTTCTCTATAGGGCCCCACAACCATCCCTAGATCGTCTACTCATAGTATACAGTTACGCGAATCATATGGGCGTGGTCTTATCGGACATCGTGCAGTATAGGATCCCAATCATGGTTAGGGGCGGAGCAATGGTGCTGGGCAGCGTCGGCGAGGAATTCAGATGCCTCCAAATACCAAGGTTGCCTAGGAAGAGCACCACTCCACGCGGAGCACCCCGCCATCAGGTTCCTTGACACCTAAAGAATCTCCACGCTCTTCCGATGACCCGCGACTGACGATGCATACATAGGTCCTCGGTAGCGGCGTTCTGCACTCTACTTGATCCCTCTGCTTCCTCGTGGTGGATTTGGCTGGGTGCCATGCGCGGAGAAGTAGAAGGGGAGGTCGCGGTCACCATTTATAGCGGCCCAGATCAAGGTTTTGTGAGGGAGTCCGGATGGGAGGGCGGAGAGATCGGATCTTGCCCCGGTTTCGCGCAACAGGTGAACAGAATCCGTTGAAGACGACGAGTCAGCGATCTGGCCCCACCTAGCGGCGACAATAGCACAGTGGAAGCGCGAAGTCTAATTGGGCTGCGCGGAGGTGGTTTCGCCCGCGCGCTTGCGAAGCTGAGCATGTTCGGTTATAGGGGAGAAGAAGTAGCTGACCGAAGGGCCCCACGCACCAGCGCCAGCGGGTGGATTAGGCGCGCGTGATGTCCGGATGACGGTTGGGGCCCGCGCGTCAGTGCAACAGGTTTGGCGACTGCAGCGGAGCCGACGGTGCTGATGGATCTAGGGTTTAGGTTAGTTGGGCTATGACGGGTTAGGAAGTTGGGTCGACAAAAGAATTGGCCCAAAGCGTAGGTAATGTTCCTTTTATTTATTCTTTTTCTTTTATGTTTTTATTTCCAATTGAATTCTCTTTTAAATTTGAGTTTGAATTTTCTATCTCAAATAAAATGCACAATTGGAATCCAGCATGATGAAATATTCATTATATATATTTATATATATATATGTTTTTTTATTCATTCATTTATTATTTTACATAAGCAATTGCTTTTGAATATATAGCACACATGTAATCATTTTAAGAAAATAGTTTATGTTGTATGATCTCTTTTAAAAAAAATGCTCTCACATTAATACTTATAATATTAAATAAAGGCTAATGTATATAAGAATTTTTTTATAGAACTTTTATTTAAGGAGATGTGACTTCAAATGTTTTGGGATTTCCAAAGAAGAAAGAAAAAAAATTCTAATTCAAAATCTTTGAAAATTTATACTATATTCTCAAAATGATATTTAGGGTGTTACAAGCAGGTCCGAGGTTCCAAAGGTGGCCTTGCCTTTGATCGCAGATCTGGACCGTTTGGGGATCGCTTTGTGTTATGTCGGCACCGTTAGTGAGGAGGCTCGGATGCTTATTCAATCCTCCCTCATGGAGAGGGTGTGCGCGGCTCAGCAGCAGGATCGTTTATTACAGGAAGCTCAAAAGAGGGTTGGTGATGGTAAACCCCGAGAGTTCACCATTGATGAGAATGATTTGGTTCGTTTCAGGGGCCATCTTTGTGTGCCTCAGAAATCAGAGGTGAAGATGGATATCTTGAGAGAAGCTCATAAAACACCTTACACCGTTCACCCTGGCGAAACCAAAATGTACAGATATTTGAAGCAAAACTTCTAGTGGAAGCGGATGAAGGTTGACGTTTCTAAGTATGTGGTCGCCTGTGAAGTATGTCAGCGCGTGAAGGCCGAGCATAAGAGGCCTGCAGGTTTACTGAAGCCATTGGAAATGCCACAGTGGAAGTGGGAGCATATCACCATGGATTTTGTGGTGGGCTTACCTCGTTCTCCTCGGGGCAGGGATGTTATATGGGTGGTAGTGGATCGCTTAACTAAGTCTGTGCACTTTATTCCCATGAAGACCACCAATTCAGCTTCAGAGTTGGTTCCCTTGTATATGAAGGAAGTAATCAGGCTCCACGTGGTGCCTAAGTCCATTGTTTCTGATCGAGACTCCAAATTCGTATCCAAATTCCGGGAGAGTCTTCACAGTGCATTGGGTACCAAGCTCTCACTTAGTGTCGCTTTTCACCCTCCGACAGATGGTCAATCGGAGCAAACTATCCAAACCTTGGAAGATATGTTGCGTGCTTGTGTTCTATCTTGGAAGGGTAGTTGGGAGGATCATCTAGCTTTGGCCGAGTTCGCTTATAACAACAGCTACTGTTGGGGACTTGTTCTCAAATGCTATGAATCAAGAATAAGGCAACACAGAAAATGTTAAACGTTAAAGTCCTTTGTCCTCCGAAGCATTATTTCCCTTGGGATATAATGATCTTTGGACGAAGGTTATGAAGGACATACCTTCGGCAGCATAACATATAAAGATGAAGGAATCATATGAAATATAAAATAACATAAACAATCAACTACTTTTATCAACTCATTTTTACTTTATCATTATGGAGAATAGAGATGATATCAAATTACAAATATACCTTCGGCTTGAAAGAAGGTAAAAGTACAAGCGTGACGCAAAAGCAAATGCCGAGTCCGCGTGAACAGTACGGGAGCACTGTTCATCTATTTATAGGCACGGGACGCAGCCCATGTAAAATTACATTTATGCCCTTTATTATCGACTACAATAATGACACAAAACATCGTGGGTCTTTAAGTCATTTCATCTTTAAGTCGGTTCACCCCTTCGTCTTGAGATCTGCCACTGTGCCGAAGCTTTATAGGTGATAGCTTCA
Source organism: Zea luxurians (assembly GCA_029449295.1). Classification (NCBI taxonomy): domain Eukaryota; kingdom Viridiplantae; phylum Streptophyta; class Magnoliopsida; order Poales; family Poaceae; genus Zea; species Zea luxurians. Next base: position 22,232,929 of record JAOPSE010000004.1, read on the forward strand.
GCGCTGCTTCTGAGAGGATCTGCCGAAGGTGTTCTCTTTCTTTAGGATCTTTAGCTACGAAGCATACCCCCAACAGTAGCCCCTTCGCGGTGCTAGATCGTTTTTCGTAATGAGCTTGATCCGTGTAAAAGTCTTCTAGGCTTCGGGATGCCGAAGATCCAAAAAACACCTTCCCTGAGCTCGTTGGCGAGAAACGATTAAAATAATCCTTGCGCGAAGTGGCCTGATCTTGCAGCAGTTACGCGCGCCCTGGCGATTCACCATCTCGGACCCTGTGCCCACCGCTCAGTGAGTGCGGGTGGCTGTTTGTCCGGTGCGGAAGACCTTGATGATTTACCTTCCCACCTGCGACACTATATAAACAGACGGGTAGGTGTGAAGTTACCACAACATTCATTGCTATTGCACTGTTTTGCTGCCAAAATATTAACCAAAACCGAAGCTTGTTTGCTGCATCCTCAACCGAAGCTATTTACTTTACTCAAGCTTTGTAGCAAGAAAAAGCTTCGGCAAGATAAAGAAAAATTTTCAACTTCAAAAAACAAGAAATTCAATCATCAGATGGCCAGAGTGCGTTCCACAGCTAGGGTTACGCACGATGGAGAGGAAACCGAAGGTGTTGAAACTGCCCCAATCTCCAAAGTGATGAAGCGCTCGGGGCTGGTAGCATCGGAGAATGCACCTGCCGCTGAAACAGAACAGGCTGATGTTGAGGAGACTGAGTCTGAAGATGATTACAGCGCGGTACCAAGTAAACCCAGCCACCTGGATTTCAGCAAATCCACCATCTCCGAAGATGACTTGCCTAAGCTGTTGAAATTGGGCTATTTCAGTGAAGCGAAGAAAGAGCTGGTTTGTTTTGGTGGGGAACAGACTACTCCAAAGCCAAGAAAGGATGAAGTGGTAGTCTTCAAAAGTTTCTTTAAGGCTGGCTTAAGATTTCCTTTGAACAATATGATTGTTGTTGTATTGAATAAGTTTGGGATCTACCTTCATCAGCTAACTCCCAACGCTATTGTCCGACTTAGTGTTTATATCTAGGCTCTCCAAAGCCAAGGGGTGGAGCCATTTGGCGAAGGCTTCTGCCGAGTACACGAGCTTCATTATCAGACGAAAGCTAGAGGAGATGGGCTACATGAAAATTTTGGCTGCTACAATTTTGCCTATCGCAAGACCACAAAATTTCCAGTAATTAGCTACCGAAGCAAGTGGCCAGCTGGCTGGAAGTCTGAATGGTTTTACATCAAAGTTGACAAAGATAAGGAGGACCTAGTCCAGAGTCCGCTAGAATTGATCTTCGGAGAGACCAGACCGCAGTGCAACATGACACCAGGGAGTCCAAGCCAAATTGCCCTGGCTGAATTCCAAGTTATTGTAGATCATATCGGCACTAGGGACTTAGTGCTAGAATTTTTGGCCTTCAGAGTGTTCCCAACTTTGAAGGAGTGGGACATGTCGAAGCTGAAGGGGGAAAAGAAGAAGGGGGAACTTATTCGGTTGCCTTACCATTATAAATTCAAGAAAAATTTCAAAGTGCCTTGCCAAGAGTGGCTAGACACGATTGAAGTGATGTGCAATGAAATTCTCAGCAATTACTCCAAAAAAGAAGATCAACTAATGACTGCAGCATTCGGCACCCATCCGAAGTGAATGTTGAACCGAGTAATGGATGCTCTGGACTTTGAGTATCCCGACTACGAGCGGCTAGACAAGGATGCCTAAGCGCAAAAAAGAAAGAGAGTAGCCGGCGTTCTGAATAAAGGCGATGAAGAACAATTGAAAAAGAAAAAGCTGAAGCCTGAACCGAAAATAGATGCTTCGATGAAGAGAAAAGCTACAATTCCGAAGAAGAAGGCAATTGACGAAGAAGAAGAAACTGCTGCAACACCCTCTACCATCGACGTGGAGGAAATTTTAATGGTAATGACTGAATCTTTGCCTGTCAAGCTAAGTCCACTGGGGCCACATCTGACGAAGCTTTTTCAGAAGGAAAAGGAGCCCACAAAAACGAAGAAGGTAGCTAGGCCAAAAAAGCAAAGAACCATTACAGTGACAAAAGTCATCGAAGGAACACCACCAGGAGCTTCAGCTCTGAAGGTGTCAGCTGTTGAGAGCACGACAGCCACCGAAGTTGCACTTTCGGAAGCCATAGCTACCGAAGCTGCCATAGCCGAAGATATTCATTTAGAGTGCACGATTGCCGATATTGATAAGATATTGACAAACATGGCCGCAGAAGAAGCTGCTACAGGCACCGAAGAGACTATGACCCTAGAACCCGAGAAGGAGAAAGAAATAGCCGAAGACACTTCGGAAGATGAAATTTTTAACTTTCAAAACTTAGTTGGTCAAGAGCTGACAAAGGCTGAAAAAGAAGAGCTAAAAGAATATGCTATATCTTGCGGATATCAGCCGGGAGCACTTCTCTTCGGTGGCATTGACGACAAAACATTGGGCTTCATCCGGGATCAGACCGGAGCGAAGGTTATCGGTACCCTATCAAAGAGTAATGGTTTCCCGAAGCTCGAAACAGATATCAGCCGCTACCAACGACAACACATCGTCGGTAATTTATGAAAGGGAAATGTGCCCTTGGGCCATTTCTATAAGATTTTGGTGATTAAGTGCTCCACACAAAAATGCTTTGAGTGATATTTGTGACAAAGACCCAAGAAGTGCAAATCAAGATTAAAGGTATGTTTCTAGACTTAGTACTTTGAAGACTAATGTATTATGTCTAAGTGTTAGAAACAGGAGAAATCGTTTTGGAGAAAAGTTGGTTGTGTACAGACAAAAGGCTGCTCGGTCTGGGTGCACCGGACTGTCCGGTGGTGCACCGGACAGTGTCCGGTGTGCCAGGACCAGTCCCGATGAACAGCCTACTCTCGGGTCTCGACGGTGGCGTACGACTATAAATCACCGGACTGTCCGGTGGTGCACCGGACTGTCCGGTGAGTCGTCTGCGGCGAAGTCACCGCTCTCGGGAAACAGTCAACAGCGTACAACTAAAAATCACCGGACTGTCCGGTGGTGCACCGGACTGTCCGGTGAGCCAACGGTCGGTCGAGCCAACAGTTGGCCGCGCAATCCACGCGTGACGCATGGGCGCGCCAACGATCGGCAGGGGGCACCGGACTGTCCCGTGTGCACCGGACAGTGTCCGGTGCGCCAACGGCTCCAAATCTTCAACGGTCGGCTGCGCCAATTTAGGAAAGCAATCTGCACCGGACTGTGAACAGTGGATGTCCGGTGGTGCACCGGACCGTCCGGTGCGCCACCCGACAGAAGGCAAGAATTGCCTTCCCAGATTGCTTCCAATGGCTCCTAGCTGCCTTGGGGCTATAAAAGGGACCCCTAGGCGCATGGAGGAGCACACCAAGCATACTTTGAACATTCTAAGACTCCCGCACTCCATCTTCACACATTCGATTGACATTCTTAGTGATTTGAGCTCCGTTCTAGTGGTGAGCTTGTTGCGTTTCATTTGAGCTCAAGTCTTGGCTTGTGTGTGTGCGTATTGCTGGGATTTGTGTGTGTTGCTTCCCTCCCTTACTCTGGTGCTTTCACATTGATATTTGTTGTAAGGGCGAGAGACTCCAACTTGTGGAGATTCCTCGCAAACGGGAAAAGTGATAAGAAAAAGGAACATCGTGGTATTCAAGTTGATCATTGGATCACTTGAAAGGGGTTGAGTGCAACCCTCGTCCATTGGGACGCCACAACGTGGAGGTCGACAAGTGTTGTACTTGTCGAACCACGGGATAACTCGCGTGTCTCTTGTGATTGCTTTTTGTGTGATTGTTGTGATTCGCAAGAGCTCGCTTTATAGTCACTTGGTATTATCTCTCTAACACTTAACCAAGTTTTGTGGCTATAAGTTTTAAGTTTTTACAGGATCACCTATTCACCCCCCCTCTAGGTGCTCTCAATTGGTATCGGAGCCGTTCTCTTCACAAAAGGGGCTAATCGCCCGAAGAGATGGATCCTAAGGGAAAGGGGATGGTGGTCAACGATAAAGAGAAGGAGTCCATCTTCAACGAGCCAAGAGACGACAAACCTACTGACTCTGGCTCGAGTCATAAGAAGAAGGATGGGAAGAAGAAGAGGCGTATCAAGAAGATCGTCTACTACGACAGCGACGAATCCTCTTCTTCCCAAAGAGACGACGACTATGATGAGAAAAAGAAAACGGTCAACTCAAACTTTTCTTTTGATTATTCTCGTATTCCGCATAATTCTAATGCTCATTTGCTTTCCATTCCTCTTGGTAAACCTCCACACTTTGATGGAGAGGACTACGGATTTTGGAGTCACAAAATGCGTAGCCATTTGTTCTCTCTTCATCCAAGTATATGGGATATAGTAGAGAATGGAATGCAATTTGATAGTACGGATAATCACATGTTTATCAATGAACAAATTCACAAAAATGCACAAGCTACCATTGTTCTATTAGCATCCTTGTGTAGGGAAGAATACCATAAGGTGAGCGGCTTGGATAACACCCTCAAGATCTCGCATGAGGGGAACGACGTCACTATGATGGAGTTGGTGGAGGGTGAACTGGGAAGGTTCGCAATGATCAGGGGGAGGAGCCAACTCAAACGTACAACAGGCTCAAGACCCTAGTCAACAAAATAAGGAGCTATGGAAGCACGAGATGGACGAACCATGACGTCGTCCGGCTTATGCTAAGGTCCTTCACTGTCCTTGATCCTCATCTTGTAAACTCTATTCGTGAAAATCCTAGGTACACCAAGATGACGCCTGAAGAAATACTCGGAAAGTTTGTAAGTGGGCGAATGATGATCAAGGAGGCAAGATATGTTGATGAGGCGTTGAATGGCCCAATGCCAATCCACGAGCCCCAAACCGTTGCTCTCAAAGCAACAAGTAGTAGGGAGGCACTACCTAGCAAGGTGGCGCAAGTTGAGGCGGCCGGGCTTAACGAGGAAGAAATGGCCCTCATCATCAAGCGCTTCAAGACGGCGCTAAAAGGTCGCAAGGAGCATCCCAACAAGAGCAAGACGAAGGGAAAGCACTCCTGCTTCAAGTGTGGTAAGTATGGTCATTTTATAGCAAATTGTCCCGACAATACTAATGACCAGGAACAAGAGAAGAGTGGGAACACGGAAAAGAAGAAGGCCTACAAGAAGGCGAAGGGCGAAGCACACCTCGGCAAAGAGTGGGACTCGGATTGTTCGTCGTCCGACTCCGACGACGAAGGACTCGCCGCTTCAGCATTCAACAAGTCGTCGCTCTTCCCCAATGAGCGCCATACTTGTCTAATGGCAAAGGAAAAGAAGGTAAAAACTAGAGAAACTCCTAAGTACTCTACTTCTAGTGATGAGGACTCTAGTGATGATGAAGTAGACTACACTAGCTTGTTCAAAGGATTAGATAGAGCTAAGGTAGAAAAGATTAATGAGCTGATTGATGCATTAAATGAAAAAGATAGACTTTTAGAAAAGCAAGAGGATCTTTTATATGAAGAGCATGATAAATTTGTAAGTGTGCAAAAGTCTCTTGCTTTAGAAGTTAAAAGGAATGAAATGCTTTCTTGTGAATTATCTACTTGTCATGAGACTGTGGCTAGCTTAAGAAGTATTAATGATGATTTAAATGCTAAGCTAGAAGTAGCAAATAAATCTAGTTCTTGTGTAGAGCATGTTGTGATCTGCAATAGGTGTAAGGATTTTAATGTTGATGCTTGTAGTGAACATTTAATTTCCATAACTAGATTAAATGATGAAGTGGCTAGTCTTAATGCCCAACTTAAGACTAGCAAAAATGACTTTGATAAACTAAAATTTGCAAGGGATGCCTACACTGTTGGTAGACATCCCTCTATTAAGGATGGGCTTGGCTTTCGAAGGGAAGCCAAGAACTTAACAAGTCAAAGGGCTCCTATCTCCACCAAGGACAAAGGGAAGGCCCCTATGACTAGTAATGCTCAAAGGAATCATGCTTTTATCTATAGTGGTAGGAAATTTTCTAGAAATGCTAATAGGAGTTATAATGCTTTTGACTCACATGCCATGATTGCTTCGAATTCCAATTTTAATGGTAGGCCTAGGAGGAATTTTGTGTCTCATGCTCCTAGGAAAGTGTATAATGGATCTACTACTGTTTTTCATGCCTGCAACACTGATTTTGTACTTTCATGTAAAAATAAGAAAGTGGTTGCTAGGAAATTGGGGGCAAAATGCAAGGGAGATAAAACTTGCATTTGGGTCCCTAAGGCTATTGTTACTAACCTTGTAGGACCCAACAAGAGTTGGGTACCTAAAACCCAAGCCTAATTTGCCTTGCAGGTTTATGCATCCGGGGGCTCAAGCTGGATTATCGACAGCGGATGCACAAACCACATGACAGGGGAGAAGAAGATGTTCACCTCCTACGTCAAGAACAAAGATTTCCAAGACTCAATAGTATTCGGTGACGGGAATCAAGGCAAGGTTAAAGGACTACGCAAGATAGCTATTTCATCCGAGCATTCCATATCTAATGTGTTTTTAGTTGAATTGCTCGGGTATAACTTATTGTCCATTAGTCAATTATGTAATATGGGTTACAATTGCTTATTTACCAATGTAGATGTGTCTGTCTTTAGAAGGAGTGATGGTTCATTAGCTTTTAAGGGTGTACTAGACGGCAAACTCTATTTAGTTGATTTTTCGAAGGAGGAGGCCGGTCTAGATGCATGCTTAATTGCTAAGACTAGCATGGGCTGGCTGTGGCATCGCCGTCTAGCACATGTTGGGATGAAGAACCTTCACAAACTTCTAAAGGGAGAACATGTGTTAGGTCTAACAAATGTGTTTTTCGAAAAAGATAGACCTTGTGCATCTTGTCAAGCAGGTAAACTGGTGGGAAGCGCTCATCACAACAAGAATGTGATGACTACATCAAGACCTCTGGAGCTACTGCATATGGACCTCTTCGGACCCATCGCCTACCTTAGCATCAGGGGAAGTAAGTATGGTCTTGTTGTTGTTGATGATTTTTCCCGCTTCACTTGGGTATTCTTTTTGCAGGATAAATCAGAAACCCAAGGGACCCTCAAGCGCTTTCTAAGGCGAGCTCAAAACGAATTTGAGCTCAAGGTGAAAAAGATTAGAAGCGACAACGGGTCCGAGTTCAAGAACCTTCAAGTGGAGGAGTTTCTTGAGGAGGAAGGAATCAAGCATGAGTTCTCCGCTCCCTACACACCACAGCAAAATGGTGTGGTAGAGAGGAAGAACAGGACGCTTATAGACATGGCAAGGACGATGCTTGGAGAATTCAAGACGCCCGAGCGGTTTTGGTCGGAAGCCGTGAACACGGCTTGTCACACCATAAACCGGGTCTACCTTCATCGCCTCCTCAAGAAGACATCATACGAACTTCTAACCGGTAACAAACCCAATGTTTCATATTTTCGAGTCTTTGGGAGTAAATGCTACATTCTAGTGAAGAAAGGTAGGAATTCCAAATTTGCTCCCAAAGCTGTAGAAGGGTTTTTGTTAGGTTACGACTCAAATACAAAGGTGTATAGAGTCTTCAACAAATCATCGGGTTTGGTTGAAGTCTCTAGCGACGTTGTATTTGATGAAACTAATGGCTCTCCGAGAGAGCAAGTTGATCTTGATGATGTAGATGAGGATGATGTTCCAACGGAAGCAATACACACCATGGCTATTGGAGATGTGCGACCACAGAAACACAAGGAGCAAGATCAACCTTCTTCCTCAACAATGGTGCATCCCCCGACTCAAGATGACGAACAGGTTCCTCAAGAGGAGGCGTGTGATCAAGGCAGAGCACAAGAAGACCAAGTTGAGGAGGAAGAAGTACCACAGGCCCCTCCAACTCAAGTTCGAGCGACGATTCAAAGGAATCATCCCGTCGACCAGATTTTGGGTGATATTAGCAAGGGAGTAACCACTCGCTCTAGACTATTTTTTGTGAGCATTACTCTTTTGTCTCTTCTATTGAGCCTTTCAGGGTAGAAGAGGCCTTGCTAGATCCGGACTGGGTGTTGGCCATGCAGGAAGAGCTCAACAACTTCAAACGAAATGAAGTTTGGACACTGGTGCCACGTCCCAAGCAAAACATTGTGGGAACCAAGTGGGTGTTCTGCAACAAACAGGACGAGCACGGGGTGGTGACAAGGAACAAGGCTCGACTTGTGGCAAAAGGTTATGCCCAAGTCGCAGGTTTGGACTATGAGGAGACGTTTGCCCCTGTGGCTAGGCTAGAGTCGATTCGCATTTTGTTAGCCTATGCTGCTCACCATTCTTTCAGGTTGTTCCAAATGGACGTGAAGAGTGCTTTCCTCAACGGGCCAATCAAGGAGGAGGTGTACGTGGAGCAACCCCCTGGCTTTGAGGATGAACGGTACCCCGACCACGTCTGTAAGCTCTCTAAGGCGCTCTATGGACTTAAGCAAGCCCCAAGAGCATGGTATGAATGCCTTAGAGATTTTCAAATTGCTAATGCTTTCAAGGTTGGGAAAGCTGATCCAACTCTTTTCACTAAGACTTGTGACGGTGATCTATTTGTGTGCCAAATTTGTGTCGATGACATAATCTTTGGTTCTACTAACCAAAAGTCTTGTGAAGAGTTTAGCAGGGTGATGACACAGAAATTCGAGATGTCAATGATGGGCGAGTTGAACTACTTCCTTGGGTTCCAAGTGAAGCAACTCAAGGACGGCACCTTCATCTCTCAAACGAAGTACACGCAAGACTTGCTCAAGCGGTTTGGGATGAAGGACGCAAGCCCGCAAAGACTCCAATGGGAACCGACGGACATGTTGACCTCAACGAAGGAGGTAAGTCTGTTGAGCAAAAGGCATACCGGTCTATGATAGGGTCCTTACTTTATTTATGTGCTAGTAGACCGGATATTATGCTTAGCGTATGCATGTGTGCTAGATTTCAATCCGACCAAAGGGAGTGTCACCTTGTGGCCGTTAAGCGAATTCTTAGATATTTAGTTGCTACGCCTTGCTTCGGGATCTGGTATCCAAAGGGGTCTACCTTTGACTTGATTGGATACTCAGATTCCGACTATGCTGGATGGAAGGTCGATAGGAAGAGTACATCAGGGACGTGCCAATTCCTAGGAAGGTCCCTGGTGTCATGGAGTTCTAAGAAACAAACTTCCGTTGTCCTATCCACCGCAGAGGCCGAGTACGTTGCGCAGGACAGTGTTGCACGCAACTACTTTGGATGAGGCAAACCCTCCGAGACTTTGGCTACAATCTGAACAAAGTCCCACTCCTATGTGACAATGAGAGTGCAATTCGCATGGCGGACAATCCTGTTGAACATAGCCGCACAAAGCACATAGACATCCGGCATCACTTTTTGAGAGACCACCAGCAAAAGGGAGATATCGAAGTGTTTTATGTTAGCACCAAGAACCAGCTAGCCGATATCTTTACCAAGCCTTTAGATGAGAAGACCTTTTGCAGGCTGCATAGTGAGCTAAATGTCTTAAATTCGCGGAACTTGGATTGATCTATAGCATACATGTGTTTTATGCCTTTGATCATGTTCCATTATGCAAATTATTGCTTATTTATGGTGCTCAAGTTGTGCAAGGGATCCCCGGACCTCACAAGTCCATGTGTGAATGGTGCACATATTTAGGGGGAGAAATGCTGTAACTTGACCCTTTAAGACTAACTGTGTGCTTGAGTTTTCTTAATTTAGTCTCAAAGGTGATTGAAAGGGAAAAGGTGAACTTGGACCATGCAAGACTTCCACTGCACTCCGATGAGAGGGTAATTTACTCCAAGTTCATCTCCGTGCTCTTATTGCCTTCTTACTCTTAATTGAAGATTTTGGTGAGGCAATGGGGTTTAAGGGCCAATAATGATCCCGTTTTGGTGCTTAATGCCAAAGGGGGATAAATTAAGGCCAAAGCAAGAAATGGATCAGCTACCACTTGAGAATTTTGAAAATAGTAGAGTTAGAGCTTTTGTTTTGTCAAAATACTCTTATTGTCTCTAATTGTCAAAAGTTGGTCTCTTGTGGGGAGAATGTTTGATTATGGGAAAAGGGGGAGTTTTTGAATCTTTGATCAATTTCTCTTGGAATACCTCTCTCTATGCCTCAACAAGTGAATTTGACTTAGAGATAGGAAATTGATTTTGATTTGCAAAAACAAACCAAGTGGTGGCAAAGAATGATCCAAATATGCTAAATTTGAATCAAAAACAAATTTTTGTTCTCATTTGCATTGATGTTGCACTTCTTTTAGTTGCTTTTTGTTGTGTTGGCATAAATCACCAAAAAGGGGGAGATTGAAAGGGAAATGTGCCCTTGCGCCATTTCTATAAGATTTTGGTGATTAAGTGCTCCACACAAAAATGCTTTGAGTGATATTTGTGCCAAAGACTCAAGAAGTGCAAATCAAGATTAAAGGTATGTTTCTAGACTTAGAACGTTGTTTTGAAGACTAATGTATTATGTCTAAGTGCTAGAAACAGGAGAAATCGTTTTGGAGAAAAGTTGGCTGTGTACAGCCAAAAGGCTGCTCGGTCTGGGTGCACCGGACTGTCCGGTGGTGCACCGGACAGTGTCCGGTGTGCTAGGACCAGTCCTGATGAACAGCCTACTCTCGGGTCTCGACGGTGGCGTACGGCTATAAATCACCGGACTGTCCGGTGGTGCACCGGACTGTCCGGTGAGTCGTCTGCGGCGAAGTCACCGCTCTCGAGAAACAGTCAATAGCGTATGGCTAAAAATCACCGGACTGTCCGGTGGTGCACCGGACTGTCCGGTGAGCCAATGGTCGGCCGAGCCAACGGTCGGCCGCGCAATCCGCGCGTGACGCGTGGGCGCGCCAACGGTCGGCAGGGGGCACCGGACTGTCCGGTGTGCACCGGACAGTGTCCGGTGCGCTAACGGCTCTAAATCTTCAACGGTCGGCTGCGCCAATTTAGGAAAGCAATCTGCACCGGACTGTGAACAGTGGATGTCCGGTGGTGCACCGGACCGTCCGGTGCGCCACCCGACAGAAGGCAAGAATTGCCTTCCCAGATTGCTTCCAACGGCTCCTAGCTGCCTTGGGGCCATGAAAGGGACCCCTAGGCACATGGAGGAGCACACCAAGCATACTTTGAACATTCTAAGACTCCCGCTCTCCATCTTCACACATTCGATTGACATACTTAGTGATTTGAGCTCCGTTCTAGTGGTGAACTTGTTGCGTTTCGTTTGAGCTCAAGTCTTGGCTTGTGTGTGTGCGTATTGCTGGGATTTGTGTGTGTTGCTTCCCTCCCTTACTCTGGTGCTTTCACATTGATATTTGTTGTAAGGGCGAGAGAGTCCAACTTGTGGAGATTCCTCACAAACGGGAAAAGTGATAAGAAAAAGGAACACCGTGGTATTCAAGTTGATCATTGGATCACTTGAAAGGAGTTGAGTGCAACCCTCGTCCATTGGGACGCCACAACGTGGAGGTAGACAAGTGTTGTACTTGTCGAACCACGGGATAACTCGCGTGTCTCTTGTGATTGCTTTTTGTGTGATTGTTGTGATTCGCAAGAGCTCGCTTTATAGTCACTTGGTATTATCTCTCTAACACTTAACCAAGTTTTGTGGCTATAAGTTTTAAGTTTTTACAGGATCACCTATTCACCCCATCTAGGTGCTCTCAGTTTATTCTATTCCAATTTCAAGGTAAACTTTTCTTTAACTTTTATTATTTCAATAACGAAGATGTTTTGTAACGAAGGTTGTTTATATGCAGAGTTTGCTATTGAGTAAAGCTTTGAAAATGCAGCAAGATTTGAAGATAAAAAACACGAAGTTATAATTGAAAACTTGGAAAGCAAGATAAAAGACCAATCAGCTGTTCTTGAAAAGAAAGACTTCGAGCTCCAGACAACCGAAGGCTTATTGGCAGAAGCTGAAGCTAAAATAGCAGAATTAAATACGAAGCTTCTCTCCCAGTTAGAAAGCTTCGAACAAGAAAAGCAGCAGCTTAATGCAAAATTTGAGGCCGAGGTCCAAAAAAGTTTAGATTTGAAAAAAATCATTGACAAGCCTTCAAAACAAATGTTTAGAGTTCAGTAATCGATGTGTTCAACGGTTGAAGCAAATCTTCTATTCGGTTGGAGCCAGCAGCGAAAAATTTAATCCTTCATCTTAAGACCTACCAGGGGGCTTCGAACATATCAAAGGTGAGATTGATGACCTTGAAGAAGTTATAGCTGGTCATGGTGACTTTTGTGCCCTGGTAGCTTCTCGGGGTACAGCTGTCGCCTTCCTGAAATCTGGCTACGAACATGGAAAGGTTATCAATAGACCCAATTTCAGCTTATCACCAGCAGACCTGGATGATATTCCCAACCTTGCCCGAAGCATAGCAAATAGATTTATAAAACTAGTGTGGACAAAGGGTGGACGAAGCAAAGCTGGTGATGAAGCTCGGAGTCATCTTAAGCCGGTAACAAAAATCATACCTTGTGCTTACCTCTTCCTTCGAACTTGAATTTTGCTTACAATACTTAAATACGTAGAGGATGACGAAGCCGAGTCCGAAGCTAAAGAGTAAGAAGATGAAGCCGAAGTTTAGTGGATGACGAAGTCGAAGCTGAAGCTAAAGAGTAAGAAGACGAAGCTGAAGTTTAGTGGATGACGAAGTCGAAGCCGAAGCCAAAGCTCAATGGACACTAATGAAGCTTGAATAGATAACTGTAGGAAAAACTCTAAAAACCCTTGTAATAATCTTTGTAAAGAACAATGTAATTAATTTTCACTTTGTAAACTTTGTCCATACCTTGTAATATATTCTTACCTTTCCATCAATGTATAAAGTGCTTTGGTGTGAACGAAATTAGCATTTTTGAGCCGAAGGCGAAAAACACCTTCCCTTCTTTTCGTACACAGCGAAGCATAAAGACTGCTTTTTTTCTTTTTGCCAAAGCCTTATCTTTAGAGCCGAAGCAACTACCTGTGTTATGATGATGATGATCCTGTGTATGTCTAAATGAATGTTTATGAATGCAAATGTATGATGTAATGTATGGTGCAAATGAATGTCCAAACACACACATACGAAGCCACAACCATATCCTTCATTCCCTTAGGAATAACCAGTCTCTTTGTCGTTTATTTTTCGGCTTCACCACTTATTTTTCAGTGTATCAGCATTGACTTTTCGCTGTAAGTTCTGCATCCCCTTAGGAACGTCTTTTGAACTTCTTCGCCTTCTATTTCGGCGGTATCTCGTTGACTTTTCGCGCTTCGTCTTATATTTCAGAGGAATCAGCGTTGACTTTTCGCTGTAAGCTCTGCATTCCCTTAGGAACGACTTTTGAGCAGGAAATTTACACTGCGCTCCCTTAGGAACGTCTTTTCGTAGCTTCGTCGTGCTCTGCATCCCCTCAGGACGTCTTTCGAGCTTCTCCCTGCTTTTTCTTTTCTCTTTGCACTCGATGGTGCGTGCTCAGCTTTTACATTTACAACTTTGGGGGATATTGCTCTTGTAGAGCTGAAATAAGAAAAAGAGAAATTACATGCTATGGCCCCATTAAAAACCTTTCTCACCCTTTGGAAAGGAAAAGGGTGCCATGGGAAAAAATAAAAAATAAAAAGATTACATTAGGCTACACATAATATCGCCGAAGCTCATCCGCATTCCAAGATCTAGGAATGTCGTTGCCGTCCATATCCTTCAATTTGTAGGAACCGGGTCTTGACAAAGATACTAATAGAAAAGGTCCTTCCCACTTCAACTGTAACTTGCCTACTGTATCTGGGTTGGCAACTCTCCGAAGTACCAAGTGCCCTGGCCTGATATTTTTTAACCGAACTTTTCTGTCATGCCATTTTATTGTTTCGGCTTGGTATTTATTGATGTTCTCCATAGCCTGAAGCCTAATCCCTTCTATAGCATCTTTTGCCACAGAATAATCAGCTTCGTCCTCTGCCGAAGCCACTATTCTTATTGATCCTGCTTTAGCTTCTTCCGGGGTTATTGCTTCGTCACCAAACAATAATTTGAACGGTGTAAAAGCCTGTTGACCTTGACACTGTTGTGTTATGGCTCCACACCACTTTGATCAATTCATCTGGCCACTTTCCTCTGGGCTGATTGAAGATTAACTTCATTATTCCTGTCATTATAGTGCCATTAGCTCTTTCGACAAGTCCATTTGACTCCGGATGTCTAACCGATGCAAAATGGATCTTCGTGCCAATTTGTTCACAGAACTCTTTGAAAGCTTTGGCATCAAACTGTGTTCCATTGTCCACAGTAATAGCCTTCGGCACTCCGAAGCGACAAACAATATTTTTCCAAAAAAATTTCTGAACAGTAACCAAAGTTATTGTGGCTAAAGGCTTCGCCTCAATCCATTTGGAAAAATATTCTACAGCCACCACAACATATTTTAAATTTCCTTGTGCTGGTGGAAGTGGGCCTAACAAATCAAGGCCCCACCATTGCAACGGCCAAGTGGGCTGTATTAGCTGAGTCAGAGATGAAGGCTGTTTTTGATCTCTTGCACATTTTTGACAACCTTCGCACTTTTGGACTAATTCTGCTGCATCCGAAGCTGCCTTCGGCCAATAAAATCCTTGACGAAAGACTTTTCCCAGCAAGGGTCTAGATCCGATGTGAGATCCACACAGACCTACGTGTATTTCCTTCATCAATTCTATACCTTCAGCTCTGGATAAACATTTGAGCAATGGAGAGCAGACTCCATGTTTGTATAACTCCCCTTCTATTATTACATATGGTTGGGCTCTTGCCTCTATTCTCTTATTATAAGCTTCATCATCTGAAAGACAATTGCCCTGGAGAAAGGATATAATCTCAGTTCTCCAATCTTCACTATGAACAAGAGATATATTGAGCACTGCTCTTTCAAGAAGTTCCACCGAAGGTGCTCTTATTGTCTCAAAGAATACTTCCGAAGGTAAAGGCAACCCCTGTGCCGCTGATTTGGCTAACAGATCAGCGTGCTCATTTTCTCCTCGTGGAATATTCTTGACAGAAAACCCTTCGAAAGAAGCTTCAAGCCTTCGAACTGTATCTAAGTATTTCTCAAGCTTCAGGTCTCTTGCTCTACAACTCTTGTCAATATGTCCAGAAATAACTTGGGAATCGGTTTTAAGAACCGCCCTTCTTATCCCCATTGCCTTTAACTTCCGAAGCCCCAAAAGCAAAGCTTCGTATTCAGCAATATTATTTGTGCAGCTGAAATCAAGTTTCGCTGCATAACATGTTCTGACTTTGGAAGGTGCAACTAAGATAGCAGCTGCACCTGCCCCGAAGGTTCCCCAGGAACCGTCGTAGAACACTATCCAAGCTTTGGCATCTTTACTTGCTTCTTCCTGAGCCCCTGGCGTCCAGTCAGCGATGAAGTCTGCTAATGCCTGGGACTGGATCGAGGATCTATGCACATAATCAATGGTGAATTTGTTGAGTTCTGCAGCCCACTTTCCAATCCTTACAGTAGCTTCTCTGTTCCTCATAATATCCTTCAAAGGCTGTGATGAAGGAACAATTATATGAAATGCTTGAAAGTAATGCCGAAGCTTCCTGGAGGTCATTAAGACAGCATATAGCACTTTCTCCAATTCTGTATAGTTTTTCTTTGATGAGCTGAGAACTTCGGAGACAAAGTATACTGGGCTTGCTTTTTGATTTGTCCTTCAAGCTTTTCCTGCACAAGCGCTGCACTTACTGCAGAATGCGAAGCTGCCACATATAATAACAGAGGAGCCCCTGGCGTGGGTGGAGTTAACGTTGTTAGATCTATCAGGTGACTAGGACCAGAGGAGTCCCTTGGGATATAATGATCTTTGGATGAAGGTTATGAAGGACATACCTTCGGCAGCATAACATATAAAGATGAAGGAATCATATGAAATATAAAATAACATAAACAATCAAGTACTTTTATCAACTCATTTTTATTTTATCATTATGGAGAATAGAAATGATATCAAATTACAAATATACCTTTGGCTTGAAAGAAGGTAAAAGTACAAGCGTGACGCAAAAGCAAGTGTCGAGTCCGCGTGAACAGTACGGGAGCACTGTTCATCTATTTATAGGCACGGGACGCAGCCCATGTAAAATTACATTTATGCCTTTTATAGTCGACTACAATAATGACACAAAACATCATGGGTCTTTAAGTCATTTCATCTTTAAATCGGTTCACCCCTTCGTCTTGAGATCTGCCACTGTGCCGAAGCTTTATAGGTGATAGCTTCGGCGCTGCTTCTGAGAGGATCTGCCGAAGGTGTTCTCTTTCTTTAGGATCTTCGGCTACGAAGCATACCCCCAACAGCTACCAAGCTAGCATCAAGATGGCACCGTATGAGGCTTTGTATGGCAGGCGGTGTATCTCCCCTCTGTGCTGGGAGATCGTGGGAGAGAGATCTCTGGTTGGTCCTGATTGGGTTCAGCAAACTTCTGAGAAGGTTCGGGAAATTCATCAGAATATTTTGGCCGCTCAGAGCCGTCAGAAGAGTTATGCTGATATGAGGAGGCGGGACTTGGAATTTGCAGTGGGTGACCAAGTCCTTCTCAGGGTATCACCTACTAAAGGGGTCATTCGGTTAGGTGTCTCCGGAAAGCTTAGCCCGAGATACATTGGACCGTTCACTATCTTGGCCCGGGTGGGCAGTCTGGCCTATCGCTTGCAATTGCCGGATTCCATGGCAGGGGTACACCCGGTATTTCATGTCTCTATGTTGAGGAAGTTCTTGCGGGATCCAGATCATCAGATCGAGATGGAACCAATTACTATGCAGCAGGATCTGACTCTGGAGTGTCGTCCGGTGCATATCTTGGAGTCCTCGGAGCGTGTTATGCGAAAGAGATCAATTAAGTATGTTAAGGTCTCTGGACTAATCAGTCTGAGCGCGAGGCTACTTGCGAACTTGAGGAGCTGATGCGGCAGAAATATCCCGAACTTTTTGTTGTGGGTGAGTGTTGTTGATTCATTAATCTTTTCTTTTGTCGTTCCGATAGAAGCGTCAGAATTCGAGGTCGAATTCTTTTTAAGGGGGGTAGAGTGTGATACCCAGTTTGCAAAGAAGAGAAGTTTGAGTTTATTCTATCTTTGTTTTTTTCTCTTTCGGGTGGTGTGCTTTTGGGGTTTGGAATCTTTGGGAAGCATTCACCAGTAAAACAGTAGAATTTTGGTTAGACTCATGCGCTGGGTCGGGAGCTGTCGTGTGATCAAGTTGGGCCGAGGATCTCGATCCGTCCCACTAGTCCCCCCCCTTAACCCTAGCCGCCCTCCCCCTAATCCCCTTTTGTTTTGGCAGCCGCACCCCCCCCCCCATCCCCTCTTCCTTGGTTGCCCCCCCCCCCCGCTCTCTCTCCCTCTTCTTCCAAGTGATTGCAACCACACCACCAAATCCTGGCCCTCCCCCCATCTCCTCCTCTCCAATGTGCCATTCCTTTCCCGCTTGGATCTACGTCGCCTTGGTGCAAGTCTCCAATTGGATTTTGGTGGAGGGAAGAAGAAGGGAAGAAAGGGGGAGAATTCAAGGTGATTTTGAGATTTGTATCTTGTTTAATTGTGCTGGAATCCAATTGATTATATGTTTATCTATGCGAATCGATAGAGGTGCTGTCCAGAAATTTTGTAGGTGGGCGAACAGCAGTAGTTCTAGCAGTTTCTGGGAATTTTTCTTGGGAAATTAGTGGTGGGAGAATCATGTAGAGCTTTGTCATACCTTTCCAACGAGTACTTATGCGCTCGATTCAGAGTTATATTTTAGGAGATATCGATGTTTGAATCCGAGTAGGTTGCTGTCCAAATCAGATTGCAGGGTTCATCTTGTGGACTGTTTTGGGCTAATTAGGGTTTGGAATTTAATTATCATTTGTATACAAAACTTGTGGAGAATTTTATGTATATGCCTCTAGAGTTTTTGTTTGTTACCACTGCTATCATAATTTTAAAGTTATGAAATTGTTAAGCAGCACCGCTGCAGTTTGGTGGGTGTTGGGGAGAGTTGTCACCCGCGGCGGGGTTTGAAACTGCGTAGGTGCGACGTCGTTTATGAGCGTTGTTATGAGAAATTTGTGCACTAAGTTGTGTGTCAAAAACAGGTGGTGGACTTCTGGATCGTACTTAGGCTTTGTCCAAACTTCCCGGTGAAGGCAAGTAAAATAGTGGTGGTTTATACCGTTGATTGATTTATGAGTCCTATACTTGATTACATCCATGTCAAATGTATTCATTCATGTACTCCATTGTGGGAAATGTTGCTCAAAGTTATTCATGTTCCATTATTTACTTATGTTGAAGATGTTGTTCGAGCATATTACACGTGTTGTTTATCATTTTGAAGAAGTGGAAGTTCATGTTTACCACATGTTGGGTGGAGGGTCTCTTGTTGTTGTCATGCATAGTGCATCCATCATCCTTTGCATGGAAGTTTTGTCACGATCATATGGTCCGACCATACCAGTACACTCAGCATCATACATTGTCCGAGGAGGGGTATGATGCAGCTTAATACCCTAGAGGTATGAAGGCAGAAGTCATTACTGCATCTGTAGCCATGTGCATTCATGGGTGAAGTGTGGAACCTGTTATGGTGGAGTGGATAGTGTGGATATTTACTTTGTGATTCATTTTGGAACTAAGTAATTGGTTACTTGTTTATTTACTGCAAATTAATATTCAAGAAGAAAGTTGTGAACTACGTGGTTGTTTAAGCATGGTTTGTTTACATTGTCCAATTGTTGTTTGATCTTTTTACTTGCTGAGATGTGTCATCTCACTGTTGCATTGTTTGATGCAGGCACTTGATCTTTGCTTTTGGGAAAGGAGGGATGTAGCAGCACGGTCACTACACCTTTAAATAAATGAACCACTGCTTAGTAATGATGTTAAACAGGGGGGTCAAGTCTAGGAGGTTAATAAGTTCTAGCCTTCATGGTAGTCGAATTGCTTTTGGGTTGGCTGGATTTCCTTTCTTTTTTTTTGGTCATGAATATTCATCACTACCTTTGAATTCTGATTATACTATGTGGACTATCTTTTCTTTTACATTATGTATAAACTTTATGTTCCCCTCGTTATGCTACTTTCAAGGGAGGTGCTGCCGGATTTTGCATTACTTTCTGTTTCTATTTCTTTTCCTATGTTGTTTAATTTTTGTGGGAAGGGTATTTGCTAACATTCATTGTGTGGGAGCAATGGGGTGTTACATTATCGGAGCGTTCGTGCCGTCTCGTGAAGGCCAGATCTACAAGTCTATGCCAGGCGGTGGAGCCAAAAGCCAGTTCCGCGAGCTCTCACCCCTTCCGCCAGCTAAGCAACGGCAGGCTCACTGGATCCCTTTGATGCGTAAATTACCTATGCTTTTTCAACCACAACCCTCAGCACGTTATTTTATGCATGATATGATTTTGAGACAAGTTATTATGGCCACCCAGCCTTTTGCCGCAATCAATCTTTATACTCCTTGATATCTTTGTCACAAATGATTTGAGAAAAGGTGTGAGTTTTCAAAAGAAAATGCTTTTCAAAATGGGTATGATGAAGGGTGGTCACCCTTATCACCTTTGAGTGGGATGATCAGGGACTCCCTGGTTTAGGGGAGGGCCTAAGGTGATGGCTCAGCTGGTTTAGGTGTGAGCATGAAGGATTGTCCCTCTCACCTAAGGACCGGTTTGTCATCACTCCTTACTTATACTCTTATCAAGTACAACCACTTGAGACTGTATAGGCAGTCACTCAATTTGAACTTGTACGGTCCGAACCCCAGGGTTATGATGGCTGGGGAGCACCGGGAGGACAAGGGAAGGGGGATGTTTTGTCCGGTTTGGGCATGGTGGTGGCCTGACACCTTCCGGTATAATCGTTAAGGTAAGGACGTGCAAGTAAAGAGAGAGATTCAGCGTTCGGATCTCACGTCGGTGAGATTGCAGAAACCTGACTAGTGGGTAAAGTGTACACCTCTTCGCAGAGTTTAAAAACCTATTCGAATAGTTCGTGTCCATGGATATGGATGAGTCATGGCATGGTTATTGACAATTAGTGTTTTGTTTTCCAAAAAATGCTTTTGAAAAGTGGTTTTAAAAGGTCCGGCGGTTGAGCCGTGAGCTATGGTGGACGGGAAGTCCAGTAGCTGCTTTGAAAATGAAAACCAGTGGGAAACTGCTGAGATACCTGGATGGTTTAGTGCAGGGGATTTTGTTCTATATTGAAAAACTTCCTGCTCCTTTGGGAGAGGATGCGCTTTGAAAAATATAAAATGTTTTACAAAATAACCTTGCATAAAATATTGCTCTTTCTGCAAAATAATCCTGAGCTCCATATATTCCATGCATTATATCTAATTTCCCCATTCTGTGGGTGAAGGTCGACTGCTGAGTACGTAAGTACTCACCCTTGCTTATTTGTTGTTTTTCAGAGAAGTAGATCATTGATCGGGTAAGATTTACGCCTGTTCCCAACCTTGCCTGTGGCTATTAGACCGCTGATTTGCTTCGCTGCGTATATCGGGCTGCTTCAACCCCACTCTGATGATATGTCCCGAGTTATAGACCAACTCTTAAAGTTGATCGCCACCTTTATAGGTTTGTCTCGTTTAAGCAGATCTAGAATCATCTGATGTATAAATGTGTTTACTAGCCTCCTGGGACTAGTAATTGTATCACATTTGAGTCCTAGAGGATTGGGGCGCTTCAGGTGGTATCGGAGCTGTTAGGTTGGCTGCAGGACATAACCCTTAGGCTTGATCCAAAAGTTTTTGAGTCAAAACTATTTTCTTAAAAAAAATCTTGCTCTCATCCCTCCATTTCGAAAATGTTTCCCCCTTTCCTTCTCTCAGAAGTCAGATGGAGATCCGCTGCCAAACCAGCTTTTGCCAGAATGAAGATGGTTTCCCCAAGTTGTTGAGAGCATGCACAGTTCGCCTTGAAATCAGGAGCCAGCCAGAGTATGATGGTCATGAATTCATCGAGCATGGCACAGAGAAGTGTGTCGTGACTGTATACATTGGGTCTAGTCCGCACCATGTGGAATGGAGTGTCACTGCTGTGGGGCACAGATTCAAAGACACCTACCAAGTCGTCGCTCGCAAGGCATTGAGGGCCATGTGTCAGATCTTTGAATAAGAAGTGGCCGACACCCCCACTCAGATTCTTTTTGCCCTTTCAGAGAGACTGCCCAGTTTGGATGGCCAGGATGCGTGCATTGGAAGGGCAGCAGCTGCTTGAGGACGACCCCATAGTCATGTACCTCACTGCATACCTGCTCACCCTGGATGCACAATATGATTTCTTGGCTCGGCACCACCATCATATGATTGCCCGAGCAGAAGATACAGAGAAGCGCAACCGTCAGCTCCATGTGGATCTCACCACAGCTCAAGCCCGTGCAACTGCCTTGGAAAGTCGTGAAGTCATTGCTGTTGAAGCCCTAAAGCAAGCCAAGGATGAGCACGTCCAGAAGTTGATTGAGTCCTACTTGGTCACCCATAACCAACATAGAGCCCAGCGGATCCAAGAGCCCGCTTCATCCAAACCAGTTCAACCCATGAGAGCTGAAGATTCCCAGATTCTTGAAGGTCACCCGGTCTCTATTAGAGGAGAGAAGAAGGCTTGGGAACTAGAAGGAGCCAGTCTTGGAAAGAATACCAGTCTCCCCTCAGGCTATGGATAAGCAAGAGCACCCCGAATCCTCCCAAGATCCACCGCCGGAGTTGTTTGAGCCCCTCACCATGAAGAAGATTCCAGCACCCTCCCTTGAGATCAAAGGAGAAGCTGCAAGCACCCCACCAGCACCACCGCCCTCTAAGGAGCTACAATAGCCAGTCTAGCTTGAAGAAGAGTTCGACCCCGTCTTGCCATCTCAGTCACCGCCAGAAGAGGTCATCAACATCAGCTCCCTCTTGACCCATCCAAGAGATGTCTCAGATTGAAGTTGTGCGCCAGCCTTGCTAGAAAGAGAAGCTGCCTGGTCTAAAGTTAGTTATGTCCAGTCCTCTGCATGCATTGGGTAGTGAAGTTTTTTCTTCACTTTGGCTAGAGCCCTGCATGTATGAGAGGTAATCGTGTAGCCCCGTGTTTTGAAAAACTCTAATTGTGTGGCCCCCTAGGGCATTTCAAAATGAATTTCGCTTGATGTTTTCTCCCTTTTGAGTGTATATGTGATGTTTTAACGTTAGTGCTCATAAGTCCTGTTTAGCATAGTTCTCAGTTTAGGAGCCGAGCTTAGCCCCCGAATCTGAGTAGTCCGTGCTTTGGAAAAACTCTATTCTTCCTCTATTCAAAACATTTGATTTGTTTGTGCTTATCATTGCTGAGCTTGTGTGTTCTCTTCTTTTTAAGAAAGGTTTTCTCTAAAACATAGATCACAAATTAGAGCTAATCCTCACCTTATGCTTCCATTCTCATCTTAACCCATCTCAAGAGAAAAGCACCTTACCCAAGAAGATACCGAGAAGCTTACCCTTGAAGCCTGGAATAAGCTACAGAAGGAACCTGTCCAGCCGCTCAGTCAAAAGGACCGACCGTGAGAATCAAAGCATTGCCCCTGAGTCAAAGTAAATAGAAAAAGAGGACAGAAGAAGTTATTACCATACAGAGAGGCAAAGATTCTTGGAACCAGAGACCACAAACATCAGGGTCATCGACCCCACCACTCACCCTTGCCTCCGCACGCGTGCTCGCCTCCATGCGCACTACCACCGCCCCACGCCCCCTTTGCAGTGCACCCACCGCCATTACCGCCAGCAACACCGTCACCCCCTCCATCGCACTTGCTGCCTGGTGCCACCTGCTCCATCACCACCACTCCTCACTCGAGCACCACCATCAATGCCGCTCGCCTATAAACCCCCCCACCAGCTCCCTCAGTTCCCATCCCAAGCAAAGCACACACCAGATAAAACCCCCTCTACCAAATCGCAAGCAACTCCATTCTCCACTCCCTCGCCCCTAATTAAGATCACAATGCTTGGTGATTCTTGGGTTGAAGACTGTTGTACATGGTTCATAGTCTTTGGTTTCCTCCTCTATGTGATGGTAATACTCTTTGATAGAATCCTCCAGTGGGAAAAGCAAAGACAAAGAAAGGGACAGTTAAAAGTGAGAAGAGAAAAGAAAATAGTGAAGAAAAGATGAGAAGAAGGTTGTCCTAGAATCAACTCTATGTCAGCCATCTCTCTGCAGCCAGCTCAAGCAGCAACAGCAGAAGAAGGCCCCATAACGCCCGTGTTATGAGGTACTTCAAGGAGTTCAAATCCCCAAGATTTAAGAGATCTACCCTCATTCTTTTTAAGTGGGGTAGTGTTCCAGTAAGGTTCCTGCTATGGAGAAAAAGAAGAAGGCCTGTAGCAAGCTTGTGAAGGACCAGATCATCGAAGCTTATAAGTTTCTGGATGAGAAGTGGTCACCCAAGTTTTGTTGATGAAGCACTAGAAGACCAATCAAGGAAGGAATCCATGTGGGGTTCGTAAGAGGAAGGTTTGCGTGTTGGCATCGTTGCTTCTTCAATAAGCTAGCTGCCAAGCGAAACCTAGAAGCCTGAAGATGATCTTTGAGTAGCCAGAATCAGCGTTTGCAAAAGCAACCGAATGATCCTCAAAGGCCAGATTTTGTTGAAGTTCCATCTCCTCGAAGAGTCTACATAATGAAGATATGTAGCTGAAGTAAAGCTATACCCATAACCCTCCTAAGCTGAATCTCGAGGACGAGATTCATTTTAAGTGGGGTAGATCTGTAGCATCCCAAAAATTCAAATCTTGAAATTTTCTCAAACTCGCTCTAAATTCAAAATGAATTTTAAATTTTGTTTCAAAATGTTTGTTTGCAAGTTGATCTCAACAAATAAAATATAGTGGTCTATATTATCTCCAAATTCCTCCTCAAAATATCGTATAGATATTTCCCCAGTGATCCCCCTCAAGTTCTTTCCAGAAGTACTGCCCAAATATTCAACCGATAATCCTCCAAATATTTTCCTCCTGAGAAATACCTTCAGAATCATTTTTAAAGTCCCTACAAATATTTTTTCCATAATTTTCCTCATGCTCATATGTATACGTACACCTCCGGTGTTATACAGTGAGCTCTACAAGCTAATTACACTTATACAAGACCAATACATGCTTATCTCCCACTAATCCTTGCATCCTCCCACTAATCCTCGCCTCCTCCCCCTAATCACCCCCACCTAGCCTATAAATAGAGGGGCAAGGGCCTCCTCTCAAGCCACCCCAAGCCATTTCATGGCAACTCCCTCCCTCCCCCCCACACGCCCACTCCACCTCCCACACAAGCACACACTAGCACAAGGATCGTTCGGAAGTTCTTCGATCGTTCGTCCACCTATTCTTAGTTTGTTCATTCGTTCGTCCGATCATTCAATCGTCTGTCCGATCGTTCATGGTTCGTTCGTCCGTTTGTTCGTCCAAATAATCTTTATTCAGCCGTTACGCTGCCGAAATTCCGATCATTCGTTCGTCTGATCATTTGATCGTTCATCCGTTCGTTCATAGTTCCTATTCATCGTTCTTCGTTTGTTCATAGTTCCTATTCTTCGTTCATCGTTCGATCATTCGATCGTTTGTCCGTTCGTTCATAGTTCCTATTCATCGTTCTTCGTTTGTTCATGGTCACTATTCATTGTTCATCGTTCGTTCATACGAACTATTCACCATTACTATTCACCGACTATTCATCGTTACTTTTTATTGATGATATCTATTATTACTATTCCATCATCACTATTCATCGTTACTATTCATCGATCATCCGATAACCCCAAATTTCAACTACTCATCCATCACGTTGTCCAGCTCGCCTAAGACCTACCAGACCAATATTCCAGTCATACGAACTCTGGTGACTGTGATTTTCCTTCCAGTAAGAACTTCCCATCTAGTCACCCATTTCAGATTTTTCCAAGTTGAGCACGCTTAACTTTGAGATTCATTCGAACCAGGCTTCCAAACTCAGATTCTAATCATTCTTGTTTCTAAATTCATATCAAATTATTCCCTATCCAACCATGTCATCCCTTAAGCATGGTTCATATTCCAGAAAACTCCTAAAATACTCTTGTCCCATATTCTGCCTATAATTTCCGTGTTCAGACTAAGTCAGACGATTCATTCGTCACTATTCTCACCATAGTGAACTCTACTATACTACACCACATACGCCCAGCTATAAATACACCCAGCTACCCTCTCCCTCTCCACACACTCAACACCCTCAGCCAAAGCAAACACCCCACCCACTCAGTTACTCCGCTCCGCCGACTACACGCATAGTGTCGCTTCGCCTCCAATGCACCCTCCTGGTAAGCACCTCCGCTCCGCCACCAATAATATCACAACACCCCATGACACAGATTCTGCTCAAGACCCTACCCATTTATATATCACCATTCTAACCATTATACTAAATATTTGTTGGTATACTTGCTGGTTTGTATGTTTGCTTGTTCATGTTGCATAGTTATCGGAGCGTTCGTGTCGTCTCGTGAAGGCCAGATCTGCAAATCTACGCCAGGCAGTGGAGCCAGAAGCCAGTTCCGCGAGCTCTCACCCCTTCCGCCGGCTAAGCAACGGCAAGCTCACTGGATCCCTTTGATGCATAAATTACCTATGCTTTTTCAACCACAACCCTCACCCCGTTATTTTATGCATTATATGATTTTGAGACAAGTTATTATGGCCACCCAGCCTTTTGCCGCAATCAATCTTTATACTCCTTGATATCTTTGTCACAAATGATTTGAGAAAAAGGTGTGAGTTTTCAAAAGAAAATGCTTTTCAAAATGGGTATGATGAAGGGTGGTCACCCTTATCACCTTTGAGCGGGATGATCAGGGACTCCCTGGTTTAGGGGAGGGCCTAAGGTGATGGCTCATCTGGTTTAGGTGTGAGCATGAAGGATTGTCCGTCTCGCCTAAGGACCGGTTTGTCATCACTCCTTACCTATACTCTTATCAAGTACAATCACCCGAGACTGTATGGGCAGTCACTCAATCTGAACTTGTACGGTCCGAACCCCAGGGTTATGATGGCTGGGGAGCATCGGGAGGATAAGGAAGGGGAATGTTTGTCCGATTTGGGCATGGTGGTGGCTTGACTCCTTCCGGTATAATCGTTAAGGTAAGGACATGCAAAGAAAGAGATAGATTCGGCATTCGGATCTCACGATGGTGAGATTGCAGAAACCGGACTAGTGGGTAAAGTGTACACCTCTACGCAGAGTTTAAAAACCAATTCGAATAGTCCGTGTCCACGGATATGGATGAGTCATGGCATGGATTTGACAATTAGTGTTTTGTTTTCCAAAAAAATGCTTTTGAAAAGTGGTTTTAAAAGGTCCAGTGGTTGAGCCGTGAGGTATGGTGGACGGGAAGTCCAATAGCTGTTTTTGAAAATGAAAACCAGTGGGAAACTACTAAGATACCTGGATGGTTTAGTCTAGGGGATTTTGTTCTATATTGAAAAAATTCCTGCTCCTATGGGAGAGGATGCGCTTTGAAAAATATAAAATGTTTTACAAAATAACCCTACATAAAATATTGCTCTTTCTGCATAATATCCTGAGCTCCACATATTCCATGCATTATATCTGATTTCCCCATTCCGTGGGTGAAGGTGGGCTGCTGAGTACGTAAGTACTCACCCTTGCTTATTTGTTGTTTTTCAGAGAAGAAGATCGCTAATCGGGTAAGAGTTACGCATGTTCCCAACCTTGCCTGTGGCTGTTGGACCGCTGATTTGCTTCGCTGCATATATCGGGCTGCTTCAGCCCCACTCTGATGATATGTCCCGAGTTGTGGACCAACTCTTAAAGTTGATCGCCACCTTTATAGGTTTGCCTCGTTTAAGCAGATGGAATCATCTGATGTATAAATGTGTTTACTAGCCTCTTGAGACTAGTAATTGTATCACATTTGAGTCCCAGAGGATTGGGGCGCTTCACACAGCTAGGTGTTCAAGTTTCCTCTCTCTTTCTCCCTCCTTCCGACCTCCCCTGCCCCCACCCATGGCTGCGGCCACCCCCACCCCCTCCCTCCATAGGTCGCTTTCTCCTAATACCTATGGACGTCTCCGGTAACGTCGTCATCCCCAACACTAGCACCACCCTCGATCTAGGCTGCCACGACGCACGCGGGGGCGTCCTCCCTGCAGACGCAGCCACGGAAGCACATGCCGCCAGAGGAATGGGGTGCCATGCTACCATCATCGCCACCTCAAGCCTGCACGCCACCACCGCCATCTCGTGCGTGGGCGGCCTCGTCCCCCCGGTAATGCCCACCACCATGTGAGCACTCCTGTATTCGGCGTCTTTCTCCCTAATGCCCTATCCTCCATGTCCAATCCTCTCCATCGAGTTCGCTGGTGATGGGGGCCCCTTCATCACCGGATAGTTCTTTTGAACCGATTGTAAGGAAGAACAAGCTAGTGATTTGGCCTTAGCTGGCCAAACAAGTTCAGCGACATATACATCCTTAGATTCGTCGTCTAAGCTACTCTAATCGCAATCCACTATGTGCATGTCATGACAAGACATTTTTGACGTCTCTTTACTTCGTCTTTCACAAGCCAAAGCCCGCTGATGCAAATGAGCTAGTGAAAAGACTGAGTGACATCTAATTTTTCATTTAAATATGAGCGCAACCCAATAAAACCTAACCCCACTAGTTATTTATTTGCGACATGGATCTAGAAACATTGATATTTAGTATCCTGTAATCTCTAGATATAGTCATTAACCGATTCATTGTATCCATGAAACAATTGAGGATATATAATCAATGAGCAAAGAAACTAAGCTCTTGCTGATGGACATTGACATAATTGTTCAACTAATAATCTCTACTACTATTAAGACAGTAAGGGGTAGGCTGCCCATTCCCTGTTCTGCCATTCCCATTCCTATCATTCCTTGTTCTACCTTTCTTATTCCTGTTATGCCATTTCAATTCCCATGAACAATTCCCTGTTGCTCAGCCCAACACTGCGACCTCCATTCCCATCACGCGCCATTTCAATTCTAGCTCATGCCATTTCAATTCCCATGAACAATTCCCTGTTGCTCAGCCCGACACTGCGACCTCCATTCCCATCACACGCTATTTCAATTCCCATCGTGCCAGACTTAGCTCACGCAAAAAAGCACCACAAGTTGACACTAGCAAGAACACATGAACACGATTGCTTCCTCCAAAGTAGGAAGGCTTATAAGCTGGTACCGCAATGTTTGGCTAGCCGGTATGGTACAATATTTGCGCAGCGGTGACAAAGACGGTAGTCCGTGTGGGCTGTGTTATTTGGTGCGGCCCACTAGCATGCCTAGCACGCCGCACTTATCTGGCACTGGCCCAGCTTACCGACCTCCACTTCCTCTAGCTCTCCCTCGCATCGTCTCTCGAGAGGCTGAGACGCGGTGGCGCCTTTGTCCTCGCAACCGCTGCGACGTCTTCGATGCACCACCCACCACACGCTCGACGTGCTCGTCCACCGCGAGGCCTCCATCAACGCCTTCGTCTCGCTCGCGCTCGACCACCTCCACTCCATCTCTGCCAAGGGCTCACCATCGGCTCCAGATCCGGCGCCCGCCACCGACGCCAGCACGACCAAGGGCCTGCGCGTACTCCACTGCGTTCCTAAGATTTGTGGTGGCCCGCCGCAAGGAGTGGAACACACTGTGGGCAGAGGTGCCGACCGTGCTCAAGCTCTGCGTGGATCCAAACAAGTTCATCATGGACGTCATCACCGACGTCTTCCCTATGGACCGCCGTGAAGTCTGAAGCTCTGTCGACCTAGCCTAGGCCTGCGTGCTCATCCTCGAGGCCGCCATACCTGCACTCGCCAACCCAGACCCATACATCGGCCTAGGGTGTGGAAAGACACCGCCGAGAACAAGGGAGCGTGGAGGGGGCCAAGCCGCCCGACGCCCACACCTTTCTACAGCACGACGCCACTTCACCGTCGTGTTGTCACGGAGAGGGAGGACAGGCTGCTGTACCGCAGGATTGTCGTCAGCTTCTCCTGGCACCGATAGATTCCATGACTTGCCCTCACTCTCGCCCTTGAGGAAGAAATGGCCGGCATATGCCCTTCTTTCCTGGTGAGTTGCTGCCTACATTTCCATTTTGTTGCACAATTGTTTTGCCAATACCATAGCTCGTTGAAGTAGGTGTTTGTGCGTCAAGTGTTGAATTCATATGGTTGATTTGGGGATAGCTATGCAATGGGTTCAAATTGGTCTAGATCTAGCATTGAATTGCCATTAGGAATTTAGGATTAAGTGTCGGTCATCCTTATTATTTAATTGTGGAGATCGGAGCAGCAGCGACAGCGGTATTTCAATAGGCTCTAGAGGAGAGTAAAAAATCACCTTCATCATCGTCACTCTCTATTTGATGATAATAATAAATGTGTTCGTTTTAGAGACTATGTAGTAGGAATTTGTCAAATTTTACTCCTATCATAACATATTGGTCACGCACGCCGCCGCTTCTCGCCGCCCACTTCTCTCCCACCTCCCCTCTTTGTTTCTCGCCAAGTGTAAGAGCCTCTCTGCCTCACGTCTTGTCAAAATGCTTGTTGTCTAGGCTTAGGTTTCATGCTCTTCGTCTTTGGGGAATTTTGGTCTTGTCATGTAACTGGCTGATTGGGTCTAGAATACATTTAATTGGAAATGTTTTTGTGATGATTTGAGCTTTCTGTTTCATACCTCCGCACATTTCAGTAATGATTGTTCTGTTGTTCAAGAATTTAGTATAGCCACAAACTCTTTTGACAATTTTAGTTGGAGCTAAGGATGACCTCTGTATTAACTGCAGTCTTTCCTGAACTTGAACAGCTTGATCTTGCTACTGTCGAGACCGATGTTGATGAGAAAGTCAAAGATAAGGTAAATGGAAATGCACACTGTTATGCTACCATAGCTACTAACGATAGCTATACCATTTCTTTACTGGTAGCACCATTTGATTGCCAACATTTTTGTGAAGCAATGTCTAACTTTTGTTGACAACCCCGCTTTAGCAAAATGAATGCTTAATATGATTATCTTTTGACAGATCCAGTGTTGGTATTTTCATATCTTGGGCTAATATTAGAAATCTGTACAAGATTATTTTTTGCAGATTTGAGTATTTTAAACCTTTGTGTTGTTCTTACTATCTTGTCAGCTTCATGATGCGCGAGAGTAGAAATGATGAGAGATTTATTTCTCTTTTTTACAGATTTGGGTTCTGATCTTTATTTTTTGTATACATGAACCTACAGGTATGTTCTTATGTGCATCAACTTCTTGCAGCTATGTGAGCCAAAGATTCTACCATGCACGTATGTCGCCGCCGTGAGGGTCATGTGCCAGCAGATCTAAATCTATACAAAAGGTTTAACTTCCTAATGCTAGCTTTGTTTGAGCAATATCCTCCCTAATGACGTAGTAGATGCTATTTGGTTGTTATATTTGATTTTTGAACACACTGGTTTGGTGTATTGCAACGGTTTCACAAGATGTAGACAACGATGCCACTTGCTTCCTTTCTCATTGTCACTAGAACTACCACAACTTCTCTAGGTTTTTTGCAATTGCAGACTAGAGCTACAGTTAACCTTGTAAATCTAGTTTGATTTTTTTCAAACATCCTGTGCAAAGGATCAATATAAAGCAATAACCTTTGTGTTCTCAAGTTGCTGTGAGCAAAGTTTGTGAATTAAAACAGTGGCCCATCCTCTCCTTTACAAGCTATCTAATTTATAGTTAGAATTTTGTTTGCTGGAGAGACCCGAGTGGTGTGCTTTACCCTTGGGTTCTTCCTCTTATTTTGCCAATTCTCTTGAAGGAGTATTCTCCTACTCAAATGTTTTACTATTTGTAGTACTTATTGATCATTGACATTTTTGTTGTTGTGCGAGGTAATGCTATACGTGGATATGCAGGTCAATGGTGTACATTTGAAGGTATTAAATTGTTTCATGCATATATTTTTTTGTGCCAAGTAATGCTATATGGAGGTCAATGGTGTACATTTGAAGGTATTAAATTGCCACTCCAGCTATAATTAATTAGAGTTTCTAACATGTGTGTATTTGTTTTAGAAAAAAAGAGAATGCAACCTACAGATTAGTTAAATTTAGAAAGTGCCTGTTAAAAGGGCCTTTTTCTGCACAGGTGTTAAGCCAAAATTTATCTGTTGTTTTTGTCACCATAACTGGTATGCTACTCACATCCATCTCAATCAGCCCAATCGTATAAATCTACATTATACACCCCCCTGAATCAAAATTTATCTGTTGTTTTTGACGACGACGACTACTTCGCCACCACCGTGTCGCCGTGCCCCGTCTGGGGCACTGGCGGTGAGCCCGCCAAGGAAGAGGATGACGTCGATGATGTTGTGTGTGCCTCCCTTCAGGAGGTATATTCTTCCACCTTCTCAATGTCCATTTCACCCTTTTTGTATCCACCATTTCTACATTTCACAAGTTCCAGTGAATAGGTGATAGTTGTGATTTTAAGGTGGTTGAAAATGAAGGTAGGAGAAGGGGCACATGAATCTGAATGATGCATACTTAAGTGGCACTTTTGCCTCTATCAAATTTTCTCCCTGTTTATTTGATGCTTGCCTTTGTTTCATTGTTTTATATTTGAGCTATGATTCTTTTAGTGCAAAACTTGCTTTTTTTAATCACCTATATTTGATTACACCAATTTAATGATTGCCTCTGTAATGTTTTTGCTCCATTTTCAGGCCGATCTGGAGCATAATCAATATAGGTTATTTCAGGGCATGACCTGCTTGATGCAGATTTCAACAAGAACAAAAGACTTTCTTGTGGACACTCTTAAGCTACACATATACATTGGTCTCTAATTGAAATAGCCTTTCAAAGGTCCAACAAAGAGAGGTTTTGAAGAACTACAAAATAATGCATTTTTATATGTACTCAGATTTCTGGTTTCCATTAGTTCTTGGTTAAATAGGTAATGCATGGTGCAGATCATGATATAATGTGGCTCTATCGGGATTTCCACCATAAAAAACTTTTATCTATGATGTGAAGACATTTCACCCAATCAGTGAAACAAACCTGTTTCTTGCTGATGGCTATAGTGGTTTGAAAACAAAACATCCATAGTATGTTGGTTTAGTGGTTTGCCTGCTTCCCGGTGCTGTGTAAGGGAGGGCAAGAGGGGGACTTGAGTATTAGTAGTAATCTATTTCAAATTCACCTCAATTTTTCTGCGAACACAAGGAGGATATTTGTTTTGTGCATCACAATAGTGGCCAATGCCTCAATCTTTCAGATCTCCGGTGACTAACCCATGAATTCTTGGGCAGTAGGCTACATCACTATACCACAACACTAAATTAGCGTTAATACTGAAATTGTTTGAAAGTAAGACAGGATAGTAGTATTTTATTTGTGATTGATATTGAACTTGCTTGCAACAATCTTTTCTCTCTCTAGGTACTGAAGACACTTTTTGAGATCATGCTCTTTGAGGATGTTGGTAATTAGTGTAGGCTGCGTCGACCAATATTGAGCCTGATAATGACCAGCGAACAGGTGCCTTCACTTATTATTTTATTTTAATAATAAGTTAATAACACTTATCTTTCTACTTTATGGTTTTAGGCTTGTTTATTATTTTTATTTGTTTTTTTGCTTTTTGTACATATGTTTAGTGAACTCAGAGCGCACATATTAACATCACATGTTAGAGCTGTCCTCCTTGAAGTTCCATATTACACTAGAGCCTTCTTACACATTTTTTTTGTCGGGACATCATAATCTTCTTGGTTCTTTTGTTTTGCTCCTATGGTACAAATTGGGCAAGTGTCATAATATTGTATACCACCTTCAGAATGTATGCTTTACATGAAATACCTGTTGATCATATGTATATCAGGGATTAAAAGTTAGCATAAAATAATAACATATATATGGTCATGTGATAGTGGTTCGACCTACATTTGGTTAATTTATTATAGTGATAGTTGTTCGACCTACATTTTCTTAGCAATAGAGGCCATGGCTGATGATGAAGTTTCATACTTCATTCATGTTCATAACAATTATTGTATAGTTTGGTCTATGGATCTTTAAATGTTCTTTTTTCTACTTGGGAGATGAACCCACTTCTATATGTTTATATGAAATTTGAGAGGCTATATGTTCCCCTTTTCTTGATATAGTGCAACCATGATATAGTTTAATATGTAATATGATGTGTGTGTGTGTTTTTTTGGAAATTTTCTTCATTCCTTCGTTGCTAATGGAAACTATGTGAAAGCTGGAAACTATGAGCGTGTTGTCTGCTACCGTTTTGTAGGCCATCCCTGGGTTCAAGTTGGTGGATTGGCTCTTGATAAATCGCTGGGTTTCGCTATTCTTTCTCGTATATGACGCAGTTCTCAGCTATGAATAAGCTAAAAAAGATGACAATACAAAACAAAAAATGTATAACCTAGACCTGGTATCCCTACCCTCTCATATTGATAAAGAACTATCATTGTGTATTACTTTACGTTGTTTAAAACCCTGTTTCATACTTCATAAATTACTCTTTATCAGATTGTATAAGCTCTTTTTTATTAAACTAATTCATTGAGCTACACGCCTGTCAGGTGATCTGATTTTTTTGCTACACCCTGCTGCCCTCTACATTTGGATTGTCCGTATCATCATTCTAACATTTAAAAGTAACCTCTAGCTAAGACTATACTTCAAGCTCTTGTATATCAAAATTTTCAACAGTAGTTCTCCCTGTTCTTAAGGTATTATGATGATTAACCCTCCTATTACCGACTTCACCCTTTTCAACACATTCCTTTTTTGGACTACTTATGAAAACTAAAAAACATCTTACCAGCTCATGTCGCGGTTCGCCAAGGCCACCGCCGTGCTGCGCTCCATGGGCAGCGCCATCGCCTTCGCGAAGCTCGACGGGGAGCTCTACCCCAAGGCGGCTGCCGCCGTCGGGGTCAAGGGCTTCCCCACCGTACTCCTCTTTGTCAATGGCACTGAGCACGCCTACCATGGCCTCCACACCAAGTGAGGACGCTGCTTTGCTTTCTCTTGTCTCTTTTTGTTATGTTATTACTGATCTATCGTCTGCTGGAGTGCCCTTTCATGTGTCTGACCAATTGACTGGGAATTATATGCATCTCATGTTGATAGGGACGCCATAGTTACTTGAGTAAGAAAGAAGACAGGCGTGCCAATCATTAGGCTTCAGTCTAAGGATTCAGCTGAGGAGTTCCTCAAAAAGGACATGGCCTTTGTTATTGGTCTATTCAAGAATTTTGAGGTACTGATGCGTTATGAAATGCTAGATGCGGAAAAATGTATCGTTTTCAAGTTTTAGTTTGCTCGAAATGTAAAAACTTGTGGAATAAAGTAATAAACTTTGGCATCTATTCAATTTGTGCTCACTCATATCCAGTCCTCACTCATATCCATATTTTTGGCAGGGAGCAGACCATGAAGAATTTGTGAAGGCAACAACCACAGACAACGATGTACAGTTAAATTTATTCTCTTGCAAATTTGTTCTAGATCTTCACCTTTGCAGAGGCTTATGATTTTGAAGATCTGGAATCTATGGTTGAAGAAATAGGCAAACATTCAAGACAAAGGTGCCAACATATTAGTGCTTTTATTTTGTTTCTTACCATAATCACATCACCTGGATGACTATTTTGGTTAAACATGTTTTTCCACGGCATTGCAGATAATGTTTATATATGTTGACACTGCTGAAGAAAACCTTGCAAAACCATTCCTCACCCTTTATGGCCTTGAATCAGAAAAAGCCTACTGTAAGTCTCATGTTGGACTCCTAATTAGTATGCATATTGTTTTTTGCATGAATGCACGAGGGCATTTGTGTTCTACCGCTGACGTCTTGTGACTTATGAGTGGGTATGGGTGGAGTCCGATTGGTTACTGACTTGGATAATTGATTCCTTAAAGGTAGTGGGTGATAGGAAAAGCAGTTATTACTCTGGGACGTGAGCTGACAATCGTCAATTTTTTACTATGTTGTTTAAGTCCAAGATTTCTGTTAGACATAAGGATTCGTGTAAAATACAATTGCAGTCCGTACAGTTTTTAGCCTTGTGCAATATTTTTCTCTTGTCATATCATTTCACACCAATAATTTGGGGGATGCCACAGTTTACCTAATTCATCTGTGATAGACACATTTTCTAGCCAAGCACATTTTGATTGTGCCATTGTGGTATCTGGTTTTTTCACCTTAAAAGTTGTGTCTACCGCACTTTGCTATAATTTATTGTAGCAAAATGTGCTAGGTATTTAAACAAGCTAACTATTTCAATTTCTATGTCTTGCAGATCAGGGGCATTTTGAGTGGATGCCCTTTGAAATTTTGAATACATGCTCTCGAATTGGTACATTCAACATATAGCTGCCTTTTCAGGGAATGCATCACAAGGTGGTACTACATATGTTCATTGTAAAGCTGGAAGAGGACAAAGCATGTTGGGCTCGTTCTCCATTCTCCAACCCGTCGATCCGACAGGAGCACTTCCGACCTCGCCGGTAAAACTCTCGATTATTGCTTCCATGTGCTAAACAAATGTCCACGCCGAGTTCAATATGAAGTGTAACGAAAACCCCTCTGATCTTGGATTGATAGTATCCTGATTTATCCTACAGTATCCCGATCTACATAGTCAAATCCAATGTGTAATCACTAACTAGCAAGTTGTATGAACCTATTTATTTGTGAATTTTTGAGTATCTCTGAATTACTTGGTGGTAAAATGCATGATTAGTAGCTACATGTGAAGATATGCAGCCTGCGAAATTCATAGAAAATTTTTAAGTGGAGTTTAAATATGCATTATGTGTATGGTGGTTGGTATAGGGTGAAGTAAAGGGAGAATGGTTGGAGAAGGGTGATGAATGAAAGAGGGGGATATTAAAAAATGAATAGGAAGTACGAATATGGGGAGATGATAGGGGGAATGGTTGGAATCATCCTAAGGATGGAAACAGGTAGCAGAGCCCACCGCACACCGGACCTTCCTCGACACCACCCCCGAGACCGCGTCGTCGAGCCCCATCCTCGCCTCCCACCCTCCTGCCCATTACATAACACTGATTGTTGAGTTTATTTCTATTTCACAAACCATAATACTTGCATTCATAATAACATTTGATGCATTAATGTATATATTTTTATTTTTATATGCAGGCTTTTGATCTTCTCGACATGTTAAAGAAGGAAGAAGAAATGCTTCTAGCTGTAAAGGAAAGTAAGGCAAATGTAATGCTATTGATAGTGATTTAGTAATTTATTATCTATAGTATCTTAGTTCAATTATTTTCAATAAACAATTTTTGAAAATTACTACGAAGCTTTGACATCTTATGGCCAAGGGCTAGACCTTCTTGGTCCTAGACATCGAAGCTTGATGAGCGGGTACAACTTAAACGATGTTGTCGTAACCGGCAAGTGGTTTCTTCTATCTTGCATATGGGTTTTCCAGTTCTGCTGGGGTTCTTCAGTCAAAATTTGATGGCTCTTGCCACTTATTCCAGGGAACAATGGAGTTATTGATGACCATAGCTTGGTATGGTGGCATTGGTTGCGCTCCCATGAGCTGAACCATAGCCGACCCAACCTTCTGGAGTTCTTGTATTCTAAAGATATTGTGATCTCAAACTTGACGTTCTTAAATTCACCAGCCTAGAGCATACATCTGGTGTACTGCAAGTGCAACGCAATTAACTTAGCCCTATGCATAAGGTGTGGTTTGGTGAATATTAGCTACATCTGTACTAAAGCATAGTGTCTTTGTATTCTCCAGTAATGTAAAGGTCCGCAATGTGACGATTGAGACCTCGCTGGACGCTCCACTCACTGATGGCATAGTTCCAGGTATGATTTTTTTCTAGGCTGAATGAACCTTTTTATGATTTATTTTCTTACAGCATAGATATTTGAATTCATTCTTGATGGTAGGCTGGTATTATTTAGTGATTTAGTTCTGAATGCAGAAAAAACATCTTGATCTCTGAAGAAAACTGATTCTCCTTTTCCATTTCTTGTTGTACTTGGTAGCATCAATACCTGAATAATATGCCCTAACTGTTGCCCCATATGCTTAACAAATAATCTGAACCACTCTTACTTTGTAACTCTTAAAATGCACTAGATAGCGATGTCGAGAAGTTTTTACTCATCCCACTAATTATCCGTTCTTGCTCCAGATTCATATTCAAACTTATGTATCAAGGACAACACCATAATTGTCAGCCATGAAGTTATCTCGCTGAAAAACAGATGGGACAGGTATAGCATTGCCTTTGGGAGGCTTACCACTTTTATCATCTTTCAGAGCCGCTCTTGCATTTGGGAGTGAGATGTCTGGCGGAATCTTAGACATCCATGTTGACCACCTCTGGATCCATGACTCTTCCAAGGGTATTTCTTTCAGACCTCACCGGCCGTGGGGTTACATAGAGGACGTGGTATCAATAGATGCTTGGAAAGTTTTCTGTCGCCAAATGGGAAACAAGATATTGTAGGCTTGGAGTCGCGAAACAACGACACCGCAAGACCGTACAACAGCTTCAGGTGAGCAGCCATCTATGAGCAGCCCTCCTGCCACCGAGGCCTGTGCTGGCAACGACGAAAGCCATTTGGCGGGATCTCAGCCAGATGCTACGCCATATGCTTCTACCAGCACAACGTAGAGGATGAGTTCCGAAGCATTAGCAAGCCAGCAATGTGGATCCCTACAACAAATTTCGATAAACCGAGTGTTGGAGCGAAGGCAGAAACGCCACCCTTCGCCCGAAGTCTCCACCGCTTAGCCCCTGCCCTGACAGACAAAGCAGGCAGGGACGCCCTTCGCTTGTCGGCACCAGAGACAACACGGAGACCCTTCGCTCGATTCGGCACCAGACGAAGGCCTGCGGCGACGCCTCCCCACGGCGCGGCCTCGGTCAGTTCCGAGGCCCACATGAGATCTGGCCCATTGTAACGGGCCCTGCGTGGCCGCGTTTGTGTTACGGGCCTAATTTGTAAAGGCGTACTTGTAATTACAGCTTGTAACCCCGCTTTATGGGAATATTCTGGGGATAAACTAGGTACCTGAGGGCACATGCGTCCTTAACGCAGGGCGCCGTGCACTCGGATACCTATAAATACCCCCGCACAGTGCCCGTGAGAGGCTAGATTAACAGAGCTTTTGCCATCACGCGCGAGTGCCCTGTTGCCATCACCATTCACTCGTGTTGGGTCCCTTTGCTGTTGAGAGCAAGTTCCAACATTTGGCGCCCATCGTTCGTGCTACGAGACAACCACCCGCGATGGCACCCAAGAGAGCTAACCCGAAGGCTGACGAGGCTGCGAAAGCAGCACTGCTCGCCGCAAGGAAGGGCAAGGCCCTCGCCCTCACCCAATCCACCCACCAAGAAGCCACTGAAGACGACACCCTCCGCACCTGCGACCCTGAGGGACAACCCTCAGGCCTCGCACCTCCCTCAGACATCGCTCAACCGGAGGGCGCGGATCTCGCCGAGGACGGTGAGATCCTCGGCATTTCAGCAGAAGAACAGCTACAGCTGCGCGCCCTGCGCCTCAAGAACCGCAACCTCCAGAGGCAGAAGGAGATACTGGAGGCCAAGCGCCAGCGTGTGTCCGCACTCGCCAAAGTGCGGCAGATGATACGCGACGAAGAGCACAAGGCCCAGGAACTCGAGCGGGAGATCGCGCTGATGCAGCGCGAAGGCCACCTCAGCCCGCGGCACGAGTCATCCCTCCAGCAGCGCGCACAAAACGAAGACACGCGCGAAGGCCACCCCGGCCTGCAGCATGGGCCACCCCTGCAACACCGCGCGCAACCGGAGGACCCGCGTTTCCCCCAGCGCGACTTCACTTTCCCGCACGCCGTGCCATTCCAAGGGGTCAACTACCTCGATGAGCGAAGCCCCCTGGCGCCTCACCTGCAAGTGACGCCGTGGCCAGCTAACTTCCGGGCTGGGACCTACCCCAAGTACAACGGCAGCACCGACCCGGCTCAATACATAATGAGTTACCAGGTCGCCGTCGCATCGTCCGGGGGGGACGACGCCACAATGGCGAAGTCCTTCATCATCGCCCTCGAGGGACCCGCGCTCACCTGGTTCACCAGGTTGCCTCCGCTGTCCATCGATTCCTGGAGAAGTCTCCGGGACAAGTTCCTCCTCAACTTCCAAGGGTACCGCCCGGACACCGACGCCCTGGCCGAGCTCTCGCTCTGCAAGCAGCTAGAGAAGGAGACCCTGAGGGAATATTACCACAAATTCCTGACACTCAAGTCACAGCTACCCTCAGTCGATGACCAGATTGCCATCCACTATGCTATCAGTGGTCTTCGCGCTGGCGTCCTTTACAGCCATTGCATCAGGGATCCGCCGAAGAACCTCCAAGAGTTATACCAGCTCTTCGAAAAGTACGCCAGATCCGAGGAGCTCCACCAGCGCAAGATTGAGTCCCAGCGGAAGCCAAAAGATGCTCCACAATCCAGCCGCACGTGGACAAGGACTCCGCAACCAGACTCCGGTCGAGATGGCCGCGGTCAGCAGCAAGTGCACAACATCGCCAACCAGCAGCCGACCGCTGACCCCCTTCGTCGCCAGGAATATCCCCCCCAGGGCCGCGGAAGTGGAACTCGCGGCAGGGGCCGAGGGCGTGCGCAGCCACCCCCTCCACCGCGCCGATTTTACTGCCTTTTCCATGGCGAAGACTGCGCCCACCCAACCAAAGACTGCCCCGAAGTGAAGGCCACCAGAGACAGAATGGCGAGGGCGCAGCCAGCCGACAACCCCAGAATTGTCGCGCATAACTACCAGCCACCCCCTCCACCATATATCCACGCTCCCGCCCCGCATCCACCGCACCACGCTTACCAACATCATCAGGAAGTACAAATCGTACATCCTCCACCTCCACCACCACACCAGCAACAACAAAACATCCCCCACGCCCCAAAGCAGGAGGACTTCGCCGATCAACCTTATCGCGGAGTCATTCATATGATAACTGGGGGGTCCAGCACCGACTTCGACACCAAGCGGCAGAAGTGGGACCACTACCGCAGCATAAACCATGTCGCCGTCACGGGCCCAGTTGTACAGACAAAGTGGTCCCACGTACCGCTCACCTTCGACGCACGGGACGTCGACTTGCGCAGCGCCCCCCACTGCGATGCCATGGTCATCAATTGCAGCGTGGCAGGCTGGGACCTACACAAGGTCCTCGTTGACAACGGCAGCCAGGCAGACATCATCTTCCTCCACGCCTTCGATCGCATGGGCATCAGCCACAGCCTGCTTAAGCCTTCGGATAACCCGTTGTATGGCTTCGGCGGCAAGGGCACCTTCCCCGTCGGCAAAATAGAATTGCCCCTCTCCTTCGGTGTAGCACCCAATGCCCGAAGTGAGCAGGTGACTTTTGACATTGTGGATATGGTATATCCATACAACGCCATCATGGGCCGGGGCTCCATCAATAAGTTTGAAGCTGCCATCCACGGACTGTATTTGTGCATGAAGATACCAGGCCCGCTAGGCGTAATTACAGTCTTCGGTAACCAGCAGACAGCGCGCAACATAGAGCGAGACTTCGTGCCGGGTCAGAGGAACGTGCACTGTCTCACGACACAGTGCGAGGTCCCTGCGCCCGCCAGCCCAACTGACAAACAGCACGACAAGGCTCAGTTGCAGAGTCAGGATGGGACCAGGACTGTCCCCCTCGATCAGGCCACGCCCAAGCAGACAGTCAGTATCAGCGAAGACCTTACTTCGCATGAAGAAGAGAAGCTCCTCTGCTGCCTGGCCAAGAATAAAGATGTCTTCGCCTGGTCCGCCCTCGACCTGGTCGGAGTCAGCCGATCTATAATCGAGCACAGTTTGGGAATTGACCCCTCGGTGCGACCAAGAAAGCAAAGGCTCCGCAAAAATGTCCGACGAAAAGACAGAGGCCGCCAAGGCGGAGGTGCACCGCCTCCTAGAGGCTAAATTCATTGAGCCAGTGGCTTACCCCACATGGCTCTCCAATGTTGTAATGGTGCAGAAAAAAAGCGGGAAATGGCGGATGTGCATAGACTTCACCAGTCTCAATAAGGCCTGCCCAAAAGACAATTTCCCGTTGCCACGGATCGACAAAATAGTCGATAGCGCGGCCGGATGCGAGGTCATGTCTCTCCTCGACTGCTTCTCCGGCTATCACCAGATATACATGAAGGAGGAAGACAAGGCCAGCACCAGCTTTATAACACCCTTCGGCACTTATTGCTTCGTCAGAATGCCGGAGGGTCTCAAGAATGCCGGGTCCACCTTCTCCAGACTCACCAAAACAGTACTCGAAGGGCAGGTCGGCAGAAATATATTTACATATGTGGACGACATCGTCGTCGCCAGCAAAAATAAGGAGGACCATCTCGCCGACCTGGCCGAGACATTCGCAAACATGCGAGACGCACGACTCCGCTTAAACCCGGAAAAGTGCGTTTTCGGTGTTCGCCAGGGCAAGATATTGGGCTACCTGGTGTCGCACCGCGGCATCGAGGCCAACCCAACCAAGATCCAGGCCATCATCGACATGTCGCCTCCGCAGTCCACCAGGGATGTCCAGCGTCTGACAGGCAGATTGGCCGCTCTCAACAGATTCATTTCCAGGTCGGCCGAGCGAAGTCTTCCTTTCCTCAAAACTCTCCGCGGCGCAAAAGACTTCGCCTGGGGGCCGGAGCAAGCAGCGGCCTTCGCCTCATTAAAGCAGTACTTAACGGAGCTGGCCACCCTCACGAGCCCCGACTCCTCGCTCCCCTTATTGCTCTATGTCGCGGCTTCGCCGCACGCGGTCACCGCGGCACTAGTGTAGGAGCAGACAGTCGAAGGCGCTGTCAGACAGTGCCCTGTTTATTACGTCTCCGAGGTCCTGACACCGTCCAAATGCAACATGACAGAGCTGGAGAAGATCGCCTACGCAGTCGTTATGTCCTCGCGCAAGCTGCGCCATTACTTTGAAGCATTCAAGGTCCGCGTCACCTCAGACAGGGGGCTCGGCGAACTGTTTAGAAACCCGGAGGCATCGGTGAGATCGCCAAGTGGGCAGCCGAACTCTCCGGCTACCACATCAGCTTCGAGCCCAGGACAGCCATCAAATCGCAAGTCCTGGCAGACTTCGTCGTCGACTGGACCGGGCCAGTAACACAGCCGGACCCGGCCACAGAGAAGGTCTGGACGATCCACTGCGACGGCGCATGGTGCCATGCGGGGGCAGGCGTCGCCGCAATCATAACCTCACCAGTCGGGGTCAAGCACAGATATGCAGCACGACTCAGCTTCAATCTGAACTCCGACAGATGCACAAATAACATAGCAGAGTACGAAGCAGTCATCCTCGGCCTCCGCAAGCTAAGGGCCCTCGGAGTCACCACTTGCATCATCAAAACAGACTCCAAGGTTGTTGCCGGCCAGGTCGAAAAAGACTATGCAGCCAAGGACCCCGCAAGAAATAAAGCACGGGTCCCCGCGAACAGTCCCGGCGGCCGTCCCAGATGTGGACGAGCCAACTTCAAAGGATCTCATCGACGGAGACCGTGTCTTCGCCCTACAGGCCCTGAACAAGTATCAAGCCCAGACCAAAGCATGGCGCGACCATTCAGTCACCCCGAGGGAGTTCAGCGAGGGGGACCTCGTACTCATTCGGACAGCTCGAACGGAGTCCAAGGGCAAGCTGGAGCCCAGGTGGGAGGGCCCTTTCATCGTCAAGACAAAAGCTTCCCCCAGCGCTTACAGGCTCACAACGCCAACCGGCGAGGACCTGGAGCACTCCTGGAACATTGACAACCTCCGCAAATTTTTTGTTTGATTCCTCAGGGCCGTCTTCGCCCTTGTAATTCGCAAAAACATTCTTGCACCGGCCCGCACTCTTTTCCTCCCGGTGGGTGAGGTTTTTAACGAGGCGGAGCCATGTAACATATGCGTAAAAAATCCCCCGCAAAAAGACATGCGTCGAAAAAGACCGCGATGACGGTCTTCGACATTCGACCACCACGAGGTCACCGCGAGGCTAAGCGCTAGCTACCCTCGCGTGCGACAAATCCGCGCAAAAGTCGCCTAAGGGTGCAGCCGGATTAGCACAACAAGTGCGAAAAAAAAATCTAAGTCTATCGCGAAGACTATCCGCGCAAAAGTCGCCTAAGGGTGCAGCCGGATTAGCACAATAAGTGCGAAAAAAAAATCTAAGTCTATCGCGAAGACTATCCGCGCAAAAGTCGCCTAAGGGTGCAGCCGGATTAGCACAACAAGTGCGGGAAAAAAATTTAAGTCTATCGCGAAGACTATCCGCGCAAAAGTCGCCTAAGGGTGCAGCCGGATTAGCACAACAAGTGCGAAAAAAAACTAAGTCTATCGCGAAGACTATCCGCGCAAAAGTCGCCTAAGGGTGCAGCCGGATTAGCACAACAAGTGCGAAAAAAAATCTAAGTCTATCGCGAAGACTATCCGCGCAAAAGTCGCCTAAGGGTGCAGCCGGATTAGCACAACAAGTGCGGGAAAAAAATTTAAGTCTATCGCGAAGACTATCCGCGCAAAAGTCGCCTAAGGGTGCAGCCGGATTAGCACAACAAGTGCGAAAAAAAATTTTAAGTCTATCGCGAAGACTATCCGCGCAAAAGTCGCCTAAGGGTGCAGCCGGATTAGCACAACAAGTGCGAAAAAAAATCTAAGTCTATCGCGAAGACTATCCGCGCAAAAGTCGCCTAAGGGTGCAGCCGGATTAGCACAACAAGTGCGGAAAAAAAATTTAAGTCTATCGCGAAGACTATCCGCGCAAAAGTCGCCTAAGGGTGCAGCCGGATTAGCACAACAGGTGCGGAAAAAATCTGAGTCTATCGCGAAGGCTATCCGTGCAGAAGTCGCTTAAAAGTGCGGCCGGATCAGCGCAACAAGTGCGAAAAAACCGAAGACTATCTGTGCAGAAGACACCTAAGGGTACACCTGGACTAGCACAACAACGGCCGAAACGACAACATCAAACCATCCACACCAAGACCAACTATAATCAAGCCAACACAGCGCAGCAAAACAAATTAGTAAGTACAAAACGCCTTCGCACACACACATGCACGCGAGGGCACACAATTGCACCATACAAGCCTCGACGTACACAAGCGAGGGCACCACACTCTACATCGGCTCAACCTTAGGAATAATTCCCATCTCCCTATAATTAAATAACATTATCCTGAGCTCCTCACCCGCAAAAAGCCTTCGCAATTCCCCTTCACCTACACCCTCGGCGGTCGGCAGGGACAACAGTTCCTGCCGACCAGCCCCACTCACACGAAGCAGAGCCCGCTCCTCCGCGTTAACCCTACGTTTTGCAACCGCCCTTCATCGACGGCGCCCGGTGCTAGGGCCTGGCGCGTCCGACGCGTCCGCGGCGTGTGGCGAGGCCTCCGCCGCAGCCACGTCCAAGGCCGCAAAATAATCCAAATCCTCTTCCGACGACTCCTCAGTCCACTCAACCGAGCTCCCGGAGTCAGCAAAGTCAAAAAACTCAGATGCAGACCCACTATATTGATTACCACCTTCCGCGGTCGAGGCCGCCAAAAACTCAGTAGCAGTGGTTGCGTGCGCAGGCCCAAA
The DNA here is from genome assembly GCA_029449295.1 of Zea luxurians. Classification (NCBI taxonomy): domain Eukaryota; kingdom Viridiplantae; phylum Streptophyta; class Magnoliopsida; order Poales; family Poaceae; genus Zea; species Zea luxurians. The sequence goes on from JAOPSE010000004.1 coordinate 22,277,586, forward strand.
ATCTTGAACCTGCGCAGCAACCAAAGTTCAGTACAACATCCAAAATTCCCTAACCCTAAACAACCACTACGCCACCTGAGAGGGCCCTGACGCCGCGGGTGCCTCCGCCGTTGTCTCCGCCGCCACTTCCGCCATTGTTTCCACCGCCTCCGCCGTAGGATCTTCGACGGTCGGCGCAGCTGCTGCGAGGGCATCGGGAGCGCCTTCGGCCACCTTCAGGGGCAGGTCTTCAACTGTCGCAGCAGATGTGGGGGCGCCTGGTGCCTCTTCCGTGGTCTCCGGGGCCGGCTCCGGGTCAGGCAGGGCGTCGTTCAGTGCTCCGAAATCGTCCACCCGCTCGCCTCGCTCCGCCTAAAACAAAACATACAAAAAGTCAGCAAACACACGCACAGACCACATCCAGCAAACGCCGAACAAACGACAACGTTACCTGAGCCCTCGCAGCCTCGGCCCGCTCCCTGACCACTTCACCACCATACAGACCCCACATCCGGTCATAGAGGGCGCCGGCGGACTCCTTCACCACGGGGTCTTCGACCTTATAGATGTCTCGCCCAAAATCTTCATCTGCCTGGTCGAAGGCCTCATAGTGCCGGCACCCTTCGCGAGAGAGTGCGTTCATTGCCCCCTCGCAGGTGACCAGGGAGGCGAACGACATTAATCCACCCAAGACAGTGGGGAGCTCCTGCAGCTCCTCTTGCACCCATTCCAAGCAGCGAAGCCCGGCCTCTCGCTCCGGCACCACGAAGTCACCGGTCCGCGCACCCAGCTCGCGGTATGTGGCCATAAGCTGTGTGCGCGTCCGTTCGGCCTCCGTTCGCGCCGTGGCTTCGGCCCCCTTCGCGCGGCTCTCCAGAGCGGTGAGCCGCCCCCGCATGTCTTCGGCGAGATCCTTGGCAAGATCGGCCTCCGCCCGTGCCAGCCTAGCCTCCGCCTGCGTGGCCTGCTCCTTGGCGACGGCCTCGTTGGCCTCCCTCCTCTCCCCCGCCAGCTGGCGCCGGAGGTCAGCCTTTTCCTCCTCCAGGGCGGCCACCTTGTCCGCCAGTTTACGACACTTGCTGTCGGAGGCAGACTTCTCACGGACAGCGTCAGCATGTTGCGTCCGAAGTCTCTCGACTTCGGCAGATAAAGCTGCCGTAAGTGCCCCCGACGCAGTACGGCTGGTGAAGTCAGCCACCTGCAGAGCACACGTAAGGCCATGGCCGTAAAGGAAAAAAAAAAGCTCGGCGGACCTGACTCAGCGCCTCCGTCGCCTGACTCAGCGCCTCCGTCACTCCTTTCAGCCGGCGGGTCGCCGCGCCAGCCTCGTCTCTGACCAACGCGAGGGCCGACACCTCGCCTCCGGCGCCAAGGGCCCCGCCCCTCGCCTTCGACGACAGCGCAGCCGTCGCAATTGCCGCGGCAGGCACAACCACAGCAGGCCGGCCTTCGTCCGACCCTGCAACGCGTCAACGAGTGTAAAAAAAAAAAGGCGGCCGGGTGACTTACCCCCAAGATAATCGTCCACACTAATGTCGGTGCCGAAGTCGGCAACGCGTTTGCCCGGCGGCGGCAACGTTCGGGCCGCCTTCGAAGCCTCCGCCACTCCGCTGGCCAGCGGCACCACCTTCGTCAGCTTGGAGACTCCGGCGCCCGCCGTTGTCCCCGGCGCCTTGCTGGGTGCAGAGGCGCCCGCCTTCGTCGGCAACGGCGGCTTGCCTCCGCTGGAGGCCGCAGCCTTCGCCGTCCCCCGCTGCCTTTTCGGCCGGGCCTCGTGAATCCTGACGGTCGCCTGGCGTTTTTGCGCCGCCCCTTGGCGATCCTTGTCCATCACTGCCCACACAACAGCACCGATATTTCGCCCGTAAGGAAAAACTCTCCACTGACGAGCCATACGAGATGTAAAACAGTCTTCCTCAGCCGCGCAGGGGACATGAACATTTCTAGGCCAGCAGCCCCCGGTAACCCTCAGCATCCGAGCCGAAGTCTCCCGGAGCTCGGGTGAAGACATCCTCTCCCCCGGGGCCGCACACGTCCTCATTAACTCTCTAGCAAAACTATCAGACACCCCAATTCCTCCCATCGCAGTACCTAATTTTCTCTTTTTTGAGGAGGGGGCGGCCGTCAGCGCAGGGTCGCCTCCAGTCTCCACCGCCGGCTTCTTCCCACGGCGGTCCGCTTCGTCTTGACCAGGGTAGCCGTCGTACGGCAATTGATTTAATTCGAAGACCCTGTTCAAACGTTCATTTGACCCGCGAATATCAAAGCTGCGCTGGCCTTCCGTCCTCGCCACGTACCGCCCCATGAGCCGCACCGCCAAGTCCTCCGCATCACGCACAAAGGCGGCCGGGTCACGGTTTCGCAAATTCAGTGCAAAGGCAGGACTTCGCACCACCCTTCCTCCGTGAAAAGGCATCTGGCGAGGGCACACTTCGCCCAGCGCCCAGCCGTGCGCCAAGGGCCAGACCCCGTACGCCACGAACTCTTCAACTAAATCACGACCACTACTCTGGCCGGCGGCACACCGAAGGGCCCCTTCGTCTGCATCCTCTTCTGCCACTTCAAAAGGCGGATACGCAGAGTAATAGTGAGAGCACATTTCAGACACGGGAAGTCCTTCATGGCCTTCGACAGTAGCCTCAGCAACGTAAAACCAAAATTCATTCCAATTGCCCCATTTGTTGCGGGCGCACGGAACCAACTCCACTACTGGCATTGTGGTCTTGCCGGTCTTCGGCGTGAATGTGCACGACCCGAACTGGGCAACTCCGTCCTCAACCACCCTCTTCTGCCAATGCAAGCAATAATTCTTCGCAAAAACTTCAACCGACGGCTGTCCGCCGTACGAAGTCGTCGCCCAGACATACTTCGCCAGCGCCACCACGGCGTTCGGTGTCAGCTGATGAATTTGAACATTGAATCTACGCAGGACTTCGCCAACAAACTGGTGCGCAGGCAAGCGGAGACCGGCGACGAAGAACGCCTCGAAAACAACCAACTCACCCTCCAGCTCGGGGACTTCCTCCGTCCCCGGAGCACGAGCGACTCCGCCGCCAAAGTAGCCCAAGCGCTGCATTTCTTCGACGCGGGCCGACGTCATCCGTGACACACCAAAATCAACAGAGTCGCCGGCGCGCAGCTCCTCCACCATCACGCTACTCAACGTCTCCTCAGACGAGGTGGCGGCCGGCGGCGTGGCGTCGGCGGAAGAAGAAGAGGATGGCATTGCTACGTACCGTCGGCGGCGGCGGGCGGTCTGCTTCACTCGAGCCAGATCTCCGACGAGCAAAGGGAGCAGTAGAAGAAGAGGAGCAGAAAGACGGCGGGCGGCTAGGGTTTTCACGGAGCGCGGAAGGCAAAGTGCAAACAGCGCCGTCCCCCGCCCCCCTTTATAGGCAGGGCGCGGCTCCTCGGGAAACCCGCAATCCCACAGGGCGCGACGCTTCGGAAAACCCGCAGTCCAACAGTACGATGTCCATCAACGGTCACATCAAAAACCCCCGCGGAACCACTTCGAGCGAGGGCAGCGTCTCCGCCATCTAGCGACGTCTTCGGCACCAGGTGACTTTGTCGAACTGGTCCCTCGGAGGGCAAATGTTGGAGCGAAGGCAGAAACGCCACCCTTCGCCCGAAGTCTCCACCGCTTAGCCCCTGCCCTGACAGACAAAGCAGGCAGGGACGCCCTTCGCTTGTCGGCACCAGAGACAACACGGAGACCCTTCGCTCGATTCGGCACCAGACGAAGGCCTGCGGCGACGCCTCCCCACGGCGCGGCCTCGGTCAGTTCTGAGGCCCACATGAGATCTGGCCCATTGTAACGGGCCCTGCGTGGCCGCGTTTGTGTTACGGGCCTAATTTGTAAAGGCGTACTTGTAATTACAGCTTGTAACCCCGCTTTATGGGAATATTCTGGGGATAAACTAGGTACCTGAGGGCACATGCGTCCTTAACGCAGGGCGCCGTGCACTCGGATACCTATAAATACCCCCGCACAGTGCCCGTGAGAGGCTAGATTAACAGAGCTTTTGCCATCACGCGCGAGTGCCCTGTTGCCATCACCATTCACTCGTGTTGGGTCCCTTTGCTGTTGAGAGCAAGTTCCAACACCGAGCTAAACGTACCCTTGAGATGAAGGGCAGCCCCAATAATCTTCACGGGCACCCAGACATGCAGCAAACTGTGAATGGTTTCAATGATGTTCCAGGTGCCAAACCAGACTCTTAACTACACATGTACGATTAATGTTCCATTTCTCATGACCATTTTAGTTCAAAGTTCATGACCTTTGTGTGTCTTTCTTTTTTCAGGACCAATGATGTTCCCACATGTGACTCAACTGGTGGTGAATCAGATGCAGACACATACGGCTTATTGATAACGTTGTGTGTGTGTGCCGGGGGGGGGTCAGGTTGCCTTTGATCCGTCGCGCCTCAACCTGGGGCTGCAACTGTGAGCCTGTTGTGTAATTGCTTAAGTAGTTATTAGGATGATAGCGTGCATAGATGTGTTGGGTGGATGCTGCAACAGCGGTGACCGGTGAGTTGCGATTCTGAATGTGTAGCAGAAAAACCACAGGCGAAATGAAACATCTGTATAGATTATCGAGGATTTTTTTTAGCATGAAACCGTGCGAATCAGTTTGTCTATTGTCTGTATGGTTTATATATATACATCAAACTGACGGTGTTCCCGGACTGCTTAATCTCTGCTGCCAGTAACATGATTAGGAGTGACAAGAGAGGCCATGCTTGTTTAGAGCAAAATCAGCCATGCACCAAATAACAAGTGAGGTTGGTGCTTTCTATCTCAACTATGATGGTTTAATCCCAGCATCTTATCTTTATTAATACATAGTTAGATCCTTTAATATTTGGTGCATGGCTGATTTTTGTCACTCATTACCTAGATCAACTCATTTGTTATGATTGTTGAGTTGTTTTTTTGATAGCATCACTAAACAATGACATATCCGTGTATAAGTGTCTCCGTTGCAACGCACGGGCATATACCTAGTAAAAGATATAAAAACAATAGCAGACGCTAGCAATGCCTAGCTACCAACAACAAAAACAATAGCCTATTCTGCCTAGAGACTTAATTAGCTAGTGTTATTACACCATGTTATTAACCGAGGCAAGACCAAGAAAAGACATGGCGATCCTTCTTGGCAAAATTAATGGCAGAATTCGTAGTAACAATAGACCTTGAACCCGCCTCTCATGCACTTGTGTTGCACTTTACCTCCAGTTAACTTGGCCTCCGTCTAGCACTCCGCCTTGCACATCCATGCTTTACATAATGGAATTACAGGAGATGTATAGCCACACTCTATGAAAGAACAAATCAAACACATGCATGCATATCCATATGCCATCTGCCATCAGTTAGCATGGCTTGGTGTGTGTGACAACATGAAAACGTAAAACAAGAGAGCTTGTCGGGATAAAATGGTCAGAAGAGGGTTTTTTCCTTCTTAAATGAGAAGCCTGAAGACTGAACACAAATGAAGACAAACGGACAAAGAAACAGTGAAACACAAAGATTTACAAATTGACCTTCCGTAGATTGCCACAGATAGATGCAAAGGAGCATGAACCGGCTAAAGCATGATCTGCACGCATAACGAGCACGATAAGGAGACAGCAGAGAACAACATTCTTGGTATTCATTGTGTGCGATTGTCACACTCGGATTTAAGTATAAATTTAGACACGCCTTAAATATATGATAGGATCAAGTCTCACACATATAATAATTCATGGTACATAAATCAATGTCACATCTTTATTATATAATTGGGGTTCTATACAAAATAGCTAAACAAATACATCATATAATAACAACGATCCTTTGCAACCATAGTTGACTGGTAGACAACAACCTAGACCTCTACAAACTCATCATAGCATCTTCATGTTCCTCCAGTGGTACATGTTTTGAGTTAGTGTGAGTACAGTAAGGGTGAGCTCAGATACATCCATCGCTCAGCAAGTGTGGGGAATAATGTGCATGAGCTGGTGTAAGGCTTACCAAGGAAGATGATTAAGACTGAACATTACTTTTAATAAGTTGGTCAAAATTTTATTAGCATTTACTAAGTATTAAGTAGATACCAACCCAATTAAATAATTGATCATAATTAATAATAAATCCAATAATGCAGTGCAAATGACTGATTAAGTTTAATTCTATAACTTATTCATGTGAGGGTCCGAGCCGCTCATGACCGTGAGCCCGACTGATATACCAGTTTTACACACTGCAGAGGTTACACATCTTTACCCACAAACTGTGATACCCATCTGCCACAGGGTCATGAATCACATATACCTCTATCGAGGAGGCGAGGCATGATAGCACTATTATGCCTTTCGAAAGTTCCACTAGTTTGAAAAAACCCGCTATGGTTTTAGAAAGAAGGAAGCATCAGAATCCCTCGTCCAAAAAGCTATTACAGACAGCTCAACCCAAGAACTTCCCTAGCGACGCACTCCCCGCTTGCCCCTTTCGGGAAAGGTAATTTCTCCCTAGCTTTCCTAATTACTTAGCCAAGGGCGTCCCATTCCACCCTTGTGGTAGCACTGTTTTCTCAGGTGGTTCTCCATGTTCCAATTAACAAAATAATCTTACCATGAATAATAAATAATAATAGAGCATGATCATAATTCAGATATAATATTAATCCCAAAACCAGGTAGAGCAATAGCAAGATTACCCAATAGTTCATTTGTTTGTAAGATGTAGGGTAAACAAAACTAGGTAACCTATTAGGTCTCATCAGCTTAACCTAACAATGCCACGGGGATTAACAGAATCATTATTAGGTAAAGAAAGTGATCAAGGGCACAACTTGTCTTATACTTGCGATAACCTTTTAGTCCAGACCATGTCCAAAAGTTGGGCTTTAGATTCCATGTCACATCGCTTCTATGCGTAGCAATACATATAAACAAGCAAAAAATGGATATAGTAACATGACATCGAAGATGTAAACAAACCACACAATAATATTCAGCGTGTCGCTACAAGATCGTAGGTTCAGAACCATTAAAATCAAAGTTAAAACAAAAAAGTTATGGGTAAAACAATATTTTTAGGTGCAATAAATCTAATAAATGTTGCATTTAAATTTAAAAGGTTTTAAATCAAAATATTTGAGTTGGCATTAATTATTTTAACAATTATTTATAAAATGCGTAGGTTAGAACTATAAATTAGATCAACTAGATCATCTAGCTAATTAACATTAATTAAACAAGTATTTAATTAATTAATTATTTAAAACATATGACATAATTAAAACAATGTTATTACTACATACGCAAAATTAATATGAACCTAACATAATTTGAAACAATTAAAACAAATTATTTGACCTAGAAGATATCGTATTTTTAATAAATTAGTGGGGCTGCACAGAAATAGGTGAGATAATGTGATCTGATTGGTTAGATCGGTTTATTAAAGATGATAAATGTTTGATTATAAATACATGACCCAACTGTTGCCAACTTATTATGATTGTACCTATTGTTAAATTCATGTTGTATGATAGTCTTGCATGTAAAACGGTATGTGGTGGTGATTATCTATCAGGTGAGAAGTGCCAAGCCTATCACGCGGGAAAGACCCCTAACCTTCATTTCGTTCTCGCGCTGCTGCTGGACATCTCGGTTTTTTCACAGATTGACGATGAATCGAAGATCCGGTCGATGAACCGAAAATGTGTTGACGAAGATCAGAACAGACAGAAAGAAATTCCTCGCCTGAGTTGTCGCTAGAGTTAGGGAGAAACTCGAACTTCGACGAGATAGTTATGGTGGCTTATGGCTGCGAGTTTAGCTGGCGGCGGACTGATGTGGCTTGGATGACGGTGACACTGTTGTGAGGCTATAAAGAAGATGATTCTATGGTTGATGGCTTGAGGTGGTAGGATGACACTGATGTCGGGAAAACGGGCGGCAAAATGCCATCTCCACGTCAACAGAGACAAGTTTTGATTAAGATATAATAGAGTAAATAATACAGGTATTGCAGGCTCATACTTCCATAATTCTTATATTTGCATAAAAATTATGTTAATTACATCTCCGTAGAGAAAACCCCTGATTAAAGGTTCCAACATGGATACATAAAAGAAAATTACATCATATGGTTGACTATTACAAACTACAAAAAAAAACAAAGAGTCTTCGCCTCATGTAGTCATCGATGGATGCATGTGTATGTCAGATACAACATGATTTCATTGTTGACGAGCTAACAAATATCTCTTTATTGTCGGCTTGGTCAGCTCTCTGTCGAACCATGATATACATATATTTTATATTTTAATTCATGCATAATTTTTTTAGTATCTTGATATTTATCAAAGCTATGTCATGGCGCTAAGTTTTTAATAACTCAACACATGGCCTTTGTTTAATTATTTGAGTACTAGGTGAGTGTCCGTGCGTTGCAACGGGAACATATAATAACATAATAACTTATATACAAAATGTGTCTTATATTGTTATAAGAAAATGTTTCATAATCCATTTGTAATCCTAGCCATACATAATTTTTGTTATTTTAATTTAGTTGTTTCACTACTACATTGCAACCATCAGTATCATGCAGACTTCGATATATGCCACGATGTCACACCCGGGTTTTAGGGGCACCAAGACCCGGGCGCGAACATAAACACCAGGTATGCTGGGACCAAGTCTCACGCATATGATGTATAGTGGCACAGGATCGAATGTCACAACCTTATATATAACAGGAGTTCTATACAAAATAAATAAATAATTACATTATAATGAGACAACGGTCCAGCAACCTAAAGTTGACTGGGAGACGACGGCCTAGATCTCTCACGAACACATCACAGCATCCTCCATGCGCCTCATCCTGCGGTACCTGTTCTTGACCTGTGGGGGGGTGTGAGACAGCAAGAGTGAGCTCACATACGTTCATCGCTCAACAAGTTGTGGAGAATAATGTGCATGAACTCGCCAAAGGTGGGAGCTCACGTGAAGTGTAAGGCTTACCAAAGAGGATGGTTGAAGCTGAGCATTGCTTTTAAAGTTGGTCAAAATTTTATTAGCAATTACTAAGTATAAGTAAATACCAACCCAATTAAGTAGTAGAACAAAAGTAACAACATCACCTGCGATGCAATGCATATGACAAATTGAATTTAGTTCCATAATTTAATCATGTGAGTGTCCGAGCTGCTCATGACCGTGAGCACGGCTAGTATACCAGTTTTACACTCTGCAGAGGTTGCGCATCTTTACCCACAAGTCGTGTTACCCATCTGCCAAGAGACGGCCAATCCCATACACCTCTGCCGAGGAGGCGAGGTAGGGTAACACTACGAGGCCTTTACAAAGTTCCACTAGCTTCAGAAAACCCGCTACAGTTTATAGGAAGCTCCAATGCAGGAATCCCTTGCAGGACCGCCATCGCAGCAAAATCCTCCCGAGGGCCTCCCTACACTGACCACTCCCCTACTGCCCTGCCCCTTTCGGGTAAGGTAGTCTTCCACTAGCTTTCCTAATTAATCAGCCAAGGGCGTCCCATTAAACCCTTGTGGTAGCACTGTTTTCCCGGGTGGTTCTCCATGTTCCAATTAACATAATGATCTTAACATGAACAATAAATAACAACTGATAACAAAAGTATAATCATGAATAGTGTAACCTTCATACCCAAAACCACATAAAGCAATAGCAGGTACTACCCAAAAAGTTCAGTGGTAATCAAGGTATAAAGATAGTCAAACTGGGGTAACCTATTGGGTCCCATCAAAATTAACCTATGCAGATCATTATGATTAATTAGAACATGAGTGGGTAAAAAGAAGTGATCAAGGACACAACTTGCCTGGGGCTTGAGATTCTAGGTACCAGGATGATCTTCAGGTGACTCGTGACCTCACGCTAGTCGTAGCAATACAAACAAACATGGTATAGACAAAATTAACATCACACCAAACATAAAAACTGTATACTAATAATCTACACGTTGCTACGAGATCGTGGGAACAAGAATTACTAAATTCGGAGTTTGGTTGAAGAGGGAAAGTTTTTGGATGATCTATGTGATTAACCAATTAGTTCTAGGTCTTTATGTTGATTTTATAAATCATGTGATAAAGATATTAAAGGAATAACTTTAATCTATATCATACTAGAGTAGTAACAATATTTTAGTTACATTATAATCATAGACAGACTAATTTTGATTGGTAGGAATAATCTAATAAGCATATATTAAATATTTATTTTTGGAAATATGTTATTTGCTAAAATAATGCTACAGAAGTGTAGACAATGTTATTGCGAAACTAACGCATCCGGAAAGGTGTAAAACGGAGTTAAATCGCAAAAGTTATAGGTTAAATAAGTTTTAGGTTATTTGAATATCTATTTTGCATTAAAAATAAACTCTAGGGACTAGAATGATAAAAACAGGACCTAAGCGTCGTGACAAAATAATATTTCTAATACATAGACGATATTATTACAAATCTAACTCAACTAGAACAATTTGAAATAGATCTACAATGCAAATATATTGTGTAAATAATATTTCACGGATTATAGACGATGTGGCGAGATATCGTTGGCTAGAGTCCGGCCACACGATGGGCTACATGGCTGTCGAGTCGTGTACAGGGTACTGACAAACTCAGCCACCAGTGTAGATATGTTCTGACCGTGATGCATAACCAGGAAAACAACAAATATAGGAGTCGTACCTACGGCGAGAGCAATGGCGATGTTGTCCAGGGTATCGCTGAGAGCTCGGTGGAAAGAACTAATCTCTATTGATGAACTCGCACGCGCTCCAGTGGACGGCGACTAGCCACGGCCACCCACCGAGATAGAACAATGGCATGACTAATGTTTCCCTCGCAGCTACACCTTCCTGGCAATGGTGGCAGGTGATGTCGAGCTCTCTATGTCTTTGGATATGGCGAGGCTCTCAGCGTTCTCGTGACCGGCCCAGATGGAGAACCTGAGGTACAGGGTTGGGTTTTATATTCCCCACGGCCAAGGGGATCTGCTCGGGGACGTTACAATAGACGGCGATCTCGGCAGAGGTTGTTTTAGTGGTCAAGCGTGCGCGGTGTTCGGACTTCGGCATGGTTTGTTACGATAAGGAAGGAAGACGCGGTTCTAAACGAGCAAGGCGCAGAGCTTCGTACGTGATCCTGTGATCCACATGTCAGTGACTACGTAGAAGCAGACGTGTGCATGGAAATACGACTGCATGTGTTGCTTGCTTGATGTCACACTTGTGTCAAGCTGACATCATGTGCGGCAAGAGGATTAAATAAAGGAAAAGAAGAGATGTGGGCTACGGGGAATATGGCAACGGTGCTGGGCCGAGCGCCACCACACAGGTAAATCTTCCTTCATTTTTTTCTTTTCATTTTCTGTTTCTTTTTTTTTGGTTTCTTCCATGTTTTTAAATTTCAATTACAATTTCAAATTTGGACCTAGTTTTCAAGATCCCACTTCATTTTTATGCACGAACAAACTCTAGGATGAGATGCATAAGTATAAGTTTTATTTATTTTTCTATTTCATTTGTTTCATGTTAAATCTGTGTTGAAGTTTTTTTTTAAAAAAAAGGTACAATCAAAATCTCCAATACGAATGAAAAATAAAATTCTATTTACTTATTTACTATTTTAATCAATTAAGCAAAATGTGTTAATTATATAATTTATGCACACAAAAGTAACAATTTCTCTCCTCATTTTATATTTTACATTTTTATTTATAATTTGAGGTCATATTCATATTTTTAATAACATGCATCATAACCACATCATCAACAAGAGATGTACCTTTCTTTATTAGTTTATTGATTACTTAATTAGTTTAATAACATCGATTGATTATTAAAAAAAACAAGGATCTTAATAATTTTCCAAGGTTTCAAGAATTCCCAATTTACTAAAATAAATATATTTGTCTATTTATTTTATTATCATTAATTTTTTTTCTACCAGATTTAGGCTTTACACACGATTTGCATGGTCTCATCATTGAAGAGCACGTGCCACACCTGCCTAGGGATGAAAACGGGACAGATACAGCCGGATACAGGGTCATCCCGTATCCTACCCTAATGTATTTCTCTCGGATACGGGACCGGATACAGGTAGTTAAGATTTGGGATGGATACAGGATGGGACCGGGTAATAATCCGGACGGGTAAGAAACGGATAACGAATACTACTCGGGTAGGTACCGGATAATTGTCTGGTAGTTCATCCTATGATATTAATTGTCCAACCATCCAACAAACACATAAGCTAAGCAATACATAATCATGTATATGATGGTTCAAATGTAAGAAAGGAAACCGATAAAATTGACATCATGCAGTTCAAAGTTACTTATCACAAGGACATTGTAGAACCAACACCACAATATTTAAAATTTATAAAATATTCTAGTTTCACTCAAAATTTGCAAATAAGTTACAAAAACTAATAAACATTTTATACAAAGATAACTCAAGTCCTCATGAAAATGATAAAGTAAAGTACTGATTATGTTGAAACTTGGATATTTACATTGATTTCACATGTAACTCATACAAATAAGTGAAAGTGAAATAGAATAAACGCGGGCATCTTATAGATCTTATGATCCAAACATTTTTTATTGTTATATATGGACATATGTTGTGTCTCCGTAAAATTTCACGATTTTTTGAGGCTATTTATATATTATTAATTTCTTGTCATAGAAAATCATCAAAATACAATTAAATCCTTAAAATATTGTAGTATCGACCGAAAAATACAAATAAGTTATTAATACTAATAAATAGTCAATAAAAAAGATAACCTTAAGTTCCCATGTGGAGATAACTTTAAGCCCACACATAAAAATGGTAAAGTCTATTAATTTGATATAAATTTGGACATTATTTCAATGATTTTGGTCTAAAGATATGTTTAAACAAAAAATTGATGTATTACAAACTTATAGATCTCTTCAAGCTCTACAATTTTCATATAAACTTTATCTTCATCCGATTTCATATGTAAAAGTTATGATTTTATAACTATATTATACAGAAAAAGAAAAAATGGGCACCCGAATTCCGGGTACCCGTATCCGACCCGAATATCCGGGTATTTTCTGAGTAGTTCTTGCTCCGTATCCGACCCGAATCCGAAGCTACAGTATCCGGGTATTACCCGTATCCGTCTCAAATATAAAACTACCCGAATCCGTATCCGAAAAATGTGTATTAGCACTACCTGTATCCGGTACCCGACGGGTATACCCGACCCGTTTCACCCATAACACCTGCCGGTAGAAGTTCCCTCGTACATTGTCAGTCATCAGGTACGCACCACCATACACGCTTGCTTAAACAAAAAAAACATGTGTATGTGTTTGCGAAGAGAATTAAAGGCAGGCCGGCACAAAAGCTACCCTAATGATGATGAGTGGTCATTGCTGTCGGTCCTCCTCTACATCACCTCTGGCGCCAAGAAACACCATAGTCCTTGATATAGTAGTCATCGAACGCGCACGACATGGCGAGTACCGATGCCTTTTGGTTGGGTTGCCAAACGAAGTGCACCCCGATCTCATCAGCGAGGTAGTACACCTAGCCGTTGCACCACCGGATGTGCTACTCCTCTACATACATCTTGTTCGAGGACACTCACACAACGTCAGCAACGGCCGTCGTCCCAGTGCACAAGAATTCATGGCTGGTCAGTAGTGACTTATGTGGCAGGTTGAGCTTCAGGTGATGATGAGCTGGATGGTGTGACGGCGCCATTGTCGGATGCGGTGCCCAGAACAACCCAAGAGTCGCCGGCGTTGGTGACGACCATGTGGTCCCCCTGTTTGAGATGGACAGCGCGGTGCAGCCGCTCTGGACCGCGTCCAAGCGGCGGCTGCGATGGAGCTTGCCGAACACAGCGACGCATGCGGCCACGTAGTACTGCTTCCAGAGGTCGAATTGGCAGTCGTCAAGCTTCTTCTCGTCGTCGATGAGCGACGCCAACGCGAGCGCCTCCTGCCAGTGGTGTTTGTTCGGGGTTTCCAAGTAAGAAACATGGATTTATCTTTAGCGTTGGTTTATGAAAACGACTCACAAGTCAGATCCATGGAAAAAATATTACGGGGAATAAATGTCACACATATAAAAAAGAATTTAAGTTGAAAACATTATTCAAACAAAAGAAATTGCAAGCAAGGCTCTTCTTTAAATACTACTCCCTCCATCCAAAAATATAATTCAGGAATCTCGTTGATAATTATCTACTAATACACATTGTGCAAAGGTAGCAGGTAGGTTTTGGGAGAGATGTAGTAGATATTTTTACTGTAACAAATATTAACATAAACACACATGTGGTGTAGTGGTAGCTACGAGCACATTTGTTTGAGAGGTCGTAGGTTCAAATCCCGTGGGAATGTGAATGAGATTTACGAAGAGAGGGGAATAGGAATGGCAGAACACGGAATGACAGCTGGGAATGGGCTTGCGGGGAGGGGGAATGGGAATGGCAGAACACGGAATGACAGCCTACCCCTTACCGCCTTAATAAGTAGTAGATATATGTATCTTTTGTGTCACTATGGACATACCAGAAGTAATTAGTCGCTTGATATTTATTACTTTAGTTGACAGCGTATTGTATCACATATGCTCATAATTTATTTTAAAGACTGGATTTGATAGTCTTTTTGAATAGAGCAAAATCATGAATTGATATTCTTTATTATTTATGGATATAATTAGTAGGTCATGCAACATTTTTGTTTGGGTTGAGGCTGAAATATTTGTCTTGAATTATGGCATGTGCAATTAATTTACTTTACCAAGATCGTCATATATGTTTATAATGTGGTATTTGACCACGGCTTATATACGATGCTATTTAATTTAATTTAATTTAAGGACTCAGTGAGACGTAACTTTTTATAGATATAACATAGTGCATATTTCAAGTATACATAAATATGGCATATTTCGGACTTCAGTATGCTTTTTGGATATTAGATTGTTTTGTTATTGATTGTGTGAATACACATATATTGAAATAAGAGCGACAGATATTTTATCTCGCATGTTTTTTAGATACGACATGCTATAATGCAATGCCGAACTTCATTATGATGTATGGAGTTGATTAATTAATCTTAGTCAAAATAATATTTAGTGGGAACCAACCTTGCCGTGTAAAGAATTTGTTTTTGTTTTGTGATTGTTCTGACATGAACGGTTTTTCATGGGTCTCGAGACAAATAATTATTCCTACTTTCATTTTGGCAGTCTAATCGGACACCATTCCTAGTGCTAAATATTTTTTGATACGCTACAATGGCGTATATCACCGTGCGGCGTGGTCTTCCTCAAGGATATGCCCTTGAGGTTTCTTGAGCCAGCTTCTCCCTAAGACATGCCTTAGAGAGATGCTTAACGGGGAATTTCTTGCCGATGGAGCGCGCAAATATTTTTTTGAACAATATTTAACATAGAATTTCGATTTCCACATACAACTTATCGCATATATTCACGATAATTTATACATATGTGTGGAGTATAATTATTTTTGACACGATGTCAACTTTAGCGCTTGTTCTTGATTTCGTATCAACAACACGAGTCAAAGAACATAGTTCTACCATGATGGCAAAGAAGACAAGGAATAGTATATCGACATGAAGTGTTTTTCTTACCTTCGAGTAGACCTTTTCGATGAGTCACAGCGGCGTATATGTCCGTACAGTGTGATCTCTCTTAAGGATATGTCCTTAAATTGTGTATGATTGAGTGATATAATTTTGCTTAAGGGTATACCTTTGAGATTTCTAGAAGGTGTTTGACGGAAGACTTTCCTCGCCGATGGAGTCGCGATATGCTCCTGGTTTCCATCCGCTCTCATAGCACTTTGAGTGGTGGTGAACAACGGGCGGCTGCAACCGGAGCTCTCTGAATGCAGAAGCCTAGTGGTGGTTGGGGAAGCGGAGAGGCAGCTTGACGATGCTTTGTTCTTCATCGGCGTAGCAGTAGGGAACTCAAAGCGGCAGCCTGGCGGCACTTCCTTTTTTCTTCTCCTCCTCCTGCTATGGCATGTGGTCTTATTTATAGGCTCGCAGCCGCTTTCAGTTCTGGTTTTGTGGACATATTGCACGCACGGAAGAGGAGCGGAGGACGTACGCGCGTGGGAGCGAGCGCGCTCAGCAGAAGTGAATGACGTGCGCACCAGAGATTTGGATTTGGCGCGTGGAAAAAGGAAAACTGGCGCGCGAACGCGGGAAATGACGCGGTGCATGAATGCTCCTTTCTAGAGATGGCAATGGGTACCCGTGATCCGATATCCGATAGATATTTACTCTATTAGGGTATGTATGTGGGCTAAATATTCTACACGCGGGTATGTTATTGGGCAAAAATCTTCACTCAATAGGTAAACGGGTATTAGAACGTTCTGCCTTCACCTATACCCGTTAACCCGTGGGTATAAAATATCCAATATAAACTTAGCCCAAGTATGAAATTTGACTTTGGTCATCCATCTTTTTTACTATTTAACAACCTTTTAGGCCATAATATCATAGAAAGCTTAATGACAATTTAATGACCATGTAATGGAACATGTAATGTGCTATGTAGTACTATCATAGTGTTACTACTTTATCCAATTATTTTTGGTGTGTTGAATGGATGGTTAAATGATGCTAGAAATTTTTTAATGATATTTAGATGAATATATTTGACATTTGTATCATATAATATTTTGATAAATGTTTAGCTTTTATGGGTACGGATGACCCGATGGTGACCCATACCCACATGGGTATGGGTATGGGGTAAATCCATACCCGTCAGTGTATATGGGTGGCCCGATAAAGTTATTTTTATGTCGTGGGTATGGGTATGGAGTAGTAATACCCGGTGGTTATTTACCCATTGTCATCTCTACTCCTTTGCATGGTGCAGTTTGGGACTTGGTGGCTTTTGTTAAAAAAAACGAACTAGCCACAGAAGTCCACCTATATAGCAACTGCCTTCCAACATTTCTTTCTTTTAATTACTTGATTAAGAAAAGCTCTAATTACCTCTCGGCCAAAGCGTCTTTCGCATGCATACAATATTTTATAGGCATGCACATGCAGGGTGCACGTGGAGTAGTATTTTGAAATCAGATTTATCAACCATGCGTATGTCTACTATTTTCTACATGGCTCTCACATGATAGTATACACAATCAACTTACCTAATTATTTGATCATTACTCAAGTAAAATGCTATATATTATTGCGTAGTCCGTATTTTATGGAGTATCATCCTAACTGCATATTTATGCGAAGGCGCCGTATTTATATAGAGTACATATTTGTTTTACGGGTGTATTATTTTTATCACCCATCATGGAGTTGCGGTCAAATTAATCGAAGTTATTTAGCCCGCATAGCATATATTTTGTCGGTGTTTCGAAACCCGGGCGGTCCCTGGACCGACGAGTGAATCGTCGCCGCATGCCCCAGCCCAGATGGGTCGACGCGAGACGGAACGCGAAGGGGGGAAAGGAGACAGCCGGAGGGAGGCAGGCGTAAGAGAGTGGATCCCGCGGCCTTCGTGTTAGCCCCGCGCCTGGGTCGGGTGCGCTTGCAGTAGGGGGATACAAGCGTCCACGCGGGAGTGGGAGCGAGCGGCCTTGCGCGAGCGTTGTAACACTCAAAATTGTTTACAAGGAATAAATAGTGAATTCCCTATTGTATGTGCCTTATTTGCATCATGAAAAGAGCATACATGTAATTAAGAGGATTTAATCCAAACAAATGATTCTAAAATAAAATGAAGTACATCTTGTTGGAGTTTTATGTTTGTGCATTAAATAAAAATAATAATAATATAAAAATGACTAGAAATTGGATTAAACCCTAAATTGAAAATTAGGGTTTGAAAATAAGAAGAGAAATGGCATAAAAATATAAATAATATATTCACATAAATATTCTCAAACTTATTACTTTTAAGTGCACAAATATAGTATGTAAATGGTGAGCCAAAAGTTGGAATTTAAATTGAACTCAAATTTGGATTTGAAAGTAGAGAAAAAAAGAATAGAAAATAAAAGAATAAAACAAACACAACTAAATGGGCCTCGCTACCACGTTTTGGCCCATTTCCCCTTTTGGATCCAGCGCAGCCCAGAGCAAGCAAGCGTCGGCGCCGCCAGGTGGGCCCTGCCCGTCAGCATCAGTAGGACTCGCGTGGGTACCGGCTTGGCCGCTGCGTGGCGGGCCCCGCGGGTCAGCCAGTTCCTCCACGTGCGCCTCACTACTACCACTTCCACGCGGGCCCCGCGCGTCAGGCTTTCTTCCTCCCCTGTCCGCACGCATTAGCTCAACGGAATCACGCCAATCGCGCGCATCAACCGGGAGTTGTTGACGGTAATCCAGGGGGGCTCCCTGCGCATATAAGCCTGCCCATGCGCATAACGCGCGCCCATCAGGGGCTCGACATGGGCGAAGACGCCAGCGTCGTTGCCATGGCCGACTGGCGGGAGAGAGAAGGCCGAGAGAGAGAGTGAGTGGATCCGCCAGCCGCTACGGAGGTTCATGCGCCGCCATCGCGCATCCACTGGAGGGCGGGAGTGTATCTGGGCTCGCGGGCAAACGGTTCTCGGTGTATGGCTCGTCCGAGCAGTGCGCGCGGCGTCCTTCCGCCTCTCACCGTGGCGCTGCTCCTCCTCATCGCCATTGCCGGTAATAATTCCTCCCCTGTGTCCGTCGTACCCTCGATTTGGGGTTAGCACCCGTCCGCGACACATTGATCCGCGTACTGCGCCGAGATTTGGGTGCTCACCGGCGTCCTCCGCCGCGGTGGTCACCTGGGCGCCGCTCTCTGTTAGTGTTGGAGGTAGGGGGGATGTGCCAGGACCATGGATCTGTGTGTGGACGGCGCAGATTAAACCATGGGATTTCCCTGCGCTTCTGGCCATTGATTGGTAATCCTGCGGCCTGGATTGGGTAGTGGTCAGGAGCGATCCTCGGCCGTCCGATGCGATCGTGCGCGTAGGAATTGGCCTCGTTAGTTAAAATCTTGGCCGTTGGATTGGCAACGGAGGGCTGTAATCAGGCGTGCGCATCGTGTGAGCGTTGGCGTCGCGTGGGCCGTTGATCGTTCGATGTGTGGTTGAGATCAAACCGCGCGCCTGTTCTCATCGCAACGCCCTCACGTGTAATCTTAGCCCTCCATCCGTGATCGCACGGCCAGTACTTCACGATACCCCTTCGGCCTGGCATAATCTCTAAAGAGTCCCTGTTCTTTTAACAAAATAACCCGCCGTCCACCTGTGTTGTTCCCTGGGTCTGTGAAAACTTACCCACTGGCCCCTGGGTTTATCTGATTTTGACGCGCAATCCAGTCAGTGAATAAAATCAGAAGAATTCATTTTAAAATCATTTTTAATACAAAAATAATTCGAGAAACTTGTATAAATCATATTTAATTCATATCTTGTCCAAATTGACCCATTTCAGTTCCTATAATTTTATAATATTATTGTTTATCTAATAGTGCCACTAATTTGACACGAAAGCCACCTTAAAATTTATTTCCTAATTAAATCCATATCAAATACATAAAACCTTAGGAAATTCGTATCTCCTTCGTTTTAACTCCGATTTGATCCATTCAAGTTGCGTTAGTCTCGTAGCAGCGCGTAGATCATTATTATTAAGTTTGTTCTTATGTTTGGTGTGATGTTAATTTTATCTATACCATGTTTGTTTGTATTGCTACGACTAGCGCGAGGACGTGTGTCATCTGAAAAGCAAGTTGGTACCTGGAATCTCAAGTGCCAGGCAAGTTGTGCCCTTGATTCACTTTTGTTACCCAATAATGTTCTTTATAATCATTTACCATGCATAGGTTTAATTTTGATGGGACCCAATAGGTCACCCTAGATTGTTTATCTCATTACCTTGATTACCCCTGAATCACTTGGGTAGTTTATGCTATTGCTTTACGTGGTTTTTGGATTAATATTTCATTATATCCATGTTCCAGTTATTTTGTTATTCTATTTATGTTCATGTCAAGATCATTATGTTATTGTTAATTGGAACATGGAGCTTAACTTGAGAACCACGTGCCACCACAAGGGAGGAATGGGACCCCTTGGCTGACTAATTAGGAAAGCTAGTGGAAGACTACCTTACCCGAAAGGGGCAAGGGCAGTAGGGGAGTGGTCAGTGTAGGGAGGTCCCTGGTTGATTTTGCTGCGATGGCGGTCAGCCAGGAACCCGGCATTGGAACTTCCTATAAACTGTAGCGGGTTTTCGGAAGCTAGTGGAACTTTGTAAAGGCCTCGTAGTGGATCCCTAGCCATTCACCTTGGTAGTGTCTAAGGGCCTAGCTAACCCTGGCGACATGGGAAACACGACTTGTGGGTAAAGGGTACAACCTCTGCAGAGTGTAAAACTGGTATACTAGCCGAGCTCACGGTCATGAGCGGCTCAGGACTCTCCGATGATTAAATTATGGAACCTAAAGTCAATTTGTCATTTGCATTCGCATGGGATTTGTTATTAATTTTGTTCTATTATTATTTATTAAGGTTTGGTATTCACTTACACTTAGTAACTGCTAATAAAAGTTTGACCAACTACTTAAAAGCAATGCTCAGCTTTAACCCCTATTTTTGATAAGCCTTACACTTCATGAACTCCCACCTTTGGCGAGTTCATGCCACATTATTCCCCACAACTTGTTGAGCGATGAACATGTGTGAGCTCACCCTTGCTGTCTCACACCCCCCCACAGGAGAAGAACAGGTGGTTCAGGAGGAGCCACGTATCGAGGAGTTCGATCCGATCTAGGTGGCGTTTCTCAGTTGACATCGGCGCCAACGATCCTTAGTTCGTGTTATATTTATCTTTTATTTTGTAAGACTTCCGCTATGTATTAAATACTCTGATTATTGTGACATTTATCTCTATACACTCTGTTATTATATATGTTGTCTTCTTGGCGCATGTATGAGATGCACCCGGCTTTGTTCTTTAAAACCGGGTGTTACAGAAGTGGTATCAGAGGAAATGTTGACTGTAGGACGAAACCTAGATAGAAATGGACAAAACCCTTACCTACTTATCTTATTCTGATTCATTCTATACTTACCTTACTCTGATTCTTTCTACACTCATCTTGATCCTGTCTCACCTTCTACTGTTCTACTCTGATCATTCTTATCTTTTCTACTCTAAGACAAGAAGGATTTCACACCTTGGAATCCTATATTTATGAACCTCTTAAGAGATAAGAGACCTAAGACAAAAAAATTAAAACTATTTTCTCTATTAAAAAAAAATTGGTTGATTGTTCTGATGATAAGTGCTTGATTTGCTTCTTTGATTGATTGAAACATTATAGTTGGGCATCTTAGCATGTACCACCATAAGGTAATGTATTAGCTTTAGTGGATAACACACTTAGCTAATAAATCCCCCGCAGTAACATTTCTCGTAATTACTCGCCTTGTCTACAATTCTTCCTTTCTTACCCTATATTCCTAACCCAGATGTGCTACCCCTATACTGTTAGAAGAGAGCAGTATAGATTTGATCCTTGGTATGTCATGGCTAAGAAAGGCAAAAGCAGTATATACACTGTGCTAAAGGAACCATAGAACTCACCAGTTCCAAAGGACAAAGATTTGAAGTTGAAGTTGCAGTAACTACCACCATCAGACTAGTGGCACTCTTAGTAGATGAGAGGTTTGTGGGTGACAACATCCGTGCAATTAGAGATTTTCCAGATGTCTTTCCAGAGGAGTTACCAGGGATGCCACCATATGGAGAAGTTGAGTTCGCTATTGATCTCTTACCTAGGACTACTCCCAAACGGTCATACAGGATGTTTGTAGAAGAGTTAAAAGGACTTAAGGAACAGTTAACAGAGTTACAGGAGGCTGGGTACATTCGTTCGGATTCTTCACCTTATGGAGCGCCGATTCTATTTGTACAGAAGAAAGAAGGATCGCAAGGGATGTGCGTGGATTATAGGACCCTTAATGATGTCACTGTGAGGAACAAGTATCCATTACCCCGCATTGAAGATTTATTTGATTAGATGAGAGATGCAAGGGTATTCTCGAAGATTGAACTCCGATCGGGTTATCATCAAATGAAGATTAGGCCATCGGATATTCCCAAGATGGATTTATCGACTCGATATGGATTATATGAGTTCATCGTTATGTCATTTGGACTAACTAATGCACCAACCTATTTTATGGATCTGAAGAATAAGGTGTGCATGATTTGGACAGATTCGTCGTGGTTTTCATCGACGATATTTTTATTATTTCCAAGAGTGATAATGATCATGAGGAACATCCGAGATTGGTGCTACAGAAGCTGCGAGATAATCAACTCTACGCCAAGTACAGTAAATGCGAGTTTTGGATTGACGAGGTGCCCTTTTCCTTGGACATATCATCTCTAACGGAGGAATTTTAGTGGATCCTGCTAAAGTCAAGGAGATAGTGGTGTGGAGCATACCCACTATAGTTACTGAGGTCCGGAGTTTCTTGGGACTTGCAGGATACTATCGGAGATTTATTGAAGGATTTTCTAAGATTGCTAAGCCCATGACTTCGCTTCTGGAGAAAGAAAGAGAATTTAAGTGGGACGAGAAGTGCTAAGATAGCTTTGATCAATTTAAGAAGAGGTTGATGTCGCCACCAGTGTGGGTTATGCCGGATCTATAGAAGGGATTTGACGTTTATTGTGATGCATGTGGCCAAGGCTTGGGATGTGTGCTCATGCAAGAAGGACATGTGATCGCCTACGCATCTCGTCAGCTATGGAAACATGGATTGAACTACCCCACTCATGATTTAGAATTAGCAGCGGTTGTGCACGCACTTAAGATATGGATACATTATATCATGGGAACCAAGTGTCAAGTATACACGGATCATGAGAGTTTGAAGTATATATTCACTCAGAAGGATCTCAACCTTAGGCAACGCCGTTGGTTGGAGATTATTAAGGATTATGATTTGGAAATTCACTATCACCCGGGCAAGGCAAATTTGGTTACAGATGCCTTGAGTCGAAAGGAGCATGTTCATTTAGCTGTTGTTGCCCAGCTACTCGATGAGATTGTTGAGAATTTCAGGAGACTTAACCTGGGGATAGTTGCTCACACTAAAGGAGTTATTATTGATGTGGAAACTACCTTGGAGCAAGAAATCCGTAAAGGACAAATTGGTGATGCTAAGATACAAGAGATTAAGGATCTAATTACTAAAGGACGAGGTCCGGAAATTCACGGACGATGAGCAAGGCACCGTATGGTTCAAGGATCGGATATGTGTTCCTGAGATTGATAGTCTTCGTGAGACTATACTGAAGGAGGCCCATGACTCGAATTATTCTATTCATCCTGGTAGTACGAAGATGTATCAAGACTTGAAGCAGAAATACTGGTGGTATGGATTGAGGAAAGATATGGCTGCACATGTGGTTATGTGCGATGTGTGTCAAAGAGTTAAGGTTGAACACCAGAGGCCAGCTGGACTACTGCATCCACTGAAGTTACCCGAGTGGAAGTGGAAAAAGATTGGTATGGACTTCATTACTGGATTGCCTCGCACCTCGAAAGGATATGATTCTATATGGGTTATTTTCATTCCGGTCAAGACTGCTTATAAGGTATCTCAATTGGCGGAGTTATATATAGCTCGAATTGTGTCTCTACACGGTATACCGAAGTGGATCATTTTGGATAAAGGATCACAGTTTACCTCCAGATTTTGGAAAAGTTTTCATGAGAATATGGACACGAAGTTGAAATTTTAGTTTGGCCTATCTCAGACTGATGGACTGACCGAAAGGACTAACCAAGTATTGGAAGATATGTTGAGAGCTTGTGCCCTTCAGCATGGTAGTAGTTGGGACAAGAGTCTACCTTATGCTGAGTTCTCATATAATAATAGTTATCAGGCCAATCTAAAGATGTCACTATTCGAGACTCTATATGGCAGGAAGTGCAGGACTCCTCTATATTGGGATCAGACTAGAGGAAGACAATTCTTTGGGCCTGAGCTTATTCAAGAGGCGGAAGAACAAGTTCGAATGATAAGAGAAAATTTGAGAATTGCACAATCAAAGCAAAGGAGCTACGCTGATAATAGAGGAAGACCACCGGAGTTTGAGGAAGGTGATCATGTGTACCTCAAGGTTTCACCACTACATGGAATGAGGAGATTTAAAGTCAAGGGCAAACTGTCCCCTCGCTATATTGGACCATTCTGAGTTTTTAGGCAAGTTGGAGAGATGGCCTATCAACTCGAGCTACCAGATAATCTATCTGATGTGCATAATGTATTTCATGTGTCTCAACTTAAGAAGTGCCTCCGTGTCCCCGAGGAACAGTTACCAATGGAAGAGCTAAGTGATCACGGTGATTTGACTTACACGGAGTACCCCATCAAGATTTTGGATACTTTGACTCGAGTTACAAGGAATAAGGTTATAAAGATGTGCAAAGTTCAATGGAGTCACCACGGTGAAGATGAAGCAACTTGGGAAAGAGAAGAAGAGCTTCGTATAGATTTTCCTCACCTTTTCCCTAGATCTTCCTAAATCTCGAGGACGAGATTATTTTTAAGGGGGGTAGGATTTGTAACACTCAAAATTGTTTACAAGGAATAAATAGTGAATTCCCTATTGTATGTGCCTTATTTGCATCATGAAAAGAGCATACATGTAATTAAGAGGATTTAATCCAAACAAATGATTCTAAAATAAAATGAAGTACATCTTGTTGGAGTTTTATGTTTGTGCATTAAATAAAAATAATAATAATATAAAAATGACTAGAAATTGGATTAAACCCTAAATTGAAAATTAGGGTTTGAAAATAAGAAGAGAAATGGCATAAAAATATAAATAATATATTCACATAAATATTCTCAAACTTATTACTTTTAAGTGCACAAATATAGTATGTAAATGGTGAGCCAAAAGTTGGAATTTAAATTGAACTCAAATTTGGATTTGAAAGTAGAGAAAAAAAGAATAGAAAATAAAAGAATAAAACAAACACAACTAAATGGGCCTCACTACCACGTTTTGGCCCATTTCCCCTTTTGGATCCAGCGCAGCCCAGAGCAAGCAAGCGTCGGCGCCGCCAGGTGGGCCCTGCCCGTCAGCATCAGTAGGACTCGCGTGGGTACCGGCTTGGCCGCTGCGTGGCGGGCCCCGCGGGTTAGCCAGTTCCTCCACGTGCGCCTCACTACTACCACTTCCACGCGGGCCCCGCGCGTCAGGCTTTCTTCCTCCCCTGTCCGCACGCATCAGCTCAACGGAATCACGCCAATCGCGCGCGTCAACCGGGAGTTGTTGACGGTAATCCAGGGGGGGCTCCCTGCGCATATAAGCCTGCCCATGCGCATAACGCGCGCCCATCAGGGGCTCGACATGGGCGAAGACGCCAGCGTCGTTGCCATGGCAGACTGGCGGGAGAGAGAAGGCCGAGAGAGAGAGAGTGAGTGGATCCGCCAGCCGCTACGGAGGTTCATGCGCCGCCATCGCGCATCCACTGGAGGGCGGGAGTGTATCTGGGCTCGCGGGCAAACGGTTCTCGGTGTATGGCTCGTCCGAGCAGTGCGCGCGGCGTCCTTCCGCCTCTCACCGTGGCGCTGCTCCTCCTCATCGCCATTGCCGGTAATAATTCCTCCCCTATGTCCGTCGTACCCTCGATTTGGGGTTAGCACCCGTCCGCGACACATTGATCCGCGTACTGCGCCGAGATTTGGGTGCTCACCGGCGTCCTCCGCCGCGGTGGTCACCTGGGCGCCGCTCTCTGTTAGTGTTGGAGGTAGGGGGGATGTGCCAGGACCGTGGATCTGTGTGTGGACGGCGCAGATTAAACCATGGGATTTCCCTGCGCTTCTGGCCATTGATTGGTAATCCTGCGGCCTGGATTGGGTAGTGGTCAGGAGCGATCCTCGGCCGTCCAATGCGATCGTGCGCGTAGGAATTGGCCTCGTTAGTTAAAATCTTGGCCGTTGGATTGGCAACGGAGGGCTGTAATCAGGCGTGCGCATCGTGTGAGCGTTGGCGTCGCGTGGGCCGTTGATCGTTCGATGTGTGGTTGAGATCAAACCACGCGCCTGTTCTCATCGCAACGCCCTCACGTGTAATCTTAGCCCTCCATCCGTGATCGCACGGCCAGTACTTCACGATACCCCTTCGGCCTGGCATAATCTCTAAAGAGTCCCTGTTCTTTTAACAAAATAACCCGCCGTCCACCTGTGTTGTTCCTTGGGTCTGTGAAAACTTACCCACTGGCCCCTGGGTTTATCTGATTTTGACGCGCAGTCCAGTCAGCGAATAAAATCAGAAGAATTCATTTTAAAATCATTTTTAATACAAAAATAATTCGAGAAACTTGTATAAATCATATTTAATTCATATCTTGTCCAAATTGACCCATTTCAGTTCCTATAATTTTATAATATTATTGTTTATCTAATAGTGCCACTAATTTGACACGAAAGCCACCTTAAAATTTATTTCCTAATTAAATCCATATCAAATACATTAAACCTTAGGAAATTCGTATCTCCTTCGTTTTAACTCCGATTTGATCCATTCAAGTTGCGTTAGTCTCGTAGCAGCGCGTAGATCATTATTATTAAGTTTGTTCTTATGTTTGGTGTGATGTTAATTTTATCTATACCATGTTTGTTTGTATTGCTACGACTAGCGCGAGGACGTGTGTCATCTGAAAAGCAAGTTGGTACCTGGAATCTCAAGTGCCAGGCAAGTTGTGCCCTTGATTCACTTTTGTTACCCAATAATGTTCTTTATAATCATTTACCATGCATAGGTTTAATTTTGATGGGACCCAATAGGTCACCCTAGATTGTTTATCTCATTACCTTGATTACCCCTGAATCACTTGGGTAGTTTATGCTATTGCTTTACGTGGTTTTTGGATTAATATTTCATTATATCCATGTTCCAGTTATTTTGTTATTCTATTTATGTTCATGTCAAGATCATTATGTTATTGTTAATTGGAACATGGAGCTTAACTTGAGAACCACGTGCCACCACAAGGGAGGAATGGGACCCCTTGGCTGACTAATTAGGAAAGCTAGTGGAAGACTACCTTACCCGAAAGGGGCAAGGGCAGTAGGGGAGTGGTCAGTGTAGGGAGGTCCCTGGTTGATTTTGCTGCGATGGCGGTCAGCCAGGAACCCTGCATTGGAACTTCCTATAAACTGTAGCGGGTTTTCGGAAGCTAGTGGAACTTTGTAAAGGCCTCGTAGTGGATCCCTAGCCATTCACCTTGGTAGTGTCTAAGGGCCTAGCTAACCCTGGCGACATGGGAAACACGACTTGTGGGTAAAGGGTACAACCTCTGCAGAGTGTAAAACTGGTATACTAGCCGAGCTCACGGTCATGAGCGGCTCAGGACTCTCCGATGATTAAATTATGGAACCTAAAGTCAATTTGTCATTTGCATTCGCATGGGATTTGTTATTAATTTTGTTCTATTATTATTTATTAAGGTTTGGTATTCACTTACACTTAGTAACTGCTAATAAAAGTTTGACCAACTACTTAAAAGCAATGCTCAGCTTTAACCCCTATTTTTGATAAGCCTTACACTTCATGAACTCCCACCTTTGGCGAGTTCATGCCACATTATTCCCCACAACTTGTTGAGCGATGAACATGTGTGAGCTCACCCTTGCTGTCTCACACCCCCCCACAGGAGAAGAACAGGTGGTTCAGGAGGAGCCACGTATCGAGGAGTTCGATCCGATCTAGGTGGCGTTTCTCAGTTGACATCGGCGCCAACGATCCTTAGTTCGTGTTATATTTATCTTTTATTTTGTAAGACTTCCGCTATGTATTAAATACTCTGATTATTGTGACATTTATCTCTATACACTCTGTTATTATATATGTTGTCTTCTTGGCGCATGTATGAGATGCACCCGGCTTTGTTCTTTAAAACCGGGTGTTACAAGCGTCGTCCCGCCCTTCTCCGCGCGGGCCAACCCTCTGTAAGAGGGCCCTGGTCCTTTTTTTATAGGCGTAAGGAGAGGATCTAGGTGTACAATGGGGGTGTAGCAGAGTGCTACGTGTCTAGCGGAGGAGAGCTAGCGCCCTAAGTACATGCCGTCGTGGCAGCCGGAGAGGTTTTGGCACCCGGTTCGTGTGGTGTCGTGGCCGTCGGAGGAGCGCTGGAGCCTGGCGGAAGGACAGCTGTCGGGGCTGTCGAGTCCTTGCTGACGTCCTCTTGCTTCTGTAAGGGGGCCGAGAGCCGCCGTCGTCACAGAGCGTGCGGGGCGCCATCATTGCCTATCTGGCGGAGTGAGCCAGATGGGACGCCGGTCTTGTTCCCTGTAGCCTGAGTCAGCTCGGGGTAGGGTAATGATGGCGCCTCCTGTCGACGTGGTCGGTCCGCGCCCTAGGTTGGGCGATGTGGAGGCTCCTTCAAGGTCGAGGTTGAGTCTGTCTTCCGTGGCCGTGGTCGAGTCCGAGCCCCTGGGTCGGGCGAGGCGGAGACCGTCGACTGAGGCCAGGGCTGAGTCCGAGCCCTGGGGTCGGGCGAAGTGGAGTCCGTCGTCTCCTGGGGATGAGCCCAAGTCCGAGCCCTGGGGTCGGGCGAGGCGGAGTTCGTCGTCTTCCGGGCTTGAGCCCATGTCCGAGCCCTAGGGTCGGGCGAGGCGGAGTTCGTCGTCTTCCGGGGTTGAGCCCATGTCCGAGCCCTGGGTCGGGCGAGGCGGAGTTCGCCGTCTTTTGGGGCTGAGCCCGAGTCCGAGCCCTGGGTCGGGTGGAGCGGAGTTCACCGTCTTCTGGGGCTGAGCCCGAGTCCGAGCCCTAGGTCGGGCGGAGCGGAGTTCGCCGTCTTCCAGGGCTGAGCCCGAGTCCGAGCCCTGGGTCGGGTGGAGCGGAGTTCGCCGTCTTCCGGGGCTGAGCCTGAGTCCGAGCCCTGGGTCGGGCGGAGCGGAGTTCGCCGTCTTCCGAGGCTGAGCCCGAGTCCGAGCCCTGGGTCGGGCGGAGCAGAGTTTCCTATGACGCCCGAGGCCGGCCTTGGCTGCTGTCAGCCTCACTCTGTCGGGTGGCTCAGCAGTCGGAGCGGCGCAGGCGGCGCTGTCCTCTTGTCAGACCGGTCAGTAGAGCGGCGAAGTGACCGCGGTCACTTCGGCTCTGTCGACTAGTGGGCGTGCGTCAGGATAAAGGCGTTAGGCCACCTTTGCATTAAATGCCCCTGCGATTTGGTCGGTCGGCGTGGTGATGTGGCCAAGGTTGCTTCTCGGTGAAGACTGGGCCTTGGGCGAGCCGATAGTGTGCCCGTTGCTGGAGGGGGGTCCTCTGGCGAGACGTAGGTTCTCCGGGGTCGGCTTCCCTTGCCCGAGGCTAGGCTCGGGCGAGGCACGATCGTGTCCCTTGAATGGACCGATCCTTGACTTAATCGCACCCATCAGGCCTTTGCAGCTTTGTGCTTATGGGGGTTACCACCTGAGATTTAGGGGTCTTGAGGGTACCCCTAATTATGGTCCCCGACAGTAGCCCCCGAGCCTCCAAGGGAGTACTAATACTCGCTTGGAGGCTTTTGCCGCACTTTTTTGCAAGGGGACCAGCCTTTTTCGGTTGCATTCTGTTCCGGTGGGTGCGCGCGAGCGCACCCGCCGGGTGTAGCCCCCGAGGCCTCAGAGGAGTAGTTTTACTCCTTCGAGGTCTTAGTGCGTTTCGCAACACTTCGGCTGGTCTAGTTGTTCCCTCATGCGAGCTGGCCGTAGCCCTAGTGCATGGTCGGGTCCCAAGTTCTTAGGCTGGTATGTTGACGCTGTCAACGGTTTGGCCGGAGCCGGGTTTGCGAGAGCAGCCCCCGAGCCTCTGCACAGGGCGAGAGGACGATCAAGGACAAACTCATCTTTTTTACATACGCCCCTGCATCGCCTTTTCGCAAGGAGGAGGGGGGGGGGGGAAAGCGCCATGTTGCCCTCGGTGGGCGCCGAACATGGTGTCTCCGGTGAGCTGCTGGCGGGTAATCCGAGCGGACGTCCGTGCCCCATTTGTTAGGGGTCGGCTAGAGGCCCAGAGGCACGCCCAAAAGTACCTGCGGGTGATCTGCCGGACCCGGTCCCCTGTCGATGGGGTCCGAGGGCTCGATGCCTCCCTCTGATGGGATTCCATTACAAGATTGTTCCTGCTGGTCTCGGAAATGTCCTAGGGTACCTCGGGAGCGTAGCCCGAGCCTTGGTTATGTATCGAACCTACCCATGGTCATCCCTCGCTCAGTGTCTGAGGCGGCTGTGAACCCTTCGAGGGCCAGCCTACGAACCCCTGATCAGTAGTGGGCGCGGAGCCCGAGTGGCCTGAGGCAGCCGTTGAACCCTTCTGAGGGGCCAGCCTTCGAACCTCTGACCAGTAGTGGGTGTGGAGCCCACGTGCTCTGAGGCGGCTGTTGAACCCCTCCGAGGGGCCAGCCTTCGAACCTCTGATCAGTAGGGAGGCTTGGAGCCTGTTTCCTTCACGGAGAAGGGTCCTTTTTGGGGTATCCCCCTTTCCCGGTCCCTGTTGTAAGAGAGAGAAAGAGGAAAAGGAAAAGGACGTGAAGTCGAATGACGTGGCGTACCTTTTTCGACGCGGTCATTATGGCGAAGGCGAAGCGTCGCTTGCTTCTCCCGCCTGAGGCGCCGCCTGTCCAGCCGTAGAGTTAATGCGACGGGGCGAGCGGTTCGCGAGGCGGTCGTTGCGCGTGTGCGAGCCGTTCGAGAAACGGATCACGGGCGCGCCGTCTTCACGCTGCGAGAGAGGGCTCCCTCGCTGCCCCTGGATGGGATGTGAGCTTGGCTGACGACGTGACCGCTGCTTCTGCTCGCCTGTCACCGCCATTACTGCCGGCCCAATTTTGACCGCATTTGATCGTCGTGCTTGGCTGGCACTGCAGGGTTGCCTCGAGTCATGGTATTGACTCCGTAGTGGCGTGAGTGGCGGTGCAGTTGCTCACACGTAGCAACCGGCGCGCCGGTTGCATGACGCGTGGGCCTAGACCTCCATGCTGGGCTCGTTGGAGTCGAAGGGGCGTGCCCACTTGGCACGGTTGCATGCCGCCTGCATGGCTGTCCGCCCTTTCACCCGCTGGTCTGGGCGAAAGTGGAGGAGTGCTTGTAACCGCCGGGTGGTTGCATGCACCGCGCGCGCGTGGCGGTTTGGCTTCTTCTCCCCTGGACCGGCTTGCATGACGTGTGGGACCCAGCCCCCGCGCCGTGGGGGGAGAATCTTGGAGCGTGTTGGAGAAGTCTCAACCCGCAACAGTTGAGGGCGCAAGTGGGGAGAGTCGCCTTTAAAAGGGGGGCGACCCCCTTGGAGGGCAACCGTGTCTTCGCGCTCCCCTCATGCATCGTGCCTTTCCACCTTCCGAGCCCCCGGATGGGGGACGCCCGCAATCCCTTCGCCTTGTCGTTGGAGGAATGCAACTTCGTGGAAGTTGGTACCTTTCGGCCATCGTTCGGCTTCAAGGATTTTCATCATGCAGCCTGGCTGCACCCCTCCGCCGGCGGTCACCCAAGACGGTGACCTCCAGTTCGATGGCGGGGGAAAGCAAGCTGGTCTGCGGCCTCTGCCCTCCCTTAGCCACATGGATTTTCATCACTAGTGCTGGGGAGGGGAGTGTGCCGAGTTGGGGTCGGCCCCTGCGTGGGCGGTGGCCCGCTCCTCCCCTCAGTGATCGGGGGGAAGGGCGTTCGCCGTCCGTGGCGCTGGCAGCTGCTGCGTGTCCGGCTCTCGGACGCGAGTGGCTTCGGAGCCACTCCCGGCGCCACCTTCCGCCACGGCAGCTGGAAGAGGTTCCTCCGCCGACGAGATAGCCGAGGCTGCCTACGGACCGACCTCCAACTCTACGGCCTTCTGCCCGTCCTTGCCTCACGAGTTTGGGCACGGGCGGGGGCCTCCTGGCAGCAGCATCCGCCCTGAGGTCATCGCTGCTGCTGTTTGGCCCCCCGGAGCAGAAGTCGTCGTCGTCGCCGCTGCTGGGGCGGGTGACGGCGTGCCGTTCGTCGGTCTTCTGTTGCTCCGCAGCCCCCCCCCAGCGAGTGGGGTTGTTCGTACCTGCGGAGGTGGAACCGGAGTTCCGTTTGTAATGGCACCTTGAGTGCCAGTGTTTTTGTTCATTGTGGCTGTCGAGGCCTGAACATGTATATATTTTTGGCACGGAGCCGTGTTTTTTCTTCATTTCGAGCGCTGAGACTCGCCTTGTCCATTATCTGAACCGCTTCACCGAGCGTGAGTTGCCTCGTGCAAAGGTGACGAGTGAGGTATCCGTATCCCGGAGGAGTAGGAGTCCCTCGGCTCGATCGGCCTTGTTGTCCAAGGCCCCTCTTGCTTAGTTAAAGGAACCCCTCGGCCGCCCTTCGATGAGCCGAAGCCAGAGGTAGCGGTGTCAGCACGGACGGAGGCACAGTTGGCTTCGAAAAGGAGGTGTAGTCGGCTAGAGCCTGGCCGGGTCGTCCACTGGCGGAACCGACGCCGGAGTTGAGCTGCCGAGGCCTCAAGCCGAGCTGATGTCTTTGGGGGTCAGCTGGCCGAGGCCTCGGGGTGGCCGGCCGAGCCGCCTGCTCGGGCCGGATTCTCGAAGAAGACCCTGGCGGCGATGGCCTGGGTGTGGTGCTGATGTCGTCCTTCAGAGTGGGGGCCTTCCGACCGCGTCGCCATCCGAGGCTAGGTCAGACCCCGCCGAAGGTGTAGTTGACGCCGAGGGTGCTGCTGCCCCCTTCGGCTGTCGACGTCCGAGCCTGCAGGATCAGGTTGTCTTGTAGTGTGTGTATGTTTTCTGCGGCCGTCGAGGCCTAAACACACCGTCGTCGTGTTGTAAAGCTGTGTTTCTTTTCCTCTTGTTTCGAGTATCCGGACTCATATGTCGGTAACAGAATTGTTTGTGCGGGCGAGAGTTGCTTTTCACGGAAGGCGATGAGTGAGGTATCCGTATCCCGGAGGCGTAGGAATCCCTCAGCTCGGTCGGCCTTGCCGCTTACGCGCGCTCTTACTCATCCATAGGGTTCTGTTACCGACGCAGTCGAGAAGGTCCAAAAAATCATTTCGGCAGAGGAGCTCTCGAGCATGAAGACTTGTTCGGTCCGCGGAGTCACTTATCCGAGCGCGAGTTACTTATCGCAGAAGGTGATGAGTGAGGTATCCGTATCCCGGAGGCGTAGGAGTCCCTCGGCTCGGTTAGCCTTGGCCGCTTACGTGTACTCCGTCGTTTTCAGGATCCACTTTTGAAGTAGTCGAAGAGCACGAAAGGCATTCTGGCAGAAAAGATTTTTTTTCTTTTTTCGAGGAAAATTTTGACGCAGAGGGGGTTGCCCCCTTCTAGCCCCCGAGGGAGGGTCGGGCTTTGCCGAGGCAAGGCTGACCCTTCCTTGACGACCAGACTTGGTGTGTGAACGAGGTATACGAGCAACTTGAAAGCATCTTAAGGGTAGAAGCGACGTAGCTGTTGGATGTTCCAAGCGTTGCTGTAGACCTCGCCTTGGCTGTTGGCCAGCTTGTACGTTCCGGGCTTCAGGACCTTGACGATGACGAACGGCCCTTCCCAGGGAGGCGTGAGTTTGTGCCGCCCTCGAGCGTCTTGTCGCAACCGAAGCACCAGGTCGCCCACCTGGAGGTCTCGGGACCTAACCCCTCGGGCGTGGTAGTGTCGCAGGGACTGCTGGTACCGCGTCGAGTGTAGTAAGGCCACGTCCCGAGCCTCCTCCAGCTGGTCCAGTGAGTCTTCTCGGTTGGCTCGGTTGCTTTGGTCAGTGTAGGCCCTCGCCCTCGTGGAACCGTATTCCAAGTCTGTGGGCAAGATGGCCTCGGCCCCATAGACTAGAAAGAAACGGTGTGAAGCCCGTGGCTCGGCTCGGCGTTGTTCTCAGACTCCAGACCACCGAGGGGGGTTCCTTCATCCACCGCTTGCCGAACTTGTTGAGGTCGTTGTAGATCCGAGGCTTGAGTCCTTGCAGGATCATACCGTTAGCCCGCTCCACTTGCCCATTCGTCATGGGGTGAGCCACGGCAGCCCAGTCCACCCAGATGTGGTGATCCTAGCAGAAGTCCAGGAACTTTCTGCCGGTGAACTGGGTGCCGTTGTCGGTGATGATGGAGTTCAGGACCCCAAAGCGATGGATGATGTTGGTGAAGAACGCCACCGCCTGTTCGGACCTGATGCTGTTTAGGGGTCGGACCTCGATCCACTTGGAGAATTTGTCGATGGCGACCAACAGGTGCGTGTAGCCCCCGGGTGCCTTCTGCAAGGGGCCAACGAGGTCCAGACCCCACACAGCAAACGACCAGGTGATGGGTATGGTCTGCAGATCCTGAGCGGGCAGGTGGGTCTGCCTTGCGTAGAACTGACACCCTTCGCAGGTGCGGACAATTCTAGTAGCATCGGCCACCGCCGTCGGCCAGTAGAATCCTTGTCGGAAGGCGTTTCCAACGAGGGTTCGAGGTGCTGCGTGATGGCCGCAAGCCCCCGAGTGTATCTCTTGCAAGAGCTCCTGGCCTTCGGCGATGGAAATGCATCGCTGGAGGATGCCTGAGGGGCTGCGGTGATAGAGCTCCTTCCCATCTCCCAGCAAGACGAAAGACTTGGCGCGCCACGCCAACCGCTGAGCTTCGGCTTGGTCGAGGGGTAGCTCTCCTCGGTGGAGATATTGCAGGTACGGGGTCCGCCAGCTTTGATTAGGCGTGACCTCGCTCTGTTCCCCCTTGACGCGCAGTGCCTCACCCTCAGGGGCCAAGGGTACCTCGGGCTGAGCCGAGGGTACCTTGGACCGTGCTGAGGGTACCTTGGACTGGGCCGAGGGTATCTCGGACTGAGCCTTGGATACCTCGGACTCAGCCGAAGGTGCCTCGGGCAGAGCCGAAGGTGCCTCGGGCTCGGGCGTGTCCTCGGTCTTGACGGAGGGTTGATGCAGGTCTCGAGAGAATACGTCCGGGGGAACTGTTGTTCGTCCCGAGGCTATTTTAGCCAGCTCGTCTGCAGTCTCGTTGTAGTGTCGGGCGATGTGGTTGAGCTCGAGCCCATAGAACTTGTCTTCCAGGCGCCAAACCTCATCGCAGTAGGCTTCCATCTTCGGGTCGCGGCAGTGGGAGTTCTTCATGACTTGGTCGATGACGAGCTGCTAGTCACCGCGAGCGTCGAGGCATCGGACCCCTAGCTCGATGGCGATTCGCAACCCGTTTACCAAAGCTTCATACTCTGCCACATTGTTGGACGCCGGGAAGTGGAGGCGTAGCACGTAGCGTAGGTGCTTTCCGAGGGGCGAGACGAAGAGGAGGCCTGCGTCGGCCCCCGTCTTCATCAGCGACCCATCAAAAAACATGGTCTAGAGCTCCGGTTGGATCGGAGCCGTCGGGAGCTGGGTGTCGGCCCATTCAGCCACGAAGTCTGCCAAGACCTAGGACTTGATGGCCTTCCGAGGGGCGAACGAGATCGTCTCGCCCATGATCTCCACCGCCCACTTCGCAATTCTACCCGAGGCCTCTCGGGACTGGATGATCTCTCCCAGGGGGAAGGATGACACCACAGTCACCGGCTGAGACTCGAAGTAGTGTCGCAACTTCCGCCGTGTCAGGATCACCGCGTACAGTAGCTTCTGAATTTGCGGGTAGCGGATCTTGGTCTCGAACAGTACCTCACTGATGAAGTAGACTGGCCTCTGGACGGGCAATGCATGCCCTTCTTCTCGTCTCTCAACCACGATCACGGCGCTAACCACCTGGGTGGTTGCAGCGACGTAGATCAAGAGGGATTCTCCGGCAGCGGGGGGCACCAAGATGGGCGCATTCGTGAGGAGCGCCTTCAGGTTCCCGAGGGCTTCCTCGGCCTCGGGAGTCCAAGCGAAGCACTCGGCCTTCCTTAAGAGGCGGTACAGAGGCAGACCTCTTTCGTCGAGGCGCGAGATGAAGCGGCTCAGAGCCGCGAGACATCCCATGACCCTCTGTACGCCTTTCAGGTCCTTGATTGGCCCCATGCTGGTGATGGCTGCAATCTTCTCCGGGTTGGCTTCGATGCCCCGCTCGGAGACGATGAACCCCAAGAGCATGTCTTGGGGGACCCCCAAGACACACTTTTCGAGATTAAGCTTCACGCCTTTCGCCTTGAGACATCGGAATGTCGCTTCAAGGTCGAAAAGGAGGTTGGAGGCCTTTCTCATCTTGACTACGATGTCATCGACGTAGGCCTTGACCGTTCAGCCGATGTGTTCGCCAAACACATGGTTCATGCATCACTGGTACGTTGCCCCCGCATTCCTCAAACCAAACGGCATTGTAACATAGCAGTACATGCCGAAGGGTGTGATGAATGAAGTCGCGAGCTGGTCGGACTCTTTCATCCTGATCTGGTGATACCCTGAGTAGGCATCGAGGAAAGACAGGGTTTCACACCCAGCAGTGGAATCCATGATCTGATCGATGCGAGGCAGAGGGTAGGGAACCTTCGTACATGCTTTGTTTAGACCAGTGTAGTCTACACACATCCGCCATTTCCCCCCTTTCTTTCTCACAAGCACAGGGTTGGCAAGCCATTCAGGATGGAATACCTCTTTGATGAACCCTGCCGCCAGTAGCTTGTGGATCTCCTCGCCTATGGCCCTGCGCTTTTCTTCGTCGAATCGGCGTAGAGGTTGCTTCACGGGTCGGGCCCCAGCTCGGATATCCAGAGAGTGCTCGGTGACTTCCCTCGGTATGCCAGGCATGTCCGAGGGACTCCACGCGAAAACGTCGGCATTTGCGTGAAGAAAGTCGACGAGCACTGCTTCCTATTTGGGGTCGAGCTCGGAACCGATTCGGATCTGCTTGGAGGCGTCGTTGCAGGGGTCGAGAGGGACGGACTTGACCGTCTCCGCTGGTTCGAAGTTGCCGACGTGGCGCTTCACGTCGGGCGCCTCCCTAGAGAGGCTCTCCAGGTCAGCGATGAGGGCCTCGGATTCGGCGAGGGCCTCGGCGTACTCTACGCACTCCACATCGCATTCGTATGCGTGTCGGTACGTGGGCCCGACGGTGATGACCCCGTTGGGGCCCGGCATCTTGAGCTTGAGGTAGGTGTAGTTGGGGACGACCATGAATTTGGCGTAGCATGGCCTCCCCAGCACTGCGTGGTAGGTTCCTCGAAACCCGACCACTTCGAACGTGAGGGTCTCCTTTCGAAAGTTGGAGGGCGTCCCGAAGCAGACGGGTAGATCGAGTTGTCTGAGGGGTTGAACGCGCTTCCCGGGGACGATCCCGTGGAAAGGCGCAGCGCCCGTCCGGACCGAGGACAGATCGATCCGCTGGAGCCCGAGGGTCTCGGCGTAGATGATGTTGAGGCTGCTGCCTCCATCCATGAGGACCTTAGTGAGCCTGACGTTGCCGATGATGCGGTCAACAACGAGTGGGTATCTCCCCGGGCTCGGCACGTAGTCTGGATGGTCGGCATGGTCGAAGGTGATGGGCTTGTCGGACCAGTCTAGGTAGACTAGCGCCGCCACCTTTACCGAGCAGACCTCTCGACGCTCTTGCTTGCGGTACCGAGCCGAGGCGTTCACCACTTGCCCGCCGTAGATCATGAAGCAGTCGCGGACCTCGGGGAACCCTCCTGCCTTGTGATCTTCCTCCTTTGCGTCGTCGAGGGCCTTGCCACCCTCCGCGGGTGGCCCGGCCTTGTGGAAGTGTCGTCGAAGCATGGCACACTCCTCAAGGGTGTGCTTGACGGGCCCCTGATGACAGGGGCACGACTCCTTGAGCATCTTGTCGAAGAGGTTGGCACCTCCGGGAGGCTTCCGAGGGTTCTTGTACTCGGCGGCGGCGACAAGGTCCGCGTCGGCGGTGTCGCGTTTCGCTTGCGACTTCTTCTTGCCCTTCTTCTTGGCGCCGCGCTGAGTTGACGCCTCGGGAGCATCTTCCAGTGGGCGGCCCTGGGGCTGCTTGTCCTTCCGGAAAATGGCCTCAACCGCCTCCTGGCCAGAGGCGAACTTGGTGGCGATGTCCATCAGCTCGCTCGCCCTGGTGGGGGTCTTGCGACCCAGCTTGCTCACCAGGTCGCAGCAGGTGGTGCCGGCGAGGAACGCGCCGATGACATCTGAATCGGTGACGTTGGGCAGCTCTGTGCGCTGCTTCGAGAATCGCCGGATGTAGTCCCGGAGAGACTCTCTCGGCTGCTGGCGGCAGCTTCGGAGATCCCAGGAGTTCCCAGGGCGCACGTACGTGCCCTAGAAATTGTCGGCGAAGGCTTGGACCAGGTCGTCCCAATTGGAGATCTGCCCCGGGGGCAGGTGCTCCAGCCAGGCTCGAGCGGTGTCGGAGAGGAACAGGGGGAGGTTGCGGATGATGAGGTTGTCATCGTCCGTTCCACCCAGTTGGCAGGCCAGCCGATAGTCCGCGAGCCACAGTTCCGGTCTCGTCTCCCCCGAGTACTTTGTGATAGTAGTCGGGGTTCGGAACCGGGTCGGGAACGGTGCCCGTCGTATGGCGCGGCTGAAAGCCTGCGGACCGGGTGGTTCGGGCGAAGGACTCCGATCCTCCCCGCTGTCGTAGCGTCCCCCACGCCTGGGGTGGTAGCCTCGGCACGCCCTGTCGTCGAGGTGGGCCCAACGGCTGTGATGATGGCGCTCGTTGCCGAGGCGACCCGGGGCCGCAGGCGCTGTGTTGCGCGTGCGCCCGGAGTGGACCGAGGCTTCCCGCATGAATCGGGGAGTCGCGGCGCGATGTTCCGAGGGGAACCCCTGCCTTCGGGAGGCAGAGCTTTCGGCCCGTCGGACCGCGGTGTCCTCCAGGAGATTCTTGAGCTCTCCCTGGATACGTCGCCCCTCGGTGGTTTATGGCTCCGGCATCGCGCGAAGGAGTAATGCCGCTGCAGCCAGGTTCTGGCCGACTCCACTGGAATCCGGCGGCGGCCTCATCCTGACGTCGTCGGCGATGCGGTGCTGGATGTCCTGGGGGAGATGACGCGCTTCTCCGGCCGGGGGTTGGATCGCCCATTCCTGCCCGATGTCCCGGCGGATCGGCACAAGCGTTCCTGCTCCCTCGTCGAGCCTGGCCTACCTCTCGCGGATTTGCTCGAGCTGTGGGTCAGGACCCCCCGCTGGGACGGGGACCACAGCTAGCTCCCGAAGGATGTCAACGCGAGGCACGGGCCTAGGGGATCACCGTTTTCCGGCATACCAAGATGGTTGCCTTCGCCGGGACCCCCTAGATCGACGTGGAAACATTCACGACTTGGGCCGCGGTCCTCATTGTCGAGGCCGCGGCTGCCGTCGGAACAGTCGGAAAGGCAGTAGTCACATGCGGTCATGAAGTCCCGCACGGCACTGGGGTTACCAAGTCCGGAGAAATCCCAACAGAGGTCGGGCTTGCCATCTTCCTCGGACCCCGAGGGCTCACAGGTCGAGTCGACCGTCAGTCGGTCCCAGGGTGACCGCACACGATACCCCAGAGGGTTTGGACTCGCCTCTAAGAGAGTGCTCACCGAAGCGGAGTCGCTTGGTGGGTCGAGGCCGAATCCAAAAGACACGAGATGGGAATCGGTCGGTACCTTTCGGTCGACGGTCGGTGTCGAGGTCGTGTCTGGGGCTGACTGCACCGTTGTCTCAGGTACGAGGGTGACGTCCAGCAAGTCCCTCGCGAGCGTGCTGGCGTCGTGCGTTTGCTTGAGATTGGCGTGTTGTGGGGAGGCGGCGCTCGTCTTCGTCTCAGACGCAAGGTCGATGCCCGGCGCGCCCTTCGTTGGGGCGCCGGCGCCGCCGACTCACTCGACAGCCAACGAGGTGCCGCTTCCCGCTTGGCCTTGGTTGCCCCGCCTCCTCCTCCGTCGGCGGGGGAGGGGACGGGACAAGCCCGAATGTCGTCCTTCCACCACATGGGGAAGGCGTCGTCGATTTCCCCGCCGGCGAGCGAGTTGTCGACCGCCATTGTCGCTGTCGCGCGGCGGGGGAAGGAGTATCATGTCGTAGCTGCCGTCGAGGGACATGAACTCAAGATTCCCGAAACGGAGCACCGTCCCGGGTTGGAAAGGTTGCTAGAGACTGCCCATCTGGAGCTTGACGGGAAGCTGTTCGTCAACACGCAGCAGGCCCCTACCTGGCGCGCCAACTGTCGGTGTTTCGAAACCCAGGGGGTCCCTGGACCGATGAGTGAATCGTCGTCGCGTGCCCCAGCCCAGATGGGTCGACGCGAGGCGGAACACGAAGGGGGGAAAGGAGGCAGCCGGAGGGAGGCAGGCGTAAGAGAGTGGATCCCGCGGCCTTCGTGTTAGCCCCGCGCCTAGGTCGGGTGCGCTTGCAATAGGGGGATACAAGCGTCCACGCGGGAGTGGGAGCGAGCGGCCTTGCACGAGCGCCGTCCCGTCCTTCTCCACGTGGTCCAACCCTCTGTAAGAGGGCCCTGGTCCTTCCTTTTATAGGCGTAAGGAGAGGATCCAGGTGTACAATGGGGGGTGTAGCAGAGTGCTACGTGTCTAGCGGAGGAGAGCTAGCGCCCTAAGTACATGCCGTCGTGGCAGCCGGAGAGGTTTTGGCACCCGGTTCGTGTGGTGTCGTGGCCGTCGGAGGAGCGCTGGAGCCTGGCGGAAGGACAGCTGTCGGGGAGCTGTCGAGTCCTTGCTGACGTCCTCTTGTTTCCGTAAGGGGGCCGAGAGCCGCCGTCGTCACAGAGCGTGCGGGGCGCCATCATTGCCTATCTGGCGGAGCGAGCCAGATGGGACGCCGGTCTTGTTCCCCGTAGCCTGAGTCAGCTCGGGGTAGGGTAATGATGGCGCCTCCTGTCGACGTGGTCGGTCCGCGCCCTAGGTTGGGCGATGTGGAGGCTCCTCTGAGGTCGAGGTTGAGTCTGTCTTCCGTGGCCGTGGTCGAGTCCGAGCCCCTGGGTCGGGCGAGGCGGAGACCGTCGGCTGAGGCCAGGGCTAAGTCCGAGCCCTGGGGTCGGGCGAAGCGGAGTCCGTCGTCTCCTGGGCTGAGCCCAAGTCCGAGCCCTGGGGTCGGCCGAGGCGGAGTTCGTCGTCTTCCGGGGTTGAGCCCATGTTTGAGCCCTGGGGTCGGGCGAGGCGGAGTTCGTCGTCTTTCGGGGTTGAGCCCATGTCTGAGCCCTGGGTCGGTCGAGGCGGAGTTCGCCGTCTTCCGGGGCTGAGCCCGAGTCCGAGCCCTGGGTCGGGCGGAGCGGAGTTCGCCGTCTTCCGGGGCCGAGCCCGAGTCCGAGCCCTGGGTCGGGCGGAGCGGAGTTCGCCATCTTCCGGGGCTGAGCCCGAGTCCGAGCCCTAGGTCGGGCGGAGCGGAGTTCGCCGTCTTCTGGGGCTGAGCCCGAGTCCGAGCCCTAGGTCGGGCGGAGCGGAGTTCGCCGTCTTCTGGGGCTGAGCCCGAGTCCGAGCCCTGGGTTGGGCGGAGCGGAGTTCGCCGTCTTCCGGGGCTGAGCCCGAGTCCGAGCCCTAGGTCGGGCGGAGCGGAGTTTCGTATGACGCCCGAGGCCGGCCTTGGCTGCTGTCAGCCTCACTCTGTCGGGTGGCTCAGCAGTCGGAGCAGCACAGGCGGCGCTGTCCTCTTGTCAGACCGGTCAGTAGAGCGGCGAAGTGACCGCGGTCACTTCGGCTCTGTCGACTGGTGGGCGTGCGTCAGGATAAAGGCGTCAGGCCACCTTTGCATTAAATGCCCCTGCGATTTGGTCGGTCGGCGTGGCGATGTGGCCAAGGTTGCTTCTTGGTGAAGACTGGGCCTCGGGCGAGCCGATAGTGTGCCCGTTGCTGGAGGGGGGGTCCTCGGGCGAGACGTAGGTTCTCCGAGGTCGGCTTCCCTTGCCCGAGGCTAGGCTCGAGCGAGGCACGATCGTGTCCCTTGAATGGACCGATCCTTGACTTAATCGCACCCATCAGGCCTTTGCAGCTTTGTGCTGATGGGGGTTACCAGCTGAGATTTAGGGGTCTTGAGGGTACCCCTAATTATGGTCCCCAACATATTTTGATAAGGCCAAAATCCGTGTCAACAAACACGTATTTATATAGGCAGGGGGTGGACAGTTACATGGTAGATCTAATCCGGTACTTATCCATTAGAATTCTATCTTATCTGTTTGGAACTTTAACTTGTCTCTTTTATTGCAATAATATTGTTGTTAATTTGTACTAATCATATTGGACCTCCAATTTAAATAAATTTTAGAATATATTTTTTATTTAAATTATAAATTATATTTTTGGATGTTACACGTGAGTTGAAAGAAGTATTATCTTAAATATCTTGTTGCGATATCCTAATTTGTCTCGACTTTACCTAAAGAGGTCACGTACAAACAAATAAGACAAACCAACAAAACATACATCGATACAGAGCCATCCATTCTTGCTTCTAGGTGATAGTGCCTATATAAAGATAAAGACTTGTAATCCTAGGAGTCAGAAAGTTATCCTTTGGATAGGTCACAACTTGTGCACTAAGTAGATATGAATTTTACAACATAGTCAAGACACTTATAACAAGAACACCTTTATGATATGCAAGGGGCTTCTATACTTTTTGCTTTTTATTTTAAATTTAAAATTCCATTCTAATGTAGAGCTAAGTTAAATTTTTATTTCAAGTATAAATTGCAACAAACAAAAACTCGACATGAATGCAAAACATTTTTTATTAATTAATCTATCCATTTAAGCAAATGAAACTCAGTAGAAATAATTCATGTTAGATGTTTTGCCATAATAATTATTAAAGAAAATAATTTAAACACATTGTCGCATTTTTTAAGTACAATAAAATAAATCTACAATCTTTATATATTTATTTAAAAGAATAAAATTTCTTATGTAAAATCTAGATTAAGAGATAGTTTAACTTAATTATTTTTTAGAGAATAGATCTTTAACACAAATGATAGTTCGCATAAGAATCTTTTAGTTAATCTATATTTAAAAATACATTTATTTACATCATGAAATGAGTTTTTCTAATTTACCCAGAATAAGATTTTAGAGTGTTACAGCGATATATGAGAAACTGTCACAAGTACAAAGAAGGTGCAAATGAGAGCATATATTTATAGTTGGACATGCCCTACTGATCGTGAGAGGGAAATGGGATCAACGACCGCTTCTTTCTCTAGGATAACGACGAATGAGAGGACGAATTCCTATGCATGCACTTGTGGTAATTAGTTATTACCGTTTCGTTTATCCCAGCGAAGCACCAAAAAATCCACTCACGCTATGGTTAGCCACATGCATGCATAGTATCTTCTGTCTTTCACCAGATGCATGAAACCAGTCAAAACATGTAGCATATTTTTGCTCTCCCTGTATGCATGCTTTGACTGAGTACTTCGCATTTAGTTTGTTCTATTTCTACTAGCCCAACTTTATTTCAGTGTAATATTATCTGTTGTTCTGCACAATCATCAATTGGACTTCAATTTAAAATGCTGCAGTGTTGTTCAGTTGGCTTAAATTTTCAACGACTGCATTATATTGTCATTCATTGGCATATTTTCACCTCTTCCTTCCTCTCTCCTAGAGTGACCTGAGCTACAATGAATAAAGAGCCATTGATATATTTTGGACTAAAATGCTACAATGTAGTTCGTTTTTCACCACTTTCCTCTATTAGAGTGACCTGGGCTAGGGTTGAAAACGGACGGGTAAAATCCGGTCCCGATCTTGTCACACTCGGTTTTAGAGGCAAAATCGAATGCATAAAATATGTGTGCAGGATTTATTTTCCACATAAATGTTGACATAACAAATGTAATATATCGAAAGACAATGTTTGAAATGTAAACAAGAGTAAAGGGCTTTATTACAACTCGTGGAACTTGATGAGTAGTTGTTGGTTGTAGTTAATGAAGCTGATTTAGGTCTATAGTTCACTTGGGAGATTGAGTTGATGACATTATTCTTAGAGATTTATTTACGTTGCTGACAGTGCATATGGGTTGCAAGAAGCCAAGCATCCAAGCAATTAGTTACTGCTGTGTAGATGAATTGTAGGCTAGTCCATGATCGAATTTCAAAATTAAGTTCTGATATGGAATTCAGATAATACTTGTCATTATATTGAGCACTTACTGATATGGATGCACATCTAGAAAGTGAGAAATGTAATGATTTGACTATGTCATTATTAATGCTTTGGTCGAAGGCGTTGTATGTATTGTTTGTTTCGGCTTTTTGTAACTTTTTGTTTGCTTTGTGAATCATCAATCAGCTTTTTGTATATAGTAAGGCCCTGTTTAGGAGGAAGAGGATTGGGGGGACTGAGGATGCTAAAATCCTTTACTATTTAATGTAAGAGATTTTAGTTCCCTCAATCCTTTCCAATCT
The DNA here is from genome assembly GCA_029449295.1 of Zea luxurians. NCBI lineage: Eukaryota > Viridiplantae > Streptophyta > Magnoliopsida > Poales > Poaceae > Zea > Zea luxurians. The sequence continues at coordinate 22,321,920 of JAOPSE010000004.1, forward strand.
CCTTGCTCTCGAACAAACGTTAATTACTGCGATGTACCATGCGCAGATTATTCTACCTGCATCTATAAATTGGTTGTAGTATTTCTGCGATGTACATTTCCTACTCCAGTTTCTTGTTCTTGCATTTTTGTTGCCCAACAATCTAAAATGCACATGTCACATGAAACAATTGAGGATATAATAATAATATCTGTCGACGAGCAAAGAAACTAATCTCTGATAGATGGACATTGATATAATTGTTCAACTAACAATAAAATATCTGAAAACAATAGCAGACGCTAACAATGCCTAGATACCAACAACAAACAACTCGATCTAGCCTAGTCTGCCTAGAGACTTAACTAGCATTATTACACTAAGTTATTGACAAAGGCAAGACAAGCAAAGACATGGCGATCCTTCTCCTTTGCAAAATTAAATGCAGAATTCGCAGTAACACCAGCCCTTGATCCCACCTCTCATGCACTTCTGTTGCGTGACCTTGCCTCCAGTTAACTTGGCCTCTGTCCAACACTCCGCCTTGCACATCCACTCTTTGCAGAATGGCATTATAGGAGTTGTATAGCCACACTCTGGAAAAAAGAAACAGGAGAAAATGAGTACATATGCATAGAAGAGTTTTCCCTTCCTTAAATGAGAAGTCTAAAGACTGAAGAAAAAATCGATAAAGAAACAAAAAAACTAGGAAACAAAAAAGAAAATTAAGGTAGATTCAAAGGAGGACGAACTGGCTAGAGCGTGATCTGCATGCAGAACGAGCACGAAAAGAAGGCAGCAAAGAACAACATTCTTCTTGGTATTCATTGTCTGTGATGTATGAGAAACTATCACACGTATAGAGGAGGTGCAAATGAGAGCACATATTTATAGCTGGACATGCCCTGCTGATCGTGAGAGGGAAATGAGATCAGCGACCGCTTCTTTCTCTAGGATAACGAGGAGTGAGAGGATGAATTCCTATGCATGTACTGGCAGTTATTAGTTAGTACCGTTTCGTTTATCTCAATGAAACAGCAAAAATCCAGTCACGCTATGGCTAGCCACATGCATGCGTAGTATCTCCTCACTTAAATCCAATGGCTTTGACCAAATGCATGCAAACAGTCAAAACATGCAACATGTTTTGCTCTCCCTATATGCATGCTTTGACTAAGTACTTCGCATTTAGCCTCTTCTAGTTCTGCTAGCCCAGATTTATTTCAGTGTAATATAATATAACCTGTTATTCTGCAGAATCATCAACTGAAATTCAATTTAAACTGCTACAGTGTTGTTTAGTTGGCTTAATTTTTTACGAAACTACATTGAATTGCTAGTCATTGACATATTTTCACCTCTTCCTTCCTCTCTCCCGAAGTGACCTGGACTACAATGAATAAAGAATAATTGATATATTTTGGACTAAAAAACTACAATGTAGTTCGTTTTCACCTCTTTCCTCTCGTAGAATGACCTGGGCCAAGGTTGAAAACGGACGAGTAAAATCTCGTCCCGACCTTGTCACACCCGGTTTAGGGGCAAAACCGAATGCATAGCTTTTGTTTGCGATGATCTGTTTTCCACACATAAGTTGACGTTACAAGTGTAATATATCGAAAGACAATGTTCGAAACGTAAATAAGAGTAGAGTACTTTATTACAATTTGATGACATAAGTGTCTTAAATATTATTCTATCACGGCACAGCTGTTCTCATGGTCAATCTCCCACAAGAAGATGATAGGCGCATTGCTAGATCTAGAACTCGTCGATATCACCGACAAGGTATTCTTCTTCAAAGCCTTCTAATCAAAATTAAGCAAGGATAAGTACACTTATGGTGGGTACTCAGCAGGTAGGGGAAAGGTGCATAGCTAGCAAGGATAGGCTGAGTGTTTATGCAGTTAGTGTTTTAGTTGATCAAACTTTTATTAGCAACATCTATTTACTAAGTGTAAGTATTTACGAAACCCTTTAATCATTAGCAGTATTCATCACCTCAAAACCACTTAAGCAAAAGAATTAAGTGAACCACTTGAATCCAAAGATCACAATTTAATCTCCATCTTTAAGTTCAATTATCATGTGAGGGTCCACGCTGCTCTTAACCATGAGCATGGCTGATATATAAGTTTGATACTCTATAGAGGTGGTACAACTTTACCCACAAGCTGTGTATCCCTTCTAGCCTAGGTTTGGAAGACTCGTATTAACTATCGAGGTGAATGACTAGGGATCCATTGTAGGGTTTTCACAAAACATACTTAGTACAAAGTCACTTGCTAAGGTTCCCACGTCAGTATTGGTGACCCTCTGGGTGAGGTACCTTATCCAAGAATACCACCCCATGTTAACGTGAGCTACCACCAAACCACTATCGTCCCCTCTTGCCCATATTTTAGGTAGGGTTGCTAAGCACTAAGCGTATTATGTTAATTACCAAAGCCAGAGCCATAATAGCATTTATGGTTGCACTGTTATCCAGGGTGGTCACTCCATGTTCCAACTAACTCATATGATCTTGTTAATTATCAAATTAACAACAGCAGCATAATATAAACTTTGGAACATGAGCATCATTAAAGAGAATGTCATCATTAATCTTAGTTAAAGCAGTAGCATACTATTAATGTAAAGCATAACTCCCAAATTAAACAAGGTATCAGGGTTGGTAAAGACTAGGCATTGCTAATAGGTAATCCCATCAAATTATGCATATCACCAAAAGTAAACTTAGTTATCATAGTGCAATTGGGATCAAATAGAATATGAAGGGGGAGAAAGTCCACTTGCCTTCTTTACAAAAGTCCTAAGGTTCTCCTTCAAGATAATCATGGTTCTCTATCACAGAAGTGGATTTTAATAGCAGGCATACCAAATAAAGAAAACATATTGTAATATCCCAAAAAAAATGTTGACCCAAAAGTTGATCTTCGGTGAGTGGATGTGGGAAAAGGGTTGTGGGCCATTGGATGCTGCATCAGAAGTCATCTGAGGCGTCACTTCTTTTCCCCCACAAAATAAACCCTAGGTGGCCACCCCCTTCCCCTTCTTGGCCGCCACCCCCTCCCCTTTCTTGGCCGCCTCACTTTTCCCCCTTGGCTGGCCGCCCCTCTCCCCCCATTGCAGCAGCCCTCCAATACTTCTTCCTCCCTAGATCTCCCCCCCACACGCAACAAGGATCGAGAAGAGGAGGAACAAGATGGATTGAAGTGGAAGAGAGGATCAAGGAGATGTGCTACCCCCATCTCTTGCAGATTTTTCTTAGGGAAAACCCTAGGTAAGGATGGGATCCTTGTTCCTCCCTATAATTATGTGCTTTTGAGGTTGTGGATCATGTGGATTGAAGGATTAGAGGTTGGATTAGGTGTGGGGTTAGGTTTTGATTTCGAATTTAATTTCTGCAGAATGGCAGATTCGATAGGTTTTGTTCATGCCAGTTTTTCGTGGTCTTAGTGGCCTCAAAAAAATAAAAATTCTATATACGAGTCATAGATAATTTGTAGATCTTTCCGTGGCCGCGAAGAACACCTCAATCGTGCATTAGAACAGAAAGTTATGGCAGTTTGATTATAGAAGTTTTTCAGTCTCATAATTCTGTGCAGAATCTGTTCTCTTAAGAGTTAGGCAATTTTATCAACAGAATTAAACTGTGGGTTGGTAAAATAAGTTGTAGATAATTTTATAAGCTTTCCAGATTGTTAAAGTGTGCATTCATATGATTTGTGAAACTCCAGTTATTTTTGTTTTACTGTGGCTGTTCCTGTTTGCCTGACAAAATTGAGTGGGTATGTTCACTGGTGGGTTTCATCTAGTAAATGGCCGAATTGGCTCTTCAACTACGGAGACTTTTGTAGAGGGATAAAAGTTCTTACTTCCAGCAGAATTTCATAATTTTTGGTTCAGTAGTTTGGGAGATATCGAATTTTAAAGTTAACCATACTGCTGTCTAAAACAGATTCAGTCAGTTATCTTGTCAGATGTTTTAGAAATTGTAGATGGCAGAATTTAATTATCCATTGAATACTGAAGTTGTAGAGTATTTTGTGTAGATACACCTAGAGTATTTGTTTGATATCACCGCTGTTTTAATTTTAAAGATACAAAATTAACAAACAGCGCTGCTGCTGTATGGCATGTGGTTCAGGGTGGGAGTCTTTCCACTGGGTCTTGGTTTCAAGTGTAGGAGTGTTTTGTTGATTGATGGCAAATCTTTGTGAAATATTTGTACTAAGTTTTATGCCCGCTTGCAGGTGGCTACACTCCAGATCATGTCTAGTACATTTCTTCTTCTTCGATGAAGGTAAGTGAATGTACCGGTGGTTGCTTCTGTTCTGACCTGTTATTTCTATTGCCTACACTCTAATATTCAGAAGTATTGGATTCTTTCATAATTGGACTCTATGGTGATGCTTTACTTGCTTGCATTATACTGATGCTCAATCATATATTGATGATGATTATGATTCGAGTATGATTCATGAGATTAATTCAAACCCCTAAAGGTAAATGAAGTATTATTTGAGGTTGGTATTGTATCTGAAGGTAAATAAAGTATTATTTGAGGTTTGTATTGTATCTGAAGGAAGTGAAGTTTATTGATAAATGCAGCATGCCATATACATTGCATGACTCATTTACATCTGAAGTTTTGTTGTGACCTATGGTCCGACCGTACCGGTACAATTTAGCATCGTACGTTGCCCGAGGAGGGGTACAATGCGGCTTCATACCCTTAGAGGTATGAAGGCAGAGGACATATGCATTGCATTCATATGCATTCATTGAAGTGATATTTGCAGATGATGTGGTTTTATACCCTCAGAGGTATGAAGATAGAGTACCTACACATTGCATTCCTATGCATACATTGAAGTGATATTTGCAGGTATTGTTGACGCAGGGAAGTGTTATAGAACCTATTGTGGTTGTTCGAGGAAATGAGATGGTATTGGTTATAGTGGGACTACTGAGTTCTATATCTACAAGTATTTCTGATTTTAATTGTGACTCTTTTAAAATGTTGATGAATTCAATTTGTGGTTTAAATATCTCGTCAAAATAATTCACTTGCTGAGATGTTTCATCTCACTCTTGCATTACTCAATGCAGGTGCTTGTTGCTCATCAAGGGAAGTGGGAAGTAGCAGCACATCCACCTTCACTCTTATAATAACGCTGCTTAGGCGCAGTATGATTTAATTAGAAGCTTCTTGTCAAGGGATGTTTGTTTCTAACTAGTTGTGCGCACTGGTTAATTTAGCTCATGCCGTTATGGTTGTCTTCCCATTGCTAGCAGACTATTAATGTCTATTATGTTTTCTTATCATGATATCTATTTATACTTTGTTGCTTTCCCGTTTGTGCAATTTTCAAAGGAGATGCTGTCGAAATTTTATATACAAATGTTAGATGTGTAGTTTAGTAGCATTCTGGGGTGTTTGTGGATCCCGGGGTGTTACAGTTGGTATCAGAGCATAGGCTTTAGATTCTTGGCAATTTGAAGATAAATTTGACACACTTGCACATATAGGAAGGGTATGGGTACAAATATCTTTGATATATATTAATGTCTTTGAAGTGCAGATGACAATAATTTCACCCCTCGCTATTGCTTTATGGTGATGTGGTAAGTTGTTTATGACCTAATGCCTGATATAATTTATCTCTAAATCTTTACATTGTTTTATTAATGCGTTTGATATCGCTAGTCTTTTGTGAGATTGATGTTGTTATTATGCTTGTGATATACAAGTATGCCTATGTTGTTTTCACCATGTTTTTCATGATTGAGTTTTATTACAATAATATTGTTATATATGCTTGATTGAGGATGTATCTAAGAGGAGTGTGAATTGTGTGTTTTGGGTTACAAGGTAACCATCAATTTGAATTTTAGTTGTGGAGCGGTTGGTGGATAGTTCCAACTATCTTTGCAAAGAATGATTGTTTATGACGAGAAACCGGTTCTGAAAGAAATGAATATTGGTACTTTATATGGATTTTTGGGGGAAGTCTTTTCATAGCCAGATTGGCTTACATGTCTCTCTCCTATTGTGTGTTTTAGTTGCCACAAAGCCTAGATGTGGTTTAAAGTGGTTGCCTGTTAGTCATACTAATTGTAGAATAAATCTTTGATTCTTTTGATCCATTGATTATGTATTGATACATTGAGGATCTGATGGTTCCCTTTCCGATGCATGCTTGTGGAGCCATTTTTAGACCACCTATCTATTGGTTTGAAGGAAGTCATTGCCTAGCCTAGAGTTGGTTGGGTGTGGCTAGTCACCTACTCCTAGATGATGTGGTTTTTACATAAGCTTAATATGTTTGTCACATGTGTGAAGGATTAGGGGTTATTATTGACCTTGTATGTCTGGTACTTTGAGTGCATCGTATGATAGAATGAAATGTAAGTTTCTGAACTACAGTAGATGAAGACTTATGTTATGTGTAGGTTAACTTTACTAGTTTAGATATTTTTTCCCTAGTTGAGTTGTTGGATGGAGTATAGTGACATTGGTTAACCAAGTATTGTGTTGTTGTGCTGTCAGTGCTCTTTGTGGAGCTTTTGGCATTTCTTCGATGAAATGTGCTGCACAGAATGTTATTGGCTTCTTGTTGGCTTTATTGCTCCATTAGTTCTATAGATTTTCTCCCTTTTGTGGGGGTGCAAAGAATGTTAGATTACATGATTATCTTTTCATGATGGCAAGAATAAGGTTTAGGAAGATTAGGAGTTTTGTTTCAATAGAACTACTTGTTTCGTGGTGCTTTGAGGTGAGGGGTTTGATCTTCTTATACATTCGTCGGCTGGGGATGTTTCACCATTTAATTAAAATTAATTGTTGAAGTTGGTAAGGGTTGTGCTTAGTGCATATTACCCCTTCATAAAAGAGTGTTGTATTAAGACATTGATGTTGATGTATAGTTGCATCCAAATTCGATGGTGTGAAATTGTAGTGTTGATTGCATCTATGACTTGCTTTGAGCTTCATTGCATGTTGTTTCATGCTTGATGTCAGGTCTTGTAGTTTCCTTAAACAATTAGTCCAAGGTAGAAGTTCTTGTGTTAATTAAGACCAATAATGGACCCATGTTTTGAATGGTGGTGCTATATGGGGTACCTTGGATGTTTTGGTTGGAGTGGTTGAATTCGAGGACGAATTCTTTTTAGGGGGGGGGGTAGAGTGTAATATCCCAAAAAAATGTTGACCCAAAAGTTGATCTTCGGTGAGTGGATATGGGAAAAAGGGTTGTGGGTCATTGGATGCTGCATCAGAAGTCATCTGAGGCGTCACTTCTTTTCTCCCACAAAATAAACCCTAGGTGGCCACCCCTTCCCCTTCTTGGCCGCCACCCCCTCCCCTTTCTTGGCCGCCTCACTTTTCCCCCTTGGTTGGCCGCCCCCTCTCCCCCATTGCAGCAGCCCTCCAATACTTCTTCCTCCCTAGATCTCCCCCCCACGCAACAAGGATCGAGAAGAGGAGGAACAAGATGGATTGAAGAGGAAGAGAGGATCAAGGAGATGTGCTACCCCCATCTCTTGTAGATTTTTCTTAGGGAAAACCCTAGGTAAGGATGGGATCCTTGTTCCTCCCTATAATTATGTGCTTTTGGAGGTTGTGGATCATGTGGATTGAAGGATTAGAGGTTGGATTAGGTGTGGGGTTAGGTTTTGATTTCGAATTTAATTTCTGCAGAATGGCAGATTCGACAGTTTCTGTTCATGCCAGTTTTCCGTAGTCTTAGTGGCCTAAAAAAAATAAAAAGTCTATATATGAGTCATAGATAATTTGTAGATCTTTCCGTGGCCGCGAAGAACACCTCAATCGGACATCAGAACAGAAGGTTATGGTAGTTTGATTATAGCAGTTTTTCAGTCTCATAATTCTAGGCAGAATCTGTTCTCTTAAGAGTTAGGCAATTTTATCAACAGAATTAAACTGTTGGTTGGTAAAATAGATTGTTAAAGTGTGCATTCATATGATTTGTGAAACTCCAGTTATTTTTGTTTTACTGTGGCTGTTCCTGTTTGCCTGACAAAAATGAGTGGGTCTGTTCACTGGTGGGTTTCATCTAGTAAATGGCCGAATTGGCTCTTCAACTATGGAGACTTTTGTAGAGGGATAAAAGTTCTTACTTCCAGTAGAACTTCATAATTTTTGGTTTAGTAGTTTGGGAGATATCAAATTTTAAAGTTAACCATACTGCTGTCTAAAACAGATTCAGTCAGTTATCTTGTCAGATGTTTTAGAACTTGTAGATGGCAGAATCTAATTATCCATTGAATACTGAAGTTGTAGAGTATTTTGTGTAGATACTCCTAGAGTATTTGTTTGATATCACCGCTGTTTTAATTTTAAAGATACAAAATTAACAAACAGCGCTGCTGTTGTATGGCATGTGGTTCAGGGTGGGAGTCTTTCCACTGGGTCTTGGTTTCAAGTGTAGGAGTGTTTTGTTGATTGATGGCAAATCTTTGTGAAATATTTGTACTAAGTTTTATGCCCGCTTGCAGGTGGCTACACTCCAGATCATGTCTAGTACATTTCTTCTTCTTCGATGAAGGCAAGTGAATGTACCGGTGGTTGGTTCCGTTCTGACCTGTTATTTCTATTGCCTACACTCTAATATTCAGAAGTATTGGATTCTTTCATAGTTGGACTCTATGGTGATGCTTTACTTGCTTGCATTATACTGATGCTCAATCATATATTGATGATGATTATGATTCGTGAGATTAATTCACACCCCTGAAGGTAAATGAAGTATTATTTGAGGTTGGTATTGTATCTGAAGGTAAATAAAGTATTATTTGAGGTTTGTATTGTATCTGAAGGAAGTGAAGTTTATTGATAAATGCAACATGCCATATACATTGCATGACTCATTTGCATCTGAAGTTTTGTCGTGACCTATGGTCCGACCGTACCGGTACAATTTAGCATCGTACGTTGCCCGAGGAGGGGTACGATGCGGCTTCATACCCTTAGAGGTATGAAGGCAGAGGACATATGCATTGCATTCATATGCATTCATTGAAGTGATATTTGCAGATGATGTGGTTTTATACCCTCAGAGGTATGAAGATAGAGTACCTACACATTGCATTCCTATGCATACATTGAAGTGATATTTGCAGGTATTGTTGATGCAGGGAATTGTGATTGTTCGAGGAAATGAGATGGTATTGGTTATAGTGGGACTACTGAGTTCTATATCTACAAGTATTTCTGATTTTAATTGTGACTCTTTTAAAATGTTGATGAATTCAATTTGTGGTTTAAATATCTCGTCAAAATAATTCGCTTGCTGAGATGTCTCATCTCACTCTTGCATTACTCAATGCAGGTGCTTATTGCTCATCAAGGGAAGTGGGAAGTAGCAGCACATCCACCTTCACTCTTATAATAACGCTGCTTATGCACAGTCATGATTTAATTAGAAGCTTCTTGTCAAAGGATGTTTGTTTCTAACTAGTTGTGCGCACTGGTTAATTTAGCTCATGCCGTTATGGTTGTCTTCCCATTGCTAGCAGACTATTAATGTCTATTATGTTTTCTTATCATGATATCTATTTATACTTTGTTGCTTTCCCGTTTATGCAATTTTCAAAGGAGATGCTGTCGAAATTTTATATACAAATGTTAGATGTGTAGTTTAGTAGCATTCTGGGGTGTTTGTGGATCCCGAGGTGTTACACATACACCATTCAATAAAACATACAACATGGAGTAAACAAAAGAAGGTATAAATAGTTATCTCAAAATAACTCAAATTTTGGTAAAGGTAAAACTGCTATAAAAACTATCCTAAAAGGTTTGGGATGGTTATAGGAAATTATCAAAATAAAATCCAACTTGTTTGGATCTAAAATGATCAAAATATAAAGAAAACGATGCTACTGGGACCTATTTGTAATAGAAAAATGAGTTCCCGGGGCTGATATGAAAAATCTAGGGGCATGCGGGTTTTAATTAAAAACTAAGGGGTTCAGGTGCTAAAAAGATAGGGGCGGACGGTAGGTTCTATTATCCGAAAATGCAAGGGCTAAACCATTAGATTCAGGACCTATCTGTAATGATCTTTGAACTATGATAATCGGTGGGTAAAAAGACATTAACTCAAGGGGTTATTTACAAAACATATGGTCCGGCTCAGGCGAAGGGTATCGGCCATCAGTGGTCGTTTGATTAAGATCTAAGCGCTATGATTTAAAAGGGCAAGCCAGCTCGGCTAGATTAATATCGATTGCTCGATCATGATACAACGGACCAGATCGTGCAACTCCTCGGCCAGCGAGTTGAGAAGAAGGTGTGCAGTAGGGGGAGGCATAACGTGTGGCGGTGCACGACGGACACCTCACCGGAGATGGCTGGAATGGCACTCTAGGGGTCCAACATGCCAGGTAAATGGTTTGGGAGGGAGCTTGGATGAAAGCAAACACGGTCGGGGAAACACTGAGGGGGTTGGGGTGGCGGAGGAGCTCAGGACAAGCGGTGGCGGCACAACGAACTCCGACGGGGTCAGGGTACCATAGTTGGGCAAGGTAGAGTACCAGAAGAGCTTGGAGATGATCGAGGAAGCAGTATCGAGCTCTAGGGATCACAAGGGCGTACTTGATGTGGACGGAGATGCATTGGGGATCCCAGGGCGCGTGCGACGGTGGTGGTGTGGCGACAGCGAGCATGGACAAAGTAGCACTTCGAGGGCTAGCTTTGGCTGAATCATCTTTTAGTGAGAGGTCATCACTTTTTGCCCAGATGGCTTACATTGGTGGCACTAGGCAGCTGATTAGTCCAACCTCCTCAGAGGCGTGATAGGACTCTTTGCGTGCCACTGAGGCGATGAAGGCCTCATCGTCGAAAGCTATTGTGGAAATGACAAAGGACAGGCCTTCGAAGCCGAGCTACATTGAGATCGGGAGGTCTACTCTTGAATAGAAAGATTTGCAATCCATGAGGAGACTTGGGTACTTCAGTAACATGATGAACGTGCATCTTCTCGTGATGAAACAACGTTGAAGTCAGGGAAAAACGAAGTTGTTATGTATAAGAGCTTCTTCAAGGCGGGACTTCATCTCCCGATGTACAAGATGATTAATGAAGGTGCTAAAACATTATGAAGTGTTTATGCACCAGCTGACTCTGAACGCCATGGTTCGGTTGAGTGTCTTTATCTAGGTTATTCGAAGCTAGGTGTTAGGGACTTGTTCTCAAATGCTATGAATTAAGAACAAGGCAACACAGAAAAGGTTAATGGTTAATGCCCTTCGTCCTTCGAAGCATTATTCCCCTCAGGATATAATGATCTTTAGACGAAGGTCATGAAGGACGTACCTTCATCATCACAATATGTATTAATCGAAAGGAGAAGCATATGAAACATGAGAGATAACATGGATAATTATATGACATTATAATATATATTTCTTATTATATAATCATGAATAGATAAGAACAATATCGAATTACATTTGTACCTTCGTCTTGACAGAAGATGAGAGTACAAGCGTGACGCACAAGCAGGTACAAGTCAGCATGAACAGTACGGAAGTACTGTTCACCTATTTATAGGCATGGGAAGAAGCCCATGAGAAATTAGAATTATGCCCTTTACATTTACTATTGGCTTATAGAAAAATCTATGAGGACTGAACAGCCTTTTCCCCTTTAAGTCGGTTTCCTTTTCTGCAATTTAGCCGAAGCTCCCTTCCGTGCAGCTTCGGAGCGACGGCAACCTTCGTCACGATCAAGCTCCTCATCGTGTATGCTTTTATCATAAATCCGAAGATACCTGTCCACGAATCATACTTGGAAGACATTGTTAAATTATGTTTTTGAGGACCTTCGGAGGACGAAGGCCCCCAATAGTAGCCCCTCACAGTATTAATTTGTTTAAGATAACGAATTCAGACTGCGACATGGACGAAGGCCTTAAGCCGAAGGTTCGAAAAAACACCTTCCCTTTGCTAAAATAGCAATAGTCAATGACAGACGGGACCCTCCAATTTGGAGCACGTCGATCGTATAAATAAGAGCTCACCCTGACCACATTTGGTACGCTACTTGCCGCTTGCTTTGTTTGCCCTATTTTCTAGCTCTTGCTTACCAACACTTGCTTAGTTTCTTAGATTCCCTAAGCTTCGGTTTTAAGGACACATTTTCACCATTCTCGAAGAAAAGATGTCTCAGGACAAAAAGGTTGCCGCTGAGACGAAGCTGACCGAGGAGGAGAAGCTCCTTGAAGAGAAGACTGCTGGATTTGTTGAATCAATAGCAAAGACAAATACAGAGAAAATTACTAAAGAAATACTAGAAGGCTTTCTGAAGATACCGATGATAGCGACAGCTATGATATGGAGAGTGGAGGCGAAGACTCTCAAGATCGGCCCTGGCGACCAAGTCATACGGTCTTCGGGAAATCAACTATCAAATAGAGTCATCTTGATAATACGAGAGGAAGGTATTTTCGAGATATGTCTATTGTGAGGGCTGACGTAGACAGGGCCATTCCTGCTCCCATAGAAAATGAAGTTGTGATCTTCCGAAGCTTCTTCAAAGCTGGACTTCGGTTCCCGTTGAGTAGATTTGTGGTTGAAGTTTTGAAGACATACCAGATCTATCTTCATCAGATTACTCCTGAAGCAATTATTAGAATGGGGATTTTTGTCTGGTCTGTGAGAAGTTAAGGTCTGGAGCCAAGCGCAAGATGTTTTTGCAGTATGCACGAGCTCTCGTATGAGACGAAGGCCTGGGGTAAAGAACAATATCACAACAATTTTGGCTGCTACAGCTTTGTTGCCCGCTCCGGCGCAAGTTACCTAGTGCTAACATTCCGGAAGAGGTGGCCTGGAGACTGGATGAAAGAATGGTTCTATGTAAAGAATGATTTAAAGGCGAGAGAAGACATTAAAGAGATCATCATGCGACCCATTTGGTCCCGCTTCGGCCTCCGGAAGCCGAAGGTTGAAATTGACGAGGCAGCCGAAGCATGCCGAAGGACTTTTAGCATAGTTTGCTCTTTTGTTGGGACGAGGGACTTGCTTCAAGAACATATAGCCTACAGAATATGGCCACTTGTAGACAGTTGGGAAATGCCGAAGGACACTATCACTAACCCTAGTGAAGGCGGCCTAGTTCGACTGAAGTACACCTTCAGGTTTGGGGACAAATTTGTCGAACCAGATGATGACTGGCTGAAGTGTATTGAGAATACTAGTGATGAATTACTTGGAGCATATTCCAAGTCCAAAGATAATGCACTATCTGCAGCCTTCGGGAGCCGAAAAAAGAAAAGATTAAATAGGGTTTTTGATGCTATTGGATTTGTGTACCCTGACTATCGCTACCCACCACGGGGGCAGAAAAGAAGGGGTGCATCCTCTGAAAAGATTGCTGCTTCGGCTGCTCCAAGCGAGGCTGCGCCGAAGGGTAAAAAATTAAAGGTCCTTACCCACCGACCACGCTACATTGAACCGGCCGTAGTGCCTGAATTTGGTGGGGAGACATCTTCAGCTACTGAGCTGAAAGAACCTGTTCCTCCCACGCAGAAGATTGGAAAGCCGGCTGAAGTGCCGAAGGCTCCTTCAATTAAGTTGATTGAAACGAAAACTGTCGAAGATAAGAGTGAAAGGTCAAAAATTGAAAAAGCAACAAGTGTGTCAGGGATTCTAAGAACTTCGACAGAAGCAACAGTGCTGACGGCAGAGAAAAGTTTTGCCATAACCCCCAGAAGGAGAAGGATGGTGAATGTATTAGATATTTTAGAAGCACCGGATTCGAAACGCCCCTCTTCCTCAAAGAAGACTGCCGAAGCTGGCAAAACGCAACACAAAGCTGATCCTAAGCAAATAGAAGCTGAAGCTATAACGACCCAGGATGAAACTGAGGCAGGGCCCAAACTGCCTGCTGAGACGAAGCCTGCAACGACCGAACAGGGGGCCGAAGAAATACTTTCAGATGCTAATATAGCTTTTGAAAAAAGTGCGGCCGAAGAAGCCAAATCTCTTATTCCCGAAGCGCCCTCCGAAGTTCTTGATTATATCATTTGACATGCTTCAGGAAAGAAACTATCTGCAGAAGAAATTTTTGAAGCTAAACACTATGCCCGAGAATTGAAGTACCCGAAGGGGGCCTTAGTATTTAATGGTACAGATGAAGATGATTTTTTGTATTGTCTCTCGGACAACAAAGAATTGTCTGTCTGTCGGGAGATGGCCAGGAGTATGGGTTTTCCGAAGCTCGAGGCTGGCCTTTGCGCCATGATGAAAGATGATCTTGCAGATAGCCTTGCATACAATAGTCTGAAGGTACAAAAAGTTGTAATTTTTGAAATTTATATACTCTATAATGGAGTCTTTTATATTTATGTTAATTCATTTATTTTTTCTTGCAGGGCCTAATACTTAGCAACGCTTTAAGAGCGCAAAAGAATGATGAAGACGAGAGCTGCACTATTGCTCTCAACAACCTTCGAACAGAGGTTATCAAGCTGAGAAATGAAGCCACGGAAAAACACAAAATTCTACTTACATTGGTGGACAAAGTAAAGGAGGATGAAGTTAACTTCAAGGCTCAATCTGAAATTCAAAAGAATGAGATTGAAGACCTTCGAAAACAACTGGCTGAGGCCAAATTAAAATGCGTTGTTGCCGAAGCTGACCGAGATGCCAGTGAGTACTGGAAAAATTATTTTGAAAAAACAGTTGCAGAGCTTCGCGCATCAAGAGAAAGATGTTTTGAAAATCTGTGGAATGTGTAAAAAAGATAGAGACTAGCTTCGCCAACGTGGGCGCGTATTCAAGCGAAAACAACTTCATACGAGGCGACCCCGAGGGCGTCATCAAGTGGATCAGTAATGAAGCCGAAGCTTTTGAGGAGATTTTGAGTGACCGTGGGGACGTATGTGCATTCTCTGGTGCGAGGGGGGTTGCAGCCATTTTGGAGAAGGTAGGTTGTGAACATGTTAAACCCTTGGCCCAGACCGAAGCTGCCTTCTCCGTCGACGATACGAAGGACCCCTCGGCCGAAGCGAGTTTAATAGGTGGAAAATTTTTCACTGATATCTGGGAAAATGGCGACCAAGGGATGGCTCATGAAATAATGAAGAAGAGCGAAAAAGATATTCATTACGCTCGAGAAGCAGCAAAAGAAGCTGAAAGAGCAGCGGAACTCGATAGGCGAATAAGTAATACTTAATGGCATTTAGCTTTGTCATTTTTGACTTCGAGCTAACTGATGTTTTCTATCGCAGCTGAACTACCTCCTCCACCAGAGCCATTCGACCCACTGGCCGACCCAGAAACAAAGAAGGCAATAAAAATCATTAATGTGGCCGAAGCTATTGTAGATGAAGTTGTTACCAAACTGCTAACCGAAGCTGCAGAAAAAGTTCTGAAGGAAGAAGAGTAGCTATTGTAAAAACATTTCTAAGATATTAATGTAACATTTGCTGAACTATGTTTGTAATATTTTATAGTTTTTGAATGTAATATGTAAATTGTTTGTAGTTCGATTCTTTACGATGCATGAAACTTTACGTACGTACCGTTTTTGAGCCTTCAGCAAAAAACACCTTCCCTTCTTTTCATGCTTTGTGAAGAAAAACTTTTATATCTCATGAGAATATCCATACTTCGTAAAGAACATCCAAGCTTCGTAAAAACATTAATGCTTCGTAAACAATAGATTTCTTCTTCCATATCAGAGCTGATGAAGCTGTAATTCTTCAAAACTTATTTTGTGCCTTAGCACAATTTTACTTCTTCGAAACATTCTCCGAAGATCAACATTGTATCCCCTTCTTGTACCATTGATGCAATATGATGTATGATGTTATGTTATGCGAAATGATGTGATGATGTTATGCGAAATGATGTTTATGCCGAAGACACACTCACACCGCCATAGTGGAATACACAATCTGTTTGCCGCTTATTTTTCGGCTTCACCGCTTATTTTTCGGTGTATCAGCGCTGACTTTTTCCTGTAAGTTCTGCATCCCCTTAGGAACGTCTTTTAAACTTCTTCGCCTTCTATTTCGGTGGTATTCGCGTTGACTTTTCGCGCTTTGTCTTATATTTTGGCGGTATTTGGCTCTGCATTCCCTTTGGAACGACTTTTGAGCAGAAAACTTACGCTGCGCTCCCTTAGGAACGACTTTTTGTAGCTTCGGTAAACTTACGCTGCGTTCCTTAGGAACGACTTTTTGTAGCTTCAGCAAACTTACGCTGCGTTCCTTAGGAACGACTTTTTGTAGCTTCGGCAAACTTACAATGTGAGTTTTAGCGCCGCATTCTCTTAGGAACGACTTTTAAGCTTCAGTAATTTTTGAACTTCGTGAGTCTGTGGAGGAGATCTATTTCACTATGTCAAGAACGAAGCTATTACAAGAAATTGGAAATGGCAAGAAAACTAATTTTACAATAATTGTCTCTTATTAAAGATGAAAATGACAATGAATGTAAAACTGTTTCAATGGTAGGATCTCTCTCAATAGATGTGCTTCGACTCTGGCATAGTACTGTTGACTGTGCGAGCTTCGGACTCCTCCCTGAAATCTCGCTGCTGATGGGTCTGTTGGCTCCCTTCTGGCTGCTGGCCTCGTGAATATGCAGGTTGTAGTGGTGGCGGAGGCGGAGGGTGTGGCCAAGACGCCTGTGGCTGGCTAGCCGAAGCAACAGAAACTACATGATGGTTACCCACATACTCTGGTATGTAGGGTGAGTGATACGAAGCGGTGTGCATGACCTGCTTCGGCTGGTTCTGCTGAGCTGCATCTTCTGCTATTTCCTTTTGTTTCTGAATGGTGACATGGCACATCCTTGTAGTATGTCCCTTGTCCTCACCACAGAATAAGCAATAAATTTTCTAGGCTGATCCCCAAACCTTCCTCCGAAGCCCCTAGCGCCTCTGCCTCTTGGAGCTGACAGCCAGAAAGAGCTTTGTTGTTGCCCCGAAGATTGTAAAGTATATTATGACTTCTGCAGCTGACTTCCTCTGTCATCACTCTGGGTGGAGTGAATTGACCTGACATGCCTTGGGTGGATTCTTCCTCTGAAGCCCCTGGTCATCTCAGAGAACCTGTAGGCTTCCTCCCTTCTTTGGCGAAAGTCATTGTCAGCCCGGATGTATTCATCCATTTTTTGAAGCAACTTCTCCAGGGTCTGAGGGGGCTTCCTGGCGAAGTATTGGGCTGTAGGTCCTGGCCGAAGCCCCTTGATCATGGCCTCAATGATGATTTCATTAGGCACAGTTGGCGCTTGTGCCCTTAAATGCAAGAACCTTCGGACATACGCCTGGAGGTATTCTTCGTGGTCTTGCGTGCACTGGAACAAAGCTTGAGCAGTAACCGGCTTCGTCTGAAACCCTTGGAAACTGGTGATCAGCATGTCCTTCAGCTTTGCCATGATGTGATTGTTCCTGGCCGAAGAGAGGAGTACCAGGTTTGCGCAACATTCTTGACTGCCATGACGAAAGATTTCGCCATGACTGCGGTATTGCCCCCATATGAAGATATGGTTGCTTCGTGGCTCATCAAAAACTGCTTCAGATCTGAGTGCCCATCATACATGGGGAGCTGGGGTGGCTTGTATGATGGGGGCCAAGGGGTAGCCTGCAGTTCTACTGACAAAGGAGAAGCATTATCAAAAGCAAAATTTCCATGATGGAAATCATCATACCATCCATCCTCGTTGAAGAAGCATTCTTGATGAAGCTCCCTATGTTGGGGCCTTCGTTCTTGTTCGTCTTAAGCAAGATGGCGTACTTCTTCAGTGGCTTCGTCAGTGTGCCTTTGAAGATCAGCTAGTCGAGCCATCTTCTCCTTCTTCCTTTGTACTTGTTGATGAAGTATCTCCATGTTTCTGATTTCTTAGTCCAAATCTTCCTCCAGAAGTGTTGGGCTAGTGGCCTTCCTCTTCTGGCTTCGGGCCTCTCGGAGAGAAAGGTTCTCCTGATTTGGGTCCAGTGGCTGTAATGCAGCAGCCCCTGTCGCTAAAGCTTTCTTTGGCGGCATGACGAGGGTCAGTGCTTGCCGAAGGTGGTCGAAAAAGGGTTCACCGGAGGTGGGCGCCAATGTTGGGGACTTGTTCTCAAATGCTATGAATTAAGAACAAGGCAACACAGAAAAGGTTAATGGTTAATGCCCTTCGTCCTTTGAAGCATTATTTCCCTCAGGATATAATGATCTTCAGACGAAGGTCATGAAGGACGTACCTTCATCATCACAATATATATTAATCGAAAGGAGAAGCATATGAAACATGAGAGATAACATGGATAATTATATGACATTATAATATATACTTCTTATTATATAATCATAAATAGATAAGAACAATATCGAATTACATTTGTACCTTCGTCTTGACAGAAGATGAGAGTACAAGCGTGACGCACAAGCAGGTACAAGTCAGCGTGAACAGTACGGCAGTACTGTTCACCTATTTATAGGCACGGGACGTAGACCATGAGAAATTACAATTATGCCCTTTACATTTACTATTGGCTTATAGAAAAATCTATGACGACTGAACAACCTTTTCCCCTTTAAGTCGGTTCCCTTTTCTGCAATTTATCCGAAGCTCCCTTCCGCGCAGCTTCGGAGCGACGGCAACCTTCGTCACGATCAAGCTCTTCATCGTGTATGCTTTTATCATAAATCCGAAGATACCTGTCCACGAATCATACTTGGAAGACATTGTTAAATTATGTTTTTGAGGACCTTTGGAGGACGAAGGCCCCCAACACTAGGGGTCGTACAGATGCCGATACATTCTGCAAGGCCCATGATCTGCATTATCACACGAAGGCTAAGGAGGGATTAGGCCTTCGCAACAACTTCGGATGCTACAATTTTGCGTATTGCAAGGATGTTAGTGGTTTAGTCGTGGCCTACCGAACGAAGTGGCACGGTGATTGGATAATAGAGTGGTTTTATGCCGAAGTAGACTCGGTACAACGTGAAGACTTCAAGGGGATGGTGATGAGCCCTTTGGAGGTAAGCTTTGCTCTGAAAAGGCCAAAGTGCGAGATGAGTGAGGCGGCTAATGAATGCCTCATGGCTTTTGGTGTGGTTGTGAAGAAGATTGGGTCCTAAGATCTGATCCAAGAAGCCCTTGCATATAATATATATCCAACTCAAACCGGGTGGAAGCTGCCAAAAGAAGTGAAATACAGTGACGAAGGACTTGTTACCTTAGCTTTTGACTTCAAGGAGTAGTCTACATATAAATCTCCTTCGGGTAGTTGGTTAAAGTTTATTGAGGAGAAATGCAATGAGATGTGTGGCAACTACCTAGCTAGGGAGCACGAAGACATGAGATCTTCTTTCGGAGGCCGAGGGAAACTTCGACTTAATAGGGTTACGTAACACCCAAAATAATGTAACACCCAAAATCCTATTTTGGGTAAATTCATTCTATGATTTAAATAAATGTTTTTTCAAATAAGGAGTTAAATAAAATATCTCTATATGAATTAAATATAACCTATGTAGAAGTTTTTCATTTAGGAATATTCACCACATGATAGAATAAAAGCGTCTCTTCATAAAGGTAATAATTATGTTATAAAATATGTATTTAGAATCACTCCTAAAGGTATATAAAAATAACTAATAAATCGTATATTAATATATGCTACACCTTAGAAGATATTTTCTTTAAAAAAGTTATTAGTTTGTGTGTATGAAATGTGCATCTAAAAGTATTTACATAAATAAATAGGATAATAACGAATTATAAATATATATATATACATGTTGAAAATTTATTTATTGTGCAACCAATTTCTATTTCTTTTTTAACCCTAAATCAAATTTGAACTTGAAACAAATTTGGAAAATGGAAATTAGAAAATAAAAACAGAAAAGAAATTGGTTAGCTACGTTTGGGCCTAAAGCCAGTCGCTCGGCCGAACTACCCCACCTTCCCCTGCACCCATCGGCCCATTACTACATCCCACTTGCGTTGATGGGTACCACCCACGTCAGCCTCGCACCCCGTGGCCACCGCTCGCCTGTGTTTGCTCTGAGCTGATGGCTGGTGGGCCCGCAATGATCATCCGCTATTCCCCATCCAAGATGTCTTGGCCACTGTTGTGTGGGCCACATCTGTCAGGTTCATCTCCCCAATAGAATACTGATCCACCGACCGGGGATCTCGCTTCTACCTCAATTGCCCCCCTCATTTCCTAGCTCAGACTTCAAAGCTAGAGTATAAATCACGGGCCCTTGTGACCCCCTCATCCATCTAGTGAGCCTCATGTGTTGCCATAGTGATGGCCGGAAGCAGCGAAGAGTTTCGCCAGAGAGAGAAGAGATGCCATCCCAAGTGGAACCAAGAAACACCTTTGCCCAGGGTCGAGCACATGGTCACGAAGACTTTCGAGTCCATGAGGATGATGCGCCCACCGACAATTCGGTTCGTGAAGTCACGTACTGGTAGGAATTTCTCACCGGGCACCAAGCACCATCGTTGTTCACCATGGATACGTCAGTCAACGTACCAAACGCCGGTAAGCCTCATCTCAAGTGTTCGTAGTGTCCTCCACTGCGTGTAGTACTAATTGCCGTGGTTGTTAGCGTGTGAGGGCGGGCACCATGTGTTGTGGGCGGCGCCCCCGTGCCTAGTTGTCGAGGGGGGAAGAGGGCGAGTGTCGTTGATCTACGAAGTAATGTGTAACACCCTTAATTTAATTTGAGATATAAAATTTCTTCTCTTAT
Organism: Zea luxurians; assembly: GCA_029449295.1. Taxonomy (NCBI): domain Eukaryota; kingdom Viridiplantae; phylum Streptophyta; class Magnoliopsida; order Poales; family Poaceae; genus Zea; species Zea luxurians. Next base: position 22,342,631 of record JAOPSE010000004.1, read on the forward strand.
ATCTAACAAATTTAGGTGTTACTTCTTTTCTTATCTTTATACATTTCTTTTCTCTATCTTTTAATAGATGTTAGAGTATTATGGGTCGTATGTTTGCTGGCCCATTAGGGTTCGATATTTGTACCCGTGACTGTAGCTAGGGTTTCTCAATTCAGTCTTCCAACATGGTACCAGAGCCTTAGGATCCTATTTTCTCCTCTCCTTCCCCCAGCCATCGCTGCCACCCCTCATGGCCGGGAACCCCGCGGCGCCGCCGCCGACCTCCGCCAGCTCTGGCCCCGCAGGCGCCCGACCCGCGTCGGCCATGCCTCACCCACCCACGCCGCCGCCGATTCTGCCTGCCCCTGGCCCGACTGGCACCCCTCCTGTGCCCTCTGCGCCGCCGGCACTTACCTCGCCCACGCCGCTGCCGGCTCCAGCCTCGCCGGTGTCTGCCCCGCGCCGATCTCCCTTCCTCTCCATGTGTCCCAGACCGCCATGCTCAGCCACGACGACACCCTGCTGTTGCCCCTAGTTTTTCCCGGTGGCGCCATTGGCACAACCTTCTACAGCCAGCCATCCGCTCTCACCTCTACACTGTGTGCTCCTTCCCCTTCGGATGACGCTATAGCCATCCTCGCTGCCACCCGGGCTGCCGTTGTGGCGGCTCACCAGCGGGCCTAGGACGTCACCCGTGCCCTTGAGTAGGAGCAGGCAGTTGTTGACGCCATCGAGCGCCAGTACGCTGAGACCTACCGTCGTCTCGCTGGCAAGGGCGTGTCGGATGGTTCCCCACGTCCGCTCGTCACAGCACCGACACTTTCGAGCCCGCGCTCGTCCCAGCCTCGACCTTTCGTGCCTCTCTTCACGCCCAGGCAACGGCCCTCACCAGTATCCGGGCAACCGTCATCGACATTCTCGCGCCGAACTCCACTCAGTACCCTCGTTGGCGCGACCAGGTCCTGCAGACCCTCTGCTGCTACGCCCTCGCCGACCACGTCCTACCCGCGGTCGCTGCACCGACGGAGGATTGGCTCCTGATGGATGAAGTGGTGCTCTATTGGATCCATGGCACCCTCACGGCCAGCTTTAGGACATTGTTTGAGTGCCGGACAATACTGCTCACCGGATCTAGGGTGCCCTTGAGGCTCAGTTCCTCGACAACCGTTAGACTCGGATTTTGTACCTAGAGACCGCCTTCTACCAGCTTGTTCAGGGTGATCTCTCTGTGGACGAGTACTATCGTCAGATGAAGATGATGGCAGACACTCTCCACACCCTCGGGCCCCCCATGACCGATGAGAGCCTCGTGCTCAACCTCCTCTGTGGTCTGAGTCCTCGCTTCGATCGCGTGGCACCCATCCTCGCCCGCATGAAGCCATTTCCCACCTTTGCGGAGGCCAAGAATGATATGCTTCTCTAGGAGCTTCGCCTCTCCACCACTGCAACCACCGCTCCCACCATGGCGCTCTACAGCGCACCTCGGGCTGCCCCTCCGCCTCTGGGGGTTCCTCCTCACTGCACTCCAGCCCCGCTGCCCTCTAGAGTTCTGCGGCCACGGTCGCAAGGGCGGATGCAGTGGCGGTGGACCGGCGGGTGGCCATGGTGGCTCATCAGGTGGCTCTCAGTGGCCATCCTTCTACAACCCGTGGACTAGCACCATTCACATGTGGCCGGGGCCGTCTGCGAGTGCCTCGGCCCCTCGCCCCACCACCTCTCAGCTGGTCTTCTTTGCTGCTGCACCCCTGGCGGCACCCTCGGCTCCTCCCTAGCCTCAGCAAGGTCTACTACCGCTCCCGGGGTCTCTGACCCAGCCCATGTGGGGGCCCTGGACTAACGGGTGGGACGGACAATCCCTCGCTAGCTCCTCCATGATGACGCTGGCCTCACCCACCTCGGTCTCTGACTAGGTGGCGGATTCCGGCGCCTCCTACCACACCACCCTGGACGCAGGTATTCTGTCTTCCACCTCCCCCACCCACCCCTCTCTTCCCTCTTCCATCATTGTTGGAAACGGGTCTGCCCTTCCCATCACCTCAGTAGGTGATGTGGTCCTTCCTAGTTAACCAACGTCCTTGTTGCCCCCCACATCATTCAAAAACTCCTTTCCGTCCGTTAGTTCACTACTGACAACTCTTGTTCTATGGAGTTTGACCCATTTGGTCTTTCTGTGAAGGATCTTGCCACTAGGACCCTTCTCACTTGGTGTGACAGCCTAGGGCCCCTCTACACGCTTCGCCTGCCTACTTCTACTACATCGGCCTCTGCCCCGCATGTTCTTGCAACGGTCGCCTCTTCGGTGACTTGGCATCATCGTCTCGCCCACCCCGGGCGTGATGTGATGTCCAAGTTCTCCAGTAGTACTTCTGTTTCTAGTTGTAGGGGATCTTTTGAGAACCTCTGTCATGTTTGTCAGTTAGGTCGCCATGTTAGGCTCCCATTCCCCACCTCCTCCTCTAGAGCAGCAGGCACATTTGATCTGATACACTGTGATGTATGGACATCCCCTGTAATCAGCATTTCTGGCTATAAGTATTATTTACTCATTCTTGATGACTTCTCGCATTATTTGTGGACTTTTCCTTTACGTCAGAAGTCGGACACTTTCCCACCATGTCTCACTTCTTCGCCTGGGTCTCTACTCAGTTCGGTCACACCATTCGGAGCATCCAGTGTGACAACGGGCGCGAGTTCTATAACAATGCGTCCCGTGACTTCTTCCTCTCTCGCGGCATCCACCTCTGCATTTCATGCCCCTACACGTCTCCTCAAAACGACAGGGCATAACGTCTGATTCACACGACGAACGATGTCATGTGCTCTCTACTTTTTTAGGCTTCCCTTCCTGCTCACTACTGGGCTGAGGCCCTCACCACTGCCACCTACCTCCTCAACCATCTTCCCACCAAGGTGGTTGCCCACCCCACTCCTTACTTCGCTCTTTTCGGCATCCACCCCTCATATGACCATCTTCGTGTTTTCGGGTGCGTTTGCTACCCTAATCTCGCCTCCACTGCTCCTCATAAGCTAGCCCTCCGCTCCACTGGTTGTGTCTTCCTCAGATACTCCCCCGACCATAAGGGGTATCGGTGTCTCGACCTCACCTCCCACAGAGTCCTCATCTATCGTCACATCATTTTCGACGAGTCGGATTTCCCCTTTTCCTCCTCTTCCGCTGCCTCTCTCATTGAACTCGACGTGTTCCTCGACCTCGACTCTATGTCCCCCACAATCATGCCCCCTTCCCTGTAGGTCTGTCCACTGCTCCACCTCGTGCGGCCCCGCTTGCGATGCCCTCTCCCGCATAGACACGTGCGGCCTCGGCGCCTCTTGAGTCGCCTTGCGTGGCCCCGCTGGCGCCGCCCTCCCTTGCACAGCCACGTGCGGCCTCGATGTCCCATCCGTGCCTCACGCGGCCCCACCGTCTCCTACACAGCCCCGTGCGGCTCCGGCGCCTCCCGTATCGACTCACATCGCCCCGTCGCATAGAGAGGACAGATGTTGCTGCTCCCCTAGCCCTAGGTGATGGCCTTCCTCTTCATCTCACCAAGCTGAACATGTCTGTGTTCAAGTGCTATGGCCTTGTCCAGAAGCTTCTACAAAGATGGGAAGGTGTGAGACATTAGCTGGTACTGGAGTGGCCCAATGAGTCCCTCCAGGAACTGTTCCTGCTTCCTCTCATCCTTAGTAACCTCCTCGGGAGCATACATTCATAGTTGAATGAATTTATCTCTATCGGGGTGATTGTGGACCTCTTAACAAAGATGGCCCATTTCATACCAGTGAAGACAACATATAGCGGAGCAACACGAGTAGAGTTATATATGTCCCAAATTGTCTGTTTGCATGGTGTGCCAAAGAAGATAGGGTCAGATCAAGGAACACAGTTCACCTCTCATTTTTGGCAGCAGCGACAAGAAGCTTTGGGCACCCATTTGAAGTTCAGTTCAGCTTATCACCCTTAGACCAACAGTCAGACTGAAAGAACTAATCAGATTCTGGAAGACATGTTTTGAGCATGTGCATTGTAAGATAAGTCCGCTCGGATAAGAAGTTGCATTATGTGGAATTCTCCTATAACAACAGCCATCAGGCTAGCTTGAAGATGTCGCCATTTCAGGCATTATACGGAAGGAGTTGTATGTAACGCCCCGAATTTTGAGTTGAATTTTTTTTCTCTCTATCGCTCGCTAAATTCGGACGTTACCTCTCTTTCCCATTTCTTTTCGCTAAAACCTCACCCGTCTTCAAAACTTTAGGTTATGTGATAATAGTAAACCCTAGAGTTATTTTCTTTGATTTGCTGCACCATGCCGAACCATGCATTTTTTTGATTGTTTGAAAGTGTGAAAGCATTCATATAGAAAAAATAGATATTAGAAAAAGAAAATCCTTTTCTTTTCTCTCCCCTCCCTCTCCTCCCCCTTTTGGCCCAGCCGCCCCCCTCCCCTTGGCGCGCGGCCCAGCCAGCCGGCCGGCCCAACCGCCCTCGCCCCCCCCCCCTCGTGCCCCCCTTTGGGCCCAAGAGCGGCCCCGACCCCACCCCGGCGCGAGCGCCCCCGACCCCGCCCCTCCCCTCGGCGTGGCCGGCCATGGCAGCCCGTTGTCCTCCCGTGGCGCGGCGAGCCCCACCCTGCCTGCGCGCGCTCGCCCCCAGCCCACCCCAGCGCTCACCAGCCCCAGCCGCGCCTGGCCCCGTCCGCCCGGCCCCGCTCGCCCTCGGCGCCGCACTGCCCCTGCCCCGGCGTGGTGCGCGGAGTGCCCTCGCCCCGCCTGGCGCATGCCCGACCTCGGCCCCGTCCCGGCCATGGCGGCCTGCCGTGGTGCGCGGCGTGCCTCCCCCGCCCGGCGCGGCGTCCTCGCTTGCCCGAGCTCGCCCGCCCCTGCGTACTTGCCCGCCCGCCCCAGCGTGTCCTGCTCGCGTCTTGACGGCCCCGGCGCGGCCTCGAGCTCGGCCCAGCGTGCCTTTGGCGCGCGACCTTGAGCTCGGCCAGCGCGCGGCCCCGATGTGTGCACGGCTAGTTCGAGGCGCGTGCTCATGTGGTGCGCGGTACTTTGGCACGGCCCGCCCTGCCCTCGTCTACCCCTAGACGTGCCCGTCTACCCCCCCCCCCCCCCCCGTATATTGTATGCACGCTAATCACGTCGTTCATGTTAATAAAGTAGGAAACTCAATTTAGAAATTGGTTACGTTAGTTAATTCATATAATTAATCATCTACCTCGTTTAATGTTGATCAACTAAAAGTGGCTATGTTTCCATTAGTGCATGTGACTAATCATTATTATTGGAGTTAAGTGGAACTAGAACACGTAACGTCTAGTTATTCGTCTACTCGTAATACGCCTTGAGCGTAAGCCTTAACCCCTGCGAGACCTTTCCCCCCGTCTCTTTCTAGCCATGGTAATTGCAATATCGTATGTCATATTCTATGCATGTTTAATCTACTTGTTCTCTCGTATGGTGTACTGCTCGTTTCCTAATTTGAATGGATGGATGTATGTATGTTTGCACTCGCATAGAGCACGATCCGGTCAAAGAGCCCGAAGAACTCGCAAGAGAAGCCCCTGAGCAGCAGTCGGTTGGTGGAGGCAAGTGTCCCTTGACCTATCTCTGTCCTATACATTCTTTAATTCACCTCCCGCATTTCATAGTTATACCCAAGGATCGACTAGCTTTTGTTATCCATGTCCTTGTTTACCTATTTGGGTTGGATTATTATTGCTTAGTCTTATGCTATTGCTCAACTCTAATCAATGAACATGATGAGAATTTATCAATGATACACTGTTTCCCTCCTTTATTATGATGTTATACTTGTGACCTTCAAGGGGGCTCGAGCGGTTTCTCGAGTGCCTCTCCGTAAGGACCTGTTTGTTGGATGACCGCCCGAGAAAACAGTGCAACCATGAGGGTGGAGTGGGACGCCCTTAGCTGAATAATTATAGGAACCGGGGTGTAGTTCGCTTAGCCGTCGTGCCGTCAATGGGGCTCGGTGTATGCGGCTCGCTCTGCCAAGGTTGATTTGTCCCTTGGGGAGGAGTGCGGTACATTTAGAAAACCTAACGGGCGGCTACAGCCCCGGGGAATCTTTGTAAAGGCTACGTAGTGAGACCCTGCCTACTCACCTTGGGAGTGTTCAAGGGTCCGTACAACCTGAGGCAAAAAGGGAAATCACGGCTCATGGGTAAAGTGCGCAACCTCTGCAGAGGGTTATGAAACTGATATATCAGCCGTGCTCGCGGTTATGAGCGGCCAAGGGAGCTCCATTGATTAGTGGTACTTGATCAGAGATGTTCGGATTACAGGTGGCAATGAGATTGATGATTTTTGGTATTGACTCTGGTAATGGTAAGTGGTATTCTTTCCGTTTGGAAAGAGTATGTTTGGGTTAATAACGTGGGTTAATCCTAAAACTTCGCTTTATCTACTAGTAATAACAATCTGACCAACTAAAAGCAACTGCTTGACTTACCCGCACATAAAGCTAGTCCACTACAGCCAAATAGGACACTTGTTGAGTATGTTGATGTGTACTCACCCTTGCTCTACACACCAAACCCCCCCCTAGGTTGTTCGCATTGCAACCACTGCTCAGGAGAATACGAAGCCATGGAAGGAGACTTCCAGGAGTTCCAAGATTACGACGAGTTCTAGGTGTGGGTTAGCGGTAACCCCCAGTCGGCTGCCTATGAAGGCCGCGTTTATCTACGTTTCTTTTCCGCACTTTGATTATTGTAAAGACTATGTGGATGTCTCAGACATATGATGTAATCGACTATTATTTCCCTTTTAATACTATTTGAGCACTGTGTGATGATGTCCATGTTATGTAACTGTTGTGTACATGAATTGCTGATCCTGGCACGTACATGGTTCGCATTCGGTTTGCCTTCTAAAACCGGGTGTGACATAGGTGGTATCAAAGCCGTGCTGACTGTAGGACCGCTAACCTAGAGTAGAATGGTCGTTCTAAGGATTATAGACCTCTGTCCCTGCCTTGACTTTGGCATCCCTTCAAAAGTTGGTCATATCGACCAAAACTATGTTCTACTATATATTATACCTTGCCGAAAATTATGTTTTATTCTAATCCTTCATTTATTTATGGTTCATTACTTGCTGGTCATATTAATTCTGTTTTCACTCTTTTGCTTGCGGTGTCTTTTGTAGATGGCTCGTCTTAGACACACCGCACGGAAGTCTGTCATCCCCTTCTTACCCTCTCACCTCGCGGAGCGTCCGCTTCGCCGTCCAGTGGCCGGTCAGACCAGCCATTTGGAGAGGCTGCACCACCGCCTGCATGAGGAGCAGGAACATCGACGACAGGAGCAGCAGGGCTCTTCTTTCTTGCTCCAACAGGAGATAGAGTCTATGAGGAGCTGCTCCCCCGTGCTCCCCCTGGAGGCGCCCCCTGCACCACCACTGAGCGCCCCAGCCCCTGGAGTAGCTGCTGGAGGAGACCCAGACGACGGAGGTGGCGACAGCAGCTCGAGCCACGACACTGACTTTTCTACTGACTAGGAGCCGGAAGGATGGGTTGCTCGACCCATTACTCGCGACGCTGCTCGCGGGTGTCACTTGCACGATGCGCTCGACACCCTGCTACGTCGGGCACTTGACTGGCATACTTGGTCCATCGAGTATCGCTGTGTGGTCTACCAGCATAGTCGTGGGGTCTACCCGGACCGCTGGGAGGCGACCTGCTTGGTGCGCCATCCGGAGAACAGTCTCTGGGGTGCTGAGGTCTGCTCAGAGCACTATTCCATCTCTGAGCGGGACTCAGCTGAGGCAGCCATGCAAGATGCCGCACGGCGTGCGCTTTCGCACTACTGCTCAGTGCTCGGTGGGGTAGCTGATGGTCTCAACCTGAAGTATTACCCCCGCCGTCCATCTGGCGGCACAGGAGGCGTGATTATCTCACCTGTTGGTGAGGACAGTCCTAGGTTGAGCAGCACAGTCAACCTAGCCGCCGTGCTAAACACGGAGCTGGACCATGCGCTAGACGAGCTGAGTAGGGCTCGTGCTGAGATCGCCCAGCTGCGAGCTGAGCGCGCGGAGCGTCGTCACCTGGATGATGGTTCCCCCGCTCCCATAGGGACTCAGCACCCATACCTCTCACCTCGGCGTGGACATCAGTCTTATGGCAACCCCGACTGCAAGACCAAGATAAATTTAGAGCCATAGATTGTTAGAGTCGGATCTTGTAATTAATACAAAATATATACATAGAAGCTACAGTCTTAGCATTAGTCTCGCTTTTAGTTAGTCTTAGTTAGACAGGGTAGTTTGCTATATCCTGTGCATTTATGTTTGTCATGATGAACTATGTTTGATCTGGATCTTTGTAATGGCTGTCACCAGGATGTGGGTATCCCTTGCATTTTGATTTACCTGTTATGTGTTAATGGAGTTAGCTATTTAGTTGGGAAGCCTTTTATTCCACTTTCCTCTTTATCTGAGAAGCTGTGTTGGTCTGTGTTGGAGATCAGTGAAGATGCTCATCTGCTCAGTGTTGTGGAGAATTCTATACCCTTTTCTTATGCTGCAAGATTTGCAAGATCAGTTCTGATGTGTGGTTGCGTTCTGCAGATGTCAGAAAATAGGCACAAAGGAGGAAGGCGTGCTCAGCAGGAGCAGGCAGCTCAGCAGGATGAGGTACCCCAGCAGCAGCATCTACCGCCCCCGCCCCCGATGTCCATCGAGCAGATGTTTCTGATGTAGACTCAGGCAGTTCAAGCCATTGGTCAGACTCTGGCCGCCATTCAGCAGCAGCAGCAGGCACCACCTCAGCCTCAGATGCCTCAGATGCCCAGAGACAAGCGTGCTGAATTCATGAGAGGTCATCCCCCAACGTTTGCTCACTCTTCTAACCCCATGGATGCTGAAGACTGGCTGCACACTGTGGAGCGAGAGTTGCATACCGCTCAGCGCGATGACAGGGAGAAAGTTCTGTATGGTCCCCGTCTATTGAGAGGAGCAGCTCAATCTTGGTGGGAGTCTTATCTCGCCACCCATGCCAACCCCGACACCTTCACATGGGAAGAGTTTAGAGGAAGCTTTCGTCAGTACCATGTGCCCGCAGGTCTGATGACAGTGAAGAAGGAGGAGTTCCTGGCCCTCAAGCAAGGGTCATCGTCTGTCAGTGAGTACCAGGACAGGTTTCTGCAGTTGTCTCGCTATGCTCCTGATGATGTCAACACCGATGCCAAGCGACAATATCATTTCCTGAGAGGCTTGGTTGACCCTCTGCAGTATCAGCTGATGAATCATACCTTCCCGACATTCTAGCACCTGATTGACAGAGCAATCATGACAGAGAGGAAGCGTAAGTAGATGGAGGATCGTAAGCGCAGGATCAGTGGACCCCAGCCTGGAAGCAGCAATCATCCTCGTTTCTCAGGCAATCAACCTCAGCAGTTCAGGCAGAACCAGCGTCCACCTCAGCAGCAGCAGCAGTTCTAAAGGCAGTATCCTCCGCACCAGTATCAGAATCGTCAGAACAATCGGTCAGGAGGAGGTCAGTTCCAAAGGCAGAATCAGCAGGCACCTCGTCTTCCTGCCCCAGCCAACCAGCAGAACAGTTAGGCAGCACCAGCTCAGGTTGGAAACAGAGCATGTTTCCACTGTGGAGAGCAGGGCCATTGGCTGATGCAATGTCCAAAGAAGGCAGCCCAGCAGCAGTCAGGCCCCAATGCCCCAGCAAAGCAGAATGTGTCTCAGCCTGGAGCAGGTAACCGCTCTCAGCCGCGTTATAATCATGGGAGACTGAATCACTTGGAGGCTAAAGCAGTTCAGAAGACCCCCGGCATGATAGTAGGTATGTTCCCAATCAACTCCCATATTGCAGAAGTGTTATTTGATACTGGAGCAACGCATTCATTCATTACTGCATCATGGGTAGAAGCACATAATCTTCCAATAACTACCATGTCAACCCCCATTCAAATTGACTCAGCCGGTGGCAGAATTCGAGACGATAGCATTTGTTTGAATGTAAGTGTGGAAATAAGGGGGATAGCATTTCCCGCTAATCTCATAGTAATGGGTGCTCAGGGAATAGATGTCATCCTAGGGATGAATTGGCTAGATAAGTATCAGGCAGTTATCAGTTGTGATAAGAGGACAATCAAATTGGTGTCCCCACTAGGAGAGGAAGTGGTGACGGAGTTAGTCCCGCCTGAGCCAAAGAAAGGAAGTTGTTATCAGATGGTTGTTGATAGCAGTGAAGCAGACCCACTTGAGATCATCAAGGTTGTGTCCGAGTTCCTGGATGTGTTTCCAAAGGACCTACCAGGTATGCCACTAGAGCGGAAAGTTGAATTTGCCATAGAGCTTCTTCCTGGAACCGCCCCTATCTTTAAGAGAGCTTACAGAATATCTGGACCAGAGTTGGTTGAGCTTAAGAAGCAGATCGATGAGTTGTCAGAGAAAGGTTACATCCGGCCAAGTACCTCGCCTTGGGCCGCCCCCGTCCTATTTGTGGAGAAGAAAGATGGCACCAAAAGGATGTGTATCGATTATCGAGCTCTGTATGAGGTCACCATCAAGAATAAGTACCCTTTGCCCAGAATAGAAGATCTGTTCGATCAGTTGAGAGGAGCCAGCGTGTTCTCCAAAATAGATCTGAGGTCAGGTTATCATCAGCTCAGGATCCGACCTTCAGACATTTTGAAGACGGCATTCATTACCAAGTATGGGTTGTATGAGTTCACTGTGATGTCTTTCGGTTTGACAAATGCACCGGCCTTCTTCATGAACTTGATGAACAGTGTATTCATGGACTATCTTGACAAGTTTGTGGTGGTATTTATTGATGATATTCTAATTTATTCTCAAAGCGAAGAAGAGCATGCAGATCATTTGAGGATGGTATTGCAGAGATTGCGAGAGCACCAGTTGTATGCAAAGTTGAGCAAGTGCGAGTTCTGGATCAGTGAAGTCCTGTTCTTGGGTCATATCATCAACAAAGAAGGATTGGTTGTGGATCCGAAGAAAGTGGCAGACATTCTGAACTGGAAGGCGCCAACGGATGCTCGAGGAATCAAGAGCTTCATTGGAATGGCCGGATATTATCGGCGATTCATTGAAGGGTTTTCGAAGATTGCAAAACCAATGACAGCGTTTCTAGGCAACAAGGTCGAGTTCAAGTGGACCCAGAAATGTCAAGAGGCCTTCGAAGCGCTGAAAGAGAAGTTGACTACAGCGCGAGTCTTAGTCTTGCCTGATGTGCACAAGCCCTTCTCGGTGTATTGTGATGCTTGTTACACAGGTTTGGGATGTGTGTTGATGCAAGAGGGAAGAGTTGTGGCTTACTCGTCCCGACAGCTGAAGGTTCATGAGAAGAATTACCCAATCCATGACCTAGAGTTGGCAGCAGTGGTTCACGCACTGAAGACATGGAGGCACTATCTGTACGGACAGAAATGTGATGTTTACACAGACCACAAGAGTCTGAAGTACATATTCACTCAGTCAGAGCTGAATATGAGGCAACGAAGATGGTTGGAGCTGATCAAAGACTACGAGTTGGAGATTCATTACCATCCAGGCAAAGCGAACGTAGTGGCAGATGCTTTGAGCAGGAAGAGTCAAGTCAATCTGATGGTCGCTCGTCCGATGCCTTATGAGTTGGCCAAAGAGTTTGACAGGTTGAGTCTCGGATTTTTGAACAACACGCAAGGAGTCACAATTGAGTTGAAACCTACCTTGGAGCGAGAAATCAAAGAAGCGCAGAAAAATGATGAGAAGATCAGTGAGATCCGACGACTGATTCTAGACGACAGAGGCAAAGATTTTAGGGAAGATGCAGAAGGTGCGATACAGTTCAAAGACCGCTTGTGTGTTCCCAATGTCCAGGCTATTCGGGAGTTGATTCTCAAGGAAGCTCATGAGACAGCCTATTCGATTCACCCCGTAAGTGAGAAGATGTATCAGGATCTGAAGAAGAAATTCTGGTGGTACGGAATGAAGAGGGAAATCGCAGAGCATGTGGCTATGTGTGATAGTTGCCGGCGGATCAAGGCAGAGCACCAGAGACCAGCTGGAGTGTTGCAACCATTGCAAATTCCTCAGTGGAAATGGGATGAAATTGGTATGGACTTCATAGTCGGTTTGCCTCGCACTCGAGCCGGCTACGATTCCATTTGGGTAGTAGTGGACCGCTTAACCAAGTCAGCCCACTTCATACCTGTCAAGACCAACTACAGCAGTGCAGTATTGGCAGAATTGTACATGTAGGATCGTTTGTCTTCATGGTGTGCCAAAGAAGATAGTGTCAAACCGAGGAACGCAATTTACCTCTCATTTCTGGCAGCAGTTGCATGAAGCCTTGGGCACACATCTGAATTTCAGTTCAGCTTATCACCCGCAGACAGATGGTCAGACCGAAAGAACCAATCAAATCCTTGAAGACATGTTGAGAGCCTGTGCGTTGCAAGATCAGTCCGGATGGGACAAGCGATTGCCTTATGCAGAGTTCTCCTATAACAACAGTTACTAGGCCAGCTTGAAGATGTCACCATTTCAGGCGCTTTATGGGAGGAGTTGTAGAACTTCGTTGCAATGGGATCAGCCTGGAGAAAAGCAAGTGTTCGGGCCAGACATTTTGCTTGAAGCTGAAGAGAACATCAAGATGGTTCAAGAGAACCTGAAGATAGCGCAATCAAGACAGCGAAGCTATGCAGATACAAGAAGAAGAGAGCTGAGTTTCGAAGTTGGAGACTTCGTCTATCTGAAAGTGTCACCAATCAGAGGAGTCAGAAGGTTCGGAGTCAAAGGCAAGCTAGCACCCCACTACATCAGTCCGTACTAGATTCTCGCAAAGCGTGGAGAAGTGGCCTATCAGCTCAGTTTGCCAGAAGGCTTGTCCACAGTACATGATGTCTTTCATGTGTCTCAATTGAAGAAGTTCTTGCGTGTGCCAGAGGAGCAATTGCCGGTTGAAGGTCTTGAAGTCCAGGAGGACTTGACCTACGTTGAGAAGCCAACGCAAATCCTTGAGACCGCAAACAGAGTCACCCGAAAGAAGACCATCAGTATGTGCAAAGTCAGATGGAATCATCATTCAGAGGAAGAAGCAACCTGGGAGCGTGAAGATGATCTGATGGCCAAATACCCTGAGCTCTTTGCTAGCCAACCCTGAATCTCGAGGGCGAGATTCTTTTAAGGGGGATAGGTTTGTAACGCCCCGAATTTCGAGTTGAATTTTTTTCTCTCTATCGCTCGCTAAATTCGGGCGTTACCTCTCTTTCCCATTTCTTTTCGCTAAAACCTCACCCGTCTTCAAAACTTTAAGTTATGTGATAATAGTAAACCCTAGAGTTATTTTCTTTGATTTGCTGCACCATGCCGAACCATGCATTTTTTTGATTGTTTGAAAGTGTGAAAGCATTCATATAGAAAAAACAGATATTAGAAAAAGAAAATCCTTTTCTTTTCTCTCCCCTCCCTCTCCTCCCCCTTTTGGCCCAGCTGCCCCCCCTCCCCTTGGCGTGCGGCCCAGCCAGCCGGCCGGCCCAACCACCCCCGCCCCCCCCTCGCGCCCCCCCACTTTGGGCCCAAGAACGGCCCAGCCGCGCCCCCCTTCCCTCCCCTCAAATCTCTCTCTCCCCTGCCCAGCCCGCCCCAATCCCCTGCTCGCCCGAAACCGCCGCCGCCGCCCTCCCCGCCCGTGGTGAGCCCCTCCCTCCCCCTCTCCTCTTTCCTCTCCCCTCCCCCCTCCTTCCCCACGCCCGCCGGCGCTATCCCCGTGGCGTGGCTGCGCTCGCTCGGTCGCGTCCGCCCCGGCCTCGCTCGCCCGCCGGCCCCGTCCGCCCCTGCCCCGCGCTCGCCGGCGTCCCGCCCCGGCGCGAGCACCCTCGACCCCGCCCCTCCCCTCGGCGTGGCCGGCCATGGCGGCCCGGCGTCCTCCCGTGGTGCGGCGAGCCCCACCCGCGCGTGCTCGCCCCCAGCCCACCCCGGCGCTCGCCAGCCCCGGCCACGCCCGGCCCCGTCCGCCCGGCCCCGCTCGCCCTCGGCGCCCGCGCTGCCCCTGCCCCTGCCCCGGCGTGGTGCACGGCGTGCCCTCGCCCCGCCCGACGCGCGCCCGACCTCGGCCCTGTCCCGGCCATGGCGGCCCGCCGTGGTGCGCGGCGTGCCTCCCCCACCTAGCGCGGCATCCTCGCTCACCCGTGCTCGCCCGCCCTGGCGTGCTTGCCCGCCCGCCCCGGCGTGTCCTGCTCGCGTCGTGACGGCCCCGACGCGGCCTCGAGCTCGGCCCAGCGTGCCTTTGGCGCGCGGCCTTGAGCTCGGCCAGCGCGCGGCCCCGACGTGTGCACGGCTAGTTCGCGGCGCATGCGTGCGGCCTTGCGCGCGTGCTCGCGTGGTGCGCGGTGCTTTGGCACGGCCCGCCCTGCCCTCGTCTACCCCTAGACGTGCCCGTCTACCCCCCCCCCCCCCCCGTATATTGTATGCGTGCTAATCACGTCGTTCTTGTTAATAAAGTAGGAAACTCAATTTAGAAATTGGTTACGTTAGTTAATTCATATAATTAATCGTCTACCTCGTTTAATGTTGATCAACTAAAAGTGGCTATGTTTCCATTAGTGCATGTGACTAATCATTATTATTGGAGTTAAGTGGAACTAGAACACGTAACGTCTAGTTATTCGTCTACTCGTAATACGCATCGAGCGTAAGCCTTAACCCCTGCGAGACCTTTCCCCCCGTCTTTTTCTAGCCATGGTAAATGCAATATCGTATGTCATATTCTATGCATGTTTAATCTACTTGTTCTCTCGTATGGTGTACTGCTCGTTTCCTAATTTGAATGGATGGATGTATGTATGTTTGCACTCGCATAGAGCACGATCTGGTCGAAGAGCCCGAAGAACTCGCAGGAGAAGCCCCTGAGCAGCAGTCGGTTGGTGGAGGCAAGTGTCCCTTGACCTATCTCTGTCCTATACATTCTTTAATTCACCTCCCGCATTTCACAGTTATACCCAAGGATCGACTAGCTTTTGTTATCCATGTCCTTGTTTACCTATTTGGGTTGGATTATTATTGCTTAGTCTTATGCTATTGCTCAACTCTAATCAATGAACATGATGAGAATTTATCAATGATACGCTGTTTTCCCTCCTTTATTATGATGTTATACTTGTGACCCTCAAGGGGGCTCGAGCGGTTTCTCGAGTGCCTCTTCGTAAGGACCTGTTCGTTGGATGACCGCATGGGAAAACAGTGCAACCATGAGGGTGGAGTGGGACGCCCTTAGCTGAATAATTAGAGGAACCGGGGTGTAGTTCGCTTAGCCGTCGTGCCGTCAATGGGGCTCAGTGTATGCGGCTCGCTCTGCCAAGGTTGATTTGTCCCTTGGGGAGGAGTGCGGTACATTTAGGAAACCTAACGGGCGGCTACAGCCCCGGGGAATCTTTGTAAAGGCTACGTAGTGAGACCCTGCCTACTCACCTTGGGAGTGTTCAAGGGTCCGTACAACCCGAGGCAAAAAGGGAAATCACGGCTCATGGGTAAAGTGCGCAACCTCTGCAGAGGGTTATGAAACTGAAATATCAGTCGTGCTCGCGGTTATGAGCGACCAAGGGAGCTCCATTGATTAGTGGTACTTGATCAGAGATGTTCGGATTATAGGTGGCAATGAGATTGATGATTTTTGGTATTGACTCTGGTAATGGTAAGTGGTATTCTTTCCATTTGGAAAGAGTATGTTTGGGTTAATAACATGGGTTAATCCTAAAACTTAGCTTTATCTACTAGTAATAACAATCTGACCAACTAAAAGCAACTACTTGACTTACCCCCACATAAAGCTAGTCCACTACAGCCAAACAGGACACTTGTTGAGTATGTTGATGTGTACTCACCCTTGCTCTACACACCAAACCCCCCTAGGTTGTTCGCATTGCAACCACTGCTCAGGAGAATACGAAGCCATGGAAGGAGACTTCCAGGAGTTCCAAGATTACGACGAGTTCTAGGTGTGGGTTAGCGGTAACCCCCAGTCGGCTGCTTGTGAAGGCCGCGTTTATCTACGTTTCTTTTCCGCACTTTGATTATTGTAAAGACTATGTGGATGTCTCAGACATATGATATAATCGACTATTATTTCCCTTTTTAATACTATTTGAGCATTGTGTGATGATGTCCATGTTATGTAACTGCTGTGTACGTTAATTGCTGATCCTGGCACGTACATGGTTCGCATTGGGTTTGCCTTCTAAAACCGGGTGTGACATTGTAGAACTCTACTGCTCTAGGATCAACCTGGAGAAAGACAGGTGTTCGGTCCCGACATTTTGCTCGAAGCCAAAGGGAATATCAAAATGGTTCGAGAGAATCTGAAGATAGCACAGTCAAGGCAACGCATTTATGCTGACACAATAAGAAGAGAAGTGAGTTTTGAAGTGGGTGATTATGTCTATCTTAAGGTGTCACTATCATAGGTGTCAGAAGGTTCGAGTCAAGGGCAAGTTAGCATCACGATATATCAGACCATACCAGATTCTGGCAAGGCGTGGAGAAGTGGCCTACCAGCTTAGCTTATCAGAAAGTCTATTACCGATGCATGATGTTTTCCATGTGTCTGATCTGAAGAAGTGTCTGCGAGTACCAGAAGAGCAGTTGCAGTGGAGGTACTGGAAGTCCAAGAAGGCCTGACATACATGGAGAAGCCAACATAAATTTTGAAGATTGCAGATAGAGTCACCTAAAGAAATACCATTAGAATGTGCAAAGTCAGATGGGGTCACCACTTTGAGGAAGAAGCATCCTGGGAACGAGAAGATGATCTGAAAGCGAAGTACCCCAAACTCTTTGCTGGCCACCCTTGAATCTCGGGGCAAGATTCTGTTAAGGGGGATAGGTCTGTAACACTCTGAATTTTGGGGTATAAAAATTTCTTTGCTCTATACTCAAAATTCAGGTGTTACTCTCTCTTTTCTTTGCTTTTCTTTTCCCTTTACCAAAATAAAGGAGAGTTATATTGTTATATAGTGAAGTGAGCCCTAGACGTGATTCAGTTGTTGCATCCATATTGTTGCATAGTGTTTCTAAGTGCAAAATATGTTTGAAACATGTTAATATACCTTGTAGAAGTTTTCGGTAAATTTCCACATTTTCTGAATATTTTTCTATTTTCAAGAACCAAAATCTATTTATTTGAGGTATTTAGAAACTTTTTCAAAAGTTCTAAATATGTTTTTTGAGTTCATTGGGTGCCAAATCATGTCTAGGAATTTTCCTAGAATTTTTTTAGGCTTCGATATATTTTTTGGACATTAAATACGATTTCAGCCTTTTTCTAGAATTATTTTAATTTTAAATATATTTTCAAACCCTAGCAATATATATATAGCTGGAACCCTCTCGCCGAGCCATTTCTAAATCTCGAAACTATTACCTTAGATTCGATGCACAATTCTCGAAATTGCTCGACGAAGTTCGGGCGGCTCCAACTCCGACGACAATTCCGGCGAGCAATTACTTTCAATCTGTGCGTCGTTGAAGAAACTCAAGAGTACCGCTTCATTTGTCTCGTCGAGGGCTTCACCGCGGTGCTTTCAATTCATTGATCCAACCTACGGTTCAGCGTCAATCGATGGTTTTCTCTTCGGCTTCGGCGAGGGTCTTCTTCGGTGAGCTCCATTGTTTCTTCTCCCTACTCTTCGTTTTCTTCACCGTGAGGTCACGGCCCCATCTCTCTCCCCCCCTCTCTCTCCTCCTCCCCTCTCCCCGCGCGGCGACACTCGGCCATGGCGCGGCCCGTGCCCTGCCCACCCCCCTTCTCGCCGGTCGACGCACCCCCCAGGCGTGGTTGAGCAACCCACCCAATTCCTCCCTTGCCCATTGCGACTGTAGGAGAGGAGGTAGGAGATGGTGTTTTTGCAAAACAGACCTTGTAATTTTGTGTAACTGCGTGCAGAAGTTCGCTTAATTTAAAAATGTGATATCTTTTGTGTTATAAATTTGATTCACTCCATTCAAGTCGTGTTAGATTCGTATTACAGTTGTATATATGTTAAAAATATTATTCCTTGTTGTTACATATTTTAAATAATTTATTAAATGTTTGTTGTCCAACGATTATTAAATTAACGTTCCAATTAAATCTAAGTTATAGTTTTCAACTTGTGCTTTTATAAATAAATATCAACATGGTTAATATTAACTGAAATATTCTTTTATTAATAATTATTTAGTATAAACGCATCATCTATTTAATAGTCTTCACATATCGCGTTTGTCCGCGTGACGTTCACACATGCTGTGCGCATGGTGTTCACGTGCTATCGTGTTGTTTCGCACGTCGCGCACTTCGTCTTGCGCCGTTAATTTGCCTCACTTAGAATCGCTCATATTATTTAAATTGCTTAATTAACCTAGAGCCGTTAGTGTAGCAGATTAATTAAAACTAGATAATAGCTCTAGTTTACATTTGATAAATGTCAATTAATACAAGTAGGTCGAATTAAATGTTCTAGTTCATATTTGTATAATGTAAACGCGATAACTTCTCAATCGTAGCTTTGAACTCAGCCTTTCTTTTTCTCGTGTGACCGTAGAAGCGAGATATATTTCGTATTGCACGTTTTGTAATGTTTTCTCTTGTATGGTGTATTGTTTCTTTCTATTTCAAGAATGTTGAATGTATGTTCGCACTCGCCTAGATAACATTTCGTTCGCGCAGTACGAGGAAGTTACAAGAGAAGCTCCTGAGCAGCATTTGTTTGGTGAAGTCAAGTGTTCTCTGACTTATTATGTCCTATCATCACACCCAGTTTTAGAGGAAAAAAGAATGCATAGCATATGTGTGCCAGGATACATTTCCACATATATGTTGACGTCGCAAGTGTAATATATCAAAAGACAATGCAATAAATTCATAAAGAGAGTGTAATAACTTTATTACATCATCTAGACATAAAAGTATCAAATAGTATCATCATCAAAGTACGTCGGATATAACATGGGCAATCTTCTACAGGAAGATGACTTGCGCATCGCTAGACTCAGTACTCATCATCACCATCATCATAGTCTTTCTCGTCAACTTCTGATCAAAATATTAGCAAGGGGTGAGCTCTCTTATGGTGGGGGCTCAGCAAGTGGGAGGAGTTATGTAAGATTAACATGGTAGGGTATGGTTAGGCGGTAAGCATTTTAGTTGGTCAATATTTTATTAACAATGCCTAACTTACTAGTTATAAGTGTATCCCAAAATATCCCAATTAATCATAAGCATATGATTATATCTCAAAAACACTTAAGTGAAGTCACTTAAGTAAACCTTTTATAAATCATCGGATCACGATTTATTCTCCATCTTTAAGTTCAGTTATCATGTGAGGGTCCAAGTTGCTCTTAACCAGGAGCACGGCTGACATATCAGTTTTACACTCTATAGAGGTGGTGCAACTTTACCCACAAGCCATGTATCCCATCGATCCTGGGTTGTACGGACCCATAAGCACTACTGAGGTGAATGGCTAGGAATCCATTATGAGGCTTTCACAAAATATTCTTAGTACAAAGCCACCCGATAAGGTTTCCACGTCAGTAGTGGTGACCCTCTAGGAGAGGTAACTTAGCCAAGACTACCACCCATGTTAACATGAGCTGCCACCAAACCAATGCCGCCCTCTCTTGCCCATCTTTCAGGTAGGGTTGCTAAGCACTAAGTCTATAAAGCTATTTACCAAAGCCAAAGCCATGATAGCACTCGTGGTTGCACTAGTGTAACACCCTGAATTTGGGGGTATAAAATTTCTTTCTAATGATCACCCAAATTCATGTGTTACTCTTCTCTCTCTCACCCTAGGTTCTATCTCTCTCTAGATTCTCTCTCCCTTTTCCCTTTTAAGTAGAATTAGCTTAAGTTAGTGGAGGTTAATTATTTTTTTGCTAAAACACTATGGGTCATGACATGTCACTATATTTAAGAGAATTAAAATAAACTACTAATTTAATTCTACTATTTAGTTTACAGTGGACATTGTCACTATATTATTTTAATATTAATTGAAACTCTAGCATGACTTAGTGAATAAGCAATTTGTATATAATCGCACATACGAACACAAATAGTTTGATTAAAAATCTACAGTTCATTCTGAGCAAAGATAATCGCAGGATTATTCATCCAATGCTTTTGTTATAAATAGGTGGTCTATCTATCTCTTAATCATCCACTCTAGTAATTTGTATTAACATTAATTCTCAACAGACATGACCAAATTAAGATACACAAATGCGAAAGATAGCAGACACTAATTAAAATAGATCATCACATATATATGAAATTAATCGTTCAGTATACACATAATTTTCAAACTCAAAAAATATACAATTAAAATTACATAACGATGCAGAAATTAGATTGTGATACACATAAAATCACATGGGCTTTATTTCACTTTATTTTGAGCTAGAAAATTTGTCTAAATAATTTTTACACGGTATCAGGGGCTAGATTGAATTGTGTTCACTTTGTGGTACTTGTGGAGAGGGTGAATGGGGACACAACTGGCTACGTCGAGGCGAACCGAGGCAGCGCTGAGTAGAGGGAAGCAGAGTGGATACGACGGGGGACGAGCGGGCACCATCGCTGGTGACAGGGAAGCTCGGGGCAGACCTCCGGCGGTGGTGAACGGCTTCGACAGCCTCCGGTCGGCAGTGGTCTTCATGGACATGGAGCCAAGGGTGCGGGTAGAAGGGTGAGGTAGCCAGGAACGACTCGACTGTCAGTAATGCGCGGGTTGCATGGGAGGAACAAGGCACGGGAGGAACAAGGCAGTGGACACCAACTTCGTGTCACACCCGGCTTTAAGGAACAAAGCCAGGTGCATCTCATACATGCGCCAAGAAGACAACATATATAATAACAGAGTGTATAGAGATAAATGTCACAATAACATCAGAGTATTTATTGCATAGCGGAAGACTTTTTACAAAATAAAATAATAAAGATGAAATGAACTAAGGATCATCGGCGCCAATGTCAACTGAGGAACGCCACCTAGATCAGATCATACTCCTCGCCTTGTGGCTCCTCTTGAACCACCTGCTCTTCTCCTGTGGGGGGGTGTGAGACAGCAAGGGTGAGCTCACACATGATCATAGCTCAACAAGTTGTGGGGAACCAGTGGACAAAAACTCACAAAGGTGTGAGTTCATGTGATGTGTAAGGCTAATCAATGATAGGGGTTAAAGCTGAGCATTGCTTTTAAGTAGTTGGTCAAAATTTTATTAGCAGTTACTAAGTGTAAGTAAATACCAAACCATAAGTAAAGTAATAGAACAAATTAATAATAAACCCATGCAATGTATATGACAAAATTGAATTTAAGTTCCATAATTTAAACATCAGAGAGTCCTGAGCCGCTCATGACCGTGAGCTCGGCTAGTATACCAGTTTTACACTCTGCAGAGGTTGCACCCTTTACCCATAAGTCATGTTACCCATCTGCCAAGGGGTCGCGACTCTCATACACCTCTACCTAGGAAGCGCGGCAGGGCAACACTATGAGGCCTTTACAAAGTTTCACTAGCTTCCGAAAACCCGCTACAGTTTATGGGAAGAGCACTTGCTAGAATCCCCCGTCTGGCTGCCATCGCAGCTAAATCAACCCGAGAACCTCCTTGCATGCAACTCCCCTACTGCCCTTGCCCCTTTCGGGTAAGGTAGTCTTCCACTAGCTTTCCTAATTAGTCAGCCAAGGGCGTCCCATTAAACCCTTGTGGTGGCACGTGTTTTGTCAAGTTAAGCTCTATGTTCCAATTAACATTAATGAACTTGACATGAACATAAATAGAATAACAAGAATAATTGGAACATAGATATAATAAATGATTATCCCAAAACCATGTAAAGCAATAGCAAACTACCCAAGTGATTCAGGGGTAAACAAGGTAATGAGATGAACAATCTAGGATGACCTATCGGGTCCCATCAAAATTAACCTATGCATGAGTAAATGATATTAAAGAACATTATTGGGTAAAAAGTGGTCAAGGGCACAACTTGCCTTCAATGAGCTCCTGCTTAGCTACTTCAACCTGCTGCTCACCAGGATCCTCAGTCACGGTCTCTTCTACTCGCCACAATACAAACAAGCACAATATACAGGGAAAATTAACATCACACCAAACATGTACACAAAATACACAGTAATAATCTACTCATTAAAATAAAATCCTAGGAACAGGAATCATGATTTTTGGAGTTATAGATTTTAAGTTATGAATTTTCAAAGGTTTCATGTGTTTTAAATAGGATTAAGTGAGAAATAAATTTCTTACTGTTTTCTTGGCAAAACAGAGGCTCTAGGTGGTAGATAATAAAATTACAAAATTTTTAGAAAGTGGAATGGGTTAATTTGGAGCTCATATGAATTCTCTATGAATTATTAAAGTTCTAGCATATATGTTTGTATTAAAAACCTGTTTTCCAATTCAATTATTCCATTTTAAACAGCTCTGGACTAGGTGCACCAATACTGAGAAAGGCAGGGACCCCGGCGCAATTAAACCCTAGACCCAGAACACTATACACTGGACTGCGGGTTCTATTCTTGAAAAGTAAAGGGTTTCTTTAGCAAAAAGGCCAACGCGAAGGGGTATCAGTGGTTTTCGGCCGCGAGATCAACAGCGGACGGTCTAGATTAGATACGACATTATAATGAAGCGGTAAGCGATCGTGGCCCTTGGATTCAGATCTAGCGCTCCAGGTGGGATACCCCGAATTGGTACGCGTCCCAGCCACAGGATCAAGATCGCGCGGTCGAGAATAAGCCCAGCCGAACCGGTACGTGGAAGCTAATCAGAGCCGTTCACCCCCAATCCAAGGGCGCCATTTCATCTTCTTCCACTCACTACTCTCACCAGGCGGACCACACGCCGAGAGGCACCCTGAACGGAGCCGAGTTCGCCGAACCAGCGGTCCTGCCCCAATGGTCACTCACCTGTCTCTACTCCCGATCCTTGCCGCGGCTGTGCCAGGCAACTACCCAGACACCCTGCCCCGGTCCCGACGCTAGGCACTGCGCCAGCAAATGCCACCCGATTGAGTTCCTGGACGAGAACTAGTGCAGGGAATACATCGTAGTCATGCACAAGATTCTTTTTCTAACCTTGACGAACTGGTGAAGAGGGGCATGTGTTGGCGAAGCGAGGCTTCAGCAGGCGCGTCGCAG
The DNA here is from genome assembly GCA_029449295.1 of Zea luxurians. Classification (NCBI taxonomy): domain Eukaryota; kingdom Viridiplantae; phylum Streptophyta; class Magnoliopsida; order Poales; family Poaceae; genus Zea; species Zea luxurians. Next base: position 22,365,799 of record JAOPSE010000004.1, read on the forward strand.
GCTTGCAGCAGGACGACTCGCAGGCGCCGCGCAGGATCTGCCTGGCTAGTTTATGGACCCTAGGAACGACGGCGCAGAGGATACTCAAAGCCACGAGACCGAGTTTATAGAGGATGGCACTCCGCAGAGCTCGGCGGTGGTTGAGGGTAGCTGAAAACTCGCTGGTGGGAGGAGAAGAAATTCTGCGGCAAAAACGCAAGTCCGTTGTAGCGTGCGGGGAGTGGAAGATCTACAGGACCCTGCTAGCGGGCCCACCTGTCACTCCCGGAGCGTGCGCAGGAGACCTGACTGGGCGGGATCAAGGGGGATGGCCGAGGCGGACGAAATCTGTTGAAGTGCCGACAAACCCGGGAGGAGGAGGTGTCCGACGTCTGGGGCCCATATGTCAGGGACGAGCGCTGAATGACACGGCCGCGGATGAAGTCTGGGCCACGCGCGTGCCAATGAGGGGAAGAGATAGTGGGCCAAATAGGTTTGCTGCGGCCCAGTTAGGTGTCCTTAGTCTTTTTCTTTTATTTTCCTTTTTTTCTATTTGATTCATTTTATTTTCATTTGAATTCCCAATTTAAATTTGAGTCTTGTTAAGAAATTCACTTTTGAGTCAAATGTGTAAACTCAAATCTGTGTAGGAATAATATTTATATATATATTTTTATACTTATTTTTATTCCACATAATGTTCGTTTGCTTCTTTTCTTCTAAATTCTAGGATCTCCTTTTATTTTTCCAAATTCTATTTGGGGAATTTAATATATTTCTTCTTCAAATTATTTTATGTTGTCACAAAATGCACACAAAATAAAATACCGGCATGATGCATGTATTATTTGAGTGTCTTTTGTTAACTATTTATTTGTTTAAATGTGATTTTCACATGAAATGACGAATATAGGTAACACACATATATGTAAGGGAAAACTCTTTTCTCCTTTTACACTTTCTTACAATTTGAGTATTACAAATCCTACCCCCCTTAAAAATAACCTCGTCCTCGAGATTTAGGAGAAACGAGGGAAAAGATGGGGAAAGTCTATGCGAAGCTCTTCTTCTCTCTCCCACGTAGCTTCATCTTCTCCGTGGTGACTCCATTGTACTTTACACATCTTTATCACCTTATTTCTTGTAACTCGAGTCAATGTATCCAAAATCTTGATCGGGTACTCCGTGTAAGTCAAATCACCCTGAACACTGAGCTCTTCCATTGGTAACTGTTCCTTAGGGACACGGAGACACTTCTTGAGCTGAGACACGTGGAATACATTATGCACATCTGATAGATTAGTAGGTAGTTCGAGTTGGTATGCCATCTCCCCAACTCGCCTAAAGATCAAGAATGGTCCAATATAGCGAGGGGACAATTTGCCCTTAACTTTGAATCTCCTCATTCCATGAAGTGGTGATACCTTGAGGTACACACAATCTCCTTCTTCAAATTCCAGTGGCCTCCTTCTATTATCTGCGTATCTCTTTTGCCTGGTTTGAGCCACTCTCAAATTCTCTCGAATTATACGAACTTGTTCTTCTGCTTCTTGAATCAGTTCAGGCCCAAAGAACTGTCTTTCTCCAGTCTGATCCCAATATAAAGGAGTCCTGCACTTCCTCCCATATAAAGCTTCAAAAGGTGACATCTTCAGACTGGCTTGATAACTATTATTATATGAAAACTCAGCATATGGTAGACTTTTATCCCAACTTCCTCCGTGCTAAAGGGCACAAGCTCTCAACATATCTTCCAAAACTTGATTTGTCCTTTCAGTCTGTCCATCAGTCTGAGGGTGATAAACCGTACTAAAATTCAACTTCGTGCTCATGTTCTCATGAAAGCTTCTCCAAAATCTTGAGGTAAACTGCGAACCTCGATCAGACACGATCCTCTTTGGTACTCCATGTAAACACCCAATTCGAGCCATATATAACTCTGCTAGCTGAGAACGTTTATAGGTAGTCTTGACCGGAATGAAATGAGCCACTTTAGTCAATCTATCCACAATCACCCATATAGCATCATATCCTTTTTGGGTGCGAGGCAATCCTGTAATGAAATCCATACCAATCTCTTCCTATTTCCACTCGGGTATCTTCAGTGGGTGCAATAGTCCAGCTTGCCTCTGGTGTTCAGCCTTAACTCTTTGACATACATCGCACATAGCCACATGTGCAGCTACATCTCTCTTCAATCCATACCACCAATATTTCCGCTTCAAATCCTGATACATCTTGGTACTGCCAGGATGAATAGAATAATCCGAATCATGGGCCTCTTTTAAAATAGTCTCTCGAAGGCTTTCAATATCAGGAACACACATCCTGTTTTTGAACCATACAGTGCCCTGCTCATCTTCCGTGAATTCTGGACCTCGACCTTCAGTAATCAGATCCTTAATCTCTTTTATTTTAGCATCACCAATTTGACCTTTGCGAATTTCTTGCTCCAAGGTAGGTTCCACATCAATAGTAACTCCTTCAGTATGAGCAACTATCCCCAGGTTAAGTCTCCTGAAATCCTCAACAATCTCATCGGGTAGTTGGGCAACAATAGCTGAATGAACATGCTCCTTGCGACTTAAGGCATCTGCAACCAAATTTGCCTTGCTCGGGTGATAGTGAATCTCCAAATCATAATCCTTAATGAGCTCCAACCAACGGCGTTGCCTAAGGTTGAGATCCTTCTGAGTGAATATATACTTCAAACTCTTATGATCTGTATATACTTGGCACTTGGTCCCCATGATATAATGTCTCCAAATCTTAAGCGCATGCACAACGGCTGCCAATTCCAAGTCATGAGTGGGGTAGTTCAATTCATGCTTCCGTAACTGACGAGAAGCATAGGCAATCACATGTCCTTCTTGCATGAGCACGCATCCTAAGCCTTGGCCACATGCATCACAATAGATATCAAATCCTTTCTGTAGGTCTGGCATAACCAATACTGGTGGTGACATCAATTTCTCCTTCAATTGATCAAAGTTGTCTTGACACTTCTCGTCCCATTTAAATTCTCTTCCTTTCTCCAAAAGTGAAGTCAAAGGTTTGGCAATCTTAGAAAATCCTTCAATAAATCTCCGATAATAGCCTGCTAATCCCAAGAAACTCCGAATCTCAGTAACTGTAGTGGGTACTCTCCACTCCATTATCTCCTTAACTTTAGTAGGATCCACTGAAATTCCTCCATTAGAAATAATATGACCAAGAAATGGCACCTCGCCAATCCAAAACTCGCACTTGCTGAACTTGGCATATAGCTGGTTATCTCGTAGCTTCTGTAGCACCAACCTTAGATGTTCCTCATGATCGCTATCACTCTGGGAATAAACAAGGATATCGTCGATGAATACCACGACGAATCTGTCCAAATACTCCATAAACACCTTATTCATCAAATTCATAAAATAAGCCGGTGCATTGGTTAATCCAAACGACATAACAGTGAACTCATATAATCCATATCGAGTCGAAAATGCTGTCTTGAGAATATCCGATGGTCTAATCCTCATCTGATGGTAACCCGATCGGAGATCAATCTTCGAGAATACTCTAGCACCTCTCATTTGATCAAATAAATCCTCAATACGGGGTAACGGATACTTGTTCTTCATAGTAACATCATTAAGTGATCTATAATCCACACACATCCGCTGCGATCCATCCTTCTTCTGTACAAACAGAACCGGCGCTCCCCAAGGTGAGGAACTCGGACGAATGTACCCAGCCTCTTGTAACTCAGTTAACTGCTTCTTCAGTTCCTTTAACTCCTCTACGGACATCCTATATGGCCGTTTAGAAATAGGGGCAGTTCCAGGTAGAAGATCAATTACAAACTCAACTTCTCTGTTAGGTGGCATCCCTGGTAACTCCTCTGGAAAGACATCCGAAAAATCTCTAACCACACGGATGTTGTCACCAACAAACTCCTCAGGTATAAAGAACATTGCACGTTTGGATGAGGTGGTTACTGCAATATTAACTTGAAATCTTTCTCCTTTAGTGGTAGTGAGTTCTACGGTACCTCTACCACATGCTATAATGGCCTTTGCCTTTCTCAACCATGACATACCAAGGATCAGATCTATACTGCTTGCCTCTAATATTATAGCAGTAGCTCCAAATTCTCTACCCATAATTGTTAATGTCAATCTACGTGTCATTTGATTCGCCTCAACAGGCCCTTTAGGTGTAATTACTATCATTGGTTTTCTCATATTTAGCAGTGGTATTTTATTTGTGTTGGCATATCTAGCAGACATAAATGAATGTGTAGCACCAGAATCAAATAAGATGGTTGCAGGAATTGCATTAACATAAAACATACCAAGTACGATGTCTGCACCATCCGTAGTAGCATCAACGCTGACTTGATTAACCTTGGCAATAGAATATCCCTTGCCAGATCCTGGAGTTTGTTGCCTGTTCTGAACTGGAGTAGTAGCAATCCTCTGTGGGCAGACATTTGCATAATGACCAGTCTTCCCACACTTGAAACAAGTAGTGCCTAGACTCTGTCCTGAGAACTTCGTCGGGGTGCCAGTAGGGGTAGCCTGTCGAGGAGGTGGAGTCCTCAAAGGTGATTGCTGAATTGGGCGCTGGCCTCCGCCAGTGCGAACAGGTGTACCCTGGGGTGAACTGTAGCGAGGACGAACACTACTGCTTCCTTGTCCTTGAGATATAGCCTTTCTCTTCAAATCTCCCAGCTGAACACGCTTGTGTTCAATAGCCAGGGCCTTATCAAGTAGCCTCTGAAATGATGGAAATGTGGGTGCCACTAGAGCATATTGCAGTGGTCCATTAAGTCCCTCAATAAAATGCTCCTGCTTCCTCTCATCTTCAGCAACTTCATCAGGGGCATATCTAGATAACTGGATGAACTTGTCGCGGTACTCGCTGACTGACATACTTCCTTGCTTTAGCGACAGAAATTCCTTCTTCTTAATCTTCATTAATCCAGCAGGTATATGATAATTCCTGAACTGTGTACTGAACTCTACCCAAGTGATAGTATCAGCAGCATCGTGGGCAGCAGTATATGAATCCCACCAGTCAGCAGCAGGACCTGTCAGACGTCCAGAAGCATATAACACCTTCTCCCGGTTAGTGCATTGTGCAATATTCAACATCTTCTCAACGGACTTCAGCCAATCATCCGCATCCAGCGGATCAGGAGAGCATGCAAATGTAGGTGGCTTATGACTCATGAACTCCCTATGCTTATCTCGGGGTGGAACTGGTGGTGGAGGTGGAGGTGGAGGCAGTGGTACTTGTTGCTGCTGTTGCTGTTGTTGTTGTTGTTGTTGTTGTTGTTGCATTTGCTGTTGCAGCTGTTGTTGTTGCGCCCTCCTTTCCTGGCGTATCTCCTCTCGCTCCTGGCGCAACTCCTGTCGTATCTCTTCTCTTTCTTGACGCATCTCCTGGCGTTCTTGCTACATTTGTGCACACATATCTGCCATGGTGTCCACCATTTGCTGCATCATCCTCATCTGAGCAGCAACCAGTGGGTCAACTCCGCCTGGTGGAGGATTAGGAGGATTCATCTCTGCAGGTTGTGGCTGGGGTTGTCTATATATCCACCGAGTGTGTCGATTAGGAGGCAAATCAATTCCACCACCCCTCCTGGTATTGACCATCTGAGTTAGATACATATGGTAAGAGAATAGTAGACAAGGCAGTTATTTACAAATCATTTTACTTTGGGGGGATTTATTAGTTAAACAGATTAATATTTTACCTACCATAGCTAATTCAATACCTTATGTTGGTACATGCTAAGATGTCCATCTATAATAATTCAATCAATCAAAGAAGCAAATCAGGCATTTAGCATCAGCGCAATCAACCAATCATTTTTAAATAAAGAAAATAGTTTTAAATTTTGTCTTAGGTTCCCTATCTCTTAAAAAGGTCATAGTGGTAGGATTCCAAGGTGTGAAATCCATCTTGTCTTAGAGAAGAAAAGGTAAGATTAATCAGAGTAGAGTAGCAAAAGGTGAGACAAGATCAAGATGAGATTAGTATAGAATGAATCAGAGTAAGGTAAGTAGGAAAGGGTCTGTCCATTTCTATCTAGGTTTCGTCTACAGTCAACATTTCCTCTGATACCACTTCTGTCACACCCGGCTTTAAGGAACAAAGCCAGGTGCATCTCATACATGCGCCAAGAAGACAACATATATAATAACAGAGTGTATAGAGATAAATGTCACAATAACATCAAGAGTATTTATTATGTAGCGGAAGACTTATTACAAAATAAAATAATAAAGATGAAACGAACTAAGGATCGTCGGCGCCAATGTCAACTGAGGAACGCCACCTAGATTAGATCATACTCCTCGCCTTGTGGCTCCTCTTGAACCACCTGCTCTTCTCCTGTGGGGGGTGTGAGACAGCAAGGGTGAGCTCACACATGATCATAGCTCAACAAGTTGTGGGGAACCAGTGGACATAAACTCAAAAAGGTGTGAGTTCATGTGATGTGTAAGGCTAATCAATGATAGGGGTTAAAGCTGAGCATTGCTTTTAAGTAGTTGGTCAAAATTTTATTAGCAGTTACTAAGTGTAAGTAAATACCAAACCATAAGTAAAGTAATAGAACAAATTAATAATAAACTCATGCAATGTATATGACAAAATTGAATTTAAGTTCCATAATTTAAACATCAGAGAGTCCTGAGCCGCTCATGACCGTGAGCTCGACTAGTATACCAGTTTTACACTCTGCAGAGGTTGTACCCTTTACCCACAAGTCATGTTACCCATCTGCCAAAGGGTCGTGACTCCCATACACCTCTACCTAGGAAGCGCGGCAGGGCAACACTACGAGGCCTTTACAAAATTCCACTAGCTTCCGAAAACCCGCTACAGTTTATGGGAAGAGCACTTGCTAGAATCCCCCGTCTGACCGCCATCGTAGCTAAATCAACCCAAGAACCTCCTTGCATGCAACTCCCCTACTGCCCTTGCCCCTTTCGGGTAAGGTAGTCTTCCACTAGCTTTCCTAATTAGTCAGCCAAGGGCGTCCCATTAAACCCTTGTGGTGGCACGTGTTTTGTCAAGTTAAGCTCTATGTTCCAATTAACATTAATGAACTTGACATGAACATAAATAGAATAACAAGAATAATTGGAACATAGATATAATAAATGATTATCCCAAAACCATGTAAAGCAATAGCAAACTACCCAAGTGATTCAGGGGTAAACAAGGTAATGAGATGAACAATCTAGGATGACCTATCGGGTCCCATCAAAATTAACCTATGCATGAGTAAATGATATTAAAGAACATTATTGGGTAAAAAGTGGTCAAGGGCACAACTTGCCTTCAATGAGCTCCTGCTTAGCTACTTCAACCTGCTGCTCACCAGGATCCTCAGTCACGGTCTCTTCTACTCGCCACAATACAAACAAGCACAATATGCAGGGAAAATTAACATCACACCAAACATGTACACAAAATACATAGTAATAATCTACTCATTAAAATAAAATCCTAGGAACAGGAATCATGATTTTTGGAGTTATAGATTTTAAGTTATAAATTTTCAAAGGTTTCATGTGTTTTAAATAGGATTAAGTGAGAAATAAATTTCTTACTGTTTTCATGACAAAACAGAGGCTCTAGGTGGTAGATAATAAAATTACAAAATTTTTTGAAAGTGGAATGGGTTAATTTGGAGCTCATATGAATTCTCTATGAATTATTAAAGTTCTAGCATATATGTTTGTATTAAAACCTGTTTTCCGGTTCAATTATTCCATTTTAAACAGCTCTGGACTAGGCGCACCAATACTGAGAAAGGCAGGAACCCCGGCGCAATTAAACCCTAGACCCAGAACACTATACATTGGACTGCGGGTTCTATTCTTGAAAAGTAAAGGGTTTCTTTAGCAAAAAGGCCAACGCGAAGGGGTATCAGTGGTTTTCGGCCACGAGATCAACAGTGGACGGTCCAGATTAGATACGACTTATAATGAAGCGGTAAGCGATCGTGGCCCTTGGATTCAGATCTATGGCTCCAGGTGGGATACCCCGAATTGGTACGTGTCCCAGCCACAGGATCAAGATCGCACGGTCGAGAATAAGCCCAACTGAACTGGTACGTGGAAGCTAATCAGAGCCGTTCACCCCTAATCCAAGGGCGCCAGTTCATCTTCTTCCACTCGCTACTCTCACTAGGCGGACCACACGCCGAGCGGCACCCTGAACGGAGCCGAGTTCGTCGGACCAGCGGTCCCGCCCCAATGGTCACTCACCCGTCTCTACTCCAGATCCTTGCCGCGGCTGTGCCAGGCAACTACCCAGACACCCTACCCTGGTCCCGACGCTAGGCACTGCGCCAGCAAATGCCACCCGATTGAGTTCCTAGACGAGAACTAGTGCAGAGAATACATCATAGTCATGCACAGGATTCTTTTTTTAACCTTGACGAACTGGTGAAGAGGGGCGTGTGTTGGCGAAGCGAGGCTTCAGCAGGCGCGTCGCAGGCTCGCAGCAGGACGACTCACAGGCGCCGCGCAGGATCTGCCTCGCTAGTTTATGGACCCTAGGAACGACGGTGCAGAGGATACTCAAAGCCACGAGACCGAGTTTATAGAGGATGGCACTCCGCAGAGCTCGACGGTGGTTGAGGGTAGCTGAAAACTCGCTGGTGGGAGGAGAAGAAATTCTGCGGCAAAAACGCAAGTCCGTTGTAGCGTGCGGGGAGTGGAAGATCTACAGGACCCTGATAGCGGGCCCACCTGTCACTCCCAGAGCGTGCGCAGGAGACCTGACCGCGCGGGATCAAGGGGGATGGCCGAGGCGGACGGAATCTGTTCAAGTGCCGACAAACCCGGGAGGAGGAGGTGTCCGACGTCTGGGGCCCATATGTCAGGGACGAGCGTCGAATGACGCGGGCGCGGGTGATGTCTGGGCCACGCGCGGCCAACGAGGGGAAGAGATAGTGGGCCAAATAGGTTTGCTGCGGCCCAGTTAGGTGTCCTTAGTCTTTTTCTTTTATTTTCCTTTTTTCTATTTGATTCATTTTCTTTTCATTTGAATTCCCAATTTGAATTTGAGTCTTGTTAAGAAATTCACTTTTGAGTCAAATGTGTAAACTCAAATCTGTGTAGGAATAATATTTATATATATATATTTTTATACTTATTTTTATTCCACATAATGTTTGTTTGCTTCTTTTCTTCTAAATTCTAGGATCTCCTTTTATTTTTCCAAATTCTATTTGGGGAATTTAATATATTTCTTCTTCAAATTATTTTATGTTGTCACAAAATGCACACAAAATAAAATACCGGCATGATGCATGTATTATTTGAGTGTCTTTTGTTAACTATTTATTTGTTTAAATGTGATTTTCACATGAAATGACGAATATAGGTAACACACATATATGTAAGGGAAAACTCTTTTCTCCTTTTACACTTTCTTACAATTTGAGTATTACACTTCGCCATGCCCACCACCTGTTCGACTTGGGGGCTCACCGAGCATGCTATGGCCGAGGCCGCGCACCGCCTCGCGCTGCGGATGCCCCGACGTGAGCCACATTCGCACCTGCTTTGCACATTCCTTACGGTCAAGCGGCTCAACCTCTCTGCCTGCGCCTCGCTCGATGACACCTCCCTTGTTGCGTCCGTCGCCGATGATGGACCAGCGGTCGCGGCAACCTGGTGGTGGTGTGCTTCGGCGACTGGCGACATGGAGAGCACACTCAAGGGGATTCGCGCCAGCAACGCGTCATGCGTGCTGGACCTAGACAACGCAGCTACTTTGGTGGGCAGCGTCGAGGACACTTACGGCAAGGACCGCACCACCGAGGAGCAGCTCGCCACGCCCTTGGACACGCTCCTGTGCACCCGCCTTGACCCTGTCAAGTCGCACGTCGGGTGCTGGCTGCTACAGTACCTCAAGCTTTCGCCTACCTCAATTGGTGCCTAGGTGGTATTCGAGGAAATGCAGCAAAGCACCATCGTCAGGGACGTGCACGCCTACGGTTTCACAGTGCATGTGCCGCCCGTTTGCATGCTTGATGGAGTTCACTCTCAACATTTTTTGGAACAGGGGTTATAATATATCATTCTGAGCACCTGGGTCTGGTTGCAGTTGATAGGAAAACAGTGGTTGTATCTATCGCTGCTATACTGCTTTCATTTGCTTCGTATTCCATTGAAATACCTGGAGAGGTTGTTTTCCTCCATCTTGTTCACAACTTTGCCCTGCTCGCTTATGATCCTTCTGCACTAGGAGCTGGAGCATCCATTGTTCGGGCTGCTAAGCTTCTATTAGGTAGTGGTGCCACTATTGTTGAGGACCAAAAGGTGTTGGAGGAAAAAAAAATGCTCAGAATACAGTGCTGCTACATTCGTTGCTTCCTATGGTTGACAAAGGACTATGGCCACCACCTGTATAGTTGGAAATTCATAGTACTGGTATTCAGCTAAGACCAGTACCTTGGCCATCTCTTTACTGTTATGCAGTTTGGGCGTCATGGATTGAGTTACTGGTCGTGGTCGGTTACATTTCGCCAAAGCCTCCTTGGTTGGCGTTTGCTTCAGAGGCCAAGAATGTACATGATCTGTTCATTGCGGTGTTCTCAGGAGATGTCTATTCTATGTCACTAAGGCAGCAGTTGTATGATCCTGGAAAGAAGCCTATTCCATATCGGTATTTGACAAGCTACTACGGTGCACCGTTGGGTTGCTCTTGGAGTGTGGATGGCAAATATTTACTGTCAATTGGTGATAATTATCTTGTGCAAGTATGGAGCATGAATGACACAAATATCGTTTCATGTGGCGTAGGGCATAACTCATGGACTGGTGCGCTGTGTATGGCATTCTATGCACAATCTGAAGAAACTAGGCAAAGTCATTCTGTTCATAAGTTTGCTCTGGCAACTCTTGCCTTCAAACACACTTTATCCAGTGGACAGCCAATCCGATTAGAAGTGGAGTTATTGCCTGAATCTGTTGAAGTCATTGACAAAGATTATGGTTGGACACGATACCCAACTACTTCTCTAGAATCCAGCATTGCACGAGATTGTTGTCCCTCTACGGTGGCTCACCGACAATCAGTAGTGGAAGCTCTTCTACAGTGTGATAGGAAATCATCTAGCAGAGTTGTAGTATCACAGTGGGAGTCATTTTTAGCTGATTCTTTTAGGCATACCTGCTTTGCTTCTGCAGTTGATTACTTCCTAAATGGCTTGCAGCAGCAACATGGGGATTGGATATCTTCTTTCAGAGTTCACCTAATTATATTGCAATTTCTGAATGTCACTGCATCTGAAATTAAAAGTGGAGTTTGTGTAGCTCACAATTATCTGTCAGATTCACTAGACCAGCAAGCTGGTATTGGTTGGCCACTTGCTAGACATGATGAGATGGTTTGGCCACGAACATCTATGGTCAGTTACAACAAATTAGTAGAGGTTCAAAGTAGGAATCCTAGTCTCTAGCCTATGCCATGGTTTTCTTTCACCATCATGAGTGGAGGTACTGCAGTTTGGTATTGTGACACCTTCTGGATGCCTCCATCTCCACCTATATATCCGGAGGAAAAACATCAACGCCCATGTGGTGCTCCTTGTTGAATTGCCTTGTTGGTGGACTTTGAGCTTAATTATCAACAACTGAAATTTGTACACTATGGAAGAATTCATTTCTACATCTCGGAAGAATTGGCAGTCATGAATAGCCAAGTTCAACGCACACATGATCAGGATAGTAGGTCTGTGGTGCTCCTAAAGGGCAATCTGGTCTTCATCTTGTTTGGGTTAATTTTGGTTGCTCATGATTTGGCAAATGGGACTCTCTAAAAAACGTAGGACTTTGTCTGGTCCAACGGCAAGGACTAACCGCTAATGGCAAGCATCTGGCAACCGCGTCTCAACTTAGAGGATTGTGTTCGGAAAGCGACGTTGTGCTATCACGTTCCTTATCGACTTAGGGGCAAGCCGACGCTTAAGGACTTGTTCGGTTGTACCCCAATCCATATGGATTGAGGGGGATTGAGGGGGTTTCAATCCTTAGTAAGCCAAAATTTTCTCCAATCCGTATCAATCCCCTCCAATCTATATGAATTAAAAATAACCAAACAAACCCTAAGGAGGAGGGAATGTTAGTAATGCGCGGGTTGCATGGGAGGAACAAGGCAGTGGACAAGAGTGTGTCGGACCAGCTACAAGGCCAGATGGGCCCCGGCGTTTGACAAGGCCCAGCCGTAGCAATGGGATGGTTATCAGGCCGGCGTGGATCAACTTCTTGGAAGCATTGCATGAAGCTTAAGTAGATCAGAAAGAAGTTGGAAGGGGATATCTTGTAACATAACTATATTCCAACGTACTCTACTGGAAAACTTCTCTAGTTATCTGTTCTTCTCTACGTCTTTCCGTTCTTCTTCTCTGCCTCTACCAAATTCTTGTGTTCTAGCCTAGACGATTGTTAACAAGGACGGTGCTCCGAGACTCTAATTTATAGACCAGGGAGGAGAAATGGCGCCTGGAAAAGAGGAATTTGGAGGATCGGCCATCAATGGCGAGAAGAAACTGAAGGCGTTTTGTGCGCGGAACAGGTGGGGAAGAAGAGGACTCGGCGTTTCGTGCGAGGAAGAGGTGGGGAAGAAGAGAAGACTCGGCGACGTTTCCACTAGAGCTAAGCGCACACGTTGCAAGGGAGGTGGAGGACGGGCGACTGTAAGCTGAATCGGCGCGGCGTCCGTCTGTTCTTCTTCTCTTTTTTTGAAACAGCGGCAGGCGGCGTTTGGCTGCAACGAACCAAGGAGAAAGAGTCGTGGGGAGAGAGAGAGAGATAGTGGTGGGGCCTACGCGTCTTAAATAAATGAGGGAATGCACTTAACGCTGGGTTTGGGCAATGGTGAGCCACCGAACGGTCGTTTGCTTTTTTTATTTCCCAATTTCTTTATTTTTATTTCGAATTCTTTATTATTAGTTTATATATATATATTCCATAAATTATAATGAATCCATATATATATATATATATATATATTAAGATAATATTTAAATTATTTAGGGTGATTCCAATAATTATATAAAGCTGGTTTTATAAAAGGATCAAATGAGATTCTTGCAAATAATTTCAAACAAAAGTTATTAACATGACAAAATGCCTAGTCTAAGAATAACGTTTTAAAAACTCATTATTATTTTATAAAATGATATTTTATCATAAAAAAATAATTCTAACAATTGGATTTGCAAATCAATTCAATAAAAATATATGCTTCGACAAGAGTGCTTCAAACACTTGGTAAAATTTTACTAAAAAATTAAATATTTATATTTTTACTCCATTACCTTCTTTTATTCTAAATTCATTTCCTCTCTACTAGTTTTAGCATCTAATATTATCTTATTTTTAATTGATGGATTTGAGGTGTTACACCTATTTACTTTATAATTCATTGTCCTGCATACTATGAGTAACCTAAGGATTGACTAGTTTTCTATTTATTCCGTCCTTGATTAACTTTTTGGGTTGGGCTATTATGATCAGCTACATGCTAGTGCTTTACCCTAATCAACAAACATGATGAGAATTACTTTATATTCTGATTATGATTATGAGCTTATGGCATTTTAGGGGGCTCAGAATGTTTCCTGAGTACCTCTCTATAAGGATCTATTCGTTGAGAGACCACACGGGAAAACAGTACAACCATGAGGGTGGTATGGGACGTCCTTAGTTGATTAATTGGATGAATCTGGGGGTGTAGCTTGCTTCGCCGTTGTGCTGTAAATGGGGGTTGGGGCATAGCGCTTGCTCTGCTAAGGGTGGGTGCCGAGGTTCATTTGATTTGGTTTTGTTAGTCACTCCCCTTAGGGAGGAGTACTGTGTTAATACGACTGACGAAACCTAACGAGCGGCTACACACCAAGATAATCATTGTAAAGGCTACATAGTGATACCCTGCCAGACCACCTTGAAAGTGATCAATGGGGAGTAGCGCTCCTCGAGTAGAAAGGGAATCACAGCTCGTGGGTAAAGTGTGCAATCTCTGTAGAGGGTAGAAACTGGTATATCAGTCATGCTCACGGTTAAGAGCGGCATTGGGATCCTCTTTGATTAGAGATACTCTGGATACATTTATGTTGATGGTTTAATGATGATGGCTATACTTATCATTTCTGGTACTTTCCTCTCAAAGGAGGTTCTTTCTTTTGGGATATCAACTTGGGTTCTATGATAAAACTTGGTTTTCACTAATTATAAATACCTAACAAACTAAAAGTCACTGCTTTTAGCTTAACCCCACATACAGCTAGTCCACTCCAGCCAAACGGGACATTTGTTGAGTACGTTGATGTGTACTCACTCTTGCTTAAACACTAAACACCAGGTTTTCCACATTGCAATCATTGCTCAGGAGAAGATGAAGGCAACACAGAGGACTTTGAGGAGTTCTAAACTAGATTAGCGGCAAACCCCCAGTTAGCTACCTGTGAAGGCCTTATCTTACTATGTTTCACTTTAGCACTTTGATTTTTGTTTAAGTTAATGACTATGTGGTTGTTTCGGACATTATGATGTAATAAAGTAATACTTCTTTACGCTATTATTTGAGCACTGTGTGATGATGTTCAGTTATGTAATCGTTGTGTACGTGAATTCTGATCCTTGCACGTATATCCTGATCCTGGCACGTACATCATTAGCATTTGGTTTGCCTTCCAAAACTGGGTGTGACAAACAGGGACTAGGGTGCACCTGGACACACATGCCCCAGTAGTCAGCCACAGCGGCGGCCAAACTACTCGTGCCCTACATGTGGCACAGCGCGATGTCCGCGGGGGCTGGAGAGCGGCGCCTGGGCCGCTAGCCCGAGGGCGCGTGAGGGTGCGGGGAGCCAGAGTGGCTAAGTCGGCTGGGGCTGGGCTGGTTGGGGTTGTGGGATTCCTTCTCTTCATTTCTTCTTCCTTTTTTGTTCATTTTCTTTTCTTTCTAATAAATTTATTTGCTACAAAGAGACATGAATTAAATATTTGTACACTCAAGCAAAACATCAAACAAAAATAAATGTATCCTAGCATGATGCAACAATAATTATTCCCTTAGGGTTTTCTTGATTCACAAACTCAAAATAAGACCTGCTGCCACTTTGAAAGAAAGAGAAAGGAGCGAAGAGGAAAAGGAGAACGAAGATAACACCTAAATTTGGTGAATATCAGAGAAGAAATTATATACCCCCAAATTCAGGGTGTTAAAATAAGAGACGCTGATGAAACGATCTGTGTGTTTTTTGTTTTACTTAGATTTGGATTTCTGTAGTCTCCAACTTTGACATGGTTGTAGAACGAGATTGCATTGGTGTTCTAGGAGATTTCCCTTTAGCTAGAGTTGATGGGAAACTACACATTATCAACATCATGTTTGAGGAACAATTACTTCTAGAACATTTATGTTTGAGAAATAACTACTTCAAGAAGGTTTCTGCATAACATATGAGTAGCAAAAGAAGAGCATCAACTTATTCTGAAGACAATCTGATCAGCAACAGATACACTTATTTGACACAACAATTTTACGAACAATCTCCCATGCTAGTCCCATCACAGCTTAAGTATTTTTCAGACATGTGGTCCGATCGAAGATGACCACTTAAAGCAAAGAGCCCACAGGAAGTAGTAAAACAACAACAAAAAACAACACATGTAACCATATTCAAGTTTATACCTAGAAGCAAACCGAGGCCAAATATCACCAAGAAAAGTAGCGATATTACCGAAATAAGCTAAATTCTATCTCCTAACGACGGATGATCGTTCATGACCTAGAGCTTAACCCATTTTTCTAGCCAAAATATTTTATGATATTTGAAGATGAACCATAAAGGAAACCCTAAAAACGATGAAGGTAATAAAAGGGATAACTCACGGCGAATAAGCTTGGTGACGATGAGGCCCTCGAACTCGTTCTTGAGGCGTAGCTCATCGAGGCAAGGCGCTCTGCAATCTGAAAGCATCTAGGCCCTTGGTTGGTTTTAGTGATTAATGACAATGTAATATTATATGTGACTAACGTGTGTTTTGCAGAGAAAATGGTAAGTTAGGTCACATTATAGGAAGTTGTACTACAACGGTGAAAACAATCCCCAAGACGAGAACTTGAAGCGACGACTGAAATGACGAATTAGAAGATGAAGGTCTTCGTATTCCGAGTGTCGAAGGAGTTGCAAACACTCAATATAGTATTAGGTCTTCTATTTTATTTTAGTTGTACTATAAAGAGGGGTTGTGGATGAGTAGTTTGACCAAGAGAATTCTAGTGTAGTGTTGGTGCATATTCACACTCACATCTAGTGTTAGGTGTTACTCTATAACACACTCACGAGTTAGAACGAAAACGGATTCGAAAATCAGAAGGAAAAAGAAATTAGGGTTTCTGTCTTAGGGGCACCGGACTGTCTGATGCGTCCCCTGACAGTGGGGCTAGTCAAGCCCAGTGTGATGGAACCTCCCAAGGTATTAGGCCCACCTACAGTTGTCCTTGTCCTAAGGACCTTGCACAACCCCGTAGATGCACATAATCACTCGACAAGTTCGGTAATTGTATCCTCATCATTTCGCCCAAGAGCGCTTCACCCGTAACGCAGATATTACATCACATCGGAGGAACGAATAAGCGGAAGCAAATTACAATAACTTAATTTACATATATAGAAAGAGAGTATTATTATTACAATACCAGGGTATTACGAGTGCATAAGGTATTGTTATTACAGACCAGGGAGGCAAAACACCCTCCCACACACAAGTTTATTATTTTCAAAGTGGGAGGCCAACATCCTCTCGCGACCACTTCATTGTTGAGGCTCTTCCTTGGGTACCACCTTTGAACAGAAACATCAAAACTCTACTGTTTCCTCACCTACAACAACATGGGTTCGAAAACCCTGAGTACGGAGTGTACTTTCGCAAGTCTTACCCGACAAAAGAAAAGACTCTCAAGGATATGCTGGCTTGAGGGAGTCAAGGTAAGGCTATTCAAGAATCAAAGACTCTATTTGCAGAAATGCTTACTAATAGTGGATCCTTAAAAATCCAGTTTTATTGCCAAATTAAGTCATTACCTGTAGCTAGAGTTCTCTCTACCCTAGTTCAAGCACTTGGCCTACACTAGCCATCTCTTATCACCCGTTTAGTTCACTAGGATGCTACGTGTAAGTCAGTGACCAAGTCTTCATGTCCGAGAAGTAACAGCGATCCGAATCGATTAATACTCAGCTGAGGATCTCCAATCACACGACATATGTAGCACTTAACCCTTGCATATGTCAACTCGCCACCGGGTTTCTTAAGACCAGACCGGGTTCACGCCAACCGAGAGCACAGATACACCACCGTCCAGCCTCTTGCCACGGAGGGTACATGCTACTCTTGCCATCTCTCCACTCCCATTGCGTGTTGGCCTTTCTGGTATTAGTCTGCCTGAGGCAAAGCTTACCCATGACGAGGCATGTGACCAGTTAAAGGGTCCTCGGTCAGCAGGCCCACATTGATATTGTCCTTAAGCGACTCAGATGGAGACACTACACCGAGACTTCCTTCTCGTGCAAGTCACCCGCTCGATCTCATTTTAATCATTTAAACCCCAAAGTTTGGTACCTGGCAGAGGTACATCTTTTCCGATGTTGAACCCATCATGGCCATGATGGATCCACCATCAAGTTTTATTTTTGAAAACATCCCATCCAATCTGAAGCATCACTTTTTATTTTAAAACAAAACTTTTTTTCTAAAGCAAGGCTAAGCATCATAAAATCCTTTTCATAAAAGGGTATCATGGAAGGGTATTCAATTTTCCAAGGAAGGAAATGCATCAACTGTTTAGCACACAACTCCTATCACCTAATGCATCAAACAAGGTGATAAAGATTTTAAAACACAAGGAAGGGGATAATGCACCGAGGCTTGCCTTGTGTTGTAGGGGATTCGGGATCTGTTCCATAGATATGAAAATAAAAACAATTCCCAACAGGTGGAGTCTCAGTTGGTGGTGCAGTCCCTTCTTCTTCGACACTCACTTCTTCTTCGTTTTCTATACATAACCATATATAAACATGAATGCTCATATGATGCTATGAATATGCAATTATAATAGAGATACATCAAGTTGTATCTTGAATACAATTTTCCTTCACGGTGCACCAGGGATACTAGGGTTTTCTGAGTCAGTATTCTACTAGAATAAGGTAAATATTACCTAGAAAGCTAGGGTTTTGGGTTTGGGGATCAAACAATGTCCAAAACATGTTAAACTTCACCCAAGGGCTCTAATTATCAAATTAAGCTCACCCAAAAAATTTTATGAATTTTGGAGTTATTAAATAATTTCTAAAATTCCAAAAGTCTAGGTCTGGGCCTTCTTAAATACTAAATAATTCCTGGTTTGAACTAAAAATCTTGGAACTATTTTTATTAAATACTAGAGGATTTTAGGAGTCTAGTAAAATTGGTCTCATATTTTTAACATTTTTTAGAATTTTCTATCAATTCCCTAAGTCTGGTAGAAAAAGAAAAAGAAAAGGAATGAATAGTAACGGGTCCTATCTAGCCCGATTCGGCCCACGTCCAGGCGAAACGCGCTCGCGCGTACGCCCGCGATGTCCATTTTGTGCAGAGGACCCTGGTCATTCAAATAACCGGTAAAGAACCCTGTGCACTATTCATCTATGTCACTGACATTCACATTTAGGTCACTGCACTTCTATTTCTTTGCAGCGCCAGGTCCACGACGGTGGACGGTGATGAGAATGCCTCCGGCGAGCCTATACCAGCCAAGATACTCAATGACCGGCGCTCTAGCTTGGCTGACACCTAATTCCACCCTTGGCGACACTAATTCCTCAACTAATTGCACTAATCCGGGCCGAAATCTCTCTGTCCACGACGACGGCGAAAACCAGAGACAAAACCAGTGTGTTCTAGGCGATTCAAGGTGGTCTAGTTCAATCAAACGGGTCTGTGAGCAACAGGAGACATGAGGGAGGCTAGAACATCATACAGAAGAGCATGAACTAACCCGCAGATGTCTAGCCACGGCGAGATGTCTCACGGCGGCGCTCTTGACCGATTTGGGGGAAATGGGAAATTGGGAGGCTCTGGCGAACGATCGGAGGCGAGAGCCGGTGCTTTGGATGCGTAATAACCTACTGGAGCTCAATGGGGCATCAATTTATAGAGTTCTACGGCGGTGGCATCTAATTTTAAGAAGTTGCGCTGGTGGCTGGAGAGAGGGGAGTTTCACTGGCGCAGGTTACTGTGGCAATCACTGGCTGAGGGGCTACAGCGGTCACTGGTGAGCTATGTTAGCTAGTAACGATGTGGTGAAAGGGCATGGCGTGGTGCATTCGCGGTGAGCGGTGTACATCCCAACGACGGCCGCTTGGCCACGTCGTGCGGCAAGTGGATGAGCGATAGAGCGGCCATAGTGCTCCGAGTTCATCCACAGCGAGATCTTTTTAGCAGGGGGTCGTTATCCGCGCGTTATTGGGCGCGAATCGTAGCGCCGGTGCGAATCCTAGCGCGCGGGTCACCGGCGGTGAGGTGCAGCGAACCTGGGATCTTTGTCAGGCACTGTACCATTGGAATTCCATTTAGAGCGCCTGACAGAGCTAAATGAAGCGCCTTATTCTTCAATTTCTATATGACAACATGATCATCTACCTGTAGAGAAATTATTGCCCAACAATCCATCTTTGATTTTGTTACAGCACCCTCAATCAAACAATCACTGGATCATACTCAAATCTGATCCCAAAGTTCAGCTGACTTCACTGTTAGTCAATATTCAGTTCCTGAGTTGTCTGATAACCAGACTTCAGATCCATTTATCTCCAAATTTTGTATGTCACCAATGCTTAACCACTTAAGCAAAGTTGCACTCCTACAAATTTGATGTGTTGACCTAGGGCAAAATCCTTAAGAATTTAGAGATATAGAGCTCCAAAGTTGACCCCATTCCACTGATTTTCAGACTTAGTCACCTAGTGCTCATGTGACCCTTTTGCAAATAAGTCCAAATCTCATCACTCCACTTGAAAATCCTCCAATATAAAAGTTACTTGGTTTCTGGTGTTCTATCACTTTGATAGTTGCACTTTGGTACAAAAGTGCCTAGAATTTACATTTACCCCCCTAGGGTTCCAATTAGGGTTTTCTAGGGTTTCTTTTAGGGTTTTGAGTACTTTAGGGTTTTATGCTACTAAAGTCCATCAACTTTGATATCTTGTGAACATTTCTAATGTCTTTTGAGATTTTTACTCATTTTGGCTCCATTTTCATCCACAAGCCCTAATTCAAGGTTAAGTATCCTACCCTAGGGTTAATCACACATCAAGTCACATCATCACAACTTGTTTGAAGTTTTACCTAGTGAATGCATTCTAGGTGTGACATTCAACATGAAATGTCAATGCACATGATGTTATGCTCAAGTTTTAGTGCCAGTAACACCAGGGGTGTTACACCCGGGGGAAGAGCCTCTCCCCCAGGAAAACCCGAGAGCAACGAGTTGCGAACTGGAATTTTAGCCGTCATACCGGACTGTCCGGTGTGCACCAGTCAAAAACTATTCATTGTCCGGTGTGCCATCAGCCCAACAGCTAGCTGTCAGAACTAGCCATTGGAGTTGACCGTTGGCGCATCGGTGGCGCACTGTTGGCGAACCGGACTGTCCGGTGTGCGCATGCGCAGGAAACCCTGGTAACAGCTAGTTTGGTGGGTGGGGCTATTTATACCCCCTCCACCCACCATATTGAACGTCTTGCTGCCCACATTGATGACCATACATTGCTAGAGCATTGCAAGCACCACAAAGCATAGTGAGGTGATTAGTAAATCTTAATTCCGCATTAGGACCTCATTAGTGCAAGTAAGAGCAACCTAGAGCACACACCGCATGCATTAGGCTTCTCTTGGTCAAGTGAAAGTCTATGGCTTGTTACTCTTGGTGATCAGCATCACCTAAATGACTTGGTGGTGTTGGAAGCACGGTGATCACCTTGGAGGATTTGTTGGTGACCCGGCTCGAGATTGTAAGTGGTCGTGAGGGATCCACCGGTGCCGGAGTGGCAAAGGATCATCTCATAGTGAGCACTTGGTTCTTGCGAGGACCAAGGGGGAGCAATACCCTTGCACGGGTGCTCCAACGAGGACTAGGGAAGAGTGTCGACTCTTTGATACCTCGGGAAAATTGGAGTCTTCTAAACCTTGCTTTACATTCCACATTTAGTTCAAGCATTTTACCTTGTATTATTGTTTAGCAAGTAGTTGAAGGAATGTTTTAGTATTGTTGTCTTTATAGTAGTATTCTCTTATTGCTAGTAGTTGGGTGAAGTTGGGCTCTTACCTAGGGTTTAATTGTTGTTGATTTTTAGAAAAGCCCAATTCACCCTCACTCTTGGGCATCGTGATCCTTTCACAATCAGTGAGGCAGAACCTGGGGGAGTAGGCACAGGGACCTAGGGGTGCAGGGGGTGCCACGGCACTGGGCCCCCAAAGACATGGGCTATAATACCCACATTTGTAGATCATATGAAAGGAGAAAACTCCCTTATGTTTTGTGCCTTTATTCATTAGCACATGTGAACAACCACTTTTTAAGTGAGTGATTACCTAATGACATCAAAAATAAATCATGCATCATGCTGGAGTTTGTTTATGTGTGCATACAATAATAAAAAATTTATAGAACAACAATAATGTTCAAATTTGGAATTTAGACCCCATTTGGAATATTAGAATTTGGAGAAAGTGAAGAGCTAATACTGTACAACACAAGAAAAAATATAGACATAAAGAAATAAAGCTCTTCACATTTGAGTTGGGTATTTTATCTGAGTAATATTGGGGCAGCAAACAAAATTTGAATTCAAATTTGAAATCAAAAATTAGAAAAATAAAAGAAATGGTAGATAAAAGAAAATAAGAAATGAAAAACGCTTGACTGGGCTCAGAACTCCGCGTTCGGCCCACTCACTGCGCTAGCCCAGGATGCGCGTCTGCACGCATTAGCGCCACTGCCAGTGGGGGCCCACCCGCGAGCGTCCTCCTCTGTGCGCGACACCCTCGTTTCTACGGTGCATCCCTGTGACAAGCTGGACCCACAGGTCATCTCGCCCGCGCGTCACAGCGAATCACGCGACGTAGCTCCCCACGAAAATCGTGGGCAACGAACCCCCCTATGTTCGCGACCTGGTCATAAGACCCTGGTACCCGACTCCTTTGCCCCTCAACAGCTGTTCCAAACCCTTGTCGTCGTGGGTAGCAGGGGCGGTGTGTAAAACTGGTATACTAGCCGTGCTCACGGTCATGAGCAGTTCAAGACTCTTGCATGATTAATTTATGGAATTAAATTCAATTTATCATTTGCGTCGCATTGGGATTTATTATTATTTTTTGAACTACTATTACTCTGGTTTGGTATCTACTTACATTTAGTATCTGCTAATAAAACTTGACCAACTTATTAAAAGCAATGCTCAGCTTTAACCCTTATTATTGGTCAGCCTTACACTACACATGAACTCCCACCTTTGGTGAGTTGATGTACATTATTCCCCCCCAACTTGTTGAGCTATGATCTTTTGTGAGCTCACCCTTGCGATATATAAACCCACCCCCCACAGGAGAAGAACAGGTGGTCCAGCAGGAGCCGTACAATGAGGAGTACGAGTTGATCTAAGTGGCATCTCCTAGTCAGCTTTGTGGCACCAAGGAATAATACTTAGTTCGCTTATTTATTATGATATATTTTTATAAGACTTCCGCTATGTAATAATGACATTGATGATATTTGTGACATTTATCTCTATACACTTTGTCATTATATGTGATGTTCTTCTTTGGCGCACAAATGAGACGCACCCGACTTTATCCCTTAAATCCGGGTGTGATAGAAGTGGTATCCGAGGAAATGTTGACTTTAGGACGAAACCTAGATAGAACTGGACAAAACCCTTACCTACTTACCTTACTCTGATTCTTTCTATACTTATCTTGATCATGTATCACCTTTTGTTGTTCTACTCTGACTACTCTTATCTTTTCTATTCTAAGACAAGGAGGATTTCACACTTTGGAATCCTACGTTTTTTACCCTTTAAAGAGATAGGAGACCTAAGACAAAAAAATTAATATTATTTTCTCTACCTAAAATGTTTGGATGATTGTTCTGATGATAAATGCCTGATTTTCTTCTTTGATTGATTGAAATATTATAGAAGGGCATTCTAGCATGTACCACCATAAGGTAATGAATTAGGCTTAGTAGGTGACACACTAATTCACTTAGCTAATAAAACCCCCAAAAGATCATGTCTCGTAATTACTCGTCTTGTCTACAATTCTTTCTTACCATGTGTTTCTAACACAGATGGTCAATACCAGGAAGGGAGGCGGAATTGATCTACCTACCAACCCACATAACCGGAGGGTGCTTAGACAATAGCAAGCAGAGATGGATCCTCCAAATCCTCCATCGGTTAGGACAGATCGAGTGGTTGCAGCTCATATGCAGATGCTGCAATAAATGGCGAACACTATGACGAATATGCAAGCTCAGATGCGGCAGGAACACCAAGAGATGTGCCAGGAAAGGCAGGAGATGAGAGAAGAGATGAGGCAAGAGAGGATGGTACGACAGCAACAAGCACTAATGCTTCCACCACCACCATCAGTTCCACCCCAGGACAAGCACCGAGAGTTCATGAGCCACAAGCCACCGACATTGGCCAGCTCTCCAGATCCTCTGCACGCTGATGATTGGCTGAAGGCAGTGGAGAAGATGTTGAATATCGCCCAATGCTCTGACCGGGAGAAGGTGCTTTATGCTTCTATTCGTCTTACAGGTCCTACTGCAGATTGATGGGATTCTTACATTGTTGCTCATGATGCTGCCAACAATATCACCTGGGCAGAGTTCAGCAAACAGTTCAAAAACAATCACATTCCTGCCAGACTGATGAAAATCAAGAAGAAGAAATTTCTATCGCTGAAGCAGGGCAATATGTCAGATAGCGAATATCGAGACAAATTTATTCAACTATCAAGATATGCTCCAGATGAAGTGGCTCATGATGAAAGGAAGCAGGAACACTTCATGGAAGGACTTAATGGACCACTGCATTATTCACTGGTTGCTCACACCTTTCCATCATTTCAGAGGCTCCTAGACAAGGCTCTGGATATTGAACACAAGCGTGTTCAGCTGGGGGAAATGAAGAGGAAGGCTATCACCCAGGGGCAGGGAGCTGTAGCATTCATTCTCGCTATATTCCGCCCCAAGGTACACCGGCTCGTACTGGAGGAGGTCAGCGCCCAGCTCAGTTTGCACCACAGGGGACTCCACAGACTCCACACACTCGTCGGGCTACCCCCACTGGCACCCCGGTGAGACCTGCAGGACAAAGTGCAGGCACCACATGCTACAAGTGTGGTCAGGTTGGGCATATTGCAAATGTTTGTCCACAGAGGATTGCCAGCACCCCCGTCCAAAACAAGCAATAGACTCCAGGTTCTAGCAAGGGATTCAGCATTGTCAGGGTTAATCAAGTCAGTGCTGATGCTACCGCTGATGGAGCTGACATCGCTATTGGTTTGTTTTATATTATTCAATTCCTGCAGCCATATTATTTGATTCTGGTGCTACACATTCATTTATTTCTGCTCGATATGCCAACACAAATGAGTTACCACTTCAAAATATGCAAAGTCCACTGATAGTGATAACCCCTAAAGGGCCTGTTGAAGCAAACTATATGACCAACAGATTAACCCTAGCAATTATGGGAAGGGAATTTTGGGCTACCCCTATAGTATTAGAAGAAAGCAGTATAGACCTGATCCTTGGTATGTCATGGTTAAGAAAAGCAAAGGCAGTTATACATTGTGCTAGGGGAACCGTAGAACTCATCAGCTCTAATGGAGAAAGATTTGAAGTCGAGATCACCATAACCGCCTCTACCAGGCCCACCATAGTTCTAGTAGATGGGAAATTTGTAGGCAGTAACATCCATGTGGTTAGAGATTTCCCCGATGTATTTCTAGAGGAGTTACCCAGAATGCCACTAGATAGGGAAGTTGAATTTGTCATTGATCTCTTACCTAGAACCGCTCCTATTTCAAAAAGGCCATACATGATGTCAGTAGAAGAACTAAAAGAACTTAATAAATAGTTAACAGAGTTATAGGAGGCTGGGTACATTTGTCCGAGTTCCTCACCTTAGGAGCGCCGGTTCTGGTTGTACAGAAGAAGAATGGATCACAGAGGACGTGTGTGGATTATAGATCACTTAATGACGTCATAGTTAAGAACAGGTATCCTTTACCTCGTATTGAAGATTTATTTGATCAGATGAGAAGTGCTAGGGTATTCGCAAAGATAGATCTCAGATCAAGATACCATCAAATGAAGATTAGGCCATCTAATATTCCCAAGACGATGTTCTCTACTTGATATTGTTTATATGAGTTCGCAGTCATGTCGTTTGGCTTAACTAATGCACCAGCCTACTTCATGAATCTGATGAACAAGGTGTTCATGGAGTATCTTGATAGATTCGTCGTGGTATTCATCGACGTCATTCTTATTTATTCCAAGAATGATAGTGATCATGAGGAACATCTGCAGATGGTGCTACAAAAGCTACGGGATAATCAACTCTATGCCAAGTATAGCAAGTGTGAATTCTAGATTGACAAAGTGCCATTCCTTGGACACATCATCTCTAATGGTGGAATATCAGTTGATCCTGCTAAAGTGAGGAGATAGTGGCATGGAAGATACCAAGCATGGTTACTAAAATCCTGAGTTTCTTGGGACTTGCAGGCTATTACAGGTGATTTATTGAAGGATTCTCCAAGATTGCTAATCCTATGACCTCACTGTTAGAGAAGGGAAAGGAGTTTAATTGGACCTGGGACTGCCAAGATAGTTTCAATCAGCTAAAGTTAAGATTGATGTCACCCCCAGTGTTAATTATGTTGGATCTGCAAAAGGGATTTGATATATATATTGTGATGTGTGCCGCTAGGGCTTAGGATGTGTTCTTATGCAAGAAGGACATGTTATCGCCTACGCGTCTCACCAGTTGCGGAAACATGAGTTGAACTACCGCACTCATGACTTAGAACTGGCAGCCGTAGTGCATGCGCTCAAGAAATGGAGGCATTATATAATGGGAACTAAGTGCCAAGTCTACTCCAATCACAAGAGCTTAAAATACATCTTCACTCAGAAGGATCTCAACCTTAGGCAATGTCGTTGGTTGGAGCTCATCAAGGATTATGACTTGGACATTCACTATCATCCAGGCAAAGTGATCTGGTTACGAATGCCTTGAGTCGGAAGGAGCACGTCCATGCAGCTATTGTCGCCCAGTTACCTAATGAGTTAGTTGAAGATTTTAGAAGACTCAACCTGGGAATAGTTGCACATACTGAAGGAATCACTATTGAAGTAGAACCTACCTTAGAGTAGGAAATACGCAAGGGTCAGATCGGTGATACTAAAATCCAAGAGATCAAAGAGCTGATTACTAAAGGTAGAGGTCTAGACTTCATGAAGGATGAGCAAGCCACAATATGGTTCAAGAACCGGATATGTGTTCCTGAGATTGATAGCCTCCGTGAGACTATACTAAAGGAAGCCCATGACTCTGATTACTCTATTCATCCTAGTTGCACTAAGATGTACCAAGATCTGAAGCAGAAGTACTAGTGGTATGGGTTGAAAAGAGATGTAGCTGCACACGTGGCTGTGTGTGATGTTTGTCAAAGAGTCAAAGCTGAACACCAAAGACCAGCTGGACTACTGCACCCGTTAAAGGTACCCCGAATGGAAGTGGGAAGAAATTGGTAGGGATTTCATAATCGGGTTGCCTCGCACCTCGAGGGGTTATGATTCTATATGGGTGATCATGGACAGATTGACCAAAGTGGCTCACTTCATTCCGATCAATACTGCTGATAAAGGTTCTCAGGTGACAGAGTTATACATGGCTCGAATTATGTGTTTACACGGGGTACCGAAGAAGATTGTTTCTGATCGTGGATCCCAATTCACCTCAAGGTTTTGGAAGAGCCTTCATGAGAACTTTGGTATGAAGTTGAACTTCAGTTTGGCCTGTCATCCTCAAACTGAGAGAACTAACCAAGTACTTGAGGATATGCTGAGAGCTTGTG
Source organism: Zea luxurians (assembly GCA_029449295.1). Lineage (NCBI taxonomy): Eukaryota > Viridiplantae > Streptophyta > Magnoliopsida > Poales > Poaceae > Zea > Zea luxurians. The sequence goes on from JAOPSE010000004.1 coordinate 22,393,001, forward strand.
CCCTCAAGCATGGAGGCAGTTGGGACAAGAGTCTACCATATGCTGAGTTCTCTTACAATAATAGTTACCAGGCCAGTCTGAAGATGTCACCATTTGAAGCTTTATATGGAAGAAAATGCAGAACCCCTATGTATTGGGATCAGACTGGTGAAAGGGAGTTCTTTGGGCCTGAGATTATTCAAGAGGCAGAAGAACAAGTCCGTATGTTCCGGGAGAACTTGAGGGTAGCACAAACTCGACAGAAGAGCTATGTTGATAATCGAAGAAGACCACTAGAGTTTGAAGAGGGTGATCACGTGTACCTCATGGTGTCACCAATTCATGGAATGAGAAGATTCAAAGCTAAGGGCAAGTTATCCCCTCGCTTTATTGGACCCTTCAGAATCTTTAGGCGAGTTGGAGAGATGGCCTACCAACTGGAGCTACCTGATCATTTGTCTGATGTACACGATGTATTCCACGTGTCTCAACTCAAGAAGTGTTTCCGTGTCCCCGAGGAACAGCTACCAATGGAAGAACTCAGTGTGCAAGGTGATCTAACTTACACGAAGTATCCCATCAAGATTATTGACACTTTGACTCGAGTTATAAGGAATAAGGTGATAAAGATGTGTAAAGTGCAATGGAGTCACCATGGTGAAGATGAGGCTACTTGGGAAAGAGAAGATGAGCTTCGAATAGAATTCCCCATCTCTTCCCTAGTCCTTCCTAATCTCGAGAACGAGATTCTTTTTAAGGGGGGTAGGATTTATAATACCCACATGTGTAGATCATATGAAAGGAGATAACTCCCTTATGTTTTGTGCCTTTATTCATTAGCACATGCGAACAACCACTTTTTAAGTGAGTGATTAGCCAATGACATCAAAAAAATCATGCATCATGCTGGAGTTTATTTGTGTGTGCATACAATAATAAAAATGTATAGAACAACAATAATGTTCAAATTTGGAATTTAGACCCCATTTGGAATATTAGAATTTGGAGAAAGTGAAGAACTAATACTATACAATACAAGGAAAAATATAGACATAAAGAAATAAAGCTCTTCACATTTGAGTTGGGTATTTTATCTGAGTAATATTGGGGAAGCAAACAAAAATTGAATTCAAATTTGAAATCAAAAATTAGAAAAAGAAAAGAAAGGGAAAATAAAAATAAAAGAAGAAATGAAAAACGCTTGACTGGGCCCAGAACTCCGCGTTTGGCCCACTCACAACGCTAGCCCAGGATTCACGTCTGCACGCATTGGCGCCACTGCCGGCCGGGGCCCGCCCGCCAGCGTCCTCCTTTGTGCGGTTCGCCCTCGTGTCTACGGTGCATCCCTGTGACAAGCTGGACCCACAGGTCATCCTACCCGGTCGTCAACAAACAACGCGGATCGCGCGACGTAGCTCCCCAGGGAAATCACGGGCCACGAACCCCCCCCCCACCCCATTTGCGACCCAGCCATAAGACCCAGGTACCCGACTCCTTTGCCCCTCGATAGCTGTTCCAAACCCTTGTCTTTGTGGGTAGCGGGGCGATGTGTAAGTACCGCGGCCGTGTGTGGGAGTCGTCGTGGGCGCCGTTCGTTCATCCCGTCACTCGCACTCCGGCTTGGTCTAGGGCCTCTTGCACACCCCGGTGAGGCACTTGTGTGCGTATCGTGGCGTGCGTGCCTCTGGATTTCTAGAAATTGCTCGCCGGAGCCGCTGCCGCCGCCAAGCCATCTCCTCGTGAGCACTAAGTTCCCTGCATCACTTGACCTAGGTAAGATTTCCCCAAATCTCCTTGTTACCCCCCATTGAATGTAGTATTGTGTGACCGAGTTTCCTGTCACGTCGGGGGCGATGATTGCTCGTCGGTGCTAGTAGAAACACTGTAGTCTGCTCTCTTCTATAAACCATAGTTTTCACTGACCTTACACAAGAATTGATTCGCTAGATCGATTCGCCGTGTTGCGGGCTCGGTGTGGGAGGTTTTAATTGGGTTATGGTTGGCCAGTTGGTTTGGGCGGTCGTCGCCGGTGGTGTCTGCTGCCACGGGCTCGTTGCTCCATCACCCATGTCCGGCCGGATGGTGAGGGTTGTCCTTAGCCATTGATCTAGTAACCTGTGGGCAGGATTAGATGATGAGGATACTGATTTGGTGGGGAGTATGACGCGTCCGTTCAGGATCGGATGGGGGGAGAGTGGAGTTGCGTGCCATTAATCCGTAGCCGTGGATCACAGATCGGATGGATAGCGTGGCGTACCGCTTCGTGGCTGGAGCAATCTAATCCGGGGCATTCGGTGTAGATCGGATGGCTAACCTCCTTGTGTAACTGCCCCTATGTTTACTAGAAATAACCCGCAAGCCATGGCTGATGGATCGTGAGTCTTAGGATGGTTTACACAGAAGTCTCTGAACTTCCTGATAATAGTAAGCACAGTCCAGACAGATTATAAAACAGAGAAATTAATTTGGGAAATGATTTTTAGCACAAAATTAATTACAGAACCTTGTTTAATTCCTAGAAAATTCATTCTAACTCCTTTTTAGTCCATTCCAGTTCCTATAATTTTATATTAATATTTTTACCACTTAGTAACACTGTTTTAGCATGAAACCCCTATTAAAATTGATCACTTAATTAATTTTGTACCAAGCACATAAAATCTTCGGAAAATCATAACTTAAAATCCGTAACTCCGAATTTAGTGATTCTTGTTCCTACAATCTCGTTTCGATGCGTAGATTATTATTATGTATTTTGTATTCATGTTTGGTGTGATGTTAATTTATACCTTGTACCATGTTTGGTTGTTTGTATTGCGGTGAGTAGACGAGCCAGTGGAAGAGGATTCAGGTGTTCAGCAGGTAGAAGTTGTTGAGCAGGAGCTCATTGAAGGCAAGTTATGCCCTTGACCACTTTTATTTACCCAATAATGTTCTCTATAATCATTCTATCATGCATAGGCTTAATTTTATGGGACCCAATAGGCCACCCTAGTCTAGTTATCTTTTCACCTTGTTTACCCTGAACTTTTGGGTAGTCTTTGCTATAGCTATATATGGTTTTGGGTGTTGAAATATCTATTACACATGATCATTCTTTATTACTGTTCTATTTCTATTCATGATAAGATAATTAAGTTAATTGGAACATCGAGCTTAACTTGAGAAACACGTGCCACCATAAGGGTGGAATGGGACGCCCTTGGCTAACTAACTAGGAAAGCTAGTGGAGGACTACCTTACCCAAAAGGGGCAAGGGCAGTAGGGGAGTAGGCATGTAGGGAGGTTCTCAGGTAGATTTTGCTCTGATGGTGGTCAGACGGGGGATTCCTGCATTGCTCTTCCTAAAACTATAGCGGGTTTTCTGAAGCTAGTGGAACTTTATAAAGGCCACGTAGTGGATCCCTAGCCATTCACCTCAGTAGTGTCTAAGGGTCTAGCTAACCCTGGCTAGACAGGATACACGACTTGTGGGTACAGGGTACAACCTCTACAGAGTGTAAAATTGGTATACTAGCCGTGCTCGTGGTAATGAGCAGCTCAAGACTCTTGCATGATTAATTTATGGAATTAAATTCAATTTGTCATTTACATCGCATTGGGATTTATTATTAATTTTTGAACTACTATTACTCTGGTTTGGCATCTACTTACATTTAGTATCTACTAATAAAACTTGATCAACTTATTAAAAGCAATGCCCAGCTTTAACCCTTATTTATTGGTCAGCCTTACACTTCACATGAACGAACCTTTGGTGTGTTCATGTACATTATTCCCCACAACTTGTTGAGCTATGATCTTTTGTGAGCTCACCCTTGCAATATATAAACCCCCACAGGAGAAGAACAGGTGGTCCAGGAGGAGCCATACAATGAGGAGTACGAGTTGATCTAGGTGGCGTCTCCCAGTCAGCTTTGTGGCGCCAAGGAATAATACTTAGTTCGCTTATTTATTATCATTTATTTTTGTAAGACTTCCGCTATGTAATAATGACATTCATGATATTTTTTACATTTTCTTTATACACTTTGTCATTATATATGATGTTCTTCTTTGGCGCACATATGAGATGCACCCGGCTGTATCCCTTAAATCCGGGTGTGACATGGGCCCCCTCTCTCCCGAAAAAACATAGGGCTCCTGCCCTATTTGTCAGCCCGCTTTCCACCAGATGATTGTGTCTGCATATCGAATATAATTACAAAAATCTCATGCTACTCCCTTAGGACTAGAAGTTGGATCGTGCCGCCTCCGCCTAGTGCCTGCTCGCCCCCGCCTTGGCAATCGATGATCGCCTGATCATCCTACGACTGCGACTGCGCACCCATGGACGGCTGGACGCCTGCGTCTACGCGTCTGGCCACCTGCCATAGCCGCCCGATTGGAGGATTCCTGCTTACCTAAAGATATTTGTGGTACCTTTATTTGTTTTTTCACTAGTTTAATTTGGTTTTATTTCTGACCAGCCCAGTGAGACAATGACGAACAATTAATTAGTAAATGCTATTGCATAATGTTTGCCTAATCTGATTTAAGGTAACAGATTAATAATAATTGTCTATTTAGATAAGCATGGATTAGAATCCTTTTCTATTGAATGTTCAATAATATGTGTTTATAATTATATATATATATATAATATATATATATACATGGGTGGAAGGGGCCTCAGTATTGGATTTCGCCTCAGGGTCCCAAACAGTCGGGAACAACCGTGAGTAGATACCATCCTCGATATATATAATAATATGTGTTTATAATTATATAATATATATATATATATATTGAAGTTGCCCACAAAATGCCTAAGGATACATCCTCCTCCACCACTGGTAGCCCTGTTGAATTTATGGACATGACCCAACTGAGAAATTCAATTAAATTCTAAAAACCACAAAAGCCCATATATGGCAAGGAAGATAGATATCTGATCGCGACCTATCGGATCACGAGCTTATCGGTTCGCGGATGTGGCCCTATATAAGCCACCATTGTAGTTCTCTTCATCCCAAGCGTCGACGTGCATCTACGATCAGGAAAGCAGGTCTTCGAAACCCGTCACCTTTGAGATCCTGCATCGGAAGAGTGTGAATAAAGTTTTTGGGAAGCGTCTTCACACGACTGCTCACGACCTTCTCATTGAGCTCGACACAATGTCATCCTTGACCTTTCTACTTCGACGTCATCGACCTAGCTGCTTCGACATTGTTGACCTGCTACTTCGATATCATCGACCTTGCTGCTTCAACCCACACCATCTACCGGTATATATGATCAATACATATCATCTGATTTGACATCATACTTCAGTTCATATGTTATGGTAGATGTGTGCTACATTTTTATAATTATGTTGTTAGGTAACCTGTTAGGTTATTCGTTGTGGAACAGACACCTTGACAATTTATTATTGGTCATGATTTATATTCAGAATTTAATATGGAAAGATGTCTAATTACTCAACAATCCAAAAACCTTACTGTAGACAATTTTCTGGTTTAACTATGGCCAGTTTTGCGATCACATTGAAGCTAGAAAAATTCAATGGTATGCACTTTAAGAGGTGGCAAGTCAAGGTCATGCTCCGGCTTAATGTTATGAATGTGTTCCGTGTTAGTAAAGCAAACGTGAGGGCGAAATGACTCCTGGAGAGGAGAAAAGGTACGACGAGCCCAATACTATCTTTGCGGGAGTGATTCTTAGCGTCCTTGTTGACCATCTGGTTGATGCGAATATGCAACACATAGACGGGAAGGAGTTGTGGGATGCACTTACTACTAAGTATGGTGCATCAGATGCTGGCAGTGACATGTATGCCATGGAGAGATTTCATTATTATAAGATGCCTGATAATCGCTCTATTATTTAGCAAGCTCATGAAATACAATGTATTATCAAGGAGCTCGACCACCTTAGAATTGTTCTTCCTAGCCGATTTGTGGCTGACTGCATTATTCCTAATTTATCTTCTACATGGAGGAACTTCGCCACGTCTTTGAAACATAAGAGACATGAGATATCAGTTGAAAATCTGATAGCGTCTCTAGATGTTGAGGAGAAAGCTTGGGCTAAGGACACGAGTTCAAAATGAGGCAAGGGCCTCTCCAGTGCCAACATGGTTCAGAAGAACCACAACAAGGGCAAAGGGAAGACAAAAACTAACAAGCCCAATAGAACTACCAACTTCAAGAAGAAGAAGAAGAATGATGAAGTGACTTGTTTCGCGTGTCGTGAGATGGGTCATTTCGCCAAGGACTGTCTTGATTGAGTGGATCGCAGTGGCAAAAGGGCAATGCTAACACAGTGATCGCTAGCAATGAGGAAGACAAAGGGTATGGTAATATACCTTTCATCTTCTTAGTATTTCAATTGCCTAGTTGGTGGCTTGATACTGGTGTTAATGTTCATGTGTGTTCTGATATTAATATGTTCTCTTCTTATCAGTTCGTCCGGGATTCCTTCGTCCTAATGGGGAATGGGTCACATGCTTCTGTTCATGACATTGGCATGGTGGATATGAAGTATACTTCGGGAAAGATCATGTGGCTGAAGAACGTGTAGCATGTCCCTTCTATGCACAAGAATCTCATTAGCAGAACCCTTCTATGTAGAAATGGTTTCAACGTAGGTTTGGAGTCTAATAAAATAGTTGTGTCTAAGTCTGGACAATTTATTGGTAAAGGCTTTGACTGCGGAGGCTTGTCCCGCTTTTCTTTGTTAGATTTTAATAATAAGTCTGTGAACCATACTTGCGCTAATCTTGATGATCTTGCGAGTATTTTGCATTCTCGATCGTGTCATATTAATTTTGGCTGTATGTCTCAACTTTCAACCATGAGTTTAATTCTGAAAATCACCATAGTTAAATGTTCTAAGTGCCATAGTTGTGTGCAGTCAAAGCAACCTCAAAAGCCTCACAAAGCTGCTGAGGAAAGACAATGCCACCTCTAGAACTCATATACTCTAATCTTTGCGAGATGAATGGTGTGTTAACAAAAGGTGGCAAGTGATACATCATGACATCCATTGATGATGTGTCTAGATTTTGCTATGTATACTTACTAAAAACTAAAGATGGGAGATTTAGACTACTTTAAAATCTATAAAGCTGAAGTTTAAGACCAACTAGAGAGAAAGATTAGATCATGCTGGTGTATTCTTTCCCAAAGTCTTTGATGATTTCTGTCACACCCAGATTTAAGGGCAAACTCGGGTGCGTCTCAAATGTGTGCTGGGATCAAGTCTCACACATATGATGACTCATGATACTAAAATCAATGTCACATCTTTATTATATAATAGAAGTTCTATACAAAATAGCTAAATAAATACATCATATGACGACGATGATCCTCCACAACCATAGTTGACTGGGAAACAATGACCTAGACCTCACCAAACTCATCGTAGTATCCTTCATGCTCCTCATCTTGCGGTGCCTGTTCTTGACCTGGTTTGATTATAGCAAGAGTGAGCTCACATACGTTCATCGCTCAGCAAGTGTGGGGAATAATGTGCATGACCTCACTTACGGTGGGAGCTCACATGTAGTCTAAGGCTTACCAAGGAAAAATGTTTAAGGCTGAGCATTACTTTTACTAAGTTGGTCAAAATTTTATTAGTAATTCTTAAGTATAATTGTATACCAACACAATTAAATAATTGATCACAATAATGAATAAATCCCACAATGCAATGCAATGTATGACAAATTAAATATAATTCCATAAATAACTCATATGAGGGTCTGAGCCACTCATGACCGTGAGCACGACTGATATATCAATTTTACACTCTATAGAGGTGGCACATCTGGGACGAAACCTCACAACATATTGAGAGCACCTAGAGGGGGGGTGAATAGGTGATCCTGTGAAACTTAAACTTATAGCCACAAAAACTTGTTAAGTGTTAGCACAATAATCGCCAAGTGGCTAGAGAGGAGTCTCAACAAAACACAATGCCACAAGAGATCAAACACAGAGATGACACAGTGGTTTATCCCGTGGTTCGGCCAAGACCAACGCTTGCCTACTCCACGTTGTGGCGTCCCAACGGACGAGGGTTGCAATCAACCCCTCTCAAGCGGTCCAAAGACCAACTTGAATACCACGGTGTTTTGTTTTGCCTTTCAATATCCCGTTTGCGAGGAATCTCCACAACTTGGAGCCTCTCGCCCTTACACTTGAGATTCACAAGAAATTCAGAGTAAGGGAGGAAAGCAACACACACAAATCCACAGCAAAATGCGCACACACACGGCCAAGAATCGAGCTCAAAGGACTATCTCAAAGTTCTCACTAGAACGGAGCTCGAATCACTGAGAATGACAAACAAATGCGCAAAGACTGAGTGTGGATGATCAAGAATGCTCTAAGGTTGCTTGGTTATCTCCTCCATGCGCCTAGGGGTCCCTTTTATAGCCCCAAGGCAGCTAGGAGCCATTGAGAGCAAATCTGGAAGGCCAATCTTGCCTTCTGTCGTCGGGTGCACCGGACAGTCCGGTGCACACCGGACACTGTCCGGTGCCCGATTTCCTTCCTAAAATGGCGCTGCCGACCGTTGCAGATCTGGGAGCCGTTGGCGCACCGGACAAGTCCGGTGCACACCGGACAGTCCGGTGCCCCCTTCCGACCGTTGGCCCGGCCACGTGTCGCGCGCAGATTCCGCGGCCGACCGTTGGCCCGGCCGACCGTTGGCTCACCGGACAGTCCGGTGCACACCGGACAGTCCGGTGAATTTTAGCCGTACGCCGTCGGCGAATTCCCGAGAGCGGCTACTTCACGCCGAGCCAGCCTGGCGCACCGGACACTGTCCGGTGCACCACCGGACAGTCCGGTGCTCCAGACTGAGCAGAGTCTTGGCTGCTCGAGCCATCTCTTCTCCAACTTGATTTTTTTCTGTTTCCAGCACTTAGACACAATACATTAGTCCATAAAACAATGTACTAAGTCTGAGAAACATACCTTTATCCTTGATTTGTACTTTGTCCACCATTTTACAATTAGGCACCTGTGTTGGGCACTAAATCACCAAAATACTTAGAAATGGCCCAAGGGCACATTTCCCTTTCAATCTCCCCCTTTGTGGTGATTTATGCCAACACAACATAAAGCAAGTAGAACAAGTACAAAAACACTTCAAATAAGAACTCAAAATATTTTGATTCAATTTTGACATATATGGATCACTCTATGCCACCACTTGGTTTGTTTTTGCAAATCAAACTCAAATCTCTATCTCTAAGTCAAACACACATGTTGAAACATAAAGAGAGTCATTCCAAAAGAGATTGATCAAAGATTTCAAAAACTCCCCCTTTTTCCCATAATCAATACTTCTCCCCACAAGAAGCCAACTTTTGATAAGAGGGACAACAAAAGAGTTTTGACAAACCAAACCAAAAGCTCTATTCTACTATTTTCAAAATCTCTCAAGTGGTAGCTGATCCATTTATCGCTTTGGCCTTTATTTTCTCCCCCTTTGGCATCAAACACCAAAACGGGATCAATCTTGGCTCTATAACCCCATTGCCTCACCAAAATCTTCAATTAAGAGCAAATGGCAATAAGAGTTCATGAGATGAACTTGGAATAAGTTACCCTCTCATCGGAGTGCAGTGGAAGTCTTTCATGGTCCAAGTCCACCTTTTCCCTTTCAATTCTCCTTTGAGACTAAAACAAGCAAACTCAAGCATATGGTTAGTCTCAAAGGGTCAAGTTGTAACACATCTCCCCCTAAAACTGTGCATCATTTTGCCACGGACTTGTGAGGTCCAGGGAGTGTTTGTACAACTTGAGCACCACAATAAGCAACAAAATGCAGAATAAACATGATCAAGGGCATAAACACATATATGCTACAATTCAATCCAAGTTCCGCGAATCTAAGATATTTAGCTCACTACGCAGCCTGCAAAAGGTCTTCTCATCTAGAGGCTTGGTAAAGATATCGGCTAGCTGGTTCTCGGTGCTAACATGAAACACTTCGATATCTCCCTTTTGCTGGTGGTCTCTCAAAAAGTGATGCCGGATGTCAATGTGCTTTGTGCGGCTGTGCTCAACAGGATTTTCCGCTATTCGGATAGCACTCTCATTGTCACATAGGAGTGGGACTTTGCTCAGATTGTAGCCAAAGTCCCTGAGGGTTTGCCTCATCCAAAGTAGTTGCGCACAACACTGTCCTGCGGCAACGTACTCGGCCTCAGCGGTGGATAGGGCAACGGAGGTTTGTTTCTTAGAGTTCCATGACACCAGGGACCTTCCTAAGAATTGGCACGTCCCCGATGTACTCTTCCTATCGACCTTACATCCAGCATAGTCGGAATCTGAGTACCCAATCAAGTCAAAGTTAGACCCCTTTGGATACCAGATCCCGAAGCAAGGTGTAGCGACTAAATATCGAAGAATTCGCTTCACAGCCACTAAGTGACACTCCTTCGGATCGGATTGAAATCTAGCACACATGCATATGCTAAGCATAATATCCGGTCTACTAGCACATAAATAAAGCAAGGAACCTATCATGGACCGGTATGCTTTTTGATCAACGGACTTACCTCCTTTGTTGAGGTCGGTGTGTCCGTCGGTTCCCATTGGTGTCTTTGCGGGCTTGGCGTCCTTCATCCCAAACCTCTTTAGCAAATCTTGTGTGTACTTTGTTTGGGAGATGAAGGTGCCTTCCTTGAGTTGCTTCACTTGGAACCCAAGGAAGTAGGTCAACTCGCCCATCATCGACATCTCGAATTTCTGTGTCATTACCCTGCTAAACTCTTCACAAGACTTTTGGTTAGTGGAACCAAATATTTTGTCGTCGACATAAATTTGACACACAAAAAGATCACCATCGCAAGTCTTAGTAAAAAGAGTTGGATCGGCTTTCCCAACCTTGAAAGCATTAGCAATTAAAAAGTCTCTAAGGCATTCATACCATGCTCTTGGGGCTTGCTTAAGTCCATAGAGCGCCTTAGAGAGCTTACACACATGGTCGGGGTACCGTTCATCCTCGAAGCCAGGGGGCTGCTCCACGTACACCTCCTCTTTGATCGGCCCGTTGAGGAAAGCGCTCTTCACATCCATTTGGTACAACCTGAAAGAATGGTGAGCGGCATATGCTAGCAAGATACGAATTGATTCTAGCCTAGCCACAGGAGCAAAAGTCTCCTCAAAGTCCAAACCTGCGACTTGGGCATAACCTTTTGCCACAAGTCGAGCCTTGTTCCTCGTCACCACCCCGTGCTCGTCCTGTTTGTTGCGGAACACCCACTTGGTTCCCACAACATTTTGCTTGGGACGAGGCACCAGTGTCCAAACTTCATTGCGCTTGAAGTTGTTGAGTTCCTCCTGCATGGCCAATACCCAATCCGGATCTAGCAAGGCCTCCTCTACCCTGAAAGGCTCAATAGAAGAGACAAAGGAGTAATGCTCACAAAAATTAACTAATCGAGATCGAGTAGTTACTCCCTTGCTAATGTCACCCAAAATTTGGTCGACGGGATGATCCCTTTGAATCACCGCTCGAACTTGGGTTGGAGGTGTCGGTTGCTCTTCTTCCTCCATCACGTGATCATCTTGTGCTCCCCCTTGATCACACGCCTCCTTTTGATGAACCTGTTCATCGTCTTGAGTTGGGGGATGCACCGTTGTTGAGGGAGAAGGTTGATCTCGTTCATCTTGTTCCTGTGGCCGCACTTCTCCAATCGCCATGGTTCGTATAGCGGCCGTCGGAACATCTTCTTCATCTACATCATCACAATCAACAACTTGCTCTCTTGGAGAGCCATTAGTCTCATCAAATACAACGTCGCTAGAGACTTCAACCAAACCCGATGATTTGTTGAAGACCCTATACGCCTTTGTATTTGAATCATAACCTAGTAAAAACCCTTCTACAGCTTTGGGAGCAAATTTAGAATTTCTACCCTTCTTCACTAGAATGTAGCACCTGCTCCCAAATACACGAAAGTAAGATACATTGGGTTTGTTACCGGTTAGTAGCTCATACGACGTCTTCTTGAGGAGGCGGTGAAGGTAGACCCTGTTGATGGCGTGGCAAGCCGTGTTCACGGCTTCCGACCAAAAGCACTCGGGGGTCTTGAATTCTCCAAGCATAGTCCTTGCCATATCTATGAGCGTCCTGTTCTTCCTCTCTACCACACCATTTTGCTGAGGTGTGTAGGGAGCGGAGAACTCGTGCTTGATCCCTTCCTCCTCAAGAAACTCCTCCACTTGAAGGTTCTTGAATTCGGACCCGTTGTCGCTCCTTATCTTCTTCACCTTGAGCTCAAACTCATTTTGAGCTCTCCTTAGGAAGCGCTTGAGGGTCCCTTGGGTTTCAGACTTATCCTGTAAAAAGAACACCCAAGTGAAGCGGGAAAAGTCATCAACAATAACTAGACCATACTTACTTCCTCCTATGCTTAGATAGGCGACGGGTCCGAAGAGGTCCATATGCAGCAGCTCCAGAGGTCTTGACGTGGTCATCACATTCTTGCTGTGATGTGCTCCTCCCACTTGTTTACCTGCTTGACAAGCTGCACAAGGTCTATCTTTTTCGAAATAAACATTGGTTAGACCTATCACGTGTTCTCCCTTTAGAAGCTTGTGGAGGTTCTTCATCCCCACATGTGCTAAGCGGCGATGCCACAGCCAGCCCATGCAAGTCTTAGCCATTAAGCATGCATCTAGACCGGCCTCTTCTTTTGCAAAATCAACTAAGTAAAGCTTGCCGTCTAGTACACCCTTAAAGGCTAGTGAACCATCACTTCTTCTAATGACAGACACATCTACATTTGTAAAAAGACAATTATATCCCATATTGCATAGTTGACTAACAGATAGCAAATTGTAACCAAGAGACTCAACTAAAAACACATTGGAGATTGAGTGTTCATTAGAAATTGCAATTTTACCTAACCCTTTTACCTTGCCTTGATTCCCATCACCGAATATAATTGAATCTTGGGAATCCTTATTTTTGACGTAGGAGGTGAACATCTTCTTCTCCCCCGTCATATGGTTTGTGCATCTGCTGTCGATAATCCAGCTTGAACCCCCGGATGCATAAACCTGCAAGGCAAATTCAGGCTTGGGTCTTAGGTACCCAACTCATGTTGGGTCCTATAAGGTTAGTGCAAATATCCTTAGGGACCCAAATGCAAGTTTTGTCTCCCTTGCATTTTGCCCCTAACTTCCTAGCAACTATTTTCCTATCCTTTCTACAAATAGCAAAGGAAGCATTTAAAGCACAATAAATTGTAGAAGGTTCATTCACTACTTTCCTAGGAGCATGAATAATATTCTTTCCAGGCACATGATGAATAGCATTTCTCCTAGACATATTTCTACCATGCATATAGGAAGAACTAGAAGCAAACATGGCATGAGAGTCAAAATCATTATAAGCATTATAACTCCTATAAGCATTTCTAGTTTGTCTCTTATCATGATACATAAAAGCATGGTTCTTTTTAGTACTACTAACCATAGGAGCCTTCCCTTTCTCCTTGGCGGAGATAGGAGCCTTATGGCTTGTCAAGTCCTTGGCTTCCCTCTTGTAGCCAAGTCCATCCTTAATTGAGGGGTGTCTACCGATCGTGTAGGCATCCCTAGCAAATTTTAGTTTATCAAATTCATTCTTGCTAGTCTTAAGTTGGGCACTAAGACTAGCCACTTCATCATTTAGTTTTGAAATTGAAACTAAGTGTTCACAACAAGCATTAATATCAACATCCTTACACTTAGTGCAAATTTCAACATGTTCAACACAAGAGTTAGATTTACTTGCTACTTCTAGCTTAGCATTTAAATCATTAATTTCACCTTTTAAAGAAGAAATGGTTTCGTTACAAGTAGAAAGTTCACAAGAAAGCATTCCATTTCTTTTAACTTCTAGAGCAAGTGAATTTTGTGCACTAACAAATTTATCATGCTCTTCATATAAAAGATCTTCTTGTTTCTCTAAGATTCTATCCTTTTCATTCAAGGCATCAATCAATTCATTAATCTTAGCTATCTTAGTTCTATCCAATCCCTTGAATAAACTGGAGTAATCTATTTCATCCTCACTAGACTCATCATCACTAGAAGAATCATAAGTATTAGCATTATGATTGATTACCTTCTTCTCCCTTGCCATGAGGCAAGTGTGATGCTCGTTTGGGAAGAGGACCGATTTGTTGAAGGCAGTGGCGGCGAGTCCTTCGTCGTCGGAGTCGGACGAAGAGCAATCCGAATCCCACTCCTTTCCAAGGTGTGCTTCGCCTTTGGCCTTCTTGTAAACCTTCTTGTTCTCTCTCTTCCCATTTTTCCCTTGATCCTGGTCACTATCATTTTCGGGACAGTTAGTAATAAAATGACCAACCTTACCACATTTGAAGCATGAGCGCTTCCCCTTTGTCTTGGTCTTCCTTGGTTGCCCCTTGCGACCATTTAGCGCCGTCTTGAATCTCTTGATGATGAGAGCCATCTCTTCATCATTGAGCCCGGCCGCCTCAACTTGCGCCACCTTGCTGGGTAGCGGCTCCTTGCTCCTTGTTGCCTTGAGAGCGATGGGTTGAGTCTCGTGGATTGGACCGTTCAACGCGTCGTCGACGTATCTTGCCTCCTTGATCATCATCCGCCCGCTTACGAATTTTCCGAGTACCTCCTCGGGCGTCATCATAGTGTACCTGGGATTCTCACGAATATTGTTCACGAGATGAGGATCAAGAACGGTAAAGGACCTTAGCATTAGGCGGACGACGTCGTGGTCCGTCCATCGCGTGCTTCCGTAGTTCCTTATTTTGTTGATGAGGGTCTTGAGCCGGTTGTACGTTTGGGTTGGCTCCTCTCCCCTTATCATGGCAAATCGTCCAAGCTCGCCCTCCACCAACTCCATTTTGGTGAGCATGGTGATGTCATTCCCCTCGTGAGAGATCTTGAGGGTGTCCCATATTTGCTTGGCATTGTCCAAGCCGCTCACCTTGTTGTACTCTTCCCTGCACAAGGACGCTAAGAGAACAGTAGTAGCTTGTGCATTTCTATGGATTTGTTCATTTATGAGCATAGAGTTATCCGAGCTATCAAACTTCATTCCATTCTCTACAATCTCCCAAATGCTTGTATGGAGAGAGAATAAGTGACTACGCATTTTGTGACTCCAAAATCCGTAGTCCTCCCCATCGAAGTGTGGAGGTTTGCCAAGAGGAATGGAAAGCAAATGCGAATTTGAACTATGTTGAATACGAGAATAATCAAATGAAAAGTTCGAATTGACCATCTTTTTGTAGTCGTTGTCGTCGTCCTTTTGGGAAGAGGAAGATTCGTCGTTGTCGTAGTAGATGATCTCCTTGATGCGTTTTGTCTTCTTCTTCTTCCCTTCTTTGCGTCTGTGCCCCGAGCCCGAGTCGGTAGTCTTGTCGTCCTTTGGCTCGTTGACAAAGGACTCCTTCTCCTTGTCGTTGATCACGATTCCCTTCCCCTTAGGATCCATCTCTTCGGGCGGTTAGTCCCTTTCTTGAAGAGATCGGCTCTGATACCAATTGAGAGCACCTAGAGGGGGGGTGAATAGGTGATCCTGTGAAACTTAAACTTATAGCCACAAAAACTTGTTAAGTGTTAGCACAATAATCGCCAAGTGGCTAGAGAGGAGTCTCAACAAAACACAATGCCACAAGAGATCAAACACAGAGATGACACAGTGGTTTATCCCGTGGTTCGGCCAAGACCAACGCTTGCCTACTCCATGTTGTGGCGTCCCAACGGACGAGGGTTGCAATCAACCCCTCTCAAGCGGTCCAAAGACCAACTTGAATACCACGGTGTTTTGTTTTGCCTTTCAATATCCCGTTTGCGAGGAATCTCCACAACTTGGAGCCTCTCGCCCTTACACTTGAGATTCACAAGAAATTCAGAGTAAGGGAGGAAAGCAACACACACAAATCCACAGCAAAATGCGCACACACACGGCCAAGAATCGAGCTCAAAGGACTATCTCAAAGTTCTCACTAGAACGGAGCTCGAATCACTGAGAATGACAAACAAATGCGCAAAGACTGAGTGTGGATGATCAAGAATGCTCTAAGGTTGCTTGGTTATCTCCTCCATGCGCCTAGGGGTCCCTTTTATAGCCCCAAGGCAGCTAGGAGCCATTGAGAGCAAATCTGGAAGGCCAATCTTGCCTTCTGTCGTCGGGTGCACCGGACAGTCCGGTGCACACCGGACACTGTCCGGTGCCCGATTTCCTTCCTAAAATGGCGCTGCCGACCGTTGCAGATCTGGGAGCCGTTGGCGCACCGGACAAGTCCGGTGCACACCGGACAGTCCGGTGCCCCCTTCCGACCGTTGGCCCGGCCACGTGTCGCGCGCAGATTCCGCGGCCGACCGTTGGCCCGGCCGACCGTTGGCTCACCGGACAGTCCGGTGCACACCGGACAGTCCGGTGAATTTTAGCCGTACGCCGTCGGCGAATTCCCGAGAGCGGCTACTTCACGCCGAGCCAGCCTGGCGCACCGGACACTGTCCGGTGCACCACCGGACAGTCCGGTGCTCCAGACTGAGCAGAGTCTTGGCTGCTCGAGCCATCTCTTCTCCAACTTGATTTTTTTCTGTTTCCAGCACTTAGACACAATACATTAGTCCATAAAACAATGTACTAAGTCTGAGAAACATACCTTTATCCTTGATTTGTACTTTGTCCACCATTTTACAATTAGGCACCTGTGTTGGGCACTAAATCACCAAAATACTTAGAAATGGCCCAAGGGCACATTTCCCTTTCACATATTAGGCCCACCTACACTTGTCCTTGTCCCAAGGACCTTAGACAGTCATGCAGATGCACCCAATAGCTTGATAGGACCTAATTCTTGCATCTTCTTCAACATCTCCCAAGAACACATATCCCATTTCACAAACATTACACATAATCGGATTAAAAGCGGAAAGAGTTACAATAACTTAATTTACATTGATATGTTAAAGTAATAATATAGAAAGAGTGTTTATTACAATATATGGGTCTGAGTGCTTCTAATTATTACATCACTGGAAGTTATACACCTTCTATAAGTTCGTACTTAATTTTCATCCTCCTGTTTGGCGACGATCTTGGAACAGAATCAGCAAAACTCTGCAGGCTCTTCACCTACGACAACATGGGTTCAAAAACCCTGAGTATGGAGTGTACTTTTGCAAGTTTTACCCAACTAAAAGAAAAGACTCTCAAGGATATGATGGCCTTCAGGAGTCAAGGTAAGGTTTAGCAAGAACCAATGACTCGGTTTGCACAGAGCTTACTAAAGTTGGTCCTTACAAATTCTTTTTACTTATCAAGTTAAGTAGTTTCCTGAATCTAGATTTTTCTTTATCTAGACCAAGCACTTGGCCTACACTAGCCATCTTTTATCAAATCTTGAGTTTACTTGTCACTACGGTGTAGGTCAGTGACTAAGCCTTCATATCCGAGAAGTAACGGCAATCCGAATTGATTAATACCCAGTTGGGGATCTCCAGCCACACGACATATGTAGCACTTAACCCTTGCATATGTCAACTGACACTCAGGTTTCTCAAGACCATAACAGGTTCCCGCTACATGAGAGCATAGTAACTCCACCGTCCAGCCTCTTGCCACGAAGGGTACACGCTACCCTCACCATCTCCCACGCCCAGTGCGGGCGAGCTGTTCTGGTATTGGTCCAGCTGAGGGAAAGCTTACCCATGACTAGGCATGTGGCCAGTTAAAAGGTCCTCGATCATCAAGCTTACATCGACTCGGTCCTTAAACGACTCAGATGGAGACACTACAGCGAGACTCTCTTCTCGTGCAAGTCACTCGCCCGATCTCATCTTATAATTTATAACCCAAAACTTTTACCTGTCAGAGGTACTCTTTTCTGATGTCAAATCCATCGCAGTCCTGATGGATTCACCATCTTAAGTTTTTCTTTGTAAACATTCCAATTCCAGTGTGAAGCATCACCTTTTTTAAAACAAAACATTTTTTGTTTCCTAAGCAAGGCTAAGCATCATTAAAAATTGTTGAGTAAATCCGATACAAGGAATGATATCCAATTTTTCAAGGAAGGAATTGCATCAATAGTTTATCACACAACTCCTATTACTTAATGCATCATTCCAAGGTGATAAAACTTTAAAATTCAAGGAAAAGGATAAATGTACCGGGGCTTGTCTTGTGTTGTAGGAGTAGCTGCTTCTTCACCACAGATGTCAAAGTAGAAATTGTTCCCCACAGGTGGATTCTCAGTCGGAGGGACAACTTCTTCTTATACTATATAATCTTATTCGTGTTCTACACGCAATAATACATATATGGATGCTTATGTTATGCCATGGACATGCAAGTCTGCAAACAAGAATTAGAAAACACTCTCTTGAATACAACTTTCCTTCATAGAGTTTATTAGTCATAAGAGCTTCCTAGCTAAATAACCTTCTAAGATTAACTTAACTAATCTTCTTAGGCTAACAAGTTACAGTAAGTTTACTATTTTCATATTCACTTACAAAACTAACTCCTAACCTCACTTTGTATTAAAAGGGTTTATTTCTTTGGACTATGACTGGTTTCCTAGTCAAACAGTGGCCAAACAAGCTCAAACTTCATTCAAAGGTTAATATACACATATTAAGTTTACCCTCAAGTTTTCATGATTTTTGGGATTCCTAATATAACTCTAAAATTCTAATGAGCTTTACATAAACACTTCTAAAGGCTAGATAATTTATTATTTGTAATAAAAATCTTGAAACTATTTTTTATTAAATACTATCTGAATTTATCTAACAAAATTAGTCTCATATTTTTTCTATTTTCTGCTATTTTTGATTGATTTCACCAGTTGCCAGCAAAAGAAAATGAAAAAGTATGATTAGGACTGGGCCGAAACCGTTCCGAGTCGACCCATCACGCCCAGAAACCGGCTCTCGCGTCCGAAGCCTGTGCTCGTGCGTGCGACTTACACCAAGACCCTTGGCGATTCAAATAATCAGAAAAGAACCCAAAGCTCTATTCACATGTCTCACTAACACATCACCTAAAGGTCCCTGATTCTTTCCTCCTTCACAATCCTGGGACTCGGCAAGGCGCCGGTCGAACACCTGGTTGAAGCTACCTGGACACACCGCCAGTGACCTCCTCTCGAGGTAGCGAGCACCCATGCCCCATCTACGAACCTAATCGACCCCCGCCCCAATGAGAATTGGACCACCTTGGTCTTGGGTCTTGGCTACTCACGCTCATGGCTGACACCGAGGATCACCGAGCTCGGTCTCGAAGTTAGGATACGGTAGAGTTTAAATTCGGAGCAGGGTAAGCATCACTAGCTCACCTAGAATCAGAAATGACGACAGAGATGGCCGGAGGAAAGAATGAGTTGGTTCTCCACGTTGTGGCGGTCTACAGCGGCGCTCTGCAACAACGAGACAATGTTCCGGCTAGTCTACCACGGTAGAGTTTGATTGGGAAGGTCGGTGAGCTTCAATGGCACTAGAGAACACTAAAACGCAAGACAACGATGGTCGATGCGGCGACACCAAGAGCGATGCTTGGGCCACGGTGATGCTCGATGCGGCGGCGCCGAGAACGACGCTAGGGAAGATGACTTGCTCTTGTGTTGCTAACGCAATTGGGCTGGTGCGTGTGGGTTCTGGGGTGCGCAAAGAGATGAGGAAGCAGTGCCTTGGCTCAATTTATAGTAAGGTTGTAGGAAACCGACGGGATTTTAAAAAATCTTCAGGCTCTTCCACCGCGCTGGCGAGCCAAAGGGCAGAGGGCCACGTCGAGCGCTCATGTGAATGTATCAGACGGAATGGTGACACCTCATGGTTACATGCGCCACGTAGAGAAAGATTTTTACCCTAGTACCTGGTGACACACATGCGACGAATGAAGTCATGGTGGCGTTCTTATCCCTAGGCGCGGTGAACTGAATCCGAGTTCCCAGCCATTCTGACCAGGTTCAATCGACTTTTGCTCCACCAATCTTAAAGCAACTTGCTGCTTGATCCGAAACATAGTTGTTCCCGATACAACGCTTAACAACCTTTCTGCAATGTTCATCATGCAAAACCCCACGGATCAAGCGCAACATGATGCCAAGGTTGGCCCCATGTCACTAAAACGCAGTTTCAGTTCCTGCACTTCATCTGAATTCCCTATCCCCTTAGGCTCTGTTCCGTTGTTATGGATTTGAGCCCCGGATTAATTCCTAGCCGGATTACTTCTCTAATTTATATAGATTTTGATGAGCTGGAATAAATCCTGGTGTATTCCGGTGAAACCGAACAGGGCCTTACTGATTTGACTGATACATCCACTTTGAGGCATGTTTTACTGTCTTTTCCATGCAACACCATACCAACACCACTTAAGCAAACATGTATTTCTATATATAGCCTTCAACTTTACTATAGTGGTCATGGTGCTTAGCTTCCTAGATCATCCACAAAACAGCCCCAAAGTTAGGTAAATGTCACTGAAATTTCCATTTTAGCATCACTTCTAATCTGACAGCCACACTTTGGAGTTGTTTTGCACTAGGTTCCATATAATTCTAGGGCTAGGTCACTTAAGTAACTTGGTACTACTATAGTAACCCTACAACTTTGTTATGGTGACTTACTATCAAACCCTTATGAATTAAGAACTACAAGAGTCCAAAGTTGGCTCAGTATCACTATTTTGTTGGACTTCAACTCTTGAGCACTTGTGCTCCTTTGCCATTTTCTCCACTTTGCTCCACAATACTTGGAAATCTCCAAATATGAAAAATGTTAGGCTCTCAAATCTCTACCACTTTAACATATAGACGTTTTGCAAAACGTGGTTAGAATTTCAAATCCTCTACAAGACACTATTTAGGTTTTTGGACTCCAAACTAGGGTTTTGGGTATTCCAATGTACTTTAAGTGCTTGACCTCTCCTATTCCTCACCCCTTAAGGCATAATCTCTACTAAGTATACCCTATACTCAAACAAGTACCACATCAAATGGTCTTTTAAAATTTTAACCTAGTGGATGCATTCTAAGTATATCACGACAGTATAATGCTAGTGCATATGATGTCATGCTAATGTTTTAGTTCTCATAACACCAGGGGTGTTACAACATCTTTACCCACAAGTCACGTAAAAGTTCAGAGAACTTTGCACCTAACCACGCCTCTACTGACCAAGCACAATACCACACTACCGAGGTGTGGTGGCATAGGGACGCTATGAGGCCTTTACAAACTTCCACTAGCATGAGAGAACCCACTACGGATACAGGCAGAGGGGGCATAGGCCTTGTTCCACAGTTTGTAACCCCGTCGCAGTAATTACAGCCAGCACTATGCTTACGCAACTCCTTCCCCGCTTGCCCCTTTCAGGTAAGGCCTCACACACTAGCCCCTAATTAATTAGCCAAGACCAGGAGCCATGATAGTCCTTGTGATTGCACTGTTGTCTCGGGTGGTCGCTCGATGTTCCAATTAAATAATATGATCTTATCATGTATCATAATAAAGCCAACTATAATAAATAATAATGGAGCACGAGCAAGAATCATAATTAGCATTAGCAAGACTACCCAATAATTTATTTGTATGCAAGGTATAAGGTAGACAAAACTAGGTAACCTATTAGGTCCCATCAAATTAACCTAAACATGTCATGGCGATTATCATGAACATTATTAGGTAAGGGAATGTGATCAAGGGCACAACTTGCCTTATATTTGCGATAACTTGTTGTACGGATGCTTCCCAAAAAGTTGAGCTTCAGATTCCTAGTCACCTCGTTTCTATGCATAGCAATACATACAAACAAGCAAATAGTGGATATAGTAACAATACACCAAAGATAGAAACAAACTATGTAAAAATATTCTACGCGTCGCTACGAGGTCGTATGTTCGAAAATCACTAAATTTTGAGTTATGGTTGAAAAGATATGGTTTTCGGAAGACCTACATGATTAAACAATTAAAACTAGGTCTTAAAACTAGGTCTTATGTTGATTTTATAAATCATGTGACAAAGATAATCTAAATAAATAATTAATTCAACTTTAATCTAAGCCATAATTTGATTATAGATCATATTTTAGTTAAATTATAATTATGGACAGATTAACCTTGATTAGAAGAGTCAGTCTAATAATCATAGATTAAGTAAATATCTAATTATAAAAGTACATGATATGTTATAAATAATGTTGTTACTGCATAGGTAATTTTATTACAAAGCTAATCCAACTTTACCCAGATTGGATTAGAGTTAAAAACACAAAAGTTATGATTTTCCTAGTCTTCTAGGTATTTTTAGCATTAACTTTTATACTCCAAATAGCGTTCAGGGACTATACTACAAAGTCTCAGTTGATTTGTATTTTTTAGTATTAAAAAGGATGGCATGTTAATTAGTGAGTTTTCCCGAGGCTCTTACAATTTTACCAGCCAAAGAGGTATCCTTCATCTAGAGTCGACTGATCACCATCCTGCGGCTACCATAAATCAGAGCGAAGGGGTATGCCCTGACTTAATCTTAGCACCGACGACATGGATTTAAAAACACCAGAATCTAATCTGGATCGATGGATCACAGATCTATGTCTGTGTTTTATCCAAATGTAACGGTTCGTTACTTCTAATTGGGTTGTTCGTCGTTCGATCAATGGCCATGACTATAGATGTCCAATAAGAACGAGGCCTGCGAGCCCGGTACAAAGCTCGCTATTTGGGCTCGGTCCGAGCCCGGCACAGCCCGGTTCTATGCGGGCCGGGCCGGCCCGGCACAAATAAATGGGCCGAGCTCGGATAAGAAACTAGACACGGTGAGCTAACCCGGCACGGCCCGTTTACCTGTAAGCCCGTTAAGTCCACTTTTTTACACTAAAACGTGCTTACCGGCCCGTATAGCCCGTTTTTCGGCCCGCCGTCGAAGTCCCGAGAGCAGCAAGTTCCCAGAGTCAGCCTGACGCACCGGACACTGTCCGGTGCACCACCGGACACTGTCCGATGCACCACCGAACAGTCCGGTGCACCCAGACCGAGCTGACTTTGGCTGAACATAGCCATCTCATTTCCAATTAGATCCCAGTGTGGCGGAACCGCCCGAATTATTCTAGCTTAAGTGCCCAAGTCGCACCCTTAAAGGCAGCAACACACTTAAACCGGAATAACCCGTCAGTCTCTCGGATCTAGTCCGATAAAGCCACTTATCCAGGATCGAATACCACTAGCTCACTCGAAGGTGAGGCACAGAGAAATACAATAAAGCATAATACCACAAATTTAATAAGTATCAATATTGATTACATTATCGGAGTTTCAAAAGCAGTACCAATATTTTTAGTGCAGCGGAAATAACTAATGGAGAAAACCGAGTAACATGGCGAAGCCTGGCCACGCTACTCCTCCTGGTCCTCTCCTGCGGAAGCAGTAACCCACTCGACCGTCTATCCCGGTGGCAGGGATGAAGGCCAAGTCACACCATCAACCAAATCAAAAAGGTACCTGCAAAAATTATGCCACAAGCAAGGCTGAGTATACTAATACTCAGCTAGACTTACCCGGTGTGAGGAGTCTACTCCTCTACCTCTAGACATGCAGCTGTTTGGCTGAGGGGTTTGGTTTGCCAAAAGCACTAGCTGAGTCTAAAAACAAGTTTTAGCTTTTCAAGTTCTAGAATAATTATTTTAGCCTAGATGAGAACCTATCTATTCATACATGATATCAAACATTATATCAATCAACATCTTTTGCCAGTATCTCATTTCCACTTATTACTCAATGCAGTACAATGGATCAAGCAGTCTCATTAGCTGCGAGAAGCAGACGATTCGAATCGAGTTTTAACCTTGCAAGGTAAACCTAAACACACGACATGTCAGGGCACTCCGTCCCCACACATGTCAACCGTCCCCATCGATTCCTCGTTCGCGTCCAGGCCTCACCGCCTTGGCATACAATGCTCCACTGTCCCCGACCGCCGCCGTGCAGTGGCCGCACTTGTACCCACCATATCTAGAATGGGAGACCTAGTCTCAGGTCGCGTGAGGGATAAAGTCCGCGCCCGGCTTCACTCAGGTACTAGGTTTACCGGTTACCATTTTTCCCGACATGTGTTTAGTACATTCAAACGCTTGACACAGGTATCCGCACGTTAATCCTTATTCCAATTTTGTCTCATAGACAACGCATCCCCATGGATCCGTGTCCACAGACCATCATCCTTCTGTTATCAAAAATGGATACAACCAATTCCTGACCTCGCGCGAGTGCTAGAAAAATCAATCGACTTCTACCGAGATCCTGATTTAGCATAGCAGCTACTCGACCTAGCATACTAGTATCTATCTCAAAAGGAATCCTGAGTTCATGCAACTAAGGTTTCAGGCAACCCCTACACTTAAGTGCACAATACAAGCCTACATACATTAAGTGTAGTAAAATACCATATATAAACGGTTATGCGTATAACCGGGGCTTGCCTTTAATTTAACACTTATGTAGTGTTTGATGGGGGAGGTACTCGCTTGGCGAGCATCCACTGGTTAAGTCCATCCTTCCTTGGGTCGTCCATCAACTGCATCTTGTGGTTGGCACCACATCACTTGCACGATCATCATCTCTCGTTCCTAAATGAGATGCAAGATGCATATGTATGAATATGATGAAAAATACCACAAGATATACAAAGACACAGTAGCGAACTAACATTAATTTAGAAGACACCGTAAACCACCACACGTTAGCATTAGTTATCTACACGTCATCGGGCATACGTAATCAATTCCACTAGAAAGACGACAAATACTTTCTAGAATTAACCAGCGTAAAACAGCATCACACGTGCAAGCATTTATCGCATTCGCTCTAATTTTCATTAGTTCCTTTATTATTATACTGGTTAAGTACACATAAGCTTATGACGACTTACACATAGACAAACTTAATTAACAAGGAATAATTACTTAATCGGGTTTGACAATC
The DNA here is from genome assembly GCA_029449295.1 of Zea luxurians. Taxonomy (NCBI): domain Eukaryota; kingdom Viridiplantae; phylum Streptophyta; class Magnoliopsida; order Poales; family Poaceae; genus Zea; species Zea luxurians. The sequence continues at coordinate 22,417,959 of JAOPSE010000004.1, forward strand.
AGTCACAACATTCTACGTATACACCCTAGAGAACACACATGAGGATATAGTTTATTCACAATTATAAATTGTACTACTTTAATGACGTTGGTTACTTAGTAGTATTAGCAGAAAGCCACAGACAGGACATTATTCATTTTGTTTCCCTAATATATAACTGCACTCGCTAACTGTTGATTAAGCTAAGCTACTTATTAGACCTTAACCAATTTAGTTGACTAACTTAGTAAGACGTGTACTACTTACTTATGTATAACCCCAATTATATTAGTTACTATCATTGTTACTCATATTCACTTAAAACCAAAACAAGCAAGCAACCACTCAAGTCAAACACAATAGAGTAGAGCAATCAACCACTTCTAACATATTTAGGACAGCAGCACAGTAGTTTTTGTTTTAATCATAACTCTTCAAATATTAGTTCAAAATTATCAAACTAGGATTTTTTGGAAAGTTTAAAAAGTGTTCTACAACTTTGATATTTTTACCTCGGCATGATAAGACTCTTAGCAAGGCCGAATTGCGTAAATACAACAGCTCTGTCCAGATTTGGACAGATTCAGACTTGCTACTTTAATAATCCATAACCATAGGTTCAGACATCCAAACAAATTGATCCTAGACTTTCTGGAAAGGTAATAAAATTGTCTACATATAATTTATAAACATCTCAAGGTGATTCAATATTTAACTAAGGATAAAAGACACTAGAAGGCTTTGCTGTCCAGAATTGGACAGATTCAGTCTTCACACTTTAGACAACCATAACATAATCTTCAGATCACCAAAAAGAGTGATCCAAGACTTTTTAGAAAGCTTAGAAAAAGTACTACATAACTTTTATAATCACCAAGAAGTGATTCTATGTTTAACCAAACCAAACAATTCAGTTTTTGAAATCTGTTCTGACAGTGGACAGAACACAGCAACCATTTTATAAAATTCATAACTCTTAATCTATCAGGCCTCTGGTTATGAAATTTTAACACAAACAAGATAAGAAAAGCATCTACAACTTTCTTATAACGAGCATGAACAGATTGTAACATTAAATTAGGCAAACAATGCAGTTTCTGAAATATGTACAGAATTTGGGTAGATTCAATTACTGAATTTGTGAAAAGCATAACTCCTAAACGATCAGACTTATGGCTGTCAAATTTTAACACAAGGAAGATACTAAAGTTATCTACAACTTTCTTGTGACCACAAATAACTTATTTCAACGTTAAATTAATCAACCATTGCAATCTCTAAAATCTGTTCAGAAATTGGACAGATTCAGTTACTGAATTTGTGAAAAGTATAACTTTTAAACCATCAATTCTTAGCTCATGCATTTTTCGGACAAACTAGATACACAAGTGAACTATAACTTTTATATAGCACATATCTACAGAAAACATACTTTACTTAACTAGATTAATCGCACAACTAAAACTGAACACGCAGGAAATTCAGCTTGCGGTCATAATAGCACTTAACTCAAGCACCAAACAAAATCATGGAGGGATAGTACCACAAATTCTCAAGTTTAAGTCATTGTGACTTAGTTATCAAGTTTCACTTTATACCAAGACACTTAATCATTTCAAGAAACATGCGCGCTTTTGTTTACTTCTAATTTGTCTCTAATTCTCCTTTTAATTATAAAATGTGTGTCATTTTAGCACCATATGAAACTATCTAATTTTTATGAGGTATAGGTAATAACAAATAATGATCAATGTATAAATTTTACATGCCCAGGTTTTATATTTTATTTAATACAAAATTAACAAATTGTTAATGCAATAAAGCTTGTGAGAGCAAGTTAATTCTAGAATTAATTAGTTTCTGTGGATGCATGACCATATTAAATTTTCTTAGTCTACTATAATATCATACAAGGACAGTGGAACATCATTTTCTATTTTTACATCCATATATTATTTATAAATTATTTAAAACTACTTAAGATGTATTAAACAAGTTAAATCACTAACTTAATCATACATGCACCACAATTCATGAAATTTTTACCAGTCCCTAAGCATCACACAGAGGGTCTACTGTAAAAATTTCAATCCATTTGAAGCAATAGAGCTACAGATCCAAAAATAACAATCAAAACTATCATCCTTTTCCTATTTAACATGTTTTAATTAAGTTTTATATTTTTCCTAGATGGAGTATGACAACATCTAACTAACAAAACAAGTTTCATCATTTTTGGATTTTTGTAATTAAAACTATGGAGAGATGCAAGTTCGTTTATTCTCTAAACCAGTTTTTAAATACGAATTTCTACAGAAAAACTTTTCCACTAAAACATGCCAACCTATAGATCCAATAGTTAGAGCATTTCATAAGGAAGGCAACAAAACAAGTTTCATGATTTTAGACGCTCTAAAACTCGAGATATGGATTTTAGAAGATATTACAAAATCTGGAATTTGAATCACCATTACCCTTGGCCTTGGGCCCACACGTCATGGACAGGGGGAGTCTTCTTCTTCCTCTGGAATGTGCACGCACAGCAGGAAGGCTGGCCGGACTTGAGGGAGCAGCGGTAGGGGGCCGTGGGGGAGGAGAGCGCCATGGGTCGGAGGAGCTCGGTCGGCCCTAGGAGCTAGGCGCCATGGATGGGAGAGCGCAGAGACGTCGTGCCATGGTTGAGGACGCGTGGAGCAGCAAGCTCGCAGGGGCCGGCGGCCATGGAAGACGTAGGGGCAGGGAGAAGCTCTGCGCCTGGGGAGAAGGGCACCTGCTCTCACTACTACAGGGATCCTCTGTACAGGCGGTCCGGTTAGCCTCTACACAGGCGGTTCCAGGAACCGCTTGTGGTGCACCGCCTGTGATGTAAAACAACATCACAGGCGGTCAATCAAAAACCGCCTGTGATAGACACACATCACAGGCGGTCCGGTTTAAAAGAACCGCCTGTGATAGCACACATCACAAGCGGTTCGGTTTAAAAGAACCGCCTGTGTTAGCACACATCACAAGCGGTTTTAATTATAAGTCCGACTGTATTTCAATATGCAGATTCCAGATTCATATTTAGATTCCAGATTCATATACAGAAACAGAATTAATAACAGATTCAAACACAGATTCAAACACATATTCATCATACAAAGATTCCATACACAGATTCAAACAAGTTCTATAGCAGGTTCCATACACAGATTCATCCACATATATATCAAGTTCCATCATACACAGATTTATACACATCAAGTTGCATAACAACTCAACATCTCAAAGTTCCATAGACAACTAAACATCTAAAGTTCCTAACTAAAGACCTAAACACTGTGTGATATTGTGTACAAACTTAGTTCTGGGAATTTTTGCAAATTTCCATTTACATTGTAGAATAGCCCTTGTTGATGAAGAACTTCACGGCGCATAAAGTAAAGCAAGTCTCTTACAACCTTAGCCACGCCGGTGGAAACCATATCTCTTTCTAACCATTCAGCATTGATCTTAGATTTAGGAACCTGCAATGAAAGCAAAAAGCAACCAGTGCTAAGAGTAATGTGATGAGCAACAATATAACATAAAAATTGCAACATAGACAATGATAGCGAACTTACATCCTCACGATTGACCATGTAATGGAAGGTGACACGACACCATTCGCATACATAATAACCGCACAGGACAGTACCAGGAGGTTGTTTGTCACCATATGGAAATAATAATATTGACAAATTAGGCTTGTCCTCTGGATGTTCGCCGCCAAGATCTTTCCAATAAAAACGGTATGCACTGCATATAAGAATAGCATTGTGAGATTAAGAATACATTTGTTAAGTTGTAATAAGTACAAGTGTGCAATAATAATCATACTTCTCTAAAATCTTCAAGAAGTCATTATACGTAGCCTTTTCCATTCTCAGTGAGTCGAAGACCACGACTTTACCATCCTTTGGCCAGATCATGATACAAATGTAGTGGTCACTATATAGACATAGACGAAAACACATGTTAATATCACGATTGCCATAATTTATAGTTCAAAATTAAACCATGTCGATAACTTACTTAAAGTGGTGCGGAGCTATTATTAAGTCCTTGGCTCCTTGCCATGTTGTACATGATTATACATGGCTCGTCCAATGTATGCCGCCATTACCTTCATTTTCTTTCTCTGATTCTGTTTGACGGCTTTCTCAAATTCAGCATCATCGAAGTCTTTGTATTCTTCTCCTTGCCTCCGAGCAACTACTTTGTAGCGAGCTTGGGATATCATCAACGGGTGAAGAAACCCTGTCTTAAGTTGTTTCTTCTTATCATCCATGTATTGCATCCTACGTGTAATAGTGTTAATCGTTAGACTCTCATTTATGTGTGCGTGTACAAAACTAACAAATATGAAAGTTTAGAGGTACTTACAAGCAAAAGAGGGTTAAGTAGTTGGTTTCCATCCTTTGTCGGTGGTACAACAACCAGAGATCGTCAAAGAATAAATGCCGCACAGGATCTATATGATCATTGCTCCAAAATGCATCTTCTGGCACAACAAATGTGAATTTCTCGAGTTTGTATTTGTTGCTAGCCACCATGTACCACTCATGCATTCTAATCTCCGGAGTCGACAACTTAGAAAGTTGCACCGTCGTTAAGAACGGCCTCCCATTCACAAATTTAGGAGGAACATCCTCCTTCTTGTATACCAAGATATTGGTTTTAAGACGTAATGATTCTCGAGTATGAATCATTCCATCTTCCCATACTTCGAAATTGTCTATTTGGGTCGACCGTGTGCCTACTCCATGAGATGCTGATACCGCTTTTGATTGATTAGTCATAACTCTCTGCAATTTATGCAGGTAGCGTGCCACTGATTCTGTTGGTTTCTTGACATCGTCAGTGGCGATTCGCTTATGAATTTTCTTTGAAATAGTTGGCCCTTCAACATTGGTGCCAACCTTTGGTTCCTTTTTGATGTTGACGTCGACATTCTGAGGAACAATTTTGTTTACGTCCCCCTCGTCGACATTCTGGTGAACAATTTTGGAGGTCGGTGTCATATTTTCCTGCACCATGGGGTGTGGAATGATCGAACTAGCTTTTTGTTGCATTGGTGTTGAATTCGGCTCATCACCAAACTTGATGTCGCATCGATGCCAAAGGACTGATAATTAATCTAATGTACACTATCTGCAATGTAGTGCACCATGATCAAGGAGTGCACTGAGGAATCAAGGCATGACTAGCAGAAACATGTAATCAAGGCATGAATTTGTAACAAGTAATCAAGGCATGATCATGGAGTGGACCGAGGAATCAAGGCATGACTAGCAAAAACAAGTAATCAAGGCATGAATTTGTAACAAGTAATCAAGGCATGATCATGGAGTGGACCGAGGAATCAAGGCATGACTAGCAAAAACAAGTAATCAAGGCATGAATTTGTAACAAGTAATTAAGGCATGATCAAGGAGTGCACCGAGGGCTCGGAGATGGGCACGGCGGCGCACTCGGCGCTCGGGCTCGGTGGCGCGCGGGCTCGGGGACGGGGACGGCGGCGCTTGGCCTCGGGGACAGGGACAGAGGCGCTCGGGCTCGGAGATGGAGACGGCGACGCTCGGGCTCGGAGATGGAGACGGCGATGCTCGGGCTCGGAGATGGGGACGGGGACGGTGGAGTTGGGCTCGGGGACGGCGCGGTGTGGCGGGCGCCCAGCTCGGAGACGGTGGCGCTTGGGCTCGGGCTCGGCGACGGCGTGGCGGGCGCTCATGGCTCGGAGACGGGGACGGGAACGGCGGCGCAGTATCAGCCTGGCGGCGTAGTATCAGCTCCGGGCGAAACCTAAACCCTAAACCACCATACCGAGGCTTTTATATTGTAAACACATCACAGGCGGATTTTTAGAAAAACCGCTTGTGATGTATAACATCACAAGCGCTTTTCTATTCCGATCGCCTGTGATATGTAAACTTCACAGGCGGTCGAAATAGAAAAGCGCTTGTGATGTTAAACATCACAAGCGGTTTTTCTAAAAATCCGCCTGTGATGTGTATGTAGTATAAAAGGCTCGGTGGTTCCAGCGCAGGAACCCTAACTTCCGGAGCCCGACACGCCGCTAGCAGGCTGCGCACTATAGCGGCGGCGGATTTTTTTGATCTACGGGGAGAAGGTTTTGTTTTTGATTTTCGGGCTTGATTTGAAGAGTTTATGCATATATATGATCTCCGTTTGTTTTCTTTCTCATTTTGATACGATTTTTTGCCTCAATTTTGTAATATAGACCGGAATTGAAGAAAAACTCAGGAATTCCAAGATTTGGACTTGTAGTTGATCTAATTTAAAGATTTTTTATGAAGAGTTGTCTCACCTCAAGGTACCTATATTGCTGCAATCTTGTTTCATTTTCATGCACATTAATTCGTTCATGATTTAGGGATTAAATTCAATTAATTAGGGATATTTTAAAATTTTTTTGTCTCATGTGCTAGGTACATCTCGATATGATCTTGTTTCACTTTCATGAACATTTATTTTTTCATGTTACATCTCGATATTGACGTTAATCAATATAGGGATAGGTAATGGACCGAGGTTGGATGTACAATGTGCCAAGACCACATCCGTCGTACATTCGAAATTTGAGAAGCTTTATTGAAGCGGCCAACAAGCACGCGAATTTGCGAAAGAGCAAGGAGATATTATGTCCGTGCATCGATTGTGATAATAAGATAGCTTGGAGAGATATAGGAGTAATCCAATCACATCTGCTAAAAAGAGGGTTTAAAAACAATTACACGATATGGTCAGAACATGGTGAGTTGGATCCGTGTGAAGTGCCTGGTAATGACGAGAGAGTTGTCAGAATTTTATATCTTAAAGTTGATGGTAAAGTGGATAATGTGGATGCTAATCAAGATTTTGAAGAATTTGATTGTGAAGAGATGTTGCGCCATATGGAACCAGAAATGTTAAGTTCTGTGGGATCGCAGAAAGGGCTATCTAAAATGAAGGGACTGGAAAGTGCCTCAAAAGAACCTTTATATGATGAATCAAAGGGTTGTGACAAAGAGTTTACTACACTGCGTACAGTTCTAGAACTTCTGAAGTTGAAGGCTAGCGCCGGATGGTCTGATACTAGCTTCACAGATCTTTTGAATTTTCTGTCTCAATTACTACCAAAACCCAACAAACTACCAACAAGCACTTATAAAGCGAAGAAGCTTATATCTCCCATAGCTCTGGGTGTGCAAAAAATTCATGCATGTCCGAACCATTGTATTCTGTATCGTGGCGATTTTGAGAACGCATCAAGATGCCCAGTTTGCAATGTCAGTCGATACAAGAAGAGCTACAATCAAGACTGTGTAAAAAAATTCCCGAAGAAAAATAAAAACAAGAAATCCACTATTGGACCTGAAAGTGACGATGACACTTTTGATGACATGGATGGGAAAAAGAAGTCAAAGAACCTAGCTTTGGTGATGTGGTATCTTCCAGTAATTGATCGCTTAAAACGTTTGTTCTCAAATCCTAGGGAGGCTGAGCTTATGCGTTGGCATGCTGAAAATCGCAAGCAGAATAACAAACAGATTCGACACCCTGCTGATGCATCGCAATGGAAAATTTTCGATCTTATGTATCCTGAGTTTGCCAAAGAAACCAGAAATGTAAGATTTGCTTTGGGTACAGACGGAATGAATCCATTTGGTGAAAAAAGAAGTGTACATAGCACCTGGCCCGTGACTTTAACGATGTACATCCTTCCATCATGGCTGTGTCACAAAAGAAAGTATATTATGTTGACTATTCTTATTCAAGGTCCGAAATCAGCTGGTGTTGATATTGATGTGTTCCTAGAACCTCTTATGGAAGATATGACAAAGCTCTGGAATGAAGGAGTTAGAATATGGGATGAGTATTGCCGTGAGTATTTCAACTTAAGAGCAATTATATTTGTTACCATCCATGATTCTCCCGGTGGCGCCACACTATCAGGGCAAAAGACTAAAGGAAAGAATGGTTGTGTAGTGTGCGTCGATGGAACTGCTTCCATGTACCTTAAATCATCCAAGAAGTTGGTGTTCATGGGACACATACGGTTCTTGATGAAGCAGCATAAGTACCGAAAGATGAAAGAGGAATTTAACAATCAACTGGAAAGTGAAGGTGCACCAAAGCCTTATAGTGGGAAACTTGTTTTTGAAATTGTAAAGAACATTCATGTTGTATTCGGAAAGGGAACAAACAAAGGAGAAAAGAGAAAGAGAACTGACCCTTCAACTTACACAACTTTCAAGAAGCAATCAATATTTTTCAAGTACCTCCCATACTGGAAGGATATGGAAATTTGCCACAGCATTGATTTGATGCATGTAACAAAAAATGTTTTTGACAGCATCATTGGAACCTTGCTGGGCATGCCGAGTAAGACAAAAGACGGACTTAAATCACGCAATGATCTAGTAGATCTTCAAATCAGACAGGAACCTCATCCAGTGGATAGTGGCAAAGGGAAGCCTTACCTCCCCCCAGCTAGCTACAACTTGTCAGTTGAGGAGAGAACAAAGATTTGCAAATGTTTGCGTGGGGTCAAAGTGCCCACAGGTTTCTCATCCAATATCAGCAGACTAGTCAGGATGAAGGACTTGTCTCTATTTGGCTACAACTCTCATGACTGCCATGTGATGATGACGGTGTTCCTCCCAATTGCGGTAAGAGCCCTCGAAACAGAGCATGTCAAAGTTGTCATCACACGCTTGTGTTACTTTTTCAATGCGGTTTCACAAAAAGTAATAGCTTTACAAGACTTGGACTATCTAAAGGCATACATCATCGAGACTATGTGCAAGCTTGAAATGTGTTTTCCTCCATCATTTTTTGATATGCAAGTACACCTAATCATACATCTCGTGGATCAGATAAAAATATTAGGGCCACTATATTTACATCATATGTTTCAGTTGGAGCGATACCTGGGGGTATTAAAAGGTTATGTGCGAAATCGCGCTCACCCAGAGGGTTCAATCATGGAGGGATACACTACAGAAGAAGTGATTGAGAGCTGTATAGATTACATCAGTGACGGAACAATGATAGGTGTGCCTGTACCTAAACATGAGGGTAAACTATGTGGGAGAGGGAGAATGGGCAAGAAAACTTTTCGCGTTGAGGATTACAAGCTAGTACATTGTGCTCATGGTAGTGTACTACTACATCTCACGATAGCCGAGCCTTACATAGAGGAACACCTAAATGAGCTTCGTAAAGAAAATCAGAACCGCACAGAGGACTGGATCATGAGGGAGCACAAACATCGTTTCAGCGAATGGTTAATGGACAAAAACATCCCATTCGGAGACTCTTCGGAAGAGAAAACAATGAAGAATTTGGCTTCTGGGCCATCGTGTTTTGTGACATCATGGCAAGCATATGACATCAATGGGTACACATTCTACACTAAATCAAAAGACATGAAAAGTGTTGCACAAAATAGCGGTGTTCGTATCGATGCTTTTGACCTACATGGACAGAAGACCACATATTTTGGATTCATAGAGGAAATATGGGAACTTGATTATGGCCCAAGCATGAAAATACCCTTATTTAAGTGCCAATGGGTACAACATCCCGTGGGGGTGATAGTGGATAACTACGGACTCACACTGGTAGACTTAAAGAAAGTAGGATATAAAGATGGCCCGTGGGTTCTCGCCGAATGTGTTGCACAAGTGTTCTATGTACTCGATCCAGCAGATGAGAAGATGCATGTAGTTATTTCTGGAAAGCAAAAAATTGTTGGAGTTGAGAATGTGGGAGACCAAGATGAGGAATACAATAAGTATGAAGAGATGTTCGTCTTTAACGGTCCAGAGAGAATCAAACGTGTGGAAAAGAAAATTGATAAGAACTTAAAGCCATACATGCGGAAAAATGGTAGTTCATGAAAAATTGTATGAATCAAATTGTATTTGTTATCATGTATGATCGACTATGAATTGTGGTTGCCAATTAATTTAAAATCTCTCTAGTTATCTATGTGTGCTATTATAATTCATTTAAATTGTATTTGCATATTATTGTTAAAAATTAAATATTAATTCATTTAAATTGTATTTGCATATTTCTGTTAAAAATTAAAATTATTTTCATATTTAAATTGTATTTTTCATATTTTTACAATCACAGGCGGTTTTGTCTTAGGGTCCGCTTGTGAAAAGGATAGAGCACCACAGGCGGTCCTAAACAAAAACCGCTTGTGATACTATTACATCACAGGCGTACTGAACCGCCTGGGACATCACAGGCGGTTTTATAACCGAACCGCCTGTGATGTAAAAAGCCTACCGCTTGTATAGAGCCAAATTGTACTAGTGTCTCGCTGCTGGACTCCGAGGGGAGCAAGGAATCGGCCAGGGAGCAGAGGAGGAGAAGGGGTATAAATAGAGGGGAGTGAGCTTCAACCATTGGTGGCGTGGGCAGTAGCTGCAGAGCTCTACACATGACAGTCTGCTTGCAGGTGATGGCAGGACGACTTTGGACGCCAGTTTTGGCATTTTCTGTTTGGATTCGGACCCGGATCACTGCAGAAGATTTGTTCCTTGATGTATACTCTACAAATCGTGTATAGAGATTGAGGTGATTCGGGCACTGGTTAGAAAGTTATAGACCCACGAAAACTGGTTTTGTCAGTGGGTTAGAAATCAGCGGAAACTCGTGAAAACTGAATGTCAAAGCATGTCAAACGAAATCGGATGAATGCCACCTTTTAATATGTTGTGCCCCTATTAATTATTAACAACTTTTATATTTGAGAAAACTTGAGTTGTTCAACAAAAATTTGGGAACACGAGACGTCGACCCAAACGATGCTGATTTTAGACTTCGAAGAATCCAAATCCTGAAATCAGATTTTTATTCTGTCTTGATGGCACTGTTTGAGATACTTAGAGATTGAATCAAGACTTGGTTTAAATATAATATTTGTTGTATAACACCTGTTCTCCAATTTTTATTAAAAGTCAAACCTCATATCTTGAATATAAATAAAAGTTTCACTTTGGTCAAGGTAGTATCATTATAAAGCTTCAAACTATATTTTTAAGGCAATCGGGATATTTTCTCGACATTTTCATGGCATTTTCTCTACATGAATCCTTAATAACTTTAGTTTTAGAGTTGATATAGAGTTGTTTGAGCAAGGTGACAAGGTTTTGTTGAATTTCAAAGTTTGCATTTGTTCAGGCGAGCAGTTTCAAGCATGTATAGGATTTATCTTTTCATGTCAGTATTTGCTTTAAACTTCTAGAATTCTTTAGAATACGCTTGATAGATAGAGAGGAGTTATGATATAGAGAAAATAAGTTGATTTGCATAAGAATTAATTAGAGATTGACACAAAGAGATTCTGCGGGAGAATGCGGATTCGGATTAAGTATTTGGACATAGACCGACTATCGAGAAAGCGGATTCGGACACTGATTGGATAACATAACAACTATCGAGAGTCCGAATAAATGAGTCTGGACAGAAGTTACGAGACGATATTGACTTTTGAATTTGTATTCGTTTCAAGAAATAAAAGTTTTAACAGGCTCCAAATTTGGTTGTTCTTGAGATCGAATAATTCCAAATTTGGTGAAACATTCATGAGTAACTTGATGAATGGAGATAGATGTGATAAAGAGATAGAAATGTTCACTGAGCATCCGAGATTAGGATAAATCTCTTCCTGTTTCCAGCACTTAGACACAATACATTAGTCCATAAAATAATGTACTAAGTCCAGAAACATACCTTTGACATGATTTGCACTTTGTCCACCACTTTGCATAGATTAACACAAAAGCACTTGTGTTGGCACTCAATCACCAAAATACTTAGAAATGGCCCAAGGGCACATTTCCCTTTCAATCTCCCCCTTTTTGGTGATTTATGCCAACACAACATAAAGCAACTAGAACAAGTGCAATATCAATGCAAATGAGAACTCAATATTGTTTTGATTCATATTTGGCATATATGGATCACTCTTTGCCACCACTTGGTTTGTTTTTGCAAATCAAACTCAAATTTCTATCTCTAAGTCAAACACACCCGTTAAGACATAAAGAGAGTCATTCCAAGAGAAATTGATTCAAGATTTCAAAAACTCCCCCTTTTTCCCATAATCAACACTTCTCCCCACAAGAAGCCAACATCAACACTTCTCCCCACAAGAAGCCAACTTTTGACAAGAGAGACAATAAAAGAGTTTTGACAAACCAAAAGCTCTATTCTACTATTTTCAAAAACTCTCAAGTGGTAGCTGATCCATTTATTGCTTTGGCCTTTATTTTCTCCCCTTTGGCATCAAGCACCAAAACGGGATCAATCTTGGCCCAAGAACCCCATTGCCTCACCAAAATCTTCAATAAGAATACAAAGGCAATAAGAGTACATGAGATGAACTTGGAATAAGTTACCCTCTCATCGGAGTGCAGTGGAAGTCTTTCATGGTCCAAGTCCACCTTTTCCCTTTCAAACCTCCTTTGAGACTAAAACAAGCAAACTCAAACACACGGTTAGTCTCAAAGGGTCAAGTTGTAGCACATCTCCCCCTAAATATGTGCACCACTTGCAAGAGGACTTGTGAGGTCCAGGGAGTGTTTGTACAACTTGAGCACCACAAGTAAGCAACAAAATGCATAAGGAACATGATCAAAGGCATAAACACATGTATGCTATGAATCAATCCAAGTTCCGCGAATCTAGGAAATTTAGCTCACTACGCAGCCTGCAAAAGGTCTTCTCATCTAAAGGCTTGGTAAAGATATCGGCTAGCTGGTTCTCGGTGTTAACATGAAACACTTCGATATCTCCCTTTTGCTGGTGGTCTCTCAAAAAGTGATGTCGGATGTCAATGTGCTTTGTGTGGCTGTGCTCAACAGGATTTTCTGCTATTCGGATAGCACTCTCATTATCACATAGGAGTGGGACTTTGCTCAGATTGTAGCCAAAGTACCGGAGGGTTTGCCTCATCCAAAGTAGTTGCGCGCAACACTGTCCTGCGGCAACATACTCGGCCTCAGCGGTGGATAGGGCAACGGAAGTTTGTTTCTTAGAGTTCCATGACACCAGGGACCTTCCTAAGAATTGGCACGTCCCCGATGTACTCTTCTTATCGACCTTACATCCAGCATAGTCGGAATCTGAGTATCCAATCAAGTCAAAGTTAGACCCCTATGGATACCAGATCCCGAAGCAAGGCGTAGCGACTAAATATCTAAGAATTCGCTTCACGGCCACCAAGTGACACTCCCTTGGATCGGATTGAAATCTAGCACACATGCATACGCTAAGCATAATATCCGGTCTACTAGCACATAAATAAAGCAAAGAACCTATCATTGACCGGTATGCCTTTTTATCAACGGACTTACCTCCTTTGTTGAGGTCGGTGTGTCCGTCAGTTCCCATCGGCGTCTTTGCGGGCTTGGCGTCCTTCATCCCAAACCGCTTTAGCAAGTCTTGCGTGTACTTCGTTTGAGAGATGAAGGTGCCATTCTTGAGTTGCTTCACTTGGAACCCAAGGAAGTAGTTCAACTCGCCCATCATCGACATCTTGAATTTCTGCGTCATCACCCTGCTAAACTCTTCACAAGACTTTTGGTTAGTAGAACCAAATATTATGTCATCGACATAAATTTGGCACACAAAAAGATCACCATCGCAAGTCTTAGTGAAAAGAGTTGGATCGGCTTTCCCAACCTTGAAAGCATTAGCAATTAGAAAGTCTCTAAGGCATTCATACCATGCTCTTGGAGCTTGCTTAAGTCCATAGAGCGCCTTAGAGAGCTTACACACGTGGTCAGGGTACCGTTCATCCTCGAAGCCAGGGGGTTGCTCCACGTACACCTCCTCCTTGATCGGGCCGTTGAGGAAAACGCTCTTCACATCCATTTGGAACAACCTGAAAGAATGGTGAGCGGCATATGCTAGCAATATACGAATAGATTCTAGCCTAGCCACAGGAGCAAAAGTCTCCTCAAAGTCCAAACCTGCGACTTGGGCATAACCTTTTGCCACAAGTCGAGCCATGTTCCTTGTCACCACTCCGTGCTCATCCTGTTTGTTGCGGAACACCCACTTGGTTCCCACAACGTTTTGCTTGGGGCGAGGCACCAGTGTCCAAACTTCATTGCGCTTGAAGTTGTTGAGTTCCTCCTGCATGGCCAACACCCAGTTTGGATCTAGCAAGGCCTCTTCTACCCTGAAAGGCTCAATAGAAGAGACAAAGGAGTAATGCTCACAAAAATTAACTAATCTAGAACGAGTGGTTACTCCCTTGCTAATATCACCCAAAATTTGGTCGACGGGATGATTCCTTTGAATCGTCGCTCGAACTTGGGTTGGAGGTGCCTGAGGTGCTTCTTCCTCTTCAACTTGAACATCCTGTGCTCCCCCTTGATCATGCGCCTCCACTTGAGGTGCCTGTTCGTCATCTTGGGTTGGGTTATGCACCATTGTTGAGGAAGACGGTTGATCTTGCTCCAATTGTTCCTGAGGCCGCACATCTTCAATCGCCATGGTGCGTATCGCGGCCGCTGGAACGTCTTCTTCATCTACATCATCAAGATCAACAACTTGCTCTCTTGGAGAGCCATTAGTCTCATCAAATACAACGTCGCTAGAGACTTCAACCAAACCCGATGATTTGTTGAAGACCCTATACGCCTTTGTATTTGAGTCATAGCCTAATAAAAACCCTTCTATAGCTTTGGGAGCAAATTTAGAAGTTCTACCTTTCTTCACAAGAATATAACACTTGCTCCCAAATACACGAAAATAAGACACATTGGGTTTGTTACCAGTTAGCAGCTCATACGAAGTCTTTTTGAGGAGGCGGTGAAGGTAGACCCGGTTGATGGCGTGGCAAGTCGTGTTCACGGCTTCCGACCAAAAGCGCTCGGGGGTCTTGAACTCTCCAAGCATAGTCCTCGCCATATCGATGAGCGTCCTGTTCTTCCTCTCTACCACACCATCTTGAACTCGTGCTTGATCCCTTCCTCCTCAAGGAACTCCTCCACTTGAAGGTTCTTGAACTCGGACCCGTTGTCGCTCCTTATCTTCTTCACTTTGAGCTCAAACTCATTTTGAGCTCTCCTGAGGAAGCGCTTGAGGGTCCCTTGGGTTTCAGATTTATCCTGCAAAAAGAATACCCAAGTGAAGCGGGAAAAATCATCAACTATAACAAGACCATACTTACTTCCTCCTATACTTAGATAGGCGACGGGTCCGAAGAGGTCCATATGAAGCATCTCCAAGGGTCTTGATGTGGTCATCACATTTTTGGTGTGATGAGAGCCTCCCACCTGTTTCCCTGCTTGACAAGCTGCAAAAGGTCTATCTTTTTCGAAATGTACATTAGTTAGACCTATCACGTGTTCTCCCTTTAGAAGTTTGTGAAGGATCTTCATCCCCACATGTGCTAAGCGGCGATGCCACAGCCAGCCCATGCAAGTCTTAGCAATTAAGCATGCATCTAGACCGGCCTCTTCTTTTGCAAAATCAACCAAATAAAGTTTGCCGTCTAGTACACCCTTAAAAGCTAGTGAACCATCACACCTTCTAAAGACAGACACATCTACATTTGTGAATAGACAATTATATCCCATATTGCATAATTGACTAACAGATAACAAATTATATCCAAGCGACTCAACTAAAAACACATTAGAAATAGAGTGCTCGGATGAAATAGGAATTTTACCTAACCCTTTTACCTTGCCTTGGTTCCCATCACCGAATATTATTGAATCTTGGGGATCCTTGTTCTTGACGTAGGAAGAGAACATCCTCTTTTCCCCCGTCATGTGGTTTGTGCATCCGCTGTCGATAATCCAGCTTGTACCCCCGGATGCATAAACCTGCAAGGCAAATTTAGGCTTGGGTCTTAGGTACCCAACTCTTGTTGGGTCCTACAAGGTTAGTCACAATTGTCTTAGGGACCCAAATGCAAGTTTTATCTCCCTTGCATCTTGCCCCTAACTTCCTAGCAATCACCTTCTTATTCTTTCTACAAATGGCAAATGAAGCATTGCAAGCATGATATATTGTAGAAGATTCATTAACTTTCCTAGGAATATTAACAACATTTCTCCTAGGCATATTATGAACAACATTTCTCCTAGCAACATTTCTATCATGCATAACATGGGAACTAGAAGCAGTCATAGCATGAAAATCAAAAGCATCATAACTTCTAAAGGCATTCTTAGAATGTCTCCTATCATGATACATGAAAGCATGGTTCTTTTGCACACTACTAGCCATAGGGGCCTTCCCTTTCTCCTTGGCGGAGATGGGAGCCTTATGACTTGTTAAGTTCTTGGCTTCCCTCTTGAAGCCAAGACCATCCTTAATTGAGGGGTGTCTACCAATCGTGTAGGCATCCCTTGCAAATTTTAGTTTGTCAGATTCACTTTTGCTAGTCTTAAGTTGGGCATTAAGACTAGCCAATTCATCATTTAATTTAGAAATGCAAACTAGGTGTTCACTACAAGCATCAATGTCAAAATCTTTACACCTAGTGCAAATCATAACATGTTCTACACAAGAGTTAGATTTACTTGCTACTTCTAGTTTAGCATTTAAATCATGATTTACACCTTTTAAAGTAGAAATGGTTTCATGACAAGTAGATAGTTCACAAGAAAGCATTTCATTCCTTTTAACTTCTAGAGCAAGTGAATTTTGTGCACTAACAAATTTATCATGCTCTTCATATAAAAGGTCTTCTTGTTTCTCTAAGAGTCTATCCTTTTCATTCAAGGCATCAATTAACTCATTAATTTCGCCAATTTTAATTCTATCTAAACCTTTAAATAAACTAGAATAGTCTATTTCATCATCATCACTAGAATCATCATCACTTGAAGAAGTATAAGTGGTATCCCGAGTATATACCTTCTTCTCCTTCACCATGAGGCACGTGTGATGCTCGTTTGGGAAGAGGGATGACTTGTTGAAGGCGGTGGCGGCGAGTCCTTCATTGTCGGAGTCGGAAGAGGAGCAATCCGAATCCCACTCCTTTCCGATATGTGCCTCGCCCTTGGCCTTCTTGTAATTCTTTTTCTTCTCTCTTTTGTTCCCTTTTTCCTGGTCACTTTCATTATCGGGACAGTTAGCAATAAAATGACCAATCTTACCACATTTGAAGCATGAGCGCTTCCCCTTTGTCTTGGTCTTGCTTGGCTGTCCCTTGTGACCCTTTAGCGCCATCTTGAAGCACTTGATGATGAGGGCCATCTCTTCGTCATTGAGCCCGGCCGCCTCAACTTGCGCCACCTTGCTAGGTAGCGCCTCCTTGCTCCTTGTTGCCTTGAGAGCAATGGGTTGAGGCTCATGGATTGGACCGTTCAACGTGTCGTCCACGTACCTCGCCTCCTTGATCATCATTCGCCCGCTTACGAACTTTCCAAGGAATTCTCCGGGCGACATCTTGGTGTACCTAGGATTTTCACGAATATTGTTCACCAAATGTGGATCAAGTACAGTAAAGGACCTTAGCATTAGGCGGACGACGTCATGGTCCATCCATTGCGTGCTTCCGTAGCTCCTTATTTTGTTGATAAGGGTCTTGAGCCGGTTGTATGTTTAGGTTGGCTCCTCGCCCCTTATCATCGCGAATCTTCCAAGCTCGCCCTCTACCAACTCCATCTTGGTGAGCAAAGTGACATCGTTCCCCTCATGAGAGATCTTGAGGGTGTCCCAGATCTGCTTGGCATTGTCCAAGCCGCTCACCTTATGGTACTCGTCCCTGCACAAAGAGGCTAACAACACAGTAGTAGCTTGTGCATTTTTATGAATCTGTTCTTTAATAAATATAGGACTATCCGAGCTATCAAATTTCATTCCATTCTCAACAATCTCCCATATGCTTGGATGGAGAGAGAACAAGTGACTACGCATTTTGTGACTCCAAAATCCGTAGTCCTCCCCATCAAAGTGTGGAGGTTTACCAAGAGGAATGGAAAGCAAATGTGTATTTGAGCTATGCGGGATACGCGAATAATCAAAAGAAAAGTTTGAGTTAACCGTCTTTCGTTTGTCGTAGTCATTGTCGTCGTTGTCCTTTTGGGAAGAAGTGGACTCATCGCTGTCGTCATAGTAGACGATCTCCTTGATGCGTCTCGTCTTCTTCTTCTTCCCATCTTTGCGTCTGTGGCCCGAGCCCGAGTCGGTAGGCTTGTCATCCTTCGGCTCGTTGACGAAGGACTCCTTCTCCTTATCGTTGATCACGATTCCCTTCCCCTTAGGATCCATCTCTTCGGGCGATTAGTCCCTTTGTGAAGAGAACGACTCTGATACCAATTGATAGCACCTAGAGGGGGGTGAATAGGTGATCCTGTAAAACTTGAAACTTAAGCCACAAAAACTTGGTTAAGTGTTAGCACAATAATCGCCAAGTGGCTAGAGAGGAGTCTCAACAAAACACAATAACCACAAAGATATCAATCACAGAGATGGCACGGTGGTTATCCCGTGGTTCGGCCAAGACCAACGCTTGCCTACTCCACGTTGTGGCGTCCCAACGGACGAGGGTTGCAATCAACCCCTCTCAAGCGGTCCAAAGACCCACTTGAATACCACGGTGTTTTGCTTTGCTTTTCTTAATCCCGTTTGCGAGGAATCTCCACAACTTGGAGCCTCTCGCCCTTACACTTGAAGTTCACAAAGAAGCACGAAGTAAGGGAGGGATGAGCAACGCACACAAGACACAAAATCAGAATGTCAACACGCACACAAGTCGCAACAAGAGCTCGCAACACAACCCGACAAGTTCACAACTCAACAAGAGCTCTAGATGCTATCACGAAGAAACAAATGCGTGGAATCGAAGTCTTGGTGCTTAGGAATGCTTTGAGTATTCTTGATGTGCTCCTCCATGCGCCTAGGGGTCCCTTTTATAGCCCCAAGGCAGCTAGGAGTCGTTGAGAACATTCCTAGAAGGCAGATCTTGCCTTCTGTCGACTGGCGCACCGGACAGTCCAGTGCACCACCGGACACTGTCCGGTGTGGATCTCCTTCCTTATTTGGCAAAGCCGACCGTTGCAGATTAAGAGCCGTTGGCGCACCGGACACTGTCCGGTGCTCCAATGTGACCGTTTGCTCAGCCACGCATCACGCGCGGAATCCTCGGCCGACCGTTGCCCCGGCTGACCGTTGGCTCACCGGACAGTCCGGTGCACCACCGGACAGTCCGGTGAATTTTAGTCGTACGCCGTTAATCATTTCCCGAGAGCGACGAGTTCGCCTGTGAACGGCTCACCGGACAGTCCGGTGCACCACCGGACAGTCCGGTGAATTATAGTCGTACACCGCCGTCGAAGTCCCGAGAGCAGCAAGTTCCTAGAGTCAGCCTGACGCACCGAACAGTCCGGTGCACCCAGACCGAGCTGACTTTGGCTGAACATAGCCATCTCATTTCCAATTCAATTTTTCCTGTTTCTAGCACTTAGACACAATACATTAGTCCATAAAACAATGTACTAAGTCCAGAAACATACCTTTGACATGATTTGCACTTTGTCCACCACTTTGCATAGATTAACACAAAAGCACTTGTGTTGGCACTCAATCACCAAAATACTTAGAAATGGCCCAAGGGCACATTTCCCTTTCAGAAACGTCATCGGTCTATCTAGAAAGTTTGCCTGTTGCAGCTCAGGGGCCCATCCATGGGCGATTTCAACGTTGTTGCAAACATTACTCTAGGGGTCAACATGAAGAGAATAACTACGCATTTGCAATCCTACGATTCGCTTTTGTTCAGAACTTTGGGCGTGATTAAGTTGTGACGCGTATGGGTTCCGGGCCCTCTGACCCTGCCTTTCCAAGATCTCTATGAGCCAGAGGGTGCTATCTGTGCAACTTTTGCCCTTCCACCATACCCGTGCGGGGCGAGCCCCCGAGCCACGACACGATGCAGAGGACCGTAGGGGCTTGCCTCATCTTTTTTTGTCTTACTCTCCCCCCGTGCATCCCCTTCGCATGTCAGAGGGGAGGTGAGCCATACCACACTTTCCTCTATGGTCTAGCAATGGTGCTCAGTACTACAAACGAGTAAGTGAGGCCATGGCTCCTATAGTAGGATCCAAGCGTGGGGTCTGTTGGGGACTATCCTCATACACCCAGGCACAGACTCATATAGTTATCGATCCCGTTCGATCGGGACTAATGGCTGGCTGCCTCTCTTCATGATAAACCATGAGTCAGACTCTCCCAGGACTCGAACCCGAGCTGGTGATGCCCTTAATGCTTCACACGTTAGGGTACTGGCCGCTAGTGTGCCCGTCTCTAGCTGCACCTTACACAATTTTTTGCTGGAGTGGCCATGAGCCCTTCGCGGACCGACCTTCAAACTCCAGCATTCACGGCTGTGTTGCCATGAGTTTTTCGCTCTTCGGCCCCTGTGAAAGCAATTTCGAATGAGTTTCGGTCCTTACCGAAAAGCAATCCCTAGCCGTTTCGGGGCAGGTTTGGGCTCTTACCGAAAAGTTTCCCTTGTCGTTCGTCTAATTCCTTAAGCTGAGGCATTACTCGAAAAGCTGCCTGGTCGGTTCTGGATCCCCTCAAATTTTCCAGAAACCTACATCAATCAAACACACGACAAAGAGGAAAGATGTATTATTGTCGCTCTGCTCGGGCATAAACGTTTACTAGAAGGACAAAGATTCGTTTAGTGAGAGAGGATGTTAGTATTTTTGCACTACTCTGCCAGTTACCCTCCCCCTGGCACCCGAACTCCCAATTGAGGTCGGGGGCAGGTAGGTTTGGGGAACATCGAAGCCTTGCTACGGGCAGAATCATCATAGTTGCTCGATGTTCCATGTGTTGCAGAGTGTCCTCCCCTTCTCGTCCTTCGACATTTGGGTGCCCGACCAAAGTACCTCCCTGATCATAAATGGTCCCTCCTAGGTGGGGATAATTTTAGCCGATCTTTGTTAGTCTGGACCCATCGTAAGACCAAGTAACCTACTATTTTACCCTCAGGGTGCCATAGTCGAGGTTGGTAGGGAGCACTGCTTTAGCTTCGTAAACCATAAAGTAGGGCGTATACCCGGTCGACTGATTTGGGGTTGATCCCAAGCTCTATAGGACTGTTGTAAGCGCCTCCTACCATCATTAGCCAAGCTGCTTGAGGTGCATGAAGATTTGAGATTGAAGTCCTTGTATGATAATTTCGTTGGTTCGTTCGACCTGCCCATTCATGTGGGGGTGAGCCATGACATCCTAATCTACACGGATGTGGTATTCATTGTAGAACTCTAGGAACCTGTTTCTAGTGAACTGCATACCATGGTCCATTATGATCGAGTTGGGTACTCCAAAATGGTGAATGATGTCGGTGACAAATTTCATGGCCTATTCGTAGGTGATCTTTGTGAGGGGCGATGCTTTGATCCACTTAGAGAACTTGTTGATTGCGACCAAGATGTGGGTGTAGCCCCCGAGTGCCCTTTTGAGAGGATCCACTAGATCAAGTCCCCAGACGGCAAACGACCAGATGAAATGGATGGTTTGTAATGCCTACATTGGTAGATGGGTTTGTCACGCGTAGTATTGACACCCTTCGAAGATTCTTACTACCTGATGTGCACCCGACACTACGGTGGGCCAATAGAATCCCTGTCGGAAGGCATTCCCCACGAGGCTTCTTGGGGCAACATGGTGCCCATAGATCCTGCCATGGCTACCTTCTAGGTGCTGCTTACCTTGCTCGATTGGGATGCACATCTGCCTTATTTCGTTGTGCCCCTTCTTGTAGAGGTCTTTCCCAATAACGACGAAGGACTTAGCACGCCAATGAAGCCTTCATGCTTATTGAAAGTCGCCTAAAGGGGGGTGAATAGGCAAAACCTAAAAATTATAAACTTTGAACATGCACTTTACCTGGGGTCAGGGTTAGAAATAAATAATATTGAGTTCGGAGTGCGGAAGATAATTCCTCTTGCTATGAGTTGCTCAAACAATGCGGATAACTTTGGGAGCCAACTCAAAACAATATGAGCAAGAGAACTTTAGAGAGAGAGGAGAGGGAAGAAACAAATCGAGTGATGAGAATCAACACAAATGAACACGGTGATATGTTTCCTGAGGTTCGGTTCCAAAGGAACCTACTTCCCGTTGAGGAGGCCACAAAGGACAGGTCTATTCCAACCCTTTCCCTCTCTCAATTAGTCACTTAGACCGGCCAAGTGCTTCTTCTTAATCACACGGGTCACTAAGACCCTGCAAGGATCACCACACAAATAGGTATCTCTTGCTTGCTTTACAAAACACTTGAGAAGTTAGAGTGAGAAGAAGAAAGTAATCCAAGCAACAAGAGCAACAAAATAAACACAAATCACCCTCTCTCAAGTCAATAAGCACTTGATTTGATTTTGGAGCTTGGAGAGGATTTGATGCTTTGATTATGTCTTGGAGTGTATGCTTTTGCCCTAGTATTGAATGAGAAGGTGGAAAGCTTGGATGGCTTGAATGGAGGTGGTTGGGGGTATTAATAGCCCCAACCACTATTCCAGTCGTTGCTGTCGATGGGCACACCAGACAGTCCGGTGGTGCACCAGACACTCTACTGTTCACTGTCCGGTGAGTGCCACGCAGCTGACCGTTGGGGTTTGGAGCTGTTGATCGTTGAAGTCATCTGTCCTCTTGCGGCACCGAACAGTCCGGTGGCACACTGAACAGTCCGGTGTGTTCTAACTTTGCAGTTCTGACTTCTAACTTCTGCTCTGCTGACTGTGCTGTAGTCAGTGTAGTCGACCATTGGGCGAAGTTGACCGTTGCTCCGTTGGCTCACCGGACAGTCCAATGTGCACCGGATAGTCTGATAAATTTTAGTGGAATGGCTCTGATAAAACCTGATAGCGGCCAGTTCGTGAGGTGCTACAGCCTGGGCATCGGACAATGTCCGGTGCACACCGGACAGTGTCCAAGGCGCCACTAGCTGCACCAAGTCTTGTATGCTCCAAACTTTATAGAATTCCCTCAAGTCTTTTCCTTTGTATGTTTTTGTTGAACTTTATGCACCTAAGAAAATCATTTACTAGGCAAACTAGTTAGTCCATATGGTTTGTGATGGACGTCAAACACCAAAATTGATTATAGGAAATGGTTAAGTCCATTTCCCTTTCAATCTCCCCCTTTTTGGTGATTGATGCCAACACAAACCAAAGCAAATACAAAGTGTAAAAATGTAACTAGTTTGCATTTTGTCAAATATGCATAAGTTACCTTGAAATGAAAGCAGTTTTAAACATATATGGCTGCTTTAATCTAGTTTAACATTTTGGACCACATTTGCACCACTTAGCTTGTTTTTGCAAATCTTTTGTAAAAGTCTTTTCAAATTCTTTTACAGTTAGCCAATGGTATAAGAATATGATTCCAAAAGGCATTTTCAAGTTTTTGAAAATTCTCCCCCTGTTTCAAATGCTTTTCCTTGAGATAAACAAAAGCTCCCCCTGAAAAAGTTGTCCCCTTAGCTGTCAAGAGGGTTTTTGCAATTTGAATAATCTCTCCCCCTTTTTGAGAAAGTTTTTAGGAAATAGGGTGGTGGTGCGGTCCTTTTGCTTTGGGCCTAATATTCTCTCCCCCTTTGGCATTAAGCGCCAAAAGCAGAGAGAGCTAGAGGCCAATTATTCTCTCCCCTTTTGTAAAAGGATATGAATGAAAGTTCATGAGGATGACAAATGATAAATGATACCGACAGAGTCTTAATGGAAGCCTTGCCTTTGTCGAATACTCCATTTCTCTTTCAATCTAAGACTAAGGATAATAATACAGTTGGAAGCACATGAGTCTTAGCTTTGGCACAAGAAGAATAAGAAATGTGCATTTGTAGCAAACGAAAGAGATATGATCAAGGTATATAAATGAGCTATGTGTGCAAGATTTCAATCAAAGTTCTGAGAATCGAGGATATTGAGTTCATTCCTAAGATTGCTAAAAGTATTTTCATTTAGGGGCTTGGTGAAGATATCGGCTAATTGGTTTGGGTGCTAACATAAGAAATTTCGATATCCCTCTTTTGTTGGTGATCTCTCAAAAAGTGATATTGGATGTCTATGTGCTTAGTGCGGCTGTGTTCAATGGGATTATCCGCCATGCGAATTGCACTCCCATTATCACATAGGAGAGAGAGACATTTCTCAACTTGTAGCCATCATCCCTAAGGGTTTGCCTCATCCAAAGTAATTGTGCACAACAATGTCCTGCAGCAATATACTTGGCTTCGGCAGTGGATAGATCTACTGAGTTGTGTTTCTTTGAAGCCCAAGACACCAGGGATCTTCCCAGAAACTAACAAGTCTCTGATGTGCTCTTCCTGTGAATTTTACGTCCGGCATAATCGGCATCGGAATACCCAATTAGATCAAAGGTAGATCCCTTTGGGTACCATAGCCCAAACATAGGAGTGTAAACCAAATATCTCATGATTATTTTCATGGCCCTTAGGTGAACTTCCATAGGATTTGTCTGGAACCTTGCACACATGCATATAGAAAGCATAATATCCGGTCATGAAGCACATAAATAGAGTAAAGAACCTATCATCGACCGGTATACCTTTTGATCTACAGATTTACCTCCAGTCGAGGTTGAGATGCCCATTTGTTCCCATGGGAGTCTTGATGGGTTTGGCATTCTTCATTCCAAACTTCATGAGTATATCTTTAATGTATTTTGTTTGGCAGATGAAGGTGCCTTCTTAGAGTTGCTTGATTTGGAATCCAAGGAAATACTTCCACTCCCCCATCATAGACATCTCGAATTTCTGTATCATAATCCTACTAAACTATTCATAAGATGACTTGTTAGTAGACCCAAATATAATATCATCAACATAAATTTGGCATATAAACAAGTCTATAGCAATTGTTTTGGTGAAGAGAGTAGGGTCAGCTTTTCCAACTTTGAAGCCATTAGTGATAAGAAAGTATCTTAGGCATTCATACCATGCTCTTGGGGCTTGCTTGAGCCCATAAAGCGCCTTTGAGAGCTTATAAACATGTGTAGGATACTTACTATCTTCAAAGCCAGGAGGTTGATCAAGATATACCTCTTCCTTGATAGGGCCATTGATGAAGGCACTCTTCACGTCCATTTGATACAACTTGAAGCCATCGTAAGTAGCATAGGCAAGTAATATACAAATTGACTCAAGCCTAGCTACGGGTGCAGTTTCATCAAAATCCAAACCTTCGACTTGAGAATATCATTTGGCAACAAGTCGGGCTTTGTTCCTAATCACCACACCATGCTCATCTTGTTTGTTGCGGAACACTCATTTGGTACCTACAGCATTTTGTTAGAATGTGGAACTAAATGACATACCTCATTCCTCGTGAAGTTGTTGAGCTCCTCTTGCATTGCCACCACCCAGTCTGGATCTCTAAGTGCATCCTCTATCATGTATGGCTCAATAGAAGACACAAAAGAGTAATGTTCACAATAATGAGCAACTCGAGATCTAGTGGTTACCCCCTTGTGAATGTCACCAAGTATGGAGTTGATAGGGTGATCTCTTTGAATTGCTTGGTGGACTCTTGGGTGTGGTGATCTTTGATCCTCAATCTCTTGATCATCTTCCTTGTCTTGATCATCTTCATCTCCCCCCTTGATCAATGTCCTCCTCTTGAGGTGGCTCATCGTCTTGATCTTCATCCTCTTCTTCTTGAGCCATTTCCTCATCTTGGGTTGGTGGAGATGCTTATAGGGAAGATGACGGTTGATCTTGTGCTTGTGAAGGCTCTTCAGATTCTTTTGGACACACATCCCCAATGGACATGTTTCTTAGTGCGATGCATGGAGCCTCTTCATCATCTAATTTATCAAGATCAACTTGCTCCACTTGGGAGCCATTAGTCTCATCAAACACAATGTCACAAGAAACTTCAACTAATCCAGTGGACTTGTTGAAGACTCTATATGCCCTTGTAAAAATCCTTCTACTACTTTAGGAGCAAATTTAGAATTTCTACCTTTCTTAATAAGAATAAAGCATTTGCTCCCATAAACTCTAAAATAAGGAACATTGGGCTTTTTACCGATGAGGAGTTCATACGATGTTTTCTTGAGGATTCAATGTAGGTAGAGACGGTTGATGGAGTAGCAGGCGATGTTAATCGCCTTCACCCAAAACTGATCAGGTGTCTTGTACTCATCAAGCATGGTTCTTGTCATATCCAAGAGAGTTCTATTCTTTCTCTCTACAACTCCATTTTTTTCAGGTGTGTAGGGAGAAGAGAACTCATGCTTGATGCCCTCCTCCTCAAGAAATCCTCCAATTTGAGAGTTATTGAACTCTGTTCCATTGTCGCTTCTAATCTTCTTGATTCTCAATCCAAACTCATTTTGAGCATGTCTCAAGAATCTCTTTAAGGTCTCTTGGGTTTGAGATTTTTCCTACAAAAAGAATACCCAAGTGAAGTGAGAATAATCATCCACAATAACAAGATAATACTTACTCCCGCCGATGCTTATGTAAGCGATCAGACCGAATAGATCCATGTTGAGTAGCTCGAGCGGCCTTTCGGTCGTCATGATGTTCTTGTGTGGATGATGAGCTCCAACCTGCTTCCCTGCTTGACATGCGCTATAAATTTTGTCTTTCTCAAAATGAACATTTGTTAGTCCTAAAATGTGTTCCCCTTTAGAAGTTTGTGAAGATTCTTCATTCCAACATGTGCAAGTTGGCGATGCCAGAGCCAGCCCATGTTAGTCTTAGAAATTAAGCAAGTGTCCAGTTCAACATTGTTATCATTGAAATCGACTAAATATAGCTGACCATCCAACACTCCCTTAAAAGCTATTGAATCATCACTTCTTCTAAAGACGGTAACACCAACATCAGTAAAAAGACAGTTGTAGCCCATTTTGCATAATTGAGAAACAGAAAGCAAGTTGTAATCTAAAGAATCTACAAAAACATTAGAAATGGAATGGTCAGAAAATATTGCGATTTTACCCAAACCATTGACCAAACCTTGATTTCCATCCCCGAATGTAATCGCTCTTTGGGGATCATCATTTTCCTTATATGAGGAGAACATCCTTTTCTCTCCTGTCATGTGGTTTGTGCACCCGCTATCGATTATCCAACTTGTCCCATTGGATGCATAAACCTACAAAACAAATTTAGGCCTTGTTCTTAGGTACCCAAATGGTCTTGGGTCCTTTCACATTAGAAACAAGCACCTTGGGTACCCAAACACAAGTCTTGGGACTCTTGTGTTTGCCCCCAACATATCTGGCAACTACCTTGCCTGATTTGTTAGTGAGCACAAAAGATGCATCAAAAGTTTTGAATGAAATGCTATGTTCATTGGATGCATTTGCAATCTTCTTTTTAGGCATTTTGATATGAGTTGAATGCCTAGAGCTAGAAGAGTCATTACTATACA
The DNA here is from genome assembly GCA_029449295.1 of Zea luxurians. NCBI lineage: Eukaryota > Viridiplantae > Streptophyta > Magnoliopsida > Poales > Poaceae > Zea > Zea luxurians. The sequence goes on from JAOPSE010000004.1 coordinate 22,445,372, forward strand.
TATAAGCATGGTGAGAAACAAAATCAGATTTTCTAGCATGAATTCTTCTAATTTTGTGTTCAGGATAGTTTTCAGGATATAAAATGTAACCTTCCCTATCCTGAACCATGGGAGCCTTGCTCTTAACAAAGTTAGAAAGCATGTTCTTAGGGGCATTAAGTTTGATGTTGCTTTGGCTCCCTTGTTGGAAACCAATGTCATCCTTAATGCCAGGGCGTCTCCCATTATAAAACATACTACGAGCAAATTTAAATTTTCATTCTCTAACTCATGCTCGGCAATTTTAGCATTTAATTTGGCTATGTGATCATTTTGTTCTTTAATCATAACAAGGTGATCATTCATAGCATCAACATTAACATCTCTACATCTAGTGCAAATAGTGACATACTCAACAGTAGATATAGAGGGTTTGCAAGCATTCAATTCTTCAACCTTAGCAATTAAATTAGCATTTTCAGTTCTAAGACAAGAAATTGAATCATTGCAAATATTAAGCTCTTTAGACAAGTTTTCACATTTTTCTAACTCAAGAGCATAAACATCCTTTAGCTTAACAAATTTTTTATTTTCCTTAACGAGCAAGTCCTTTTGGCATTCCAAGATACCATCCTTCTTGTTAATGGTTTCTATCAATTCATTTATTTTCTTCTTTTGATCCTTGGTAAGGTTTGCAAAAAGAGAAGTCAAATCATCATTATCATCACTAGAGCTACCTCATCATCGGAAGTAGTATATTTGGGGGTATCTCTAGAATGTACCTTCTTCTTTTGCCGTCCTTAGCCATAAGACATTTGTGGCCGACGTTGGGCAAGAGAAGGCCCTTGTTGATGGCGATGTTGGTGGTGTCCTCGTCGGAGGAGGAGTGGATGAAGCTCTCGTTGGAGTCCCATTCCCGCCCCATGTGCGCCTCGCCACCCTTCTTCTTGTTGTAATATCTTTTCTTGTCCATCTTCTTCTTCCCTTTCTTGTCGTCGTCCCTGTCAATGTCACTTGTATATGGACATTTAGCTATAAAGTGACCAGACTTACCACACCTGTAGCACACCCTCTTGGAACGGGGTTTGTTGTCCTTCCCCTTCCTTTTCTTGAGGATTTGTCGAAAGCTCTTGATGATAAGAGCCATCTCCTCGTTGTCGAGCTTGGAAGCGTTGATTGGGAGTCCACTTGGTGTAGACTCTTCCTTCTTCTTTTCTGTTGCTTTGAATGCAACAGGTTGCACCTCGGGTGTGGACTAGTTGCACTTGAGTGGGATTACGAAAAACAAGAGATCTAAGAATAATCTTAACGATTTCATGGTCATCCCACTTGGTGCTCCCAAGGTTGTGGACTTGGTTGACCATTGTTTTGAGCCAGTTGTACAATGCTTGTGGCTCCTCTCCTTTGTTGAGGACGAATCGACCGAGTTCTCCCTCGATCGTTTCACGCTTGGTGATTTTGGTCACCTTGTCCCCTTCATGCGCTGTTTTGAGGACGTCCCAAATTTCTTTGGCACTCTTCAACCCTTGCACCTTGTTGTACTCCTCTCGACACAAGGAGGCGAGGAGTATAGAGGTGGCTTTTGGGAGTTGAAGTGCCTTATTTGGGTGGCCTCATCGGAGTCGTAATCCTCGTCGCCTACCTATGGTGCCTGCGCTCCAAACTCAACAATATCCCATATGCTTTCGTGGAGTGAGGTTAGATGGTGCCTCATTTTATCACTCCACATACAATAATCTTCACCATCAAAATATGGTGGTTTGCCTAGGGGTACAGAAAGTAGAGGAGCGCGTTTAGGAATGCAAGGATAGCGAAGAGGCATCTTACTATACTTCTTGCGCTCTTAGCGCTTTGAAGATGTGGACTCGGTGCCGAAGGTGGAAGGTGATGAAGAATTGGTCTCATAGTAGACCACTTTCTTCATTTTCTTTTTCTTCTTGTCACCCTTCCTATGTGACTTGATGGAGCCAGTGGATTCCTCCTTGTGCTTGTTGTCGGCCTCCTTCGATGGAGTTCTTTCATCGTTATTCTTTCTCGAGGCTTCATGCATTTCACCGGTGACCATCTACCGCTTAGCGTGTTCTCCCGACATCACTTCGAGTTGAATCACTAGGCTCTAATACCAATTGAAAGTCATCTAGAGGGGGTGAGTAGGAAAAACCTGAAAATTATAAACTTTGAACACGCACTTTACCCGGGGTCAGGGTTAGAAATAAATAATATTGAGTTCCAAGTGCGGAAGATAGTTCCTCTTGCTATGAGTTGCTCAAACAATGCGGATAACTTTGGGAGCCAACTCAAAACAATATAAGCAAGAGAACTTTAGAGAGAGAGGAGAGGGAAGAAACAAATCGAGTGATGAGGATCAACACAAATGAACACGGTGATTTATTTCCCGAGGTTTGGTTCCAAGGAACCTACTCCCTGTTGAGGAGGCCACAAAGGCTGGGTCTATTCCAACCATTTCCCTCTCTCAATCGATCACTTAGACTGATTGATTGCTTCTTCTTAATCACACAAGTCACTAAGACCTCGCAAGGATCACCACACAAATAGGCATCTCTCGCTTGCTTTACAAAACACTTGAGAAGTTAGAGTGAGAAGAAGAAAGCAATCCAAGCAACAAGAGCAACAAAAGAAGCACAAACCACCCTCTCTCAAGTCACTAAGCACTTGATTTGATTTTGGAGCTTGGAGAGGATTAGAACGCAATAGTCAGTTCGAACCATATACGTGAATATTTTGACTTGATTGGTAAATGGTGCCAAAAATGGAACAAGCTTTATGTTCTCTGATGCTCGAGTATTACTAGGTCCAGTGCGGCTCGCCTTCCTCTGGTTGTAGTAGCGATGCAGCACCTCCTGAGCTTCTCACTCGCTTGCTCACCCCTTTCACGTCATTCGTTTCGGTGCTTCACCTCCCCACCGCACGATGGCATGCACCATCCAACGGGGAGAAACACAACTTGGTTGGAGGCCTAGAGTGGACCTCCATGTGGAACCTCGGGCGGCTGCGCGCCATCTGGTGTGAGCTCAATGCTGCAGTCATCACGTCTAGGTATGGCGCTAGAGTGGTGGTCGTGGGGTGGTGGTGGGAGCGGTGGATGCCGGAAACGTCCATGTCGTGTGGATCGAGTCTTCCGATAGGATATTTGCTGAGGCGCAAAGATACAATGCTACAACAAACAAAAATATTTAGAAAAGAAACTTGAAATGAATAAGTAGGTACATAATGTACGAAATGCTCCAACTCCACACATGGAGCACATCCAGTTCTTAGGATAATTCTATAGATTTTGCTTGTCACAGATCACAACAAAAATGGCTACTGCCCATCGAGTAAGATGTTTTTGGGTTAGACAAAACAGTCTCACGTCTACTCCTTTATAGTGTCTAATGAATAACCTGACTATTGGTTTATAAACACCTGAACAAAAGAGATCAAAGACTACTGGCGCCTTCATCTTGACAGCTAGCCATAACCTAGGTGGTCTTAAGGAGGCACCGACTTTACTGATTGAAAAGTTTGTAAACTATATGAATATTTTTGAACTAAACACAAAATCACGTCTACTTCTAAAGCAACACAATATAAATCTGCTCAAAGGCTGCGGAATGGTGAACTCAAGATGTCAAGGAATCCACGATCTTTTCCTCGAATTTATGGAGGTGGGTGCTGAGGCAACCGAAGTAGTTGATGTTCAGATGGTCTTCCAACGTTACCCGCGTCCCGTGTCGTTGCCCTGTGGAGTGGAACCAATCCCCTAGCCTTCTTATTGCTCGCACACAAACACCCAACATTCTTATTGCCTGTAGTTACATATCATAATGAAAATGGCTGTTGCTAATGGAGTAAGACGTGTTTGGGTTGGATAAAACAGTCTCATGTCCATTTCAAGCTGCAAGATGAATGCAATAGGCATATGCAAATTGAAGCAACTCTTCTCATGACAGAGGGTCTGCATTCCTAGTTGTAAGAAGAAATGAAAACATTGACACAAGATTTTGATAGATCAATAGAGAAGCTTAGTGAGTTAGACAATAATAAGTTAGACCTGGAGAGCACACTAAAAGAACTAAAACTTGTAAACACTAAAAGTGCTAACCTTCATGAGAACCAGTAGTCCTTAGCGAGAATATCGGACCATGAATCTGAACTCATGACCTTGAAAACAAAACAAGAGAATGTTGAAAGGAAAGTTCACATGATAGAGTAAGAACTCATATATACGAAAGAATGGGTGGATAACCTCCAAATTAGCCTACAATGTGAAACTCAAAAATGGGTTGAAGGTGAAGCATCTCTTCTTATGATGACAAGTCTTCATTTCAAGTCACAAAATGAAGTGTGAGGGTTGGCACAGGAACTTGAGAAGTTGAATGGTAATTTAAGACAGGTGGAGAACAGTAAGGTTGATCTTGAGAACATCGTAACTGTTTCAAGGCCATGGTTTTCTGATAAAATGCATGCATGAATATGCCTTGACTATGATAATTTCCAAGACAAAACAATAAACCAAATTTAGCAAATAAAGGAAACTGAAGCTTGAAGATCATCTGTATCTTGATCATCAGTTCCTCACTAAAGCTTTCCAATCAACCTAACATGTAAGGATTTATCTATTGTAGGCCCAACATAGACAGAGGTTGGCCGTTAAGTTATCTATGCATCAGTTAGGAACCATTCAAGCAGAAGACGTGAAACTAATCACCCTAAGACTTTAGTGATATTTGTGAGCTAACACCAGAACGGGTTTACCAACGACGTTAACTTTAGGATTGAAGGGCTCTTTTGAGATCTCCTCCCTGTAGCTCTTAAACCCTTCGATTATGACCTATATAGAAAGATGGCTAATAATAAGTCAATAATTTTTAATGAAAAATGCCACCAACTTATTCAATGTCTAGCACCTTCCTGGAAATATTTATTAGCAGAGCGAACTTTTCCTTTGTCTTTTACTAAAGAATGCAGCTGCACGAATAGGAGCAAAAGGAAAAGGAAGAATTGCAGTTAAATTTATGGGATTCTATGTAGTTCATGAACATAGGAACACATACACTTAGGGACATCAGTTCTTGTTGGCACAACAATCTGCAGAAGGACAACTTTGTCGTTCCAGTCTGGGTTTTCCTCATGAAACTTTTCAAATGCCGGATTCTTTTGTGGAATTCCCTTAATCATTTCAAGTCGATCAACACCAAACATTACATATCACATTATCAAAGAACACAAACTATATGAAGGAACAATAATATATTCAACACCAACAAAAAGATAAAATTCAAAGTGAAAGGAGTTACATAGGTAACAATAATGTGCATGAAGGGGGAAGGCAAAACAAATAGTGATGGCTAAAGGATGAAGAAGATTAGCAATAAGGGTTCTAGGCAGTACCTTGAGCTGCTAGAGGAAGAGGACCGAGGAGGTGTAGACCCGGAAGCCATAGGAGAGGCAGAACCAAGAAGGCCCACAGGCCACAATGCCGTCTTCTCACTCCACCGCAACGAGGAGGATGATAATACTCACTTGAACTAATGGATTGACTCCATAGGCCCAAATACCTTCTCCTGAACAATCTTCATGCCATCCTATAACAACCATGTAATGAACTTTGAACATGTTTGTTTTTAATGGAACATTAAACATATCTTGCAAGAAACAAAGAAATGAGCGCATCATCGGCATCCCACAACACAACATGTAAAGATCATGGCCTTCTTGAAGAGGCCATGACAGTGCTTGGAGAATGTGACCTGCCTTGTTATGCCATGCACAAAGAAAATGTTAGATAACCAGAACAATTGATGCTGGTGTCTTCAACAAGGTCTTCCAAATTAACAGTTGCTCAGCTACTGTAATATTGATATCTCTTATCATTATGAAACAAAGCACCTGGGTATTTTTTCTATCTATTGATTTTATAACCTGTCAAAAGATAAAAGTAGTTTTTAAAGCACCTAGGATAATACTCGCTCGGTTTTGCCTCGTCCCACCCGATGTAGCTGGAGTCTAGCGCCACATCGAGCAATCCACCTTCACGGAGTCACGACTGGCACACCTAGGTGGATGACCGGGGCGGCAGGCCCGGATTCAGAGGCGAGCGGGCATGGGCTAGACGGCGTGATGAAGGCACCGACGACGGCGACGTGGGAGGTGGGAGCGAGGGAGCAAGCTGCCTCCACGGAGCTGTGACCGATACACCAAGGTGGAGGGTTGGGGCTGCATATCCGCATTTGGAGGCGGGCGGGCGTGGGCTGGGCGCTCGACGCCATTCCGCCATTGCCACCGGCTCGCCCTCCTCATGCACCACGTCGTAAGATGCACGAGTCAGAAGGGGACGAAGGATCTACGACATGGTGGCGTCGATCCTCGTCGGCGGTTGCGATTCAGTGGGGAAGAAGCGCTGAGGACGGGGGTGGGGATGTGGGGCGGCGAGGGCACGTGAATGGCAGATTGACATGATATTGGGGCTCGGGAGGCGGGGCGGGGGCAGGGGCTGGGAAGCGAGTAACGCGCGACCGAGGCGGAGAAATGCCCTTGCCTACGGATCGACGCAGGAATGGCGACGCCGAGGCGGGTAGGGGCTGGGGCTAGGCACGACCAGGGCATGCATTGTGGTGCACACGCACGGGGGGAGTGTGTCCGTGCGTAGGCGAGGGCGCTGGGAGGGGTCGAGCGAGGGCGCGGGCGCAGCGAGGGCGTAGGCGAGGGCACGCGGGGGCTGGCAGGGGCGGGGGCATGTGGACGCCTTCTTTAGGTACTTAATAGGAGTAGTATATATATATGTATATATATATATTGTATATTACGAGCCCTGGGCTTCCAATAACTAGAGGAAGCATAGGTCAGAAGGTGCAATCCGGTCGAGCCGGACTAGGTTCGGACGTCTATAAAAGAAGACCCAGAGTGCTAGGGTTCAGTTTTTGATGCCCCATCCCGATTTATTAGTGATGGCGCCCACCCAGGCGCGTGCGATGATGGCGGTTGCCCGAGAGCGCGTGCGGTGGCGGACCCCCGGCCGGTGGCTGTGATGGTCGTGGCTCCCTGACCCGAACGCACGGTGGCAGCGGTTCCTCGATCCTGAGTAGAGATGTCAATGGGGCCCCGATACCCGATTACCAGTGGGGAATTCCTCTATTAGAGTTATGGTATGGGTTAGAATTAATCCCCATGGGTATGTATTTCGGAGAAATCCTTTCCCCATCGGGTGTGGCGGGTTCGGGTTTGTGAGGGATAAACTCGAACCCGATTACCCATGGAGAAGTATACCCGTTTATGTGAAGTTTGGTCTCTGGTCTGGTGTGTCATCTCTCATCTGTTGTGTGGACGTTATGGTCAGTGGGCTGCTTATGGGCCAGAAGTTCAGAATGCAAACCATTGAAGTCCAAAGGAAAAAATAAAAAAAACCCTAAAGACTACTACTAAGGCCTTGTTTGGAAACGTAGTATTTTTGCAGTTTTGAAACAATACTATGGTATTTGATGATACTATAGTATTGGAACACAAAAGGTGTTTGGTTTGTACAGGCAAAACACAGTTTTAAATACCATGGTTTACCTAAAACCGTGGTATTTTTGGAGTTTTCGAAACTCCACTCAGGACCTCAGTTTTCTTCTCTTCTCTCTACATATACTTTGTTTTTCCAATAGAACCAAACAGATCTCAGTTTTGAGGAATACTATGGTTTTACTGTGGTAAAGTAATACCGTAGTATTTTTGTCATGTACAGTTGTAAACTATAGTATCTCAAAACTACATCATATCAAAACTGCATTTCCACACAGGCCCTAAGTGGCTACACGATGTCCCAATCGAGCAATCTAGTTCCAGGCTTCTAGTTATCCTCTGCACCGCCGTGCCGCTCCTCCCACAGTCCCACTTCTAGCCGTACTACAGCTAGCCCTATGTGCCGCACCGTCACTTGTTGTATGCCATGTCACTGCTTGCTTGCTCGCAAGGTGACGCCGCCACTTGCCCATTGAGCGTGTGGCTCCACTCGCCCTACCGGAAGGTGCCCTACTCGGAAGCTGACACCGACGACGGTGAACACTGATGTCCGTGCCACTGCTTGGTTGTTGAGTTGTGTCCATATGACTATATAATTGGGTTCGAGTATGGATCCCCATAGGTATTTGGTACCTGATTAGGGATAGGTATGGGAAGATGTTTGTACCCGAAGTCGGGTTTGGGTATGGGGATGGGGACGGGTTTAGGTCCATGGGTATGGGTCTGGGGAGTCAATCCCTGGTGGGGCATTCCCCATTGACATCACTAATCCTAAGTAGTGGCGGCGGTTCCAAGATTGGTGGCGGTGGCTCTCCGATCCAGAGGGCGAGCGACGGTGGGCCCCTGTGCGGGCAAGCGGCAGCGTCCTCAGGCCCAGAGGCAGCGGCACTCCCAAGGCGGGCGAGCAAGTGGCGCCCCCCGATGTGTGAGTAGCGACGGTGCCACACGAGGCGCGAGGTTCGAGCGGCGTCACAGAAAGCGCGAGGTGTGCGCAGCGACGATCGCGCGTGACATCCTCTGAGGCAGCAGCACTACCAAGGCGGGCGAGCAAGTGGCGCCCCCCGATGTGTGAGTAGCGACGGTGCCACACGAGGCGCGAGGTTCGAGTGGCGTCATGGAAAGCGCGAGGATCGCGCGTGACATCCTCTAATCTGGCACAATTTGGGCGACCCGAGTGACGACCTCCATCTGTGCTTGTGTCGTCGACGACGTCCTCTAGTGACTACCCCCTCCGATTCGTGTTGTCTTTCGATTATTGTGTTTTATGACTATCACATGTACTATTTACGCTAAAAACTATACGATTTTATGCTTGAACACGGAGTTCGTATATCTGTTTACTGCATGCATATTTTTTTCATGCACATTGGAAAGACAATTCCTTAATTTATGTTGTTCGTAATTACCATAAAAATCAAATCAAATCAAATCATTTATGTTCTTAAATGACAAATTTTTACGTCTGCCATAAAACTGTCACTAATTCTCACCTGTTCGTAATTACCATAAAAATCAAATCAAATCACTTATGTTTGTAACCGACAGATTTTTACGTCTGCCATAAAACTGTCCCTAATTTCCGCTGGCGTTCTTAGTTGGACCGATATTAGGTTTTTTATCAATTATGCTATACAGTGTATTTATGCGATGTTGTATAAGAATTTATGCTCTGTGTGACTCATGTAATCCTATTTTTTGCGCGCGTGTAGTGGAAAGGAAAATATAATCCAACATTTCCACGCATGCAATGAAAACTCCCACGAGTTATCATAATTTTTGGATCTGTATAAAAATAGAAACCACATGCATGCGACTCCCATGTTTTTCGGATCTGCCATAAAAATAGGATCGTTATACAACCCACTAAAGCTATCAACCTCTTAGATTGACTCGGTATTTACGCTTATAACTGAGGGGTTTTGTGCTCAAAATTTAAGGTTTTTACGCTTGAACCTGGAGATGCGTCCACTAGTGAACCACATGCTAGATTTTTTACACGGTCTACCACATTGCACAAACCCCTACACCGTGTAGCATAATTTGTATAAGTATATATCATAAACTGGTTGTAACGAACCTAGTTGCATGGATGTTGGAGCGATCCTATATTTATGAAGGAAATAAAGCATTTAAATAAGATTTTTCCATGCATGCCAATCTATTTCTTTCATCGCACATCTTGCCATCCTAAATTTATGCGCATGCAACAGGAAACAAATTTTTACGCAGTGTATCGAATTGCATAAATACCTACACCGTGTAGCATAATTAGTATCAGTATATATCATAAACTAGTTCTAACGAATTTAGCTACATGGCTATAGGGATCCTATATTTATGGAAGAAATAAAACATTAAATACGATTTTTTGTTTCCATGCATGCCAATTTATTTCCTTCCATCGCACATTTTTTCCATGCTAAATTTATGCGTATGCAGCGGGTAACAGATTTTTACACAGTGTACCAAATTGCATAAATATCTACACCGTGTAATATATTTAGTATCTGTATAAATCATAAACTGGATCTGACGAGCCTAGCTGCATGGCTGTTGCAGCGATCCTATATTTATGTAGGAAACTTGTTTGACTCACGCATGTTTTTTTGCGCGTACGGACGTAGGGTGGATGGCGCATCCGAATTGGCTTGGGGACTGAGGAGTGGGTGAACGTGCTGGACTAGACCAGGTCGCAGGGATAGCCGTCCTATATTTTCTCTAACTATTTAAACCCATGTCTCTTAATATATTATATATATACTAGGAGAGTGCCCGTGCGTTGCAACGGAAATATATAAAACCACGATAATCTATGTACAAATATGTGTTATACTTTTATAAGAAAAGGTTCCGTAATCCACTTGTGATCCTACTATACATAAACTTTGTTATTTTAATCTACCTATTTCACCACTACATTGGAACAATCAGCACCATACAGACTTCTATATATAATTTTAATAATGTTATGTCAATTGCATCATGTAGACTTTATATATATAGTTAGATGTATGTGTGTTGCAACAGCATACATAATACTTAATAAAATGTTAGTGCACAACGATTATATAGAAACGAACACCATATAACTAAGGAAAACCTTCAAATTTGGCATGTGGGGACTACTACTCGGATGACGCTGATCTGACACTTGTCAAGCATGTCGTAGGAAGTATCTATTCTTTGTTCTAGTGGTGCATCTTGCATGTGGCTCCCGCGATTAGACCCAGGGTCACTCTAATGAAGATCTTCACCACGGTCAAGCCCTTGAGGGTGGCATGTGTAACCCTGCTGCATGTCATTTGCTTGCTTCTTGAGGTTAGACGTCAAGCGCGTGAATTGAAAGCAATGGTGATTATGTGAGCAGATACGTGGGTGAAGGAGATTCTGTGAGCAGACAACATATCTTCACTATGGTAGAAAGGTACTCTTAATAAATTGGGAGGCTAAGGTGATATTTACATAGCAAAATTTGGCCCATTATTTACAAAGTGCTATTCAGACGATGTGACTTCATTCTATAGGAATAAAATTCCATGTTAAGATCATGTCACATCAACATACTCAAAAATACTCTGTTCATTTAGCATATACATTAGCAGTTTAGCACCACATTGCAATATCCCTTGAGTGCAGTGGAAAGCGAAGACAAACTTTTTTGGGTGCCAGATCGGTTCTGCTTTCCCTCCCACTATGGAAGCAACATATTGGTCCAGGGAAAAACAAATTGCATACCCTCTTTCTTTCTTTCTGCACAACCCCATCTCTCACATGGACAGATAAAAGTTAAGTGCAAAACTGGTTATCTGTCAGGGTTTGCATGAGCCAATGCACCATATGCCAAAGAAATTGATATGCACTAATACACAAATACTATGTAGGATCGATAAGTTTGGAGTGCAACATTTGCACCGAGGAGCAAAAGCATGTAGTCTCCAATCGCACTGCCAAAGGACAAGTACAAATTTCAAATTCTAGAGTGGAAAAGGAGAGCTTCTCCACGAGTGGAGTGTGGAGCCCCCTCCTATGCACATCGGGGTAGCTCAGATTGAATAATAGGAGCATATGCAAAACAAATGGAAAAGTGATAGAACATAATTAAAGCGATACAAAATTATGCCATAGCACACAAATCATCTTAACCAAAACATATTCTTGTGTGCATTAGCACTAAAGATTCAACATACCAAAAATTATGCAGAGTAGTACTGGACATTTGTTGGAGTTGAATATATACCATATAATAAGTTGATTGACACACTAAATACTCAATAAGGCAGGCATCCTAACATAACTCATGTACAAGTAACTACAGATACTTATCTACACGATTTCTGTCAAAATATAACAAGCATCCTAAATGCATGTAATTATAAGGTAGAGACAAGCCTAGTTCTTGGAGATCTGGATGCCGGGCTTCAGGTCCTGCACAAAGTGTTTCAACTCGAGGTCTCAGACCTTTACAGAGTAAGTAGGAATAATGTATCACTGTTCACTAATGATTTGCTTGTATCATCTTCTGTAGTACATAAATGCAGCGATTCACTTGGGATAAGCATTGCTCGCACAGGAGCACCGAAAGGGTAAGCAGTAGTTATGCGCCCATCAGAGGATCCAAATCACATCACAAAAATGCACGAAAGGGTAAGCAGCAGGGACACACCCATCAGTGGATCCAAATCGAAATGCAGTCGAGGGATGGGGGAAAGACGTACAGTCGAAATTGCAGGTGATCTACTGTCGCAGGCTGTGGCTTCAAGATTCGAGAAACCTCCAACTCCGACAGGCTGGGCTAGGTGCCGGGGTTCTCAGTGGCCAGCAAGCATAGTAGTCGAGGTTGATGCTCTTGAGGACCTCCTGGTGGCAATCCATAGAAAACATTTAACTCATCAGAGCTTGTGCACATAGAAAATGACTCACATTTTATTATTAAAAGACAAACTTATAAATCCCCCAAATCCCAGGAACAAAACAAGGTTGTACGCTTTTGGGTCACCTTGTCCTCAACATTGATTTTATGTTAATCAATCACAAACCAAGAACCTGGACTACAGCTCCTAGCCCTTGTTTTGGTTTGATTCAGAGAATTAAATGAACTAAATTCAAAAGAGCAAATTAATAGATTGCAGACCACCATTGGGTGTAGTAAATTGCTCCCCTATTTTTCATCAAATCTATGGTTACACTCTATTTTTGTCAGCGGAAGGTGAATATTCAACAATTAAAATGCAGAATAGTGTAGCACCACTCACGAATTTTTATTTTGAGGAAGCGATGAGAGACGGTGCAGCTATGTAGTCACTTGTTTCTGTAAATCTAAAACAAAAGAAAAATATTATGTGATTGCTAATAATGACTTAAGTGATTCAAAGTGCAAGGGTGATTCATAGATAGAATGAGACATTCATGTTTCATTCTCTACACTCCCTAATCACATCGAAATTGACATTTCATTGTCATCTCTAGTATAATGACACCGACACATACCTGTGGATCACCTATGTCACCGTCCGGTCGAGGCGCAGATGGCTTCTGAGGAGCAGATGATTTGGTCGAATTTACTGCTCACAACCATAGTATTTCAGCCCACCGTTACCAGGTGGAGGCAGCACCTGCCAATTCGCAATTCCTCTCTGTTTGCTGCCCAAGAAACATGTAAAAACAACTAATATACATTACAATGAGACAACAACCAGACAAATCTGAAAAAAACAAATATTCAGATCCGAAACAAGAGAGTAGAATTACTACATCAACATGGGAAACAACTTAAGTGAAAAAAATGAGGTTTCCAATTTTTAGGATTACACTGAATGTACAACAACTCCAACCTCTTTTCTTGTGCCTTAGCAGCTACTCGAGCGCAAAGCGTCCAAAAAGGAGCATCACAAAATCTATGATTGCAAAGTAAATATGTCAGTCATTTTCTGAAAATGATACGAACCCAACCAATAAGCATATCACTGACTGAAACATTGAGAAATTCACATGACACGTGCAGTTGGCACACTCCTGATTTTAGTTTCAGCGGTCTTTGAAACGTAGGGATTTCACCAGAATTGTGAATTTCTTTGAAATGCAGGCCATGGATCAGGGAGTATAAAAATTTCACAGAAATTTGTTTAAGCGGTAGCTCTACGGAACTATGGCCTATTCGATGATAGTCACCTCCTCTCAGGTCTCCTGGTGCTCTTCGTCCGCCGCGTCACCAAGTTCGGCGACACGGCCCACACGGACCGGCTCATCTTCTCATTCCAGGATCTGGATCCAAAACACGCATACACAAATCTATATTAAAAAGGATTACACCTTTGTGTTGGTCCAGCACCGATGTCTGACCAACACTCTAGCCATATATATTTTCATCAGTTAGCCCATTAACAGGTAGAACAGTTGCTTGATATAATTACCTTAGATGAAATAAATTGTGTTTTGCTGAGGTCAAAGCATTCTAGAGGAAGATACCTGAAAAAGAATAGAAAAATAAGTGTAATGAGACATGCATGTCGTTCCAAAGGAACAATGGCCATAAAAAGAAATTTTTTCTCTGATTGAATTCACAATCATTAAGTTCTTTGTTCATTCTTGTTCTTGCTAGTTTGTTCATCTCTATCGCCTCTCAGCTCTCACCTGCTTATTCACCATGCACCACCGTCGCTCCCTTCCCCGCTCTCGCACCCCATGCTGCAGAAACATGGATTTTTAAATCTGAGGCGAAAGAGGTGTGCATCAAAGATTCCACTCCAGTTTGCATATATATAAGTAAAAACAGAAAGCAAAGAAAGTGAGTAAAAATGCATAGGCATATATGAAACTATTAGTGCCAGTGGCATACCATTTGTATGTTTCATTAGTTATCCTTCTTTCTTTAGTGAACAACATCGTGGTTAACATATATGCCTATGCAGAGAGACAGAGTGTGGCGGCAATTAGCAGCGAACAGCAGGCAGGAACAACCATCAGTTACCCAAGGTGAAAAGTCGTATGATCTGGATAATAGAGTTGCCCATGGTCAAGAGTCCTATGAGCTGGAGAAATAGAACTTACGTTCTCCTCGATGTAGTTCAGGAAACCATTGTTTGGCACAAAGGCAGCAATCTTCTTCCCGTTCTTCACCAGCTGAACACGAGCGCACTTACGGATAGTAGAGTTAGGCTGCTTAACCTCAATGCCGCTGCAAATGAAACGAAGTAGTGCATGTATTGGTTAACTCGCATGTTGTTCAGAAGAAACGGAATCTACTGTTCCTTGAGCTCACATCTTCTCAAGGACGATTCCCTTTGCGTGAGATGACCCAACAAAGGGTTTCTTCCACTCGTTGCCGAGATGGCTCTTCTTGTAGGCTTTGTCAGCCCACCTCTGGTTCCTTATGTGGGTCTTGAGCTTGCGCCCAGCTCCCATACCACGTGTCTTACTGCAGCAGAATCACAAATGTTAGCACCCGAAAATATATGCCAACACCAAGTGTAGCACATCAAACATCTTCAGTTTAAAATAGCAGGAAGATATACAGCTATTTGCTTAAGCTACCGCTTGCTCATAAACCATAAAAGGCTAGATTCTAATTCATTCAGCTAGCAACAAGCATAACATGCCAAATGAAGTCAAGTCTTTATAGGCTCAGTTTCTTAGACGTAAAAGCTCCATGCACAAAGGATTACCAGGCTTTGAAGCAAAGTTTACAAAGCAGAGTACTACTAATCTGTATGATTTAAGTAACCGAACTCTACTCATTGATAACCTCTACATTGGAATGAGCTTCATGTTTAGATTTAAGATATAGCCATGAGAGTAGTGTTAACTTGGAAAGCATGATGCTCTAAGGCCGTGCTCAGCAGAGCATGCATATGACCGTGCAAAAATATTGTTTTGCATTGTAGACTACAGTGAAGTTTGATATAGGGAATGAGATAAGGTGTGGGATACAAAGGATGCTAGAGACAGCCTAAACATAACAACCTAAAGACTTATATTCAGTGACGATATGAGTTAGTTATATGAAAATTAAGGCTAAAATCGCAAAAAAAACAATGTAAAAATATCAATATTCACATGATCATTTCAAAGAAGGCTAATACGAAAAATAAAAAGAGTTGCTATCCTAGTTCATAACTACCAGTGCTAGTAGATGTGAATATGTGATACAACGTAGGGTGGTCAACAATTCAACATGCCACCATATCTCAATGAGCAATGGAGCCACATGAGTACTACTGTCACCATTAATGAAGGCACACATCCATAAATCTAGACTAATTGTGAAAATATATTCAGTTCACTGTCACCATTAAGAATAGATCTGATTGCAGCACTTTTGTCTATGCAGCCTGGAGCCTGCAATATAAACATAAGAGAACGAAAAGAAACTACAATAGAACATTACACTACTCTTTGTTGTTCAATAAAAGTTCATAGTGGCATACACATCACAGGAGTATAAGGCTTCACATAATAGATATCTGCAGCAAAATTAACAGTGCTAACCTCAACAAATTTTAGTTTTCAGAATGGTAACATGAACAATTCTGCCAAAGTACTAGGAGGGGGGTTGACTACCTCTTACCTTCTTCATAGTAGTAGAGATATCAGAAAAGAGGTTGCATTAAAGCGCTGTGAAATCTGTGAGAAGTCTAGTGCCAGCCTACGCAAAGATGGCGAGCAGATGGCATCGAGTATCAACAAAAAGTACACTTGTTTTTTATTGGAAAAATGAAAGCACATCTGTTGACAGGGACCAAACTGAATGTGACCATAGCGGAAAAGCGAATGAAAATAGTGACCTGTTGACTGCCCATGACACCCAAAATGTCAGCACACCAAATCAGGACAGGATGAAACAAATAGAGCTAGAAAAAACTGTGAACCAAGCGGGAGAAGGCCAAAATAAGCAAATAGATATGGCTGCACATAAAGCATGTTTTCTTAGCAAGCTGCCAAGATATAGTCAAGTACGTACATACTATTGTAGAGGATCTATTTCACGTCCATGTATTTTAGGAATTTTTTTAGCAATATTGTCGAGTATCTTAATCAGATAAAGACTACCATTTACCAGTGGCTCCAATTCTAGATGAATAGCATGGTTCCCAGTTCCCATAATTATGATTTTGTGTACAACCGTAGACATAGTGAAAAAGCAAAGTTCTATACTCACACTATGTTTGGCATAAATCACTTTCGAACACTTCTTCCCAAAAAAGATATTTGCATTCTACCTACATTGCACAATGCATTATCACCAAGTTAGATATAATACAATAATGCATTTATCTAATGCTCATGAAGCGCCATCTGATCCAACATTCAGAATGCCAAATTATGTAAGAGAAACCATCGGTGCACAATACTCTTTGAGTTATGCAAGGAAACTAACCTACCATATTCTTGCTTTCTTTAAGCCGCTCTAGAATCTTCCTCCTCAATGCATAAGCTATTCAGTTCCATATTTTCATATTTTCCTTCATGTTTCTGAGTGTACATGGGTCACAATCAGTAAGAATAACCTACATATTAATGAATTTTGCATGACATATTACGTTCATAAGTAATCTTTTGATTTCTGAAGAAACTTATGAACATAATTGAGCTAAACAATTCATATGCTTTATTGCCACTCTTAGCTCCATACATAGTCAAAATTAAACAGTTTAAAAAGAGCATACGCACCCCCACTTCATAAAAGTTAGGAAACCATACATGATTCACTTCTTCAGCCGTAGATAATATGTCGTTCAAATGGAGAGTGGCATAATAGAGACTTATATAACTTAGAGGCACCGACATGATTAAGACAAATGCCCACCAGACCGACACTTGGAACCTAGTTGCTTATCATGCCAAATGTTAGAGCAATAACCACAATTAACAAAACATGAGGATACTCCTCAATTGCAAAGAAAAACAGTAAGCACCACCACCTAACTATGTGTGCAAAAAATATATAGGTAATTTTGGCACATAAACTAAGTGTCTTCCTCAAATAGCTGGCAAGAGATATCATGCAGTCTATACTACTATAAAATATGAAAGGAATAAGAAATTATTTTCATGAGGATACATCATTTTAACACATGTCCACAAGTTCAAGATCAAATGATGGTGCAGAGAGCATATAACGTTACTTATACAAATATTGATCCTTCTATTAAATTCTAGTTAGCCTCATAGCAAAAAAAATGGACCAAATGAATTTGCATTATTATTTGATAGAATTTAATTATTTGAACATGGGCTACATATATTTACATTATCTTTCTTACATGAAATTAAACTGTTAATGTATTTATTATTGATCTTGACGAAGCAACAATAAAAAGTGGAATGGCTGAAGATGGAAGGAGCATGGCCTAGATAATCTGGCATATAATTAATAATTGCTATATCCCTTCAGCTCCTATAACTTTTGGCCAGTATAGAGTAGGAACTATGGCAAAAACCTCCAGTAGGAGATGATGTCTAGAAAAAGGAAGGTTTACACCAAATAAATGTTGTGAAATCACTTGGCTACCGATGACAGATGTTAGCAAGATTATGTGGCTGAAGAAGAGAAGAACCACTAAAAATATGGTTTGTTGCAAATTACCACATATGATAGACTGCGAAAATAAAATAAAAGTGTCACAAGGTTGAGTTCAAAACATAAGACTCACAATTTTCAGGTCAAATAAACTAAGTTGGTACAGTGGCCAATCTTGTTTGCGTCACTGAAGACAGAACCGAAACCACCATCACCAATCTTGTTTGCGCCACTGAAGACGGAACCGAAACCCCTTGGTACTTCCTCAAGTCAGATAGTAGGCAGTAGGACAAAACAATCTATAAAACTGCAGACAAACATTTTGCAGAGTCAATTCCAATAAACTTACTGCAAGATTGGGGGACTATATTTGTTAAATTCATCAGCAAAACATTTTTTCTGATTGCATTTCTTTTATGCCATCAGCCCAAGTGTAAGCGGAGATAGGAAACTGCCAAGATGAACAGAAGACAGAACTGTGTTGCCTAATATCCATATAGCTGACTATATTTGTTAACTGCAATGTTTACTCGACCAAGTGTAAGCGGAGATAGGAAAGCTGCAAACCTCTGCAAATCAAGATTGCATTTCTTTAGAAAAAGAAGAATAAGAAATCCTGGTAACATATTCAGAGAGAGATAGAGGGGGAAAATACAATGAATAAGGAATCCTGGTAACATATCTATTTTATCAAGCATTGGAACTACATAATAGTTTTCTGCTACTTCTTTTACTTGTTCACTTGTAGTGTCTTTGGATCTCCATTGTTGCCTAATTCAAAATGGGCAACGCTGCTTCTTGAATTGCAAGAATTTGATGGTAGTTCTGTATTATATGTGAAATCGATTCAGTTCTTACAGTACCATTTGCCAGTTTATTAGGTTTGACATGTTGCATTAATTTTGTGCTGTCTATGTGTGGAATTTTGCACTGTGGAAATTCGTTTCCTATGGTATGCATGTCTTTTTTTGGTTGTGAAAATAGAAGGTGAGAGTAGCAGCAAACCTGTTTGACATGCATATGTGGATGGAGTGAGACAATTTTAGTTTTGCTTTTTGGCTTTTTACTATGTTAGGAATGTTGCGGGCTTGTGCCATAAACTGTTTAATGGGCAAACCTCTATAATGTCTTGTTCATTTCATTTGTGAACTCCATGGTTTTCTGACTCAGTTCTATTGATAATATGACATTTTACTGTGTTGCAGGAAGCACACAGTTTTTGGCAAGCTTGTTGTTGGAAGTGATGTTCTGAAGAAAATCGAGCAAGTAGATGTGCAAACCCCTGATTCAACTCATGTTATTCCAGTTACTATAGTAAATTGTGGAGAGCTCATTGAACGCAAAGATATTGGCTCTATGTCAATAGAAATTGGTAATGCTTATGAACTGATTGGAACATTTGCAACACTCTTGATCCATTTAATCTATAAGGATTAAGCCTTTTGGGGGGCATTTAAGTGAAGTAGGGAACTTTTCTTTACGTTTTGAATGCCCTTCTCATGCAATAATGGTCATACAGATAAAAAGAGGGCTGCCAAATCAAAGTTGACAAGGGATATAACTTCTGACGAGGAAAGTAATGAAGGACAACACAAGAGACGTCGTAAACAAATCTTCAAAAAGGAGAAGGAAGAAGAGGAGATATTCTTATTCGGAATCAGATAGCTCTTCTTCGTCAGAGACTGAATCATCTGATTATGAGAGCGATTCTGATACTTACTCTAGTGACTCATCTGATGTCAGCAGCTCAAGTGATGATAGGCGAAGGCGCAGAAAGAGACACTTGAAGAAAAATAAATGCAAGCATTCAAGAAGAAAGCTTGAGCGCGAAAGAAGGCGTAGGAAGCGTGGTAGAAAATCAAAACAGAAGTCGAAAAGGTCTGTTAACATTGTCAAATTGATCATTCCTGACCTTTGGTCTGTAATACAAAAAGGAGCAGGCCTAGTGCTAGAGGCTCCTAAATGAGTGAGGTGAATGGTTAAACTCAGGTAACAATAAAAGATCAGAACCCTAATTCGACCAGTAATCGGTGGCGCATAAGTGACTCCGGAACTGCTTACTCGCTAACAACAGGGGAAAATACAATGAATAAGGACAATCCGGGCATGAGAGTGGAGGATCATCTTACTATGCGAACGCTGCGGCGGAGGCGGAACCGCTAGCGGGCGGCGGCGGAGGCAGGTGAACGCACGAGACGACGGCTGCTTCGACGATGGTGGAGAAGCCCTGGCGCTGCTTGTGCTTGGTGTTGGCCGTGCATTTGACGAAGACGATTCCCCGGCGCTTCACCGTATGCCCACTCTTGGCTCTTCGGACGCGCGGTGTGGGAGGCGGCGAGGTGAAGCGGCGATTTCTCCGTAAACCCCGCCGACAGCCTGGCCCCCGCAACCGGCGCCGGAGACGCGGCCGCGACCGTGGGCGTCCCGGGCGCGGATGGGGACGGGGACGCAGACGGGGATGGGGACGGGGACGTCGTGGGGGTCTCGCTCCCGGACCTCACTGCCGCCGGCCTGGGCCCCGCAACCGGCGCCGGAGACGGGGACGGGGGCGCGGTGGAGTTGTGCGGCGAGGGCAGGCGGCAGGGCGGATCCAGGGAGTCCATGGCGAGGAACCGCAGCGCCAGAGCGGGGGTACGGTGGATCCCGGCGCTGCAGATGGAGGAATGGTTGGGGGAGGCACGAGCGGTGAGGGGCCGACGACGACTCGTGCGGATGGGGGACGGGAGGCAGGGCGGCAGTTGCGGAGGGACTGGGGCGCGACATACGCGGGTGTGGGCAGCGGGAGACGAACGACACAGACCATCCAGATCAATGCAGAACAAGGGTGGAGATTGACGGAAGGCAGAACGGATGGACGACACAGACCGTCCAGATCAATGCAGAACAAGGGTGGAGATTGACGGAAGGCACAACAGATGGAAGGCAGGCTACCCTTACGTTTTTAATAAGTAGTATAGATATAGATATAAATCTGAAATCCTATTAATTCAGCACAAGTCCGATTCAACCACACGTTCCTTTACCCTAAATTTTCCCCCGCCTATATATATAGAAATTAGGTGGCCCATCAAAAACCCTATTAATTCAGCACAAACACAATTCGACCACACGTTTCTTTACCCTAAACTTTTCACTGCTACATCGAGGGCAGAGCCGCCGCCGTTTCTTCAATCTCCTCGCAGCGCCGGCGCTCCATCTTCGCTCCCTTCCTTTCTCGCGATCGGCACGCAGGCGGCGGCGCTGGGCTCTCGGCACGCAGGCGGCGGCGCTGGGCTCTCGGCGACCGCGTCAGCGGCTTCCCCTCCGGCCTCTCGCCAGTCACCGCGCGCCCTCGCCCCTGGTCCTCTGCACACCGGCCGGTGTCCCTGCGTGCTTGCCCTTCTCTCTCCCCTCCCGCCTCCGGTGGATCGTCAACGGCGCCCGGCCCCGGCGGCAGCGCGGCGCGCGATCTCGAGGGCAGCGGGAGCCAGCAGCCGCTGCTCCACCAAGGCGGAAGCAAAGCGTTACCCTTCCTCTTAGCGCTTCAGCGCGCTGACGCGTGCGCTTAGTTCCGCCTTTTGGAACCCTGAACCCTGGTAAGAGATATCCTTGCGCTTTATTTTTTTAGCTTATTTGCTTTTCTAAATTCCCTTCAGATAATTGTTGTGAAGGCAATCGTGAGATTAGATTGCAATTACAGTAGAAAACAAGTAGTTACTTTCATGTCAGAAGTGCTGAGCATTGTATTTTTCTAATTAGATCTTTTGGCAAGTTTTAATCGTTTGAACATGATGTGTATGTACTTATGGTGTTCAAAATAAACCCCGACATATGACCTATATGTAGTTTGATCCAGGCGGTATTTGAATTATCGGCGCAGCTCTAAGCTATCTGTTCATTGAGAAGAAAATAAATACAGTAATAAATTATAGACAGCAACCTTGCAGTGTTTCTTGCCACGGAACCATTCCCTATCAATCCAAGTCATCCCAGATAAGTAATTTCAGCAGTGGTTTTTAAACCCCCAGGTGGAAGGGGATTGGGTGGGAGGGAGGGATCAGCGACACTTGGGTAATTTCTCCTCTAGAACATAACCCCCACATGGCAAATGAAACCTTGAGGTTTTCTCTCTCTCTCTCTCTCTCTCTCTAGCTGGCTGTAATGTTCACGCATGGGATCAGGTCAATCCTTTTTCTTCCTACAAAAAACAGTAGATGACTAGATGTGCAACATTGCTTAATGCTAGCATTATCTGCTTGGTACTGATGGGTGCTAGGTAACCATCAACTTGAAGTCCGCAATCAGTTTGTTGGGTTATCCAAACATTGGATGTTGAACATAAATGTACAAACCAGAACTTTAGCAGGTCGTAGGAGAAAACTTTGCCACTGTTAATGCCATCAGGTTAATAAATGTCTCTGTATCTATCAGATACCACAGCTAAGGAAAATTCACAAATTTACTATTTCGTTTCTCGGTTGTAGGTAGGGCTTATATTTTTCTCACTTATCCTCAAATTTCCTAGTTGCACTTTGAAATAGCAATGCAATTAGTAAGTCACTGTATCAAGAATAATCAGATGATAATTTACTACGGAGATACACGATAAATTTAGTTGTTCCATTTCTACCATTGGACAATCTGAAATCTCTCTTGTTTTTATTCAGGGCTTTAAGAAGACACTACTGCTGCAACCATGAGCACCATGAAGTTTTGTCGCGAGTGGTATGCACCCTTCTACATCAATCATTTTCCTCTCTTGCATTAGATTGATCATACAGTTACTTGATGATGGATGGATGTGCAGCAACAACATCCTGTACCCCAAGGAGGACAGGGACAGGCGCACCCTGTTCTTTGCATGTCGCAACTGCGAGCATCAGGTACAACTCGGTAACCTCTATCCTTGTTCCACCAACAAATCCAATCCAATCTTCTTGCTATACCCCTCTCATCAGTGCACCACTACAAGAATGGCGTTTGGGCACAGCAGTGATGGGGTTCGAATGAGCACTAGATTGTTTATGGGAGATGGGGTTGTTCCCCACCCCCTTCCAAATTATAGGATTTTAGTAGGGTCATGTCAATGCTATGTGTGCCCTTCATTTCCGTATTTGGCTACTTAATTCCTCATTGGTTGCATGGTGCATATCAAAAGTTAAACATAACTGTAACAGGACAACAAATATTCACGCTTCTGCACCATGCTTATCAAGGCGCCCTTGAAGCGTCGCCTTGCGTCACATAGGCGCTAAGGCGTGCGTGGAACCTGAGGCGTCTAACGTGCCTTTCCCTGGAGCGTAAGGCGTCTGCCGCGGCGCAGGGTGTCGACGGGGCGTTGTTAGGCGACGCCTTAGGGGGAAGTTAGGGTTTTGAGGTGGCGGCAGCGAGCAGGGCGCTTGCTCTGCTCCCTTGTAGCGGCGTCGCTCAGTTCACCGTTGGTGGCGTGGCTCCAGGCGGACTGAGGGAGAGAGAGAGAGAGAGAGGAAGGCTGCGGGGGCTGGGGGAAGAAAAGAGTGGAGAGCTGCGGGTGGAGGGAGAGAAAGGAGAGCTGCGGGGAGAGAGAGGGAGAGGTAGTCTGGGGGGGGGGGGGAGGCAGTCCTATAGCTGGCGGGTGGTAGCGGCTGCTAGGTTGCTAGTTGCTGCTTGCTGTGTTTTAACCTAAAACTATTGGGATGGGCTAGCTCATTGTGAGCTTCTTTCCTTTCCTTTTTTTTTCTGCTTCTACTAGGCTGAAATTAGGCCTACTAGGCCATATAAAAGTGCTAGCTTGTTTATTAACTTTGAAGTAATGATATATAAATAATATTTGATCAATTTTTTTTATATTTACTTATATAACTAAAGCGTCGCCTCGCCTTATGTTTTATCTCCTAAAATATAAACAGGGGGTCCGTCGCCTTATCGCCTTAATAACTATGTTCTGCACACACTGAAATATACTACACTTGTCATACAGTGTTGGTTATGTCTTTGTTTGATGAAATAGTGAAGTGAATAATTTGCCATCCCTCAAACACCATTTATTCTGCTTACAAGTTAACAGTACTATTCCTGGTCTGGTTCAGGAGGTCTCTGACAATAACTGTGTCTATCGGAACGAGGTGCACCACACTGCTGGGGAGCGAACCCAGGTCTTGCAGGATGTAGCTTCTGATCCAACTCTTCCCAGAACCAAGACTGTCCGCTGCAATCTCTGTGGGCATGGAGAGGCTGTTTTCTTCCAGGTATTTTTCTTGTTTTTCCTTATCACATTTTCATGTGATATTGTTATGCAATCTAAATAACTTGTTAAAAATAAATATGCCAAAATTCTGCACCTTGTTAATGTTAACGTTGGATCTTGCTTCCCTTTTTATTTTTGGCGTTGTCTATCTTAAATGTTGAGGCCGTCATGTATATCACTGACATGGGCATGTCCTCATTGACAAGTCAGGAGTCAGATCCCAAGAAAACGTGGCCTTGTATTATTGTTTGGTGCCAGAATATGGGTTCTCTTTTGTGCAGTAATACTACTACCAAATGCCATTTGGAGATGCAGAGCGTATCGCTCATGTCTCTTTCTGTATTGTTCAAAATTACCGTGTTTACCGTTTCTGCAGCAAAGTGATATTTGTATTTCAGTAGTTGCAATTGATGGTACTGAACCTGCTTAAATGTTTTGAGACAATCTTAAGCCCAGCGCTTCTTTTTATCATTTGCAGGCCGCAGCAAGAGGGGAGGAGGGGATGACCCTGTTCTTTGTGTGCTGCAGCCCTGATTGTGGTCATCGGTGGAGGGAATGATGCGATGAAATCTTCGCTCTAATAGTTGTTTCATCAGAGCATGAAACTTAACTTGTTTTGTAGTTTTCTTGGAACTATGTATTTCGAATCTGTCCTAAGATTAATGAGAGAATGTCTTTCCAATATTTTATTTAATTCTACGTATATATGATATGTAGCTGCAACCACATAGTACGTAGTCTCATATGCTTGTTCTGCCCCAGAACTCCGAGAGTTAGGAGGAGCAAATAAGGTATTCTTAATGAGTTAGGAGGTGTTTAGTTGGCTCTGCCTAGAGTTTTGGAGACTCACATACTTGCTCTCCTAAATGGGAGACTCTTCGCTTTATGTACATTTTTTCCCTCTTCATTTCATGTGCATTTTTTCTACCATGCTTTTAACCTTATTTGATGTATTAGTATAACTGTACGTGTCTCACATCACGAGACATTGATTGGTCCGTGGTTGTGTGTGCCTTTTGGACTTGAATACGAGAATGTATGATTTACATGTATGAACCATCAGTGATTTGTCTGTGTACGTGTACCTGTGTCCCAGGTAATTTAGTCAGATTTCTGAGTGCACAAGACAGATTTGGGTTGGAGCAACTTAAAAGATTAATTAAAAAGATTAGCCAAATTTAGTGATTTAGTTACTCTGTAAAATAGATTTTATAAAAAAATAGTATGTTAATCTAATAGACTCCTATGGACCAAATTGACCAAATGAAGAGTGAAACATGCTATCAAAAACTAGAGAGCCACTAAATTTACATAGTCATTTATAAAGTTTATTGGATACCCTTTTCTTTTTATATTAACTAAATTTACTTTTACAAAATTATATATCTAGTTTTTTGGAATTGCTCTTAGCCCAAGGGTTCAGATAACTCGTAGCCTAGATTGGCCTTTCCGATGAACTTCGTTTTATTTGCCAACTTGCCCAAACTTAGTTTTCACCGCTTTCCTCTCTCCTGAAGTCACCTGCCTTTTGGGCCATGCTTCACTTTTCCTTCTTTTATTTTCCGACAAGAAACATGTTTAACGTCTGCTACTGCTTTTACCTTTTATATGAATTTATAAAGAAAATTTACTATAATAGATACAAACAAGAATCTTTCTAAAATTTTCGTCGGCCAAAGATCCACTAAAAATAGAGTTTGCCCACGAAAATTTGATAATCGGCTCTTGCAGATTAAAATGTAAAAGTTAACTAATTTTCATGGAATATCAACCAGACATGGCTCACAGAAACTAACTAGTTTTTATTGGTTTGACATAACCCACAAAATTAGCCTTGCTAATTTCGGCGTACCTGACAAAAAATAGTGTTAGGAGCACAAACAGTTCTGCAATTTAGCCATTTATATCCATTTATAACACGCACGCACGCACAAAAATCAATCCATATTACATAAATCATTAACACCATATTTATGAATTCATAACAAATCTTTAGGTAACATAAGTTGTTCACAACTCCAAAGCGTTAAAATAATATAACGAGTAAAAAGATCTAGAAAGAAGGGTTCAATTGGACTTCTCTAAAATTTCTTGCAACATACAAATCATATTGGATAGCCCGCTTCATCCTTTATGTTTAAGAATGTTATCCATTCTATACAAAAGATTTGCATCATATGTTCCAACCATATTCTAGCATGACAGATCTATTAAAGTAAAGACCAGAATTAAATTACTTAAATATAAATGATCAAAGTAAAACAAGGGTTAGAAATAAGGTGATGTTTTGCTGAGGTATCGAATAGTTGAAACTCCCACTAGTCCTTGTTGGAGCATCCGCACAAGGGTGTCGCTCTCTGTTATTCCACATAAAGAGCAAGTACTCTCTATGTGTTGATTCTTCGCCACTCCGACATAGTGAATCACACACAATTGTTTACACCTTGAGTTGGGTCACCTACAACATCCACCCAGTGATAATCAAACTCTTGATCGCCATCAAGTCGTTTAGGTGATATCGATTACTAAGAGTAGAAAGCACAAACTTTAACTTAACATGTCCAAAGCTAATGAGAACATTGGATGCACAGTTACTTCTTTCAGTACACTAAGAAGACACTAATCTCACAATTACCAAATCTCAATCACCTCACTAGGCAAATGCTCTCCCTTTCTTCCCAAATGGGTTCTTCATCTGAACAAATGTGCAAGAGAGCTAGATTGGGCAAGTTGGACGAGTATTTATGCATCCCAAACATCCAACTAGCCATTATAGAGTCTAGGTTGATAAGGCAAGTGTTAGACCATCCAATGCATGATCATTGGACCATGACCCTCAGTCCAATGAGATTCAACTGTTGAAGTAACCCCAGATATAGCTGATAGAATATCTTGCTGGTAGAGTTGCAATGAAGCTAGATTGACTGTTTTTTTGCTAGATTGAGCTAGTTTAGCTAATTTTGATAAACTAACTAAATTTAGATATGTAAGGATCTGCTAAGCCTAGAGAGGGTGAATAGGCCTGTAAAAATGACTCTTCCAAACTTATTATCAAGACGAGTGGCACTTCCACTTAAACACTGGCGTGAGAAATATGGTAACTTTGGATATAGCCTAGTCCAGAGGCGGCATTCTGTTTTCCCCTTCTTTTCTTCTTCCATGTTCTGTTAAGATGAAATTCCTTCTACCGAAGGATTAGATAACTTTGTAAGGAAAATGGACTTCGGGCCATTTTGCTCAAAAGGTTTTGGTGTTTGATGATCAACATAATCTATGGATTAATGTGTTTGCTAGTGTTTGTATTTATAGTTCACAGGATGCGAAGAGGATTGGACTAAGGCACTGAGGATGCAACACCTCAAAAGAAGACATAAAAAGAGCCTAGAAGTCCAAAACTCAAGAATAAAAGAAGCCCAAAAAAACAATGAAGAAATCCATGAAGTGGGCAGTCAGCAAGCGCCCTAGTGGCGCACCGGACAATGAATAGTACTCTGTCCGGTGTGCACCAGACTGTCTGGTGGGACATCGGACAGTCTGCGTAGAGGGGCCCGCTGCGAGGCGCCCTCGGGCTGTAGTACCGGACTGTCCGGTGTGCACCGAACAATCTGAGTAATGGTCGGATCCAACGGTCGACTGCTACAGACCCAACGGTCGGCTGACGTGGTCAGAGCACCAGACAGTGAACAGTGCATGTCCGGTGGGCACCGGACTGTCAGGTGCGCCCGTCGACAGAAAAGCTGTTGTTTTTGTCCAACAGCTATAATTGTGGGGGAGGCTATAAATACCCTCCAACCGGCTATTTCAAGGTGTGGGAGCTCAAGCAACATATCAAGGCATATTATAGACATTTCCAAGTGCTCATACACCCAAGTGCTTAATAGAATCACTCGATGATTAGCGTAGGTGCTTTACGAAGTGTTTAGATCAGTTAGACCGCATTAGCACTTGCTCTAGGTGAATCCTAGTTTGTTGAGTGAGTTTAAAAAAACCACACAACCCCTCAGCTCTTGTGCGAGCCGTTATAATTGTACCGCGTGGGGCGAGAGTCTTGCTAGACCGTGACAACCGCGTTTGTGTCACAGTCGCCACCATGTACCGGAGGGAACAAGGCCCGCGGCGTTTCGGCCAGAAGCTCGATAGTGGAGACGGCGAGGAGCATCCGAGAGGAGCCGGAAGTGGAGCACCACTTGCGCGTGGAGAAGGTCCGTGGCTCTCTACGGAGTTACTCGACTTTGGTGCTTGGCCCTCGCGTGGTTCCAGATACCTCGGTAAAAATACTGGCGTCATCCACGAGAGTTTGCATCTCTACCTTGCTCTTTATCTTCCACATTTCTATTAAGTATTTAAGTTTTGATCTTGTCTTTATAGTTAGATTATTTAGATTGAAACTTTAGCCTTTGCGGTAGAGATAGCAACACTTAGAAAAACCTAAGTTGCACATTCTAGATTGTTTATTTGTATAGGTTTTGGTCTATGGATTTATTTGTGACCTAGTTTAGAGAAAATTTTTAGAAGTCCTAATCCACCCTCTCTTAGGCGTCACCGTTTCCTACAAACTTGTGTCTGAAATTAGCCTATTCCTATGAAACAGAATGAGGGCTTCTCGCATTAGGCTAGAATTTTGGCCCAATAATCCTTTGCACTGGTCAGTCGTGATTCAATGGCTTAGTCAATTTCAATTATGGATGGATATCGAGCCAGTTCGGCTCATTTATGGCTTAGCTCGTTATAGCTTATTATATATTGAGCCATCTTGGCCCAACACGGCTGGATTGGCTCGTGAGTCAGAGTACTAAAAAAACAAGGACATATACTATTTAACATTATAAGACTAACATTAGCTATAAATTAATCTATTAATAAATAATAACATATTTTTTGTAAGCATTGTAGATCAAATAATCAATCCATCATCCAAATTACCAAATATGAAACATATATACAAATATCAATATATAGGAAGTGGGGTGTAATCATGTAAATTAATCTATCATCCAACATCAAATACATTGTATCGCAGGTGGCAACAATCAACAAGACAACGAGTAATCACATCCAATAACTATGTTTTGTGCAAATGTAGCTACGCAATCAAAAGCAACCACATCCATCCAGCTTGTGACCTTACAAACCAGATGCACCACGTAATCACAGTCACAAGTTAACGTTCGTAGTCTTATACTCATGACTTATGAGTCATAAAATCATAATCACACTCGTAGTCCATCTGGGATTTGATTTGTTGCAGCGGCTAGTGAAGATGTGAAGACCGGGGTCTTAAGTTTCTTTGACCCTTTGTTCTTTTTGGGCTCAATGAGCTATTGGATTGAGTTGATTAGGCAGTGGGCCAATAACTATGCTCATAGGTCAGGGCATCTAAAAATGATGGCTTGGCTCGCGTAGCTCCGAGCTGAGATGTTGACTCGACTTATTACGAATAGTGGCGGAGGACGAAAAAAATTTAGATATGGCTCTACACAACTGGACCGTATAATATTTAGCACACAACCAATCAATTTGTAGAACAACTCGCGATATATATAAAGAAATAGAACATTGTCTAAAATGAGAATTAATTGCTACAAAACATGTAACTGTCATACCTCTGATTTTGCTATATATATCTTTGAGACCTAGGCAATTGCATTTGCCTATCCTTCTTTTTTTGAAATGCCTTCTTAATATTTTGAAGATCAAGCCCTTTGAACAATTCCCTCTCAATGTAGATCACCATTAAATCGTTAAGCACTTAAGCCAATAATCACCCATTTTGTTGCGCAACTCAGTTTTGATAAATTTTATGGCAGAAAAAGCCCTTTCAACCGTGGCCGTTGCTACTAGGAGTAACAATGCTAGCTCAATGAGCCGATAGACCAAAGGTGTAACGCCCTGAATTTGGGGGTAGAATTTTTTCTTCTTTTCTCTCACCAAATTCAGGCGTTACTCTTTTCTTTTCTCGTTCTCTCGCTAAACCTTGACCTTTTCCAAAGTTTTAGCGGGGTTCGGCTTGGAATTCCCGTGTTAAGCAAAACTTTAAAAATACTTTATGTTGTTTGATGCACCATGCCGAACCATGCATACTTTCTGTTTGATTAAAAATGTGAATGCTTTCGTCTAGAGAAAATTAGAAATTAGGAAAAAAAGAAAAAGCCTTTTTTTTCTCTTCTTTCTTTCTTTTTCTTCCCTCTCTTTCCCCCCCTTCTCCCCTATTCGGCCCAGCCCCCCCCCTTCGGCCGGCCCAGCTGGCGGCCCAGCCGCCCCCTCCCCCCTCTCCCGCGTGGGCCCCGCGCCGGCCCAGCCGCGCGCCCCCTCCCTCCCCCACTTTGGGCCCAACCGGCCCAGCCGCCCTCCCCCACCCCTTTTCCTTTTTTCCAAAAGTCCTCCCGCGGGCCCCGCCCGTCATCTCTCTCTCCCTCCCTCCCCTGCCCTAACCACCGCCGCCGCCCTCCCCTGCTCGCCCGAGCCGCCGCCGCCGCCCCTCCCCGCCCG
This sequence comes from Zea luxurians, assembly GCA_029449295.1. Taxonomy (NCBI): domain Eukaryota; kingdom Viridiplantae; phylum Streptophyta; class Magnoliopsida; order Poales; family Poaceae; genus Zea; species Zea luxurians. The sequence continues at coordinate 22,476,067 of JAOPSE010000004.1, forward strand.
CCGGTGAGGCACCCCCCTCCCCCTCCTCCCCCCTCTCCTTCCTCCCTCTCCTCCCTCCGGCGCCCTCCTCTCACCCACGCCGCCCGGCTCGACCCCTGGCTCGGCCACCCGCGCCCCCGTCCCGCCCGGCCGCGTCCCGCCCCGGCCCCGGCCACCCCGCGCCGCCTGCGCCTGGCTGCGCTCGCGCCCGCTCCGGCGAGCCGCGCCAGCGCCGGCCCCGCCTCGCCCCCGGCGAGCTCGCGCCCGGCCGCGCCCTCGTCCGGCGAGCCCGCGCCGCCCGCCCGCTCGGCCGGCTCCCTGGCCGTCCCAGCGACCCGCCCTCGCCGCGCCCGGCCCCGGCTCGGTGAGCCTCGCCAGCTCGGCCCGGCTCCCTGGCCGACACCTGCGCCCCGCCCCGCCCCTCGGCTCGGCCGGCCGTGGTGGCCCGGCGTCCTCCCGTGGCGCGGCGAGCCCCGCTCGCCCGCGCGCGCCCGCCCCCGGCTCGGCCGCCTGCCTCCCGGCGAGCCCGGCCGCCCCCCCCGGTTCAACCGCCCCCGCCCCCGACTCGGCCGCCCGTCCTCGCGCTCGGCCTCGTCCGGCCGTATCCTCGCTCGCCCGCGCTCGCTTTCCCCGGCGTGCTTGCCCGTTCGCCCCGCCGTGCCTTGCTCGCGTCGTGTCGGCCCTCGGCGTGGCCTCGAGCTCGGCCCAGCGCACGGCCCCGACGCGTGCGCGACTCGTTCGCAGCACGTTAAGTGTGGCTTTGCGCGTGCGCGTGTTCGCGCAGCGTTCCGGCATAGCTTGTCGTGCCCGCGACGCGATCGTCTACCCCCTAACCCCCGTCTACCCCCCCGTCTCCTATATGCGCTAATCACATTGTTTATATTAATAAGGTAGGAGTCTCAATTTGGAAATTGATTACGTTAGTTAATTTGTATAGCTAATCGTCTATCTTATTTAATGTTAATCTACTAAAAGTGGTCACGTTTACATTAGTGCATGCAGCTAATCCGTTTGTTAGAACCAACTGGAACGAGAGCACGTGACGTCTAGTCATTCGTTTACCCGTAGTGCCCCTCGAGCATAAGCCTTAACCCCTGCGAGACCTTCCCTCGTTTCTTTCTAACCAAGGTAAATCCATTATCGTATGTGGTATTCTATGCATATTTGCTTTATTTGTTCTCTTGTATGGTGTACTGTTAGTTTCCTAATTTCAATGGATGTATGTATGTATGTTTGCACCCGCTTAGAGAACGATCCGGTTGGAGAGCCCGAAGAACTCGCAGGAGAAGCCCCTGAGCAGCAGTCGGTTGGTGGAGGCAACTGTCCTTTGACCTATCTCTGTCCTAATCATTCTTTAATTCACCTCCCGCATTACACATTTATACCTAAGGATTGACTAGCTTTTGTTATCCATGTCCTTGTTTACCTATTTGGGTCGGATTATTATTGTTTAGCTTCATGCTATTGCTCAAACTCTAATCAATGAACATGATGAGATTATCTATGATACGCTGTTTTCCCTTCTCTTATTATGATGTTGTACTTGTGGTCTTCAAGGGGGCTCGAGCGGTTTCTCGAGTGCCTCTCCGTAAGGACCTGTTCTATGGATGACCGCCCAGGAAAACAGTGCAACCATGAGGGTGGAGTGGGACGCCCTTAGCTGAATAATTAGAGGAACCGGGGTGTAGTTCGCTTAGCCGTTGTGCCGTCAATGGGGCTCGGTGTATGCGGCTCGCTCTGCCAAGGTTGATTTGTCCCTTGGGGAGGAGTGCGGTACATTTAGGAAACCTAACGGGCGGCTACAACCCCGGGGAAATCTTTGTAAAGGCTACGTAGTGAAACCCTGCCTATTCACCTTGGTAGTGTTTAAGGGTTTGATCGGCCCGAGGCAAGAGGGAATCACGGCTTGTGGGTAAAGTGCACAACCTCTGCAGAGTGTTTAAAAACTGATATATCAGCCGTGCTCGCGGTTATGAGCGGCCAAGGGAGCTCCAATGATTAGTGGTACTTGATCAGAGACATTTTGGTTTACAGATGACAATGAGGATGGTTATGATTATGCTTATGTTAATGGTAAGTGGTATTCTTTCCGTTTGGAAAGGGTACTTTGGGTTAATAACTTGGGTTAATGCTAAAACCTGGCTTTCTACTAGTAAATAATAAACTGACCAACTAAAAGCAACTGCTTGACTTACCCCCACATAAAGCTAGTCCACTACAGCCAAACAGGATACTTGCTGACTATGTTGATGTGTACTCACTCTTGCTCTACACACCAAACCCCCCTAGGTTGTCAGCATTGCAACCACTGCTCAGGAGAAGACGAAGCTGTGGAAGGAGACTTCCAGGAGTTCCAAGACTACGACGAGTTCTAGGTGTGGGTTAGCGGCAACCCCTAGTCGGCTGCCTGTGAAGGCCGCGGTTATCTACGTTTCTTTTCCGCACTTTGATTTATTGTAAGGACTATATGGACGTCTCAGACGTATGATGTAATCGACTATTATTTCCCTTTTAATACTATTTGAGCACTGTGTGATGATGTCCATGTTATGTAACTGCTGTGTACGTGAATAACTGATCCTGACACGTACATGGTTCACATTCGGTTTACCTTCTAAAACCGGGTGTGACATAAGTGGTATCAAAGCCGTGCTGACTGTAGGACCGCTAACCTAGAATAGAATGGTCGTTCTAAGGACTATAGACCTCTGTCCCTGCCTTGACTTTGATATCCCTTCAAAAGTTGGTCATACCGACCAAACCTATGTTCTACTATATATAATGCCTTGCTGAAAATTATGTTTTATTCTAATCCTTCATTTATTTATGATTCATTATTTGCTGGTCATATTAATTCTGTTCTCACCCTTTTGCTTGCGATGTCTTTTGTAGATGGCTCGACTTAGACACACTGCACGAAAGTCTGTCATCCCCTTCTTACCCTCCCACCTTGCTGAGCGTCCGCTTCGCCATCCCGTGGCCGGACAGTCCAGCCACTTGGAGAGACTGCACCACCGCCTGCATGAGGAGCAGGAACGTCGACGACAGGAGCAGCAGGGCTCTTCTTTCTCGCTCCAGCAGGAGATAGAGTCTGTGAGGAGCTGCTCTCCCGTGCTTCCCCTGGAGGCGCCCCCTGCACCACCACTGGGCGCCCCAGCTTCTGGAGTAGCTGCTGGAGGAGACCCAGACGACGGAGATGGCGACGACAGCTTGAGCCACGACATCGACTTCTCTGCTGACCATGAGCCGGAAGGATGGGTTGCTCGACCCATCACTCGCGACGCTGCTCGCGGGTGTCACTTCCACGATGCGCTCGACACCCTGCTACGTCAGGCACTTGACCGGCGTACTTGGTCCATCGAGTATCGCTGTGTGGTCTACCAGCACAGTCGCGGGGTCTACCCGGACCGCTGGGAGGCGACCTGTTTGGTGCGCCGTCCGGAGAACAGTCTCCAGGGCGCGGAGGCCTGCTCAGAGCACTATTCTATCTCTGAGCGGGACTCAGCTGAGGCAGCCATGCAGGATTGAGAGCACCTAGAGGGGGGGTGAATAGGTGATCCTGTAACACTTCAACACTTAAGCCACAAAACTTGGTTAATTGTTAGCACAATAATTGCCAAGTGGCTATAGAGGAATCAAAACACAATAACCACAATAAATCAATCACAGAGATGGCACGATGGTTATCCCGTGGTTCGGCCAAGACCAACGCTTGCCTACTCCACGTTGTGGCGTCCCAACGGACGAGGGTTGCAATCAACCCCTCTCAAGCGGTCCAAAGACCCACTTGAATACCACGGTGTTTTGCTTGCTTTATCTCAATCCCGTTTGCGAGGAATCTCCACAACTTGGAGCCTCTCGCCCTTACACTTGAAATTCACAAAGAACACGGAGCAAGGGAGGGATTAGCAACGCACACAAGACACAAGAATCAGAGTGTCAACACGCACACAAGTCGCAACAAGAGCTCGCAACACAACTCAATGAGTTCACAACTCCACTAGAGCTCTATATGCTATCACAATGAAAAGAACGCGCGAAATCGATGTCTTGGTGCTTAGAAATGATTAGGAGATGCTTGGTGTACTCCTCCATGCGCCTAGGGGTCCCTTTTATAGCCCCAAGGCAGCTAGGAGCCGTTGGGAGCAATCTGGGAAGGCAATTCTTGTCTTCTGTCGTCTGGCGCACCGGACAGTCCGGTGCACACCGGACATGTCCGGTGCCCGATTTCTTTCCATAAACAGCGCAGTCGACCGTTGGCAGCCTGGGAGCCGTTGGTGCACTTGACATGTCCGGTGCACACCGGACAGTCCGGTGCCATCTTCTAGCTGTTGGCTCGGCCACGTGTCCCGCGCAGATTGCGCGGCCGACCGTTGGCCCGGCCGACCGTTGGCTCACCGGACAGTCCGGTGCACACCGGACAGTCCGGTGAATTTTAGCCGTACGCCGCCGTCGAAGTCCCAAGAGCAGCCACTTTGCCCAAGCCAGCCTGGCGCACCGGACACTGTCCAGTGCACCACCGGACAGTCCAGTGCACCCAGACTGGGCAGACTTTGGCTGCTCGAGCCATCTCTTCTCCAACTCGATTTTTTCTGTTTCCAGCACTTAGACACAATGCATTAGTCCATAAAACAATGTACTAAGTCTGAGAAACATACCTTTATCCTTGATTTGTACTTTGTCCATCATTTTACAATTAGGCACCTGTGTTGGGCACTAAATCACCAAAATACTTAGAAATGGCCCAAGGGCACATTTCCCTTTCAATCTCCCCCTTTTTGGTGATTTATGCCAACACAACATAAAGCAAGTAGAACAAGTACAAAATCACTTCAAATAAGAACTCAAATTATTTTGATTCAATTTTGACATATATGGATCACTCTATGCCACCACTTGGTTTGTTTTTGCAAATCAAACTCAAATTCCTAACTCTAAGTCAAAACCACTTGTAGAGACATAAAGAGAGGTTTTCCAAAGAAATTTGATCAAGGATTTCAAAAACTCCCCCTTTTTCCCATAATCAACACTTCTCCCCACAAGAGGCCAACTTTTGACATAAGAGATAATAAAAGAGTTTTGACAAACCAAAAGCTCTAATCTACTATTTTCAAAATTTCTCAAGTGGTAGCTGATCCATTTATTGCTTTAGCCTTTATTTTCTCCCCCTTTGGCATCAAGCACCAAAACGGGATCAATCTTGGCCCTTTTAACCCCATTGCCTCACCAAAATCTTCAAATAAGAACACAAAGGCAGTGAGAGTATAAAGATGAACTTGGAAAAGTTACTCTTTTTCATCGGAGTGCAGTGGAAGTCTTGCATGGTCCAAGTCCACCTTTTCCCTTTCAATTCTCCTTGGAGACTAAAACAACCAAACTCAAGTACGCGGTTAGTCTTAAAGGGTCAAGTTGTAGCACAGCTCCCCCTAAATATGTGCATCACTTGCAAACAGGACTTGTGAGGTCCAGGGAGTGTTTGTACAACTTGAGCACCATAATAAGCAACAAAATGCAGAGTGAACATGATCAAAGGCATAAACACATGTATGCTACATTTCAATCCAAGTTCCGCGAATCTAAGATATTGAGCTCACTACGCAGCCTGCAAAAGGTCTTCTCATCTAGAGGCTTGGTAAAGATATCGGCTAGCTGGTTCTCGGTGCTAACATGAAACACTTCGATATCTCCCTTTTGCTGGTGGTCTCTCAAAAAGTGATGCCGGATGTCAATGTGCTTTGTGCGGCTGTGCTCAACAGGATTTTCCGCTATTCGGATAGCACTCTCATTATCACATAGGAGTGGGACTTTGCTCAGATTGTAGCCAAAGTCCCTGAGGGTTTGCCTCATCCAAAGTAGTTGTGCACAACACTGTCCTGCAGCAACGTACTCGGCCTCAGCGGTGGATAGGGCAATGGAGGTTTGTTTCTTAGAGTTCCATGACACCAGGGACCTTCCTAAGAATTGGCACGTCCCTGATGTACTCTTCCTATCGACCTTACATCCAGCATAGTCGGAATCTGAGTACCCAATCAAGTCAAAGTTAGACCCCTTTGGATACCAGATCCCGAAGCAAGGCGTAGCGACTAAATATCGAAGAATTCGCTTCACCGCCACTAAGTGACACTCCTTAGGATCGGATTGAAATCTAGCACACATGCATACGCTAAGCATAATATCCGGTCTACTAGCACATAAATAAAGCAAAGAACCTATCATGGACCGGTATGCTTTTTGATCAACGGACTTACCACCTTTGTTGAGGTCGGTGTGTCCGTCAGTTCCCATCGGCGTCTTTGCGGGCTTGGCGTCCTTCATCCCAAACCGCTTTAGCAAGTCTTGCGTGTACTTCGTTTGGGAGATGAAAGTGCCGTCATTGAGTTGCTTCACTTGGAACCCAAGGAAGTAGTTCAACTCGCCCATCATCGACATCTCGAATTTCTGCGTCATCACCCTGCTAAACTCTTCACAAGACTTTTGATTAGTAGAACCAAATATTATGTCATCGACATAAATTTGGCACACAAAAAGATCACCATCGCAAGTCTTAGTAAAAAGAGTTGGATCAGCTTTCCCAACCTTGAAAGCATTAGCAATTAAAAAGTCTCTAAGGCATTCATACCATGCTCTTGGGGCTTGCTTAAGTCCATAGAGCGCCTTAGAGAGCTTACACACGTGGTCGGGGTACCGTTCATCCTCGAAGCCAGGGGGTTGCTCCACGTACACCTCCTCTTTGATCGGCCCGTTGAGGAAAGCGCTCTTCACATCCATTTGGTACAACCTGAAAGAATGGTGAGCGGCATATGCTAGCAAGATACGAATTGATTCTAGCCTAGCCACAGGAGCGAAAGTCTCCTCAAAGTCCAAACCTGCGACTTGGGCATAACCTTTTGCCACAAGCCGAGCCTTGTTCCTTGTCACCACCCCATGCTCATCCTGTTTGTTGCGGAACACCCACTTGGTTCCCACAACATTTTGCTTGGGACGAGGCACCAGTGTCCAAACATTATTGCGCTTGAAATTGTTGAGTTCCTCTTGCATGGCCAACACCCAGTCTGGATCTAGCAAGGCCTCTTCTACCCTGAAAGGCTCAATAGAAGAGACAAAAGAGTAATGCTCACAAAAATTAACCAATCTTGAACGAGTAGTTACTCCCTTGCTAATATCACCCAATATCTGGTCGACGGGATGATCCCTTTGAATCGTCGCTCGAACTTGGGTTGGAGGTGCCTGAGGTGCTTCTTCCTCTTCAATTTGAACATCCTGTGCTCCCCCTTGATCATGCGCCTCCACTTGAGGTACCTGTTCATCATCTTGGGTTGGGGGGTGCACCATAGTTGAGGAAGACGGTTGATCTCGCTCCAGTTGTTCCTGAGGCCGTACATCTCCAATCGCCCTGGTGCGTATCGCGGCCGTTGGAACATCTTCTTCATCTACATTATCAAGATCAACAACTTGCTCTCTTGGAGAGCCATTAGTCTCATCAAATACAACGTCGCTAGAGACTTCAACCACACCTGATGATTTGTTGAAGACCCAGTCAGCAGCTCATATGAAGTCTTCTTGAGGAGGCGGTGAAGGTAGACCCTGTTGATGGCGTGGCAAGCCGTGTTCACGGCTTCCGACCAAAAGCACTCGGGGGTCTTGAACTCTCTAAGCATAGTCCTCGCCATATCTATGAGCGTCCTGTTCTTCCTCTCTACCACACCATTTTGCTGAGGTGTGTAGGGAGCGGAGAACTCGTGCTTGATCCCCTCCTCCTCAAGGAACTCCTCCACTTGAAGGTTCTTGAATTCGGACCCGTTGTCGCTCCTTATCTTCTTCACCTTGAGCTCGAACTCATTTTGAGCTCTCCTTAGGAAGAGCTTGAGGGTCCCTTGGGTTTCAGTCTTATCCTGCAAAAAGAACACCCAAGTGAAGCGGGAAAAGTCATCAACAATAACTAGACCATACTTACTTCCTCCTATGCTCAGATAGGCGACAGGTCCGAAGAGGTCCATACGCAGCAGCTCCAGAGGTCTTGATGTTGTCATCACATTCTTGCTATGATGTGCTCCTCCCACTTGTTTACCTGCTTGACAAGCTGCACAAGGTCTATCTTTTTCAAAATGAACATTGGTTAGACCTATCACGTGTTCTCCCTTTAGAAGCTTGTGGAGGTTCTTCATCCCCACATGTGCTAAGCGGCGATGCCACAACCAGCCCATGCAAGTCTTAGCCATTAAGCATGCATCTAGACCGGCCTCTTCTTTTGCAAAATCAACTAAGTAAAGTTTGCCGTCTAGTACACCCTTAAAAGCTAGTGAACCATCACATCTTCTAAAGACAGACACATCTACATTTGTAAATAAACAGTTATATCCCATATTGCATAATTGACTAACAGATAGCAAATTATATCCAAGAGACTCTACTAAAAACACATTAGATATAGAGTGCTCATTTGAGATTGCAATTTTACCTAACCCTTTTACCTTGCCTTGATTCCCATCACCGAATATTATTGAATCTTGGAAATCTTTGTTTTTGACGTAGGAGGTGAACATCTTCTTCTCCCCCGTCATATGGTTTGTGCATCCGCTGTCGATAATCCAGCTTGAACCCCCGGATGCATAAACCTGCAAGGCAAATTTAGGCTTGGGTCTTAGGTACCCAACTCATGTTGGGTCCTACAAGGTTAGCACAAATATCCTTAGGGACCCAGATGCAAGTTTTGTCTCCCTTGCATCTTGCCCCTAATTTTCTAGCAACTATCTTCCTATCCTTTCTACAAATAGCAAAAGAAGCATTTAAAGCATGATATATTATAGAAGGTTCATTTACTTTCCTAGAAACATTAACAACATTTTTCCTAGGCATATTATGAACAATATTTCTCCTACCAACATTTCTATCATGCACATAAGAAGAACTGGAAGCAAACATGGCATGAGAATCAAAGGCATTATATGCATTACAACTCCTATAAGCATTTCTAGATTGTCTCCTATCATGGTACATAAAGGCATGGTTCTTTTGCACACTACTAGCCATAGGGGCCTTCCCTTTCTCCTTGGCGGAGATGGGAGCCTTATGGCTTGTCAAGTTCTTGGCTTCCCTCTTGTAGCCAAGTCCATCCTTAATGGAGGGGTGTCTACCAATTGTGTAGGCATCCCTTGCAAATTTTAGCTTGTCAAATTCATTCTTGCTAGTCTTAAGTTGGGCATTAAGACTAGCTAATTCCTCATTTAATTTGGAAATTGAAACTAAATGATCACTACAGGCATCAATGTCAAAATCTTTACACCTATTACAAGTTTCAACAATTTCTACACAAGAATTAGATTTACTAGCTACTTCTAGTTTAGCATTTAAATCATCATTAAAACCTTTTAATGTAGCAATAGTTTCATGACAAGAAGATAATTCACTAGAGAGTATTTCATTCCTTTTAATTTCTAGAGCAAGAGACTTTTGTGCTTCTACAAATTTATCATGTTCTTCATACAACAAATCCTCTTGCTTTTCTAAAAGCATATTCTTATCATTCAAGGCATCAATCAACTCATTAATCTTATCAATTTTAGATCTATCTAATCCTTTGAATAAGCATGAGTAATCTATCTCATCATCACTAGACTCATCCTCACTTGAAGAAGCATAAGTACTAGTATCATGAGTGCTTACTTTCTTCTCCCTTGCCATGAGGCAAGTGTGACGCTCGTTTGGGAAGAGGGATGACTTGTTGAAAGCGGTGGCGGAGAGTCCCTCATTGTCAGAGTCGGAGGAGGAGCAATCCGAATCCCACTCCTTGCCTAGATGTGCCTCGCCCTTTGCCTTCTTGTATGCCTTCTTCTTCTCCCTCTTGCTCCCTTGGTCCTGTTCACTATCATTGTCGGGACAGTTAGCAATAAAATGACCAAGCTTACCGCATTTGAAGCATGAGCGCTTTCCCTTGGCTTTGGTCTTGCTTGGCTGTCCCTTGCGACCCTTAAGCACCGTCTTGAATCTTTTGATAATTAGGGCCATCTCTTCATCATTAAGTCCGGCCGCCTCAATCTGTGCCACCTTGCTAGGTAGCGCCTCCTTGCTTCTTGTTTCCTTGAGAGCAAGGGGTTGCGGCTCGTTAATCGGACCATTCAAGGCGTCGTCCACGTACCTCGCCTCCTTGATCATCATTCGCCCGCTAACGAATTTTCCGAGGACTTCTTCGGGTGACATTTTGGTGTACCTAGGATTCTCACGAATATTATTCACCAAATGAAGATCAAGAACGGTAAAGGACCTTAGCATCAGTCGGACGATGTCGTGGTCCGTCCATCGCGTGCTTCCGTAGCTCCTTATTTTGTTGATAAGGGTCTTGAGCCGGTTGTATGTTTGAGTTGGCTCCTCGCCCCTTATCATTGCGAACCTTCCAAGCTCGCCCTCCACCAACTCCATTTTGGTGAGCAAGGTGACGTCGTTCCCCTCATGAGAGATCTTGAGGGTGTCCCAGATCTGCTTGGCATTGTCCAAGCCGCTCACCTTGTGATACTCGTCCCTGCACAAAGAGGCTAGCAACACAGTAGTAGCTTGTGCATTTTTATGAATCTGTTCATTAATAAACATAGGGCTATCCGAGCTATCAAATTTCATTCCACTTTCCACAATCTCCCAAATGCTTGGATGGAGAGAAAACATGTGAGTACGCATTTTGTGGCTCCAAAATCCGTAGTCCTCTCCATCAAAGTGAGGAGGCTTGCCAAGTGGAATGGGGAGCAATTGAGCATTTGAGCTATGCGGAATGCGCGAATAATCGAAAGAAAAGTTTGAGTTAACCGTCTTTCGTCTATCGTAGTCGTCGTTGTCCTTTTGGGAGGAGGAAGATTCGTCGCTGTCGTAGTAGACAATTTCCTTGATGCGCCTTGTCTTCTTCTTCCTCCCGTCTTTTCTTTTGTGGCTCGAGCCTGAGTCGGTGGGCCTGTCATCATTGGGCTCGTTGACGAAGGACTCCTTCTCCTTGTTGTTGATCACCATCCCCTTGCCCTTAGGATCCATCTCTTCGGGCGGTTAGTCCCTTTCTTGAAGAGAACGGCTCTGATACCAATTGAGAGCACCTAGAGGGGGGGGCGGTGAATAGGTGATCCTGTAACACTTCAACACTTAAGCCACAAAACTTGGTTAATTGTTAGCACAATAATTGCCAAGTGGCTATAGAGGAATCAAAACACAATAACCACAATAAATCAATCACAGAGATGGCACGGTGGTTATCCCGTGGTTCGGCCAAGACCAACGCTTGCCTACTCCACGTTGTGGCGTCCCAACGGACGAGGGTTGCAATCAACCCCTCTCAAGCGGTCCAAAGACCCACTTGAATACCACGGTGTTTTGCTTGCTTTATCTCAATCCCGTTTGCGAGGAATCTCCACAACTTGGAGCCTCTCGCCCTTACACTTGAAATTCACAAAGAACACGGAGCAAGGGAGGGATTAGCAATGCACACAAGACACAAGAATCAGAGTGTCAACACGCACACAAGTCGCAACAAGAGCTCGCAACACAACTCAATGAGTTCACAACTCCACTAGAGCTCTATATGCTATCACAATGAAAAGAACGCGCAAAATCGATGTCTTGGTGCTTAGAAATGATTAGGAGATGCTTGGTGTACTCCTCCATGCGCCTAGGGGTCCCTTTTATAGCCCCAAGGCAGCTAGGAGCCGTTGGGAGCAATCTGGGAAGGCAATTCTTGCCTTCTATCGTCTGGCGCACCGGACAGTCCGGTGCCCGATTTCTTTCCATAAACAGCGCAGTCGACCGTTGGCAGCCTGGGAGCCGTTGGTGCACTTGACATGTCCGGTGCACACCGGACAGTCCGGTGCCATCTTCTAGCCGTTGGCTCGGCCACGTGTCCCGCGCAGATTGCGCGGCCGACCGTTGGCCCGGCCGACCGTTGGCTCACCGGACAGTCCGGTGCACACCGGACAGTCCGGTGAATTTTAGCCATACGCCGCCGTCGAAGTCCCGAGAGCAGCCACTTTGCCCAAGCCAGCCTGGCGCACCGGACACTGTCCGGTGCACCACCGGACAGTCCGGTGCACCCAGACTGGGCAGACTTTGGCTGCTCGAGCCATCTCTTCTCCAACTCGATTTTTTCTGTTTCCAGCACTTAGACACAATGCATTAGTCCATAAAACAATGTACTAAGTCTGAGAAACATACCTTTATCCTTGATTTGTACTTTGTCCATCATTTTACAATTAGGCACCTGTGTTGGGCACTAAATCACCAAAATACTTAGAAATGGCTCAAGGGCACATTTCCCTTTCAAGGATGCTGCACGGCATGCGCTTTCGCACTACTGCTCGGTTCTCGGTGGGGTAGCTGACGGTCTCGACCTGAAGTATTACCCCCGCCGTCCATCTAGCAGCACAGGAGGCGTGATTGTTTCACCTGCTGGTGAGGACAATCCTAGGTTGAGCAGCACAGTCAACCTAGCCGCCGTGCTAAACACGGAGCTGGACCATGCATTAGACGAGCTGAGTAGGGCTCGTGCTGAGATCGCCCTGCTGCGGACTGAGCGCGCAGAACGTCGTCACTTGGATGATGGTTCCCCCGCTCCCGTCGGGACTCAGCACCCGTACCGCTCACCTCGGCGTGGACACCAGTCTTATGGCAATCCCGACTGCAAGACCAAGATAACTCTAGAACCATAGCTCGTTAGAGTCGGATCTTGTAATTAATACGAAATATACATACGTGGAAGCTACAGTCTTAGCGTTAGTCTCGGTTTTAGTTAGTCTTAGTTAGACAGGGTAGTTTGCTATATCCTGTGCATTTATGTTTGTCATGATGAACTATGTTTGGTTTGGATCTTTGTAATGACTGTCACCAGAGTGTGGGTATCCCCTGCATTTTGGTTTACCTATTATGTTAATGGAGTTAGTTATATAGTTGGGAAACCTTTTATTCCACTTTCCTCTCTATCTGAGAAGCTGTGTGGTCTGTGTTGGAGATTAGTGAAGATGCTCATCTGTTCAGTGTTGTTGGAGAATTCTATACTCTTTTCTTATGCTGCAAGATTTGCCAGATCAGTTCTGATGTGTGGTTGCATTCTGCAGATGTCAGAGAACAGGCGCAGAGGAGGAAGGCGTGCTCAGCAGGAGCGAGCCGTTCCGCAGGATGAGGTGCCTCAGCAGCAGCACCTGCCGCCCCCGCCCCCGATGTCGACCGAGCAGATGTTTCTGATGCAGACTCAGGCGATTCAAGCCATCGGTCAGACTCTGGCCGCCATTCAGCAGCAGCAGCAGCAACAGCAGCAAGCACCACCCCAGCCTCAGATGCCTCAGATGCCCAGAGACAAGCGTGCTAAATTCATGAGAGGTCATCCCCCAACGTTCGCTCACTCTTCTAACCCCATGGATGCTGAAGATTGGCTGCGCACTGTGGAGCGGGAGTTGCATACCGCTCAGTGTGATGACAGGGAGAAAGTCTTGTATGGTCCCCGTTTGTTGAGAGGAGCAGCCCAATCATGGTGGGAGTCTTATCTCGCCACCCATGCCAACCCCGATGCCATCACCTGGGAAGAGTTCAGAGGTAGCTTTCGTCAGTACCATGTTCCTGCAGGTCTGATGACAGTAAAGAAGGAGGAGTTCCTGGCCCTTAAGCAAGGGTCATCATCTGTCAGTGAGTATCGAGACAGGTTTCTGTAGTTGTCTCGCTATGCTCCTGAGGTTGTCAACACCGACGCCAAGCGACAGTACCGTTTCTTGAGAGGCTTGGTTGACCCTCTTTAGTACCAACTGATGAATCATACCTTCCCGACATTCCAGCACCTGATTGACAGAGCAATCATGACAGAAAGGAAGCGTAAGGAGATGGAGGATCATAAGCGCAAGATCAGTGGACCTCAGCCTGGAAGCAGCAGCCGTCCTCGTTTCTCAGGCAATCAACCTCAGCAGTTCAGGCAGAACCAGCGTCCACCTCAGCAGCATCAGCAGTTCTAAAGGCAGTATCCTCAGCATCAGTACCAGAACCGTCAGAGCAATCCGTCAGGAGGTCAGTTTCAGAGGCAGAATCAGCAGACACCTTGTCTTCCTGCCCCAGCAAACCAGCAGAACAGTCAGGCAGCACCAGCTCAGGTTGGAAACAGAGCATGTTTCTACTGTGGAGAGCAAGGCCACTGGGTGATGCAATGTCCGAAGAAGGCAGCCCAGCAGCAGTCAGGCCCCAATGCCCCAGCAAAGTAGAATGTGTCTCAGCCTGGAGCAGGCAACCGCTCTCAACCGCGCTACAATCATGGAAGACTGAACCACTTGGAGGCTGAAGCAGTTCAGGAGACTCCCGGCATGATAGTAGGTATGTTCCCAGTCGACTCCCATATTGCAGAAGTGTTATTTGATACTGGAGCAACGCATTCTTTCATTACTGCATCATGGGTAGAAGCACATAATCTTCCAATTACTACCATGTCAACCCCCATTCAAATTGACTCAGCCGGTGGTAGAATTCGAGCTGATAGCATCTGTTTGAATGTAAGTGTGGAAATAAGGGGGATAGTGTTTCCCGCCAACCTTATAGTAATGGGTACTCAGGGAATAGATGTCATCCTAGGGATGAATTGGCTAGATAAGTATCAGGCAGTTATCAGTTGTGATAAAAGGACCATCAAGTTGGTGTCCCCACTAGGAGAAGAAGTGGTGACTGAGTTAGTCCCGCCTGAGCCAAAGAAAGGAAGTTGTTATCAGCTAGCTGTTGATAGCAGTGAAGCAGACCCGATTGAGAGTATCAGGGTTGTGTCTGAGTTCCCAGATGTGTTTCTAAAGGACTTACCGGGTATGCCACCAGAGCGGAAAGTTGAGTTTGCCATAGAGCTTCTTCCTGGAACCGCCCCCATCTTTAAGAGAGCTTACAGAATATCCGGACCAGAGTTGGTTGAGCTTACGAAGCAGATTGATGAGCTGTCAGAGAAAGGTTACATCCGGCCAAGCACCTCGCCTTGGGCCGCCCCTGTCTTGTTCGTGGAAAAGAAAGATGGCACCAAAAGGATGTGTATCGATTATCGAGCTTTGAATGAAGTCACGATCAAGAACAAGTACCCTTTGCCCAGAATAGAAGATCTGTTCGACCAGTTGAGAGGAGCCAGTGTGTTCTCCAAGATCGATCTAAGGTCAGGTTATCATCAGCTCAGGATCCGACCTTCGGACATTCCGAAAACGGCATTCATTACCAAGTATGGGTTATATGAGTTCACAGTGATGTCTTTTGGTTTGACCAATGGACCAGCGTTTTTCATGAACTTGATGAACAGCGTATTCATGGATTATCTTGATAAGTTCGTGGTGGTATTCATTGATGACATTCTGGTTTATTCTCAAAGCGAAGAAAAACATGCAGATCATTTGAGGATGGTATTGCAGAGATTGCGAGAGCACCAGTTGTATGCAAAGTTGAGCAAGTGTGAGTTCTGGATCAGTGAAGTCCTATTCTTGGGTCACATAATCAACAAAGAAGGATTGGCTGTGGATCCGAAGAAAGTGGCAGACATTCTGAACTGGAAAGCGCCAACGGATGCTCGAGGAATCAAGAGTTTCATTGGAATGGCCGGATATTATCGGCGATTCATTGAAGGGTTTTCGAAGATTGCGAAACCAATGACAGCGTTGCTAGGCAACAAAGTTGAGTTCAAGTGGACCCAGAAATGTCAAGAGGCCTTCGAAGCGCTGAAAGAGAAGTTGACAACAGCGCCTGTCCTAGTCTTGCCTGATGTGCACAAGCCCTTCTCTGTGTACTGTGACGCTTGTTACACAGGTTTGGGATGCGTATTGATGCAAGAGGGAAGAGTTGTGGCTTACTCGTCCCGACAGCTGAAGGTTAATGAGAAGAATTACCCAATCCATGACCTAGAGTTGGCAGCAGTGGTTCACGCACTGAAGACATGGAGGCACTATTTGTATGGACAGAAATGTGATGTTTACACAGACCACAAGAGTCTAAAGTACATATTCACTCAGTCAGAATTGAATATGAGGCAGCGAAGATGGTTAGAGTTGATCAAAGACTATGAGTTGGAGATCCATTACCATCCAGGCAAAGCAAACATAGTGGCAGATGCTTTGAGCAGGAAGAGTCAAGTCAATCTGATGGTCGCTCGTCCGATGCCTTATGAGTTGGCCAAGGAGTTTGACAGGTTGAGTCTCGGGTTTCTGAACAATTCGCGAGGAGTCACAGTTGAGTTGGAACCTACCTTGGAGCGAGAAATCAAAGAAGCGCAGAAGAATGATGAGAAGATCAGTGAGATCCAGCGACTGATTCTAGAAGGCAAAGGCAAAGATTTTCGAGAAGATGCAGAAGGCGTGATATGGTTCAAAGACCGCTTGTGTGTTCCCAATGTCCAGTCCATTCGGGAGTTGATCCTTAAGGAAGCTCATGAGACAGCCTATTCGATTCACCCTGGTAGTGAGAAGATGTATCAGGATCTGAAGAAGAAATTCTGGTGGTACGGAATGAAGAGGGAAATCGCAGAGCATGTGGCTATGTGCGATAGTTGCCGAAGAATTAAGGCAGAGCACCAGAGACCAGCTGGATTGTTGCAACCGTTGTAGATCCCTCAGTGGAAATGGGATGAAATCGGTATGGATTTCATAGTCGGATTGCCTCGCACTCGAGCCGGCTACGATTCTATTTGGGTAGTAGTGGACCGTTTGACCAAGTCAGCCCACTTCATACCTGTCAAGACCAACTATAGCAGCGCAGTACTGGCAGAGTTGTATATGTCTCGGATCGTTTGTCTTCATGGTGTGCCAAAGAAGATAGTGTCAGACAGAGGAACGCAGTTCACCTCTCATTTCTGGCAGCAGTTGCATGAAGCCTTGGGCACACATATGAATTTCAATTCAGCTTATCATCCGCAGACAGATGGCCAGACCGAAAGGACCAACCAAATTCTTGAAGACATGTTGAGAGCCTGTGCGTTGCAAGATCAGTCCGGATGGGATAAGAGATTGCCTTATGCAGAGTTTTCCTATAACAACAGTTACCAGGCCAGTTTGAAGATGTCACCATTTCAGGCGCTCTATGGGAGGAGTTGTAGAACTCCGTTGCAATGGGATCAGCCTAGGGAAAAGCAAGTGTTCGGGCCAGACATTTTGCTTGAAGCTGAAGAAAACATCAAGATGGTCCGAGAGAATCTGAAGATAGCGCAGTCAAGACAGCGAAGCTATGCAGACACAAGAAGAAGAGAGCTGAGTTTCGAAGTCGGAGACTTTGTCTATCTGAAAGTGTCACCGATCAGAGGAGTCAGAAGGTTCGGAGTGAAAGGCAAGCTAGCACCCCGCTACATTGGTCCGTATCAGATTCTTGCAAGACGTGGAGAAGTGGCCTATCAGCTCAGTCTGCCAGAGAATTTGTCCGCTGTGCATGATGTCTTTCATGTGTCTCAGTTGAAGAAGTGCTTGCGTGTGCCAGAAGAGCAGTTGCCAGTGGAAGGTCTTGAGGTCCAGGAGGACTTGACCTACGTTGAGAAGCCAGTGCAGATCCTTGAGGTTGCAGACAGAGTCACCCGAAGGAAGACCATCAGAATGTGCAAAGTCAGATGGAATCACCACTCTGAGGAAGAAGCAACCTGGGAGCGCGAAGATGATCTGATGGCCAAGTACCCAGAGCTCTTTGCTAGCCAACCCTGAATCTCGAGGGCGAGATTCTTTTAAGGGGGATAGGTTTGTAACGCCCTGAATTTGGGGGTAGAATTTTTTCTTCTTTTCTCTCACCAAATTCAGGTGTTACTCTTTTCTTTTCTCGTTCTCTCGCTAAACCTTGACCTTTTCCAAAGTTTTAGCGGGGTTCGGCTTGGAATTCCCGTGTTAAGCAAAACCTTAAAATAATTTATGTTGTTTGATGCACCATGCCGAACCATGCATACTTTTTGTTTGATTAAAAATGTGAATGCTTTCGTCTAGAGAAAATTAGAAATTAGGAAAAAAAGAAAAAGCCTTTTTTTCTCTTCTTTCTTTCTTTTTCTTCCCTCTCTTCCCCCCCCTTCTCCCCTATTCGGCCCAGCCGCCCCCCTTCGGTCGGCCCAGCTGGCGGCCCAGCCGCCCCCTCCCCCCCTCTCCCGCGTGGGCCCCGCGCCGGCCCAGCCGCGCGCCCCCTCCCTCCCCCACTTTGGGCCCAACCGGCCCAGCCGCCCTCCCCCACCCCTTTTCCTTTTTTCCAAAAATCCTCCCGCGGGCCCCGCCCGTCATCTCTCTCTCTCCCTCCCTCCCCTGCCCTAACTGCTGCCGCCGCCCTCCCCTGCTCGCCCGAGCCGCCGCCGCCGCCCCTCCCCGCCCGCCGGTGAGGCTCCCCCCTCCCCCCTCCTCCCCCCTCTCCTTCCTCCCTCTCCTCCCTCCGGCGCCCTCCTCTCACCCGCACCGCCCGGCTCGGCCCCCGGCTCGGCCGCCCGCGCCCCCGTCCCGCCCGGCCGCGTCCCGCTGAAAGGGAAATGTGCCCTTGGGCCATTTCTAAGTATTTTGGTGATTGAGTGCCAACACATGTGCTTAATTGTGAATTTATGTTCATGGATGAACAAGGTGCAAATCATGAGATAAAGGTATGTTTCTAAGCCTTAGTACATTGGTTTTGAATACTAATATACTTGTCTAAGTGTTAGAAACAGAAAGTAGAAGAAAAGAAAAGAGGAGACAAAGACTTGGCTGTGTGCAGCCAAGAGTCAGTTCGGTCTGGAGCACCGGACTGTCCGGTGTGCACCGGACAGTGTCCGGTGCGCCAGGCTGACTCCGCTCGAACTGGCCGCTCTCGGGAATTCGCCGACGGCGTACGGCTAAAATTCACCGGACTGTCCGGTGTGCACCGGACTGTCCGGTGAGCCAACGGTCGGCTGGGGCCAACGGTCGGCCGCGCAATCCGCGCGGGACACGTGGCCGAGCCAACGGTCGGAAGACGGCACCGGACTGTCCGGTGTGCACCGGACATGTCCGGTGCGCCAACGGCTCCAGATCTGCCAACGGTCGGCAACGGTCGGAAGCGCCAGATATGGAAACAAATCGGGCACCGGACACTGTCCGGTGTGCACCGGACTGTCCGGTGCCCCCGACGACAGAAGGCAAGGATGGCCTTCCGGATTTGCTCTCAACGGCTCCTAGCTGCCTTGGGGCTATAAAAGGGGCCCCTAGGCGTATGGAGGAGAAACACAAGCAACCTTTGAGCATTATTGATCATCCACACTTAGTCTTTGCGCTTTCATTTGTGATTCTAAGTGATTCGAGCTCCATTCTAGTGAGAACTTTGTGATACTCTTGTGAGCTCGATTCTTGGCCGTGTGTGTGCGCATTTCGCTGTGGATTTGTGTGTGTTGCTTCCCTCCCTTACTCTGTGTTTCATTTGTGATCATATACTTGTAAGGGCAAGAGACTCCAATTTGTGGAGATTCCTTGCAAACGGGATAGTGAAAGGAACAACAAAACACCGTGGTATTCAAGTGGGTCTTTGGACCGCTTGAGAGGGGTTGATTGCAACCCTCGTCCGTTGGGACGCCACAACGTGGAGTAGGCAAGCGTTGGTCTTGGCCGAACCACGGGATAAAACCACTGTGTCACCTCTGTGCTTGATTTTCCTGTGGTACTGTGTTTTGTTGAGACTTCACCTTAGCCACTTGGCAATAATCGTGCTAACACTTAACAAGTTTTTTGTGGCTTAAGTTTGAAGTTTTTACAGGATCACCTATTCACCCCCCCTCTAGGTGCTCTCAATTGGTATCAGAGCCGTTCTCTTCACAAAGGGACTAACCGCCCGAAGAGATGGATCCTAAGGGGAAGGGTATAGTGATCAACGACAAAGAGAAGGAATCCTTCGTCAACGAGCCGAAGGACGACAAGCCTACCGACTCCGGCTCGGGCCAAAGACGGATGGAAGGAAAGAAGAAGAAGACAAGGCGCATCAAGGAGATCGTCTACTACGATAGCGACGAGTCTACTTCTTCCCAAAAGGACGACGACTACGAGAGAAGGAAACCGGTTAATTCGAACTTTTCTTTTGATTACTCTCGTATTCCGCAAAGTTCACATTCTCATTTGCTCTCCATTCCACTCGGCAAGCCCCCACACTTTGATGGAGAGGACTACGGATTTTGGAGCCACAAAATGCGTAGTCACCTATTCTCTCTCCATCCTAGTATATGGGAGATTGTAGAGAGTGGAATGCACTTTGATAGTTCGGATAGTCCCATGTTCATTAATGAACAAATTCATAAAAATGCACAAGCCACTACTGTTCTTCTAGCTTCTTTGTGCAGGGATGAATATCATAAAGTGAGCGGCTTGGATAACGCCAAGCAAATCTGGGACACCCTCAAGATTTCTCATGAGGGGAACGACGTCACCTTGCTCACCAAGATGGAGTTGGTGGAGGGTGAGCTTGAACGGTTCGCAATGATAAGGGGCGAGGAGCCGACGCAAACATACAACCGGCTCAAGACCCTTATCAACAAGATAAGGAGCTACGGAAGCACACGATGGACGGACCACGACGTCGTCCGCCTAATGCTCAGGTCATTTACCGTTCTTGATCCTCATTTGGTGAACAATATACGTGAAAATCCCAGGTACACCAAGATGTCGCCCGAAGAAGTTCTTGGGAAATTCGTTAGCGGGCGAATGATGATCAAGGAGGCGAGGTATGTGGACGACGCCTTGAATGGTCCGATCAACGAGCCGCAACCTCTTGCTCTCAAGGCAACACGAAGCAAGGAGGCGCTACCTAGCAAGGTGGCACAGATTGAGGCGGCCGGACTCAATGATGAAGAGATGGCTCTCATCATCAAAAGATTCAAGACGGTGCTTAAAGGTCACAAGGGACAACCAAGCAAGACCAAAGCCAAGGGGAAGCGCTCATGCTTCAAATGCGGTAAGCTTGGTCATTTCATTGCTAACTGTCCCGATAATGAAGGTGACCAGGAAAAGGGGAACAAAAGAGAGAAGAAGAAGCAATACAAGAAGGCAAAAGGCGAGGCGCATCTAGGAAAGGAGTGGGACTCGGATGGCTCCTCCTCCGACTCCGACAATGAAGGACTCGCTGCCACTGCCTTCAACATGTCTTCCCTCTTCCCCAACGAGCGTCTCACATGCCTTATGGCAAGGGAGAAGAAGGTGAGTACTCAAGACTCCACTTATGCTTCTTCTAGTGATAGTGAGACTAGTGATGATGATGACATAGATTATTCATGCTTGTTCAAGGGCTTAGATAGATCTAAGATAGATAAAATCAATGAGTTGATTGATGCTTTGAATGATAAGAATAGATTACTAGAAAAACAAGAGGATCTTTTATATGAGGAGCATGATAAATTTGTTAGTGCACAAAATTCTCTTGCTCTAGAAATTAAAAGAAATGAAGTACTTTCTAGTGAATTATCTTCCTGTCATGAAACCATTGCTAGCTTGAGAAGTGTTAATAATGATTTAAGTGCTAAACTAGAAGTAGCTAGTAAATCAAATTCCTGTGTTGAAAATGTTACAATTTGCACTAGGTGTAAGGATTTTGATGTTAATGCCTGTAGTGAACACCTAGTTTCAATTTCCAAACTAAGTGATGAATTGGCTAGTCTTAATGCACAACTTAAGACTAGCAAAAGTGAATTTGATAAGTTAAAATTTGCAAGGGATGCCTATACAATTGGAAGACATCCCTCAATTAAGGATGGTCTTGGCTTCAAGGGAGAGGCCAAGAACTTAACAAGCCGTAAGGCTCCCATCTTCGTCAAGGAGAAAGGCTAGTAGTGCTAAAAAGAACCATGCTTTCTTATACCATGATAGGAGACATGCTAGAAATGCTTGTAATGATTTTGATTCACATGTTTATGATTCTCATGCCATGTTTGCTTCTAGTTCTTCTTATAAGCATGATAGAGATATGTGTGGGAGAAATGTTGTACATATGCCTAGGAGAAATATTGCTCATGTGCCTAGAAAGAATGTTATTCATGCTCCTAGGAAAGTAGTGAATGAACCTTCTATAATTTATTGTGCTTTAAACACTTCCTTTGCTATTTGTAGAAAGGATAGGAAAATAGTTGCTAGGAAGTTAGGGGCAAAATGCAAGGGAGACAGGACTTGCATTTGGGTCCCTAAAGACATTTGTGCTAACCTTGCAGGACCCAACATGAGTTGGGTACCTAAGACCCAAGCCTAAATTTGCCTTGCAGGTTTATGCATCCGGGGGTTCAAGCTGGATTATCGACAGCGGATGCACAAACCATATGACGGGGGAGAAGAAGATGTTCACCTCCTACGTCAAAAATAAGGATTCCCAAGATTCAATTATATTCGGTGATGGGAATCAAGGCAAGGTAAAAGGGTTAGGTAAAATTGCAATTTCTAATGAGCACTCAATTTCAAATGTGTTTTTAGTTGAGTCTCTTGGTTACAATTTGCTATCTGTTAGTCAACTATGCAACATGGGATACAATTGCCTTTTTACTAATGTAGATGTGTCTGTCTTTAGAAGATGTGATGGTTCACTAGCTTTTAAGGGTGTACTAGACGGCAAGCTTTACTTAGTAGATTTTGCAAAAGGAGAGGCCGGTCTAGATGCATGCTTAATGGCTAAGACTTGCATGGGCTGGCTGTGGCATCGCCGCTTAGCACATGTGGGGATGAAGAACCTCCACAAGCTTCTAAAGGGAGAACACGTGATAGGTCTAACAAATGTTTATTTCAAAAAAGATAGACCTTGTGCAGCTTGTCAAGCAGGTAAACAAGTGGGAGGAGCGCATCACAGCAAGAATGTGATGACCACGTCAAGACCTCTGGAGCTGCTGCATATGGACCTCTTCGGACCCGTCGCCTATCTGAGCATAGGAGGAAGTAAGTATGGTCTAGCTATTGTTGATGACTTTTCCCGCTTCACTTGGGTGTTCTTTTTGCAGGATAAGTCTGAAACTCAAGGGACCCTCAAGCGCTTCCTCAGGAGAGCTCAAAATGAGTTTGAGCTCAAGGTGAAGAAGATAAGGAGCGACAACGGGTCCGAGTTCAAGAACCTTCAAGTGGAGGAGTTTCTTGAGGAGGAAGGGATCAAGCACGAGTTCTCCGCTCCCTACACACCACAACAAAATGGTGTGGTAGAGAGGAAGAACAGGACGCTAATCGATATGGCGAGGACGATGCTTGGAGAGTTCAAGACCCCCGAGTGCTTTTGGTCGGAAGCCGTGAACACGGCTTGCCACGCCATCAACAGGGTCTACCTTCACCGCCTCCTCAAGAAGACGTCATATGAGCTACTAACCGGTAACAAACCCAATGTATCTTACTTCCGTGTTTTTGGGAGCAAGTGCTACATTCTAGTGAAGAAGGGTAGAAATTCTAAGTTTGCTCCCAAAGCTGTAGAAGGGTTTTTATTAGGTTATGATTCAAATACAAAGGCGTATAGAGTCTTCAACAAATCGTCGGGTTTAGTTGAAGTCTCTAGCGACGTTGTATTTGATGAGACTAATGGCTCTCCAAGAGAGCAAGTTGTTGATTGTGATGATGTAGATGAAGAAGATGTTCCAACGGCCGCTATACGAACCATGGCGATTGGAGACGTTCGGCCACAGGAACAAGATGAACGTGATCAACCTTCTTCCTCAACGTCGGTGCAACCCCCAACTCAAGACGATGAACAGGTTCATCAAAAGGAGGCGTATGATCAAGGGGGAGCACAAGATGATCATGTGATGGAGGAAGAAGCGCAACCGGCACCTCCAACCCAAGTTCGAGCGATGATTCAAAGGGATCATCCCGTCGACCAAATTCTGGGTGACATTAGCAAGGGAGTAACTACTCGGTCTCGACTAGTTAATTTTTGTGAACATTACTCTTTTGTCTCCTCTATTGAGCCTTTCAGGGTAGAGGAGGCCTTGCTAGATCCGGATTGGGTGTTGGCCATGCAGGAGGAACTTAACAACTTCAAGCGCAATGAAGTTTGGACGCTGGTGCCTCGTCCCAAGCAAAATGTTGTGGGAACCAAGTGGGTGTTCCACAACAAACAAGACGAGCACGGAGTGGTGACAAGGAACAAGGCTCGACTTGTGGCAAAAGGTTATGCCCAAGTCGCAGGTTTGGACTTTGAGGAGACTTTTGCTCCTGTGGCTAGGCTAGAGTCCATTCGTATCTTGCTAGCATATGCCGCTCACCATTCTTTCAGGTTGTACCAAATGGATGTGAAGAGCGCTTTCCTCAACGGGCCAATAAAGGAGGAGGTGTACGTAGAGCAACCCCCTGGCTTCGAGGATGAGCGGTACCCCGACCACGTGTGTAAGCTCTCTAAGGCGCTCTATGGACTTAAACAAGCCCCAAGAGCATGGTATGAATGCCTTAGAGATTTCTTACTTGCTAATGCTTTCAAGGTTGGGAAAGCCGATCCAACTCTTTTTACAAAGACATGTGATGGTGATTTGTTCGTATGCCAAATTTATGTCGATGACATAATATTTGGTTCTACTAATCAAAAGTCTTGTGAAGAGTTTAGCAGGGTGATGACGCAGAAATTCGAGATGTCGATGATGGGCGAGTTGAACTACTTCCTTGGGTTCCAAGTGAAGCAACTCAAGGACGGCACCTTCATCTCCCAAACAAAGTACACACAAGATCTGCTAAAGAGGTTTGGGATGAAGGACGCCAAGCCCGCAAAGACTCCGATGGGAACCGACGGACACACCGACCTCAACAAAGGAGGTAAGTCCGTTGATCAAAAAGCATACCGGTCAATGATAGGGTCTTTACTTTACTTATGTGCTAGTAGACCGGATATTATGCTTAGCGTATGCATGTGTGCTAGATTTCAATCCGATCCTAAGGAATGTCACTTGGTGGCGGTGAAGCGAATCCTTAGATATTTAGTCGCTACGCCTTGCTTCGGGATCTGGTATCCAAAGGGGTCTAACTTTGACTTGATTGGGTACTCAGATTCCGACTATGCTGGATGTAAGGTCGATAGGAAGAGTACATCGGGGACGTGCCAATTCTTAGGAAGGTCCCTGGTGTCATGGAACTCTAAGAAACAAACATCCGTTGCCCTATCCACCGCTGAGGCCGAGTATGTTGCCGCAGGACAGTGTTGCGCGCAACTACTTTGGATGAGGCAAACCCTCCGGGACTTTGGCTACAATCTGAGCAAAGTCCCACTCCTATGTGATAATGAGAGTGCTATCCGAATAGCGGAAAATCCTGTTGAGCACAGCCGCACAAAGCACATTGACATCCGGCATCACTTTTTGAGAGACCACCAGCAAAAGGGAGATATCGAAGTGTTTTATGTTAGCACCGAGAACCAGCTAGCCGATATCTTTACCAAGCCTTTAGATGAGAAGACCTTTTGCAGGCTGCGTAGTGAGCTAAATGTCTTAGATTCGCGGAACTTGGATTGAATTGTAGCATACATGTGTTTATGCCTTTGATCATGTTTATTCTGCATTTTGTTGCTTATTATGGTGCTCAAGTTGTACAAACACTCCCTGGTCCTCACAAGTCCGTTGCAAAGTGATGCACATGTTTAGGGGGAGATGTGTTACAACTTGATCCCTTGAGACTAACCATATGCTTGAGTTTGTTTGATTTAGTCTCAAAGAAGAATTGAAAGGGAAAAGGTGGACTTGGACCATGCAAGACTTCCACTGCACTCCGATGAGAGGGTAACTTATTCCAAGTCCATCTCATTAACTCTTAATTGCCATTTGCTCTTCACTTGCTCTTAATTGAAGATTTTGGTGAGGCAATGGGGTTAAAGGGCCAAGATTGATCCTGTTTTGGTGCTTGATGCCAAAGGGGGAGAAAATAAAGGCCAAAGTGATAAATGGATCAGCTACCACTTGAGAAATTTGAAAATAGTAGAGTAGAGTTTTTGGTTTGTCAAAACTCTTTTATTATCTCTTTTTGCTTCTTGTGGGGAGAAGTAGTAATTATGGGAAAAAGGGGGAGTTTTTGACATCTTTGATCAATCTCTCTTGAAATGACTCTCTTTTTGCTTCAACATGTGTGTTTGACTTAGAGATAGAGATTTGAGATTGATTTGCAAAAACAAACCAAGTGGTGGCAAAGGATGATCCATATATGCCAAAATTGATTCAAAATAAATTTAGGTTTTATTTGAAGTAAGTTTGCACTTGTTCTAGTTGCTTTATGTTGTGTTGGCATAAATCACCAAAAAGGGGGAGATTGAAAGGGAAATGTGCTCTTGGGCCATTTCTAAGTATTTTGGTGATTGAGTGCCAACACATGTGCTTAATTGTGAATTTATGTTCATGGATGAACAAGGTGCAAATCATGAGATAAAGGTATGTTTCTAAGCCTTAGTACATTGGTTTTGAATACTAATATACTTGTCTAAGTGTTAGAAACAGAAAGTAGAAGAAAAGAAAAGAGGAGACAAAGACTTGGCTGTGTGCAGCCAAGAGTCAGTTCGGTCTGGAGCACCGGACTGTCCGGTGTGCACCGGACAGTGTCCGGTGCGCCAGGCTGACTCCGCTCGAACTGGCCGCTCTCGGGAATTCGCCGACGGCGTACGGCTAAAATTCACCGGACTGTCCGGTGTGCACCGGACTGTCCGGTGAGCCAACGGTCGGCTGGGGCCAACGGTCGGCCGCGCAATCCGCGCGGGACACGTGGCCGAGCCAACGGTCGGAAGACGGCACCGGACTGTCCGGTGTGCACCGGACATGTCCGGTGCGCCAACGGCTCCAGATCTGCCAACGGTCGGCAACGGTCGGAAGCGCCAGATATGGAAACAAATCGGGCACCGGACACTGTCCGGTGTGCACCGGACTGTCCGGTGCCCCCGACGACAGAAGGCAAGGATGGCCTTCCGGATTTGCTCTCAACGGCTCCTAGCTGCCTTGGGGCTATAAAAGGGGCCCCTAGGCGCATGGAGGAGAAACACAAGCAACCTTTGAGCATTATTGATCATCCACACTTAGTCTTTGCGCTTTCATTTGTGATTCTAAGTGATTCGAGCTCCATTCTAGTGAGAACTTTGTGATACTCTTGTGAGCTCGATTCTTGGCCGTGTGTGTGCGCATTTCGCTGTGGATTTGTGTGTGTTGCTTCCCTCCCTTACTCTGTGTTTCATTTGTGATCATATACTTGTAAGGGCAAGAGACTCCAATTTGTGGAGATTCCTTGCAAACGGGATAGTGAAAGGAACAACAAAACACCGTGGTATTCAAGTGGGTCTTTGGACCGCTTGAGAGGGGTTGATTGCAACCCTCGTCCGTTGGGACGCCACAACGTGGAGTAGGCAAGCGTTGGTCTTGGCCGAACCACGGGATAAAACCACTGTGTCACCTCTGTGCTTGATTTTCCTGTGGTACTGTGTTTTGTTGAGACTTCACCTTAGCCACTTGGCAATAATCGTGCTAACACTTAACAAGTTTTTTGTGGCTTAAGTTTGAAGTTTTTACAGGATCACCTATTCACCCCCCCCTCTAGGTGCTCTCACCCGCCCCGGCCCCGGCCACCCCGCGCCGCCCGCGCCCGGCTGCGCTCGCGCCCGCTCCGGCGAGCCGCGCCCGCGCCGGCCCCGCCTCGCCCCCGGCGAGCTCGCGCCCGGCCGCGCCCTCGTCCGGCGAGCCCGCGCCGCCCGCCCGCTCGGCCGGCTCCCTGGCCGCCCCGGCGACCCGCCCTCGCCGCGCCCGGCCCCGGCTCGGCGAGCCTCGCCAGCTCGGCTCGGCTCCCTGGTCGGCACCTGCGCCCCGCCCCGCCCCTCGGCTCGGCCGGCCGTGGTGGCCCGGCGTCCTCCCGCGGCGCGGCGAGCCCCGCTCGCCCGCGCGCGCCCGCCCCCGGCTCGGCCGCCCGCCTCCCGGCGAGCTCGGCCGCCCCCCCCCCCGGTTCAACCGCCCCCGCCCCCGGCTCGGCCGCCCGTCCTCGCGCTCGGCCTCGTCCGGCCATATCCTCGCTCGCCCGCGCTCGCTTTCCCCGGCGTGCTTGCCCGTTCGCCCCGCCGTGCCTTGCTCGCGTCGTGTCAGCCCTCGGCATGGCCTCGAGCTCGGCCCAGCGTGCCTTCGGCGCGCGGCCTCGAGCTCGGCAAGCGCACGGCCCCGACGCGTGCGCGACTCGTTCGCAGCACGTTAAGTGTGGCTTTGCGCGTGCGCGTGTTCGCGCAGCGTTCCGGCATAGCTCGTCGTGCCCGCGACGCGATCGTCTACCCCCTAACCCCCGTCTACCCCCCCCCCCCCGTCTCCTATATGCGCTAATCACATTGTTTATATTAATAAGGTAGGAGTCTCAATTTGGAAATTGATTACGTTAGTTAATTTGTATAGCTAATCGTCTATCTTATTTAATGTTAATCTACTAAAAGTGGTCACGTTTACATTAGTGCATGTAGCTAATCCGTTTGTTAGAACCAACTAGAACGAGAGCGCGTGACGTCTAGTCATTCGTTTACCCGTAGTGCCCCTCGAGCATAAGCCTTAACCCCTGCGAGACCTTCCCTCGTTTCTTTTTAACCAAGGTAAATCCATTATCGTATGTGGTATTCTATGCATATTTGCTTTATTTGTTCTCTTGTATGGTGTACTGTTGGTTTCCTAATTTCAATGGATGGATGTATGTATGTTTGCACCCGCTTAGAGAACGATCCGGTTGGAGAGCCCGAAGAACTCGCAGGAGAAGCCCCTGAGCAGCAGTCGGTTGGTGGAGGCAAGTGTCCTTTGACCTATCTCTGTCCTAATCATTCTTTAATTCACCTCCCGCATTACACATTTATACCTAAGGATTGACTAGCTTTTGTTATCCATGTCCTTGTTTACCTATTTGGGTCGGATTATTATTGTTTAGCTTCATGCTATTGCTCAAACTCTAATCAATGAACATGATGAGATTATCTATGATACGTTGTTTTCCCTTCTCTTATTATGATGTTGTACTTGTGGTCTTCAAGGGGGCTCGAGCGGTTTCTCGAGTGCCTCTCCGTAAGGACCTGTTCTATGGATGACCGCCCGGGAAAACAGTGCAACCATGAGGGTAGAGTGGGACGCCCTTAGCTGAATAATTAGAGGAACCGGGGTGTAGTTCGCTTAGCCGTTGTGCCGTCAATGGGGCTCAGTGTATGTGGCTCGCTCTGCCAAGGTTGATTTGTCCCTTGGGGAGGAGTGCGGTACATTTAGGAAACCTAACGGGCGGCTACAGCCCCGGGGAAATCTTTGTAAAGGCTACGTAGTGAAACCCTGCCTATTCACCTTGGTAGTGTTTAAGGGTTTGATCGGCCCGAGGCAAGAGGGAATCACGGCTTGTGGGTAAAGTGCACAACCTCTGCAGAGTGTTTAAAAACTGATATATCAGACGTGCTCGCGGTTATGAGCGGCCAAGGGAGCTCCAATGATTAGTGGTACTTGATCAGAGACATTTTGGTTTACAGATGACAATGAGGATGGTTATGATTATGCTTATGGTAATGGTAAGTGGTATTCTTTCCGTTTGGAAAGGGTACTTTGGGTTAATAACTTGGGTTAATGCTAAAACCTGGCTTTCTACTAGTAAATAATAAACTGACCAACTAAAAGCAACTGCTTGACTTACCCCCACATAAAGCTAGTCCACTACAGCCAAACAGGATACTTGCTGACTATGTTGATGTGTACTCACTCTTGCTCTACACACCAAACCCCCCCAGGTTGTCAGCATTGCAACCACTGCTCAGGAGAAGACGAAGCTGTGGAAGGAGACTTCCAGGAGTTCCAAGACTACGACGAGTTCTAGGTGTGGGTTAGCGGCAACCCCCAGTCGGCTGCCTGTGAAGGCCGCGGTTATCTACGTTTCTTTTCCGCACTTTGATTTATTGTAAGGACTATATGGACGTCTCAGACGTATGATGTAATCGACTATTATTTCCCTTTTAATACTATTTGAGCACTGTGTGATGATGTCCATGTTATGTAACTGCTGTGTACGTGAATAACTGATCCTGGCACGTACATGGTTCGCATTCGGTTTACCTTCTAAAACCGGGTGTGACAAAAGGAAATACAGTATCCCTGCCAATTTCAACCATTGTTTTTGCTAGGCTTGCAAGATCATGACAAGCTTTGAATTCATCAGCTCTTCGCACATGAATAATAAATTTCAGTAACTGATCTTTGATTAGCTTGCGATCATCAAAAGAGAAATCCTCCAAATATATCTCCGTAAGACTAGCAAGCTTATTCACATCAAAGTTGCTGAATGATCTTGAGTGATATTATTTCTTCCTCCTCTTCTTGACTGACCAAATCTTGGTATTGGACCATCCATATCTGGTATATCAATACTAGCTTCCACACAAAAAACTTTGACTTCTTCAAACAATGGATCCCAACCTTCACTTCTCAAATCATTCAAACGAATTCTCACATCAACAACTAAAGACATGGCCTGAACATTATTTTGATCCGTCTTTTGCAACAGAAGGGACAACTCATTTGTGATGCGAAGGATTTGCAACATCAACTTCTTAAACCAATGTTCCTGAAATGACCTTTTATCATGTGCTTTAGGAAAATTATGACCAATGGGTTGTGTTGGACCTTTTTCTATGAATGCCCTCCTAACTTCACTTCTAATATTAGGAGCAAATTGATCAATTGAATTGCGAATACCGGGATGAGAGATAATATGATCCATATGAAACTCATTGACTGTACTACCTGTTCCACTGCCATCTTGTTCATATTGGACCTCTTCATTGTCCACCTCTTGGCCAACTCCACTCCCCTGAGTACTTGGTTTTGTACTACTAGAAGCCCGGCTAAAATAGCTCTTTAAATTTACAAATTTGCGACTTCGTCCTCTTTCCCTTCGATTTGGCATCATTATCACCTGCAAGTTTGTGACAAACATCAACATTCAAACAATCAATTTATCCAACAGACAAGCAGTTGTTTCTTGTTTGCTTACAGCTTATAGCTTACAAAATTACAATTACAGCTTACAAGCAGTTGTTTCCGGTGGACGTAGAGACGCAGTCCGGTGGCTGGCGGGCTGGCAGGCAGAGCTCGGCGCGTCGCGCCTCGCGCGGAACAGCCGGACAGGGACGGGGCGGACCGCGGACGACACTCGCCAGTGACTGGCCCAGCGCCCCACGGGCCCAGCCAGATGCTCCTCCCGGGGCGGCTGCTGCCTTCGCCGCCGCCGGTCCGGACGCTGACGCCACGACGCGTCGGCGCGTGCTGCCGCCGCAGCTGGAGCGGAACTGCGCAAGGGCGGAAGGCACAGGCGTGGGCGCGTGGCCACTCGACGTCTTGGTCTCGGCCTCGGCCTCGGTGGCTCGACGAACGGCAGGCGGAAGGCACAACGGTTGAGCGGCGACTGTGTTGAGTGATGAGGGTTTAGGGTTTAGATGCTAGGCCGGTAGACCTGCAATTTTTTTGGTATGGCTTGGGCTATAATGGGCCCTTCACCCCTGATTACGAATACTAATGAGCCAAGCCAAGCCACTAATGAGTCAATTCGAGCAAGTTATTGAGCTTTGAGTCTTTTTGTCCCGCCCTAATTTCAGTCTCATATCTACATAGTTGCACCGATCAAATCCTAATTCTGACAACATACTAGGGTAATCACAATAGTTAACACACAAGTACCAACGATACAGAAAACTAGAATTGTGGGCTTAGCATGACCATTGGTCCATTAGCTCGACACAAGCATCATTAAGTAACAATTGCATATAACAAAATATGACATCTCCAAACATAGCAACAACAAGGGGCTATGCTCCTGGCTCCTGCACTATCTTTCATTACTGCCTAAAAAAATGAAAACAACGATATATTCAGATGTATAACATTCCTGGTCCATGCCGCACACAAATACACAAAGGAAACAATGCATCAAGTCCAAACAAAGTCCTTTATTGACCTGAGTAACATTTGGCCCAGAATTTCAGAACAGCAACGTCCAGCCATTTTGCATTGATAAACACTTAAAAATTACAGCTCAGCCATTGCACAAATGCTAAGTCCAATGTTTTCAACATCGCAATCACAACAGCTTGACTCCAGCTTCTCTGACTGAATCTATAACGGCCTTCACTTTCCCATGGTACTTTTGTTCTCTCTTCATGTGGATGGACACTGCAGGTATTCCCTTGAGGAGCAGGCGCTCGCCGAGCAACTTTCCAATCTTCGCAGCTGCTGCGACGTCACGGGTCGACTCCATGTTTGGTCTCAACAGCTTCTCCTGCGAGCTTGCAGAACATGCAACAGTTGCTGTTGGGGTGTGGACGACCTGAGCAGATACATACTTGTTTGAGAAATGCATCCTCAATAGGTAGGGCTTGAGGAAACGGGTGACTCTAGCTGCCCTTGCTGGTGGAGGGATCACCATGACTCCTGGTCTCTCCGCTGCAAGTGAACAGGAGCAACAAAGGCTTAGTGGCTAGAGAAGCACAGCATGACTGCATTTCCTATAATAACCCTGTGGGAACAAATACAGTGTACAAACCAGTCTCAAAGCAGTAAATTCGTAACACATCATCACGGATTCTAAAAACAAGGATCCAAACAGTATGTCAGTGTGTAGGACCAACACAAAAGAAAGGTGTGGAGTTATTTGTTTTTCAACCCTGCTGACAGGGTGAAAATGCATGAGAAAGTTATAAGCTTTATAGGACAAAAAAGAAACAATTATAGCATCCAACTAAGGCACAAATGGATATTTGATCCGAGGTAGAACTAGGAAAGACTCCTGCTTAAAATAGCTAGCTGACTATTCCACTTCAACTGGATAGATAAAACCATTTATGAAAGAAAACAATATCTTTTATCTGTTATATGCAACAACATTTTCTGTTATGCAATTATTTGGACAAATTGCCAGGGCAGTGACCTGGTAATCCATTTAGGAGGCACAGGGAAGCTTATCTGATGAATCGACCATGTAGGAAAATAAATCACAACATGATCTAAAACTTAATCGGCCTTGGACTCAGCAGAACGGCGCCAGCCACAGCAACAAAATGCACACTAAAGATCATCACTCACCCTAAAAATGGTGCCCGATATGTAGGGTACAAAGAGAGCAGATTTAATGGTATCCAACACATGGAGGGAGCTGAACCTTAGAGTATTCGATTCATGCATGTTACTTGTTTTTCTTCAGTTTTAGCCAGATGAAAAAAAATCATTCCATGAAACAGAGTATTTTGAAGGTACTGAGTACAGAGTACAAGAACAATGTTCCAGCACTTGAAGGCTTAGTGGCTTCTCATCCACATGTGTTCCAGCACTTGATTCATGGCAGACACCACCACCATTCCGCAAAGCATGTCAGACTAGGACCGAAATCATAGAGGGGGTATCTCATCTTCGGACCAAACCAGCAAGATCATCCATCAATGCATTCGATTCGATTCAAGGATTCGAATAATAAACTCATGAACTAGCGTATCTAATAAGAAACGCACCAAGAAGAGGAGGAGGCGCCCGACCTGTGGCTAGCAGACCACCGGGCCGCGAGGCTGGCCGGGGACGCGGCAGGCGGCGGCGGCGCGACGAGGGTGGAGTGACGAATCGGAGTTGGAGCAGGGTTTGCAAAAGGAAATCGTTGGGCTGAGGCGCTGAGCCGTAGTATCATCATATAGCTGGGCTCAATAGGCCGAGGCCCATTTAAAATCAGCCCAGCCTTTTACGAGAAATTTGTGATTGTGCCACTCTCAATTTTAGTTATCTGTTATTATGTCATCCCGTGTCTATGACTGGTAGGACTATCTGTGTCTATGATTTGTGGGCCCGATAGCATACTGGCGAATCCCACATATCATAATGGCAAAATTGCCAATGTCTCGCCTGAGACCGCCCTACTCAGAAATCCGCCTTGGCTGCTAATCATATTGTACGCACGTGTCTTAGTGTCTTACATATTTACTAGGGTGAGATCAGTGGGCTTGAGAGTAGCATCATCCTTCAAACAGGATGATGGGTTTCTAGCTGATGGTGTCTCTATAGCTCACTGGTATCCTTCAAAACGAAAGTATGGTGTTGTTTTATAAGCTCTCATAGTTATGACTAAATAATTCTATAGCTCGCTGGTATGCAAGTTGATTCCTTTTCTAATTATTATATTGTTTTGTTCATTTCTATTCTTTTATGCATTTCCTTCCCATACGCATACCAATTTTCTCACAATATCTTAAGAGTGCTCTGCACCAACTGCCAAAACGTTAACTTATCATGAGTGCTCGGATCCTCACCTGACAAGAAAGATCTACATTATAAAATAACCATGAATTCTTTGATTACTCTATAATGCTACTTGTTTTTCCTAACGTTAACTTGTCATGAGTGCTCGACAAATCCAAGATATTTATCTTTTCCCAAACCTTGTGCTGACTGTGTGCCATCCATAACAAATCGCTAAAATATCCTGTTCATGCCATAGTCTAACCTGTTGAATGGGGTTCCATGGGAGCACCTCTCAATTATGGAACCTGATTATCTATACGGAAATTGAACATTCCAAATAATAAGAAATTGATTTGTACAGATTTGCACATACCTTGAGCACTTGAAAGGGAGAGAGATTTAGGCAGAGGCAAAAGATGCCACCTCATCAAGGTGTATGATCTATCTTACCCCTCGATCACCCAATTTTTTAAGCTATAATAACAAGTGTATCATCAATCAGCTCCTAAGCCATAGCATCTATCAATCATCAGTGTTTCAAACCAACGAACATACACGCAAATATGATCTTAGTACATACAACTTGGACAAGGTAGTACCTCATGGTCATTTATAAACACAGCTTCCCCTCATAGTGTCAATATTTCGTCACGTAGCGGGTCTGCAGAGACATGCGCACAAACATGTTAGGTAGGATCAGACACACTGAATGAAGCATGAAGGAATTCGGAGAGAAAGAGAGAGGATCGAGCGACGGCGGCATACGACGTTGGGGTCGGCGCGGAAGAGCTGCACGGACCGCTCCACGAACTCGACAGCACGCCCAGCTCCTACTCGAACCGCGTCTGGAAAGCGACGATCCCGATGAGCGGGTCGGCGAAGGAGAACACACACAACGGCGCCACCCTGCCGTCGCCAAGCGACACGTTGGCACGTGTCTCCACGTCATCGAAGGCGCACAACATCGCCAGTGTGCTGCCTAGGCTATGGCCCTTGATCGTCATGCTCACCTACCTGCCCCGCATGTGGTACAGCTCCACCAGCTTGCGCACCTCGGCCAACACCTGCTACCGTGTTGAGTACTTGCACAAGCAGCAGAACCCTCTATCCGCCTTCACGTCGGGGTCTGGGCACGACATTCCTGTCTCGCGCAGGTGAAGCCGCGGAGGCAGAGGGATGGTGAGCGGGGGCATCCTAGCACACATTTGTTGATAGTGGGGGCACGACACTGAGGCCGACGGTGGCGAGAACAGGGGACGCCGAGGACTGGGGAGATGGCGAGGTTTCGAGGCTGCGTGTGGCGGTCGAGGCATGGACAACATATTGAAGGCAGCGAGGCTTGCGCGAGGGGATGAGGGGGAGGGAGGCAGAACCATGGTGCACGGATGGTCTACATTAGAGTCTTATAAAGTAGTAGAGATACTACCTACTAGTAAAGCTTCTGCTGATTTCCATGCTATCATCAAATGCAGTCACTGCTACACAAGAAAATTTGTCCTACACAGAAAACTGTTGTGATTAGAAAATAGTTTAAGACCCTATTTGTTTGAGCGGCAACTTTTACAGATTTTTTGAAAAGTTGTTGCAAGGCTTTTGATTTTAAGAAGCAAGTGATAATTTTTTATGATGTTATTAGCTTTCTAAACTCAGGAAGCTATAGAAAGCCCACAAAAATGGACAAGTTGATTGTTTGGTTTTAATCTGAAACGACTTCTAATGTTTGTATATTGTTTTGTCTCTATGGATTGCAGCTTCAACAATATGAATATTTGGCTTTAATCTAAAGCAAACAGCCTGAGGAGGCTTTTCAAGTTCCCATATAAAATCAACTTTTCTAGGCTTCTAGGCTCTGGTTTTCTGGAAGTTAAACAAAAAAACAAGTTGTTTGTTTTATCTTTTAACTTTAACATTAAGAAACTAGCTAGAAGGTCAAACATTCAGGCCACAAGGTCTTTGTTTCAACTTTGTTTCCAGCTTCTGATCACCAAAAGTTGTTGTGGACTGCCAAACGTCTGGCTTTTTAGTCCGGTTCTATGAGAATCGCTTTAGTGAAAACTACCCAAAATCAACATGAACACATAATCGGTCGAGTCGTCATGATAGTAGGAATCCCTTACTTTACATATCCTAAACCCAATGGACCCCTTTATTTAGTTTTACACTCTACAGAGGTTGCGCATCTTTATCCACAAGACGTGTTTCCCATGAAGCTAGGGTTAGCTAGACCCTTAGACACTTCCAAGGTGAATGGCTAGAGATTCATTGCGAGGCCTTTACAAAGTTTCACTAGTTCGAGAAAACCCGCTACGGTGTCAGGAAGAAGGAAGCATAGGAATCCCTCATCCGAAAAGCTTTACAGATAGTTCAACCCGAGGACCTGTCACACCTAGATTTGAGGGGGCCAAACTCGGGTGTGAACTTCACCAAGTGTGCTAGGATCAAGTCTCACACATATGATGACTCATGGTACAGAAACAAATGTCACATCATTAATGTATAACGGAAATCTATACAAAATAGTTAAATAATGACATCATACGAAGACAACGATCCAGCAACCCAAAGTTGACTGGGAGAGAACGACCTAGACCAGTCATGAACTCATCGCGACATCCTTCATGCGCCTCATCATGCGGTACCTGTTCTTGACCTAGGGGTGTGAGTACAGTAAGGGTGAGCTCACATACGTTCAACGCTCAACAAGTTGTGGGGAATAATGAGCATGAACTCACCAAAGGTGGGAGCTCATGTGAAGTGTAAGGCTTACCAAAGGAGATGGTTAAAGTTGAACATTACTTTTAAAGTTGGTCAATTTTTTATCAATAGTTACTAAGTATAAGTAGATACCAACCCAATTAAATAAGAGATCACAATTGATAATAACACCCACAATGCAATGCAAATGACAAATTGAGTTTAATTCCATAAGTTAATCATGTGAGTGTCCGAGCCACTCATGACCGTGAGCATGGCTAATATACCAGTTTTACACTCTGTAGAGGTTGCGCATCTTTACCCACAAGTCGTATTACCCATTTACCACGGGGTTGATCGGACCCCATACACCTCTATCGAGGAAGCGAGACATGGTAGCACTACGAGGCCTTTCCAAAGTTCCACTAGTTCAAGAATACCCACTACGGTTTCAGGACGAAGGAAGCATAGGAATCCCTCGTCTGAACTGCCATCGCAGCAGTTGGACCCGAGAACCTCCCAATACTCTAGCAACGATGCCTCCCCGCTTGCCCCTTTCGGGTAAGGTAATCTCTCCCTAGCTTTCCTAATTACTTGGCCAAGGGCGTTCCATTCCACCCTTGTGGTAGCACTGTTTTCCTAGGTGGTTCTCCATATTCTAGTTAACATGATGATTTTATCATGAACAATAATTAAAACAATAACTGAGAGCACCTAGAGGGGGGGTGAATAGGTGATCCTGTGAAATTCAACACTAAATGGCCAATACTTGGTTATGAAATGTTAGTGCAATTAAAACCAAGTTGCTAAAGTGTGAACTTAGAAGAAAACCAATCAAAAAGAAGATAGACACAAGACACAGTGATTTATCTCGTGGTTCGGCCAATGCCTACTCCACGTTGTGGTGACCTCCTTCGGTCAAGGATTGCACTCAATCCCTCTCAAGTGATCCAATGATCAACTTTGAGTACCACGGTTATCTTCCTCAGTAGTCTTTTCCCGTTTGCGAGGAATCTCCACAATTTGGAGTCTCTCGCCCTTACAATGTTTGATTACAAGAGAAGCACAAGAGTTAGGGAGAGAAAGCAACACAAATAAGACTCAATTTACAGCACACACACGCACACAAGCCAAGACTTGAGCTCAAAACACAGCGCAGGGAGTTCACAACTCAAAGGGAGCTCAAATCACTAACACAACGATCCAAATGCGTGGAGGCAGAGTCTAGATGTCTTGGGATGTTCAGAGAATGCTTGGTGTTCTGCTCCATGCGCCTAGGGGTCCCTTTTATAGCCCCAAGGCAGCTAGGAGCCGTTGGAGATCAAATTGGAAGGCAATTCTTGCCGTCTGTCGGGTGGCGCACCGGACAGTCCGGTGCACCACCGGACATGAATAGTACATGTCTAGTGCTCGATCTCCTTCCTTTTCTGACGAAGACGACCGTTGGGTCTTTGGTCCCGTTGGCGCACTGGACACTGTCTGGTGCACACCGGACAGTCCGATGTGACCATCCGACCGTTGGCTCGGCCACGTGTCGCCTGTTGATCGCGCAGACGACCGTTGGCTGCGGGCACCATTGGCTCATCGGGTAGTCCGGTGCACACCGGACAGTTCGGTGAATTTTAGACGCGGCGCCTCCGCTTTTTCCCGAGAGCGACGAGTTCGTTGCTGAAGTCCTGAGCGCGGGCGCTAATGGCTCACTGGACAGTCTGGTGCACCACCGGACAGTCCGGTGATTTATAGCCACATCGCCCCACCGATTCCTGAGAGCAGCGAGTTTGCCGCCAGGCCAGCCTGGGCACCGGACGCTGTCCGGTGCACCACCGAACAGTCCGGTGCGCCACAGGCTGGTGCTGGTTTGGCTGATCACAGCCAATTCTCCTTCAACTCTTTTCCTCTTTTCTTGGCAATGTCTCTAGCACTTAGATAAACATGTTAGTACCCAAAAACAATTTACTAACTCTAGAAACATACCTTGTTCTTTGATGTGCACTTTTCACCAACTTTAGCACATAAGAGTTTAAAACAATGTGTTGGGCATCTAATCACCAAAACAATTATAGAAATGGCCCAAGGGCACATTTCCCTTTCAATCTCTCCCTTTTTGGTGATCTATGCCAACACATTAAAAGGCAACTAAAAGGGTGCAAATTGAAGACCAAATTTTCTTTACTTAGGATTTGACATATTTGGATCACTTTTGCCACCACTTGGTTTGTTTTCACAAATCAAATTCTTTTTCCTATCTCTAAGTCAAACACACTTGTTTGGGCAAATAGAGAGATGTTTCAAGAGTAATTTTGATCAAGTGCTAAAAACTCTCCCTTTTTCCCATAATCAAAATTCTCCACTATAAGAGACCAAATTTTGCAATAAGAGTTATTTGGGCAAAATACAAATTCTAACTCTATTATTTTTGAAATTCACAAGTGGTTGGCGATCCATTTGCTTTGGCCCCTTAGTTTCTCCCCCTTTGGCATTAAGCACCAAAATGGGAAAACTTTTGGCCCTTTCAACCCCATTGCCTCACCAAAGTGTCAAATAGAAGTGCAAAGGCAATGAGGACACAATAAGGAACTTAGGACAAGATACATTTTACTGGAATGCAGTGGAAGCTCTTTCCTTGTCCAAGTTCACTTTCCCTTTCAATGTTCCTTAGAGACTGCTTCAAGTGTACTCAAACAAACAGGTTAGTCTCAAAGGAGTCAAGTTGTAGCTCATCTCCACCTAAACATGTGCATCATTTGCAGAGGGACTTATGAGGTCCGAGGATGACTTGTACAACTTGGGCACCATAAATAAGCAATAAATGATGTAAATGTTGAAGGTAACATGATCAAAGGCATAGGACACATGTATGGTATGGATCAATCCAAGTTACGCAAATCTTAGACATTTAGCTCACTACGCAACCTACAAAACCTTTTCTCATCTAAAGGCTTGGTGAAGATATTGGCTAGCTGGTTCTCGGTGCTAATATGATATATATCGATATCTCCCCTTTGCTGGTGGTCTCTTAGGAAGTGATGCCGGATGTCTATGTGCTTAGTGCGGCTATGTTCAACAGGATTATCCGCCAAGCGGATTGCACTCTCATTGTCACATAGCAGTGGGACTTTGCTCAGATTGTAGCCAAAGTCCCAGAGGGTTTGCCTCATCCAAAGCAGTTGCGCGCAACACTGTCCTGCGGCAACGTACTCGGCCTCAGCGGTGGATAGGGCAACATATGTTTGTTTCTTAGAGTTCTAGGACACCAGGGACCTTCCTAGAATCTGGCACGTCCCTGATGTGCTCTTCCTATTAACCTTGCATCCGGCATAGTCAGAGTCTAAGTATCCGATTAGGTCAAAGGTAGACCCCTTTGGATACCAGATCCCGAAGCAAGGCGTAGAAACTAAATATCTAAGAATTCGCTTAACGACCATAAGGTGACACTCCTTGGGGTCGGATAGAAATCTAGCACACATGCTTACACTAAGCATAATGTCTGGTCTACTAGCACAAAGATAAAGTAATAAACCTATCATTGACCGATATGCCTTTTGATCAACGGACTTACCTCCTTTGTTGAGGTCGAGATGTCCGTCAGTTCCCATCGGTGTCTTTGCGGGCTTA
This sequence comes from Zea luxurians, assembly GCA_029449295.1. Taxonomy (NCBI): domain Eukaryota; kingdom Viridiplantae; phylum Streptophyta; class Magnoliopsida; order Poales; family Poaceae; genus Zea; species Zea luxurians. The sequence goes on from JAOPSE010000004.1 coordinate 22,516,436, forward strand.
GCATCCTTCATCCCAAACCTCTTGAGAAGATCTTGAGTGTACTTCGTTTGGGAGATGAAGGTGCCTTCCTTGAGTTGTTTCACTTGGAATCCTAGGAAGTAGTTCAACTCGCCCATCATCGACATCTCGAATTTTCGCATCATCACCCTGCTAAACTTCTCACACGACTTTTGGTTAGTAGAACCAAATATAATGTCACCGACATATATTTGACAAACAAACAGATCACCATCACAAGTCTTTGTGAAAAGAGTTGGATCAGCTTTCCCAACCTTGAAAGCATTAGCAATAAGAAAATCTCTAAGGCATTCATACCATGCTCTTGGGGCTTGCTTAAGTCCATAGAACGCCTTAGAGAGTTTGTACACATGGTCGGGATACCTGTCATCCTCAAAGCTAGGGGGTTGTTCCACGTATACCTCCTTCTTGATTGGCCCATTGAGAAAAGCGCTCTTCACGTCCATTTGGAATAGCTTAAAGGAATGGTGAGCAGCATAGGCTAATAAAATCCAAATTGATTCTAACCTAGCCACAGGAGCAAAAGTCTCCTCAAAATCCAAACCTGCGACTTGGGCATAACCTTTTTCCACAAGTCGAGCCTTGTTCCTTGTCACCACTCCGTGTTCGTCTTGCTTGTTGCGGAACACCCATTTGGTTCCCACAACATTTTGCTTTGGACATGGCACCAGGCTCCATACTTCATTTCTTTTGAAGTTGTTGAGCTCTTCCTGCATAGCCAACACCCAGTCCGGATCTTGCAAGGCCTCTTCTACCCTGAAAGGCTCAATAGAAGAGACAAACGAGTAATGCTCACAAAAATTAGCTAATCGTGAGTGAGTAGTTACTCCCTTGCTGATGTCACCCAGAATCTGATCAATGGGGTGATTCCTTTGGATCGTCGTTCGGACTTGGGTTGGAGGGGCCCGTGATGCTTCTTCTTCCATAACATGTTCTTCTCGTGCTCCCCCTTGATCCTGCCCCTCTTCTTGAGGTACCTGTTCATCGTCTTGAGTTGGGGGATGCACCATTGTAGAGGAAGAGGGTTGATCTTGTTCCTATAGTTCCTGTGGTCGCACATCTCCTATCGCCATAGTTCGCATTGCGGCCGTTGGAACCTCATCTTCATCTATATCATCAAGATCAACTTGCTCTCTTGGAGAGCCATTAGAAATACAACGTCGCTAGAGACTTCAACTAATCCTGATGATTTGTTGAAGACCCTATACGCCTTTGTATTTGAGTCATATCCTAGTAAAAACCCTTCTACTGCCTTGGGAGCAAATTTTGAATGTCTACCTTTCTTTACCAGAATGTAGCATTTGCTCCCAAATACACGGAAATAAGAAACATTGAGTTTGTTACCAGTTAGGAGTTCGTAGGAGGTCTTCTTGAGGAGACGGTGTAGATAGAGCTGGTTTATGGCATGGCAAGCTGTGTTCACAGCTTCCAACCAAAACCGCTCAGGCGTCTTGTACTCTCCAAGCATCATTCTCGCCATATCGATTAGCGTCCTGTTCTTCCTCTCTACCACACCGTTTTGCTGAGGTGTGTAGGGAGCGGAGAACTCATGCTTGATTCCTTTCTCCTCAAGATATTCTTCAACCAGTAGATTCTTGAACTCAGACCCATTGTCACTTCTTATCTTATTCACCTTTAGCTCAAACACATTTTGTGTGACACCCCAGTGTCACCTAGGGTTTCTTCTCAGCACTAACTCAAGGGCCATTATTTCATGTGAACCAAATTGGGCAAGAGGCACCAATCAACTTAAGAACAAAAGATCCACTAAGTTTATATCTAAAGAATCATGCCCAAAACAAATGAGGTTTTCAAAAAAAGGGGAAGATGTTGAAACCCTAGACCAACCCTAATTAAGCCACTTAAGTAGAAAGGAAGAAAAGGGGTAAAAAGACCATGAAAAACATGGAATCATGGCTTAGGACAATTATTAAAATTGGAATACACTAACTAAGCTACAATAAAGATTATAAAAGTGTGGCCAAAATAGTTTGTTAAAAACCTCAAGCAAGCCATTCAAATGGAGGTTTAATAGGGAAATCTGAAATTCAGATTTCTGAATTTTCAGCCTCTAAACCAAAACCGAGCATGTTCACCTTAATCTCTATCTCAAAACCCTAAGCTCCCATTGACAAAAATGTGCGTAACTAACCCCTCTACCTCATACCTGAAGATGGCATTGGGACGCGTGCCCTGGACACGTCAAACCCGAGATCTTCTCTCGGTGTTCAGCAGTGAGACAAACCCAACTTCACCCCTCCATATCTCTTGATCCAGTCAGCGAAACCCATAAGCCTCCACACACAAACGACAAAGGGATGTCAGGGGAAGAGATCTCTCAATGGGATCATGGCCATAATCTCAAAGATTTGGAGCCAATCCATGCTTGAACATGACCTCTCTCTGCGCTGCCTCGTGTTGGACGCGTGCCTAGACGCCAGAGCGCGCACTGGCGCTTGCCCACGCACACCCCGAGCGCTTGTCAGAGCCACCCCTCGGCCATGCTCGCCCGCACCTTTAAGACCAATCCCGGGTGCACCTCACCCCATTGTCATCCTCGCTGGCCAAACACCCCTCCCTTAGCTCCGGCGAGCTCTCCTCCGCCCGCCATCACTGCCCGAGCCTCGGCCATCGCGGCCAGCTCCCTCCAGCCACATCCAAGTTGCGCCAGTCGCTCGGTTAGCTTCGCCAGCGGCCCGTGAAGCTTTCCAAGTCCTCGGGCCCGACAGAACTTCACCGGAGACCCAGGATCGCCCTCGCCGGACTTCGGTCGCCCGCAGCCACGCGTAGACCGAGCAATCCGGTGAGCCATTCTCAAATTTCTCGCGCGTATGTCTTCCTTGACCTTTGGTGAAGCTCCCTGACCTGTTCAATTGAACTGTACCGCCCTGGTTAGGCCGGATTCCTTGCCGCCGACGAGCTCCCCCGCCTGCGCACGTGGAGCGACCTACTCCGACCACCATCGCCGACGATCCGCACCTCGACGTGATCGCCAGAGACCCTCGGACCTCGCCCGACCCCTCACCGGAGCAACCTCGCCGCCGGTAAGCCCCTCCACCCTTTTCCTCCGCCACGGTCACAGTTCCATTAGGGGAAGGATTGCGTTCGCAAAACCCTAGGGGGTTTTCTGCAGAGTCATAGACTCACATGAATAGTGAACCAAGGACCTGTCTGTAATAAACTTAAAACCTTTCGCCAGGGACCCCAGTGCAAAACCATTTTTCCTTTATCCATTTCCGATTATTCTTTTTAAATTCAGCAGAGAACTTAGGAAATTTGTATCTTGAGAAATATTCAACCAAATTTAGTCAAACCAATTTTACTGGATTCAAAATATTATGAACTATCACATAAAAATAGTGAACCCTATGCTTTCTATTTTAAATTCTAGAGTTTGGAATTAATTAAGGAAACTGAGCAAACCTTATTAAAACAAAGAAAATTAGTTGTGCTTCTGTGCTGAACTTAAGGAAATTTGTAGAAGTTTAAACCCCCTAGACACTGTTTAAAAATAGTAAGCACCCCAGTATTAAAGATTTAGACAAGGTTACTTATTAAAAGCTATAATTGCCCAAAACTTAGGAAAATAAGAAAGGTACTAGAAAATAATGAACAATGGATGCAAATATTTTTCCTAGTTCACTTAAATAATAAAGAACCTAAGAAAAATAAAAGGAGCACTAGTCCAGAACAAATTCAAGGTGAGATGTTTTATTAGGCACTGATAAAACTAGAAGGACGCTTATTAAAAATATGAGAACAATTTCAAAATTGGTAAGAAAAATTCAGTAGACTTGTAATCACTAGGACACCACTACAAAAATGATAAACACTCCAACCCATCATTCTAAGTAGGTTGAACAAATAAAACTTGGTATTGAGCCATATTTCAATTAAATCATAAGCAAGCCAAAAAGTATGCAATAGTGGACAAATAAATTTTTACCAAGTTATTAATGAAGTAAGCCACCAGGAAAAAAATGCAAAACCCATTCAAAGCTACAAAGTAATACCCATTACCCCTACTTCATGAAAAAGGCCATTTAATTCAAGAAATTGCTACCACCCTCTCCCTTAAGCAAAAAGTTGCCAAATTTTAGAATGATTGCTCTTGCACAAAGAAGAAGATAGGAAAAATTAGAAATCTGTTGTTTGATATTTTTCAAGTATAGTGGTAGTAGAAAGCACCCCTTGGGCTAGAAACTTTAGAAAATCATAGTAAAATAACTAACAAGTATTAGTGGCTGAAAATTTGTACAAAGTCATGTTATAATATCTGGATACCAGAAAAAATAAGTCTTAGAGAATAACCCCCCCTGTGTAAAGGAAGTGTAGTTCAAAACACCCCCTTTGCCCTAACACTTGATAATTTTGTACAGAGAGAACCCCTCACTTTTTAAGCCCCAAATTTTGAGACAGAGAATTATACACCAATGAAAACACTACAACACATGTAGCCTTTTATGACGAATACCCCATGACAATAAAAGTTTTTGTCATTGGCTATTTTGTTTTATGACGTTTTTTTGTGGCAAGACAACTTTATGATGAATTTATGCAAGCGTCACTAATAGCATTGAGAAATCGTCACAACACTAGTCAATCGCCGTATCGTAACAAACATCTTGTTGTCATAAGATACTAGAAGTAAACATCATAACTATATGACAATTCTATATCATCATAAATATTACAAATAATTAATGGTTTAAAATATCCGTTGTAGTTATTAATAAAAATCAATATATATGTTGAAAATTGGCTATAATTTTTAACCGGCGATCATACTATGCTACAAAATCGAGGGAAATATTCTCTAAAAAAATCAAAACGTTTAAATGAGAATAAAAAGTACAAAAAAACATTCATGATTTAAGGATTCGAACTCCCAACGTCTTGGGCAGAAAAACTTGCTCTTACCACTACACTAACCAAGGACATCTGATAGGTATGGACATCATATTACTATACGTGTATTACGGGTATTAGTTACATCCTCCAAACAAAATCTGTCTGTTCTGGGTGTTCATTCGACACCACGCCGTTATCTTGGCGAGATCTACATCATCGTTGTTGGCTGAGATTCCTCCTCCACGCAGGTACGTAGGTCTAGTGCTCGTCGTCACATCACACACCGCTGGAGGGCCTGTTGTGCAGCCGCCGGCCGAGCCCTGGGCGCTACCACAAGGGACTGGGGTGGCCTGCTGTGCAGCCACCGCCGGAGCCGTGGGTGCTACCACAAGGGACTGGGGTGGCTTGTTGTGTAGCCGCCACCGGAGTAGGCAGCCCGCAGGGAACGTCAATGATTGATCTGATTTGCCCGTGCTGCAGTCTACCAGTGCTACCAGATTTCATCCTCGTCATCGACGTACATCACCAGTTTGCTGCCCCCGGTGAGGATTACTTTAACAATGTAGATCTATTTTATATGAAATAGATACTACAATTAACAAGGATATATGAGATAATGATGTTTGTTGTTCTATGTAGTCAGTGTATTCAAGGTGGTTGGATTCGGTAGATAGAAAAGGCATATTGTTTGATAGTGGTAAGTGGTGGCATAACAATAATACAATTATAATTTACAAAGTTTTTCACTTCTATTACCTTGCTGCAACATTGATTTGTTTTTGGCACTAAAATAATTTTGCCATCCATAGATGGACAGATCATGGATCAATGCAACACTATTCAGCAAGCCACACCTGGAAGGAGTTAGTGAGTTCATGCAGCTTGTAACAGAGCGATTTAATGTGAATGAAGAAATACTTTGTCCATGCCGCAAGTGTTTGAATCGTCTTAGTGGACATAGAGGACAGGTGGAGGACCACTTATATCTTCATGGGATGGCTAGTACATACACTAGGTGGATGTATCATGGAGAAGCCATGGATGACATAATTAATGAAAATGGTGACCAACAGGATGAACATGTGAGTTTCAATGAAGATGCTGGTATGAATCAAGATGAAGATCTTGGTGATAGGATTAATGGTATGGTAGAGGAGTTATACACAGCCGAAGATGAAGATAAAAGGAAATCTATGTTTGGAGATATACTAGAGGAGATGAAACAAGAACTTTATCCTAGTGCAACTTATACAAGATTTTCGTTTGTGGTGAAGTTGCTTCATATTAAGTCGTTTTATCGTATCAGCAATGTTGGCTTCACTGCAGTACTGAAGTTGTTGACATCAGCATTTCCTAATTGCTCCCTTCCTTCATCTTTTGGAGATGCAAATAAACTTATCCGTGCACTGGGACTTGGGTATGTTTCAATCCATGTGTGCCTAAATAACTGTGTTTTGTTTCGGAAGAACTATGCAAAGCACAATCAATGTCCAATTTGCGGTGAATCAAGATGGAAAGATACAAATAGACGGATTCCTCAGAAGGTACTGCGCCATTTTCCGTTGATCCCTAGGCTAAAGAGAATGTTTGCTTCCAAAGAAATAGCAAAACAGGCACAATGGCATAAGTTCAAGAGGAAACATGTGGAGAATGAGCTTAGTCATCCAGCTGATGGGGAGGCATGGAAAGATTTTGATAGAAAATACGGCTGGTTTGCAGAAGATGCAAGGAACATTAGGCTTGGGCTCGCTAGTGATGGTTTCAATCCTTTTGGAAAAATGAGCTCATCATATAGCATGTGGCCAGTATTTCTTATACCGTACAACTTTCCTCCATGGGAATGTATGGAACAATCCAACTTCATTATGGGTCTACTCATTCCTGGCCCAGAATGCCCAGGAAAGGATTTTGATGTCTTTATGGAACCACTTATTGAAGAGTTGTTGGAGCTTTGGAAAGGTGTCACTACTTGGGATGCATTGAGTGGAAACAATTTTGAACTACATTCTGCAGTTATATGGTGCATTCACGACTATCCAGCTCTGAGCACATTATCAGGTCGGGTCACAAAAGGCTATTACGCTTGTGTGCATTGTGACAAAAATCCTTGCTCCAAAAGAATAAGGAACAAGATATGCTATGTTTATCATCGACGTTTCCTTCCAAAAGATCATCTTTGGAGGAGAAATAAAACTTTTGATGGTCATAGTGAACAACGTGAGAAGCCAGAGGAATTTAGCATAGATGAGTTGCTCCAACAATTGGAGAGGGTAAAAGATGTAAGACCAGGAAAACATACTAAAAGCAAAAAGAGAAAGAGGGAAATAGAAGGTCAATGTTGGAAGCGAAGATCATGTCTATGGGATTTGCCATATTGGTCAAGTTTGAAGTTGCGCCACAATCTTGATGTAATGCACATTGAAAAAAATATATGTGAGTACTTTCTTGGTACATTTCTTGACATTGTTGGAAAGACAAAGGACACCATTAATGCTAGGCTTGATTTGGAGGACATGGGCATAAGGAAACATTTACACTTAAAGCATAATGGGGACTCATACAGTGTTCCGCATGCACCATACACAATGAATAAAACACAGAAGGTTGCTTTTTGTGACTTTTTGAGAAGTGTGAAATTCCCTGATGGCTATGTTTCTAACTTAGCAACATGTTTTAGTACTGATGGATGCAACCTCCAAGCATTGAAAACTCATGATTGTCATATCCTTCTTCAAAGAATTTTACCTGTTGCTATTAGAGGAATCATGAATAAGGACATATATGAAGCACTTGCTGAATTAGGTATTTTCTTTCAGCAGTTATGTGCTAAGACATTGAAGTTGGATGTTTTACAAAGAATGAAAGTTGAAATCCCAATCATTTTGTGCAAACTTGAGAAAATATTTCCTCCTTCTTTCTTTGATGTGATGCTGCACTTGGCTATTCATTTACCTGACGAGGCAATCCTAAGAGGACCAGTACAATATGGGTGGATGTATCCAGTGGAAAGAAGGTTGTATATGTTGAAACGTTTTGTAAGAAATATGGCTAGACCTGAAGGATCCATTGCAGAAGCATATGTTGCTAATGAGTGCTTGACAGCTTGCTCGAGGTACTTCGATGATGTTGACACACGACACAATCGGGAGGGTAGGAACAAAGAGCGTGTTGATATGAGAAGAGGTAGATTTTATGTTTTTCAGCATGGAGTTGAACTTCTTGGAGCGCCAAGAATTACATACCTTGAAGATGATTACAATAAGATGGTTTGGTATGTTCTAAACAATTGTTCAGAAGTGGAGCCATATATAAAGTACGCATTTCCTTATACACTTGTCATTGTTTTTATATGAATTGCTATTCTTGTCTCTAATATATACCATATCAGGATGTACAAGGAAGAGTTAGAGAATGAAGGGACTATTGATGTTGAAAAAACCATTGAGAAGCAATTTTCCTCATGGTTTAAGAAGCATGTGAGTTTCAAGTTCATATCATCAACATCAGTAATTGGACTTGTTTTCACCATGTACTTTTATGTCTTTAGATTGCAAGATTGCGATTTGTTGAGGGAGAAGGCATTGATGACGACCTATATGCATTGGCATGTGAACCGGATTTGCGAGTTCGAATTTTTTCTGCATGTCTTGTTGATGGTGTCCGGTACCACACCGTTGACCGTGAGAGAAATAGAAGAACCCAAAACAGTGGAGTCATGGTTGAGGGCACTCATAATAATGAATGCATTGATTTTTATGGCTGCTTAAAAGAAATAATTGAGTTGCAGTATAACTCAGATTTGATGGAGCATCGGACAGTTGTTCTATTCCAGTGTGATTGGTTTGACACTCATAGCAAGAAAGTTAATATGAAATGTGATGGATATTTTAGAAGCATCAACCACAGTAGTCGCTGGTACAAAAATGATGCTTTTATTTTAGCAGCACAAGCAACTAAGGTATTTTATTTGCAAGACATCAAGAATGCTGGAAGCTGGAAGATTGTTCAAAAATTTACACATAGGCACTTGTGGAGTGTGGCTGAAAACGACATTGATGAAATACCTAGTGCCTCAGGACTGTCATACCAAGATGATACATGTGTAGGTTTTGAAGTGCAAGTTAATGAAGGAGATACAGAGATGATTGAACATCAGGATGCTAATGGTTCTGTTAATGTCAGTGTAAGTGTGGTTGATGAATTTCGGGTGCAACGACACGAGGAAGTGCAAGAGGATGGGACAAGCGACGATGAAGATGAAACTGGATGGCAATATGCTAGTGATAATGAAGAATCAACAACTCTTGTCAATGATAATGATGATTTCAGCGATAACGAGTAGCATATTTTTGTTTGATTTTTAAGAAGTGAACTCGCTACTGTTATTTGTGAGAAGTGAACTCTATGTTGTTCTGTGTTTGATTTTTAAGAAGTGAACTCGCTACTGTAATTTATTTGATTTTTTAATAACTGAACTCGCTACTATTATTTGTTTGATTTTTTTAATAACTGAACTCGCTACTGTCACTGTCAGTTTTAATACAACAAGTATTTCAGTCAAATTGTGAGAAGTGAACTCTATGTTGATTTGTAAGCTTCAATTCAACATCAGTTCACAATCTCCAATTCCACTCCACGCATTACTGCTTTCACTTTATGGTCTAAACAATCTGGGTACTAGTTTCTGCAATTGAACCTTACTGGATACTTGTTTCTGCAAATGAAGCTTGCTGGGCAAATATAGTTAGTATTCCAACAAAACATACCTTGTTGAAAGGAACATGTAGGAACATACTTTACTATATGTTTCTAATTTTACAAAAAAAATGTTTTATAGGACAAGTGTGTGAACAACAAAGTGATTCGTGGCAAAGTTCGGTTCCAGCAAAAGACAGGATCTCGGAGTTACATTGCACATATGCATGTCGTGGTAATGTACATATACAATGTGTGTTCAAGTATTTCTCACCTATCATTATGCTCTAAGCTTACATTTAGAAATTGTTTGCATGTATTTTAGAAGCAAGCCAAATATGGAGATGCACCACCAAGTGCAATTGATCTTTTTAAAGAGTGCCATTGTAGCAGCAAGACTGGTTTTGCTGAGCATGTAAAGGAAGCAATTGTAAGTGAATGCTCCCTTTTCAACTATAGTTTTATTTATTCATTTCAGATAATGTTGTTGTAGTGTTATTAATTGATTTCAAATAACCATATAAAATCATGCTTGCTCCTTTTTCTGTATAACATTGTATATGTATGGAAGCCTCACTCTTGGACCATGCATACTGTTCTAGGTACTGTTCTATTCTGAATTAAGGAACTGTTCTGTTCCAAATCAAACATTTGTTCTGCTCTGGTCTGTTCTGGGTACATCTTATTAAGGAACTTTTATGTTCTATTCTCATCAAAATCTATTATGTTCATTTTTTCCATGTGTGTTGCTTTGTTGATCTGAATCAAACATCTCTCCATGTGTACTACTCTGAATCAGTTTACTGTTCTGAATCAAAGTTTAAGTAACTATGTTGGCTCAGAATTGACAATGCTTTTTGATATGCTACTTGTATAATCGAGATGATATGCTACTTGTATAATAGAGAGCAACAGAATAACATAGATGACTTGTCTAATAGAGATGAAAATGCTACTTGTGCATTTTGATAGGTGAGGAACAATGCTACTTGTATAATAGAGATGACATGTATAATAGAGATGACATGTATAATAGAGAACACTTCCCTATATTGCTACTTCTATAATACAGAACACTAGAGTAATTCTACATGTAGGAACATGACTTGTATAGTAGAGATAACATATACTAGGTAGAAAACAATGCTACTTGTATAAAAGATATGATGTGCTACTTGTATAATAGAGATGACATATATTTTGATATGCTATTGCTTGTTTTGGTTTCATTTTATCCATACCTCTTGTCTTATTTTTAAACCTTCCCATTCACAGGACACAATGGAAGCACTTGTGGCTGAACCTGGAGTAGAAGGGAAAGAATCTAAGACCCCTACAGAAGCAGTTGCTCAAGTGTTGGCTTCATCAAAATTTCTTCAAAATATTGGTCTTGTACCTGCCACAAAGAAAAGCAGCAATGGTTCTGATCCTACACGTGTGGCAGAACTTGAGGCAGAACTTGAATTAGAGAAGCAAAACTCATTAGAGGTTAGAGCTCAGTTAAATGCCCTCAAGAAGAAGGTAGAAGAATCAGAAGAAGCAAGGGCTAAGGAGTTAGAAAAGATTAATGATCTACAAAAAGGAGCAGATGAGACCAATGCTCTCCTTCGTCGTCTCTTTAGCCTCAATAAGTAGTTGGCCGATTCATTTTTGTGTGGCCCTTTGCTACCGTATGGCCCTTATTTTGCTGTTCTTTTGGTACTATCCTTTGCAGCTAGTGTGATGAAAACATGATGACATTTTTGATTTTGCTATTTTATTTTGGTACTCTTATCGGCACACTACATGATGCTGGTGATGAAACACGATGCTTGTATTGACAATTTTGAAGGATTTGTTTATTGATAAATGATATCTACGATCATATGTTGCTAAGTATATGTGATGGTCATTGATTGTTTGTTTAATTACAATAGATTTTGTTTATAGTACATTGTGATTTGTGAAACAAATTGGCTGTTGCAACCCACCGCTGGTTCCAGCAGGGTGCTACAGTTTCTATGCCGGTTAACAGCTGCTGGCTACATAGTTAAAAATAAAAGGTCAAAAATAGGGTAAAATAAATTGGTTGCATTATTTCTACGCTAGGCTATCAGATTAAAAAATAAAAATGCAAAAAATATGGTGAAACAAATTGGCTTACGGCTAAATATGTTATGACGAATAAAATTGTCATAATCATAGATGCCACGTAAGATTCTTGTCATGCCATGTCATTTGCATGTTTACTTTTATGACGTTTTCTATCCTACGTGGAAGCATGATGTGGCATTTTTTAGAGATGGTTAGTGACGAAAATAGCGTGTCATAAAACTATGACGACATATAACATGTCACTAAATTTATGACGAAAAAACAAGAAACGTCACAGATGATGCAATGCCACGCATGATAGGTGACAAAGCGATTTTCGTCACGGATATGTCATAAATTTCAAAAATTGACATAAATTCAAAGTTTAGTAACATAAAGAGAACGTCACAAAAGGTCACAAGTGTTGTAGTGAAAGCCACTATAATTTTTGCAGAATTTTTGGAAATTTATTGAGCTATCTTGTAGTTCAAACCCACCTTAAAAGCATAAGGGAAATAGAGAAGAAGAGAGGGATTAGGGAGATTAATAAGTATTCCCCCAACATGGCAGCTAAGAATATTGTTAAAAATATCCATAAGATATAAAGAAGAAAATCAATAGAACACCAAATATGGGTTAACCATTCAGTAATCACCTGACCCTAATTTGCTAAGTGTGCCACAAAAATCTCCAATAGTAAGAATAAGCTCTACCTTATTAAATTGATCATTCCCCATCAAATCTTAATTGCTAAATTACATATCATGCCATGCATATATCTCACTTATTGCATTCATTAGATTGCAATCTTGCTGACGGAGAGTACGTGCTCATCCCCGAGCAAGGAGCTGTCCACGAGGAAGACTAGGAGCAAGCTCCCGAGACTGCCATCGAGGATCTCCACGCAGCCCCAACATTTGAAGGCAAGCCCCGGTTTTATGCACAACCATTTATATATGCTACTTTACTACACTTAATGTTTGTAGGCTTGGAATGTGCACTTAAGTGTAGGAGTTGCTTGAAACCTTAGTTGCATGAATTCAGGATTCCTTTTTGAGATGTATACTAGTATGCTAGGTCGAGTAGCTGCTTGCTAATTAGGATCTCGGTAGTAGTCGAGTGATTTTTCTAGCACTCGCGTGAGGTCAGGAATTGATTGTACTCATCTTGATAACGGGATCTATGATGGTCTATGGACTTGGATCCAGGGTGGATGCCTTGTCCATGAGTCGGGAAAATGAATTAAGGATTAATGTGTGGATACCTGAGTCAAGCGTTTGAACGTACTAAACACATGTCAGGAAATATGGTAACCGGTAAACCTAGTACCTGAGTGAAGCCGGGCGCGGACTTTTCTCCTCACTTGTCCTGAGACTAGGTCTCCCATGCTAGCTATGGTGGGTACAAGTGCGGTCACTGCACGACGGCAGCCGGGGTCAGTGGAGCATTGTATGCCAAGGCAGTGAGCCCTGGCCATGAACGGGGAATCGATGGGGACGGTTGAAATGTGTGGGGATAGAGTGCACCTACATGTCGTGTGTTTAGGTTTACCTTGCAAGGTTAAAACTCGATTCGAATCTTCTGCTTCTCGCAGCTAATGAGACTGCTTGACCCCTTGTACTACATTGAGTAAGAAGTGAAATGAGGTTTTACATGAGATAACTTGTTGATTGTACTAAATGATTGTTTCCATGTATGCTTAGAAAGAGCAAACTTAGCTAAAATAATGATACTAGAACTAGAAAAACTAAAAGTTGACCTCAGATACAACTAGTGCTTTTGGGAAACCAAACCCCTCAGCCAAACAACTGCATGGTCTAGAGGTAGAGGAGTAGTTTCCTCACCGGGTAAGTCTAGCTGAGTATTAGTATACTCAGCTTTGCTTGTGGCATAATTTTTGCAGGTACGCTTCAGGATATGGTTGATGGTGTAACTTGGCCTACCACCCTGCCACCGGGTTAGGCGGTCGAGTGGGATGCTGCTCCGGCAGGAGAGGAGCAGGAGGAGTAGTGGGCTAGGCCTTGCCCTATTCCTCGCTTTCGACGATATCGATTATCCACTGCAGTATATTTTGTGAACTTATATCAGCTACTTGAAAAACTCTGATTTATGTAATAACTCTAATACTTTAATTTGAGGTTTTCCTGTTTTATTGTATTTCTTCTGTGACTCACCTTCGAGTGAGTTTGTGGTATTTGATCCTGGTTAAGTGGCTTTATCAGACTAGATCTGAGGGACTGACGGGTCATTCTGATTTAAGTGTGTTACGACCCCTGAGGCGTGACTTGGGCACTTAAGCTAGAATAATTCGGGCGGTTCCGCCACAGCTGCTATCGGAGCAAATACCACTACAGAGAAGAACAATAAACCATGAATACCAATTTTCAAAAATCTAAAACTTGCTTAGAAAGTAGTGTGAATCGTCTGGACTAGACCGCTAGACCTAGGACGAAAGGCCTTAGGAATAGTGGGAGAAATAGGTGGCTAAGTAAGTAGGCCCTGTGGGCCAGTCCTTAGCTTTTTAAAGGAAGACCTAAGAGCACCCTTTCATCTGGAGAGGAGACGTTATTTCCAGCATGCATGGATTATAAAAACTAAAAGGATTAGAAGCTAAAGAAGTAAAAATTTGAGCTAACCCGCTTCCTTTTAAAACACCGAGGTTCCTTTTATTTTCTTCTTCCACCATAATATTTACATCTGATACCCATCCGCAGATGACCTCACCTACCCCCGCCAGTGGAGGAGACACTCGTTTCAGCTCTGATTTCCTTTCTCACGATGGTTTTCCTTCCATCTTGTGGGAATGCTTAACTTCGCCGGTTTCCCTAAGCCCCCTTTGTACAAGGTGCAGCTATACGAGGAGCATCGGGTACCACGTTGCTGAGTCTGGCTAACTCTAGAAGCTCATCCCCTTCAGCCGGGTTGGCGTTCCCTTGACTCCGAAACGATTGGATTTAGGACGGACGACACCATTGAAGCGATAGCTATGAAGACCCTGACGACTTTCTGTGGCTACCATCCCCTGGAGATGGTGATGCACCCATTGGGACTCTTCCCTGCTGAGAAGAAGGATGACCCCATGTGGTGCAACCGCGTGAGCCATGTGAAGGACGTATGGGCGATGTATCCTGACTTGGTTGGGAGGATCATTGTTTAGTGCATGAATGCGATGTACCGCCTTCAGGCCCTATAGAGCGATGCTATGGCACATCTTGCTAACCTCGCTCAAACCACCAAGCTCACCCTCGACAACCGGGAGGACTTCGTGGTCGACTTGTCCTCCGAGTTGGTGGAGAAGGATCTACAGGTGGAAAGGCTGAGCTAGCGCATCACCACCTTAGAGCAGCAGGTGGAGATCCGAGACAACACCATTGATGTCTTGGAAAACCAGCTCCATGATGTGCAACAGGAACTTGAAGAAGCTAATGACCACCTGGATATGCACCACCTGGAGATGGAGGCCAATTAGGCCAGAAGCGAGGGAGAAGAGGCTCCTAAGGAGTTAGGACCAGCCCCTGGTGCCAATGTGACTGCCTCTGTGATGCCCCCTTCACCCGCGTCTAGTGTCGCTTCCACTACTCGGGGTTGACGAGTTGTTTCGATGTTTTAGGAGGATAGAAACCTACGCGAGCTTAGTAATGATAGATTTTGGACTAGGCTTACGAGTACTTTCCCCTAACTGATGTAACCCTTGAGGACTTTTGAGATCTGTGGGATGTTTGTGACCATGTTATCTCCATTCGAACTTAACATCATGATTATGACAATTTCCTTCCGTATGAGATAATAGCATGATGTTCGAAATTATGAATTGGGATAACAATGGCGACAATCTCTGTTTTTAGATGGCAGCTAGGCAGCATCGCGGGCAAAACGAGCAAGTTCCCCGCCACCTCCTCTAGCTCCCACGGTGCAGGAGCTGATGGCCCAGCAAAACGAGATTCTGCGACAGCTCTTGCAGCGCCAGCCCCACCCTCAGCAGTATGGTGGAGGCCAGCCGCAGCGACCTCCGGCAGTGGCAACCTACCAGGAGTTCCTGAGTACGCAGCCGCCCTTGTTCACCAATGCAGAGGATCCGTTGGACGCTGATGTATGGTTACGCATCGTGGAGTCCAAGTTTCCCCTCCTCACAGGAGACTGCCCTGATGACACCAAGGCTCGCTTTGCCACGCACCAGCTTCGTGGACCTGCTTGGACTTGGTGGGACCACTTTCGTGCTATGCTACCTGCTGGTCATGAAGTTTCTTAGGAGGAATTCAAGACTGCATTTAGAGGGCACCACATCCCAGCTGTAATTCTTGATTGCAAGCTGATTGAATTTCTGGCACTCAATCAAGGAACCCACACGGTATTGCAGTATGCTCAGGCCTTCAACGACCTGTGCCAGTACACAGGTTATCATGTTGATTCTGATGAAAAGAAGAGAGACCGCTTCCACAGGGGTCTCAACACCAAGTTGCGTGAGTGTCTCAACACTGTCCGGGCTGATAGCTTCAACGAGTTGGTCAACCTGGCCATCTCCCAGGAAGATTGCATTGTAGCTCACCAGGCAGAGAAGAAGAGGAAGGCACCCATGGCAACACCCTCCGCTCAGAACCAAAGATTCAGGATTGTTTCCCACAATCAGAGCAGGGGATTTCAGCAGAAGGCAGGTAGATGAGTGATCAGTCCACCTCAGCAGCAGTAGCCAGCACCCACTCATTTTCGAGCTCCCGCTCCAAGGAGCAATCAGCCTCCGCAGCACCAGCAGTTCTGCCAGGGAAATGGGAACAAGTGCTTCACTTGTGGCAATGTGGGCCACTATGCCAAAAATTGCCCAAGAAATCAGCAGAGGTAGATGCCAGCACCAAATCAAGACAAGGGAAGAAAGCAGAAGGTGCAAGTCAGACAGGGGAAGCTCAACTTCACTACTCTAGAGGAGTTACCTGAGGGAGCCCCCATCATGACTGGTATCTTTTCAGTTTTTAATCAACCTGCATTAATTCTGTTTGATTCTAGTGCATCTCATAGTTTCATTAGCCTGAAGTTCAGTGCTAAATGTCAACTGGCTTTCTATCATACAAAAGGGTCATTCATGATAGCCACACCTAGGGGTAAAATTACAACTAACCAATTAAACCAAAATGTGCCTATCTCAATGGGAAGTAGAATCTTCAAAACCACACTCCTGATTTTAGGGTTAGAGGGTATGGACATCATTCTCGGAGCCGACTGGATGACTCAACACCGAGTGGTGTTGGATGTAGCTGCCAGAGCTCTGGAGATCTGATCTCCTACATCCGAAGACCTGGTGTTATATCTACCCAGCCAAGGTTCTACTCGATCATGTGCTTTTGCTATGATGGAGACACCTTTGAAGAAGATTCCAGTGGTCTGTGAGTATGCAGATGTTTTTCCTGATGAATTACTAGGAATGCCACCGGACCGGGATATTGAATTCGCCATCGAGTTGCAACCGAGAACGACACCTATTTCCAAGAGGCCTTACCGGATGCCACCCGCTGAGTTGGCAGAATTGAAAAAGCAATTGCAAGAGTTGCTGGACAAAGGTTTTATCCACCCAAGTACTTCGCGTTGGGGATGCCCAACCTTGTTTGTGAAGAAGAAAGATGAAAGCTTGAGGCTATGCATAGATTACCGCCCACTTAATACGGTGACTATCAAGAACAAGTATCATTTGCCTCGTATTGATGTTCTTTTCGATCAGTTGGTCGGAGCCAAAGTGTTTTCCAAGATAGACCTTCTATCCAGCTATCATCAGATCAAGATACGAGCAAGTGATATTCCAAAGACTGCCTTCTCAACCAGATATGGGCTATATGAATTTTTGGTGATGTCATTTGGACTGACTAATGCACCAGCATATTTCATGTATATGATGAATTCTGTTTTCATGCCTGAACTGGACAAGTTCATAGTGGTTTTCATCGATGACATCTTGGTGTACTCAAAGAACGAAGAAGAGCATGCCGGTCATTTGCATGTAGTGCTTCAACGTCTGCGAGAGCAGCGTCTTTATGCCAAATTGTCAAAATGTGATTTTTGGCTAAAGGAAATCAAATTCTTGGGTCACACTATCTCTCAGGCAGGCATAGTTGTTGATCCTGATACGGTGCAAGAGGTGATGAACTGGAAACCGCCAACAACTGTCCGTCAGATTTGAAGTTTTCTGGGATTGGCTAATTATTATCAAAGATTCATTCCAGATTTCTCTCGAATTGCGAAGCACATAACTGAATTGTTGAAGAAAGAAGCCAAGTTTGTTTGGGGTCAGAAGTGTGAAGATGCCTTCCATACATTGAGGAAACATCTGACCACAGCACCGGCGTTAGCGCAACCCGACAGCAGCAAGCCATTTGAGGTGTACTGTGATGCCTCTGGCACTGGACTGGATTGTGTCTTGATGCAAGACAACCGAGTCATTGCTTACGCATCAAGAGCACTCAGGCCTCATGAGCAAAATTATCCCACTCATGACTTGGAGTTAGCAGCCGTGGTCCATGCATTGAAAATGTGGAGACACTATTTGATGGGAACCCACTACAACATCTTCACAGATCATAAGAGCCTTAAGCATATCTTTACTCAGGCTGATCTCAACATGAGGCAGAGAAGATGGCTAGAGCTGATCAAGGACTATGACCTGGAGGTACATTATCACCTAGGGAAAGCCAATGTTGTAGCAGATGCCTTGAGTCGGAAATTGCAATGCAACTGTATTATGATGGATTCTCGCATCAACACCCTATGTGATGAGTTGAGCAAAATGAAGATTGAAGTGATTCCTTCTGGTGCTTTGTCTCACATCTCCGTTGAGCCAACCTTGCAAGACCAGATCATCATGGCCCAACTCAGTGACAAGGGAGTGCAAATCATTAAAGAGAACCTCCATTAGAAGACAGAGAAATACAAATGTTTCCGCCAAGATGTAAAGGGTATATTGTGGTTTGAAAGCAGATTGGTGGTTCCTAAAAATAAAGATCTCAAGAATAAAATCTTGGATGAGGCCCATCTCTCTAAATTCTCCATGCATCCAGGAAGCACCAAAATGTACCATGACCTAAAGCCCTTGTATTGGTGGACCGGAATGAAGAGGGAGATAGCCCAATATGTATCAGAATGTGACACCTGTCAGAGGATAAAGGCAAGCCACTTGAAATCAGCTGGAGCTTTGCAACCCCTATCAATACCTTCGTGGAAATGGGATGACATCAACATGGATTTTGTGGCAGAACCGCCCAAATTATTCCAGCTTAAGTGCCTATGTCATGTCTTAGGGGCCGTAACGCACTTAAATCGGAATAATCCATCAGTCCCTCAGATCTAGTCTGATGAAAGCCACTTAACCAGGATCAAATACCACATACTCACTCAAAGGTGAGTCACAGAAGAAATACAATAAAATAGGAAACCTCAAATTAAAGTACTGAATTATTACATAGATCAGAGTTTTTCAAGTAGCGAAATAAAGTTCACGAATTAAAATGCAGCGGATAGTCAATATCGTCGGTAGCGAGGAAATGGGCAAGGCCTAGCCCACTACTCCTCTTGCTCCTCTCCTGTCGGAGCAGCATCCCACTCGACCGTCCAACCCAGTGGCAGGGTGGTAGGCCAAGTCACACCATCAACCATATCCTGAAGCGCACCTGCAAAATTGTGCCACAAGAAAGGCTAAGTATACTAATACTCAGCTAGACTTACTCGGTGTGAGGAAACTACTCCTCTACCTCTAGACCATGCAGCTGTTTGGCTGAGGGGTTTGGTTTGCCAAAAGCACTAGCTGTATCTAAATCAAGTTTTAGCTTTTCCCATTTCTAGCATCATTAGAATAACTAAGTTTGCTCTTTCTAAGCATACATGGTAACAAGCATTTAGTACAATCAACAAGTTATCTCATGTAAACCTCATTTCACTTCTTACTCAATGTAGTACAAGGGGTCAAGCAGTCTCATTAGCTGCGAGAAGCAGATGATTCGAATCGAGTTTTATCCTTGCAAGGCAAACCTAAACACGTGACATGTCAGGGTACTACGACCCCACACATGTCAACCGTCCCCATCGATTCCCCGTTCGCGTCTAGGGCTCACCGCCTTGGCATACAATGCTCCACTGACCCCGGCTGCCGCCGTGCAGTGACCGCACTTGTACCCACCATAGCTAGCATGGGAGACCTAGTCTCAGGACGAGTGAGGGATAAAGTTCGCGCCCGGCTTCACTCAGGTACTAGGTTTAACGGTTACCATATTTCCTGACATGTGCTTAGTACGTTCAAAAGCTTGACTCAGGTATCCACACATTAATCCTTAATTTCTTTTTCCCGTCTCATGGACAAGGCATCCTCCCTGGATCCAAGTCCATAGACCAACATATATCCCATTATTAAGATGAATACAATCAATTCCTGACCTCGCGCGAGTGCTAGAAAAATCACTTGACTTCTACTGAGATCCTGATTAGCAAGGCAGCTACTCGACCTAGCATACTAGTATCCATCTCAAAAAGGAATCCTAAGTTCATGCAACTACAGGTTTCAAGCAACTCCTACACTTAAGTGCACATTACAATCCTACAAGCATTAAGTGTAGTAAAGTAGCATATATAAACATGGTTATACATAAAAACCGGGGCTTGCCTTCAATAGCTGGGGCTGCGGGGAGATCCTCAGTGGCAGTCTCGGGAGCTTGCTCCTGGTCTTCCTCGTGGACAACTCCTTGCTCGGGGATGAGCACGTACTCTCTGTCAGCTAGATTGCAGCCTAATGAATGCAACAAGTAAGATATATGCATGATATGATATGTAATTTAGCAATTAAACTTTGATGGTGACTAATCTACTTAAATCAGGTATAGTTAAATCTTGCTACTAAAGGATTTTTGGTGGTATACTTAGTAATTTAGATCACACTCAGTTAAATGAAGTGGTAAGTCTGCTTTGGTGTTCCACTGATTTCCTTTTAATGTCTTAGTGAGACTTAATAAGATTTCTAGTTGAACTTATTGGAGTGAGGTTTATTATTTTTCTTTCTTCTTCTATTTCCTTTATGCTTTTAAGGTGGGTTTGAACTACAAGTCATCTTAATAAATTTCCAAAACTTCTGCAAAAATTACAGTGGCTTCTTACTGGTGTATAATTCTCTGTCTCAAAATTTGGGTTTTAAAAAGCAAGTGGTTCTCTCTGTATAAAATTATCAAATGCTAGGGTAGAAAGGGTGTATTGAACTACAACCACCATGAAATTGTAGGTTATTGCCTAAGACTTATTTTTGCTAGCATTTGGATGCTATAACATGACTTTGCTCAAATTCCTAGCCATTAATACTCATTAGTTATTTTGTCATGATTTTCTAAAGTTTCTAGGCAAAGGGGTGCTTTCTACTACCACTATATTTGAAAAATATCAAACAACAGATTTCTGATTTTTCTTAGCTCCTTCTTTGCGCAAGAGCAATCATTCTGAGTTTGGCATCTTTTTGCTTAAGGGAAGGGGTGGTAGGAATTATTTGGATTAAATAGCCTTTTTCATGAAGTATTGGCAATAGGTATTATTTTGCATCTTTCAAATGGGTTTGCATTTTTCTCTGGTGACCTGTCTCATTATTGATCTAGCAAAATTTTATTTGCCCATTCTTGCACCATTTTTGGGTTGTTTATGATTTAATTGAAATATGACTCAATATCAAGTTTTATTTGTTTACCCTACTTAAAATGATGGGCTGGGGTGGTTATCATTTTTGTAGTGGGGTTTTAGTGGTCACAAGTCCACTGGATTTTTATGACAAGTTTTGAATTGTTTTTATAATTCTAATAATTGTTTTCTAGTTGGACTAATGCTAGATAAACATTTCACTTTAATTCTGTTCTGGACTAGGGGTCCTTTTATTTTTCCTAGGTTCTTTGTGACATAAGTAGGCTAGGAAAAATAATTGCACTCACTGTTCATTACTTTCTAATGCCTTTCTGATTTTCCTAAGTTTTGGGCAAAAATGGCTTTTAATAGATATACCTACTTAAATCTTCAATACTGGGGTTCCCACTATTTTTAAACAGTGTCTATTTGGGGTTTGAACATCTATAAATTTTCTCAAGCCTAGCACAGAAGCATAACCAATTTTCTTTAATTAAATAGGGTTTGGTCAGTTTCTGTATTTAATTCCGAACTATAAAAATTAGAACAAAAAGCATGGGGTTCAGTATTTTTAATTGGTAGTCCATAATATTTAGAATCCATCAAAATTGGTTTGACAAAATTTGGTTAAGTATTTATCAAATTATGAATTTCCTAAGTCTTCTGTTGAATAATAAAAGATTAATTCAAAATGGTTTAAAGAAAAGCAGTTTTGCGCTGGGGTCCCTAGCGAAAGTTCTTAAAGGAATTACAGACAGGTCCGCGGGGCACTATTCATTTGAGTCTATGGCTCTGCAGAAAACCCCCTAGGGTTTCTGGAAATCGAACCCGCGGTCCTGTCCCCAATTGAACAGTACCCGCGGTGGAGAAAAGGGCGGAGGGGCTTACCGGCGGCGAGGCTGCTCCGGTGAGGTGGTCGAGGACGTAGGGGAGGTCTCGGGGATCACGGCGATGTGCGGGTCACCGTCGGGGATGGTCAGAGTCGATCGGTCCCCGTGCGCAGGCGGAGGTGCTCGTCGGCGGCGAGGAATCCGGCCTACTCACAGCGCAATAGTTCAATCAAACGGGTTAGAGAGCTCCACTGGGTGCTTGGGAAGATGTGGGTGCAAGGAATTTGAAAATGGCTTACCGGAATGCTCGGTCCACGCGCGGCGGCGGGCGACCGAAGTCCGGTGAGGGCAATCTCGGGCCTCCGGTGAAGTTCTGCCGGGTCCGAGGGCTTGGAAAGCTTCACGGGCTAATGGTGAAGCTAACCGAGGGGTTGGCGCGGCTTGGACGCGACTGGAGGGAGCTGGCCACGGCGGTCGAGGCTCGGAAAGCTTGGCGGGCGGTGGCGCGGCGTGCTCGGGCGAATTCCGGTGATCTCTGGCTCGGGCAAGACTTGTGAGCGCGCGGGGAGGTATGGCCGAGGCTCAGGGCTACTTTATAGGGACGGCGTGGTGCACGGGCGGCCATGGACCGACGAGCGCGCGCGGGTGTGCGAACAGGCGTGAACCGAGGGTGTCAGCCACGGTCGAACACGTGGAACCGTTGCTTCTGCCCGAGTTCTAATGCCGATTGGGTGCAAATCTTCGCGAATTTGGGCAAGATTGCTGTGAAGGATTTGTTTCCCTGACATTGCTTTGTATTTTGTGTATGGACGTCGCGCGGTTTTAGGCTAGGGATAGGGAGTTGTAGCATCACCAAGGTGCCAGTGTCAGAATGCTTGGTCCCGAGGTCAAACTGTGCCAAAACCGTGCCGAATGAATTTGGTTTGAGTTCAATTTTTTCCAGCGCGTGTTCAAGGAAATTTGGCACAACTTTGATATTTGGACTTCTTGGTTTTGAGTTTTGAAAAACAGAGAACGCATTTGATCTTTGGAAAAGGGTTCTGAAATTCCCCATGGGACCTTGGTTCAAGGGCTGATTTGGGGATTTTGGAGAAACCAAATGGCCAAACTTTCTTACTATGATTTGCTGGTTATTTGGTGACTAAAACTTTGTAATTTGGTCTTTACCAAAATTTGTATTTCCCCCCAAGATTTTCTCCCAATTACCCTTTATGCTTAATTGGTTCACTTAGGATTAATTAGGGTTGAGAGTTTTCCTTCCTGAAGGTTCATGACAAGATTAAGGAGAGTTTGAGAAGACTCATTATAAATCTTTGTTCTTAATCTTTGATGTTCATCCCTTCATTAGGTTTACATGTGATAATAGGTTGGGGTTAGCTTAAGGAAGAAAGCCTAGGTGACACTGGGGTGTCACAGCCTTCCCCCTTAAAGGAATCTCGTCCCGAGATTCGGGTCGGAGTCCTACCGGGGTGAAGCGAAGGGTGAGACTTACTTGAAGTG
Source organism: Zea luxurians (assembly GCA_029449295.1). Taxonomy (NCBI): domain Eukaryota; kingdom Viridiplantae; phylum Streptophyta; class Magnoliopsida; order Poales; family Poaceae; genus Zea; species Zea luxurians. Next base: position 22,540,027 of record JAOPSE010000004.1, read on the forward strand.
GGTGCTTTCTTTAGTAAGGCAAACTGCTCTTCGAATGTCATTCTCTTTGCAACTTCAGAAGGAAGTCCTTTTGAATTTTGTTTTATAGCTTATTCTTCCCAATTTAAGATTATATTACTGAAATTTAGATTCGAAGGGCAGGAGGAGGGGTTGGGCATGAATACATACCAATTTCCTTAGGCAAATAATCAGGAAAGTTGGAACGCAGAAATTCTTCAATTTCCCAAGTGGCCTCTTCCTCTGAGTGATTACTCCATTGGACCTTATACATCTTGATCGATTTTGCCCGAGTTGATCTTTCTTTGCAATCCAGAATCTTGGAAGGGTACTCTTGGTACGATAAATCTGGCTCTATCTCCAATTCTGGTTCTGCTACGATCTCAGTCGGCAATCGAACACACTTGTTCAGCTGAGATACATGGAACACACTGTGGATGGCAGACATTTTTGGATGTAGCTTCAATTTGTATGCCACGGGTCCACATGCCTCTATGATCTCATAAGGTCCAATGTAGCGAGGGGCTAGCTTGCCTTTGATCCCAAACCTCTGCACTCCCTTGGTGGGTGATACTTTGAGATAAACGAAATCTCCCACCTCGAACTGGAGAGGTTTCCTTCTCTTATCATGGTAAATCTTTTGCCTGGCCTGGGCAGCTTCTAGATTCTTCCTGATTAGTTTGACCTTCCTTTCGGCTTCAGCCACTAAGTCAGGTCCAAAAACTTCTCTTTCTCCAGGCTGAGACCAATTGAGTGGTGTTCTGCATCTTCTTCCATAGAGAGCTTCGAAAGGTGCCATCTTTAGGCTGGATTGATAACTGTTGTTATAAGCAAACTCTGCCAAGGAGAGGTGCTTATCCTAGTTTTTGCCACAATCGATTGCACAAGCCCTCAGCATATCTTCTAGAATTTGATTTACCCTCTCGGTCTGACCATCAGTCTGTGGGTGGTAAGCTGAACTTCTGACTAGCTTGGTTCCCAAAGACTCTTGCAGTTGTTCCCAAAATCTGGCAACAAATGGGGCTCCACGGTCAGAAACAATGGTCCTGGGCAATCCGTGCAAACACACAATCCGGTCAATGTACAACTCTGCATACTTTTGAGCCTTATCAGTGGTGTGCATAGGGAGAAAATGTGCCACTTTCGTCAGTCAGTCCACAATAACCCAAATCGAATCATGATGACGAGAGGTGTTGGGCAGACCCACGATGAAATCCATGCTGATGTCGTCCCATTTCCATGAAGGTATAGACAGGGGTCACAAAGCTCCAGCTGATTTCAAGTGGCTTGCCTTTATCCTCTAACAGGTGTCACATTCCGATACATATCGGGCTATCTCCCTCTTCATTCTGGTCCACCAATACAAGGGCTTCAGATCGTGGTACATTTTGGTGCTCCCTGGATGCATGGAGAATTTGGAGAGATGGGCCTCATCCAAGATTCTCTTCTTGAGATCCTCATTTTTAGGAACCACCAATCTACTTCCAAACCATAATATACCCTTTCCATCCTGGCGGAAACATTTATACTTCTCAGTCCTCTGATGGAGATTCTCCTTGATAATCTATACTCCCTTGTCACTGAGCTGGTCCATGATGATCTGGTCTTGCAAAGCTGGCTCAACAGAAATGTGAGACAAAGCACCAGAAGGAATTACTTCAATCTTCATCTTGCTCAACTCATCACACAAGGTGTTAATACGAGAATCCATCAGAACACAATTGCACTGCAACTTTCGACTCAAGGCATCTGCTACCACATTGGCTTTTCCTGGGTGATAATGTACCTCCAAGTCATAATCCTTGATCAGCTCTAGCCATCTTCTCTGCCTCATGTTGAGATCAGCCTGAGTAAAGATATACTTAAGGCTCTTATGATCAGTGAAGATGTTGCGGTGAGTTCCCATCAAATAGTGCCTCCACATTTTTAATGCATGAACCACCGCTGCTAACTTCAGGTCATGAGTAGGATAATTTTGCTCATGAGGCCTGAGTGCTCTTGATGCATAAGCAATGACTCGGTTGTCTTGCATCAAGACACAACCTAGTCCAGTGCTAGAGGCATCACAGTACACATCAAATGGCTTGCTGCTGTGGGTTGCGCTAATACCGGTTCTGTGGTCAGATGTTGCCTTAATGCATGGAAGGCATCTTCGCACTTCTGTCCCCAAACAAACTTGGCTTTTTTCTTCAACAGCTCAGTTATGGGCTTCGCAATTCGAGAGAATTCCAGAATGAATCTTCGGTAATAACCAGCTAATCCTAGAAAACTCCGAATCTGACGGACAGTCGTGGGTGGCTTCCAATTCATCACCTCCTGCACTTTATCAGGATCAATAGCTATACCTGCCTGAGAGATAGTGTGACCCAAGAATTTGATCTCCTTTAGCCAAAAATCACATTTTGACAACTTGGCATAAAGGTGGTGCTCTCGCAGACGTTGAAGCACTACATGCAAATGCCCGACATCTCCCCCTTGATCCTTGTCCTCCTCTTGAGGTGGCTCATCTTCTTGATCTTCTTCTTCATCATCTTGAGCCTCATCCTCATCTTGAGTTGGTGGAGATGCTTGCATAGAGGAAGATGGTTGATCTTGTGCTTGTGGAGGCTCTTCAAATTCCTTAGGACACACATCCCCAATGGACATGTTCCTTAGCGTAACGCACGGAGCCTCTTCATCATCTAGTTCATCAAGATCAACTTGCTCTACTTGAGAGCCGTTAGTCTCATCAAACACAATGTCACAAGAAACTTCAACTAGTCCAGTGGACTTGTTAAAGACTCTATATGCCCTTGTGTTTGAATCATATCCTAGTAAAAAGCCTTCTATAGCCTTAGGAGCAAATTTAGTTTTTCTACCTCTTTTAACAAGAATAAAGCATTTGCTACCAAAGACTCTAAAATATGAAACATTGGGATTTTTACCGGTGAGGAGTTCATAAGATGTCTTCTTGATGATTCGGTGTAGATATAACCGGTTGATGGCGTAGCAAGCGGTGTTGACCGCCTCGGTCCAAAACCGATCCGAAGTCTTGTACTCATCAAGCATGGTCCTTGCCATGTCCAATAGAGTTCTATTCTTCCTCTCCACTACACCATTTTGTTGTGGCGTGTAGGGAGAAGAGAACTCATGCTTGATGCCCTCCTCAAGGAAGCCTTCAATTTGTGAGTTCTTGAACTCCGTTCTGTTGTCGCTTCTTATTTTCTTGATCCTTAAGCCGAACTCATTTTGAGCCCGTCTCAAGAATCCTTTCAAAGTCTCTTGGGTTTGAGATTTATCCTGTAAAAAGAATACCCAAGTGAAGCGAGAATAATCATCCACAATAACTAGACAGTACTTACTCCCGCCGATGCTTATGTAAGCTATTGGGCCGAATAGGTCCATGTGGAGGAGTTCCAGTGGCCTGTCAGTCATCATGTTCTTGTGTGGATGATGAACACCAACTTTCTTCCCTGCTTGGCATGCGCTACAAATCCTGTCTTTCTCAAAATGAATATTTGTTAGTCCCAAAATGTGCTCTCCCTTTAGAAGCTTGTGAAGATTCTTCATCCCAACATGGGCTAGTCGGTGGTGCCAGAGCCAACCCATGTTAGTCTTAGCAATCAAGCAAGTGTCAAGTTTAGCTCTATTGAAATCAACTAAGTATAACTGACCCTCTAACACTCCCTTAAAGGCTACTGAATCATCACTTCTTCTAAATACAGTAACACCTATATCCGTAAAAAGACAGTTGTAACCCATTTTGCATAATTGAGAAACAGAAAGCAAGTTGTAATCTAATGAATCTACAAGAAAAACATTGGAAATAGAATGGTCAGGTGATATAGCAATTTTACCCAATCCTTTGACCAAACCTTGATTTCCATCCCCGAATGTGATAGCTCGTTGGGGATCTTGGTTTTTCTCATAGGAGGAGAACATCCATTTCTCCCCTGTCATGTGGTTTGTGCACCCGCTGTCGATGATCCAACTTGAGCCCTCGGATGCATAAACCTACAAAACAAATTTAGTTCTTGATTTTACGTACCCAAACAGTTTTGGGTCCTTTGACATTAGATACAAGAACTTTGGGTACCCAAACACAAGTATTTGACCCCTTGTGTTTGCCCCCAACATATTTGGCAACTACCTTGCCTGATTTGTTAGTTAGTACATACGAAGCATCAAAAGTTTTGAATGAAACATTATGATCATTTGATGCTTTAGGAGTTTTCTTCTTAGGCAATTTAGCATGAGTGGATTACCTAGAACTAGATGTCTCACTCTTATACATAAAAGCATGATGAGGTCCAGAGTGAGACTTCCTAGAATGAATTCTCCTAATTTTGTGTTCAGGATAACCGGCAGGGTATAAAATGTAACCCTCGTTATCTTGAACCATGGGAGCCTTGCCCTTAACAAAATTAGACAATCTTTTAGGCGGGGCATTAAGCTTGACATTGTCTCCCTGTTGGAAGCCAATGCCATCCTTAATGCCAGGGCGTCTCCCACTATAAAGCATGCTTCTAGCAAATTTAAATTTTTCATTTTCCAAGTCATGCTCATTGCTTTTAGCAGTTAATGTAGCTATGTGATCATTTTGTTGTTTAATTAAAGCAAGGTGATCATGAATAGCATCTACATTAACATCTCTACATCTAGTGCAAATAGAAACATGTTCAACGGTAGATGTAGAGGGTTTGCAATCATTTAATTCAACAATCTTAGCATGTAAAATGTCATTCTCATCTCTAAGATTGGAAATAGAAATATTGCAAACATCTAGTTCCTTAGCCTTAGCAATCAATTTTTCGTTCTCATTTCTAAGGCTAGTAAGAGAGGTATTCAACTTATCAATCTTAGCAATCAAATTGGCATTATCATTTCTAAGATTAACAAGAGAATCATCAAAAACATTTAAATTCTCAACCTTAGCAATTAATTTAGCATTCTCATTTCTAAGGTTGGAAATAATGTCATGGCAAGTGCTTAGCTCACTAGTTAATTTTTCATTTTTCTCTACCTCCTGAGCATAAGCATTTTTAGTCTTAACATGCTTTTTGTTTTCTTTGATAAGGAAGTCCTCTTGGCTATCCAAGAGTTCATCCTTCTCATGAATGACACTAATCAATTCATTTAATTTCTCTTTTTGTTGCATGTTAAGATTGGCAAAAAAAGTAAGCAAGTTATCCTCCTCATCACTAGAATTATCCTCATCACTAGAGGTTGCATATTTAGTGGAGGATCTTGATTTTACCTTCTTCTTCTTGCCGTCCTTCGCCATAAGACACTTGTGGCCGACATTGGGGAAGAGGAGCCCTTTGTTGATGGCGATATTGGCGGCGTCCTCGTCGGAGGAGGAGTCGGTGGAGCTCTCGTCGGAGTTCCACTCCCGGCAAACATGGGCATCGCCGCCCTTCTTCTTGTAGTACCTCATCTTTTCTCTCCTCTTTCCCTTCTTGTCGCCGCCCCTGTCACTATCACTAGATAATGGACATTTTGCAATAAAATGACGGGGCTTACCACACTTGTAGCACACTTTCTTGGAGCGGGCTTGTAGTCTTTCCCCCTTCTTTGCTTGAGGATTTGGCGGAAGCTCTTGATGATGAGCGTCATTTCCTCATTGTCAAGCTTGGAGGCGTCGATGGGGATTCTACTTGGTGTAGAATCTTCTTTCTTCTCCTCCGTTGCTTTAAATGCAACGGGTTGTGCTTCGGGTACGGAGGAGGAGGTGCCTTGCTCGATGATCTTCTTGGAGCCTTTGATCATCAACTCAAAGCTCACAAATTTTCCTATTACTTCCTCGAGAGACATTAGTTTATATCTTAGATCACCACGAATTAATTGAACTTGAGTGGGGTTAAGAAATACGAGTGATCTAAGAATAACCTTGACCATCTCATGGTCATCCCACTTGGTGCTCCCGAGGTTGCGCACTTGGTTCACCAAGGTTTTTAGCCGGTTGTACATGGCTTGCGGGTCTTCTCCTTGGTTGAGCATGAAGCGACCGAGCTCCCCCTCGATCGTCTCCCTCTTGGTGATCTTGGTCACCTCATATCCTTCGTGCGCCGTTTTGAGCACGTCCCAAATCTCCTTGGCGCTCTTCAATCCTTGCACCTTGTTATACTCCTCTTAGGGATGAAAACAATAATGGTAATTGTCAAATTTTCGGAATCATTTTTGACTTTTTATCGATTTTTCAGCATAAACGAAAATGGTTACGGTTATTGACAATTCGAAATCGGTTCCGGTAAAAATAATACGAAACCAAAACCAAAATCGATATTAGTTTTACCGACCGTTTTCGATAATTTTCGATATTATTTGATAATTTACCGTCGATAATTTAGTTGATAATTTGAATTACATTCCAGCCCGACCGTAGAGGCCCAGCCAAAAGCCCATGAAGACATCAAGTAACCCTAAATCCCTAATCCCCTCCATCTCGGCATCTCCAATCTCCTGTCCGCCTCCACGGCTCCACACGTGTGACGCACGGCGCTGCACAACCGCCTGACCGCGCTCCGCACAGCAGCTAGGCGTAGCCGCGTAGGGAGCACTGGAGCAGGGGCATGCCGCACAGCCGCCAGCTGGCCAGGGCCACGCCGCACAGCCGCCAGCCGCCCAGGGCCACGCCGCACGCGCCACACACCGCTAGGAGTCTGTCCGCGGCTCCGTGCGCCGTCTAAGGGCTCTCCGCAGCGACCAGCGAGGCAGCGAGCCACCAGGGGTACGGGCACTCCAGCGACTCCGCTCTGCACTCCGGCGACTCCGCTCTGCACTCCGGCGACTCCGCTCTACACACCAATGGCCAGCCGCCCGCCTATGGCCAACCGCCCAACGCCCTGCCGCCCGCCAGCGGCCAGCCTACCAACGCAGAGCTACAGAGCCTCGATTGCTCCCGATGAGGCTGTGAATCCTGCAACGATGGATGCATCTGGTGGCGGTGCACAACCTCAGGTCCGCGACATCAATGGATCCGGCTCTCAGGCTTCTACGGCAACAGTCGTGGCCCCCTCTGCCTCCGGTAAACATGGATAGTAAGAGTCAGTACAACCCTTTTGTTTGTTGTTGGCTTGTTGCTTATAAGAGTCCTCTAATTATTTGTAGCAGCGGCAGCAAGTCAGAGCCAGCGAATTATATCCACATCGTCTGCAACACCATCAAGTGTAGTGCCAATTGGTGCTGCAAATCGTGATGACACAATTAATGTAGATGTGGACATGGACAGTGATGACGATGAGCCTTCTGGCAAAAGGGCAAAGAAGAGCACATCTGAAGTCTGGCAATATTTCACCAAGTATTGGGTGACAGTGGAGGTGGATGGCAAGCAAGAGAGACCGAGGTGGGCAAAGTGCAATTTCAAAGGGTGTCAGACCAAGACTAGCAAGCATAGAGCTGAGGGAAAATTTGGAACAACTGGTTTTTGGACACATCTGAATAATTACCACCATGTAAAAAAAGGACAACAGCAGCTCACAACCGGTACAGATAGTGAGACAGGAATTGCTATAGTTAAACCTTACAAGTATGATCAAGAAGCTAGCTTGAAAAAGTTCTATGAAGCTATGATTGTTCATGAGTATCCTTTCAATATGGTTGAGCATGAAGTATTTGTAGAATGGGTCAAATTGATGCGGCCACATTTTCCTTTAAAGTCTCGTGTCACTGTTAGAAAGGATATAATGGACTACTATTTAGCTGAGAAGGATAAGTTGTATGCATACTTCAAAACCATCCGAAGCCGCTTTAGTGCAACTATGGATATGTGGACATCCAACCAGAACAAAGGTTACATGTGTGTCACTCTTCATTGGATTGATGATGAATGGAAAATTCAGAAAAGAATTATCAATTTCTTTCATGTTCAAGGGCGACATACAGGTGAGAGGTTGTCTTCTACAGTGAGTTCTTGTCTATTGAAATGGTATGTTGAGAAAAAAATGTTCTCTTTGACTTTGGATAATGCCTCTACAAATGAAGTGGCTGTTAAGGATTTAATTGTAGAACTCAAGAAGCACAGTCCTTTAGTATGCGATGGGCTCTTTTTTCATGTGAGATGTGCTAATCACATTCTGAATTTGGTAGTTAAAGATGGTATGCGTGTGATTGCCTCTGCAACTGAAAAGATTAGAGCTTTTGTTGTTGCTGTTAAGGGATCACCACTTCAATGGGAGGAGTTTATGAAATGTGCCACTGAATGTGGGTTGGACACCAAACCTTCTCTCTCAGTTGATGTGTCTACACGGTGGAATTGAACTTTTTTAATGTTGAGGGATGCTCTCTACTACAAGGATGCTTTTGAGAGGCTCACTTCTATTGATCGTCGTAGGTATGGTAGTATTGCACCTTCACCTAATGAATGGGACAAGGCTGCTATGTTGATTCCTTTCTTGAAAAAATTCTTTGAACTAACTGAGATATTTTCTGGTACAACATATACAACTGCTAATATGTTTTTTAGAGGCTTTTGTGAGGTTAAGCTTTTGCTATCTGATTGGTGCAATAGTAGTGATAATATTATTTGTGAAATGGCAAATGCTATGACTTTCAAGTTTGATAAGTATTGGAAGAAGTCCAATGTTGCTCTTGCTGTAGCAAATGTTCTTGATCCTAGGTTCAAGAAAAAAATGGTGGAATTTTTCTTGAAAAGGATCTATAGGATTACCTACCAGTCTGAAATTGACAAGTTTATTGGTGTCCTAAAGAACTTGTTTCAGTGCTATGTTTCGGCTGCACCTATTTCACAGAACAATACCGATCAAGGATATGCACCTCCAATTTTAAATCAGTTTGTGAACAACATGGATGAGGAGCTTGATAACTATCTATTTGACAATGAGTCATGTGGTGCTGGTGTGGAATCAACTGAATTAGATAGGTATTTATCTCAACCACCATTGAAGACTTCTAAAGCCAACCTGAATGCATTTGATATCCTAGCATGGTGGAAAAATCAAGCTGACGAATATCCAATCCTCTCACTACTTGCTCGTGATGTGTTGGCAATGCAAGTTTCAATGGTTGCATCTGAGTCGGCATTTAGTGCCGGTGGTCGTGTTATCGATCCATATCGAAGCCGCCTTGATCCTGACATTGTAGAAGCACTTGTGTGCACTAAAGATTGGATAGTTGCATCTAGAAAAGGTAAAAGTTGTAAACTGATTCTTAGTTCTCAATGTACTTTTATAGTTTTATTCATTCATTGCCTGTTAATTTTCAGGTTCTAGAAATATTTCTTCGCTGCCTACCGACCTTGAGGTTCTTGATGCCATTAAGAACAATTTGGCTAGTGAGTTTGAGGTAATAAAATGTGGGCCCGCTATCCGCTAATATTCAGAACTGCTACATGTTTGTGTCAGATTTGGATTATATGAGTGCTAACACATATTTGTTTCAAAATTAGGATGAATTTTCAGAATTGGGACGTGATCAGGTGGAAGATGATGACGACATTCTAGAGATTCAGCTATAAGTATTGCAATGCACTATGGCACTATGCTATGTATCTATGTATGCCAGTTTGTATCTGGTTGTCTGAATGAGTCAGTGAGTGAGTGCTTCTGTGCTTGAGTCTGAAACTTATCACATGACATATGTCATTTGACGTTTAGTACTTTAGTGAGATGAACTTCTAGTCTTTGTGGATTGTCTTGCCACTTGTGGTTGTGGACTTGCAGTGTATCATTTTATTTCTAGGCCTATGGTTATGGAATATGGACTATGATATTTATGGAATATGGACTTATGGCTATTTCACTTTTTTGGATGCTATATAATATATAGGTATTGTGATTATGCCGTAATAGTAAGTATTGTTATATGATCAAGATTTATAGATATTATCATGTTCTACGGCTTGACATGTTTATGAGGTTATCGTTTTTAAATATCGTTTTGATGGTTTTCGATCGATTTTGATGCATCTTCGATCCTTTAGTTATCGTTAAATATCGTCGCCGTTTTCGTTACCGTCAAATATCGTACCGCTATCGTTTTTGAAAAAATAATATGAAAGTGAAAGTGGTTGAGCTTTCTTCCGATCGTTTTTGACCGTTTTCATCCCTAACTCCTCTCGACTTAGAGAGGCGAGGAGTATTGTGGTGGCTTGTGAGTTGAAGTGCTGGATTTTGGGCAACTTCGTCCGAGTCATAGTCCTCATCCCCTACGGATAGTACATGTACACCAAACTCAACAATGTCCCAAATACTAGTGTGGAGTGAGGTTAGGTGATGCCTCATTTTATCACTCCACATGTTATAATCTTCACCATCAAACATAGGTGGCTTGCCTAATGGGACAGAAAGTAAAGGAGTGCATTTTGAAATACGAGGGTAGCGTAGGGGAATCTTACTAAATTTCTTGTGCTCATGGCGCTTAGAAGTTACGGACGGCACGTCGGAGCCGGAGGTGGATGGCGACGAAGAATCGGTCTCGTAGTAGACCACCTTCTTCATCTTCTTCTTCTTGTTGCCACTCCGATGCGACTTATGTGAAGGGGATTCCTTCTCCTTCCCCTTGTTGCGGGACTCTCCCGATGGAGCCTTCCCGTGGCTTGTAACAGGCTTCTCGCCGGTCACCATCTCCTTCTTGGCGTGATCTCCCGACATCACTTCGAGCGGTTAGGGTCTAATGAAGCACCGGGCTCCGATACCAATTGAAAGTCGCCTAGAGGGGGGTGAATAGGCGGAATCTGAAAATTATAAACTTAAGCACAACTACAAGTTGGGGTTAGCGTTAGAAATATAACCGAGTCCAAAAGAGAGGGCGAAAAAAATCACAAGCAAGTAAGAATGGATGACACCGTGATTTGTTTTACCGAGGTTCGGTTCTTGCAAACCTACTCCCCGTTGAGGTGGTCACAAAGACCGGGTCTCTTTCAACCCTTTTCCTCTCTCAAATGGTCACTTAGACTGAGTGAGCTTCTCTTCTCAATCAAATGGGACACTAAGTCCACTACAAGGACCACCACACAATTGGTGTCTCTTGTTTTGATTACAAGTGTTATGGAAACAAGAATGAGGAAGAAGAAAAGCAATCCAAGCGCAAGAGCTCAAAAGAACACAAAAGTCTCTCTCTCTAGTCACTAATTTGTTTGGAGTGATTCCGGACTTGGGAGAGGATTTGATCTCTTTGTTTGTGTCTTGTATTGAATGCTATAGCTCTTGTATGAGGTCTGAAGGCTGAAAACTTGGTTGCATTGAAGTGTGGTGGTTGTGGGGTATTTATAGCCCCAACCACCAAAAGAACCGTTGGTGAGGGCTTTTGTCGTACGGCGCACCGGACAGTCCGGTGCGCCAGCCACGTCACCAGGCCGTTGGGTTCCGACCGTTGGAGCTCTGACAATTGGGGCCACCGGACAGTCCGGTGGTGCACCGGACAGGTCCTGTAGACTGTCCGGTGCGCCTTCTGGCGCCTGCTCTGACTTCTGCGCGTGCAGGCACGCACTGTAGCGCATTTATTGTTCTCTGCAGACGACCGTTGGCGCGAAGTAGCCGTTGCTCCGCTGGCACACCAGGCAGTCCGGTGTTACACCGGACAGTCCGGTGAATTATAGCGGAGCGGCCTCCCAAGTTCCCGAAGCTGGCAAGTTCAGAGTTGATCTCCCTGGTGCACCGGACTGTCCGGTGGTGCACCGGACACTGTCTGGTGGTGCACCGGACACTGTCTGGTGGCACACCGGACAGTCCGGTGCGCAAGACCAGGGCTGCCTTCGGTATACTTTGCTCCTTTGTTTTGAACCCTTTCTTTTGACTTTGTATTGGTTTGTTGTGAACCTTTGGCACCTGTAGAACATATTTTCTAGAGCAAACTAGTTAGTCCAATAATTTGTGTTGGGCAATTCAACCACCAAAATTCATATTGGAAAAGGTTTGACCCCATTTCCCTTTCAAGAACTTCAACGGAGACCCAGGATCGCCCTTGTCGGACTTCGGTCGACCGCAGCCGCACGTAGATCGAGCAATCCGGTGAGCCATTCTCAAATTCCTCGCGCGTATGTCTTCCTTGACCTTTGGTGAAGCTCCCTGACCCGTTGAATTGAACTGTACCGCCCTGATTAGGCCGGATTCCTCGCCGCCGACGAGCTCCCCCGCCTGCGCACGTGGACCGACCTACTCCGACCACCATCGCCGACAATCCGCACCTCGACGTGATCGCCAGAGACCCCTGAACCTCGCCCGACCCCTCACTGGAGCAACCTCGCCGCCTGTAAGCCCCTTCGCCCTTTTCCTCCGCCGTGGTCACTGTTCCATTAGGGGAAGGATCACGGGTTTGATTTCGCAAAACCCTAGGGGGTTTTCTACAGAGTCATAGACTCAGATGAATAGTGAACCAAGGACCTGTCTGTAATACACTTAAAACCTTTCGCCAGGGACCCTAGTGCAAAACCATTTTTCCTTTATCCATTTCCGATTATTCTTTTTAAATTCAGTAGAGAACTTAGGAATTTGTATCTTGAGAAATATTCAACCAATTTTAGTCAAACTAATTTTACTGGATTCAAAGTACTATGAACTATCACATAAAAATAATGAACCCTATGCTTTCTGTTTTAAATTCTAGAGTTTGGAATTAATTAAGGAAACTGACCAAACCTTATTAAAACAAAGAAAATTAGTTATGCTTCTATGCTGAACTTAAGGAAATTTGTAGAAGTTTAAACCCCCTAGACACTATTTAAAAATAGTAAGCACCACAGTATTAAAGATTTAGACAAGGTTACTTATTAAAAGCTATAATTGCCCAAAACTTAGGAAAATAAGAAAGGTACTAGAAAATAATGAATAGTGGATGCAAATATTTTTCCTAGTCCACTTAAATAATAAAGAACCTAGGAAAAATAAAAGGAACCCTAGTCCAGAATAAATTCAAGGTGAGATGTTTTATTAGGCACTAACAAAACTAGAAGGACAATTAAAAATATGAGAACAATTTCAAAATTGGTAAGAAAAATTCAGTAGACTTGTAACCACTAGGACACCACTACAAAAATGATAAACACCCCAGCCCATTATTCTAAGTAGGTTGAACAATTAAAACTTGGTATTGAGCCATATTTCAATTAAATCATAAGCAAGCCAAAAAGTGTGCAACAGTGGACAAATAATTTTTTACCAAGTTATTAATGAAGTAAGCCACCAGGGAAATATGCAAAACCCATTCAAAGCTACAAAGTAATACCCATTACCCCTACTTCATGAAAAAGGCCATTTAATTCAAGAAATTCCTACCACCCTCTCCCTTAAGAAAAAAGTTGCCAAATTTTAGAATAATTGCTCTTGCACAAAGAAGAAGATAGGAAAATTTAGAAATCTATTTGATATTTTTCAAGTATAGTGGTAGTAGAAAGCACCCCTTGGGCTAGAAACTTTAGAAAATCATAGTAAAATAACTAACAAGTATTAGTGGCTGAAAATTTGTACAAAGTCATGTTATAACATATGGATACCAGCAAAAACAAGTCTTAGAGAATAACCCCCCTGTGTAAAGGAAGTGTAGTTCAAAACGCCCCTTTGCCCTAACACTTAATAATTTTGTATAGAGAGAACCCCTCACTTTTTAAGCCCCAAATTTTGAGACAGAGAATTATACACCAGTGAGAAGCCACTGTAATTTTTGCAGAATTTTTGGAAATTTATTGAGCTATCTTGTAGTTCAAACCCACCTTAAAAGCATAAGGGAAATAGAGAAGAAGAGAGGGATTAGGGAGATTAATAAGTATTCCCCCAACATGGCAGCTAAGAATATTGTAAAAAATATCCACAAGATATAAAGAAGAAAAATTAGTAGAACACCAAATATAGGTTAACCATTCAGTAATCACCTGACCTTAATTTGCTAAGTGTGCCACAAAAATCTCCAATAGTAAGAATAAGCTCTACCTTATTAAATTGATCATTCCCCATCAAATCTTAATTGCTAAATTACATATCATGCCATGCATATATCTCACTTATTGCATTCATTAGGTTGCAATCTCGTTGACGGAGAGTACGTGCTAATCCCCAAGCAAGGAGCTGTCCACGAGGAAGACCAAGAGCAAGCTCCCGAGACTGCCATCGGGGATCTCCCCGCAGCCCCAGCATTTGAAGGCAAGCCCCGGTTTTATGCATAACCGTTTATATATGCTACTTTACTACACTTAATGTTTGTAGGCTTGGAATGTGCACTTAAGTGTAGGAGTTGCTTGAAACCTTAGTTGCATGAATTCAGGATTCCTTTTTAAGATGGATACTAGTATGCTAGGTCGAGTAGCTGCTTGCTAATTAGGATCTCGGTAGAAGTTGAGTGATTTTTTAGCACTCGCGCGAGGTCAGGAATTGATTGTATCCATCTTGATAACGGGATCTATGATGGTCTATGGACTTGGATCTAGGGTGGATGCCTTGTCCATGAGACGGGAAAATGAATTAAGGATTAATGTGTGGATACCTGAGTCAAGCGTTTGAATGTACTAAACACATGTCGAGAAATATGGTAACCGGTAAACCTAGTACCTGAGTGTAACACCCGGTTTTAAAGGACAAAGCCGGGTGCATCTCATACATGCGCCAAATGTCACAAAACATCAGAGTATTTATTACATAGCGGAAGACTTATTACAAAGTAAAAGAATAAATATAAAACGAACTAAGGATCGACGGCGCCAAATGTCAACTGAGAAATGCTACCTAGATCAGATCGAATGCCTCGATGTTAGGCGGCTCCTCTTCGACCACCTGCTCTTCTCCTGTGGGGGGGTGTGAGATAGCAAGAGTGAGCTCACATACGTTCATAGCTGAACAAGTCGTGGGGAATAATGTGGCATGAACTCACCAAAGGTGGGAGTTCATGAAGTGTAAAGCTGATCAATGGAATAAAGGTTGAGGCTGAGCATTGCTTTTATGAGTTGGTCAAAATTTTATTAGCAAATTACTAAGTGTAAGTAAATACCAAACCTTAATAATAATAAAGAACAGTAATAGTAAAATAATCCCAAATGCGATGCAAATGTCAAATTAAATTTAAGTTCCATAATTAATCATGTGAGGGTCCGAGCCGCTCATGACCGTGAGCACGGCTAGTATACTAGTTTTACACTCTGCAGAGGTTGCGCATCTTTACCCACAAGTCATGTTACCCATCTGCCAAGAGACGACCAATCCCATACACCTCTACCGAGGAGGCGAGGCAGGGTAACACTACGAGGCCTTTACAAAGTTCCACTAGCTTCAGAAATCCCGCTACAGTTTATAGGAAGCTCCAGTGCGGGGTTCTTGCCTGACCGCCATCGCAGCAAAATCAACCAAGGACCTCCCTACACTGACCACTCCCCTACTGCCCTTGCCCCTTTCGGGTAAGGAAGACCTCCACTAGCTTTCCTAGTTAATCAGCCAAGGGCGTCCCATTAAACCCTTGTGGTAGCACAGTTTTCCCGGGTGGTCGCTCCATGTTCCCATTAATTTAATGATCTTAACATGAACAGTAATAATAACGAGATAATAAAAGAGTAATCATGAATGTTGTATCTCCATACCCAATCCACATAAAGCAATAGCAAGTACTACCCAAAAATGTTTCAGTGGTGAACAAGGTATAAAGATAACCAAAACTGGGGTAACATAAAGGGTCCCATCAAAATTAACCTATGCAGATCATTAAAATTAATAAGAACATGGCTGGGAAAAGTAAGTGATCAAGGGCACAACTTGCCTTCAATGAGCTCCTGTTCAGCTACCTCTACTTGTTGAACCTCAGTTTCCACAGTGGCTTGCTCGTCTATTCGCATCAACACAATACATACATAGTGTAGCCAAAATCAACATCACACCAAACATGTAAATAAAATATACAGTAAAAATCTACACATTAAAATGAAATCATAGGAACTGGAATCACTAAATTTGGAGTTATAGAATTCAAGTTATGAATTTCCTAAGGTTTAATGTGATTAAAATAGGATTACATGATAAATAAATTTTCTTACTGTTTTCATGTCAAAACAGAGACACTAGGTGATAGAGAATATTATTACAAAATTTTAGCAACTGGAATGGTTCAATTTGGAGCTCACATGGATTTTCTATGAATTAATTAAGTTCTAGGAATTGTTTTGTATTAAAAATGCATTTTCCCAATTCATTTAATCTGATTTACCCTTCTCTGGATGGCGCCTCAATACCCAGAAAAGCCAGGGGCCCAGGTGCAACTAATCCTAAGACTCAAACGACCCACCAGGTGGACTGCGGGTTCTAAATTCTAAAAGCACGGGGTTTCTTTTGTAAAGTGTACCCGCGAAGGGGTATCAAAAGATCTCAGCCGCACGATCTCACACCTACGGCCTAGATTAGATCTACATTTATTAAACCGGTACGCTACGAGGACCACCAGATGTTGATCCAACGGTGGAGATCACACCCATACCCGGAGTCATCCGATCGCTGATCAACGCTCTAGATCGACCCAACGCGAAACGTTACGCAGGTTTTAATCTCAGCCGTAGATCACCGGATGGACGCTCCGCGGCCATCTTCCACCTCCCTGCCTCGCCAGAGTACGGCGGCGCGCCCCACACGCGGCGGAGATCCGCCGGTGACAACTGTCCCGCTCAATCCGAGCACCCCGTACCAATTGCAGCGCTACGCGTAGAGGAGGTCAAGGCAAATCCGCTGGTGGGCGCATTACCTCGGTATGAAGCGGTGACGGCCCTGCCCACGCGTCCAGGCGGCGCACGGCGAAGATGCAGCGACGACGAGCAATTCAAGGTCGACCTCGTGCAATCTGCCGAAGGCGAAGTCCTGGCCCTAACCTGCTCGACCCGACGAAGCTCTGGAACGCCCCACGGATGTCCGAGCGCTCCTTAACCACGAATCGGACGGCGGCGGGTCCGATTTCTCTCAACGATGGTGGCGGTGCTGGTGGGCAAGTCGGGACGAGGGAAATAGGAGCGATGGATGAGGAGCGGCGGCGCGATGCTTTATACCCGGGAGGGCTCGGAGTCGGTTGCGAGGGCTGGAGCTCGTGCGAGCGAGTCGCGCGGGTTCTGTTACGCCCGAACGCAAGCTCCGCGGAGGGGAAGACCCGACAGCTCGGTCCCGCGTGTCAGCGATGGAGCGAAGTAAGCGGTCGCGCGAGCAAGTAGCGGGCGAGGCTGACCGATGGGCCCCACTTGTCGGCGCTGGTTTGGTGGTTTGGGCCGCGTGCGTGAGTGGAGGAGTGGAATTGGGCCGAATTGATGCTCCACGGCCCAGGTAGCTTTTTATTCTTTTTCTTTTTCTGATTTCCCTTTTCTTTCTTATTCTCAAGTTCAATTTGAGTTTCTAACTTGAATTCAAACTTGTGTCAAGTTTATCCACAAATTATAAGTGCAATTTTAACATACCCAAAAATGAGAGGAATTTATTTATTTATATATTTATTTTGTATTGTACAATATTTATTCCTTCCCTTCTCCATTTTCATGGTTTTGTTTTCAATTTAGGGTTTGGATGTCATGGGCACATTATTACATTGCTATTGATGCTTTTATTTTTATTATCCACAAATGCACAATCAAATAAACTCCAGCATGATGCACAGGTTATCTATGTGTTCTTTGTGTTAATTATCCACTTAAAACTAGGGTTGATCACATGTGATGATAAGTAGAGGACACAAATTACTGAGATTATCTCTATTCTCATTATTGCACTTTTGAGTATTACAAATCCTACCCCCCTTAAAAATAATCTCGTCCTCGAGATTTAGGAAGATCTAGGGAAAAGGTGGGGAAAATCTATACGAAGCTCTTCTTCTCTTTCCCAAGTTGCTTCATCTTCACTGTGGTGACTCCATTGAACTTTGCACATCTTTATAACCTTATTCCTTGTAACTCGAGTCAATGTATCAAGAACCTTGATGGGGTACTCAGCATAAGTCAGGTCATCTTGAACATTAAGGTCTTCCATTGGTAATTGTTCCTCAGGTACCCTGAGACATTTCTTCAGCTGAGACACATGGAATACATCATGAACATCCGCGAGATGATCCGGTAATTCCAATTGATATGCAACCTCTCCCACTCGCTTTAAGATTAAGAAGGGTCCAATAAAGCGAGGGGACAACTTTCCTTTGACTTTGAACCTTCTCATGCCCCTGAGTGGTGACACCTTCAAATAGACATAATCTCCCTCCTTAAACTCAAGCAGTCTTCTCCGGGTATCAGCATAACTTTTTTGTCTTGACTGCGCAGTTCTCAAATTCTCCCTTATTTGCTGGACTTGTTCTTCTGCTTCCTGTATAATCTCAGGTCCAAACAACTGCCTTTCACCAGTTTGATCCCAATATAGTGGAGTCCTGCACTTTATGCCATATAAAGCCTCAAACGGTGACATCTTCAAACTGTCCTGATAGTTATTATTATAAGAGAACTCCGCATACGGCAAACTCTTATCCCAACTTCCACCATGTTTAAGAGCACAAGCTCTTAACATATCCTCTAGCACTTGGTTGGTCCTCTCAGTCTGCCCATCAGTCTGTGGATGGTAAGCCGAACTAAAATTCAATCTGGTATCCAAGGACTCGTGTAACTTCTTCCAATACCGAGAGGTAAACTGTGATCCTCGATCTGACACAATCTTCTTTGGCACACCATGTAGGCATACAATCCGTGCCATATACAACTCTGCCAACTTGGCTCCGGAATACGTGGTCTTCACTAGAATGAAGTGGGCTACTTTAGTTATCCTGTCCACAATCACCCATATAGAATCATATCCAGCAGACGTGCGAGGTAATCCAACAATGAAGTCCATACCAATTTCTTCCCATTTCCACTCAGGTATCTTCAGTGGATGCAGTAGTTCGGCTGGTCTCTGGTGTTCAGCCTTAACTCTTTGGCACACATCGCACATAGCCACATGTGCAGCCACATCTCTCTTCAATCCATACCACCAATATTTTTGCTTCAAATCCTGATACATCTTAGTGCTCCCAGGGTGGATAGAATAAACCGAGTCATGTGCCTCCTCCAATATGGTTTTCCGAAGACTATCAATATCAGGAACACAAATCCGATTCTTGAACCATATCGTGCCTTGCTCATCCTCCGTGAACTCTGGGCCTCTACCCTCTGTTATCAGATCCTTGATCTCCTGAATCTTAGCATCACCAATCTGACCTTTACGAATTTCTTGCTCCAAGGTAGGTTCCAATTCAATGGTAACTCCTTCCGTATGTGTGACAATTCCTAGGTTGAGCCTCTCAAAATCTTTTGCTAATTCATCAGGTAGCTGGACAACGAAAGCAGAGTGAACATGCTCCTTCCGACTCAAGGCATCTACAACCAAATTCGCCTTGCCTGGGTGATAGTGAATCTCCAAGTCATAATCCTTAATAAGCTCCAACCAACGGCGTTGCCTAAGGTTGAGATCCTTCTGAGTGAATATGTACTTCAAACTCTTATGATCCGTATATACTTGGCACTTAGTTCCCATAATGTAGTGTCTCCAAATCTTAAGTGCATGCACAACGGCAACCAGTTCCAAGTCATGAGTGGGGTAGTTCAGTTCATGCTTCTGCAACTGACGAGATGCATAAGCAATCACATGTCCTTCTTGCATGAGCACACATCCAAGTCCTTGGCCACATGCATCACAGTAAATGTCAATTCCCTTCTGTAGATCTGGCATAATCAATACTGGTGGCGACATTAGTCTCTCCTTCAATTGATCAAAACTCTCTTGGCATTTCTCATCCCACTTGAATTCTCTTCCTTTCTCCAAAAGCGATGTCATAGGCTTGGCAATCTTAGAGAACCCTTCAATAAATCTCCGATAATATCCTGCGAGTCCCAAGAAACTCCGAATCTCAGTAACTGTAGTGGGCACTCTCCACTCCATTATCTCCTTCACTTTAGCAGGATCCACTGCTATTCCTCCATTAGAAATAATATGACCAAGGAATGGCACCTTGTCAATCCAAAACTCGCACTTGCTGAACTTAGCGTAGAGTTGATTATCTCGTAACTTCTGTAGCACCAACCTTAGATGTTGTTCATGATCACTTTCATTCCTAGAATAGATCAGAATATCGTCGATAAACACCACGACGAATCTGTCCAAATACTCCATAAACACTTTGTAAATCAAATTCATGAAATAAGCCGGTGCATTGGTTAATCCAAATGACATAACAGTAAACTCATATAATCCATATCGGGTTGAGAAAGCCGTCTTAGGAATATCTGATGGTCTAATCTTCATCTGATGATATCCCGATCGGAGATCAATCTTCGAGAATACCCTGGCTCCTCTCATCTGATCAAATAAATCCTCAATACGGGGTAATGGGTACTTGTTCTTCACCGTGACATCATTAAGTGATCTATAGTCCACGCACATTCGTTGCGATCCATCCTTCTTCTGTACGAATAACACCGGTGCTCCCCAAGGTGAGGAACTCGGACGAATGTACCCCGCCTCCTGTAACTCAGTTAACTGCTTCTTAAGTTCCTTCAACTCCTCTACGGACATCCTATATGGCCGTTTAGAAATAGGAGCGGTTCCAGGTAAGAGATCAATAACAAACTCAACTTCTCTATCAGGTGGCATCCCTGGTAACTCCTCGGAAAGACATCCGGAAAATCTCTAACCACCGGATGTTGTCACCAACAAACTCCTCAGGCATAAAGAACATTGCACGCATGGATGAGGAGGTTACTGCAATATTAACTTGAAATCTTTCTCCTTTAGTGGTAGTGAGCTCTACGGTACCTCTACCACATGCTATAACGGCCTTTGCCTTTCTTAGCCATGACATACCAAGGATCAGATCTATACTGCTTGACTCTAATATTATAGCAGTAGCTCCAAATTCTCTACCCATAATGGTCAATGTCAATCTACGTGTCATTTGATTCGCCTCAACAGGCCCTTTAGGTGTAATTACTATCATGGGTTTTCTCATATTTAGTAGTGGTATTTCATTTGTGTTGGCATATCTAGCAGACATGAATGAATGTGTAGCACCAGAATCAAATAATATGGTTGCAGGAATTGCATTAACATAAAACATACCAAGTACGATGTCCCCACCATCTGGAGTAGCATCAACGCTGACTTGATTAACCTTGGCAATAGAATATCCCTTGCTAGGTCCTGGAGTTTGCTGCCTGTTCTGAACTGGAGTAGTAGCCATCCTCTGTGGGCAGACATTTGCATAATGACCAGTCTTCCCACACTTGAAACAAGTAGTGCCTGGACTCTGTCCTGAAAACTTCGTCGGGGTGCCAGTGGGAGTGGCCTGACGAGTAGGTGTCCGTGGAGAGCCCTGTGGAGCATACTGAACTGGGCGTGGTCCTCCTAGTCGAGTCGGTGTACCCTGTGGCGGTACGTAGCGGGGACGAACACTGCTGCTACCCTGTCCCTGTGAGATAGCCTTCCTCTTCAAATCACCCAGCTGAACACGCTTGTGTTCAATAGCAAGAGCCTTATCCAGTAGCCTCTGAAATGATGGAAAGGTGTGTGCAACCAGTGCATACTGTAGGGGTCCATTAAGTCCTTCAATAAAGTGCTCCTGCTTTCTTTCATCCTCAGCAACTTCCTCCGGAGCATACCTCGACAGCTGAATAAATTTGTCTCTGTACTCGCTGACTGACATGTTACCTTGCTTCAATGACAGAAACTCCTTCTTCTTGATCTTTATCATACCAGCTGGAATATGGTAGTTCCTGAATTGTGTACTGAACTCTGCCCAAGTAATAGTATCAGCAGCATCGTGGGCAGCAGTATAAGAATCCCACCAGTCAGCAGCAGGACCTGTCAGACGACCCGAGGCATAAAGAACTTTCTCCCGGTCCGAGCATTGGGCGATGTTGAGCATCTTCTCAACTGCTTTTAGCCAATCATCTGCATCAAGTGGATCTGGCGAGCTGGCGAAGGTCGGTGGCTTATGGCTCATAAATTCCCGGTGCTTATCACGAGGTGGAACTGGTGGTGGTGGTGGAGGCAATGGCACTTGTTGCTGTTGTTGCTGTTGTTGAAGTTGTTGTTGCAGCTGCTGTTGTTGCACCCTTCTCTCTGACGTATCTCCTCTCTCTCCTGGCGCAACTCCTGGCGTATATCTTCTCTTTCCTGACGCATCTCCTGGCGTTCTTGCTGCATCTAGGCACGCATATCAGCCATAGTGTCCGCCATTTGCTGCATCACCGCCATCTGAGCAGCAACCAGTGGGTCAACTCCGCCTGGTGGAGGATTAGGAGGATTCATCTCTGCAGGCTGTGGCTGAGGTTGTCTATATATCCTTTGAGTGTGTCGGTTAGGAGGCAAGTCAATTCCACCACCCCTCCTGGTATTGACCATCTGAGTTAGATACGTATGGTAAGAGAGAGCAGTAGACAAGGCAGTAATTACAAATCATGTTACTTTGGGGGATTTATTAGCTAAGCAGTTTAATGTTTTACCTACCATAGCTAATTTATTACCTTATGCTGGCACCTGCTAAGATGTCCATATATAATATTTCAATCAATCAAAGAAGCAAATCAGGCATTGATCATCAGAACAATCAACCAACATTTTTAATAGAGAAAATAGTTTAAATTTTTGTCTTGGGTTTCCTATCTCAAAAAAAGTTCATAAATGTAGGATTCCAAGGTGTGAAATCCATCCTGTCTTAGAGTGGAAAAGATAAGAGAAATCAGAGTATGACAGCAAAAGGTGAGACAGGATCAAGATAAGATAGGTATAGAATGAATCAGAGTAAGGTAAGTAGGTAAGGGTTTGTCCATTTCTATCTAGGTTTCGTCCTACAGTCAACATTTCCTCTGATACCACTTCTGTAACACCCGGTTTTAAAGGACAAAGCCGGGTGCATCTCATACATGCACCAAATGTCACAAAACATCAGAGTATTTATTACATAGCGGAAGACTTATTACAAAGTAAAAGAATAAATATAAAACGAACTAAGGATCGACGGCGCCAAATGTCAACTCAGAAACGCCACCTAGATCAGATCGAATGCCTCGGTGTTAGGCGGCTCCTCTTCGACCACCTGCTCTTCTCCTGTGGGGGGGTGTGAGACAGCAAGAGTGAGCTCACATACGTTCATAGCTCAACAAGTCGTGGGGAATAATGTGGCATGAACTCAACAAAGGTGGGAGTTCATGAAGTGTAAAGCTGATCAATGGAATAAAGGTTGAGGCTGAGCATTGCTTTTATGAGTTGGTCAAAATTTTATTAGCAAATTACTAAGTGTAAGTAAATACCAAACCTTAATAATAATAAAGAACAGTAATAGTAAAATAATCCCAAATGCGATGCAAATGTCAAATTAAATTTAAGTTCCATAATTAATCATGTGAGGGTCCGAGCCGCTCATGACCGTGAGCACGGCTAGTATACTAGTTTTACACTCTGCAGAGGTTGCACATCTTTACCCACAAGTCATGTTACCCATCTGCCAAGAGACGGCCAATCCCATACACCTCTACCGAGGAGGCGAGGCAGGGTAACACTAGAGGCCTTTACAAAGTTCCACTAGCTTCAGAAATCCCGCTACAGTTTATAGGAAGCTCCAGTGTAGGGTTCTTGCCTGACCGCCATCGCAGCAAAATCAACCAAGGACCTCCCTACACTGACCACTCCCCTACTGCCCTTGCCCCTTTCGGGTAAGGAAGACCTCCACTAACTTTCCTAGTTAATCAGCCAAGGGCGTCCCATTAAACCCTTGTGGTAGCACAGTTTTCCTGGGTGGTCGCTCCATGTTCCCATTAATTTAATGATCTTAACATGAACAGTAATAATAATGAGATAATAAAAGAGTAATCATGAATGTTGTATCTCCATACCCAATCCACATAAAGCAATAGCAAGTACTACCCAAAAATGTTTCAGTGGTGAACAAGGTATAAAGATAACCAAAACTGGGGTAACATAAAGGGTCCCATCAAAATTAACCTATGCAGATCATTAAAATTAATAAGAACATGGCTGGGAAAAGTAAGTGATCAAGGGCACAACTTGCCTTCAATGAGCTCCTGTTCAGCTACCTCTACTTGTTGAACCTCAGTTTCCATAGTGGCTTGCTCGTCTATTCGCATCAACACAATACATACATAGTATAGCCAAAATCAACATCACACCAAACATGTAAATAAAATATACAGTAAAAATCTACACATTAAAATGAAATCATAGGAACTGGAATCACTAAATTTGGAGTTATAGAATTCAAGTTATGAATTTCCTAAGGTTTAATGTGATTAAAATAGGATTACATGATAAATAAATTTTCTTACTGTTTTCATGTCAAAATAGAGACACTAGGTGATAGAGAATATTATTACAAAATTTTAGAAACTGGAATGGTTCAATTTGGAGCTTACATGGATTTTCTATGAATTAATTAAGTTCTAGGAATTGTTTTGTATTAAAAATGCATTTTCCCAATTCATTTAATCTGATTTACCCTTCTCTGGATGGCGCCTCAATACCCAGAAAAGCTAGGGGCCCAGGTGCAACTAATCCTAAGACTCAAACGACCCACCAGGTGGACTGCGGGTTCTAAATTCTAAAAGCACGGGGTTTCTTTTGTAAAGTGTACCCACAAAGGGGTATCGAGAGATCTCAGCCGCACGATCTCACACCTACGGCCTAGATTAGATCTACATTTATTAAACCGGTACGCTACGAGGACCACCAGATGTTGATCCAACGGTGGAGATCACACCCATACCCGGAGTCATCCGATCGCTGATCAACGCTCTAGATCGACCCAACGCGAAACGTTACGCAGGTTTTAATCTCAGCCGTAGATCACCGGATGGACGCTCCGCGGCCATCTTCCACCTCCCTGCCTCGCCAGAGTACGGCGGCGCGCCCCACACGCGGCGGAGATCTGCCGGTGACAACTGTCCCGCTCAATCCGAGCACCCCGTACCAATTGCCCTAGCGCTACGCGTAGAGGAGGTCAAGGCGAATCTGCTGGTGGGCGCATTACCTCGGTATGAAGCGGTGACGGCCCTGCCCACGCGTCCAGGCGGCGCACGGTGAAGATGCAGCGACGACAAGAAATTCAAGGTCGACCTCGCGCAATCTGCCGAAGGCAAAGTCCTGGCCCTAACCTGCTCGACCCGACGAAGCTCTGGAATGCCCCGCGGATGTCCGAGCGCTCCTTAACCACGAATCGGACGGCGGCGGGTCCGATTTCTCTCAGCGATGGTGGCGGTGCTGGTGGGCAAGTCGGGACGAGGGAAATAGGAGCGATGGATGAGGAGCGGCGGCGTGATGCTTTATACCCGGGAGGGCTCGGAGTCGGTTGCGAGGGCTGGAGCTCGTGCGAGCGAGTCGCGCGGGTTCTGTTCCGCCCGAACGCGAGCTCCGCGGAGGGGAAGACCCGACAGCGCGGTCTCGCGTGTCAGCGATGGAGCGAAGGAAGCGGCCGCGCGAGCAAGTAGTGGGCGAGGCTGACCGATGGGCCCCACTTGTCGGCGCTGGTTTTGTGGTTTGGGCCGCGCGCGTGAGTGGAGGAGTGGAATTGGGCCGAATTGATGCTCCACGGCCCAGGTAGCTTTTTATTCTTTTTCTTTTTCTGATTTCCCTTTTCTTTCTTATTCTCAAGTTCAATTTGAGTTTCTAACTTGAATTCAAACTTGTGTCAAGTTTATCCACAAATTATAAGTGCAATTTTAACATACCCAAAAATGAGAGGAATTTATTTATTTATATATTTATTTTGTATTGTACAATATTTATTCCTTCCCTTCTCCATTTTCATGGTTTTGTTTTCAATTTAGGGTTTGGATGTCATGGGCACATTATTACATTGCTATTGATGCTTTTATTTTTATTATCCACAAATGCACAATCAAATAAACTCCAGCATGATGCACAAGTTATCTATGTGTTCTTTGTGTTAATTATACACTTATAACTAGGGTTGATCACATGTGATGATAAGTAGAGGACACAAATTACTGAGATTATCTCTATTCTCATTATTGCACTTTTGAGTATTACACTGAGTGAAGCTAGGCACGGACTTTTCTCCTCACTCGTCCTGAGACTGGGTCTCCCATGCTAGCTATGGTGGGTACAAGTGCGGTCACTGCATGGCGACAGCCGGGGTCAGTGGAGCATTGTATGCCAAGGCGGTGAGCCCTGGCCGCGAATGGGGAATCGATGGGGACAGTTGACGTGTGTGGGGGATGGAGTGCCCCTACATGTCGTGTGTTTAGGTTTACCTTGCAAGGTTAAAACTCGATTCGAATCGTCTGCTTCTCGCAGCTAATGAGACTGCTTGACCCCATATACTACATTGAGTAAGAAGTGAAATGAGGTTTTACATGAGATAACTTGTTGATTGTACTAAATGATTGTTACCATGTATGCTTAGAAAGAGCAAACTTAGCTAAAATAATGATACTAGACTGGGAAAACTAAAAGTTGACCTTAGATACAGCTAGTGCGTTTGGCAAACCAAACCCCTCAGCCAAACAGCTGCATGGTCTAGAGGTAGAGGAGTAGTTTCCTCACACCGAGTAAGTCTAGCTGAGTATTATTATACTCAGCCTTGCTTGTTGCATAATTTTTGTAGGTACGCTTTAGGATATGGTTGATGGTGTAACTTGGCCTACCACCCTGCCACCGGGTTGGACAGTCGAGTGGGATGCTGCTCCGGCAGGAGAGGAGCAGGAGGAGTAGTGGGCTAGGCCTTGCCCTATTCCTCGCTTTCGACGATATCGATTATCCGTTGCAGTATATTTTGTGAACTTATATCAGCTACTTGAAAAACTCTGATTTATGTAATAACTCTAGTACTTTAATTTGAGGTTTTCCTGTTTTATTATATTTCTTCTGTGACTCACCTTCGAGTGAGTTTGTGGTATTTGATCCTGGTTAAGTGGCTTTATCAGACTAGATCTGAGGGACTGACGGGTTATTCCGATTTAAGTGTGTTACGACCCCTGAAGCATGACTTAGGCATTTAAGATGGAATAATTCGGGTGGTTCCGCCACATTTTGAGCCTTCTTTAAAAAGCATTTTATGGTCCCTTGGGTTTTGGATTTGTCCTGCAAAAAGAATACTCAAGTGAAGTGGGAAAAATCATCAACTATCACAAGACCATACTTACTTCCTCCGATGCTGAGATAGGCAACGGGGCCGAAGAGATCCATATGTAGGAGTTCCAGTGGTCTTGATGTCGTCATCACATTCTTGCTGTGATGAGTGCTTCCCACCTGTTTCTCTGCTTGGCATGCTGCATAAGGTCTGTCTTTCTCAAAACAGACATCGGTTAGTCCTAACACATGATCTCTCTTTAGAAGTTTATGAAGATTCTTCATCCCAACATGTGCTAGACGGTGATGCCAAAGCCAGCCCATATTGGTCTTAGCGATTAAGCATGCATCTAGATCAGCATTCTCCTTTGAGAAATCAACTAAATAGAGCTTGCCGTCTAATACACGCTTAAAAGCTAATGAACCATCACTCCTTCTAAAGACAGATACATCAATATTTGTAAATAAACAATTCTAGCCCATATGACACAATTGACTTACAAACAATAAATTGTACCCGAGCGACTCTACTAAAAACACATTTGATATTGAGTGCTCGGTCATGATGGCTATCTTGCCCAATCCTTTGACCTTGCCTTGGTTCCCATCTCCAAAGATAATAGTATCCTAGGAATCCCTATTCTTGACGTAGGAGGTGAACATTTTCTTCTCCCCCGTCATGTGGTTTGTGCATCCGCTGTCGATAATCCAGCTTGAGCCCCCGGATGCATAAACCTGCAAGGAATTTAAGCTTGGGTTTTAGGTACCCAACTCTTGTTGGGTCCTACAAGGTTAGTCACAACAATTTTTGGAACCCAAATGCAAGTCTTGTCTCCCTTGCATTTAGATCCCAATTTTCTAGCAACCACTTTTGCATGAGAGTACAAAAGAAGCATTGCATGCATGATAAACAGTAGTAGGACTATTGCATGTTTTCCTAGGCGCATGAGACACAACATGATTACGCTTAGGCCTATTTCTACCATAAGCATAAGTAGAGCTCGATGCAAACATAGCATGTGAATCATGATAAATAGGTAAAGCAACATGATTATAACTTTTATCATGATGAGAAACTTTTTTGACATGAGTATAAAGATAAGCATGGTTCTTTTGATCATGCATAGAATATGAATTACTAGCCATAGGAGCCTTCCCTTTCCCCTTGTTGAGATCAGAAGTCCTTTGACTTGTTAAGTTCTTAGTTTCCTTTCGAAAACCAAGTCCATACTTAATTGAGGGGTGTCTACCAACGGTGTAGCCATCCCTAGCAAATTTTAGTTTCTCATAATCATCTTTGCAAGTCTTAAGTTGATCATTAAGACTTGCAACATCATTATTTAGTTTAGCAATAGTAGCAGCATGTTCATCAAAATCAACATCTTTACATCTATTGCAAATAACCACATGCTCTACACATGAACTAATTGCATTTACTTTCTCTAGCTTAGCATTCAAATCATCATTTAAATTCTTTAAGCTAGAGATAGATTCATGACAAGTAGACAACTCAGAGGATAGCATTTCATTTCTCTTAATTTCTAGAGCAAGAGATTTTTGAACACTATCATGCTCCTCATACAAAATATCTTCTTGCTTTTCTAGCAATCTATCCTTTTCATTAAGAGCGTCAATTAATTCATTTATTTTGTCTACCTTAGTTCTATCTAATCCCTTAAACAAATCAGTATAGTCTACTTCATCATCAGATGGTTCTTCATCACTAGAAGAAGTATATTTGGGAGTTTCCCGAATACATACCTTCTTCTCCTTAGCCATAAGGCATGTATGGTGTTCGTTGGGGAAGAGCAAAGATTTGTCGAAGGCCAAGGCAGCCAGTCCTTCATCGTTGGAGTCGGGTGAGGAACAGTCGGAGTCCCATTCCTTTCCAAGGTGTGCCTCGCCCTTCGCCTTTCTATAGTTCTTCTTTTTCTCCTTCTTCCCATGCTTTTCTTGTGCCTGGTCATTCTCATTATCGGGACATTGAGCTATAAAATGACCAGTCTTACCACATTTGAAGCAGGAGTGTTTTCCCCTTGACTTGTTCTTGTTGGGGTACTCCTTTCGTCCTTTTAGTGTGGTATTGAAGCACTTGATGATGAGCGCCATTTCATCTTTATTGAGCCCGACAGCCTCCACTTGTGCTACCTTGCTAGGTAGCGCCTCCCTGCTGCTGGTTGCTTTGAGAGCAACGGGCTGTGGCTCGTAGATGGGGAGTGGACCGTTCAAGGCGTTGTCCACATATCTTGCCTCCTTCACCATCATAAGCCCGCTTACAAATTTTTTGAGGATTTCCTCGAGCATCATCTTGGTGTACCTGGGGTTCTCACAAATAAGATTCGCAAGACGGGGGTCAATAACTGTAAATGACCTGAGCATGAGTCGGACGACGTCATGATCTGTCCATCTTGTACTCCCATAGCTTCGGATTTTATTGACCAGGGTCTCGAGTTTGTTGTAGGTCTGTGTTGGCTCTTCTCCCCTGATCATCGTGAACCTCCCCAGCTCGCCTTCCACCAGTTCCATCTTGGTGATCATGGTGGTGTCATTACCCTTGTGAGATATTTTGAGGGTGTCCCAAATCTGTTTGGCGTTGTCCAAGCCGCTGACCTTGTTATATTCATCTCTGCATAGAGATGCTAGCAAAACAGTAGTGGCTTGGGCATTTTTATGAATTTGTTCATTGATAAGCACATAATTATCAGTACTATAAAAATGTATCCCATTCTCTACAATCCACGTTGTGGTGACCTCCTTCGGTCAAGGATTGCAATCAATCCCTCTCAAGTGATCTAATGATCAACTTTGAGTACCATGGTTATCTTCCTCAGTAGTCTTTTCCTGTTTGTGAGGAATCTCCACAATTTGGAGTCTCTCGCCCTTACAATGTTTGATCACAAGAGAAGCACAAGAATAAGGGAGGGAAAGCAACACAAACAAGACTCAATTTGCAGCAGACACACGCACACAAGCCAAGACTTGAGCTCAAAACACAACGCAGGGAGTTCACAACTCAAACGGAGCTCAAATCACTAACACAACGATCCAAATGCGTGGAGGCGGAGTCTAGGTGTCTTGGGATGTTCAGAGAATGCTTGGTGTTCTGCTCCATACGCCTAGGGGTCCCTTTTATAGCCCCAAGGCAGCTTGGAGTCGTTGGAGATCAAATTGGAAGGCAATTCTTGCCTTTTGTCGGGTGGCGCACCGGACATGAATAGTACCTGTCCGGTGCTCGATCTCCTTCCTTTCCCGCGAAGACGACCGTTGGGACTTCGGTACCGTTGGCGCACCGGACATTCCGGTGTGACCATCCGGCCGTTGGCTCGGCCACGTGTCGCCCGTTGATCGTGCAGACGACCGTTGGCTGCGGGCGCCGTTGGCTCACCGGACAGTCCGGTGAATTTTAGCCGCGGCGCCTCCGCTTTTTCCCGAGAGCGACGAGTTCGTCGCTGAAGTCCTGAGTGCGGGCGCTGATGGCTCATCGGATAGTCCGGTGCACCACCAGACAGTTCGGTGATTTATAGCCATATCGCCCCCGCCGATTCCCGAGAGCAGCGAGTTCACTGCCGGGCCAGCCTAGGCACCGGACACTGTCCGGTGCGCCACAAGCTAGTGCTGGTTTGGCTGATCATAGCCAATTCTCCTTCAACTCTTTTCCTCTTTTCTTGGCAATGTCTCTAGCACTTAGATAAACATGTTAGTACCCAAAAACAATTTTCTAAGTCTAGAAACATACCTTGTTCTTTGATGTGCACTTTTCACCTACTTTAGCACATAAGAGTTTAAAACAATGTGTTGGGCATCTAATCACCAAAACAATTGTAGAAATGGCCCAAGGACACATTTCCCTTTCAACAAATAATTGGAACATGATCATAATAAAACATTAATTTCCCCAAAACCAGGTAGAGCAATAGCAAATCTACCCAATAGTTCATCTGTTTGCAAGGTGGGGGATAAACAATACTAGCTAGGGAAACCTATTAGGTCCCATCAAATTAACCTGAGCATGTCATAGTGATTAACAGGAACGTTATAAGGTAAAGAAGAGTGATCAAGGGCACTGTTGGTCACTTGTTCTCAAATGCTGTGGATCAAGAACAAGGCAACACAATTATTAATTGTTAGGGACCTTCGTCTTCCGAAGCATTATCTCCCCATGGAAATAATGTTCATTAGACAAAGGTCATGAAGGGCATGCCTTCATCATTCAATATGTAAACAAGAATGCAAAGAGACGAATACAGTAATTATATCTTGTTAATTCATTCATATTTGCATTCTATAAAACATGTATGAATATCAACAGAATTCGTATTACATTGATACCTTTGGATTGCTCGAAGGTGAAGACGTGAGAGAATGATTACAATTCAGCGTGAACAATATGGTGTTACTATTCATCTATTTATAGGCACGGGACACAACCCAGGTAAAAGTACATTTATTTCCCCAATATTCACTTATGATCGTAACACAAGACATTAAGGACTAAGTAGTCTTTTTCCCCTTCAGTCAGCATCATCATCATACTTTATCTACGTTATGAGCCGAAGATGTCAATCTGGCGATAGCTTCGGCATTTACCCTTATCTTCCTTAGATCTGTCTTCATCTCGTATGCCCTCATCATGAGGAAGAGACTTGCATCCTAAAGGCAAAGCTTCCTATAATAGCTTATGCTGAAACAAATGGTTAATTATGTTTTTGAGGACCTTCGGAAGAGGAAGGCCCCCAACAGGCACAACTTGCCTTAGACTCGAGATTCCCTGGTACCAACCTCGCTACTACTTGTAGCAATACAAACAAATATGGTATAGGCAAAATTAACATTACACCAAACATAGTAACAAACTGCATAATAATGTTCTACGTAACGTAACGAGAACCTAGGTTCGAGAACCATTAAATTCGGAGTTACGATTATAAAGTTATGATTTTCTGAAGGTTTAAGTGTCTACCACAAAACAAATGAGGTATAAGAATTTTTAACCATAGATTTCATGGTAACACAAGGTTACTAGATGATAAACAATATTAATGTGAGATTAATGCAACTAGAATGGATCCAAAAGGAGTTAAAATGAATTACTTATAAATTAAACAAGTTTCTAGAATTATTTTTTTATACTAAAAACCATTTTCTATATTAATATACTCATTTTATTTAATCCTTGGACTGCTGCCACTATTTCAGAAGAGTTCAAGGGTCATTTCATAAGAATCCAGGGCCCTATGACAAATACTTTACACTCATAGTGGACAGCGAGTTGATTTGAAAGAAATCTGAGAGCTCTTTTGCATAAACACATGGCCGAAGCGATATGGATACATCTCAACCGCCCGATCTGATCCAGACGACCCGGATTAAATCACCCAAGGGTCAAACCGGCACGCAGACACAGCCGTCGGATCAGAGGTCTATGATCTAGGTCTTAAAGTACCCAGGCTGATTCCTGATGGCCCGATCTAGATTAGTGGTCCAGATCAAATCTTGGATCGTTATCCCAGATCTGTCGTCGAAACGAGATCCTACGGCTTCTATCTAACAGCGCGAAGGGGTATCCGCGACCTAATCTCTGTCATCCATTACTCGATCAGCGGTTAAGACCTAACTTCAGCCACGGGATCACGATCGGTCGGATCTGGATCGTCTTCCCCCGATGTCCCTCTCCCCGCCATGATGAATAGGGCCGGCGTGGCGGCGCCTTGTCTGCAACACCCAATCCCACATTCTAGTGGCTGATCCCTCGCAATTATAGGTGCAACACAGAGCGGATGCCTAGAGGGATGGCATCAAGGTGGCTTATCGGTGTTTGGAGCCACGACGATAACGTACTCTGACGAGGCCCTGTGCTACCTACTGCTGTGTGAGGCTTGGGGTTCTTTCGATGGGGTCAAGGGGCTCCGAGCGGCACACTATTTATGCACCAAGGCTGAGCTGAATTGGTCGGGCGTTTGTTGTAACCCACCGTGACGGTTACGGCGAAGATCCAGAGATCCCCCAACCCAGCGCGGAGTCCGTATGCGCGTGGAGCTTGGCAAGGCTCCTGACAGCGGGACCCATGTGGCATGCACACGGGAATAGGGGAGAGGAAAGAAGTCGGCTAAAACACGGGTTCCGCCCGACAGCGATACGACGCGCGCGCGAGTGAGGCCGCCCAGTGGACCCCGATTGTCGGCGCAGGTGAATGTTGGGCCAGCACCGATGAGAAGATGGGCTGAAACGTTTAGGAGATTTGGCCCAGATCGTTTAGGTGAGTCTTTTTTTCCTTTTATTCTATTTCCTGTTTTCTATTTTCCAAATTTCAAATTTCCAAATTTAAACTTGTCTCACTAATTTGAATACAAATGCAAGAATACAAAAAACCCAGCATGGAATGCACATTTCTGTATTTATTTATTTGTTATTTCACCAACATAATCCCATTAAGTGACTATGCACAAAGAAAGGAAAACCAAATAACCCCCAAAGATTCCATAATCCAAAAACATCCACTTATAAACATATTTATTTATTTATTTTATTATTTTTTCCCTTATACAAATTTTGGGCTTTACAGGACCTCCCTATACTTTGCAGCGACACGTTCCCCGCTTGCCTTTTTGGGTAAGGTAATATCTCCCTAGCTTTTCTAATTACTTGGCCAAGGACGTCCTATTC
The DNA here is from genome assembly GCA_029449295.1 of Zea luxurians. Taxonomy (NCBI): domain Eukaryota; kingdom Viridiplantae; phylum Streptophyta; class Magnoliopsida; order Poales; family Poaceae; genus Zea; species Zea luxurians. Next base: position 22,573,686 of record JAOPSE010000004.1, read on the forward strand.
CACCCTTGTGGTAGGAGTGTTATCTCAAGTTAAGCTCCATGTTCCAATTAATACCATAATCTTATCATGAGCAATAAATAATCCAGTAACAATGATAAAACATCATCATATGTCATATAGTGTTACTTCCTAAGAACCAGGTAGAGCAATAGCAAAACTACCCAATAGTTTATTTGTTTGCAAGGTGTAGGATAAACAAACTAGGGTAACCTATTAGGTCCCATCAAATTAACATGAGCATGTCACGGTGATTATAGAGAACTTTATTAGGCAAAGAAAGTGATCAAGGGCACAACTTGCTTGTGACTTGCGATAACCTTGTAGTCCAGATGCTGCCCCAAAAAGTTAGGCTTAAGATTCCTCGTCACCTCGCCTCTACTCGTAGCAATACACACAATCAAGCAAATAATGGATATAGTAACATTACACCAAAGCATATGAACAAACTACATAAGATTATTCTACGCATCGTTACGAGATTGTAGGTTCGAGAATCACTAAAATCGAAGTTATGGTTGAAAAGATATGGTTTTCGAAAGACATATATGATTAGATATGAAAATTCTATTCTATGTGGATTAACATAAATCATGTGAGAAAGATATTCTAAGTAAACACCTTAATTCACCTCTAACCCAAGTTATATCCTAATTAAAGATCATATTTTAATTTGGTTATAATTATAGACAGGTTAACTTTGATCTAGAAAGGTTAGAACATAGGTTAAATGAATATTTAATTATAAAAGTCTGTGATATGACACAAATAGTGATATTACTGCATAGGTAATTTTACTACGAGGCTAACGCAACTTGAACGAGCCAAATCAGAGTTGAAACGAGAAAGATATGGATTTTACAATTTTCTGGAATTAATTTCCTACTAAAATCAATTTCCTGATTTAGTTTTACAATTAAAAGTTAATAATGGAAGGTGCGTAACATTAACGAGAAGCTCAGGATTTAATATGTTAATATTAGGACCTAAAATAAATATTCTTTTAACTAATTACACCAGACGACGGGTTCATTTTAAAAGAATGCGGAGTCTCTTTAGCAAAATTCCTGCTCCAAAGGGGTACGCACGATTCATGGCCGTTGGATCTTTATTCGACGCCCTAGATTAGATCCCGCTTCATCCCGACCAGTAGGAAATAGTGGCCATTAGATCACAGATCATCAGCCCGAGAGATGTCTACACCTCGTCCAAATGTGCAACCTCCATCTCCGATCCGGCGACACACGCTCAATGATCTCCAAAGCGGTACACTAGTTTTAATCCCAGTCATTGGTGTCTCGATCAATGCCCCACGACCCTCTCTCACCTCACCATGGTCGGCACGCGGCGGCGTTCATCCGCGTGTGGCGGTGTCTCGCCATCGTACGGCGCCCTAGCGATTTGTGAAAGGGAAATAGGGTCAAACCTTTTTCTAAATAATTTTAGTGGTTGAATTGCCCAACACAAATAATCGGACTAACTAGTTTACTCTAGATTATAAGTTCTACAGGTGCCAAAGGTTCAACATAAACTAATAAAAAGTCCAAGATATGGTTCAAAAAGAAAGGAGCAAATCCAACCGAAGGCTGCCTTGGTCTGGCGCACCGGACTGTCCGGTGTGCCACTAGACAGTGTCCGGTGCACCAGAGAGATCAACTCTGAACTGCTCAGCTTCGGGTTTCTGGAGAGCCACTCCGCTATAATTGACTGGACTGTCCGGTATGCCACCGGACTGTCCGATGAGCCATGCGGAGTAACGGCTACAGCACCAACGGTCGTCTGCAAAAGTGAACAGTGAACGCTACAGTGCGCGTCTGCGCGCGCAGAGTCAGAGCATGCGCCAGAAGGCACCGGACAGTGAACAGGACCTGTCCGGCGCAGCACCAGACTGTCCGGTGGCCCAGCTGTCAGAAGCTCCAACGGTCGAACCCTAACGGTTGGGTGACGTGGCTACCGCACTGGACAGTGTCCGGTGGCGCACTGGACAGTGTCCGGTGGCGCACCGGACTGTCCGGTGCGTCCATCGACAGACAGCCTCCCCAACGGCCATTTTGGTGGGTGGGGCTATAAATACCCTCCAACCACCACACTTCAAGGCATCCAAGTTTTCAGCCATTGCATTCAATACAAAAGCTCTAGACTTCACTCCAAGACACAAAACAAAAGATCAAATCCTCTCCAAGTCCCAATCTCATTCCAAAGACTTAGTGGCTTGTGAGAGAGAGACATTTGTGTTCATTTGAGTTCTTGTCGCTTGGATCGCTTTTCTTCTTCCTCTTTCTTGTCTCAAGCAACTTGTAATCAACACAAGAGACACCAAGTTGTGGTGGTCCTTGTGAGGGGTCTAAGTGACCCATTGATTAAGGAGAAAAGCTCACCCGGTCTAGGTGACCATTTGAGAGAGAGAAAGGGTTGAAAGAGACCCGGTCTTTGTGACCACCTCAATGGGGAGTAGGTTTGCAAGAACCAAACCTCGGTAAAACAAATCACCGTGTCACTCTCTTCATTTGCTTGTGATTTGTTTTCGCCCTCTCTTTCAGACTCGGATTTAATTCTAACGCTAACCTCGGCTTATAGTGTGGTCTTAAGTTTATAATTTTCATATTCCGCCTATTCACCCCCCTCTAGGCGACTTTCAATTGGTATCAGAACCCGGTACCTCATTAGAGCCTAACCGCTCGAAGTGATGTCGGGAGATCACGCCAAGAAGGAGGTCGTGACCGGCGAGAAGCCTGCCACAAGCCACGGGAAGGCTCCATCAAGGGAGTCCGGCTCCAAAGGAAAGGGGGAATCACCTCCCCGCGTCAAGTCGCACCAGAGTGGCGACAAGAAGAAGTAAATGAATAAGGTGGTCTACTACGAGACCGATTCTTCGTCACCCTCCACCTCCGGCTCCGACGCGCCGTCCGTCACTTCTAAGTGCCATGAGCGCAAGAAGTTTAGTAAGATCCCCCTACACTACCCTCGCATTTCCAAACGCACTCCTTTACTTTCCGTCCCATTAGGCAAACCACCCGTTTTTGATGGTGAAGATTATTGTATGTGGAGTGATAAAATGAGGCACCATCTAACCTCACTCCACACTAGCATTTGGGATGTTGTTGAGTTTGGAGCACAGGTACCATCTGTAGAGGATGAAGATTATGGTTCGGACGAGGTTGCCCAAATCCGGCACTTCAACTCCCAAGCCACTACTATACTCCTCGCCTCTCTAAGTCGAGAGGAGTATAATAAGGTGCAAGGGTTGAAGAGTGCCAAAGAGATTTGGGACATGCTCAAGACCGCGCACGAAGGAGATGAGGTGACCAAGATCACCAAGAGGGAGACGATCGAGGGGGAGCTCGGTCGATTCATGCTCAACCAAGGAGAGGAGCCACAAGCCATATACAACCGGCTCAAGACCTTGGTGAACCAAGTGCGCAACCACGGGAGCACAAAATGGGATGACCATGACATGGTCAAGGTTATTCTAAGATCACTTGTCTTTCTTAATCCTACACAAGTTCAATTAATTCGTGGTGATCCTAGATACAAGCTAATGTCTCCCGAGGAGGTTATATGAAAGTTTGTGAGCTTTGAATTGATGATCAAAGGCTCCAAACAAATCATCGAGTGAGGCGCCACCTCAACACTCGAGGTGCAACCTGTCGCATTCAAGGCGACGGAAGAAGAAAAGAAGGATTCTAGGGTTCCCATCGACGCCTCCAAGCTCGACAACGAGAAAAATGGTGCTCATCATCAAGAGCTTTCGCCAAATCCTCAAGCAAAGGAGGGGGAAGGATTACAAGCCCCACTCCAAGAAAGTTTGCTACAAGTGTGGTAAGCCCGATCATTTTATTGCAAAATTTTCTTTGTCAAGTGATAGTGATAGGGGCGACGACAAGAAGGGAAAGAAGGAAAAGAAGAGGTACTACAAGAAGAAGGGCGGCGATGCCCACGTGTGTCGGGAGTGGGACTCCGACGAGAGCTCCACTGACTCCTCCTCCGACGAGGACGCCGCCACCATCGCCGTCAACAAGGGCCTCCTCTTCCCCAACGTCGGCCACAAGTGCCTCATGGCAAGGGATGGCAAAAAGAAGGTAAAATTTAGAGCCACCACTAAATATGCAACATCTAGTGATGAGGATTACTCTAGTGATGATGAAGATAATTTGCTCACACTTTTTGCCAACCTAAACATGCAACAAAAGGAAAAATTGAATGAATTAATTAGTGCTATTCATGAGAAGGATGAACTCTTGGATAGCAAAGAGGACTTCCTTATTGAGGAAAACAAAAGCATGTTAAGGTTAAAAATGCTTATGCTCAAGAGATAGAAAAGTGTGAAAAAATGACTAGTGAGCTTAGCACTTGCCATGACACTATTTCTAACCTTAGAAATGAAAATGCCAAATTAATTGCTAAGGTTGAAAAGTTAAATGTGTGTGATGATTCTCTTGTCAACCTTAAAAATGATAATGCTAGTTTGATTGCTAAAATTGACAAGTTGAATGAATCAATTTCTAGCCTTAAGATTGAGAATGAAAAATTAATTGCTAAGGCTAAGGATTTAAATGTTTGCAATGATGTTATTTCCAATCTTAGAGATGAAAATGCCATGTTACATGCTAAGATTGATGAATTAAATGTTTACAAACCTTCTACTTCTAGTGTTGATCATGTTTCTATTTGTACTAGATATAGAGACATTAATGTTGATGCTATCCATGATCACCTAGCCTTAATTAAACAACAAAATGATCACATAGCTCAACTTAGTGCTAAAATTAATGAGCATGACTTAGAAAATGAAAAATTTAAATTTGCTAGAAGCATGCTCTATAGTGGGAGACGCCCAGACATTAAGGATGGCATTGGCTTCCAACAGGGAGGAATGGTTAAAATTAATACCCCTAAAAGATTGTCTAATTTTATTAAGGGCAAGGCTCCCATGCCACAGGATAACGAGGGCTATATTTTATATCATGCTGGTTATCCTGAGGATAAGATTAGGAGAATTCATTCTAGAAAGTCTCACTCTGGCTCTCATCATGCTTTTATGTATAAGAGTGAGGCATCTAGTTCTAGGTGTTCTACCCATGTTAAAATGCCTAAAAAGAAATCTCCTACTGCATCAAATGAGTCAATTATTTCATTTAAGACTTTTGATGCATCTTATGTTTTAACTAACAAATCAGGCAAAGTAGTTGCCAAATATGTTGGGGCCAAACACAAGGGCTCCATGACTTGTGTTTGGGTACCCAAGGTGCTTGTTTCTAACGTGAAAGGACCCAAGACTGTTTGGGTACCTAAGAACAAGGCCTAAACTTGTTTTGTAGGTTTATGCATCCGGGGGCTCAAGTTGGATCATTGATAGCGGGTGCACAAACCACATGATTGGGGAGAAAAAGGATGTTCTCCTCCTATGAGAAAAACCAAGATCCCCAAAGAGCTATGGTAAAATTGCTATATCACCTGACCATTCTATTTCCAATGTTTTTCTTGTAGACTCATTAGATTACAATTTGCTTTCAGTTTCTCAATTATGCAAAATGGGTTACAACTGTATTTTTACAGATTTAGGTGTTACTGTCTTTAGAAGAAGTGATGATTCAGTAGCATTTAAGGGAGTGTTAGAGGGTCAGCTATACTTAGTTGATTTCAATAGAGCTGAACTCAACACTTGCTTAATTGCTAAGACTAATATGGGATGGCTCTGGCATCGCCGACTACCCCATGTTGGGATGAAGAATCTTCACAAGCTTCTAAAGGGAGAGCACATTTTGGGACTAACCAACGTTCATTTTGAGAAAGACAGGATTTGTATCGCATGTCAAGCAGGAAAGCAAGTTGGTGCCCATCATCCACACAAGAACATCATGACAACCGACAGGCCGCTTGAGCTACTTCACATGGATCTATTCGACCCGATAGCTTATATAAGCATCGGCGGGAGTAAGATTTGTCTTGTAATTGTGGATGACTATTCTCGCTTCACTTGGGTGTTCTTTTTGGAGGAAAAATCTCAAACCCAAGAGACATTGAAGGGATTCTTGAGACAGGCTCAAAATGAGTTCGGATTAAGGATCAAGAAAATAAGAAGCGACAATGGGACGAAGTTCAAGAATTCACAAATTGAAGGCTTCCGTGAGGAGGAAGGCATCAAGCATGAGTTCTCTTCTCCCTACACGCCACAACAAAATGGTGTAGTGGAGAGGAAGAATAGAACTCTCCTTGACATGGCGAGGACCATGCTTGATGAGTACAAGACACCGGATCAGTTTTGAGTCGAGGCGATTAACACCGCCTGCTACTCCATCAACCGGTTATATCTACACCAAATCCTCAAGAAAACATCATATGAACTCCTCATCGGTAAAAAGCCCAATGTTTCATATTTTAGAGTCTTTGGAAGCAAATGTTTTATTCTTGTCAAATGAGGTAGAAACTCTAAATTTGCTCCTAAGGCTGTAGAAGGTTTTTTACTTGGTTATGATTCAAACACAAGGGCATATAGAGTCTTCAACAAATCCACTGGATTAGTTGAGGTTTATTGTGACATTATGTTTGACGAGACAAATGGCTCTCAAGTAGAGCAAGTTGATCTTGATGAGCTAGATGATGAAGAGGCTCCATGCGTCGTGCTAAGGAACATGTCCATTGGGGATATGTGTCCTAAGGAATCCGAGGAGCCAACACAAGCACAAGATCAACCATCATCTTCCAAACAAGCATCTCCACCAACTCAAGATGAGGAACAGGCTCAAGATAATGAAGAAGAAGATCAAGAAGATGAGCCACCTCAAGAGGAGGACAATGATCAAGGGGGAGATGACAATGATCAAGACAAGGAAGATGAACAGGGTCAAAGACCGCCACACCCAAGAGTCCACCAGGCGATTCAAAGAGATCACCCCGTGAACACCATCCTCGGTGATATTTATAAGGGGGTAACCACTCGATCTCGAGTCGCTCATTTTTGTGAACATTACTCTTTTGTTTCCTCTATTGAGCCACACAGGGTAGAGGATGCACTAAGAGATTCAGATTGGGTGCTGGCGATGCAAGAGGAACTCAACAACTTCACGAGGAATGAGGTATGGCATTTAGTTCCATGTCCTAATCAAAATGTTGTAGGTACCAAGTGGGTATTCCGCAACAAGCAAGATGAGCATGGTGTGGTGACAAGGAACAAAGCTCGACTTGTGGCCAAGGGCTATTCACAAGTCGAAGGTTTAGATTTCAGTGAAACCTATGCACCCGTAGCTAGGCTTGAGTCAATTCGTATATTACTTGCCTATGCTACTTACCATGGCTTTAAGCTATATCAAATGGACGTGAAGAGTGCCTTCTGTTGGAACTTGCTCACAGGCGCAAGATGATCCAACGGGGAGATGTGGTGATGCTAACAGGGTTTCTGCACGTGATGGCAATAGCTCTGTTAATCTAGCCTCTCAAGGGCACTGTGCGGGGGTATTTATAGGTATCTGAGTGCCCAGCGTCCTGTGTTAAGGACGCATGTGCCCTCAGACACCTAGGTTATCCCCGGAATATTCCCATAAAGCGGGGTTACAGACCGTAATTACAGGGATGCCTTTACAAATTAGGCCCGTAATGCGCAGCGGCCACGCAGGGCCTGTTACAATGGGCCGTGTGGTCGTGGGCCTCCATGCTGGACGAGGTCGCAAGATGGGACGACCTCGTCACAGGTCTTCGTCCAGTGACGTGTGGGACGAAGGGTGAGCCTGCCCGTTGTCTTGTCTCCGTTGGTCCAACGATTACAATGAAGGCATCGAGCGAAGGGTGGCGTCTTCGCCTTCGCCCCAACATTTGCCCTCCGAGGGACCAGTTCGACTAAGTCATCTGATGCCGAAGACGTCGCTAGATGGCGGAGACGCATACGCGAAGGCCACCTCGGCCAGCAGCACGGGCCACCCCTGCAACAGCGCGCGCAAATGGAAGACCCGCACTTCGCCTTCCCACACGCCGCGCCATTTCAAGGGGTCAACTACCTCGACGAGCAAAGTCCCCTGGCGCCACATCTGCAAGTGACACCCTGGCCTGCCAACTTCCGGGCAGGGACCTATCCCAAGTACAACGGCAGCACGGACCCAGCATAGTACATCATGAGTTATCAGGTCGCCGTTGCATCTTCCGGAGGGGACGACGCCACAATGGCCAAGTCTTTCATCATCGCCCTCGAAGGCCCAGCTCTCACCTGGTTCACCAGGTTTCCCCCACTGTCCATTGACTTCTGGAGAAGCCTTCAGGACAAATTCCTGCTCAACTTCCAAGGGTACCGCCCAGACACCGACGCCTTGGCCGAACTCTCACTCTACAAGCAGCTGGAAAAAGAGACTCTGCGGGAGTATTACCGCAAGTTTCTAACACTCAAGTCACAGCTGCCCTCAGTTGATGACCAGATCGCCATCCACTATGCCATCAGTGGCCTTCGCGCCGGCGTCCTTTACAACCACTGCATCAGGGACCCGCCCAAGAACCTCCAGGAATTATATCAGCTATTTGAAAAATATGCCAAATCCGAAGAGCTCCACCAGCGCAAGGTCGAGTCTCAGAGGAAACCCAAAGATGCTCCACAGTCCAGCCGCACGTGGACAAGGACTCCGCAGCTAGACTCCGGTCGAGACAGCCGCAATCAGCAGCAAGTGCACAACATCGCCAACCAGCACCCCGCAGCTGACGCCCCTCGCCGCCAGGAGTATCCTCCCCAGGGCCGCGGAAACGGAACTCGCGGTAGGGGTCGGGGGCGTGCGCAGCCGCCGTGCCGATTCTACTGTCTTTTTCATGGCGAAGACTGCGCCCACCAAACCAAAGACTGCCCAGAAACGAAGGCCACCAGAGACAGGATGGCACGTGCGCAGCCAGCCGACAACCCCAGAGTTGTCGCGCACACTTATCAGCAACCCCCTCCACCATACATCTACGCCCCCGCCCCGCATCCACCGCACCACGCATACCAACACCACTAGGAAGTACAAATCGTACCTCCCCCACCCCCACCTCCACACCAGCAACATCAGAACATCCCCCACCCCCACGCCCCAAAACAAGAAGACTTCGCCGATCAGCCGTATCGCGGAGTCATTCATATGATCACTGGGGGGTCCAGCACCGACTTCGACATAAAGCGGCAGAAGCGGGACCACTACCGCAGCATCAACCACGTCGCCATCACCGGCCCAGTCGTGCAGACAAAGTGGTCCCACGTACCGCTAACCTTCGACGCACGAGACGTCGACCTGCGCAGCGCCCCCCACATCGACGCCATGGTTATCAACTGCAGCGTGGCAGGCTGGGACCTGCACAAAGTCCTAGTCGACAATGGCAGTCAAGCAGACATCATTTTCCTCCATGCCTTCGACCGCATGGGCATAAGCCACAGCCTGCTCAAGCCTTCGGACAACCCATTGTATGGTTTCGGCGGCAAGGGCACTTTTCCTGTCGGCAAAATAGAACTGCCTCTCTCCTTCGGTGTAGCACCCAATGCCCGAAGTGAGCAAATAACCTTTGATATCGTCGATATGGTGTATCCGTACAATGCCATCATGGGCCGGGGCTCTATCAACAAGTTTGAGGCAGCCATTCATGGACTGTACCTGTGCATGAAGATACCAGGTCCGTTAGGCGCCATTGTGGTCTACGGCAATCAACAGACTACGCGCAACATAGAGCGGGACTTCGTCCCTGGACAAAGAAATGTGCACTGCCTCACGGCCCAGCGCGAAGTCCCTGCGTCCGTCAGCCCAACCGACAAAGAGCACAAGGCACAGCTGCAGAGCAACGACGGGACCAAGACTGTTCCCCTCGACCAGGCCACGCCCAAGCAGACAATCACCATCAGTGAAGACCTCACTTCGCAGGAAGAGGAGAAACTCCTCTGCTGCTTGTCCAAGAACAAAGACGTCTTTGCTTGGTCAGCCCTCGACCTGGTCGGGGTCAGCCGATCCATAATTGAGCACAGCTTGGGAATCGACCCTTCGGTGAGACCGAAAAAACAGCGGCTTCGCAAAATGTCCGACGAGAAGACAGAGGCCGCCAAGGCAGAGGTACACCGCCTCCTGGAAGCCAAATTTATCGAGCCAGTGGCTTACCCCACGTGGCTCTCCAACGTTGTGATGGTGCAGAAAAAGAGCGGCAAGTGGCGAATGTGCATCGACTTCACCAGTCTCAACAAGGCCTGCCCAAAGGACAACTTCCCTTTGCCGCGGATCGATAAAATAGTCGATAGCACGGCCGGATGAGAAGTCATGTCACTCCTCGACTGCTTCTCCGGTTACCACCAAATATACATGAAGGAGGAAGACAAGGCTAGCACCAGTTTTATAACACCCTTCGGCACATATTGCTTCATCAGAATGCCGGAGGGACTCAAGAACGCCGGGTCCACCTTCTCCCGGCTTACCAAAACTGTACTCGAGGGGCAAGTTGGCAGAAATATATTCACATATATGGACGACATCGTCGTCGCCAGCTGGACCAAGGAGGACCATCTCGCTGACCTCGCCGAGACATTCGCGAACATGCGAGACGCACGACTTCGCCTGAACCCAGAAAAGTGCGTCTTCGGCGTTCGCCAAGGGAAAATATTGGGCTACCTGGTATCACACCGCGGCATCGAGGCCAGCCCAACCAAAATTCAGGCCATCATCAACATGACGCCCCCGCAGTCAGGAAGAGAGGTCCAGCGTCTGACGGGCAGATTGGCCGCCCTCAACAGATTCATCTCCAAATCCGCTGAGCAAAGTCTTCCCTTCCTCAAAACACTCCGCGGCGCAAAAGACTTCGCTTAGGGACCAGAGCAGGCGGCGGCCTTCGCCTCACTAAAACAGTACCTGTTGGAGTTGGCGGTTCTTACAAGCCCCGACTCTTCGCTACCCCTGTTGCTTTACATGGCGGCCTCGCCGCACGCGGTCAGCGCGGCACTAGTTCAGGAGCAGATAGTAGAGGGCGTGATCAGACAGTGCCCAGTTTATTACGTCTCCGAAGTGCTCACACCGTCAAAATGTAACATGACGGAACTCGAAAAGATTGCATATGCTGTTGTCATGTCTTCGCGCAAACTGCGCCACTACTTTGAAGCATTCAAGGTCCGCGTCACCTCAGATAGGGGACTCGGCAAATTATTCAGAAACCCGGAGGCATCGGTACGAATAGCCAAATGGGCGGCCGAACTCTCCGGCTACCACATCACTTTTGAGCCCAGGACAGCGATCAAGTCACAAGTTCTAGCAGACTTCATCGTCAACTGGACCGGGCCAATAACACAGCTGGACCCGTCTGCAGAGAAAGTTTGGACAATCCACTGCGATGGCGCTTGGTGCCATGCGAGGGCAGGCGCTGCTGCAGTCATCACCTCACCCGCCGGGGTCAAGCACAGATACGCGGCACGCTTAAGCTTCGCTCTGGAATCTGACAGATGCACAAACAACATAGCAGAATACGAAGCTGTCATCCTCGGCCTCCGCAAACTAAGAGCCCTCGGTGTCACCACCTGCATAGTCCGAACAGACTCCAAAGTAGTCGCCGCCCAGGTCGAGAAAGATTATGCAGCAAAGGACCCCGCTCTTATGCAATACCTCGCGGCCATCCGATGTCTCGAGAGACAATTCAGGGGATTCACATTGCAGCATGTGGACCGAGCCAAGAATGAAGAAGCCGACGCATTGGCCAAGGCAGCCGCCAGGGGTGAAGCCCTACCCTCCGACGTGTTCTACCACGTCATCGGCACGCCAGCCGTCCGCAGCCCTGAAGGGCTCCAAATAACCAACGACAGCGAGGGCCACCGCACAATCAACCTCATCATGACCGAAGACTGGCGGGCGCCAATAACCCTGTACCTGCAGGGGTACTATCACCCAATCGACAGCAATGAGGCCAAGCGCCTCCACCACCGAAGCTGGGACTTCGCACTGATCGAGGGCCAACTTTACAAGAAGGGGGTCAGTCAGCCAATGCTTAAGTGCGTCACCGAGACCGAAGGCATCCAAATCCTGCGAAGTCCACAAGGGGACCTGCGGCTCCCACGCGGGGCCTAGGGCTCTAGCGGCAAAGGTGATTCGCCAAGGTTTCTACTGGCCCACCATTATTTGCGCTGCAAATCGGGTCGTCAGATCCTGCGAAGCCTGTCAGAAATTCTCCCCACGCTCGGGGCGCCCCTCACAGTTCACGAAGCTGATCGCCCACACGTGGCCCCTTCAGCGCTGGGGCCTAGACATTGTCGGGCCCCTGCCCACGGCTCAGGGGAACCTCAAGTTCACCTTCGTCGTCGTTGAATACTTCACCAAATGGATTGAAGCGAGGGCAATATCCACCATCACATCAAAGACAGCCCAGAAATTCTTCTGGCAAAATATTGTTTGCCGCTTCGGAGTACCGTCCGAACTCACGGTCGACAACGGCAAGCAGTTCGACAACCAAGATTTCAAAGACTTCTGCTTCTCCATCGACACCAAGCTTGCCTTCGCCTCCGTGTACCACCCCCAGTCCAATGGAGTCGTGGAGCGCGCCAACGGCAAAATTTTCACAGCCGTCAAGAAAATGCTCCTCAACGACAAAAAAGGCAAGTGGCCCGACTTGTTACCCGAAGTGGTCTAGGCACTGAATACAACTGAGTGCAGGGCGACTGGGTTCACCCCATTCCGCCTATTATACGGATCGGAGGCCATGACTCCGCAAGAAATAAAGCATGGGTCGCCTCTGACAGCCGCGTCGGCCGTCCCAGACATAGACGAGCCGACTTCGAAGGACCTCATCGACGGAGACCGCGTCTTCGCCCTACAAGCTCTGGACAAATACCAAGCCCAGACAAAGGCATGGCGCGATCAGGCAGTCATCCCAAGGGAATTCAGCGAAGGGGATCTCGTACTCGTCCGGACAACTCGAACAGAGTCCAGGGGCAAGCTGGAGCCCAAGTGGGAGGGCCCTTTCATTGTCAAGACGAAGGCCTCCCCCAGCGCATACAGGCTCTCAATGCCAAACGGCGAAGATTTGGAGCATTCCTGGAACATTGATAATCTCCACAAATTTTTTGTTTGACTCCTCAGGGCCAGCTCGCCCTTGTAATTCGCAAAGACAATTTTTATTCTGGCCCGCACTCTTTTCCTCCCGGGGGGTGAGGTTTTTAACGAGGCGGAGTCATGTAATATACAAGTGCAAAATCCCCCGCAAAATCTACGTCGAAAAAAGACCGCGCCGACGGTCTTCGACATTCGACCAATACATAGTCACCGCGAGGCCCAGCATCAGCCACCCTCGCGTGCGACAACTCCGCGCAGAAGTCGCCTAAGGGTGCAGCCGGACTAGCATAACAAATGCGAAAAATTGAAGTCTTCCGCGAAGACTATCCGTGCAGAAGTCGCCTAAGGGTGCAGCCGTACTAGCACAACAAGTGCGAAAAATCGAAGTCTTCCGCGAAGACTATCCGTGCAGAAGTCGCCTAAGGGTGCAGCCGGACTAGCACAACAAGTGCGAAAAATCGAAGTCTTCCGCGAAGACTATCCGTGCAGAAGTCGCCTAAGGGTGCAGCCATACTAGCACAACAAGCGCGAAAAATCGAAGTCTTCCGCGAAAACTATCCGTGCAGAAGTCGCCTAAGGGTGCAGCCGGACTAGCACAACAAGTGCGAAAAATCGAAGTCTTCCGCGAAGACTATCCGTGCAGAAGTCGCCTAAGGGTGCAGCCGGACTAGCACAAGTGCGAAAAATCATAGTCTTCCGCGAAGACTATCCGTGCAGAAGTCGCCTAAGGGTGCAGCCGGGCTAGCACAACAAGTGCGAAAAATCGAAGTCTTCCGCAAAGACTATCCATGCAACAGTCACCTAAGGGTGCAGCCGGACGAAGCTTAACAAATGCGAAAACGACTACACCAAACCGTCCGCGCAAAGACCGACTACATGCGCACCAGCGCAACATAACAAACACACCAGACCAAGTATGTAACGCCTTCGTGAGCATAGCCGAAGGCACATAACTTCATCATACAAGCTATTACATATGTACAAGCGAGGGCATCACACTTTACATCGGCTCAACCTTCAGAATAATTCCCATCTCCCTATAGTTAAACAGCATTATCCTCAGCTCCTCACCCGCAAAAAGACTTCGCAGCTCCCCCTCACCTGCACTCACAGCGGCCGGCAAGGGCAGCAGTTCCTGCCTGCCAACCCTACTCACACGAAGCCGACCACCGTCCACCTCACTCACTCTACGCTTCGCGACCGCCCTTCGACGCCTACGCCCAGCACTCGAACCAGGCACAACTTCAGCATCCGCAGCATGCGGCAAAGCCTCCGCCGCTGCCATATCCAAGGCCGCAAAATATTCCAAGTCCTCATCCGACGACTCTTCGGTCCACTCAACCGAGCTCCCAGAGTCACCAAAATTAGAAAACTTAGAAGCAGACTCATCCGATTTATTCCCATCATCCACAGTCGAAGCCGCCAAAAAGTTAGCAGTAGCGGTTGCGTGCGCAGGCCCAAAATCTTGAACCTGCACAGCAACCAAGGTTCAGCAACATATCCAAAATTCCCTAACTATCCACACCCACTAAGCCACCTGCGAAGACCCAGCCGCCGCGGGATCCTCCGCCACCGGCTCCACCGCCATCTCCACAGGATCCTCAGCCCTCGGCGCGGCAGTTGGTGACGGGCCTCCGCCGACCGCAGTGGTTGCGGGAGCATCGGGAACGCCTTCGACGGTTTCCGGGGGCAGCTCCGGTGCGGTCTCGGACACAGCCACCATCAGGTTCACCTCCAAGTCAGGCTGCGCGCTGTTCAAAGCCCCAAAGTCATCCACCCTCTCGCCACGCGCCGCCTGAGACACAGCACACAGATTCAGCAAACCCACATTTAACCCACATTCAACAAACACCAAACAAAAGCCAAACATTACCTGACCCCTCGCCTTCTCAGCCCGCTCCCTGACCACCTCCCGACCGTGGGGGCCCCACATCCGGTCATAGAGGGCTCCCGCAGATTCCTTCACCACAGGGTCCTCAACCTTGTAAATATCGCGCTCGAAATCCTCATCAGCTTGGTCGAAGACCTCAGTGCCGGCACCCTTCGCGAGATAGCGCGTTCATCGCCCCCTCGCAAGTGACCAGGGAGGCATAGGACATAAACCCCTCCAAGATGGCGGGGAGCGCCAGCAACTCCTCCTGTATCCACTCGAAGCAGCGAAGTCCTGGCTCTCGGTCCGGCACTTCGAAGTCAGCGGTCCGCGTGCCCAGCTCATGGTATGAATCCACAAGCTGTTTACGTGTCCGCTCAGCCTCCGAGCGCATCGAAGCCTCGGCCCTCTCCACATGGGCCTGCAGAGCGTTGAGCCGCCCCTCCAACTCCTCGGCGCGCTGCCTGGCAAGACTGCCCTCCGCCCACGCCAAATTGGCTTCCGCCTGCGCAGACTGCGCCTTGGCGAGGGCCTCATTAGCCTCCTTCCTTTCCTCTGCCAGTTGGCGCCGGAGGTTAGTCCTCTCACCCTCCAATGCGGCCACCTTATCTGCCAGCTTGCGGCACTTGCTGTCGGTGGCCGACTTTTCCTGGACGGCGTCAGCATGTTGCGTCCGAAGTCTCTCGACTTCGGCAGACACAACTGTCGTTAGGGCCCCCGACGCCGTGCGGTCAGCGAAGTCAGCCGCCTACAAGTCACACATAAGACCACAGCCCCAGCAAAGCCGGTAAAAAACCGAAGTCTAGCTCAACGTACCTGACTTAGTGCCTCCTTCAGCTCCTTCAGCCGGCGGGACACAGCACCCGCCTCGTCCCTGACGGCAGTGAGTGCCGGAATCTCACCACCGGCACTAAGAGCACTGCCCTTCGCCCTGGGCACCACGGCAGCCGCCGCGGTCGCCACGGCAGGCGGAACAACAACAAGTTGGCCTTCGTCCGACCCTGTGACATATCAACAGATTTAAAAAAAAAGAAAAAAAACTCGAGACAGCGTCTTACCAACAAGATAATCTTACACACTGATGTCGGTGGCGAAGTCGGCGACGCGCTTGCCCGGCGGCGGCAACTCTCGGGCCGCCTTCGCAGCCTTCGGCACCCTGCTGGAGTCAGGGGCGGCCTTCACAGACTTGGAACCACCGGTGGCAGCCGCCTTCGCAGCCTCCGGCGCCCTGCTGGATGCAGGGACGGCCGACTTCGCCGCCAGCGGTGGCTGGCTTCCGCCGGGGGCAGCAGCTTTCGCAGTCCCCCGCGGCCTCTTCGGCCTGGCCTCATGAAGCCTGACGACCGCCTAGCGCTTCTATGCAGCTCCCTGACGATCCTTGTCCATCACTGCCGACACAACAGCAGCAATATTCCGCCCATAAGGAAACACTTTCCAGTCACGAGCCATGCGAGATGTAAAAAAGTCTTCGCCGGCCACGCAGGGGACAGGAACATTCTTAGGCCACCAACCCCCGGTAACCCTCAGCATCCGCGCCGAAGACTCCCGGAGCTCGAGCGAAGACATCCTTCCCCCCGGGGCCGCGCATGTCCTCATCAATTTCCTAGCAAAACCATCAGACACACCCAGTCCTCCCACAGCAATACCTAGTTTCCTCTTCTTCTAGGATGGGGCGGCCGCCAGCGCGGGGTCGTCTCCAGTCTCTACCACCGGCTTCTTCCCTCGACGATCCACATCGTCTTGGCCGGGATAACCGCCATACGGCAGACGGTTCAACTCGAAAACCCTGTTCAAGCGGTCATTAGACCCGCGAATATCCCAGCTACGCTGGCCCTCTGTCCTCGGCACGTACCGACCGACGATCCGCATCGCCCCATCCTCCGCCTCCCGCACAAAGGCGGCTGGATCACGGCTATGCAGATCCAGCGCGAAGGCGGGACTTCGCACCAGCTTCCCACCATGGGAAGGCATCTGGCGAGGGCATACTTCGCCCAACGCCCAGCCATGCACCAAAGGCCACACCCCATACGCCACAAACTCCTCAACCAAATCGCGCCCGCTGCTCAGGCCGGCGGCGCACCGAAGGGCCCCTTCGTCCGCATCCTCCTCCGCCACTTCAAACGGCGGGTATGCTGAGTAATAATGCGAGCACATCTCGGCCACGGGGAGCCCCGGATGGTCTTCGACTATGCCCTCCGCAACGTAGAACCCAAACTCATGCCAGTTGCCCCACTTATTGCGGGCGCAAGGAACCAACTCAACTACCGCCATCGAGGTCTTGCCGGTCTTCGGCGTAAATGTACAGGACCCAAACTGGGCAACCTCATTTTCGATCATCCTTTTCTGCCAATGCAGGCAATAGTACTTCACGAAGACTTCGACTGATGGCTGTCCGCCGTACGAAGTCGTCGCCCAGACATACTTCGACTGGGCCACCATGGCATTCGGAGTCAGCTGATGAATCTGGACGTTAAATCTGCGCAGGACTTCTCCCACAAATCTGTGCTCAGGCAGGCAAAGACCAGCGGCAAAGAACGCCTCGAACACAACCAACTCGCCTTCCGGCTCGAGGACCTCCTCCGTCCCCGGGACACGAGCGACTCCGCCGCCAAAGTAACCAAGCCGCTGCATATCTTGCATGCGGACCGAGGACATCCGCGACACACCGAAATCCACCGTATCGCCGGCGCGCAACTCCTCTGCTGCCACAGTGCTCAGCGTCTCCTCAGACGACGCGTCGGCCGGCGGCGTAGCGGCAGCAGAAGAAGAAGAGGTCGGCATCGCTACGTATCGTCGGCGGCAGCGGGCGGTCTGCTTCACTCGGGCCAGATCTCCGGCGAACAAGAGCAAGGAGGGCAGACGAGCAGCAAGAAGGTGGAAAAGGCGGCTAGGGTTTTCACGGAGCGCAGAAAGATAAAGTTCAAAACGCGCCGCCCCCCGCCCCCTTTTATACACAGGGTGCGGCGCTTCGGGAAACCCGCAGTCCAACAGTACGGTGTCAATCAACGGTCATGTCAAAAACCCCCGCGGAACCACTTCGAGCGAGGGCAGCGTCTCCGCCATCTAGCGACGTCTTCGGCACCAGATGACTTAGTCGAACTGGTCCCTCAGAGGGCAAATGTTGGGGCGAAGGCGAAGACGCCACCCTTCGCTCGATGCCTTCACCGTAATCGTTGGACCAACGGAGACAAGACAACGGGTAGGCTCACCCTTCGTCCCACACGTCACCGGACGAAGACCTGTGACGAGGTCGTCCCATCTTGCGACCTCGTCCAGCATGGAGGCCCACGACCACACGGCCCATTGTAACAGGCCGTGCGTGGCCGCTGCGCATTACGGGCCTAATTTGTAAAGGCATCCCTGTAATTACGGTCTGTAACCCCGCTTTATGGGAATATTCCGGGGATAACCTAGGTGTCTGAGGGCACATGCGTCCTTAACACAGGACGCTGGGCACTCAGATACCTATAAATACCCCCGCACAGTGCCCTTGAGAGGCTAGATTAACAGAGCTATTGCCATCACGTGCAGAAACCCTGTTAGCATCACCACATCTCCCCGTTGGATCATCTTGCGCTTGTGAGCAAGTTCCAACACCTTCCTCAATGGACCAATCAAGGAAGAGGTCTATGTTGAGCAACCTCTCGGCTTTGAGGATAGTGGGTATCCTAACCATGTGTATAAACTCTCAAAGACGCTTTATGGGCTCAAGCAAGCCCCAAGAGCATGGTATGAATGCCTAAGAGATTTTCTTATCACTAATGGCTTTAAAGTCGGTAAGGCCGATCCTACTCTCTTTACTAAAACTATTGCAAAAGATTTGTTTGTATGCCAAATTTATGTTGATGATATCATATTTGGGTCTACTAACAAATCTACATGTGAAGAGTTTAGTAGGATCATGGCTCAAAAATTTGAGATGTCTATGATGGGGGAGTTGAAGTATTTTCTAGGATTTCAAGTCAAGCAACTCCAAGAGGGCACCTTCATCAGCCAAACGAAGTAAATTCAAGACATACTCACCAAGTTTGGAATGAAGGATGCCAAACCCATCAAGACACCCATGGGAACAAATGGACATCTCGACCTCGACATGGGAGGTAAATCCGTAGATCAAAAGGTATACCGGTCGATGATAGGATCCTTACTCTACTTGTGTGCATCTCGACCGGATATTATGTTTTCCGTATGCATGTGTGCAAGGTTCCAAGCCGATCCTAAGGTAGTTCACCTTAGGGCCGTGAAGAGAATCTTGAGATATTTGGTTTATACTCCTAAGTTTGGTCTTTGGTACCCCAAGGGATCCTCTTTTGATTTATTAGGATATTCAGATGCTGATTGGGCATGGTGTAAAATTGATAGGAAGAGCACATCAGGGACTTGTCAGTTTCTAGGGAGATCCCTAGTGTCTTGGGCTTCAAAGAAACAAAACTCAGTAGCTCTTTCTACCGCCGAAGCCGAGTATATTGCCGCAGGCCATTGTTGCACGCAATTGCTTTGGATGAGGCAAACCCTCAGGGACTATGGCTACAAATTTAGCAAAGTCCCTCTCCTATGTGATAATGAGAGTGCAATCCGCATGGCGGATAATCCCGTTGAACATAGCCGCACTAAGAACATAGCCATTCGGTATCACTTTTTGAGAGGTCACCAACAAAGGGGGATATCGAGATAGCCTATATTAACACCAAAGAACAACTAGCAGATATCTTTACCAAACCACTAGATGAGAAAACCTTTACCAAACTTAGGAATGAGCTAAACATTCTCGATTCTCGGAATTTTGATTGATACTTTGCACACATAGCTCCTTTATATACCTTTGATCATATCTCTTTTATGTCTATGACTAATGTGTTTTCAAGTGCATTCTCATGCTTAGTCATAGAATTGAAAGGGAAATGGAGTATTCGGCAAAGACGACGCTTCCACTCAACTCCATCGGTATTATCTACTCTTTGCTGGTATTCCGCCATCTCTCCATTGGTATAATCTTTCACTCATATATTGTTTGCCAAAGGGGGAGAAAATTTTATTAAGGGCTCATATTTCACTCTAAGTATCCGTTTTTGGCGATTAATGCCAAAGGGGGAGAAAGTATTAGCCCAAAGCAAAAGGACCGCACCACCACGCCAATTTCAAAATTTTTCGAAACAAGTTTAAGTTTTTAAATGTTTTTTCAATTGGTATCTTTGAAATTAGCATTCCTCTAAGAAATTCTATCTCAATTGGTAAAACCCTCTTGAACACTAAGAGGAGAATTTCATTAAGGGGGAGTTTTGTTTAAGTCAAAGGAAAAGCATTTGAAACAGGGGGAGAAAATCTCAAATCTTGAAAATGCTTCTTTCAAATTTTACTCATATACCTTTGACTATTTGCAAAAGGATTTTGAAAAGAATTTTCCAAAGAATTTGCAAAAACAAAACTAGTGGTGCAAGCATGGTCCAAAATGTTAAAAGAAAGAAAGCAATCCATGCATATCTTATGAAAGTTTAAATTGGTTTAATTCTAAGCAACCTTTGCACTTACCTTATGCAAACTAGTTCAATTATGCACTTATACATTTGCTTTGGTTTGTGTTAGCATCAATCACCAAAAAGGGGGAGATTGAAAGGGAAATAAGGTCAAACCTTTTCCTAAATAATTTTGGTGGTTGAATTGCCCAACACAAATAATCGGACTAACTAGTTTGCTCTAGATTATAAGTTCTATAGGTGCCAAAGGTTCAACACAAACCAATAAAAAGTCCAAGATAGGGTTCAAAAAGAAAGGAGCAAATCCAACCGAAGGCTGCCTTGGTCTGGCGCACCGAACTATCCGGTGTGCCACCGGACAGTGTCCGGTGCACCAGGGAGATCAACTCTGAACTGCTCAGCTTCGGATTTCTGGAGATCCACTCCGCTATAATTCACCGGACTGTCTGGTGTGCCACTGGACTATCCGGTGAGCCATGCGGAGTAACGGCTACAGCGCCAACGGTCGTCTGCAAAAGTGAACAGTGAATGCTACAGTGCGCGTCTGCGCGCGCAGAGTCAGAGCAGGTGCCAGAAGGCGCACCGGACAGTGAACAGGACCTATCCAGTGCACCACCGGACTGTCCGGTGGCCCAGCTGTCAGAAGCTCCAACTGTTCGTCTAAAGGTTGGGTGACGTGGCTAGCGCACCGGACAGTGTCCGATAGCGCACCGGACTGTCCGGTGCGCCCATCGACAGACAGCCTCCCCAACGGCCATTTTGGTGGGTGGGGCTATAAATACCCCCCAACCACCACACTTCAAGGCATCCAAGTTTTCAGCCATTGCATTCAATACAAGAGCTCTAGACTTCACTCCAAGACACAAAACAAAAGATCAAATCCTCTCCAAGTCCCAATCTCATTCCAAAGACTTAGTGGCTTGTGAGAGAGAGACATTTGTGTTCATTTGAGTTCTTGTCACTTGGATCACTTTTCTTCTTCCTCTTTCTTGTCTCAAGCAACTTGTAATCAACACAAGAGACACCAAGTTGTGGTGGTCCTTGTGAGGGGTCTAAGTGACCCATTGATTAAGGAGAAAAGCTCACTCGGTCTAGGTGACCATTTGAGAGAGAGAAAGGGTTGAAAGAGACCCGGTCTTTGCAACCACCTCAACGGGGAGTAGGTTTGCAAGAACCAAACCTCGGTAAAACAAATCACCGTGTCACTCTCTTCATTCGCTTGTGATTTGTTTTCGCCCTCTCTTTCAGACTCGGATTTAATTCTAACGTTAACCTCGGCTTGTAGTGTGTGCTTAAGTTTATAATTTTCAGATTCCGCCTATTCACCCTCCCTCTAGGCGACTTTCAATTTGGCCCCCCAATTCCTTCCCCGATTGCTACTACTCAAAGAATGGAACATGGCAAACGTCCAGGGGCAGAACTTACTGGTGTATAGGTTGGCAGAGGGGTGGCCACGACGGTGAGCGGATGCATGACGGAGCTCACACTCCGACGAGCAATCCCAATGCCCCCACTGCTCTTTAGCGCCCAATCCTGGTACGTGCACATGTGGTGTACCACTGAGATCATCTTCAACCGATACGAGCAGTCTCGACAATGACAGAGGCGTGGTCCAACGAAGGTGGCTCGGTCTCCTTCCTTCTTGGTTTTGCCCGACGGTGTTCTCATGTGCATGGCTAGGTGATGACTTTGAATTGGTGTAGGAAGGGAAGGGGTATAGCTTTGGTTATATACGCTCGGCAAGGGAACCCCATGCCAACGATCGCGCGCGGTTTCTATGAATTTTGTTGCCTGCTGCGAGTCCGTTCGCGAGTTATGTGTTGAACCCAACCAGCGGGTCCCACATGTCATCGGACGTAGGGAAGATGGGCTGGGGAACTGACGGTCGGGACCCACTAGACCGTGACTGAGGGCGACGTGGGTGAGAGGTTGGCCCTGGGCCCCACAATGCAGTGGCGCCAAACGCAGTGCACGTATTGTGTGCGAGCACAGTTTTGGGCTGGATGTGTGCGAAAGCATGGGTCGAGTAAAGGAATTTGGCCCACAATGTAGGTTTGTTTTTTTCTTTTTCTTAATTTTATATCAAGTTTCTAATTTTAGTTTTTGATTCCCAAATCCAAATTTCAAACCACATTTAATGAGCACTCAAAACTTCTACATAATGCAAGGTTATATTGTGTGTGTGTATATATATGTTTGTGTGTGTATATATGTATGTATACATACTATTTATGCAAATGCTCAAAGTACACAACACATACAACATTCCTTTTAAATAAATAATTATTTTGAATATGTGGTCAATTAAGGGTTCAATCAAATATTCAACATTTCCTACTTGCTTTTAGTTTTACATAATTTATATCAAGAGTTACTTCAAAATATTTTTAAGAATGTTTCTAATTATCTAGTTTATAAAGGGCATCATAAATAGAGTGAAAATTTTGTCTTTTATTTGTAGTTCCAAGTTTCAATTTTAAATTTCGTCTCAATAATTGGATCCAAGTTTTGAATTGTTCCAAGTTTCAATTTTAAATTTAATTTCCATAACTGGATCTAAGTTTTGAATACCAACTCTTGCTATTAATATTTATTAGAGAGATACACTTTATAAAAGAATGAAATAATTTATTTAGAAGTTATTTTATCTCAAATCCTTTAGGAAATTTTCTAAGTCACCAAAATGTGATTTTGGGTGTTACAAGCGGGTCGTCTAACCCCTGAGTCTGGACCATCTGCACCTCACCAGGGAGCCTCCAACAGCGTGCCAACGCCCATGGATGAGGACGACATCGAGGAGTATGATTTACTAGGAGAAGACCTGGTCGACTACGGAGCCTTGCCCAAGCACCCAGGTATGGATGTCAATGTGATTACATTTTCAGTCGATTACACTATTATCGGTAACGATATACCTGTTGTTGCTCAATTTGATTTTGGTCCTAAGAGGCCACCATTACCAAGCCAAAAGAATTGGTCAATCAATTAAAGCCGCTCTTTATGTGTGGACATATCGATGAAGTACCGATTGCTAAAATGTTGGTAGATGGTGGGGCGGCCGTGAACTTAATGCCTTACTCATAGTATAGAAAGTTAGGGAAGCAGGAAGACGAACTAGTCAAGGGCTCAAGGCTATTATGATGCTTAGTGGCACCGGGAGCGGTAGTTCGATCAAGGCCAAGGGAGTCACATCCGTTGAATTAACCATCGGGACAATGACCCTTGCTACTGTGTTCTTCGTCACTGACATAGAAGGAAATTATAGTCTAATCTTAGGCACAGATTGGATCCATGCAAATCAATGTATACCTTCTACTTTACATCAAATGCAATGCAATGGGTAGGTCATGATGTAGAACATGTACATGCTGATGCATCGACTTGCATTGCCATAGCCGATGCCCCTGTGCATTGGACCTATGAGACTGCCATATGTCTCACAGGGGTTGGTTTTTTCGATTACCAGTTCATAAGCATAGACAAAAGAGGGTTCATCCCTGTAATGCTAGAGTTGATGGAGAATTGACTAAATCATAAATAAAGGTTAAAATGACAGACACACCCATAGGTTATTATTGCCAGGACGCAGACAGTCCAGCCCCCGAGGCCGGACGATCTGAGGTACACCAGAGAAGTCAATAGAGAAGGTCTGCTATCCCGGACGGTCCGGCCCCTAAGGTTGGACAGTCCACAAATGCACAGAGAGCCTCAAACTCTTTCGAGGTAATCACAATAGAAGAGTTTAGGGATCTCAACAAATCAGAACAAGAGTTTACATCGACCGATCCTTTGGAGGAGATTGACATAGAAGATGGTAGAACTCCAAGGCCGACTTTTGTAAACCAAACCCTAGAAGCTAATCCTAGGAATGAAATGATCGGTTTATTAAAAGAATATTATGATTTCTTTGCTTGGAGCTACACTGAGATGCCAGGACTGAGCCGAGAGCTATTGGAGCATCGGTTACCAATTAAGCCTGGTTTCAGGCCCTTCAAATAAAGACCTAGATCGTTTCGTCCGAACTTACTCCCTAGGATCAAGGACAAAATTCACTAGCTCTTGGAAGCTAACTTTATTAGGCCTTGCAGATATGCAGAGTGCGTCTCTAACATTGTGTTAGTGGAGAAAAAAGATTTAGGTAAGCTTAGAGTATGTATTGACTTAAATAGAGCAACTTCCAAAGATGAACATTCTATACCTATAGCCAACATGTTAATTAATAATGCATCCAAAAATAGAGTTATTAACTTTCTTGATGGTAACGCTAGATATAATCAGATTTTCGTGGCCGAGAAAGATGTGTCTAAAACGACCTTTATATGTCCAGGCTCCAGGCTTTATTGGGTTGTTTGAGTGGGTTGTCATGACATTCGGTTTAAAAAATGCTGTTGCCACTTATTAGAGAGCTATGAATTTGATCTTTCATGAGTTGTTAAGAAACAATGTGGAGGTTTACATTGATGATATAGTAGTCAAATCGGTCGAATTTGGTTCTCATATAGCTGATTTGCGCAAAGTCTTTAATAAGATTTGTCGGTATAGTTTAAAAATCAACCCTCGTAAATGTGCTTTTGCGGTGTCGGTTGGTAAGTTCTTATGATTCATCATTTGTGAGCATGGCATAGAGATAGATCCCAATCGAATTAAGTCCATTCATATTGTGGGGGCTCCAACCTATAAGCTTGAAATGCATAAGTTCCTTGGCAAGGTAAATTATTTATGGAGGTTTATTTCTAACTTAGCCAAGAAGGTTGGTGTTTTCACTCCTATTCTTCGGCTTAAAAATGATGCCGATTTCACTTGGGGGCAGAACAACAGGAAGCATTTGATCTATTAAAAACTATTTGTCTTTAGCTCTAGTATTGAAAGCACCAAGAGTAGGAATACCATTCAGGTTATACATTATAGCCGAAGATAAAGTTATCGGAGTCGTTCTGACTCTGGAGACCAAAGGAAAGGAGCATGTTGTGATCTACTTAAGCTAGAGGCTAGTGGATGCTGAAACAAGGTACACTTCCATTGAGAAATTATGCTTATGTTTGTTTTATGCATGCACTAAGCTTAGATGTTACCTATTGTCTAGTCCTTGCACTGTTTCTGGTCAAACCAATGTGATTAAATACATGTTGAAAAACCCAATTATGAGTGATATAATTGGTAAATGGGCTTATGCACATATAGAATATGACCTAGCTTATGAATCATTAAAATTTATGAAAGGCCAGGTTGTAGCAGATTTTATTGTAGAACATCGGATTGGTGATACTCAGGAGGTAGACATATCGTACCTCACTATTTCTCATTGGTTCAGTATTTTGATGGATCAGTTTATAATGAAGGACAAGAGATTGGCATCGTGCTTGTTTCACCAAGGAATGTCTTTTTTGACTTCTCTAGCCGATTGAAAACTTATTGCACTAACAATCAAGCCGAATATGAGGCCCTCTTATTTAGTTTAGAACTTTTAGATTATATGGGAGTAAACCATGTGAGGAAATTTGGTTATTCTAAGCTAGTCGTCCAGCAAGTTTTGAGTATCAATGTTTAGACGTCACTTTGAAGAGTTACCTTGATAAATGTTGGGACATAATCGGTTCTTTTGACGAATTCGATATTCGGCATATATCCTGAGCTAAGAATTGCAGAGCTAATAATTTGGCGCAAGATGCTTCATGTTATCAGATAAAACAAGGAAGATGTCACAATACTAAAAGTCCGATAACTAGGGTCGCGCGAAATCCCCAAGTCGCTGACCATTCGGGCTACATAGCCGGACCGTTCGCGGTGAGCTCGGACCATCCGGGAAAGGAATCTAGACTGTCCGGTGGTACTAGTAGGGCTAGATATCGAGCCAGCTCAGCTCGGCTCGACTCGACTCATCCAATTTCAAGCTGGCTCGTTAAGCTAACGAGGTGGCTTGGCTCGTTAAGCTAACGAGCCACAGAGTCAGCTCGGCTCGACTCGTTTACAAGCTTGAGCTAGCTCGTTTAGCTTGCGAGCCAGAACAGAAAAAAATAATACGTACATAATAATCAATTTCTAGTTAATTTCAAACTAATTGAACAATAGAAAATAGTATTTATACTCATAGTTTCACAGACCACATCAATATAACACCAAATTTACACAACTCATCACTCATCAATTTATAGTTCACACACATGTTCATCGATTTAACCCACAGTTATATTCGTACAAACTAATTTACACATAGACAAAGATCATCAATCACTAGTTTAACTCATAGGCCACAGACACCACATATACATATAACATGTTCACTAACTGTTACGTAACTAATATGCATATAGTTTCGTTTTGCTAAAATGTGATAGCTCGTTTAGCTTGTGAGCTGGCTCGTTAACAAGCTAAGCTAGCTTGTTAATGAACCGAGCTAGGATGTCAACTCAGCTTGTGAAAAAATTCAAATGAGCCGATCTGAGTCGAGTCGACCACGAACCGAGCGAGCCGACGAGCCACATGCATGTCGTCCAGCCCTTGGTACCAGAGACGTCTCCTTAATTAATTTGGTTGACAAACAGCCGATGCAACTGATAGAGGGCACCTATAATTAATTACCTCCATAATCCTAGTATTTGGACAGACAAGAATGTTTGGCAGACAACTTTCAAATATGTTTTAATTGATAATGAACTTTATCGCCGAACAACAGGTGATGTCATGCTCAAATGCTTGTGCCCTGATGATGCTATATTAGCTATGGCCGAAGTGCATGAAGGGATTTGTGGTACTCATCAATCAACACAAAAAATGAAGTGGCTATTGAGAAGATCCGGCTTCTAATGACCTGACATAATAGTCGATTGCTTCAAATACTACAAAGTATATCAGGTATGTTAGAAATTCGGCGATCTGTAGTTAGTCCCCACAGCCGAACTACATCCTATTATCAAACGTTGGCGCTTTAGAGGCTAGTGTTTGGACTTTATAGGAGAAATTCATCCTTCATCATCGAAGAGGCATCGGTTTGTGTTGGTGGCCACATACTACTTCACCAACTGGACAGAAGTTGTTGCTCTGAAGAACATGACACATAAAGAGGTAATTGAGTTTATAACTAAGCATATCATTCATAGATTTGGCATTCCCCAAACTTTGACTACAGACTAGGGGACTTCTTTTATGTCAATGGAGGTACGTGAGTTTGCTGAATTATATAAGATTAAAATGCTCAATTCTTCTTTGTATTATGCTTAGGCCAATGGATAGATCGAGTCTAGTAACAGGACATGGATTAGCCTTATAAAGAAGAAAATATATAATCATCCTAAGTATTGGCATAAGGTTTTCTCTGAGGCTTTGTGGGCTCATAGAATATCTAAACATCATTCTACTAAAGTCTCTCCTTTTGAGCTTGTTTATGGATAGGAGGTTGTCTTGCCTGTGGAGATAAGCCTAAATGTTGTCAGGTTTTCTAGGCAAAACGATCTAACTATCGGGGACTATTATAATTTGATGATGGACAATATTAATGAAGTAACCGATAAAAGATTGGTGACTCTAGGAGAAATCGAGATAAACAAGATCATGGTTTCCAAAGCTTACAACAAGAAGGTTAAGGCTAAGTCATTTAAAGTTAGAGATCTGGTATGGAAGACCGCCTTACAACTAAGCTAGGAAGGCCCTTACAGAATCACATAGGTGATATCATGTAATGCCTATATGTTGCAAACTTTGCTAGGCAAGAACCTACCTAAGGCATTGAATGGTCGTTTCTTGAAGCAATGTCATTCTAGTATGTGGCAAGATGCTTAGAAAAACAGATGTTGTCACATTGAGTTATTTCAAGCCTCCGCTAGTGCTTTTGGTTCGCTCAGCTTCCCCAAAACGCAGGGGCATGTGTTGAGCACTGTTTGTGGCACTGGGCATGGCCAGATGATCCAATCCTGAGCACCGAACGGTCCGAGCTGCGGATGGTCCGCCCTTGGGCGAGGATGGTCCACGATTAGATGAGATCAGATGTAACCCTTTTCTGCATGTGTTTATCCCTCTAAACTTGCAGCAGCTGCTAGAAAACGCCTAGAAACGAGTCTAGACCTCTCCCCTATATATATGAAGGGTACTGTTGGGGACTTGTTCTCAAATGCTATAAATTAAGAACAAGGCAACATAGAATGTTAAATGTTAATGTCCTTCGCCCGCTGAAGCATTATCTCCCCGAGGGTTTAATGAACTTCGGACGAAGGTCATGATCAGAGTATCACGAAGGTCATACCTTCGTGATCAAACTTATAAAATAATGTAAAATGAAGTATAAATTATAAAACATTATAAAGAGATATGCTAAAAAAAATAACATTATTCACATATTTTGTCATATTTATACCTTCGTCTTAGCAGAAAGTGATAGTTCCAGTGTAATGCGTCAGTGATTACAAGATTGCGTGTTCACCTATTTATAGGCATAGGGCGCAGCCTGTGTATAATTACAAATATGCCCTTTACAATTAACTACAATAATGACATAGAACATCATGGGCTTTTAAGTCATTTCATCTTTAAGTCGGTTCGCCCCTTCGTCATCAGATCCGTCATTGTGCCGAAGCTTTATATGTGACAGCTTCGGCGCTGCTTCTGGGAAGATCTTTCGAAGGTGTTTCCTTTCTTTAGGATCTTTGGCTACGAAGCATACCCCCAACAGTAGCCCCTTCGCGGTGCTACATCGTTTGTCGTAACGAGCTTGATCCGTGAAAAAGTCTTCTAGGCTTCGGGATGCTAAAGATCCGAAAAACACCTTCCCTGAGCTCGTTGGTGAGAAACGATTAAAATAATCCGCGCGCGAGGTGGCCCCATCTTGCAGCAGCTGCGCGCGCCCTAGCGATTCA
The DNA here is from genome assembly GCA_029449295.1 of Zea luxurians. NCBI lineage: Eukaryota > Viridiplantae > Streptophyta > Magnoliopsida > Poales > Poaceae > Zea > Zea luxurians. Next base: position 22,602,889 of record JAOPSE010000004.1, read on the forward strand.
CCTTCCCGGACCCTGTGGCCCACCGTTCAGCGAGTGCGGGGGGCTGTTTACCCGGTGTGGAAGACCTAGACGATTCACCTTCCCACCTGCGGCACTATATAAACAGACGGGTAGGTGTGAAGTTACCACAGCATTCATTGCTATTGCACTGTTTTGCTGCCAAAAATTTAACCAAAGCCGAAGCTTGATCATCGTGTTCGAACGAAGCGCCACTTTTGATTCTGCTTCGTCACAAGAGGAAGAGCTTCGGAAAAATCAAAAAAGTCAACAACAAAAAATTTCAAAAAATTCATAATCAAATGGCGAGAGTGCGCTCCACTGCCAGGGTTGATCGTGAGGGAGATGAAACCGAAGCTACTGAGACTGTTCCCATTTCCAAAGCGATAAAGAGGTCTGGGCTGGTAACATCGGAGGATGCACCTGCCGCTGAAGCAGAGCAGGCTGATGTCACACCCGGTTTTAGAAGGCAAACCGAATGCGAACCATGTACGTGCCAGGATCAGTTATTCACGTACACAGCAGTTACATAACATGGACATCATCACACAGTGCTCAAATAGTATTAAAAGGGAAATAATAGTCGATTACATCATACGTCTGAGACGTCCATATAGTTCTTACAATAAATCAAAGTGCGGAAAAGAAACGTAGATAACGCGGCCTTCACAGGCAGCCGACTGGGGGTTGCCGCTAACCCACGCCTAGAACTCGTCGTAGTCTTGGAACTCCTGGAAGTCTCCTTCCACAGCTTCATCTTCTCCTGAGCAGTGGTTGCAATGCTGACAACCTGGGGGGGGTTGGTGTGTAGAGCAAGGGTGAGTACACATCAACATACTCAGCAAGCATCCCGTTTGGCTGTAGTGGACTAGCTTTATGTGGGGATAAGTCAAGCAGTTGCTTTTAGTTGGTCAGGTTATTACTTACTAGTAGAAAGCCAGGTTTTAACATTAACCCAAGTTATTAGCCCAATGTATCCTTTCCAAACGGAAAGAATACCACTTACCAATACCACAATCATAATCAGAACCATCAATCTCATTGCCACCTGTACCAAAATATCTCTGATCAAGTACCACTAATCTCTGGAGCTCCCTTGGCCGCTCATAACCGCGAGCACGGCTGATATATCAGTTTCATAACACTCTGCAGAGGTTGTGCACTTTACCCACAAGCCGTGATTCCCTTTCTGCCCGGAGAGAGCGACTCCCCATTGACCACTACCTAGGTGGTCCAGCAGGGCATCACTACGTAGCCTTTACAAAGATTCCCCGAGGCTGTAGCCGCCCGTTAGGTTTCCTAAATGTACCGCACTCCTCCCCAAGGGACAAATCAACCTTGGCAGAGCGAGCCGCATACACCGAGCCCCATTGACGGCACAACGGCTAAGCGGACTACACCCCGGTTCCTCCAATTATTCAGCTAAGGGCGTCCCATTCCACCCTCATGGTTGCACTGTTTTCCCGGGCGGTCATCCATTGAACAGGTCCTTACGGAGAGGCACTCGAGAAACCGCTCGAGTCCCCTTAAATGCCACAAGTATGATCATAAATAAGAAGGGGAAAACAGCGTATCATAGATAATCACATCATGTTCATTGATTAGAGTTGAGCAATAGCATCAAACTGAGCAGTAATAATCCGACCCAAATAGGTAAACAAGGATATGGATAACAAAAGCTAGTCAATCCTTAGGTATAAATGTGTAATGCGGGAGGTGAATTAAAGAATGAATAGGACAAAGATAGGTCAAAGGACACTTGCCTCCACCAACCGACTGCTGCTCAGGGGCTTCTCCTGTGAATTCCTCGGGCTCTTCGACCGGATCGTTTTCTATGCGAGCGCAAACATACATACATCCACATATTTTAATACAAAAGAACAATACACCATACAAGGGAACAGGTAAAACGAATATGCATCAAGTATGACATTTGACATCGCATTTGTTATGGTTAGAAAGAAACGGGAAAGATCTCGCAGGGGGGGGTTAAAGTTTATGCACTAATGATTAGTTACAATTGGTTCTTAACAAAAGAATTCTGTTATACATATACTAAAGGAAACCTAATCATTTTTAGTTGATCAACATTGCACGGGTTAAACAATTAACTACGTGAATCAATAGCATAACAGAATTTTAAATTAAACTTCCTATTTTCCATAGCATGAGCAATGATCAGTCTACCTAAAATAAAGTAATTATGATCACAGAAAGTAAATAAAATAAAATAAAAAAAATAAAAAAACAGAGGGGGGGGGCGGTTGAACCGGCCCTAGGGCGGTTGAACCGGCCCTAGGCGGGGCGGCCGAGCTGGGGCGGGCGCGCGGGGGAGGGCGGCCGAGCTGGGGCGGGCGCGCGGGGGAGGGCGGCCGAGCTGGGGCGGGCGCGCGGGGGAGGGCGGCCGAGCTGGGGCCGGGGCGGCTGAGCCGCTGAGCCGGCCGGTTGAACCGGCGGCCAGGCGGGCGCGGGGGGGGGGGGGGTCGGGCTGGGCGGCCGAGCGGCCGGCCAGCGGCCGGTTGGGCCGAGCAGGGGGCAGGCCAGGGCGCGGCTGGGCACGGCCGGGGCCGGCCAGGGGCTGGCCGGGGGCCAGGGCGGCGCGGCAGCGGCCGGCCAGCGGCCACGGCGGGGCTGGGGGTGGCCGGCGCGGCCAGGGGCGGCCAGGCCTTGGCCGGGCAGGGAGGGGGAGAGGAGAGGAGAGGGGAGGGAGGAGAGGGAGGAGGGGGAGGGGGAGGGGGCTCACCGGCGGGGGTGGCCAACGGCGAGGGGCGGCGGCCGAGGGCGGCGGCGCGGCGGCCTAGGGCAGGGGTGGGTAGGGGCGGCGCTAGGGAGGGAGAGAGAGAAAATGAGAGGGAGAGGGAGAGGGTTTGGGGAAAAAGGGAGAGAGGGGGGGCGGCTGGGCCTTGCCAAGGCCCAAGAGGGGGCGCCAGGGGCGGCTGGGCCGGCCGGGGTCGGCCCACGGCGTGGGAGAGAGAGAAAAAGAGGAGAGAGAGAAAGAAAAAGAAAGAAAGAAAAGGTTTTCCGCTTATTCTCGAAATCCGATCTTTCCACATGAATGCATTTGCACTTTCAAAGCAATCAAAAAAATGCAAGGTTCGGCATGGTGCATCAAACAACACAAAGTATTTTTAGAGTTTTCTTACACGGGAAATCCAAACCGAGTCCCGCTAAAACTTTGGAAAAGGTCAAGGTTTAGCGAGGGAAACAGAAAAAGAAAAGGTAACGCCCGAATTTTGGCGAGTAAAGAAAAGAAAAAATTCAACTGCAAAAATTCGGGGCGTTACAAACCTATCCCCCTTAAAAGAATCTCGCCCTCGAGATTCAGGGCTGGCTAGCAAAGAGCTCTGGGTACTTGGCCATCAAATCATCTTCACGCTCCCAGGTTGCTTCTTCCTCAGAGTGGTGACTCCATCTGACTTTGCACATTCTGATGGTCTTCCTTCGGGTGACTCTGTCTGCAACCTCAAGGATCTGAGCTGGCTTCTCAACATAGGTCAAGTCCTCCTGGACTTCCAGACCTTCCACTGGCAACTGCTCTTCTGGCACACGCAAGCACTTCTTCAACTGAGACACATGAAAGACATCATGCACAGCTGACAAATTCTCTGGCAGACTGAGCTGATAAGCCACTTCTCCACGCTTTGCAAGAATCTGATACGGACCAATGTAGCGGGGTGCTAGCTTGCCTTTGATTCCGAACCTTCTGACTCCTCTGATCGGTGACACTTTCAGATAGACAAAGTCTCCGACTTCAAAACTCAGCTCTCTTCTTCTTGTGTCTGCATAGCTCCGCTGCCTCGATTGCGCTATCTTCAGATTCTCTCGGACCATCTTGATGTTCTCTTCAGCTTCGAGCAAAATATCTGGCCCAAACACTCGCTTCTCTCCAGGCTGATCCCATTGCAACGGAGTTCTGCAACTCCTTCCATAGAGCGCTTGAAATGGTGACATCTTCAAACTGGCCTGGTAACTGTTGTTATAAGAAAACTCTGCATAAGGCAATCTCTTATCCCATCCGGACTGATCTTGCAACGCACAGGCTCTCAACATGTCTTCAAGAATTTGATTGGTCCTTTCGGTCTGGCCATCTGTCTGCGGATGATAAGCTGAACTGAAATTCAGATGCGTGCCCAAGGCTTCATGCAACTGCTGCCAGAAATGAGAGGTGAACTGCGTTCCTCTGTCTGACACTATCTTCTTTGGCACACCATGAAGACAAACGATCCGAGACATATACAACTCTGCCAATACTGCACTGCTGTAGGTGGTCTTGACAGGTATGAAGTGGGCTGACTTGGTCAAACGGTCCACTACTACCCAAATGGAATCGTAGCCGGCTCGAGTGCGAGGCAATCCGACTATGAAATCCATACCGATTTCATCCCATTTCCACTGAGGGATCTGCAACGGTTGCAACAATCCAGCAGGTCGCTGGTGTTCTGCCTTAATTCGCCGACAACTATTGCACTTAGCCACATGCTCTGCGATTTCCCTCTTCATTCCATACCACCAGAATTTCTTCTTCAGATCCTGATACATCTTCTCACTGCCAGGGTGAATCGAATAAGCTGTCTCATGAGCTTCCTTGAGAATCAACTCCCGAATGGACTGGACATTGGGAACACACAAGCGGTCTTTGAACCATATCACGCCTTCTGCATCTTCTCGAAAATCTTTGCCTCTGCCATCTAGAATCAGTCGCCGGATCTCACTGATCTTCTCATCATTCTTCTGCGCTTCTTTGATTTCTCGCTCCAAGGTAGGTTCCAATTCAACTGTGACTCCTCGCGAATTGTTCAGAAATCCGAGGCTCAATCTGTCAAACTCCTTGGCCAACTCATAAGGCATCGGACGAGCGACCATCAGATTGACTTGACTCTTTCTGCTCAAAGCATCTGCCACTACGTTTGCTTTGCCTGGATGGTAATGAATCTCCAACTCATAGTCTTTGATCAGCTCTAACCATCTTCGTTGCCTCATGTTCAATTCTGACTGAGTGAATATGTACTTAAGACTCTTGTGATCTGTGTAAACATCGCATTTCTGTCCATACAGATAGTGCCTCCATGTCTTCAGTGCGTGAACCACTGCTGCCAACTCTAGATCATGGATTGAGTAGTTCTTCTCATGAACCTTCAGCTGTCGGGACGAGTAAGCCACAACTCTTCCCTCTTGCATCAACACGCATCCCAAACCTGTGTAACAAGCATCACAGTACACAGAGAAGGGCTTGTGCACATCAGGCAAGACTAGGACAGGCGCTGTTGTCAACTTCTCTTTCAGCGCTTCAAAGGCCTCTTGACATTTCTGGGTCCACTTGAACTCCACCTTGTTGCCTAGCAACGCTGTCATTGGTTTCGCAATCTTCGAAAACCCTTCAATGAATCGCCGATAATATCCGGCCATTCCAATGAAGCTCTTGATTCCTCGAGCATCCGTTGGCGCTTTCCAGTTCAGAATGTCTGCCACTTTCTTCGGATCCATAGCCAATCCTTCCTTGTTGATTATGTGACCCAAGAACAGGACTTCACTGATCCAGAACTCACACTTGCTCAACTTTGCATACAACTGGTGCTCTCGCAATCTCTGCAATACCATCCTCAAATGATCTGCATGTTCTTCTTCACTTTGAGAATAAACCAGAATGTCATCAATGAATACCACCACAAACTTATCGAGATAATCCATGAATACACTGTTCATCAAATTCATGAAGAACGCTGGTGCATTGGTCAAACCAAAAGACATCACTGTGAACTCATACAAACCATACTTGGTAATGAATGCCGTCTTCGGAATGTCCGAAGGTCGGATCCTGAGCTGATGATAACCTGACCTCAGATCGATCTTGGAGAACACACTGGCTCCTCTCAACTGGTCGAACAGATCTTCTATTCTGGGCAAGGGATACTTGTTCTTGATCGTGACCTCATTCAAAGCTCGATAATCGATACACATCCTTTTGGTGCCATCTTTCTTCTCCACAAACAAGACAGGGGCGGCCCAAGGCGAGGTGCTTGGCCGGATGTAACCTTTCTCTGACAGCTCATCAATCTGCTTCTTAAGCTCAACCAACTCTGGTCCAGATATTCTGTAAGCTCTCTTAAAGATAGGGGCGGTTCCAGGAAGAAGCTCTATAGCAAACTCAACTTTCCGCTCTGGTGGCATACCCGGTAAGTCCTTTGGAAACACATCTGGGAATTCAGACACAACCTTGATACTCTCAATTGGGTCTGCTTCACTGCTATCGACAGCCATCTGATAACAACTTCCTTTCTTTGGCTCAGGCGGGACTAATTCGGTCACCACTTCCTTTCCTAGTGGGGACACCAACTTGATTGTCCTTTTATCACAACTGATAACTGCCTGATACTTATCTAGCCAATTCATCCCTAGGATGACATCTATTCCCTGAGTACCCATTACTATAAGGTTGGCGGGAAACGCTATCCCCCTTATTTCCACACTTATATTCAAACATATGCTATCAGCTCGAATTCTACCACCAGCTGAGTCAATTTGAATGGGGGTTGACATGGCAGTAATTGGAAGATTATGTGCTTCTACCCATGATGCAGTAATGAAAGAATGCGTTGCTCCAGTATCAAATAACACTTCTGCAATATGGGAGTCGACTAGGAACATACCTACTATCATGCCGGGGGTCTCCTGAACTGCTTCAGCCTCCAAGTGGTTCAGTCTTCCATGATTATAGCGCTGCTGAGGGCGGTTGCCTGCTCCAGGCTGAGACACATTCTGCTTTGCTGGGGCATTGGGGCCTGACTGCTGCTGGGCTGCCTTCTTCGGACATAGCATCACCCAGTGGCCTTGCTCTCCACAGTGGAAACATGCTCTGTTTCCAACCTGAGCTGGTGCTGCCTGATTGTTCTGCTGGCTTGCTGGGGCAGGAAGACGAGGTGCCTGCTGATTCTGCCTCTGAAACTGGCCTCCTCCTGACTGATTGCTCTGACGATTCTGGTACTGGTGCTGAGGATACTGCCTTTGGAATTGCTGATACTGCTGACGCTGCTGATGCTGCTGATGCTGCTGAGGTGGACGCTGGTTCTGCCTGAACTGCTGAGGTTGATTGCCTGAAAAACGAGGACGGCTGCTGCTTCCAGGCTGGGGTCCACTGATCTTGCGCTTACGATCCTCCATCTCCTTACGCTTCCTTTCTGTCATGATTGCTCTGTCAATCAGGTGCTGGAATGTCGGGAAGGTATGATTCATCAGTTGGTACTGAAGAGGGTCAACCAAGCCTCTCAAGAAACGGTACTGTCGCTTGGCGTCGGTGTTGACATCCTCAGGAGCATAGCGAGACAACTGCAGAAACCTGTCTCGATACTCACTGACAGATGATGACCCTTGCTTAAGGGCCAAGAACTCCTCCTTCTTCACTATCATCAGACCTGCAGGCACATGGTACTGACGAAAGCTACCTCTGAACTCTTCCCAGGTGATGGCATCGGGGTTGGCATGGGTGGCGAGGCAAGACTCCCACCAGGATTGGGCTGCTCCTCTCAACAGATGGGGACCATACAAGACTTTCTCCCTGTCGTCACACTGAGCGGTATGCAACTCCCGCTCCACAGTGCGCATCCAATCTTCAGCATCCATGGGGTCAGAAGAGTGAGCGAACGTTGGTGGATGGCCTCTCATGAATTCAGCACGCTTGTCTCTAGGCATCTGAGGCATCTGAGGCTGGGGTGGTGCTTGCTGCTGTTGCTGCTGAATGGCGGCCAGAGTCTGACCGATGGCCTGAACTGCTTGAGTCTGCATCAGAAACATCTGCTCGATGGACATCGGGGGCGGGGGTGGCAGCTGCTGCTGCTGGGGCGCCTCATCTTGCTGACCGGCTTGCTCCTGCTGAGCACGCCTTCCTCCTCTGCGCCTGTTCTCTGACATCTGCAGAATGCAACCACACATCAGAACTGATCTGGCGAATCTTGCAGCATAAGAAAAGAGTTTAGAATTCTTCAACAGCACTGAACAGATGAGCATCTTCACTGATCTCCAACACAGACCACACAGCTTCTCAGATAAAGAGGAAAGTAGAATAAAGGGTTTCCCAACTATATAACTAACTCCATTAACATAATATGTAAACCAAAATGCAGGGGATACCCACACTCTGGTGACAATCATTACAAAGATCCAAACCAAACATAGTTCATCATGACAAACATAAATGCACAGGATATAGCAAACTACCCTGTCTAACTAAGACTAACTAAGACCGAGACTAACGCTAAGACTGAAGCTTCTATGTATATATATTTCGTATTAATTACAAGATCCAACTCTAACGATCTATGGTTCTAGATTTATCTTGGTCTTGCAGTCGGGATTGCCATAAGACTGGCGTCCACGCCGAGGTGAGCGGTACGGGTGCTGAGTCCCGACGGGAGTGGGGGAACCATCATCCAAGTGACGACGCTCCGCGCGCTCAGCCCGCAGCAGGGCGATCTCAGCACGAGCCCTACTCAGCTCGTCTAATGCATGGTCCAGCTACGTGTTTAGCATGGCGGCTAGGTTGACTGTGCTGCTCAACCTAGGATTGTCCTCACCAGCAGGTGAAACAATCACGCCTCCTGTGCTGCCAGATGGACGGCGGGGGTAATACTTCAGGTCGAGGCCGTCAGCTACCCCACCGAGAACCGAGCAGTAGTGCGAAAGCGCACGCCGTGCAGCATCCTGCATGGCTGCCTCAGCTGAGTCCCGCTCAGAGATAGAATAGTGCTCTGAGCAAGCCTCCGCGCCCTGGAGACTGTTCTCCGGACGGCGCACCAAGCAGGTCGCCTCCCAGCGGTCCGGGTAGACCCCGCGACTATGCTGGTAGACCACACAGCGATACTCGATGGACCAAGTACGCCGGTCAAGTGCCCGACGTAGCAGGGTGTCGAGCGCGTCGTGGAAGTGACACCCGCGAGCAGCGTCGCGAGTGATGGGTCGAGCAATCCATCCTTCCGGCTCATGGTCAGCAGAGAAGTCGGTGTCGTGGCTCGGGCTGTCGTCGCCATCTCCATCGTCTGGGTCTCCTCCAGCAGCTACTCCAGAAGCTGGGGCGCCCAGTGGTGGTGCAGGGGGCGCCTCCAGGGGAAGCACAGGGGAGCAGCTCCTCACAGACTCTATCTCCTGCTGGAGCGAGAAAGAAGAGCCCTGCTGCTCCTGTCGTCGACGTTCCTGCTCCTCATGCAGGCGGTGGTGCAGTCTCTCCAAGTGGCTGGACTGTCCGGCCACGGGACGGCGAAGCGGACGCTCAGCAAGGCGGGAGGGTAAGAAGGGGATGACGGACTTTCGTGCAGTGTGTCTAAGTCGAGCCATCTACAAAAGACATCGCAAGCAAAAGGGTGAGAACAGAATTAATATGACCAGCAAGTAATGAACCATAAATAAATGAAGGATCAGAATAATAATGAATCATAAATAAATGAAGGATCAGAATAAAACAAAATTTTCAGCAAGGTATAATATATAGTAGAACATAGATTTGGTCAGTAGGACCAACTTTTGAAGGGATACCAAAGTCAAGGCAGGGGCAGAGGTCTATAGTCCTTAGAACGACCATTCTACTCTAGGTTAGCGGTCCTACAGTCAGCACGGCTTTGATACCACTTATGTCACACCCGGTTTTAGAAGGCAAACCGAATGTGAACCATGTACGTGCCAGGATCAGTTATTCACGTACACAGCAGTTACATAACATGGACATCATCACACAGTGCTCAAATAGTATTAAAAGGGAAATAATAGTCGATTACATCATACGTCTGAGACGTCCATATAGTTCTTACAATAAATCAAAGTGCGGAAAAGAAACGTAGATAACGCGGCCTTCACAGGCAGCCGACTGGGGGTTGCCGCTAACCCACGCCTAGAACTCGTCGTAGTCTTGGAACTCCTGGAAGTCTCCTTCCACAGCTTCATCTTCTCCTGAGCAGTGGTTGCAATGCTGACAACCTGGGGGGGGGGGGGGTTGGTGTGTAGAGCAAGGGTGAGTACACATCAACATACTCAGCAAGCATCCCGTTTGGCTGTAGTGGACTAGCTTTATGTGGGGATAAGTCAAGCAGTTGCTTTTAGTTGGTCAGGTTATTACTTACTAGTAGAAAGCCAGGTTTTAACATTAACCCAAGTTATTAGCCCAATGTATCCTTTCCAAACGGAAAGAATACCACTTACCAATACCACAATCATAATTAGAACCATCAATCTCATTGCCACCTGTACCAAAATATCTCTGATCAAGTACCACTAATCTCTGGAGCTCCCTTGGCCGCTCATAACCGCGAGCACGGCTGATATATCAGTTTCATAACACTCTGCAGAGGTTGTGCACTTTACCCACAAGCCGTGATTCCCTTTCTGCCCGGAGAGAGCGACTCCCCATTGACCACTACCTAGGTGGTCCAGCAGGGCATCACTACGTAGCCTTTACAAAGATTCCCCGAGGCTGTAGCCGCCCGTTAGGTTTCCTAAATGTACCGCACTCCTCCCCAAGGGACAAATCAACCTTGGCAGAGCGAGCCGCATACACCGAGCCCCATTGACGGCACAACGGCTAAGCGGACTACACCCCGGTTCCTCCAATTATTCAGCTAAGGGCGTCCCATTCCACCCTCATGGTTGCACTGTTTTCCCGGGCGGTCATCCATTGAACAGGTCCTTACGGAGAGGCACTCGAGAAACCGCTCGAGTCCCCTTAAATGCCACAAGTATGATCATAAATAAGAAGGGGAAAACAGCGTATCATAGATAATCACATCATGTTCATTGATTAGAGTTGAGCAATAGCATCAAACTGAGCAGTAATAATCCGACCCAAATAGGTAAACAAGGATATGGATAACAAAAGCTAGTCAATCCTTAGGTATAAATGTGTAATGCGGGAGGTGAATTAAAGAATGAATAGGACAAAGATAGGTCAAAGGACACTTGCCTCCACCAACCGACTGCTGCTCAGGGGCTTCTCCTGCGAATTCCTCGGGCTCTTCGACCGGATCGTTTTCTATGCGAGCGCAAACATACATACATCCACATATTTTAATACAAAAGAACAATACACCATACAAGGGAACAGGTAAAACGAATATGCATCAAGTATGACATTTGACATCGCATTTGTTATGGTTAGAAAGAAACGGGAAAGATCTCGCAGGGGGGGGTTAAAGTTTATGCACTAATGATTAGTTACAATTGGTTCTTAACAAAAGAATTCTGTTATACATATACTAATGGAAACCTAATCATTTTTAGTTGATCAACATTGCACGGGTTAAACAATTAACTACGTGAATCAATAGCATAACGGAATTTTAAATTAAACTTCCTATTTTCCATAGCATGAGCAATGATCAGTCTACCTAAAATAAAGTAATTATGATCACAGAAAGTAAATAAAATAAAATAAAAAAAATAAAAAAAACAGAGGGGGGGCGGTTGAACCGGCCCTAGGGCGGTTGAACCGGCCCTAGGCGGGGCGGCCGAGCTGGGGCGGGCGCGCGGGGGAGGGCGGCCGAGCTGGGGCGGGCGCGCGGGGGAGGGCGGCCGAGCTGGGGCCGGGGCGGCTGAGCCGCTGAGCCGGCCGGTTGAACCGGCGGCCAGGCGGGCGCGGGGGGGTCGGGCTGGGCGGCCGAGCGGGCGGCCAGCGGCCGGCTGTGGCGGCCAGCGGCCGGCTGGGCCGAGCAGGGGGCGGGCCAGGGCGCGGCTGGGCGCGGCCGGGGCCGGCCAGGGGCTGGCTGGGGGCCAGGGCGGCGCGGCAGCGGCCGGCCAGCGGCCACGGCGGGGCTGGGGGTGGCCGGCGCGGCCAGGGGCGGCCAGGCCTTGGCCGGGCAGGGAGGGGGAGAGGAGAGGAGAGGGGAGGGAGGAGAGGGAGGAGGGGGAGGGGGAGGGGGCTCACCGGCGGGGGTGGCCGACGGCGAGGGGCGGCGGCCGAGGGCGGCGGCGCGGCGGCCTAGGGCAGGGGCGGGTAGGGGCGGCGCTAGGGAGGGAGAGAGAGAAAATGAGAGGGAGAGGGAGAGGGTTTGGGGAAAAAGGGAGAGAGGGGGGGCGGCTGGGCCTTGCCAAGGCCCAAGAGGGGGCGCCAGGGGCGGCTGGGCCGGCCGGGGTCGGCCCACGGCGCGGGAGAGAGAGAAAAAGAGGAGAGAGAGAAAGAAAAAGAAAGAAAGAAAAGGTTTTCCGCTTATTCTCGAAATCCGATCTTTCCACATGAATGCATTTGCACTTTCAAAGCAATCAAAAAATGCAAGGTTCGGCATGGTGCATCAAACAACACAAAGTATTTTTAGAGTTTTCTTACACGGGAAATCCAAACCGAGTCCCGCTAAAACTTTGGAAAAGGTCAAGGTTTAGCGAGGGAAACAGAAAAAGAAAAGGTAACGCCCGAATTTTGGCGAGTAAAGAAAAGAAAAAATTCAACTGCAAAAATTCGGGGCGTTACAGCTGATGTTGAGGAGACTGATTGTAACACCCGGATTTTAGGGGCACCAAGACCCGGGGTTAACATAAACACCAGGTATGCTGGGACCAAGTCTCACACATATGATGTATAGTGGCACAGGATCGAATGTCACAACTTTATATATAACAGGAGTTCTATACAAAATAAATATTTACATTATAAGGAGACAACGGTCCAGCAACCCAAAGTTGACTGGGAGACGACGACCTAGACCTCTCACGAACTCATCGCAGCATCCTCCATGAGCATCATCCAGCGGTACCTGTTCTTGACCTGTGGTGTATGTGAGACAGCAAGAGTGAGCTCACATACGTTCATCGCTCAACAAGTTGTGGGGAATAATGTGCATGAACTCGCCAAAGGTGGGAGCTCACGTGAAGTGTAAGGCTTACCAAAGAAGATGGTTAGAGCTGAGCATTGCTTTTAAAGTTGGTCAAAATTTTATTAGCAGTTACTAAGTATAAGTAAATACCAAACCCAATTAAGTAATAGATCAAAAGTAACAACATCACCTGCAATGCAATGCATATGACAAATTGAATTTAGTTCCATAAATTAATCATGTGAGGGTCCGAGCTGCTCTTGACCGTGAGCACGGCTAGTATACCAGTTTTACACTCTGCAGAGGTTGCGCATCTTTACCCACAAGTCGTGTATCCCATGTCGCCAGGGTTTGCAAGGCCCTTAGACACTTCCGAGGTGAATGGCTAGGGATCCACTACGAGGCCTTTACAAAGTTCCACTAGCTTCCGAAAACCCGCTACAGTTTATAGGAAGATCCAGTGCAGGAATCCCTTGCAGGACCGCCATCGCAGCAAAATCCTCCCGAGGGCCTCCCTACACTGACCTCTCCCCTACTGCCCTTGCCCCTTTCGGGTAAGGTAGTCTTCCACTAGCCTTCCTAATTAATCAGCCAAGGGCGTCCCATTCCACCCTCGTGGTAGCACTGTTTTCCCGGGTGGTTCTCCATGTTCCAATTAACATAATGATCTTAACATGAACCATAAATAACAACTGATAACAAAAGTATAATCATGAATAATGTATCTTCATACCCAAAACCACATATAGCACTAGCAAGTACTACCCAGAAAGTTCAGTGGTAAACAAGGTATAAAGATAGACAAACTAGGGTAACCTATTGGGTCCCATCAAAATTAACCTATGCAGATCATTATGATTAATCAGAACATGGCTGGGTAAAGAGAAGTGATCAAGGGCACAACTTGCCTGGGCCTTGAGAATCCAGGTACCAGGATGATCTTCAGATGACACGTGTCCTCACTGCTAGTCGTAGCAATACAAACATACATGGTATAGGGAAAATTAACATTACACCAACCATAAGAACAAAATACACATTAATAATATACATATTAAAATAAGATCATAGGAACAGGAACCATTAATTTTGGAGTTATAGATTTTAAGTTATGGATTTCCAAAGATTTTAAGGTGATTAAAATAGGATTAGATGATAAATTAATTTCCTAACAGAGTTCATGTCAAAACAGTGATTCTAGATGATAGAGAAATTTATTACAAAATTTTAGGAATTGGAATGACTCAATTTGGAGCTAAAATGAATTAAATATGAATTATACAAGTTCTAAGATTTATTTTTATACTAAAAATCAATTTTTAATATTAATAATCTTATTTCTCTGTTATCTGGACTGCGCGTCAAATAAAAAGAAACTCAGGGGCCTCAGCGCAAGAAACCCGAGACTCAAACTACACCCGCGGTGGACGGCGGGTTGATTATGTGAAAACCGAGGGGCTCTTTTGCAAAAGAACCAGAGCGAAGAGGTATGCTCAGTTTCAGGCCATTGGATCAACGGTGGGTGGCACGGATTAGACATGACTTTAATCAGAACGGTACGCAATCAGTGTCGTCCGATCAACTTTCTATGCTCTAGATTTTAAAATACTACTACCAATCCTGTCCACACGATGAGCGATCTACGGTCATGGCGTACACAGCCGAAGGGGTATTTCTTAGATCTAATCCTAGCCGCAGCTACCCGATCTGACGATGGAGAACACTTCTCCCAGCACCTACGGATGAGCGCGGCGGCGCGGGCGAGTCCGCGGCGGACGCCATCACCAGACCTAAGCGAGGAGCTTCCTCCAGTGGTCATCATCAAATCGAAACTAAGATACACGTTGCTGAGACTACGACGAGCAGGTTTAGGGCATTCTTACCCATAGTTAGGACGTCGAGGTACCCCGACCACGGGCGGGGGCGGATCCATGGCGGCCCACGAACGACGGCGAGGAATTAGAAGCGCTCCAACTCCCAATCGAGAACGACGATAAGCCACACAGGTTAGAAAGACACCGGTGATCACCTCCATGGTCTCTGCAAGGCATCTGCTCCCTTCATCCTTGGATTCAACTGCGACGGCTTCCTTTCCCTCTCTCCTCAATTTCTCTGCTTGTCGCCATGGCTCATGTCGCAGGTTTTCCTCTCGTGATGAACCGTGGTGGAGTTGGCCAAGGGTGGTCCTAGATTTATAGCGGCAAGGACGGAGTCCGCGCAGTGGCGCACGACCGGGCAACGCCGAATTCGTCGCGGTTTGTTGCAGCGGCCAACAGAACTTGGGGTGGGAGATGGACCTGACGACTAGGGCCCACGATACAGCGAGAGGGTAGAATCTGGCGGGTGGGGCCCGAGTGTCTATGTCCGCGCGCGTGGTCACAAGGTAGATGGGCCGCACGGCAGTGAAGGGATGGTTGGGCCGAAAAGGGATCCGAGGCCCAGGTAAGTTTCTTCCCTTTTTCTTTTTATTTTCTGTTTTATTTCCAAATCAAAAACTTCAAACTAAATTCAAATTATGGTTTTTAATTTCCAGATTTCAAACATCAAATCAAATTCTAATTATTCTATTGCCTGTACTGAAATTATTTATTTATTATTCTCTATATTGTGTAAATATGGAAGAAAAGAATAACTTTATCAAAATTTCCTTTCTCCCCTCTTTCACAAATTCAAGTTTTTAATATTAATTTGAATTCCAACTTGTTTGTGAGCTTCTTATCTGAGTTAAGTTCTTAAATTAAAATATTAGTGGGGACAAAATATATTCTTTCATACATTTATTCTCCTCTACTTTGTATAATCCACCTCCTTCTCCAAATTCTAATTTGCAAATTAGGGCTTAAATCCAAATGTGAACATCAATGTATTTCTATTAATATTATTATTGTTTTAAATGCACAAACCAAAAGCCCAATATGAGGCAATGGTTTATTTGTGTTTTAGTAAAGAACTCCTCTTCATCATTTTTTTTCTCTACCAATTTTGGGCTTTACAAATCCTACCCCCCTTAAAAAGAATCTCGTCCTCGAGATTTGTAAGAAAAGGGGATGCAACCAATTTGGTTTGAATTTTAGTTTCTCATTTAGTTTAGGATTCAAAAGTTTTGTTTGAAGTTTTTTTTTTACACGTTAGCAGATGATTTGGAAGATATGGATATACATATGTCTAGCCATTTTTTTATGTAAGATGAAGTACGGTTATGGCAAGTATAGGTTGTGGCAAGGAAGAGTATAATAAGGAAAGACTTCATCGAGAACTGGGGATCTTGATTTCCGTTGGTGATTCAACTTGATCTTTGAATACTTGAGTTGATTCTTATCCTCCTTTGACTTGGTTGGTCTTCTTTGGCCCTTATTCTTGAAGTTGCCATCCGAGTTAAGGACTTATGGTTAAGATATATAGTTATGATAGCCGGGGTACACAAAGTAGGTAGGTTTGAACAGAGTTTTACTTTGCTTTGGAATAGATGAACTAGGCAATCCTGTGATGTAGGTTAGGTCATTGTTCACGGATGAGTTGGTGTAAGGTACCAATTTAGGTTCATGTTTTATCGGAGTGGGTCTAATCTATTTCACCAGGATTAACTAACTGGTTAAGTAACTCACATTAGATTAGATCATAGTAGCTTAGATGGGATCTGGATTAGATTGGATATGGCTAGATGAGACTAGTTAAAGTTAGATAGATCTTCCTGGGTAGGATATATTTTATCAGGATGTGTTAAAAATCTCTGTTAGGTTAAAACAGAGGGGTTATGCAACTATCAGATGGGTAAGGTAGTTGCATATGGTTAGGTGGTTGTATATGGTAAAGTTGGTCCAGGGCACCAATTTTAGGTTAGATTGGTATAACTAGATTAGACTAGATAGAATCTCATTAATTTTAATTAGGTCATGGTTGTTATTCTAGAGTGGGATAAATATTCAATTTAGGGCAAGATGAATCCATAAGATAAGATAGAATCTTTCGAGGTCAGTTAGGTCTATTAGGATGACGTAAAATCTTTTCAAGATAAGATGAATCTATTAAAGTAATAGAGTATCTTTTAAGATAAGATGGATATATGTGTGTAGGATAGAATCTTATAAGATGAGATAGATACGGAATACTATATATACTTTCTAAGGGGATAATCTAGTTTGTCTAGTTATCTTACAAATGCTATCCTTTTATGCCTAGATGTATATGCAGATGTAATTGTGGACGTTACTCCACAACTCATCACACTTAATCAAAGATCCAAATCAGACAAGTATCATAAGAACAAACATTCAAGCATATAGATACCAAAATAGTTTTGTTTTTGTTCCTAAGAGTAGGTCTCCTATTCCTAAAGTCATTTTAGGCACAGGATTTCAAGGTGTGAAATCCACATTTGTCTTTTAGAAAAAGGAAAGGTAAGGATAATCAGAGTAAAGCGGAAATAGATGAGAAAAGATTAAGAAAAGTTTAGATAAGAATCAGAGTAGCAAAGGTAAGTAGATAATGGTTGTCCAGTTCTATCTAGGTTTCGTCCTACAGTCAACATTCCTCTGATACCACTTCTGTAACACCCGGATTTTAGGGGCACCAAGACCCGGGGTTAACATAAACACCAGGTATGCTGGGACCAAGTCTCACACATATGATGTATAGTGGCACAGGATCGAATGTCACAACTTTATATATAACAGGAGTTCTATACAAAATAAATATTTACATTATAAGGAGACAACGGTCCAGCAACCCAAAGTTGACTGGGAGACGACGACCTAGACCTCTCACGAACTCATCGCAGCATCCTCCATGAGCATCATCCAGCGGTACCTGTTCTTGACCTGTGGTGTATGTGAGACAGCAAGAGTGAGCTCACATACGTTCATCGCTCAACAAGTTGTGGGGAATAATGTGCATGAACTCGCCAAAGGTGGGAGCTCACGTGAAGTGTAAGGCTTACCAAAGAAGATGGTTAGAGCTGAGCATTGCTTTTAAAGTTGGTCAAAATTTTATTAGCAGTTACTAAGTATAAGTAAATACCAAACCCAATTAAGTAATAGATCAAAAGTAACAACATCACCTGCAATGCAATGCATATGACAAATTGAATTTAGTTCCATAAATTAATCATGTGAGGGTCCGAGCTGCTCTTGACCGTGAGCACGGCTAGTATACCAGTTTTACACTCTGCAGAGGTTGCGCATCTTTACCCACAAGTCGTGTATCCCATGTCGCCAGGGTTTGCAAGGCCCTTAGACACTTCCGAGGTGAATGGCTAGGGATCCACTAGGAGGCCTTTACAAAGTTCCACTAGCTTCCGAAAACCCGCTACAGTTTATAGGAAGATCCAGTGCAGGAATCCCTTGCAGGACCGCCATCGCAGCAAAATCCTCCCGAGGGCCTCCCTACACTGACCTCTCCCCTACTGCCCTTGCCCCTTTCGGGTAAGGTAGTCTTCCACTAGCCTTCCTAATTAATCAGCCAAGGGCGTCCCATTCCACCCTCGTGGTAGCACTGTTTTCCCGGGTGGTTCTCCATGTTCCAATTAACATAATGATCTTAACATGAACCATAAATAACAACTGATAACAAAAGTATAATCATGAATAATGTATCTTCATACCCAAAACCACATATAGCACTAGCAAGTACTACCCAGAAAGTTCAGTGGTAAACAAGGTATAAAGATAGACAAACTAGGGTAACCTATTGGGTCCCATCAAAATTAACCTATGCAGATCATTATGATTAATCAGAACATGGCTGGGTAAAGAGAAGTGATCAAGGGCACAACTTGCCTGGGCCTTGAGAATCCAGGTACCAGGATGATCTTCAGATGACACGTGTCCTCACTGCTAGTCGTAGCAATACAAACATACATGGTATAGGGAAAATTAACATTACACCAACCATAAGAACAAAATACACATTAATAATATACATATTAAAATATGATCATAGGAACAGGAACCATTAATTTTGGAGTTATAGATTTTAAGTTATGGATTTCCAAAGATTTTAAGGTGATTAAAATAGGATTAGATGATAAATTAATTTCCTAACAGAGTTCATGTCAAAACAGTGATTCTAGATGATAGAGAAATTTATTACAAAATTTTAGGAATTGGAATGACTCAATTTGGAGCTAAAATGAATTAAATATGAATTATACAAGTTCTAAGATTTATTTTTATACTAAAAATCAATTTTTAATATTAATAATCTTATTTCTCTGTTATCTGGACTGCGCGTCAAATAAAAAGAAACTCAGGGGCCTCAGCGCAAGAAACCCGAGACTCAAACTACACCCGCGGTGGACGGCGGGTTGATTATGTGAAAACCGAGGGGCTCTTTTGCAAAAGAACCAGAGCGAAGAGGTATGCTCAGTTTCAGGCCGTTGGATCAACGGTGGGTGGCACGGATTAGACATGACTTTAATCAGAACGGTACGCAATCAGTGTCGTCCGATCAACTTTCTACGCTCTAGATTTTAAAATACTACTACCAATCCTGTCCACACGATGAGCGATCTACGGTCATGGCGTACACAGCCGAAGGGGTATTTCTTAGATCTAATCCTAGCCGCAGCTACCCGATCTGACGATGGAGAACACTTCTCCCAGCACCGACGGATGAGCGCGGCGGCGCGGGCGAGTCCACGGCGGACGCCATCACCGGACCTAAGCGAGGAGCTTCCTCCAGTGGTCATCATCAAATCGAAACTAAGATACACGTTGCTGAGACTACGACGAGCAGGTTTAGGGCATTCTTACCCATAGTTAGGACGTCGAGGTACCCCGACCACGGGCGGGGGCGGATCCATGGCGGCCCACGAACGACGGCGAGGAATTAGAAGCGCTCCAACTCCCAATCGAGAACGACGATAAGCCACACAGGTTAGAAAGACACCGGTGATCACCTCCATGGTCTCTGCAAGGCATCTGCTCCCTTCATCCTTGGATTCAACTGCGACGGCTTCCTTTCCCTCTCTCCTCAATTTCTCTGCTTGTCTCCATGGCTCATGTCGCAGGTTTTCCTCTCGTGATGAACCGTGGTGGAGTTGGCCAAGGGTGGTCCTAGATTTATAGCGGCAAGGACGGAGTCCGCGCAGTGGCGCACGACCGGGCAACGCCGAATTCGTCGCGGTTTGTTGCAGCGGCCAACAGAACTTGGGGTGGGAGATGGACCTGACGACTAGGGCCCACGATACAGCGAGAGGGTAGAATCTGGCGGGTGGGGCCCGAGTGTCTGTGTCCGCGCGCGTGGTCACAAGGTAGATGGGCCGCGCGGCAGTGAAGGGATGGTTGGGCCGAAAAGGGATCCGAGGCCCAGGTAAGTTTCTTCCCTTTTTCTTTTTATTTTCTGTTTTATTTCCAAATCAAAAACTTCAAACTAAATTCAAATTATGGTTTTTAATTTCCAGATTTCAAACATCAAATCAAATTCTAATTATTCTATTGCCTGTACTGAAATTATTTATTTATTATTCTCTATATTGTGTAAATATGGAAGAAAAGAATAACTTTATCAAAATTTCCTTTCTCCCCTCTTTCACAAATTCAAGTTTTTAATATTAATTTGAATTCCAACTTGTTTGTGAGCTTCTTATCTGAGTTAAGTTCTTAAATTAAAATATTAGTGGGGACAAAATATATTCTTTCATACATTTATTCTCCTCTACTTTGTATAATCCACCTCCTTCTCCAAATTCTAATTTGCAAATTAGGGCTTAAATCCAAATGTGAACATCAATGTATTTCTATTAATATTATTATTGTTTTAAATGCACAAACCAAAAGCCCAATATGAGGCAATGGTTTATTTGTGTTTTAGTAAAGAACTCCTCTTCATCATTTTTTTTCTCTACCAATTTTGGGCTTTACACTGATTCCGAAGATGATTACAACAGTGCAGTGCCGAGTAAACCCAGCCACCTGGATTTCGGAAAATTTGCCATCTCTGAAGGTGATTTGCCTAAGATGATGAAGTTGGGCTATTTTAGTGAAGCGAAGAAAGAGCTGATTCGCTTTGGTAGGGAAGAAACTACTCCGAAGCCAGGAAAAGATAAAGTAGTGGTCTTCAAAAGTTTCTTTAAAGCTGGTTTAAGATTCCCTTTGAACAAGATGATTGCTGATGTGCTGAAGAAGTTTGGGATCTACCTTCATCAGCTAACTCCTAATGCTATCGTTAGGCTTAGCGTTTATATTTGTGCCCTCCGAAGCCAAGGGGTGGAACCATTTGCCGAAGGTTTTTGCCGAGTGCACGAGCTTCATTACCAGACCAAGGCTAGAGGAGATGGGCTTCATGAAAACTTTGGCTGCTACAATTTTGCCTACCGCAAGAGTACAAAATTTCCTATGATCAGTTACCGTAGCAAGTGGTCAGCTGGCTGGAAATCTGAGTGGTTTTATGTCAAAGTTGACGAAGATAAGGAGAAATTGGTCCAGAGTCCGTTGGAATTGATCTTCAGAGAGACCAGACCCCAGTGCAACATGACACTAGAGGGTCCGACCCAAACTGCGCTGGCTGAATTTAGAGTTATTGCAGAGCACATCGGCACTAGGGACTTAGTGCAAGAATTTTTGGCCTTCAGAGTGTTCCCAACTACGAAAGAGTGGGCCATGCCGAAGCTTGAAGGAAAAAAGAAGGAAGGGGAGCTTGTTCGGTTGCTTTATCATTACAAATTCAAGAGACATTTCAAAGTGCCTTGCCAAGAATGGCTGGACACGATCGAAGTGATGTGCAATGAAATACTCGGCAATTACTCTAGAAAAGAAGATCAGTTGATGACTGCGGCCTTCGGCACCCGTCCGAAGCGAAGACTGAACCGAGTAATGGATGCTATTGACTTTGAATATCCCGACTACGAGCAGCTAGAGAAGGGTGCTGAAGGGCAAAAAAGGAAGAGAGTGGCTGATGCTCTGACTAAAGATGATGAAGATCAATTGAAAAAGAAAAAACCAAAGCTCGAGCCAAAAATAATTGCTTCGAAGAAGAGAAAAGCTTCAGCTCCGAAGCAGAAGGCGATTGACGAAGAAGAAGAAGAAATTGATGCATCACCTTCTTCCATCGTCGTGGAGGAAATTTTAAAGGTAATGACTAAATCCTTACCTGTCAAGCTGAGTCCATTAGGGTCACATCTGACGAAGCTTTTTTAGAAGGACAAGGAGCCCACAAAAACGGAGAAGGCAGCTAGGCTAAAAAAGCAAAGAATCATTACAGTGACGGAAGTCATTGAAAAGACACCACCAAGAGCTTTAGCTCCAAAGGCGCTAGCTGTTGAGGACATACCGGCTACTGAAGTTGCACCTTCGGAGGCTACAGCTGCCGAAGCTGCCACAGCCGAAGATATAGAGTTAAAAACCACCATTGCAAATATTGATAAAATACTGCTAGACATGGCTGCAGAAGAAGCTGCAGCAGCTACCGAAGAGATTTTGGCCCCGGAGCCCGAGAAAAAGAAAGAAATAGCCGAAGACACTTCGAAAGATGAAATTTTTAATTTTCAAAACTTAGTTGGGCAAGAGCTGACAAAGGCCGAAAAAAAGAGTTAAAAGAGTATGCCATATCTTGCGGGTATCGGCCGGGGGCATTTCTCTTCGGTGGTATCGATGATGAAAAGTTGGGTTGTATTCGGGATCAGACCGGAGCGAAGGTTATTGGTACTCTATCAAAGAGTATTGGTTTCCCAAAACTCGAGACAGACATCAGCCGCTACCGACGACAGCACATCGTCGGTAGTTTGTTTTATTCTAATTTCAAGGTAAACAACTTTTCTCAATCTTTTTATCGTTTGTAATAACGAAGATTTTTTCTAACGAATGTTGTTTATGTACAGAGTATGTTGCTGAGCAAAGCTTTAAAAATGCAACAAGACTTGGAAGACAAAAAACACGAGGTTATAATCGAGAATTTAGAAGGCAAAATAAAAGACCAATCTGCTGCTCTTGAAAAGAAAGACTTCGAGCTTCAGACGACCAAAGGCTTATTGTCAGAAGCTGAGGCTAAAATAGCATAACTGAATACGAAGCTTCTCTGCTAGTCAGAAAGTTTTGAACAAGAAAAACAGAAGCTTAATGAAAAATTTGAGGTCGAAGTCCAGAAGGTTTCAAATTTGCAAAAATCATTAACAAGCCTTCAAAATAAATGTTTGGAATTCAGCAATCGATGTGTTCAACAGCTAAAGAAGGTCTTCTATTCGGTCGGGGCCAGCAGTGAAAAATTTGCTCCTTCGGCTGAAGATTTACCAGGAGCCTTCGAACACATGGAAGGTGAAATTGATGACCTTGATGATGTTATTGCTGGACATGGTGATTTTTGTGCCCTGGTAGCTTCTCGGGGCACTGCTGCTGCGTTCCTGAAATCTGGCTGCGAGCACGGAAAAATTATCAATAGGCCCAATTTTAGCTTATCACCAGCAGATCTGGATGATATCCCCAACCTTGCCCGAAGCATAGCAAATAAATTTATAAAGGTGGTATGGACAAAGGGTGATCGAGACAAAGCTGGTGACGAAGCTCGGAGTCATCTTAAGCCGGTAACAAAATCATACCTTGTGCTTACCTCTTCCTTCGAACTTGAATTTTGCTTACAATGCTTTAACTCGTGTAGGATGACGAAGCCGAAGCTTAAAGAGTAGGAAGATGACGCCGAAGCTTTAATGGATGACTATGTCGAAGCTAAAGTTTGATGAGTACTGATGAAGCTTGAACATATGACTGTAGAAAAAGCTCGAAAAACTTTTTGTAATAACTTTTGTAAATGTAATTAAATTTTACTTGATGAACTTTGGCCGTACCTTGTAATATATTCCTACCTTCCTATAAATGTATGAAGTGCTTTGGTGTGAATGAAATTAGCATTTTTGAGCCGAAGGCGAAAAACACCTTCCCTTCTTTTCGTACACAGCGAAGCATAAAAACTGCTTCTTTTTCTCTTTTGTCGAAGCCTGATCTTTAGAGCCGAAGCAACTACCTGTGTTATGATAATGATGATCCTACGTATGTCTAAATGAATGTTTATAAATGCAAATGTTATGATGTAATGTACCGTGCAAATGAATGTCCAAATACATATACGAAGCAACAACCATAGCCTTCATTCCCTTAGGAATAAACACAGTCTCTTTGTTGTTTATTTTTCGGCTTCACCGCTTATTTTTCGGTGTATCAGCGCTGACTTTTCGCGCTTCGCCTTATATTTCGGCGGAATCAGCGTTGACTTTTTGTTGTAAGCTCTGCATTCCCTTAGGAACGACTTTTGAGCAGAAAACTTACGCTGCGCTCCCTTAGGAACGACTTTTTGTAGCTTCGTCGTGCTCTGCATCCCGTTAGGGACGTCTTTCGAGCTTCTCCCTGTTTCTTCTTTTTTCTTTGCACTCGATGGTGCGAACTCAGTTTTTACATTTACATCTTTGGGGGATATTGCTCTTGTAGAGCTGTAATAAGAAAAAGGGAAATTATATGCTATGGCCCCATTAAAAACCTTTCTCCCCCTTCGGAAAGGAAAAGGGTGCCATAGGAAAAAATAAAAAGTTTACATCAAGCTATACATAATATCGCCGAAGCTCATCCACATTCCAAGATCTAGGAATGTCGTTGCTGTCCATATCCTTTAATCTGTAGGAACCGGGTCTTGACGAAGATACTACCAGAAAAGGTCCTTCCCATTTCAACTGTAGCTTGCCTACTGTATCTGGGTTGGCGACTCTCCGAAGTACCAAGTGACCTGGCCTGATATTTTTTAACCAAACTTTTCTGTCACGCCATTTTATTATTTCTGCTTGATATTTATTGATGTTCTCCACAGCCTGAAGCCTGATCCCTTCTAAGGCATCTTTTGCCACAGAACAATCAGCTTCGTCCTCTGCCAAAGCCACTGTTCTTATTGATCCTGCTTTAGCTTCTTCCGGAGTTATTGCTTCGTCACCAAACAGTAATTTGAATGGTGAAAAGCCTGTTGACCTTGACATTGTTGTATTGTGGCTCCACACCACTTTGATCAATTCATCTGGCCACTTTCCCCTGGGCTGATTGAAGATTAACTTCATTATTCCCGTCATTATAATGCCATTAGCTCTTTCAACAAGTCCATTTGACTCCGGATGCCTGACTGATGCAAAATGAATCTTCGTGCCAATTTGCTCACAGAACTCTTTGAAAGCTTCGACATCAAACTGTGTTTCGTTGTCCACAGTAATGGCCTTCGGCACTCCGAAGCAACAAACAATATTTTGCTAGAAAAATTTCTGAACAGTGACTGAGGTTATTGTGGCTAAAGGCTTCGCTTCAATCCATTTGGAAAAATATTCTACCGCCACCACAACATATCTTAAATTTCCTTGTGCTGGTGGAAGTGGGCCTAGCAAATCAAGGCCCCATCTTTGCAACGACCAAGTGGGCTATATTAACTAAGTCAGGGATGAAGGTTGTTTTTGATCTCTTGCACATTTTTGACAACCTTCACACTTTTGGACTAATTCCGATGCATCTGAAGCTGCCTTTGGCCAATAAAACCCTTGACGAAAGACTTTTCCCAGCAAGGGTCTAGATCCGATGTGAGATCCACACATGCCTGCATGTATTTCCTTCATCAATTCTATACCTTCAGCTCTAGATAAACATTTAAGCAATGGAGAGCAAACTCCATGTTTGTATAGCTCCCCTTCTATTATTACATATAATCGGGCTCTTGCCTCTATTCTCTTATTATATGCTTCGTTATCTGAAAGGTAATTGCCTTGGAGAAAGGATATAATCTCAGTTCTCCAATCTTCATTATGAACAGGAGATATATTGAGCACTGCTCTTTCAAGAAGTTCCACCGAAGGTGCTCTTATTGTCTCGAAGAATACTTCTGAAGGTAAGGCAGCCCCTGTGCCGCTGACTTAGCTAGCAGATCAGCGTGCTCATTTTCTCCTTGTGGGATATTCTTGACAGAAAACCCTTCGAATGAAGCTTCAAGCCTTCGAACTGTATCCAAGTATTTTTCCAGCTTCGGATCTCTTGCTTTACAACTCTTGTCAATATGACAAGAAATAACTTGGGAATCTGTTTTGAGAATTGCCCTTCTTACCCCCATTGCCTTTAACTTCCGAAGCCCCAAAAGCAAAGCTTCGTATTCAGCAATATTATTTGTGCAGCTGAAATCAAGTTTCACTGCATAGCATGTTCTGACTTTGGAAGGTGCAACTAAAACAGCAGCTGCGCCTGCCCCGAAGGTTCCCCAGGAACCGTCGCAGAACACTGTCCAGGCTTCGGCATCTTTACTTTTTTCTTCCTCATGAGCCCCTAGCATCCAGTCGGCGATGAAGTTTGCTAGCCCACTTTCCAATCCGTCGCAGAACACTGTCTAGGACTGAATTGAGGATCTATGTACATAATCAATGGTGAACTCGTTGAGTTCCGCAGCCCACTTTCCAATCCTTCCAGTAGCTTCTCTGTTTCTCATAATATCCTTCAAAGGCTGTGATGAAGGAACAATTATATGGAATGCTTGAAAGTAATGCCGAAGCTTCCTGGAGGCCATTAAGACAGCATATAGCACCTTCTCCAACTCTGTATAATTTTTCTTTGATAAACTGAGGACTTCAGAAACAAAATATACTGGAGCTTGCTTTTTAGTTTGTCCTTCAAGCTTCTCCTGGACAAGTGCTGCACTTACTGCAGAGTGCGAAGCTGCCACATACAACAGCAGAGGAGCCCCTGGCGCGGGTGGAGTTAGCGTCGTTAGGTCTATCAGATACTGCTTCAGCTCTTCGAAGGCTTTCTACTGAGATGGTCCCCATTGAAAGACTTCGGCTGACTTTAGCACTTCGAAGAATGGTAAATTCCTCTCTGCTGATCTAGATATGAATCGGTTCAAGGATGCCAGTCTTCCTGTCAGCCGTTGAGCCCCTTTCTTTGTGCTTGGCGGCTCCATCCGAAGAATAGCTTCGATTTTATTCGGATTAGCTTCGATTCCCTTTGTCGAAACCAAACAACCAAGGAATTTTCCCTTCTTTACTCCGAAGACACATTTTTCTGGATTCAATTTTAGGCCAGCTTGCCTAAAGTTAGCAAATGTTTCCTGCAGATCTGCATTGTGATTTTCTTGCTTTGTGCTTTTTACTATGATGTCATCAACATATGTTAGCACATTTCTGCATATCTAAGAATGGAGAACTTTGGCTGTCATTCTGCTGAAGCTTCCTCCAGCATTCTTGAGCCCCTCAGGCATCCGAAGGTAACAATATGTCCCACTGGGGGTTATGAAGCTAGTTTTTGGCTCATCTTCCTTCTTCATCCAGATTTGATGGTAGCCTGAATAATAATCTAGCAGACTCATGAGCTCTGACGAAGCTGCTGCGTCTACTAGAGAATCTATCCTTGGTAATGGAAACTCATCCTTCGGACAAGCCTTATTGAGATCAGTAAAATCAATGCACATCCTCCATTTACCATTGGCCTTCTTCACCATAACAGTGTTAGCTAGCCATTCTGGATATTTTACTTCTCTGATGACTCCAGCACTGAGAAGTCTTTTCACTTCATTCCGAGCACCTTCGGCTTTGTCATCAGACATCTTCCGAAGCCTCTGCTTTCTGGGTCTGAAGGATGGATCAACATTGAGCGAGTGTTCAATGACATCCCTGTTGACACCACATAGATCGTTGGCGGACCATGCGAAAACATCTTTGTTGTTGAACAGAAACCTTGTTAGGTTTTTCTTGTGTTCCTCAGACAATTGAGATCCCAGCAACACCTTCTGCTCTGCTATATTGTCACATACAAGCATGGGCTTCGGCTGATCGACCGAAGAAGCCTTCTCCCTTCTATACTTGTACTACTCACAAGCTTCAGCTCCATCTATATTATGGATTGCTTTTAAATCTGTCCAGTTTCCTTCGGTCTTTCTGGCAGCTTCCTGACTTCCATGGATAGCAATAGGTCCTTGATCCGAAGGTATCTTCATGCAAAGCTATGCTGGATGAAGAATTGCTTCAAAAGCATTGAGTGTCCCACGACCAATGATTGCACTGTAGGGGTACTCCATGTCGATAATATCAAACACAACTTGTTCAGTCCTTGTATTGTTGACAAATCCGAAGGTGACTGGCATCGTGATCTTGCCAAGCGCTACAATCTGTCTTCCTCCGAAGCCACAAAGAGGGTGTGTAGCATCATGAATCTTATCCTCTGGCTCTTGCATCTATCTGAAGGCTTTAGCAAATATAATATCCGCTGCACTGCCTGTATCAACCAGAACATTGTGGACCAGAAATCCTTTGATAACACAAGAAATAACCATAGCATCATTGTGAGGGTAATCCTTGAGCTGAAGGTCCTCTTGGGAGAAGGTAATTGGGATGTGAGACCATCTTGACTTGATGAAGGGTCCCTGCACCCCGACATGTTGTACCTTCTCTGTGCCTCCTTCTTCTGCTTCTTGTTGGCCAGCTCTGAGCATGAACCGCCTGTTATCGGGAGCACCAGCTTCGTAGCCGAAGCAGCTCCAGCTTGGTTGTTGAATGAAGTCATTAGCTCATAAAGTGGAAGTTAGTTCACCGGAAGTGGGCGCCAATGTTGGGGACTTGTTCTCAAATGCTATAAATTAAGAACAAGGCAACACAGAATGTTAAATGTTAATGTCCTTCGCCCGCTGAAGCATTATCTCCCCAAGGGTTTAATGAACTTCGGACGAAGGTCGTGATCAGAGTATCACGAAGGTCATACCTTCGTGATCAAACTTATAAAATAATGTAAAATTAAGTATAAATTGTAAAACATTATAAAGAGATATGCTAAAAACAAAAAACATTATTCACATATTTTGTCATATTTATACCTTCGTCTTAGCAGAAAGTGATAGTTCCAGTGTAATGCGTCAGCGATTACAAGATTGCGTGAACAGTACAGGGGTACTGTTCACCTATTTATAGGCACAGGGCGCAGCCTGTGTATAATTACAAATATGCCCTTTACAATTAACTACAATAATGACACAGAACATCATGGGATTTTAAGTCATTTCATCTTTAAGTCGGTTCGCCCCTTCGTCATGAGATCCGTCATTGTGTCGAAGCTTTATATATGACAGCTTCGGCGCTGCTTCTGGGAAGATCTTCCAAAGGTGTTTCCTTTCTTTAGGATCTTCGGCTACGAAGCATACCCCCAACAGGTACGACCAATTGAAACACCAACAATCAAACCAAACTCAATATATCTTCCGTTCTTTACCTTTTGCCTTAGCCTTCTTCACCTCTCTTCGACTTTATGTCGTCTGAAGGTGTCTTGCATGGCCTGCCGATCCCAAGACAAATCCTAAGATCTCTCCTCCCTAATGGGGTCTCTCCTGGGAACGAGATCCAGGAGCTATTAGCGAACGTCGCCGCCACTGCGCACGCGCGAACCATCCGACCACTAGGCGCGGACCGTCTGGCTTCACTGCAGGGAAGATCTGCCTGTGCGCCAGGTCACAGACTGTCTGGCCCTAGGTCACGGATCATCTGTGCTGCCGCAGAGAGCGCCGCCGTGGTACACCTCGCAGTGATTGGCGCCCAGATCGATGCCAATAAGATGTTTATTCATGATTCATCGGAGTTCTTAACTAATTTTAGTTTAAAAATAAATACAAATAGAGCCCGGTCTAAATATGATTTTATCCTTAAAATTTATAGTGTAAAATTTAGAGCATTATTACCACCCCTAACCGTATAATAGGTGAATATACAGCGGTGATTTGCATTGACTCCGAATTTGAAACCGCTTGTCGTGGCCAAATTCAAGATCGTTTGGAGCAAAGCATCGAGTGTTTGTTTTGGACCATCCGAGTGTGGCGTTTTGGTGATGCACCGAGATTGATTTTCCATTGCTTCATTCATCGATATACCATCTGTTTGGTTGCCCGCACTATCTCATATTATGTCATTGTGTCTGTTGACTTTGGCTAAGTATATGTTTAGTTGTCTGTACGCGACGATAGACGCTGGCTGCATGAGTGTCTGTTTGGTTGCCTATACACAAGAGATGCTAGTTGTATAAGAAGATACAAAATAAGTTATTTTAAAGTTATTTACCATGTACACTGATGTCCGTATCCGACCAGCGAGTCTCACGCCAGCCAGTGTGTGAGCGAACATAAGTTCCTACAAGGACGTGCTTCGGACTACTATTTGTTTTGTATCTTGTGTTTCGAGGAAAAAGTTTTGTTGCATAAAGGGTTATTCAACTCAGTCAAATATAACGTAGCATAACAAATTTATTGTAGGTCAAGAAAGAGTCTGTGGTAAGACTGGGCCCTAGTAAGGCCTTGTTTGGTTGCATACAGATCAGAAGGGATTAAAATGAATTAAATCCCCTATTATTTAATTTTAACTAACAAGGGAATTGATCTCCTTCAATCTTCTTCAATCTATCTCTAATTGAATAAGCGCTAAAAGATTTTTGAATCATCATATGTATATGGACGCCAGTTTGGTATAGTTTACTAAACTCGCTAAACTAATGGATCTAACAAATTAATAAAATAAAGGAAAAAGACTAAATTACTCTCCTCTCCTAGGGACAATGTTCACATAACCTCCTAAAGTATTTTTTAAATTTATTTAACCCCTCAACTAGTTCGAATTGGTTCAATTTACCTCTTAACATAATTTTTCTTTTTTATTTCTTTATATATAAACCGATTTTTTAGTTCAATTTTTTTGGTTAGTAGCTAATAGCATAATTTAGTCTATAAAAGTATATTATGTTTTTATAATTATTTTGAAAGGTTAGGATACAGTAACTTATTTGTACCAAACTAAATATGAAATAATGATGTAAATTTTTTAACATATTTTTATAACATAAGTTATGATGTCCTCAATCTCGTTACAAAAAATGAACTTGAAATTTAACTTGTGTATGGGGAAACAAAAAAGACAAATCTCCCCTAATAAGATTTGTCTTTTTTGCTTCTCAATGTAAAAGTCAAATTTTAAGTTCATATTTTTTGAGGCGATTAAGGACATCATAACTTATATTAGAAAAATATGTTAAGAATTGTTATCATTATTTCACTTTTATTTTAGTACCATTCAAGTTATTATATTATCTGTTCATTAACCTATTAAAATAATTATAAAACCCATAATATATTTTTCTAGGCTAAATTATGTTATTAGCTACTAACCAATAAAATTTGAATTGAAAACTTAATTTGTATATAAAGAAATGAAAAAGACAAATTCTGTTAAGGGGTAAATTAAACCAACTCAAAGTAGTGGAGGGGTAAAATAAACAAAAAAATACTATAGATGGTTATGTGAACATTGTCATTAGGTGAGGAGAGTAATTTAGACTTTTTTTCTAAAATAAATAACAACCTTCAAATTTGTACTTATCTAAGAGTCTCTTTTAGGGTCTGTTTGGTTCAACTATAGATTTTTAAAAGCTGATTCTAGCTATGAGCTGTAAGAAAGTTGTTGTAAGCTGACAATTGTGAAAAAAACTAAAATGTTTGGTTGAACCAACTGTTAACTATAGATTCTATAAGAGCATGACAACTTATAACATAGATGATAGAAATCTGAAAAATCTAGGGTATGAGGTATTCTAAATTGAACTAGAGGAATCTATTCTTATTGTTGTATCTGTTTGGTTGATATTCCAGATTTTTGACAGTGAATCTGATTCAGCAAGCTGCAAGCCAAACCAAACACACCCTTAATAACTTTTAAAATAATTTTGCATTCAAATTTTGAACTATTTCTAACTAACCAAACATTTTATAGCAGTTTTTGTCTCTTGTTGCTTTCTCATATGAAATTTTTAACTTTTTAGCTTTACTCGTGTGTTTGATATACTCTAATCTCTTAAGGTAGTGTTTGGTTCCAAATCTTAGTTGGTTGAAGCGGTTCTATTCTAGATTCTGAGGATAGAACAACTCCGTTCTGTGGTTGGTAGTCAGAATGAAGACACTCTGCTTTTTTGTTCCAAAGTGAAGCAGAACAGAGCAGCTCCATTTCGTGTTTGGTTCTAAAGTGGAGTGGAACAAAAGAGCAGGAGTGTTGGACTCGCGAGGGCACATATTCAGTCGTTTTTAGGGAGCTTAGAGATGTAGAATATTGGAGGAATATTCCACTTTTAGAGTGGTCCAGTTCAAATCAATCCAAACATGCTATATACTGGAACGATACGGCTCGGTTCTATCTAACTTTGCCACCAAACACTACCTAAGAAAAACACCCCATGGAAAGGAGATAAGAAGTTTATCTTAACTGTTGAAACATCCAAATTGAAAAAGACATTTAGCAATTTTTTATTTTTATTAAGGAGCTTTTTTACCAAACTGTTGAAGGTATTTTTTTCTTTGCACTAAAATACAAAAATAGAGGGTTGTTTCATAGAACTTCTTGAGAGGCTTTGATGCACGCATTCAAAACGTAAGAATGAGAAATAGAATAAAGTCATAAGGGCACGCTCGATAGCATGAGCTAGTTACTAGCTCTAAAATAACTTGTTCAATGGTGTTAACTTAGCATCTAGTTTATAACATGGATATAAAAAGAAGGAAACACTCGTGGGAGGACGAAAAGAAAAAAATTGAATCGGTAGGTGGGATGGGTATGCAACTAGTGGTAGGGTATTTCTTTTCAACTCCACTAAAACATGAGTTGGTGAAACATCTCTCGAGAAACTCCACCAAAATAGAATTCTAGATCTACTATTTGATGAGATTAGATTTGACGAATCTAGATCATTTAGCTACTTTTCATAGAGTAAAACTATTTTTGATAGATTTAGAGTTTCTCGTGCTATCCCAAACCCATAGTCTGCCTTTAATGCTCCCGAGCCGGTGCAAGGGCGGTTTCACGGCTTCGCCTACCAAACAGGGTATCGGGCATCCACTCCGGACTCCGCTCTCCTCCCGTGAATCGTGCTCTCTAAAGTCGAATGTCATAAGGAGCCAAAAAAATGTGGCTTCACCCTGCTTCTGCATATGTGTGCATGAGCAAGGCGTAATCATGCGCGAGGATGAGGAAGTCGGTGCGGGAGACACAGATGCGCCAAAATAAGGATACTATGGGTATTTCACTCTTTTTTTGGACTAAGGTTATCTCCGACTGTATTCTCTATATTCCTCTTCTCTATTTGTTCTTTACATACTTATCTAAAAAAGTCACCTCATCTATATCTGGTTCTCTATATACCAAAGATCCATATTAGGGATGTGTTTTGTTCTAGATATTATATATATATATATATGCATATTTATTATAGCCTCAAATATCTTATATATTTTAGTTTTGCTTAATCAGTTGTCTAAAGTAAAAAAAATGGATAGAGCAGGGGATAGATAGTCTCTCTCTATATATAGACGATAAAAGATTATTATCTATATTTAGAGATGGCTTTAAAGAATATCATTGGAGACCATAAAAGATAGAGAATATCGTCTATATTTAGAGTAGAATATAGTCTCTCATTAAAAATAGGCTAACACACCAGACAAAAAGCCAAAAAAATATTCCACCACTAAAGAAGGGGGCCGCCGGCTGCACACCCAGCGCAACAACCAACGTGGAGTAATCAACAAAAGAAGCAAAAGGCACCAACGAGAAGCCGGCGGGCGTCAGTACTTACGTAAGCAGAAATTAGTTTTTTTTCTTTTTTGTGCGAACACTTCACTACTATTCCACAGCACCACATGTTGTATTCTGCTTGTCACGTAATACAGTCAAGGATCATAACGCGGCGATTGTTGTTGGGATACACCATCTGGCTTATTGGTTGGGAGCATGGCTCATGGGAACCGACGATTCGATATCCGTGCATGCAGGCTAAAGAGATATTTTTAGGCAATGTGGGATCTGCGGGTGTAGTTTGGTCTCGTTTTATGCACTTAACCAAACAAAGGCTGTCATTTGGTCAACGCATACTTTGAGACTGGATAGATGTGCGCAGGATACCAATCAGAAGGCATATGTGCAGTCACGCAGAGACGACATATATATATATATATATATATATATATATATAGGGAAGAGGTAATGGAAGCCCTGGGCTTCCGTTAGTGGGCGAAGCCCCAGCCAGGGAGACCGAACGAGTCGCGTTAGGTCCACTGGACGCCAGCCTGCGCCATTTATGCAAAGGATAACCACGTATCCCGCCTTACACGCGACATGCAATTACGCAAGCATAAATTTGTGTACAAATGTGCATAACTCATGCATAAATGGAATCTTTGCATGCCAGGAATCGCGCGCACGAATATCTGCATGTGCTAGACGTTTACGACTGCATAACGTTGTGATACATGATGGCGTAAACCATGCAAACGTTCACGGCAGGTTTTGGGATAAGGCAAGACGTGCGCGAAAATAAAGGCGCGGTTACGGCAGGAAACTAATACAACTTTACAGCCGCGTCCACGTTCGCTCGTCCATCTGAGTTATTGGCGGCGGTTAGCGGCGGCGGAATTGAGAGGTCCGGCCGGCGAAGAATATGTCCACCACCGGCGCTGGCGAAGACATCCTGCATGTAACACCTGTGCATAAGCCAGCAGGTACGTCAGTTTCCATGGACATGCAACCTGTTTTGTCTGCAATCGCCCCATACACAGAGGGTGAATCTGTTACTCCTCCGGCGGCATTGAGGGCACCTGGACATATCGAAGAGCACGCAAAAACAGCAGACGTGGTTGGCGCAGAGAAGCACATCCCCATGAGACATATTGGGCCACATGAGCAGGACACACCTCATATTCTTCAAAGCCACGTAAGTTCTCCCGTATTACGTTAAATTTAGTCGCTATTGAATCGTAAATGTTAAATTTCTGTGCGCAGCCGGACAATATTGATATAAGATTGATACCTAAAGTCGGTATGACATTTAGTAACGTGGATGAGGCGTATAATTTTTATAGTCAATATGCATACGAGGTAGGATTTCCGTTGAAGAAATATAGGGAGCGGAAGAATAGTAAATGGTTGAACTGTTCAATGGAAGGAAAGAATGCTGAAAGGGTAGCTGGAAATCCAAGGATACGTAACACATGTTCGAAACGAACACAGTGCAAGGCTGGGATGAAACTTAAAAAAATCTACGATGATGCTAAAGAGAATGTTATTTCTGTTCGGATTGATCTGGTAAACTATGAGCATAATCATGAATTTTTGAAGAAAGATACAGAAAAAGGGCAATTGCAATGCAACAAAACACATGATCGTGAATATATGGAGTTCCTTAGAGAGATGCAAGAAAGCAGGATTCCACCACATTGCATTATGGATTTTGTTACAGAAATGCATGGTGGCCCAGAAAACGTTCCAATAACCGTGCAGGACATGAGTAATCTGTAAGTGTATTATGCATTGACAATAATTGTATTTTATATTACATAAACAATCGTAATGTGTTGAGTTAGATATAGTGCATAATCATTACATTTTTTGACAGGAAAAAAGCATGGCAAAGGGAGAGAAATGCAAATGATGTGTCAAAGCTGTTATCTTTTTTTTCATTATGCAAGAAAGATAATCCACAGTTTTTTTCAGACTTTCAACTGGACAAAGAAGGGAAAATTTTAAGCATATTTTGGTCCCATGCTAGCCAGCAAGCCGAGTACATTGATTTTGGTGATGCAGTTACATTTGATACTACACATAAGACTAATATGTATGATAAGCCATTAGGCATGTTTGTTGGCTCGAACCACCACCTACAATGCACAATATTTGGGTTTGCTTTACTAGGAGACGAGACAGTTGATACATTCGAGTGGGTCTTCAATACGTTCAAAACATGCATGGGATGTGACGGACCACGAGTGATGCTGACAGGTATGTTGCAATAAAATGGCTCGTAATTATTATGGCACGTACTATATGATATCATATTGGCTTGCATGATGTTATGTAAATTTATATATTTCAGATCAAGACCCTGCCATGCCAATTGCACTTGGCAGAGTATTCCCAAACACAATACATCGATTGTGTTTGTGGCATGTGCAAAACAGGTATATGCCCCATTTGAATGAATTATATGCAAGATTTGAGGACATGGATTTCAAAACAAGGTTCCAATCTATAATACATCATCCATTGAATGAAATGGAGTTCGAGGCTGCCTGGCAAATGATGCTTGATGATTTCCAACTACACGAGAACAACACCCTTGCCAGATTATATGAAATACGCAAAGATTGGGTACCTGCATTTTTCAAAGGAGACTATTGTGGTCTTATGGTCTCTACACAACGAAGCGAGAGCATGAACAAGTTGGTGAAGAGTGCCCACGTGGATGCAAACACACCGCTTCATCAATTTGCAAAGCAGATGATGAATCTCCTGCATAGTAGGAAGATGAAAGAGGCCAAAGAGGCACTAGGATGCATGGTAAGTGAAAAAAATTTATAAACATATGTTTTATGCTATTAAAAACAAAACAGTATTAATACTATATTGTGTAATTTGCAGGGTCAAAAGGATACAACTACATTGTATATGTTTGAAATAAGAGTTGCAAGGGCATACACTAGAGCTGTGATGACAAGGTTTCAGGAGACAGTAAAATATGCAACTGCATACCGAATAGACCGTGATACAGAGGGTGATGAACATGATTGGGTGGTGAAACATACTACAAGATCAAATAAAATTGTTTGGGGTCAACACCAATTCAAGATAAGGGCTGATGTGGATGCCGGAAAGTATTCATGTGAGTGCAAGCATTGGGAGCATACAGGTATATTATACTAAACGATTTTTTGCTATATAAAACTATAAATTATTACGAATACATAGCAGTTTACGATTAATATATGACATAATGTATGTTTAATCAATTATAGGTCTATTTTGTGTTCATCTTGTACGCGCTTTCATGCATCTACAAATTGAAAGGATCCCGAGTGAGTATATTTTGCAACGATACACATACTCCGCGCATCAAGATGTGGCTTTTTCAAGAGACGATAGGAATTTGAAAGGAAAAGATGGAGAAACTAGATCATATAGACAGAAGATGTTGCTTAAAAAAGCAATGAAAGTAGTACACCATGCGAGTCTGTCTAAAGCTGGGAATGATAAAGCCCTAGAGATGATGGACGAATTATTAGGGTTATTGACGCGTGTGGAGCCTGATATAGGTACTGGTGAGAATTGTGGCACAAGTGTTTGCGATGACATCCAGGTACGCACCTCGTGATGTTATGAATTTTGCATAATTACTTGTCGATAATGATCCATGATTGTAATGATGATATAGGTCGAAGCGTATGAAACAAAAGAAATGGCTATAGACAATTTACGCAAATTACATGATGGGAACGAGGTATGGAACAAATCTTTATAATGTATTACATATACTGCTCTATAAGATTTGAGTCTTCACTGGACTTTGTTTTATTTCACAGGAAATTTTAATGGGCTCTAATACTACTGAATGCAATACTAAGGATGATCAGTGTAATATGCAGATATTAACATTGGAACATAACACTGACATTCGGCTGGTTGAGAGTAGTTCTATGGATGTGGAAGCTAGAAAGGTGAAAACATTGCTACAATATATGATGACATACGTGAATGTAAAATCTGACTTGATATCTTTGTTTTGTAGAAACTGGAATTTCATATTGAAGGTGTAAACTTAGCAAGACCAGATAAGGCCAAGCCTAAGGGAAGAACAATCAAAAGTAGTGAGCAACAAGTTTTAAAACTGGGTGCGAAAGGAGCTAAGAAGATGAACAGGAAATGCCAGAAATGTGGCATAGCTGATGGTCACAACAGCCGTACGTGTTTAACTGTCGAGGATAATAGGGTTCGATTGGCTAACCTATCTGGACGTAAGCGAGGACGGCCTCCTGGTTCAAGGAACAAAATCATAGCTGCAGCCCCGCAATGGAATGAGACATCAACGTCGAAAAAACGAACGGTGGATGTCGGAGATGATGATTCATCTGGTAGAGAGTAGAAGACCATAAGATACAAATATTTCCTTGTGTAAATGTGATTCCTGTGTTCATTTGACAACTTCCAGAAAGTATCATAAATATACTTGAAAACTGGCATAAACGTCTGTGTAATTGGTCATAAGCTTTAACAGTTATGCAGCAAACTGACTGTACATATACTTAGCATACATGTATGCGAAAAAATGCATAACTCTGTGTTGTGTAATGCATAAGATGGTTAGCCTGTGAACCATGACTGTACAAAAAAATGACCCTGTTTGCAGTATATAACTCTGATAATGTATATAATAATGTATTGGCATATAATGATGACTATTGTATCATAAGTGTATGGACAAACATGCATAAGACTGTCAATAATTATATCATAAACTTCGGACAAGAAACATGCATACTTCGAGGTTATTGACATAACAATATTGTACAGGAACCTGGCAGAATCAAATGCAAGAAACACACATTACTTTCAAACACAGTTTGGTACAACCATTCCAGTTTAGAAGTTAGCTGATCCCCAAAGTTGTCATTGACTTAAACTAAGAAACGTCTACGGACTTTGGCCATAATATACACACATGACTGATCTGAAGTTTAGGGAACCATTGTATACAAAATATATTACATGACCAAACTAAACTACATCCTTTAGGCCTTGAATCTTTGGATGTCTTGGAGCAGCGATAATGCTTTGTTCTTCGGGTGGAATGTGATGTAATGTAGCGCAAGAGACCGTATCTGACTGGTGTTGCCCTGCAATACAAAAACACTGAGTTAGTTATACCTCTGTTCCATGAGTTGCCATGGGCCAACTATAGAATTAAATGATAAATTTGTATGTACTGCTTCTATGTCTGACCGCAAAGATCCTTCGTCGCATTGATAAAATAGAATGTAACCCATGACATAAAACCCACAGTCATTTGATCCAGCTGCCATGGTAGGACAATTTTGGCACAAGTCAATTGTGAAGTTACCAAACTTGGGAAAGCATGTATTGGGCCGCACATGTTGTATTGCTTTGTTTAATCTGCTCATAATAACCTTAGCCCATGCTAACTTTCTGCCACCTGAGCCCAAATGTGCAAAATGATAGTCCTTCCATGTAGTTCCACCAAGTGTTGGTCCATATGGGTTGGAATCTAAAATATGAATGCACTTCTTGACCTTGTTGACAACGTACAATGTCCAATGCCCCCTGCTTACCATGGGGACCATGATCTGACCGTGTAAAAAAAGCATAAAATTAATAGGGTAACTTACAAAAGCATAACAATGTGATATGTTCCATTTAAAAGGAATTGTGTTTGGATTATGAAATACGATTGTTACCGCTTTGCGTTGGTCCAAATCATCTGTCTCAGGCAATGAATTGTCTAGAAGTGTGTGGAGTACAGATTCATCAAAAGGTTGAGGGTTGCGACTGTGTCGTTCCTGTTCCTCAAAGTTGAGTATTGACTGCAATAAACAATATAAATGGAGTGAGTGTACTTGGGTTGATCTAATTTGTATATGAAAATGGTGTATGTAAGTTACAATAGTTTACCCCAACATTAACATCAAGAACCAAACTGTTCGAACTCATGGAAGTCTTCTGATTTTTTGCATCATCAATAACACATTGGATGAAACACTGCATGAATCCATTGTCGAGACACTTCCCATCAGCAAAAGATTCATATATGTCATAACATGTCGCTGAATATTCACCATAATCTATTATGGTCCTGGTGAAATTTTTATATCAATCAGATAGGTCGCGTAAAACTACCAGCATATAAACAGATTTTGATTTAGTATGAACTTCATACCTGCCGGTGTCAGATTGCAGACCACACAAATATTCGCGTAGAGCTAACACAGTTTGCATCTGCAAATCAAGAAAATCCTGGCCAACCTGTGGAGTGTTTGTAGCTGGATCGGTTTCAACAGAAACCTAAAAATATATATGAAAATATACATAAAACTCTGTAAACAATTTTGACAACTATAAAGAAAATGAAAATTACTGAGCTGACATAAAGTGGAATATACGTAGGTGGAATGAAGTGTCATAAACCGGCATAAAATTAATGAACTGACATTACTGATACATATCAAGAGAAAGAAATATTCTTGCAAACTGCATAAATGAATGTGTAATTTATCATAGGCAGCTAGCAGTTATGTAAAAACTGCATGCACATCTACTCAGCATATATGTATATGTAAATGGGCATAACACTGATTTGTAAGATGCATAACCTATTTAGACTGTGAAGCATGGCTGTACAAAATCTGTGAACAGTTGAACAGTACAAAGAAAATGACAATTACTGAGCTGACATGTTCAGATGGAGTCTGATCAAAGCATGGACCACTGTCAGGCAAGTCTGTTTCTGCCACTTGTTGTACGCCGCCAGTAGACTAACAATGATGGTATAAATGGATTACAAATTTAGTAAACTGCTAATGAGAATATAGAAAAACCACGAGGGGGTTTAGACATACCTTGATTTGCGGAGTCGCATCAAATATCGGCGCGTCAGGATCCATGTGTGGTGTTGCTTTAGGAGTGACGTTTGTATTGGTCGGCATGTTCTTGCCACCGTCACCATGTTTACCCTGAAAGAATTGTAATGGTTATATTTACATAAAACGATTAATACAACCCTAGAATGAAAAAATACAATTAATAATAAAAACATTACCACTGAAGTTGTAGGTGTTTTGTTCTGTTTCGTTATATTTGTATGAACCAGTGGATCAATATCAGCTTCATCGGGACAACTTTCTAATAGTACACGAATATGCTGTTGCCTTAACAGTAATTCATGTACCTGTGTGTCTGTAAACTGTGTATCCAGCTGAGAAACTGGAGTAGACATATCGGGTACAGTTGGGGGGGCCGGACACGTACATCCTTCTGTACGTGTCATGTAAACAAATAAAACATTGTTAAAAATAATGGCATCAAAACCATATCGATAAATGATTGCATAACTTTTTTATATTGACGTAAATACATTAAACAGACTAACCAGCTGTCTGGGGAAGAATATCATCTGATTTTGATGTGGTTTTCTGCACATCATAAGCATCTTCGTTGTCACCCGCCTCGGCACGGAGGACCTCGTCAATTAACTCGCCAAAAACATCGGATAGATTGAATTGTTTCTCAACAATCTGCTGAAGAGTCTGTTTAATAACTGAACACGCCTTACCAACCTCCGCATCAAAATGTGACAGCTTCTCTATGAAACCCATGCGGTGGCGGGATGGAAGCTGATTCAGCTTGCTTGATATCAAATCCCTGATGAGCGGGAGTTCGATGTGAATTGAGTGCTGTCCAGATGGGTCAGGACGAGGAACATCAAAAGTGTTGGTCCTGGTCTTATGCTGTTGTAAATTGAAAATTATTAAGTAAATGTATAGCATATCACTGAATATTATGTTGAAATTCTATGACAAACAAATATATAAATAGAATCATGCCTTGAATTGTGCATGAACGGGTGGTACATCTGTGTAGCAGGTCTCTGAGGAGCTTCGGAACTAAAAAAATGTGTGAAAGATGGAGTAAAACTTATACAAACATATTAAATTGATAAATGAGATTCATATGTTTAATGGAAAATGCAAAACATCATCACAAATATGCTTACAAACGGGCATAAAGGTATGTGAACATTATCATATGCATGTAAACAAGTGATTGACACATAAAAAAAATACCGAGCAATGTCCAAATGCTTCTTCTCCTTTGCGTATCTTGCCCTTGTCAGCTCTTGTCAGGGCTTGAATAATATTCCTATCAAAGTATTTGATTCGTGGTGTTCCACGTTTGTTCTGGGGTGCCGCTGAGTCATGCAAATGATCCAAATAATACAGCTGCAAAAGGCATAACATGAGTCATTATAAGACATAACAAAAGCATAAACTACGTGTATATGGATTTTGCATACAAGATTATGGGTACATGTAACAGACAAAAAAAGGATATGCTTACAAGAATAACGATGGAACATCCATAGATGGTTGTAGAAACGTTCGTAACGCTCCTATTATGCCACTTCTTGGCAGCTTGGCATAAATCATTGAAAATAAGCTGGCACCAGTCAATCTGGTGGAAACGATCCATCTGCTCGGTTAAAAGAACCTCATGGTTCGTTATTCCCCAGCTGGCAGTAGGGAACAACAACCTATTGAACAATATCAAGAAAAAGCATCTGATGCTTAAATCATCGTTAGAACCTTTCCTCAAACGATCTTGTAGAGCTGTAACCCCAAAATCTTCTTTCGATAGACCAAGTTCAGCTCTCAAATTGTTGGCAACAACAGCTTCATCGATGCCCAATGCAGTTCCTCCCCCAGCATTCGGTAAACCCAAAATTAGGTGCACCGTATCCTTTGTAATTTTCAGCTCCTTTCCAGGGCCAGCTCGAATTGTCATGTCATTGTGGTCGAGCTTTTCCATCAGCCAAGCTAAGTGTGATCTGCTGCCGAGTGCGTCCAGTCTCATATCAAGAATACTAGAAAATCCCCTACGTGCAATTGCTTGTTGCTGTCTGTCATTTAATATCTGTATGCTTACTAACACATCTTGGGGGTTGCATCTGACGTTCAGCCTCTGCTGGGAAAAATATATAAAATGAATATTGTAAACATTTACATGTGCATAATCGCAACACAATGTTTAACTCAGACATCAAGACAACATGATTTCACGCATAAAAATGATATATTGCCATAGACATAAATATCTAACCTGTCGGGGTGGGGGCACTGCTTTCCTCCGCTTAGTGACTACCTTCTTCAAAACTTTCCCAGGGCTGTCGTCCAAGTTACGCTTCTTGGATAATGGCATAAAGTCATCATCCTCATCAGCAGCATGCCTTGTTTTGGGTCTAACAGTCCCCGCCGGAGCACGGGGTATGTCAACGCTGAAGCACTCCTGAGTAGACTGGATTATGATCCGTTTTGGATTGGAAGGTGGTCGGTCTACG
Source organism: Zea luxurians (assembly GCA_029449295.1). NCBI lineage: Eukaryota > Viridiplantae > Streptophyta > Magnoliopsida > Poales > Poaceae > Zea > Zea luxurians. Next base: position 22,645,568 of record JAOPSE010000004.1, read on the forward strand.
TTCTTCATCACTGATGTTCCTGCCAAATGAAACAACACATATACATAAAATACGTAAAGGATCAAAAAAAAGATAAGCACAAACTCAATTCAGATCAGCTCATGACCATACATTGCATAAATGTATCAACAAAGCAGCATATCACAATATTGTAAATTGCATAAACTTGTGAGACTAACTTGATAAAAAAAAATCTGCTCATATGCGACATCCAATTAATGTGTAACCTGGTTATTTCGTTTGAGCTGGCCCAATTTGAACAGCAATAGGTTTTATGGCATAATGTATTGATGTATGGATCATACTTCTGTCAACAAATCAGCATAACACAATATTGTAAATTGCATAAACTTGTGAGACTAACTTGATCAAAAAAATTCTGCTCATATGCGACATCTAATTAATGTATAACCTGGTTATTTCGTGTGAGCTGGCCCAATTTGAACAGCAATAGGTTTTATGGCATAATGTATTGATGTATGGATCATACTTCTGTCAACAAATCAGCATAAACAAAGTATTGTAAACTGCATAAAGGTGTGATAGATTGCATAGTATACATTTGTGTCTCCAATTAACTATAAATTTATAATGAATTGGTATTTGATAAATCAAGCAATTGGCAAAATAATAATGTGAACTCTATCTACGATTCAGATTGTAAGAGTTAAAGGTTGATGGCTTACCGGAATGTGGATGGGCCTGCAGGGCGGCTGAATCCGAGACACCTGTGCAGGGGACAACCCAACGCGACGCGGGGCTGTGTCAAATGCGTTGGGGACTCGACGTTGGGGACGGACCTCGCGACGGGGTAGGGGACTCGGCGTTCGGCCGCCGCGGTGGAGAAGATCGAGGTCTCGGTCTCTGACGAGTAAGAGAACGCAGGGGCGGCACAACCGCCTCCTCGATTCTGGGGCCCTTGCCGGAGACGAAGAACAAGGCCACGGCCTGTGTGCGGCGGAGAAGGCGAGGGCGTGCGGCGGAGAAGGCGAGGGCGGGTCTCTGCGGTGGTGAAGGAGAATGCGACGGCGGGGGAACTGCGGGGGAGAATCTTAATGCGACGGCGGCGGTTAGTCTAGGGTTCGCCGGGCGCGGAGGAGAAGCAGCATACGGCGGCGGATTTTGGCTAGGGTTCGGCGGGAGCGATAAATACGGGAGAGCTGAGCTGAGAAAACGAAAGCTCAGTTCCTTGATTCGTGGGCCCGGTATACGTAAACTGCCCAGATTGCGGGAACACGATCTTTTCGTGGGCCCGGATGCCGCGAGACGTGCGCACACCAAAAGAGTGTAAACGGTAACAAAAAGGAGCATAACTCGTATCTATAATTGACGTAACAGTGTATTACAGTAAACCAGTAAAGCGTGCGCGCCGGTCAGAGCACCTGGTCGGTTTCTGGTCGGGGCTTCCTGTAGTTAGAGAGAGCCCAGGGCTCTAAATACTATATCTATATATATATATATATATATATGGTAGGTATATTAGGAGCCCAGGGTTTCCAATAGTTAGAGAAAACCCTGGCCGACCATCCCGAACTGGTTCTACCGCATCAGCGTGCCCACCCATATCCCACGCCAGGTTGTCGGGTGCGTCCCCCGCCATGCACCAGGTCAAAACTGTCCCCACGTGTAAGTCAAACTCCCAATCCAACGACCAACCTCCCACGTGGGACGCAAGCCATAGATTATGGTTCTGTTTTTTCATAAATAACGTAAATAGTTCACAGAAATAGCATAAGTAGTTCGCAGAGATAGCATAAAAACTCCGCCTAACCACTGGACCACGTGCACATGCGCAGGCGTATGCATACAAATCCTATTTTATGGTAGATCTGATAATTATGGCAGATCGTGGGAGTTTCATTTGCATGTATACAAATTTTGGATGACATTTTCGTTTCCATTGCATGCGTGCAAAAAATGGATGGCTCCATAAATATAGGATCGTTATAACAGCCATGCACCTCGTTAGAACCTGTTTATGATGTTTGCTGATACTAATTATGCAACATGGTGTATATATTTATGCAATTCGTACACTGCGTAAAAATCTGCTTCCTACTACATGCATGGAAACAATAAAATCTTATTTTAAATGCTACATTTCCTCCATAAATGTAAGATCGCTCTAACAGCCATGCAGATAGGCTTGTCACAACTAGTTTATGATATATACTACGAACACAAGGTTGACTTGCCCCTTGTGGTTCGGGTTAATGACGAGTGATTGTCAACGGGTAGCACTCTAAGGTAGTCAGTGGACTGACCAGTGTGAGATTATGCTTGTGCATCTATGTCGGTCGGCTTGTGGTGCGCAAGTGTGGAGCACAAGGATGGTGGTCGACGACTGAGGTGAAGGTTATGCGAGCTCGTGTTGATGGACCGGGAGCGGTGAAGGGCGATTGTTGGGTTTTGACTGAAGGACCACAGCGACTGGGTGTGTGGCTGACATCTGGGACACATACTCGTGCGAGGCCGTGGTGAAGTGGACCGTGTTGCCGGCATGGTCAAGGACTGGCGGGACATGCGCCTGGTCGTGGAGGACGTGCACGAGGTGTGGTGCTCATTGTAGGTTTGGTGGTTTGGGCCTCAAAACCACCTAGCTACAGATGGCGGGTTTTGCCGTGTTTGGGCTTCAAAACTCAGCGGCGGCGGTTCTAGAGGGAACCAGTGGCGGCACGTGGCGTGATCGTGGAGGATGCGTCAAGGCGAAGCAACTCTATGTGAAGGATGTGGCCGTCGGATCGAAAACCTAGGAGTTGGTCCATTTTGCCCCCGGTGGAGTGGATAGGCTCTATGTAAATAGGGGTAGTTTAGAAAAATAAGAATAACCCTTTATAAATAGAGGGGAGGGCTGGTTAGTTTAGTATCTCTTGGCTGCCATTTGTTTTGGCTTAGGGTTTTAGTGAACTCATATCCTCATTGCTCTGTTTTAGCCAGGGATCCGCAATGATTTTGTACTTCGACTATGTTCTTGATCTTCAAGTTTAATTAGAGGAAGGGTCGCCGGTCCAGCCCACATCGTTCTTTGGCTTTAATCTCAGTTTTTTATCCTTGCTGAAATCTGAAGTCTTGTGTTCTTGGTTTCTCCCTTTCCCTTCTCTTGTGGTTTTGTGGAGAATCTTCTAGTTCTTTTGATATGGGTTCTGTTTTGGGTTGATTTGTGGAGAAGTAGACTCTTTGGATCACTACGTACGCTCATACAATGCAGTTCTTGGTCGTGATCCGAGTAGATTTCTATTTGAGTTTGTTTTGAGAAAACCCCATCCTTCACAGGATTTCTGACCCGTGACTTGTTTTCTTGTTTGTTCGGGTTCATACTTCACCAAAGAACTTCTTACACCCCGTGCAAACTATCTGCAAAATTTGATGAGATTCTATGAAGTTTTGACTGTGTGGCACTGCCGCTCTCAAGACGGGCACTGCCGAACTAGGAGTTTTCATCCTTTTCTGCTCAAACTTCACGGTTCACCTCTTCTCCAGCATATCTTGTTGCCTGCAAAATTTGAGAGTATTCTGGAAAAATTTTGCAGTCCGGCACTGCCGCTCGGTGTTTTTCTCGGATTTTGACAACATAATTTTTATTGGACGTTTGTGGTCTTCTTTGGAGTTTCTTGTGAAAGTTTGGGTTCAAGCCAAGTCTTTAGGTCTCGTTGAACTTATTCTCTTCTTTGGAAGTTGGTTTGAGCAGTCAATCGATCTGTGGTTGATCTGTTCTTTTGCAAAGTGTTTTTGTTGTCCCTGTATGTTGGATTGGGTCAGGGAATCAAGTCACAAGTGTTGTTCTCACAAGTTGGCGAATTTTTTAGTGGCTCTCATTCACCCACCCTCTGGTTGCCTCACCGGTCCTACATATACTGATACTCATTATGCTACCCGGTCTTGGTATTTAAGCAATACGGAACGCTGCATAAAAAACTGTCACATGGTACACTGGTAGACGCATCTCCAGATTCGAGCGTAAAAACCTTAAGTTTTGAGTGTAAAGCCCCTCAATTATGTGTGTAAATACTGAGCCATGTGAGAAAGATTGATAACTCTGGTGCGTTGTATTCGCAATCCTATTTTTATGCTAGATTCAAAAATTATGGGATTCGAAAGCATGCGGTTTCTATTTTTATGCAGATCCAAAAACTATGGCAGATCGTGGGAGTTTCCATTGCATACGCGCAAATTTTGGATGATTTTTTTGTTTCTACTGCATGCATGCAAAAAAAATAGGATGACATGATTCACGCAGAGCACAAAAATTCTTATACAAAGTCACATAAATACATACACCATGTAGCATAATTGACAAAAAAATCTAATATCGGTTCAACTAACAGCCCCCGCAGGAACTAGGGGCAGTTTTATGGCAGACGTAAAAATCGTATTCATCGTTGTAAAAATCATCACTGGAATACATAAATAGTGTAAATAGAAGGCATAAAATATAATCATCGATGGCATGAACATGGATCAGATACTTCGTCGGTGGAGGACGATCCCGAGGCCGCTAGATCAAAGGATGCCGCCGAAGCCACTGGATGGGAGGAGATGGTCATCGAAGGACACCATAGCCACCCATGCCTCGCGTGGCCACCATCGCCGGAGACGACCGTGCCTCGCGCAACAGCCGGAGTGACTCGTGTCTCCTGTGGCCACCACTGCTGCTGCCAAAGCCTATCGCACAACTGTCGTCGCCACCGGGCCTAGGGTGCGCCGCCGCCGCTCGTCCGCTTGCTTGCCCGCCTGGGGAGCGTCGTCGTCGCTCGATCCTGGGGGAACGACAACGCCGGTCGCTCGCCTCGGGGTGGCACCGCCGCTGGCCCAGGATCACCGTCGCTCACGCTCGAGAGAACCACCACCGTCGCTAAAACCTAATCATTAGCGGGTTAGGGTGTTTTTTTAGCCGTCCAAACCTGATGTGACTGAACGGGATGGCACCATTGAATCGGTGCTTTCTCTAGTTATTGAATGATTAGGACTTATATATATACATTTCAATCAGGTGAGGCAATGACGATACGGTCAGAAGTGACGGTGACAGTCTTGACCCCGCTGACAAATTAACGTGGTTATCACCTGACTGTATATACTAATCATATCAGCATATATAGTACATACATAACTCCAAATTCGGATGAGATCTTATACCATGGAATCTTCGGTACGATGAGATTCCATCTGCTCGTTAGCCATCGTGGATATGCAGGCCACAAGTACTTCAAATCAAATCAAACAAAAACCAATCAATCAACTTCGGCCGTACGACATATATAGTGGATTATAATACTAGTACTATAATAAAGAATGGGGACGCGTCATGATCCGTTGTCTGATCAAGGCGATCCATACCTTTTTAGATTGACGCACGCACATGAGTCTGATTCGCCGGCGAGGCGAGGTTGTTCGCTCGCTCCTATAGGCAGTTTCTTTACGCCTTCTTCCATTCTAGTACTACATCTATTTTAAATTGTAGGTATTTAAATTTAGTTTTTTTACTGTATATGATGGCATATACCTAGACTATACGCAGTGCATTCCTTTCTTTCTTTTTTTTGGTTGAAATAAAGGTACAGTGTACTCTTCCATATTTTCTTTGTTCGAAGTCAATATATATATATATATCTCATATTTAACTAAAACTATATAAAAATATATTAACTGCTACCATACTTCTTTAATTCTAAATTGTAAGCCGGTATATTACGTTCGCTCTTCTAGTCATGAGAGCTTCACACTTGATTTATGTGGTGCTCTGCACATCATGTCCACCAAGTGCCATGATAATATGCAGGGATGACAATAGGGAATCTTTCATCGGGTTTTAGCTCTCCATCCCTGATCCCGCGGCGATTTTTTTTTCCCGTGAGAATCCCCACGAACGCTTGCAGGAGATATTTCTTTTCTATCATTCCCCGCAAGGATAAATCCTTGTCGGGGATCCTCGTCCCCGTTTAAATTATAATTAGAATGTATTTTATATGTTATTAATGTAAAACATTGTCACTTATACACATTGTCAAAGGTAAGAAATCATTATGTGTATATCAAAATAAATGCATTTGTTCAATGAGTGATCTCTTGACAAACTAATTATTTATTTTTATCATTAAATATTATATGAAAATATCGTCACATATAAGTTTAACGGGTCCCCACTCACTCATCAAGGAAGATTTTTTCCCCGTTTACATCTTCGTGGGGAAGAAACTTCCACATCTCCATCCCCTAATAGAGAAATTCCCCACGGGAATCGGGATTGGATCCACATTGCCATCTCTAATATTATGTATGGCACCCTTATTTGTTGTTGTACTTACAAGGTCAGCATGGGATGGGGACCATACCAATTATTCAAACCAAAATTAAAGACAAATTTTCGTCTCCCATTCTCCCTCCATAAAATCATTCTATTCATGTTGTTGCCATTAATTAATTTCTATTCTCAAAAAAATCTGAAGATATATCAAAAGGTCAGCCTCAAAAAATCACAAAGCGTAGACGTTCGACTCCCCAATGCGGACAGTCCGCGACACCAATAATCAGACTCGGACATGAATTGTGTCAAATTTGGAAAATGAATTACAGATCGTTAGAAGATGAATTAAGTACCGTTCGGCACCATCCGCGCATTCAAAGACTAATGAACCTGAAGGTGCCAAGTTTAGGAAAATGAAGTTTAGTGGCAAGCACGAACCGTCCGGGACCAGAAGCGGATCGTCCGCTATACACTTTATCTGACATCTGACGACACATTTAATGATCTTATAGTCATTCATATAGTTGTTGTAATTAATCGTTGCGATCTAGTCGTTGATCTTGCAGGGGCGGACCGTCCGGGCAAGACTCGTGGACCATCCGCGAGTGCGTAGACAATAATAGCAGCTATGTGGGCGATTGAGAGCTATAAATACACCACATCCACTCCATTCAATGACACTCAAGCATTCCAAGCACTTCATCCATTCCCATTCATTACAAGAGCAAGAGCATTCACTCCAAGTTACACTCAAAGCATTTAATAGCCTCCAAGTGCCACATTTGCAAAGTGATCAACTAGCGATTAGTGCCTTGAGAGAGACATTGGGGAAGAGTGTGTCTTGAATTTCTTATGCTCTTTGTTGCTTGGAGTTTTTGATTTGTGTTTCCTTTCTCATTCCTAATCCCACTCTCATTCTTGTAAAGGCTAGCAGGAGACTCTATGTTTGTGGAGATCAACATGGAGACTTAGTGTCTCTTGATTTGAGAAGAAACACTCAAACGATCTAAGTGACCGATTGATAGAGGGAAAGAGTTGAAAGAGACCCGTTCTAAGTGGACACCTCAATGAATAGGTAGGTTTCTTTATGAAACCGAACTCCACTAAATAAATCGCATGTGTCTCTTGTTGTGATTTGTTTGCAATTTATTTCTCCCTTGTCACTTCTCTAGTTCCCTTGCTTGTGTTTGATTCCAAATCAATATTATTTCTCCCTAAAGTAATTCCACAATCATTTGAGCAATACGTGCAAGAAGAACTACTCTCCCTCACTTCGATTAATTTATTTCTCGTTCTAACGCCTAACTCGAGTTTGAGTTTAAAGTGGTAAATTTCAGGTTTCACCTATCCACCCTCCCTCTAGGCGACTTTCAGGGAGTGAACAGGCTACCTGTAAAATCCATTGTTAGAAACCAATGTGGCACTGTGCCTCGGCGCACAACACTGCCACTCCCCAGCACTACCGCAGGTTGGGCCGTGCCAGAAATTGTGTGCTTTGGGCCGGCATATTAGGCACAGCATAAATGTACACCTATACCCGCACCCAGCTCTACACTGTTGCTCGATGTAGAATCCTCAACAGCAGCTACGTCTGCAAGCAATACTTGGATGTAGACTTGGTGATGTACAATGGCTAGTTTACTAAATACCAACACTCATAAACATATGCATCCAAGTAGATTGAGTGGAAAGAGATTAAAGCAATTCAAAATATAAGCGACAAGATACACAATTTATCCCTAGTTCAACTCACAACAAAAGCCTGCCTATGTCTACGTTTTTTAGGAAGCTAAAACACCTTTGGAGTATCTTTCAACTCACTCCTCCTTTCTAACTCACCACCAAGGTGATAAGTTGAGATTTCCACAAAGAGATTAGGTAATTACAAACTTTCCCATGGCTCATCATAAGCACGGGAGCTCACCAGGCGACGGCGCTACGCCTAGCCATCTAGGAGGCTTCCCTTCCAAAGTAATGAATGCACAACAAATGTTGATGGGGCCCGACAAGTACTCAAGGTTGGCTTGCTCTTAATCTGCTCTCTAGCTCTTAATCAAACACAAATCAGACACTCGTCTGGGGGAAGGTTCCTCCAGGGTAGTCATTACCTATCTCCTCCAGCTGACTAGCGGGCCCCAGTTACCAGAGGCCTTTCCCTAGTGCACTCGTTGACCGATGGGCCCCAGGGGCCAGGGATCTTATCCCTGACACCTGCATTTCATTAGCATAGCAAGCACATCTGGATGTATTACCACTTCATCATGAGTTGCTTGGATGAGTAGAGTATTAGGGCCAACTACATCAACACTTCTCGTAGGAAGAGAATGATAAAATAAGTCGCTTCTCATCAACACTAGCTCATTGATTTTTCTCACAAGTCATTAGAATTAGGATGGTTCAAATTACTTGTAAGACGCCACAAAGGATTTAGACTGTCTTCAATAGAGTGTGGAAAATACGGGACGTGGGACAGTAGATGACACTGTTTGAGAGAGAAATTTGAAATATGGGATGAAATAGGGAATCTGCTGGTGATAGCTTTTGGAAGAGAATGATAAAATAAGCCTGGTAACTATCTTAGATTTCAATTTATAGTCAAAATTAATTGATGCATATGTCACATCATTTATCTTATCTTAATTAGCATCTACTTTTATAGCTAGAATATGGTATAGCTTCTTCAGTTCTACTACGTATCCCAGTCCTGTTATGATGTATGTGGTTTAATGAAATAGAAAAAAAACTGTCATAAAAATCTGTGGCTTATCTCTAAACGGTGCCCATACTATAGTTTAGTTGTGACGTTTGGTGCACATGGTTTGCCGGCAATGTTGGAACTTGTAACATATAACTTTTATTTTTTGTGTTGAAATTGAACATAGGACGATTGCTTATAGCTGGCCAAAGCTAATATAAACATAGCGGAGTGGATAAGTATAGAGAAAAAAAAAAGAAAGAGGTTTAGAATGAAAGTTCCGAAACTCCAACAATACCGTTGTCTAAGAAATACCATATTTTAGAAATTACAAAAGTTTAATTAATGTTTTCAAAGCCCCTATGGATTCTCAAACCACTTTTTTCACAACTTGTAAGCAAGAAAATATACTATATCCAACAAACTTCGACCAATGGCGTGTGCTTCTAGTATACTAGCACACATGCCTAGGTAGCATCTCCAAGTAAACATCATTTTAAATATAAATTTAAGGAGTTTTGAAGAAAAACACTTCTCCAGCAGTTATGTAAAGTAGGTCCCTAAATTTACAAACCCCCTACAAAATCTAATTTTGTCCTTATATTTATCAATCGTGTTGGGACTCCCTAAATTAGAGTTGGTGCTAAGTTCATCACGAAAAACATATTCTAGCCACCGTTTCACACGGTCGCACCACCCTATTGAGCATAAATCCATCACCTTCTAGACGCCTTACGTCGCCATCGCCAAACAACCTTAGAGAATGTAATTTCACACCGCCACAGTTTCAACCTCCCAAAAAGTTAGAGAAGATTGTTGATATCGATTTATACTGACAGCTCAATTAAAATAAATATCACGCCCGTTTATTTTTTGTTGACATAGACAACTTTAAAATTAGCAACCAAAAAATGGAAAACTATTGGAGTCCTTAAAGTGTTTTAGCAACTTACTAAATCTATAATTTAGGGTGCTAGATTTACATAACTAATGGATTACATCGATAAGATCTGCCTTGTTTAGCAGAAAACTCACCCATATTGCAGCAGCGCCCACCCTCACAGATTACTGTACTTTTGTTGTACAATCGACACGTGCTGCAGTAAAATAGTGCAGCGGAACACAACCTTTGGCGTAGACTTGAGCGCTAGCTATATGGTGACCGGCTACTGTAGCGCGCCTTGTGATGGAGCCGGGAGGTAGACGAGGATTGATGAACAAGTGCCAAAGATGGATAAGCACTACAGTAAAACTACAAAATTCCGACGGTCGTATTATGTCCGACGGCCCCATAGACAACCGTCGGACATAAGGGTATGTCCGACGGCTAACAGTGGCCGTCGCAAATAACAGAAAACAGCCGACGGCTGTCAGTCTGGCCGTCGGACATAACCTTATGTCCGACGGTCCGCCCCCTGGCCGTTGGACATAAGCTTACGTCCGACGGCCTCGTACCGAGCCGTCGGACATAAGGCTTTTTAACGCGCGGGTCCGACCCGCGCGCCTTCAGTTTCACCCGGCCGTTTCTCTCTATCTGCCGCCGCCGCCGTCCGAGTGCTCGCCGCCGCCGCCACGCTCGTCGCCGCCACGCTCGTGCCACCGCCGCCACGAGCTCCGGCCGCCGGTCGCCATCCCGCCCGCCGCCACGAGCTCCGGCCGCCGCCGGCCCTTGGTCCGGCCGCCACCGCCCCGAGCTCGTGCTCCGGCCACCGCCACGCTCGTGCTCCGGCCGCCACGCTCGTGCCACCGCCGCCGCCCCGTGCTCCGGCCAACGGCCCCTGCGCCCGCCGCCCGCCCGTGCGCCCATAGCCGGCCGGCTCTCCACACCCGCTAAGTGAGTATAGTTAATTAGCAATTTTGTTTATTAAAATTGTATGCTTGTATTAATGTATTTGATTAGAATTGTATGTTTGTATTAATGTATTTGATTAGAAATGTATGTATGAATGCATTTGATTGTTTAGTTTGTTATGTCCGACGGCCAAAATTTGATTACGTAATTAAAGTAGCCTGTTTTAGTTTATTTAGTGGTACTTTAGATAATTTAAATTTTTAATTTCCGAGGGTAATTATTATGCCCTCGGAAATAAGGTCATTTTATATGATTTGTCATTTATAACAATGTTATTTCGTATGTAATATTGTATTGTGGTTTATTAGTTTAATTATTTAATAATGCACGATGATTATAGTTAATCATAGTGTATCGTAGTGTGAACAAACGAAACCTAGGCGTCACCCGTTTCGGCCCAACACACCTTACAAGCGACGCATGTGAGGTATGTTGGGCCGGAATTGTCCCTTTATTGGACAGCCTCGGGGTGACCGACAGAGTCCGTGTTTATGACAAAAGCATGTGCTCCTGCTTAGTTTCGGCAGCATAACCTCTCTGTTCTCCAATTGCACCATTTTTAGGCGTGCGATTGGAGAACAGCGGGGTTATGCTGCCGAAATTTCGCACGACCACATGTCTTGTCATAAACACGGCCTCGTCGGTCACTCTTGGGTGGGTTTAGGACCTATCCTTTCCTACAGATGTAGGGGCGTGATTTCTTCGTAAAAACGGATGGTCCGTGCATTACTTATCTAATTAAGTTAACGTCTCGTATCTAGTATGGAGGAGAATCGTCGATGGATGTATGAAGGTTGAAAGAAAAGAGGTGCTCTATCAAGTGAGTGGGTTGCCAAGACTGATGCTTTTCTCGACCATGCTTTTGCTCGGTCAGAGACTGGAACCGATGTTAGGTGCCCTTGTAGCAAGTGTCGGAACATTAATTTCCTTGACAGGAGGACTATGTCTATACATATTTGCAAGAACGGTTATATGCCAGGCTATGAGGTATGGGTGCACCACGGTGAGGACCCACCTCCTCGTACTGTATCGGAAGTTCAGTCACATGAAGAGGAGGACTACGATAGGATGGAAGAGATGCTTGACGATGTACGCCATGAGCTTCTAATCGTCGATTCGGAGAACCCCGGTCAACCCACCGAGTTTGAGGATCCAGCTACACCTGAGGTTCAGAAGTTCTTCGAGCTCCTTAAAGCTGCCGAAGAGCCATTGCATGAGCACACAAAAGTGACCGTCCTTGTATTTGTGACTCGACTTATGGCTATTAAGTCTAAGTTTGCATTCTCAAACAACTGTTACAAGGAACTTTTGAACTTGATCAGTGATGTACTTCCGGAGAATCACAAGATGCCAAAGGACATGTATCAGTCTAAAAAGCTGTTATCTGGCCTCGGTATGGACTACGAAAAAATCGATGTCTGTGAAAATAATTGTATGCTTTTCTGGAAGGAGACCGCAGGTGAGAAGGAGTGTACTGTATGTGGTGAGCGTAGATTCGTTGAGGTTGAAAACGACGATGGTTTGACCGTGACTACGAAGATTGCACGTAAGCAGCTTCGTTACATGCCTCTTATACCTCGGTTGAAACGTTTGTTCATCTCCAAGAATACAGCCAGACACATGAGGTGGCACAAAGAAGGGGTACGTGAGAATCGAAATGTCATGGTGCACCCAGCTGATACAGATGCATGGAAGGCACTAGATGCTTTTGATTCCAGCTTTGCTGATGAAGTGAGGAATGTTCGCTTCGGTTTGGCAACAGATGGTTTCTCGCCATTCAATCTAACTGCAACGTCGTACTCATGTTGGCCCGTCTTTGCTGTTCCATACAACCTTCCACCAGCTCTTTGCATGAAATATGAATTTATTTTCTTGTGTCTTGTAATACCTGGTCCGGATCATCCTGGAACAAAGATCGATGTGATGATGAGGCCCCTGATTGAAGAATTGAAAATTTTGTGGGCAGGAGTCGAGGCGTACGATTGTTACAAGAAACAGAAGTTCAACCTGAGAGCCGCGTTTTTATGGTCTATTCATGATTTTATGGCTTATGGTATCTTTGCTGGAAGGAGTTGTCATGGGATTTTGACATGTCCGATATGCGTTGAAGACACTTCATGCTTTCGACTAAAGTTTGGTGGAAAGATATGTTACTTCGATTGCCATAGATGTTTTTTGCCAGAGGATCACCCGTTCAGGTTCGATAGGAACGCTTTTAAAAAGGACACGATTGTGACGAGGGGACCACCCAAGCGTCTAAGTGGTCCAGAGATTCTCGCGAGACTTAATGATTTGAAACTAAACGAACATGGAAATCGTTTTGAAGGTTATGGAACCGAGCATAATTGGACTCACAAATGTGGTCTATGGGAACTCCCTTATATGAAAGCCTTGATTCTAATGCATAACATTGATGTCATGCACCAGGAACGAAATATGGGTGAAAGCATTATCAGCACTTGCATGAATATCACTGACAAAACAAAAGACAACCCTAAGGCAAGGAAAGACTTGGCCTTAATCTGTAGAAGACCAACTATGGAGATAGGAGAGAATCAGAAGAAGCCACGTGCTCCTTTCAGTATTAAACCTAAAAGGAAGAAACAATTGATGAAATGGTTGAAAAACTTAAAGTTCCCAGATGGTTACGCCGCGGGCTTTAGAAGGTCTGTGAATTTGAAGACGGGCAAGTTTTCTGGGTTGAAGAGTCATGACTACCACATAATAATGGAAAGACTCCTTCCTGTTATGTTTCGTGGTTTTGTAAAAAATGATGTATGGAAAGCATTAGCGGAGCTAAGCTACTTTTATAGACATCTTTGTGCCAAAGAAATAAAGAAAGAGATGATGGAGAAGCTTGAGCAACAAATACCGATTTTGGTATGCAAACTTGAAAAACTATTTCCACCAGGTTTCTTCAATCCGATGCAACATCTACTTGTTCACCTACCATACGAAGCTAAGGTAGGAGGTCCTGTGCAATATAGATGGATGTATCACATCGAAAGGACACTAAAGAAGCTACGTGCAATGGTTGGTAATAAGAGACGAGTTGAAGGGTGCATCGCTGAAGAATTCAAATATAAAGAGATAGCATCGTTCACGGGCCTGTACTTTGCAGAGGAACACAATGTCAATGCCCATACGTTGCGGTATCATGTCGACGAGCCCCCTATCAGTGATATTGAAATTTTTCAATGGAGGGGCAAAACTGTAGGACCCAGCACAACATACTGTTTCACCAACGACGAATGGAAGACTGCTTTACTCTACATGTATAACAACATGGAAGAGATGAGTCAGTTTCTCCTGTAAGTGTAAACTTTATTTTAGTCATTGCCGCTAGAATTTTTGTTGTGAGACTAAAATGTTTGTTTCCTTGTACTAACAGGGAATTTGATTCTCAAAATTGCATCTCTGGCTGTGAACGTGACCAGATTCGTCGAGAGGGAAAAGATGGGGGACTTAATTTCTTGTGTTGGTTTCGAGATTATGTAGATAAAAATGACAATATACACCCGGACCTTCGACAATTATCCCTAGGAGCAGTAACTGCCAGATGTTATGGTCGGTATGATGTCAATGGTTTTAGATTCCGTTCCACAAGGTTCGAAGATGATCATCCTCTAGCAGCCACGACAAATTCCGGAGTTGTAACTAGAGCTGTCGATGATGAAGGGAAGGTGACTAATTATTATGGAGTCATTAATGATATAATCGAGTACAAGTTTTTTGGAGATAAACAACTCAAAGTGGTGTTCTTTGATTGTGATTGGTTTTCTCCAAACTCAACGCGAGAAAATCAATATGGCATGGTGGAAGTCAAACACAACGACAGATTAAAAGGCCACGACACTATAATCCTTGCCCACCAATGCGAGCAGGTGTATTATATGACATATCCATCTAAGAAAAAGGGTTTGGTTGATTGGAGGGTAGTGTACAAAGTTAATCCTCGTGAACGACTATATGCTCCTGGTGATGCTGGTTATGTTGAAAGTCAAATCGAGCACGAAGTGGGGGCTGCTGAGATTTTCCAAGACGAAGAACTTACAAGCACGTTTAATGTACAAACTGAAATGTTGGAAGAATCTTTATTAGGTGATCAAAATGATGTAGAGGTTCCTCCAAAACGAAAACGAGTGACGAGAAAGAAGAAAGCTACTTGGCGTCCATTAAATCGACGAAAGCAACTAGATCCTGATTTTGATTACGATTACGATTGACGAGTATGGAACATGATTTTATTGCATATTTTATTATTTTATTGCATATTTTATGATTTTGTTGCATATTTTATTGTCGATTTATGTACTAACTTGTTGTTGTTAAAATAGGATGTCAAAGAAAATGAAGTCTTTTGCTCGTAGTTTGCTTGGGACGAGGAGTAGCTCGAGGAGCAGCTCGAGGGGTGAGGATTCAGTTTTTCAGGGCTCAGGTTCTACCATGAGCAGACGGAGAGCGCTGGCAGAACATTTGCCTCCACAAGATGTAAGTTAGTTGTTAAATTACATTATTTGAGTTACTTAATATTGTATGATGTACGGTATTTGTTTCATAGGATGCTGAAATTGAGGAACCAGTGGTAGAGGATCATGCAAGAGATGATGTTGAAGATGATGGTGGAGATGATGGTGGAGATGATGCTGGAGACGATGCTGGGGATTCTGGGGCTGGTGGAGATTCCGCAGCTGGGTCTGGAACTTCTCGAGTTAGGAGAATGAGAAAGCTGCATTTTGTTGGACCACCTCCAGAGCTTCCACCCGAATCTCGGGTTTTGATAAAGCCTAGTGGAAAGTGAGTGACATGTCTTTGCTTAAATGTTATTGAAAGTTATGTTTTAATTTCCACATTGTGTATACTATTTCCAGGTCTTGGATCGACGACTCGTTCACAGGCACAGGACACTACAGGCAGGTGAACATGGTGCTTGGTAATCTTGTTCGTCTGCACTGGCCTGGTGTTGTGACTTTGCCTACTGGCGAGTCTGTCCCCGCCACCACTTGGGAGCATTATCGCTATGGTGTCTGTAGAACGTTTGGCAACACACAGGCACTAGTTTGGGATGCATTCTGGGTATGAATTATTTATACTATTTTAGTTATTCCATACATGTTTGCTTTTATGATAACACTAATTTTTTTTGCAGAAACGGTACAAGTTGCCGGACGATGGATCATATGATATGAACGCTCGTTACGTGTTTGAGTATAACGCGAACGATGTCGTTGCAGATGCAATGTACTATGCACGAATTCAGGCTATAAAGGCATGGTACAGAGCAAATGCTGATGATCGACCGATGCCAAATACCAAGGCCGAGTGGTCATCAATTTACTTGACGGAGGAGCAATACCTAGAGGTAAACAGGTTCTTGCCTCTCAAATCGCACGAAGCCATGTATTTGCTTGCTTTATTTAAAAAATTTCATGTAGGTGTCGGTGCCGTGGATGGCCACCCGATCGGAGGGTTATCGGGCATTGTGCAGATGGTGGGCTTCCCCTGAGTTTCGTGCCATTTCCGAAAGGAACAGGGGAAACCGTGGGACCGAGTCGTTCCACAACTACGGTGGTGATGGTCATGTGCGCTTGGCTAAGCGAATGGTAAGTCACAGTTTGTTGTAACTTTTGAATTACATAGAAATGTGTCATTGTAACTTTTATGTACAGGAAGTCAAATTCGGTCGTACGCCCACGGATGTGGAGGTGTATATGCAAGGGCATAGGGGTTCTGATCCTCAGAATCCTGATGTGTTATGCACTCAGACGGCCACCGACCGTCTAGTGAGTTTTTGATACTCTATTATGTGTTTGATATTGTTTGCAAGGGCATATATAGGGGTTATGCACTTATATTTGATATTGTTTGCCTCCAGGCTTCGTATGGGGAGGAGATGGTTCAACGCCATGGGCAGGAGTACGATTGGAGGAGCCAGCCAATCGACCCTCAGGCAGCATATGCTAGCGGAGGAGGACAAGCCCACGGACGGTGAGATTATTTAATTTGGATTACAAAATTGGCATCATATGCTTGCGATTCAACTGAGGCATGAGTTACTATACTAAGTGCATGGTTCACTCTTGTAGGTTGGGTATTTTTGATTCTACGATTGATTCCAGAGAGCTAAGACGCCGTGGACGACAGTCCACATCGTCGTCTTCACAGTCGTCCCGTTCACGATCATCCGCCCACGACATAGAGATGGCAGTGTTGCGTCAACAGGCAGAGTACCATCAATCAGTCTTGAGAGAACAATTGGAGTACCAGAGGCAACAATCTGAGTACCAGAGGCAACAAGCCGAGTACCAGAAGAAGAGGGACGAGTATTATGCAAACCTCCAGGCCCAAAATCAAGCTCTTCTCTCGGTAAGCTGAAGTAACATTTTGTAGCTTATTTTGCAAAACACTTGATGTGTATCTTATTAGCTCAACAATGACTTGTATATAATTTGTAGCAACTAGCCCAACAAGCGGGCGTCCCGATGCCGACATATGGGATGCCGCCTCCGGAGTTTGCACTGCCAATGCCAATGTTGGCGCCTCCACCACCGCCTCCGCCTCCGTCACAATTCCCTATGGTATGTACACATATGCGTGTGTGACATGTTCATAGATGTCTTATGTGTTTAAATGAACAACTGAGTGGTTACTATTTCATGTGCTTGTGTTATAGGGATTTCAGACACCACCCGCTTCAGTTGCCGCACCTGGAGATGGGTCTGGTCAGGACGACCCAACACATTCGTGGGTGAACAATCTTTTCAGCACGCATAGTCCAGCCGGAGGAGGTGGCGATGGATATGAGTGATGCTGATGTAAAACACTTGTTGAAACCTTTCATGTGAAAGCCTACCCGTCGAATAATGTTCATTTTGGAGTTTGGACAACTATGTTTATGTAAACACTTATTGCAACCATTTGGAACTATGTTGTTATGTTAAATTTTGTGAATGTGAATGCTTATGTGATTATATTTGTGAATGTGTATACTTATGTGAGTATATTTGTTAATGTGAATGTGTATATGTGTATGAATTCTGTTTTGTATTTGCAAATGTCAGATTTTTTAAAATTCAGATTTTTGTGCAATTTCTGAAAAACGTTATGTCCGACGGCTTTCGTGTAAGCCGTCGGACATATGGTATATGTTATGTCCGACGGTGTTGGGGGCCTTCGTCCTCCGAAGGTCCTCAAAAACATGATTTGACAATGTTTTCCAAGTGGATTATATGAACAGGTATTTTCGGATTCAGAATTATGGATATGGAGCACGACTAGGACGAAGCCTGAACTAGACGAAGGTCGAGGGCAGCCGAAGTTGTGCGCAGGGAAGCTTCGGCGCGATAGCATAAGGGGGAACCGACTTAAAGATGAAAAGACTTCGGGGGCCTCGACAGATTTTCATAAACCATTAACAAATGTAATGGACATGGATGTAATTTTATGTGGGCTGCGTCCCGCGTCTATAAATAGATGAACAGTACTCCCGTACTGTTCACGCTGACTGTGCATTCGCTTTTGCGTCACGCTTGTACTTTCTACCTTTTCTCAGGACCGAAGGTACATTTGTAATTTGAAATCATTTCTATTTTCTCATGTTAATAAAATAGAAATGATTCTATGGTAATGTCTAAATTATATTTCGTGCTTTATATGAACCCTTCGTCATTACTTGTTATATTTACGAAGGTATGTTTCTCATGACCTTCGTCCGGAACTCATTATCCCCGAAGGGGCATAGTGTCTCGAAGGACGAAGGACTTTAATATTTAACATTTTTTATGTTGCCTTGTTCTTAACTCTTAGCATTTGAGAACAAGTCCCCAACATTGGCGCCCACCTCCGGTGAACTCACTTCCATTTCGAGTTTTTGTGAACACCTTCGGAAGCTATAGACCTTCGCTATGGCGCCGAAGAAGGCTTCAGCGACTGGGGCAGGAGCACTACAACCGCTGGACCACAACCAGGAGACCGTCTCTCTTCGGGAGGCCCGAAGCCAGAAGAGAAAAGCCGTCAGCCCGACGCTTGAGGAAGAAGAGCTAGACCAAGAAATCAGAGAGATGGAGATGCTACATCAACAAGTGCAGAGGAAGAAGGAGAAGATGGCCCGCCTAGCTGAGTTGCAAAGGCAAATAGACGAAGCCTCTGAGGAAGTTCGCCATCTCACTCATGATGAGCAGAACAGAAGACCTCATCAGAAAGACCTTCATCAGGAGGGCTTCGTCAACGAAGATGACTGGTATGATAATTTCCATCAGGGAAATTTTGTTTTCGATGATGCTTCTCCTCTGTCTGCTGAGCTGTAGGCTACACCTTGGCCTCCATCCTATAAGCCACCCCAGCTTCCCATGTTTGACGGCCACTCTGACCCGAAGCAATTCTTGATGAGCTACGAAGCAACAGTGTCTTCGTACGGGGGCAATGCTGCAGTCATGGCGAAGTCTTTCGTTATGGCCGTCAGGAATGTTGCTCAGACTTGGTATTCCTCTCTTCGGCCAGGAACAATCATTTCATGGCAGAAGCTGAAGGATATGTTACTGACCAGCTTTCAAGGATTTCAAACGAAGCCGGTCACAGCTCAAGCCCTCTTCCAGTGTATTCAGGATCACGAAGAATACCTTCAGGCGTATGTCCGAAGGTTCTTACGATTGAGGGCGCAGGCACCAACGGTGCCCAATGAAATCGTTATCGAAGCCATGATCAAGGGGCTTCGTCCTGGACCTGCAGCTCAATACTTTGCTCGGAAGCCTCCTCAGACTCTGGAGAAATTGCTCCAAAAGATGGATGAGTACATTCGTGCTGACAATGATTTTCGCCAAAGAAGGGAGGAGGCCTTCAGATTTTCTGAAATGACCAGGGGCTTCGGAGGAAGATACTACCCGAGGCATGTCCGTTCCATCCACAACACTCAGAATGATGACAAGGGGGGTCAGCAAAACAGGCCACAGAGCTCCTCACAGGCTTCGGGACAACAACAAACCTCCTTCCGGCCACCAGCTCCAAGGGGCAGAGGCGCCAGGGGCTTCGGCGGAAGGTTCGGAGATCAGCCAAGGAGATTGTTCTGCTTATTTTGCGGAGAAGGCAAGGGCCATACCACTAGGACGTGCCATGTCACAATCCAGAAGCAAAAGGAAATAGCCGAAGCTGCATCTCAACAAGCTCAGCCGAAGCAGGTCATGCATACTGCTTCGTATCATCCGCCTTATGTACCACAATACATAGACAATCACCCTGCAGCTTCTGTAGCTTCGGCAAGTCAACCTCAAGCTTCCTGGCAGCAGCTTCCGCCTCCACCTCCATTGCAGCAAGGTCAACAGCCAGAAGGGAGTCAATACGCTCCAAATCAGAGGGACTTCAGAGAACAGTCCGAAGCTCGCACAGTCAACAGCACTGTGCCAGAATCGAAGCACATTTATTGACATATCCTACCTTTGATAGCAGTCTTTTCTATTTAGCTTTATTTTCTGTGAAGCAAAAAACATTGATAGTTTTCATGTAATAATTTCGTTGTTTCCTACGAGGAAAATCTATTTGCTCTACAAGCCTAAGTTCCTGAGGCCTAAAACTTTTTTCGTTATCAAGGAGGACCTTCGGATTAAAAATCTTTTGGAGTAACAGAAAGTCGTTCTAAGGAACGCAGAGTAAGTTTATGAAGTCACATAAAGCCGTTCCAAAGGGAGCGCAGTGTAAGTTTTCTGCTCAGAAGTCGTTCCTAAAGGAATGCAGAGCCTACAGCGAAAAGTCAACGCTGATACCGTCTAAGTAAAAGGCGAAGAAGCTCCTAAGGGAGGCTTACAGCGAAAAGTCAACGCTGATACCGTCTAAGTAAAAGACGAAGAAGCTCCAAAGACGTTCCTAAGGGAATGCAGAGCTTACGAATATATTTTATGTGTATCTCCGAAACAAATGACACATGCATAACATAACATCATCACATCATTTTGCATAGCATAAGCATCATACATCATATTGCATTTGCCAAGAGAAGGGGATACTCTCAACCTTCGAAAGGATGCTTTGAGAAAGTGACATCGAAATTGTATAGCTTCGGAATACAGTTTCGAAGAATATTTTTACGAAACGTGGGCGAATTTTATCAGATCAATATCAAAGTTGTATAGCTTCGGAGAATGTTTTCACGAAGCATGGATATCATTCATCAGAGTAGTTTTAACGAAGAATGTCTTCTTCACGAAGCATGAAAAGAAGGGAAGGTGTTTTTTCGCCGAAGGCTCAAAAATGGTATGTATTTAAAGTTTCATGCATCGTAAAGAATTTAATAATGAAAAGAGACTTGTATTTCACATTCAAATGAACAAAGTGTTGCATAGATTACATTTTAAATGTTTTTCCAAATAACATCTAATCTTCTCTCAATACTGCTTCGGCGGCTTCATTCAGAAGTTGGTCAACAACCTTGTCCATGATAGTTTCGGCCATTTGTTTAATTTCTTCATCCCCTTTTGTGTGGGGGTCGGCAGTTGGGTCAATAGTTTCTGAGCAAAGAGAACACTTCTTCATTACTTTTACAAGTCGCAAGCAAAGTTTAAAATGAAAATTACAACGCAACAAGAATGACTAATTGGTACCTAATTGTCTTTCGGGCTCCGTACTCTTTTCGACAGTTTCTGCTACTTTTCTAGCATCATGGATGCCTTTTTCGCTTCTTTGAATGATCTCTTGCGCCATTTCTCGGCCGCCGTTGTTCCAGATATCAGTAAAAAATTTGCCACCAATCACGCTTGCTTCGGCCGAGGGGTCCTTGATATCTTCGGAAGAGAAGGTAGCTTCAGACTGAGCTAAGAATTTTACGTGCCCGCAACCTTTCTTCTCTAAGACAGAAGCAATCCCTCTGGCGCCCGAAAAAGCGCATATGTCGCCGCGACTGTTCAGAATCTCTTCGAAGGCCTCTGCTTCGTGGCTAATCCATTCCAGCGGATCTTCGGGATTGCCTCGAGAAAAATTCTCTTCGCTGGAAAAGGCGCCGACGCTAGCAAAGCTAGTTTTAATTTTGTTCACGCATTCTATAGATTTAACATAGCATTTCCCTTGAGATGTGCGAAGCTCCTTAACTCTTGATTCCAATTTGCTGACCATAAAATCACTAAGTTCTCGTTTTGTTTCCTCAAGCGCGCGCTCCTCTTTAGCTCTAGCCAGCTGTTTCTGAAGATCTTTTATCTCGCGTTTATGAGCTTCGGATTGGGCCTTTGAAGCAGCTTCGTCTTTTTTCACTTTATCTACTAGTGTAAGCAGAATTTTATCTTTTTCCAAAGCATCGTTTCTCAGTTTGATAACTTCAGAGCGTAAATTATTAAACGCAATTTCATAACTTTCATCTTCGGCGCTCTTTTGCGCTCTTAGCGCGTTGCTTAGGATCAAGCCCTATACGAAAAAGAATTCATATAAGAAAAAAGGAATGAGTTGCGCAAAAAATTATAAGGGGATTTCCTTTTCAAGCGTTAAATTCCCGTACCTTCAGGCTGTTGTACGCTAGACTGTCTGCGAGATCTTCTTTCGACATGGCGCTTAATCCAGATTCAAGCTTCGGGAAACCAATACTCCTGGCCATCTCTCGGCAGACAGAGAGCTCTTTGTTGTCAGGAAGGCAGTATAAGAAGTCATCTTCATTTGTCCCATTGAATATTACTGCCCCCTTTGGATATTTTAGCTCCTTTGCATAATGGTTAGCTTCATGAGTTTCTTCTTCAGATAATTTTTTCCCCGAAGCATGTCGTATGATGTAATCACACATGCTGGCAGACGCCTCGGGGATGGCAGTGTCAGTCTCTTCAATTAAAATTGGTTCTGGTATTTTTATTGCTTCGGCTTCCAAAGTTTGCTCCCTGAAGGGCTCTGAAGGCCCAGCTTCAGCTTCAGCTTGTTGCGTTGGAGCTTCAGAAGAAGCTTCAGCAGTTTCAACACTCTTTTTTGGAGTTGTGCTTGAAGACTTAATTGTCTCCAAGACATCTAGTACATTTACCATTCTCTTCCTTTTTGGGGTCACCATTGACCCCTTTTGGATTTTTGCTGCTTCGACATTTACTACAGGACTCAAAATTTCTGATGCTTTTTCCTTAGTCAGATTTTTCGCTTCTTCCATTTTTTCTGTCGATGGTGCTTCGGCCATCTCTGCAATTTCTGGCAGCAAGGTTGGCTGTTCAGCTCCGGCGGCCGAAGAAGTTTCTCCAGTGAACTCAGGCACCGAAGCTGGTTCAATATGGCGTGCTCGGTGTGTGAGGACCTTCAACCTTTTTCCTTTTGGTTCTGGCTCGCTAGGAGCGGTTCCAGCTTCTTCTTTTTCAGAGGTTATGTTTTTCCTTTTTTGCCTTCGGATGGGATAACAATAATCAGGGTAGAAGAACCCGACTGCATCAAATACTCGGTTCAGTCTCTTCTTTTTTCGGCCTCCGAAGGCTGCTGATAGTGCGGTATTTTCAGCCTTCGAATATGCCCCAAGTAATTCATCACTTAATGTTTCAATGCTCTTCAGCCAGTCATCATCAGGTTCAATAAATTTATCTGCATATTTGAATGTGTACTTTAATTTGACTAGTCCGCCTTCGTCGGACTCTTTGATGGTTTCCTTCGGCATTTCCCACTTTTCTGCAAGTGGCCATACCCTGAAGGCAATGTGTTCTTGGACTAAGTCCCTTGTCCCAATAAATGAGCAGACTACCCCGAAGGCTCTTTGGCATTCTTCGGCGGCTTCGTCCATTTCGACCTTCGGCCTTCGAAGACCGAAGCGTTGCCAGATTGGGTGCATAATAATACTCTTCACATTTTCTTGAGCTGTTAGATCATTCTTTACATAAAACCATTCAGTCATCCAGGCTCCGGGCCACCTTTTCCGAAAGGTCGGCACAGGGCAGCTTGACCCGGAGCGGGCGCCGAAGCTGTAGCACCCAAAGTTGTTGTGGTATTGCTCTTTTCCCCAGGGCTTCGTCTCGTATAATAACTCATGAATGTTGCAGAAGCTTTTAGCGTTCGGTTCCAAACCTTGGCTTCTCGCAGCCCAGACAAAAATCCCCATTCTTATAATAGCTTCGGGAGTGAGTTGATGAAGGTAGACTTGGAATGTTTTTAGTACCTCAACAACAAAATTGCTCAGGGGGAATCGAAGCCCAGCCCTGAGGAAGCTTCGGAAAATCACAACTTCATCCTCTTCGGGGGTGGGAGAAGTCTTTTCCCCGGCATCAGCTCTCACAATAGATATGTCTCGGAAATATCGCCCCCTCATATTATCAATGTGACTCTGCTTGATGGTCGTTTTCCCAAAAACTGTGTGGCTTGGTCGCCACGGTCGATCTTCGGCCTCTTCTCCACCACTTTCCACATCATAGCTGTCGCTGTCATCAGTATCTTCGGACAAACCTTCGAGAATCTCCTTCGTGATTTTCTCTGTATTCGTCTCTTCCATTGCTATCAGGAACCCCAGATTCTTCTCCTCCTCGAGACTCAGTTTCGTCTCAGCAGGGATCTTCAGCTTCGTCTCAGCAGGGGTCTTCTCGCCTTCAGACATCTTCGGAAACGCTAAAAAATTGTTCCCGAGGCCGAAGCTTCGAAATCAAAAAGACCAGCAAATCTTAATGAACAAGAGCTAGAAATTTTAGTGGGCCGAAGCAAAAGGCAAGTATGCGTACCAAATGAGTTCGCCATGTGATCTTATTTATATGCCTAGGGCGTTGGAAATTGAAAGGCCCCGCTTGTCAGTGAATGTTGCTATTCTAGCAAAGGGAAGGTGTTTTTTCGGACCTTCGGCTCAAGGCCTTCGTCCATATCGCAATCTGAATTTATTATTTACAAATTAATATTGCGAGGGGCTACTGTTGGGGGCCTTCGTCCTCCGAAGGTCCTCAAAAACATGATTTGACAATGTTTTCCAAGTGGATTATATGAACAGGTATTTTCGGATTCAGAATTATGGATATGGAGCACGACTAGGACGAAGCCTGAACTAGACGAAGGTCGAGGGCAGCCGAAGTTGTGCGCAGGGAAGCTTCGGCGCGATAGCATAAGGGGGAACCGACTTAAAGATGAAAAGACTTCGGGGGCCTCGACAGATTTTCATAAACCATTAACAAATGTAATGGACATGGATGTAATTTTATGTGGGCTGCGTCCCGCGTCTATAAATAGATGAACAGTACTCCCGTACTGTTCACGCTGACTGTGCATTCGCTTTTGCGTCACGCTTGTACTTTCTACCTTTTCTCAGGACCGAAGGTACATTTGTAATTTGAAATCATTTCTATTTTCTCATGTTAATAAAATAGAAATGATTCTATGGTAATGTCTAAATTATATTTCGTGCTTTATATGAACCCTTCGTCATTACTTGTTATATTTACGAAGGTATGTTTCTCATGACCTTCGTCCGGAACTCATTATCCCCGAAGGGGCATAGTGTCTCGAAGGACGAAGGACTTTAATATTTAACATTTTTTATGTTGCCTTGTTCTTAACTCTTAGCATTTGAGAACAAGTCCCCAACAGACGGTTTAAAGCCGTCGGACATATGCTGTATGTTATGTCCGACGGTTTAAAGCCGTTGGACATATGCTGTATGTTATGTCCGACGGCTTTAAACCGTCGGACATAGCAGTTGTGGGCCCAGGCAGCGGTTAAAACCGTTACTCCGCCTTATCTCCGACGGTCGGATGGGGCCGTCGGACATAAACTATGTCCGACGGCAGCCGTCGGACATAATGCTATTTCCGACGCGTTAACGCCGACCGCTTAAAACCGTCGGAGATAAGATACTGCCGTCGGACATAGCTTATCTCCGACGGTTTAGCTCTTATGTCCGACGGTTTTAGCCGTCGGAAATTTTGTCGTTTACTGTAGTGAAGATCTATATATCTTCACGGATGAGCACACATGCGTGCACTGTGACGTGACGATATGAAGCTTCCTACGAGCGTGTACACACATGGAGGAGTCATATACGACATCATCGTCGCCACTAAAAATAACATTTGACACTACATAGGGGAGTCATGCACTGTTACATGGAGAAGTCATGTACGATATGAATTCTTAATGTTCCTTATCCATATCATTTGGCAGAACATGAGTTCTGCCTCGTTCATTTTTTTCAGCGAAACCATGATAATAACATTCGACACTACATGTTCGCTCTGATGGAGAGGTTGTTATGTCTCATGTACGAACTGAAATCCGTTGTCGTTGTACGTAGGGTTTCTAGTTGTATAAGATGAAGAGTTACCATCTTCATGCTTTGTCCAAATCATGTAATCCTTCATAAATACTCGAGATACCAGATGAGAAATGATTTGTTCTGTGTCATCAAATACAACAATATTTTTTGCAGTAAATGCATGGACAATATATATATATATATATATATATATATTTGTGTGTGTGTGTGATTTGTCTTTGTTCTCCAAGCTTGGTTCATAGCGACAGCAATAAAGCTATGGACCTCAAATATATATATGATTGATCTAATCTTGATAATTTACGCATTTAGAATGACTTCTCTATCATTGCATTAAAAAGCATCATTATTTAAACAACTAAACATATCTTGGATAAACTAATTTGAGAACTAAACATGAAAAGAGAGAGATGAGAGACAACATCTAACCATCTTAAGCAACCTCATTTGAGGAAGCAAAGATAATAATCTAGTTACTCTTCTCTCTATCATATGGTGAAACTCTAGATCCAAAATGTGGCAAATTTGAGGTAGAATGAATAAAAATTGGCAAGAGAAAACATAAACCAATCTTCTTTCAAAAATTAAAGATCAAAACCTCTACCCATGTTTTTGTGAAATCTAGACCTCCAAAATCGCCTTCAATGAAAGGTGGCTACAAGAAACAGTACTGATCAGGGAGGAAGGAGTTTTTATACTAAAAACCATCATAGACATTTGGAGTAAGGAACCACCAGTGGAAATGGGCGATTTGCACCAGCAATTAAGTTAAGAGAAAGGCTTACTGCATATGTGTTGCCACTAGCGGTTCTTGAATCAAGCTTACTCGTTTTCTTTTACTGACGCACGATAACTTAAACTGCCAGTGAAAATTTATAGGCACGCATGTATAGAGCCATTTTGTACCGGTGATGAGCACTAAAAATCCGTTGCTTTGAGACACTTGCACGCACCCAAAGTGATAAGGGCAGCCACACAACGTGCTACTAAGCAGTAGTCCATAAGGCCAACCGCATAAGTTATACTCGGTCCATCCCAAATTAAAATTCGTTTTAGTTAATCAATGGATTAATACAATACTTGATGTATGTGTTTTATATATATGTCTCGGTTCATCTTCATATATTTGAGTATAGACATAAAAAACAAGAGCCGAATGCCCGGATTGAGTAATACATAGAGAGCATTGAACGGCTTAAGAATTCTTTATTAGTTGTGAAGTCAATTATGGTTTTTGTTAAGCCATTTTAGAATGGGTGATTATCATATATATATATATATATATATATATATATATATATATATATATACACTAGGTATGTGCTCGTGCGGTGCCACGAGAGTTAAACATTAGTATAAAACATAGATATCACCCTTGACCAACCAACAGTTGCAGACTTCTTAGCGCTACAAAAGCACAGCCACAAGCATTTGATACGGTTTAGGCATTCACAAAGAGAACAAAATAGATTATCCCCAAGACTAAGAGACCTTATAACATCTACATGAGAATAAGAGATCACACCATGATTGATGAAGTCCAGTGATATCAAAAAGATTTAAGTTGAAGAGTTTCTCCCAGCAAAATTGCACAATGATAGTTCACCTACTCTTTTGAAAAGGTAACTTCAGTACCGAACCTGGACCTGAATATAGTAGCAAAATTCGTCTGTTAGGACACCCATCTAAATAGTTTTGTCAATTAACAAACATAACATACACAAATTAACATATAGTAGCAAAAACTACTTACTATATAAATGAATCAATTACCTTGTGTAGTACAACACAAGCTTCAAAAGCATACAAAGTTCGAAAAAATAGACAAGTGTATTAAATCAGTCAAATAAAGCAGTCGATCTGATCTACACAATGTACCAGATGAACTAATTACTAATCAGCTAATTTGATGTGATGGTGTACATGATTTCTTATGTTCGTGATCAGTTTTACTGCAACCTGAATTTCATTGTTGTATATTTCAGCCCCTTATACAAAGCATATGGATTTTCGATTTCTATAACATTTGGAATGCATGCCTTCGTTTCTCAGTTCTGGCTAGACATTGATGAATTTTACATAGTACTTGAACATTTTGTTTACCCACTACTCGGCTATGTGGCGTGTTATTCTTGCTACGAAAAACACAATCACGTGTGTCCATTTGCCCATTTCACCTTTTGGAGTACTTTTTTGATTCCTGCTTGAACCAATTATATTGATTAACAATACACTAACCTAGAGTAAAGGCATGTTGTTTGTATTCTTGTATAGTTGTACTCATGTCCACAAAAGAATGCAACTATTTGTTCATATTGTAGCTATAGAATGTGTCGATTAACTAACTCAAATTTATAATAAATAATATTAGTGTTTATGTTTTAAATAAATTTGTTGTAAAAATATAATTTCTAACTAATATAATGGTACTTATTTTAGACTGTTTAGTTATAATTTGAACTGATTGACTACTGAATAAATTAGAAATACATTTTTTATTTCTTTTTTTTATCCCAAAAAATGGTTTTGAAGGGTGGCGTTGAACGGAAATTAATTAGATGTCTCACCGCTGCAAAAGCTAAAAGACAATGCAAGACAAGACCAATAAGAATCAACAATTTGTTATATTGGTCAAAAATATCAGCATCAGGTGCATCACCATATTAGGGTAGCATAGTACCTTAAATACAAGTTATTACTTTCATCCCAACTATTTGCACCCAGTTGACAGCATTTCCAGTCGCCTTGGACATGAACTCTTCAAATGACTGTAAATACTGTTGAGGTCACAAGGGCCTTTCTTGTAAGGCCCAAAATTTGTATAAGAAAATAATAATAATAATAATAAATACATAAAGAAATAATATAGCAAAATTTAGATATCTCAAATTATACTTGAATTTGAAAATTGAGGAGTGAATTTTGAAAACCAAGAATTATTTTAGAAAAGAAGTAATAGGAAAGTTTTCTATTCAACTAAATGATTATGCATATGATTAAATGATGCACCATAAGCATTTATTTACATGAATATGTAATTTTGAAGTAACTTTTAATTCTTATCCCACAATCAAAATACTATTTTATAAAAAGAAAGAGAGCAATATGAGTGTTTTTCATATTTCAAACATCTACCAAACAAATAAATCAATTAAAATAAACATATATCTATTGCATCATGTTGGAGTTTATTTGTATGTGCATTTAATAATAACAATATTCATGCTCATTTGAGAAATAAAGAACAACTTGAATGATGGGAAATGAGTAAATAATCAAGAAAAAGGAGAAAAGATATAAAATATAGAAAAATGCACATAAATATATTGGTACTTTTAAATGCACAATATAATCTGAGTGTGGGTTTACCACAAGTTTGAATTGGAATTGTGAAAGTCGCCTAGAGGGGAGGGGGTGAATAGGGCGAAACTGAAATTTAACAATTTAAACACAACTACAAGCTGGGTTAGCGTTAGAAATAATAATGAGTCCGAGAGAGAGGGCGCAAAACAAATCGCAAGCGAATGAAGAGTGTGACACGCGGATTTGTTTTACCGAGGTTCGGTTCTCGCAAACCTACTCCCCATTGAGGAGGCCACAAAGGCCGGGTCTATTTCAACCCTTTCCCTCTCTCAAACGGTCCCTCGGACCGAGTGAGCTTCTCTTCTCAAATCAACCGGGAACAAAACTTCCTCGCAAGGACCACCACACAATTGGTGTCTCTTGCCTCGGTTTACAATTGAGTTATGATCACAAGAACAAATGAGAAAGAAAGAAGCAATCCAAGCGCAAGAGCTCAAAAGAACACAACAAATCTCTCTCACTAATCACTAAAGCCTTGTGTGGAATTGGAGAGGATTTGATCACTTGGGTGTGTCTAGAATTGAATGCTAGAGCTCTTGTAAGGTGTAGAAGTGTGAAAACTTGGATGACTTGAATGTGGGGTGGTTGGGGGTATTTATAGCCCCAACCACCAAACTAGCCGTTGGTGAAGGCTGCTGTCGACGGGCGCACCGGACAGTCCGGTGCGCCACCGGACACTGTCCGATGCGCCAACCACGTCACCAGGCCGTTAGGGTTCGACCGTTGGAGCTCTGACGTGTGGGCCCGCCTGGCTGTCCGGTGTGCCACCCACGCGTGCTCTGCTCCTCTGCGCGCGCTGGCGTGCATTTAATGCTGTAGCAGGTGACCGTTGCGCCGAAGTAGCCGTTGTCCCGCCGTTACACCGGGACAGTCCAGTGTGCACCGGACATGTCCGGTGAATTATAGCGGAGCAAATTCCCGAAGCTGGCGAGTTCAGAGTCGCATCTCCTTGGAGCACCGGACACTGTCCGGTGTACACCGGACAGTCCGGTGAATTATAGCGCGGCGCCTCTGAGTTTTCCCGAAGGTGCGAAGTTCAGCTTGGAGTCCCCTGGTGCACCGGACACTATTCGGTGGTGCACCGGACACTGTCCGGTGGCACACCGGACAGTCCGGTGCGCCAGACCAGGGCACACTTCGGTTGTCCCTTGCTCTTTTTGTTGAACCCTTTTCTTGGTCTTTTTATTGGCTTATTGTGAACCTTTGGTACCTGTAGAACTTATAAACTTGGGCAAACTAGTTAGTCCAATTATTTGTGTTGGGCAATTCAACCACCAAAATCAATTTAGGAATATAGATGTAAGCCTAATTCCCTTTCAAATTGGAATTGGAATTTGAATTTGGAAAGGAAGAAAAGGAATAGGAAAAATAAAATAAGAAAAGAAAAGGAGAATTTACCTGCGCCTAGGACATTTCCTTCCCTGGTCGGCCCCTTTCTCTTCTCCTTCGCGGGCCACTTCCCCTTCCCTCGGCCCAGCTGGAGAAATGGCGCCGACACGCGGGCCCCTCTCGCTAGTTCCTATGCGCCGCTCGCCCGTTGACACTTCTAGGTGGGCCATACACGTCAGCTCTCCCACGTGCGAAGTCATTAGCAACCTTGCGCCGACACCACGGTCCCACCTGGTAGCCTTACTCTCCATGCCGCACCGTGCGCTGGTTCGCTGGCGGGTGGACCCGGGCAGACAGGTGCTTCCCCTCCAGAGATCCCGCACGCACCGAAGCTCCGCTTTGACCGCGCAAGCTCGCGATCGAGCCGGGGATTCCGGGGTCGCGGGGCGCATAACTACTGCCGCCTCCCCTGGGATCGTCGCCCACTCTTATGTCCCCCACACTCCAACCCTTATGACCGCCGCCGACGTAGGAAACCGGGTCAATCGAGGAGCGGAGATCCAGCCATGGCGGGCGCGCGTAATTGGGGTGTGTTCGGCGTTGGCGACTTGCTGCACGGTGGTGGGGAGTAGCAGTGTCGCTCGCCGGTGTAGCGGTGTGCGCATGGGAGGCTTCTCGGGGGCGTGATTGCTTGCCGTCGCGCTAGGGTCGCCGCCGACCGTACAATCGCGGGGAGGGAACCATCCTTGCTCCGATCCGAGGTAAGAATGCCTCCGCAAGCTTTGTTAAACTCTATTACGCGTGTAGCATCTCTTGGATTCGGGTCTGGGCGCACTTGGGACGTTTTGGCTGTGTGCCGGTGATGTCGCCGCCGCGGTGGCGGGTGGGGGGCGCCGTGCTCAGCCATCAAGGAAGGAGATGAATCCCTGGCCGTTGGATCTGGGGCGAGGGTTGCTATTAGGAAGTCGCATACCGTTTCGCTAGGTTGAACCGTGACCGTTGATCTATCATCGGTCGGATCCAAGTCATTCTCCAGTACTTAAAATTTGGGCCGTTGGATCGGGTTTCAACGGTGGCGATTAGATCAATCTCTTGCTGGTTCGGGATCTAATGCAGGCCGTCGGATTTTGATCGCGCGGCTATTATTGATGGATACCCCTTCGACCTTGCAGATTTATAAATAAGCCCCTCGCAAATACATGAATCAACCCGCCATCCAACTCGAGATAGTCTGAGTCTTGGGATTCTTACACCGAGGCCCCTACACTCTTTGGTTTTTATGCGCCCGGTCCAGGAAATAGAAAAATCCAGTAAAAGTAAATAGAAAATGATTTTTCATGTGAAAATAATTGTTAGAACTTGTTAAATTCCTAGAAAATTCATACTTAGTCCAAATAATCCATTCCAGTTCCTATAATTTTGTAATAATGTTGTTTATCACATAGTGTCTCTGTTTTGTCATAAAAACCATATTAAAATTGATCTCATAATTAATCCTGTATCAAATACATAAAATCTTCAGAAATTCATAACTCCTCTGTTTTAATTCCGAATTAACTCGTTTCAATTGCGTTAGCTTCGTATAAATATTTACTACGTAGTAACAGCATAAATTATACCATGTCGCATACTTTTATAGTTAGATATTTATTTATCCTATGTCTACTAGATTAGCTCTTCTAAATCAAAACCAACCTCTCCATAATTATAGTTTGATTAAAATATGATTTCTAGTTAAGTTATAATTAAGATTAAAGTTGAGTTAATTATTTATAGAATATTCTCTCATACGGAGTATACTAACCAATTTATAATATAGTTTAATATTTAGATCACATAGATCTTCTATAAATCATAACTACTCAAACGTAACTCCGATTTTAGTGATTCTTGTTTCCACGATCTCGTAGTGACACATAGATTATTATTATTATGCAGTTAGTTCTTATGTTTGGTGTGATGTTAACTTTGCCTATACCATGTTTGTTTGTATTGCTACGACTAGCAGCGAGGTTACGAGTCACTTAAAGAGCAAGTTGGTATTTGGAATCTCAAGTCCCAGGCAAGTTGTGCCCTTGATCACTTTTTACCCAATAATGTTCTTTATTATCACTTATCAAGGCATAGGTTTAATTTTGATGGGACCCAATAGGTCACCCTAGACTGGTTATCCTTTTTACCTTATTTATCTGTAAAGCCCTAAATTTTGTGTAAGATAAAATGATAAAATAAATAAATTTATATAAGTGTCTTGGGAAATTGGTAAAACTCTCCAAAGAGTTTGAGTAAATCCTCTAGAAAAGAAGTTTCTTACCCTTGAAGTTATATCCTCTAAAATAAATGATATTTTGGAATAGGAGGTTTAATAAAACAATTCATGATGAATTATATGTTGGAACATATTCTTTAAAGGAATTAAGTTAAAAGACCTCTTGATGAAGTATTTTAATAAAAGTTATTTTCTTTAATAAGTGATAAAATATGGAATGTTTGAATGCAGTCTTTGTTAGACTACCCGTCTAGGATTCTAGGGTTTGGGGTATTCCCCATGTAATTACCGTCTCACCCCTCACTGTAATGGGCCTGGCCCAGTTACTAAGTCTATTAATACTACTCCCCATCCCTGGTTAGGGGCATGGGTTCGCATTCCAACATGGTATCAGATTAGGTTTAGGTTTAGGTCTCTTCCACCAGCAGCTACAGCCGCCAGGGGCTTCTCCACGTCCTGCAGCCGCCGCCGGCCCCCAGCCGCCGGTTCCTCTCCCCTCCCTCCTCCGGCCGCCAGTCCTCCTCCCCGGCGCGCCGCCCGCCCCTGTTTCCCGCTGCCCCTGCGCGGCCGCCGCTTCCCGCGGCTGCGACGCCGGCGCCCGTGACCCCGCGCCGCGACCTCGGCGCCCGCGACCCTGCACGCCGGAGCACCCTCCCCAACCCGGCTGCAAGGTTGAGGAAGAAGGCGAGCGACCGGCGGATCCCCGTCCAGCCGTCCCCTGCTTGTCTTCCTCGGTCCGTGCGCTCGTCATCCACTCTTCCTCCAGCCCTCCATCGGATCCCCGTCTGCCGCCCCTGCGACCCGCGCCGAGGACCCGACGCCCGCGCACCAGGAGGATCCGTGGACGCCAACCCATCTCCCTGTACTGGCACACGTTCGGCCTGTTCCTGCGCATCCACCGCCCGCCGCTGGAGCTGGCCCGGTGCAGCGGCACGCATGTGCTGGATTTCCTGCGCTACCCGGACCAGTTCGGCAAGACCAAGGTGCCCGTGGCGCGGTGCCCCTTCTTCGGCCACCCGTCCCCGCCGGCACCCTGCCTGTCCTGCTCGCGCCCGTCGTCCCCGCGCCTTGACGCGCCGTCCAGGAGCACCAGCCCGGTGGACCCGCGCCCCTGCTGTTCCGCGCCCGGCTGTCCAGTCCGCGCCTCCTTGCGCCGGCCTACACCGGTTGCCATGAGCTTTACCTCGCCCGCCGCTCTCGCGACTGTGCGCGTCCTCCTCTACGACGGCCAGCTCATCCGGGGCATGTTCGTGTCCTTCGATCCAGTCTAGAACCCTATTCTTCGGGACTGCGTCGAGGTCCACCCTCAGGCGGGCCGTCACGTGCCTGGACCGCTTGTCTTTCCACGTGCTGCGATCGCCTCCCTAGCGGTTGAGCCCGTGTCCTCTCCCTCCCTTCCTAGAGCTCCTGTCGGGGCACCTTCTCTGGCCCTCTCCGCTCACACCGTACCCTCGCCACTTCCACCTCCCCGAACCACCACCGATTGGGTGGTTGACTCCGGGGCCTCCTTCCACACTACCCCCACCACTAATTCGTTACTCCACTCCCATCCACCCCACCCCTCACATCCTACCTCCATCGTCGTCGGTAACGGTTCCACCCTCCCGGTTACCTCAGTAGGTACATCGGTTCTTCCAGGACCATTCTGCCTTAACGACGTCCTTGTTGCTCCCGGACTGACTCATCCCCTCCTCTCGGTTCGTCGCTTCACTAGTGACAACCAGTGCTCTATGGAGTTCGACCCCTGGGGCCTCACCATACGCCACCTCCCCACACATGATGTGCTCGCTCGCTGTGACAGCTCCGGCCCCCTCTATTCTCTTCATTTGCCCTCCACTCCCCACACCAAAGTAGCCTCATCTCATGTTCTCGCTACTACCACCACCTCCTCCGCCATTTGGCACCGTCGCCTCGGGCACCCTGGACCTGACGTCATGTCCCAGCTTTCCGGCCACTCAGACATATCATATACTCGGGGCTCTTCTGAGCGCCTCTGCCATGCTTGTTAGCTCGGCCGTCACTCACGTCTCCCTTTTTCCACTTCCACGTCCAGGGCTGTTCAGGCCTTTGATCTTGTCCACTGTGACCTCTGGACGTCTCCTGTCCTTAGCCTCTCCGGCTACAAGTACTACCTAGTCATTCTGGATGACTACTCCCATTTCCTTTGGACTTTCCCCCTTCGGCTAAAGTCCGACACGTTTACCACCCTCACTCACTTCTTCACCTGGGTATCCACCCAGTTCCGGCGCCCGGTCCGTGCCCTGCAGTGCGACAATGGCCGCGAGTTCGACAACAACGCCTCCCGTTCTTTCTTCCTCACTCACGGCGTCCAGTTGCGTCTCTCGTGTCCCTACACCTCTGCTCAGAACGGCCGGGCCGAGCGTATGATTCGCACCACCACCA
The DNA here is from genome assembly GCA_029449295.1 of Zea luxurians. Classification (NCBI taxonomy): domain Eukaryota; kingdom Viridiplantae; phylum Streptophyta; class Magnoliopsida; order Poales; family Poaceae; genus Zea; species Zea luxurians. The sequence goes on from JAOPSE010000004.1 coordinate 22,680,901, forward strand.
ACATGATCCGCTGTCTTCTCTTTCAGGCATCTCTCCCTGCCACCTACTGGGCAGAGGCCCTTCATACTGCCACGCATCTCCTCAACCGTCTTCCCTCGAAGGCGGTGAGCCACCCTACTCCTCACTTTGCCCTGTACGGCACAGCCCCTTCCTACGACCACCTGCGCGTGTTTGGCTGTGCCTGCTACCCTAACACTTCCGCTACCGCCCCTAACAAGCTTTCTCCTCGCTCCACTCGATGCCTCTTCCTCGGCTACTCCCCTGACCACAAGGGGTATCGGTGCCTAGACCTCACCTCCCACCGCATCATCATCTCTCGTCACGTCGTCTTTGACGAAGATGTGTTTCCCCTTGCTGGCTCCACCCCACCCACCGACCTTGACTCCCTCCTCGAGTCCGATCCGATTCCTCCCCCACCTTCGGCTCCCCGTCTTGTGCTGTTACCTGCTCCTCGTGCGGCCCCCACGACCCCGCCTGCGCCACGCGCGGCCCCGTCGACCACGCCTGCGCCACGCGCGGCCCCGTCGGTTTCCGCGACACGCGCGACCCCGTCGACCCCGCCTGCGCCACGCGCGGCCCCGTCGACCACGCCTGCGCCACGCGCGGCCCCGTCGGTCCTGCCTGCGCCACGCGCGGCCCCGTCGACCCCGCCTGCGCCACTCGCAGCCCCGTCGACCCCGCCTGCACCACGCGCGGCCCCATCGACCCCACCTGCGCCACGCGCGGCCCCGTCGACTCCGGCTCGATTCGCCAACCCCGCCCTCGTCTACCATCGCCGCGGCCACGCCACTACCTCGGCGCCCCCTGACTCGGGCCCGTCGACGAGCGCGGCCCGATTCGCCGACCCCGCCGTCGTCTATCACCGCCGTGAGCCGGCCCCACCAGCCGCTCCCGACGTTCCGGCGGCTCACTCCGAGCCGTCCGTATACCACCCGGTCGCCATCCATCGCGACCCCGGGCACGTCCACCCGATGGTGACTCGGCGCGCTGCTGGCGTTCTCCGCCCCGTCGACCGGCTGATCCTGGCAGCTGATACGTCCAGCACTCCACCCGGCGCTTCCCCGGTGCCCTCCTCCGTTCGCACTGCCCTCGCCGACCCACATTGGCGTCGTGCTATGGAGGAGGAGTACGCGGCCCTCTTGGCCAACCACACCTGGGACCTGGTGCCGTGTCCACCAGGCACCAACGTGGTCACCGGCAAGTGGCTATTTCGCCACAAGCTGACCTCGGATGGCTCCCGCGACCGCTACAAGGCCCGTTGGGTCCTTCGGGGTTTCACACAGCGCCCCGGAGTGGACTACGACGAGACCTTCAGCCCCATCGTCAAGTTCGCCACTGTTCGCGCCGTCCTCTCCCTCGCCCTCTCCCGCGACTGGGCGATCCATCAGCTCGATGTCAAGAATGCCTTCCTGCATGGCACTCTGACGGAGACTGTCTACTGCAGCCAGCCCACCGGCTTCGTCGACGCTGACCGTCCGGATCTGGTCTGCCGGCTGAACCGGTCCCTGTACGGCCTCAAGCAGGCGCCACGGGCATGGTACAGTCGCTTCGCCTCCTACCTGGCCTCCATCGGCTTCGTCGAGGCCAAGTCGGACACGTCCCTGTTCATCTACCGGCGCGGCGACGACACCGTCTACCTCCTGCTCTACGTCGACGACATTGTGCTCACGGCATCCACCGCCGATCTTCTACACCGCACGATCGTCGCCCTTCAGCGGGAGTTCGCGATGAAGGACCTGGGGCCCCTACACCACTTCCTCGGCATCACCGCCGAGCGCCGGCCCCAGGGTCTCTTCCTCCACCAGCGCCAGTACGCCATCGACATCCTGGAGCGGGCTGGTGTCTGACTGCAAGCCCTGCTCCACGCCTGTCGACACTCAGGCCAAGCTCTCTGAGGACGATGGGCCTCCGGTCGCCGACGCGACGTCCTACCGGAGCCTGACCGGCGCGCTCCAGTACCTCACCTTCTCCAGGCCCGACATCGCATACGCCGTCCAGCAGGTGTGCCTGCATATGCACACTCCGCGGGAGCCCCATCTCACTGCACTCAAGCGGATTCTGCGCTACCTCCGCGGCTCCCTCGACTACGGCCTCCTTCTCCGACCATCACCAACGTCAGAGCTCGTGGTCTACACCGACGCCGACTGGGCTGGCTGTCCCGACACGCGCCGGTCCACCTCCGGTTACGCCGTGTTCCTGGGCGCCAACCTCGTCTCTTGGGCCGCCAAGCGTCAGCCCGTCGTCTCTCGCTCCAGCGCTGAGGCCGAGTACCGTGCCGTGGCCAACGGCGTGGCCGAGGCCTCCTGGCTGCGCCAGCTCCTCCACGAGCTCCACAGTCCCCTCCAGCGCGCCACCCTCGTCTACTGCGACAACGTCAGCGCGGTCTACCTCTCCACCAACCCCGTGCAGCATCAGCGCACAAAGCATGTGGAGATCGACCTGCACTTCGTCCGCGAGCGTGTCGCTGCCGGTGACGTTCGGGTTCTCAGCGTCCCCACCACGCTGCAGTTCGCCGACATCTTCACCAAGGGACTACCGTCGAGTGTATTCTTAGACTTTCGTTCCAGTCTCAACATCTGTACAGGATAGAGTTGTGACTGCGGGGGGGTGTTAGACTACCCGTCTAGGATTCTAGGGTTTGGGGTATTCCCCATGTAATTACCGTCTCACCCCTCACTGTAATGGGCCTGGCCCAGTTACTAAGTCTATTAATACTACTCCCCATCCCTGGTTAGGGGCATGGGTTCGCATTCCAACAGTCTTAATTTAACTACACATTTAAAATAATATTGAAAGTGGGTGTGCATTTCGTATTAGGAATGTGGTCGAGAAAAATAAATAAGAGTAATTAAAAATAATTATAAATTGCATCACATGTTGGGTGTTTTGCATTGGTATAAATAAATGGGTAAAATAACGAATAAAGATATACCTAGCATCATTCCGAGTCTTTGATTGCACATTTACTTATTGTTTGAATTCAAAACTAGTGACAAATCGGGATTCAAAATTTACAAACAAAATAGAAAACAGATAAATATTAAAAAGAAAGGAATGGATGTATGCCTGCGCGTTTTGGGCCAATTTCGCTCGGCCGCGGCCCAACTCTGGGCGTTCACGCGGCGCACTGCTTCCCTGACCCCCGCCCTCTAGTCACCATGCTGTGGGGCCCACCGGTCGGGCTTATCCCCTAGCTCCCAACAACCAGCGACGCTTCACCAGAGAATTTGGGATTCAGTTGAATCCTTGCGCGTAGATCTCGCGCCGGGGGCCTCGGGCTACACCGCCGCCCTCGTGGCTCCAACTTGGAGCATATAAACCAGCCCTGCGCCCTCCCTCATCCATAGGGACTAGAGTAGCTTGCTGTGGGCACAAAGACACCATTACCGGGCGCCAAGATCCATGGCGGGCGCTCCCTGTCGCTGCTCCGAAGCACGTGCTCCACCGCGGACTCGGCTTCCTGGACTTGGACTCCGCCGTCGGGTATAAGTGCCGAGCCTTGCGTCCTTCCTGCTGCCCACCGTGTGCCGCTTCGTGTCTGTCGTGTGCGTGCGGCGAGGGAATTTCTCGCCGTCGCGCAGCGAGGCCATGAATCCGCCGCAGAACACCGCCCGCCGTGACCACGTTCTGCGCTGCCGCGGGCTCAGCGCGTGGTGTGGCAGCGACCGAACCGAGAAGAAGCACCTGGGCATCCGTGTACCCTCACAAAGGCACGACCTTGATTCGCTCGGACTGGTGACGGCGAATGGAGCACGGATTTCATCATCGGGGTTGAAGTTTCGCGGTTAATCCGCACTTCCGCGTGTGCCGGCTTCGGAGCCGATTAATCGCTTGTAAGAACTCCCTCCTTCCCCTTGAGACCTTCTCTGCTTCAATTAGCGATGAATCGAGTGTTGATTAATGTGCTGTGGCCACCCTGATTGTTCAATGGTGTTGCACTCTAGCCGCCATTTCGCCTACTCGTGTGGTCGCGATTCTGGGTACCAATAAACCTGGTAGGAATTTTCGGGATTAATTAGCCTTGACCTAATCTCCGTATAGCACTCTCTAGGAAGGAAAATGGTGTGTGTGGGCCGGATGCGGTTTTCACGGTGAGCTTGCTGGAGAGCACCGTCGTGCGAACCTGTAGTCTGAGCCCCATCGCGTGCGCAGTGAGGGAGACGATTCGATGGCCGTTGGATTAGATTATGGTGGTCGAGATTAAAACCACGATACCCCTTCGCAGCATTAAAATCTGGCCGTTGTGATACGATCGGACGGTTTTAGGCAGGGCAGCGATTTTGGACCGTTGATCCTCGATCCTGCGTTCGTCTTTGCGCACCAGCTCGGGGCAATCACGATCTAATCAGGCGCGTCGGAATCTGATCTGACGGTGGATATCGTCGCGTACCCTTTCGGCCGGGAAGTTTTACTTAAGAGCCCTCGGACTTCTTTTAATTGAACCCGCCATCCCCCGTGGGATAGCTCTGTGTCTTAGGCAATCTTACCCCAGGAACCCTGTATTTTCCAGAACTTGATGCGCAGTCCAGGCCTCTAGGAAAACAGAGAAACTCATTTAAGAAATGATTTTTAACACAAAATTAATTATAGAAACTTGTTTAATTCATATGAAATTCATATTAAGTCCAAATAAGTCCATTCCAGTTTCTATAATTTTATAATATTATTGTTTATCAAATAGTGCCACTGATTTGACATGAAAGCCACTTTAATTTATCTCCTAATTAGTCTTATATGAAATACATAAAACCATAGGAAATTCATAACTCCTCCATTTTAATTCTGATTTGATCCGTTCAAGTTGCGTTAGTCTCGTATGAATATTTACTACGCTGTAACAATATTGATTATACCATGTCTCATACTTTTATAATTAGATATTTATTTATCCTATGTTAATTGGATTAATCTATGTCTATTGGCTTAACTTTTGATCTTATGGTTATAATTTGACTAAGATGATCTTTAATCAAATAATGACTTAAATTAAAGTTGAGATAATTATTTATAGAATAACCTCTCATATGAATTATAATAACCAAATTATAATATAATGTGACAGTTAAATCACATAGATCTTTTATAAATCATAACTTCTTAATCGTAACTTCGATCTTAGTAGTTCTCAATCACGCGATCTCGTAGCACGTGTAGATCATTATTAAGCAGTTTATTCTTATGTTTGGTGTAATGTTAATTTTTGCCTATACAATGTTTGTTTGTATTGCTAAGACTAGAGCGAGGTCACGTGTCATCTAAAGAGCAAGTTGGTACCTGGAATCTCAAGTCCCAGGCAAGTTGTGCCCTTGATCACTTCTTTTTACCCAGCCATGTTCTAATTAATCATAATGATCTGCATAGGTTTAATTTTGATGGGACCCAACAGGTTACCTAGTTTGATTATCTTTATACCTTGTTCACCACTAAATTTCTGGGTAGTACTTGCTAGTGCTTTATGTGGTTTTGGGTATGAAGGTACATTATTCATGATCACACTTTTATTATATGTTTATTATTACTGTTCATGATAAGATCATTATGTTAATTGGAACATGGAGCGACCACCCGGGAAAACAGTGCTACCACAAGGGAGGAATGGGACCCCTTGGCTGATTAATTAGGAAAGCTAGTGGAAGACTACCTTACCCGAAAGGGGCAAGGGCAGTAGGGGAGTGGTCAGTGTAGGGAGGCCCTCGGGAGGATTTTGCTGCGATGGCGGTCCTGCAAGGGATTCCTGCATTGGAGCTTCCTATAAACTGTAGCGGGTTTTCTGAAGCTAGTGGAACTTTGTAAAGGCCTCGTAGTGTTACCCTGCCTCGCCTCCTCGGTAGAGGTGTATGGGAAGTCGCGATCCCTTGGCAGATGGGTAACATGACTTGTGGGTAAAGATGCGCAACCTCTGCAGAGTGTAAAACTGGTATACCAGCCGTGCTCACGGTCATGAGCAGCTCGGACCCTCACATGATTAAATTATGAAACTAAATTCAATTTGTCATATGCATTGCATCGCAGGTGATGTTGTTACTTTTGTTCTACTACTTAATTGGGTTTGGTATTTACTTATACTTAGTAATTGCTAATAAAATTTTGACCAACTTTAAAAGCAATGCTCAGCTTCAACCATCCTCTTTGGTAAGCCTTACACTTCACATGAGCTCCCACCTTTGGCGAGTTCATACACATTATTCCCCACAACTTGTTGAGCGATGAACGTATGTGAGCTCACTCTTGCTGTCTCACACCCCCCCACAGGTCAAGAACAGGTACCGCAGGATGAGGCGCTTGGAGGATGTTGCGATGTGTTCGTGAGAGGTCTAGGCCGTCGTCTCCCAGTCAACTTTGGGTTGCTGGACCGTTGTCTCCTTATAATGTAATTATTTATTTATTTTGAATAGAACTCCTATTATATAGTAAAGTTGTGACATTCGATCCTGTGCCATGATTCATCATATGTGTGAGACTTGGTCCCAGCACACCTGGTGATTATGTTCGCGCCCGGGTCTTGGTGCCCCGAAACCCGGGTGTGACATTATCCCTGAATCATTTGGGTAGTTATGCTATTGCTTTACATAGTTTTGGGTTAATATTTCATTATATCCATGTTCCAATTATTCTGTTATTTTATTTTTGTTCATGTCAAGATCATTATTGTTAATTGGAATATGGAGCTTAACTTGAGAAACACGTGCCACCACAAGGGTGGAATGGGACGCCCTTGTCTGACTAATTAGGAAAGCTAGTAGAAGACTACCTTACCCAAAAGGGGCAAGGGCAGTAGGGGAGTAGGCATGCAGGGAGGTTCTCAGGTTATTTTGCTGCGATGGCGGTCAGACGAGGGATTCTGGCAATTGCTCTTCCCAGAAACTGTAGCGGGTTTTTGGAAGCTAGTGGAACTTTGTAAAGGCCTCATAGTGTTATCCTGTCTCGCTTCCTTGGTAGAGGTGTATGGGACTCATGACCCCTTGGCAGATGGGTAACATGACTTGTGGGTAAAGGATACAACATCTGCAGAGTGTAAAACTGGTATACTAGCCGAGCTCACGGTCAAGAGTAGCTCAGGACTCTCGCATGATTAAATTATGGAACTAACTTCAATTTGTCATTTGCATTGCATGGGATTATTTATTAACTTTGTTCTATTATTCTTATTATTGTTTGGTATTTACTTACACTTAGTAACTGCTAATAAAATTTTGACCAACTTTAAAATCAATGCTCAGCTTTAACCATCCTCTTTGGTAAGCCTTACACTTCACATGAGCTCCCACCTTTGGTGAGTTCATGCACATTATTCCCCACAACTTGTTGAGCGATGCACATGTGTGAGCTCACCCTTGCTGTCTCACACCCCCCATAGGAGAAGAACAGGTGGTTCAAGAGGAGCCACACAATGAGGAGTTCGACTTAATCTAGGTGGTGTCTCCCAGTCGACTTTATGGCGCAAAGGATGGACTTTTGTTCGTTTTAGGTTTATCTTTTATTTTGTAAGACTTCCGCTATGTAATAAGTACTCTGATGATATTATGACATTTATCTCTATACACTCTGTTATTATATGTGTTGTCTTCTTTGGCGCATATATGAGATGCACCCGACTTTATCCCTTAAATCCGGGTGTGACATTGCTGCAACCTGAAAAATTAGAATAATTGGCAGGTTACAAAGAAGGCATGAAGTCTTCAAAGGCCTTCCACAGTCAAAAGAGTTGAGAGAATCAATACGACAATACCTTGTGTTTGCAAAAGCATGAGATGGCAAGTGGGAGCCGAGAACATAATTGAATAACTATATCAATTTTGAGATGACAAATAATGGAACAGTGCACATGTTTGTAAAGACATAAAGAATGCCAGTAGCATATGCTTCAACTTCTAACCTTCAACTTCTCAGCCGCAACTGCAAGCTGCTTCTGAAATGTTTGAATCTATTCTTGCTATGTACTCCACGTTTCCTAAAAATAGAGAACAATTTATATCCAATAGTTACAACAGGAGACATGAGTATAAACCTGAAGCTACAAACCAATGCAGCTCATACAGGTCAATCTGGTTGAACTGAGAATTTTCTTTAGATGCAAGAATACCAATGTGGCTTATACCACATCAATGTGCCACATAAATATTGCACAATGTGCCACATATTTGTGTATTTTTTAAAAAAATGTGAGTATAAACTGTTTAGATACTTCGGTGCAGAATCTTTCATATTCTTTTGAAGTTTTATCAGTCTGTTCCTTAATTACCAAATTCAATGTTCAAATTGTTGAGTTGAATAACTGAATGATCACGATCACCTCAAACTTGCTTCAACACAACTTTAAGGCACTCCATTTCTTTCTTGAGCTTTTCCTTCACTCTAATGGGTTCTTGTTGAGAAACCTAAAAGAGCGTTAAAAAATATCACATTTTTTTAAAAAAAATACACAAATATGTGGTACATTGATCTGGTATGAGCCACATTGGTATACCAAATTTAACAATCATCTACAATTCACAAGTCCATGTCCTCCATTACCAAATGTTAGGATAGAATAGCTCATAAAAGTAACCACCTAAACTAATACAGTATCATCCAAGGGAATATGTATAGAAGGGAAATATATGCAAACGAATTAAAAGTACACAATCTGATGATGAAACCTTACAAGCTCAAACACACACGCGCTGACGCGCGTAGGCGTACCCGTGCGTTGCGACATGCACACAAATATTCAATAAAATATTAGAGCATGACGATTATAAAAAATGAACAATACATATATTATTATCGATCTTAATATCTCACAAATTCAAAGTACCTGACAGACACTTGCTGAAATTGTGGACCTCATGCCATGTCTTTCTATGCTCCTATGAGGCAAACGTTCATAGCGAATTGGCATGTGAATAGCTATACTTTTGGCATTGAGATCTTGTGTGTATTAGTGTGAAATGATCTGTACAAAAATAAAGAGCCAGTTGTTTGCAATGACAAGTAAAATAATCAGCGAAGATCTTGAAGCTTCTCGTGATTCACCAAGCATCATAACAGCTAGTTGGCCATTATTAATTGGCTCTAAAAGAACTTTGTAAAGAATAAGCAAGAGAGGTGGAAGCAGTGATTGTAATACTCGAACCCGGCGATTGTAAAAAAATAGACGTGAACAGGGGTTGGCTTTCTAAGTACTTGTACCTTGTCCTAAAGCACATGAATTTTCTTTCATAGCCACTTCCAGGAAAATTTTCAAGTGGGATGCAAGTGTGTACATTTTTCATTCATATAAGACAGTGATAATTCTATGTTCCTAGAGTTGTATTCTGTTTGGAAACTATGGCAACATTGAATTGGATCTACTTAGTTGTTTTCTGATAGAAGTACAAAGTTCCAAGCTCGATCAAAGTAGTCTGTAAACTAAATAACTAATAGCTAGCACAAGTTAAGTTATTCACATGACGTCAATTTCTCAAGATTTCTCAGTCTGTTGTTCAAAATTACCCAGCAGAACTGAACCTAGCAATGAACGAATGATTAATGTTAAGAAGATCCTATTATCTGCCATGCTAGAACTCTACGGTAAACCCAAAATGTTATTTTTCCTAGTTACCTCTTAAGAAAAAGAAACTAATAAAAGGCTTTAAGTTTCTTTAAAAAAACTAACAACACAGTTTAGCATCAGCTAACCGGAGGAAGGAAGGAATAGGTGGATGGAGTGGAACTCGCGTGCACCATCTTGCTCTGGAAGAAGGCGATGAGGAGGTCGTCTGCGAAGGAAGGTCGCTGCATTGACCTACAACCAAATCAAGTCACCCAAACAACCACAAGCATCGGCACAGCCGCATAGGGAACAGCCCGTGGTCGCTATGGCCTCCGCCTCTTTTCAGCGTGACCCTCACAGCTCCCTGGTCTGCCTCCTTCTCCCGCACGGCGCGGGGGCTGCTCTCCCTCCGTCTGCTCCCGCCTCGTCGCCGCAGGGACCTCACCAGGCTCTGCTCCGTGCCGCGACCAAGGCCACGACTGAGAACTACGCGTCCAAGCTGTTGGAGGAGGCCGTCAAGAACGACACCCTTGATCAGACCATCAAGAATGACTACAGTTTAAGCTAGAGAAGCCTCGCCTCTTTCACCCCCGGCCCCACAGTCGCCGTGTAGCGAGAGGCGAAGGGAGGAGCGCGCAGCGGCGTGGGGGCACGAGGACGGGAAGAGCATGTCCAGCCTCTATCGCGGTGCCTCCCGGCCAAGGCTAGATCTGAATGCGGCTGGAGCATGATGTACGGAGAGGGGCGAAGGGGAAGCGATGCACGAACGTTGTTCTCGAGATAGGGCTCGTCGATGATAGAACCAGCCTCCACCTCTGCTTCCACCCCTGGAGAAGCCAGAGCCGCATCCTCTTGACCTCTTTCTCCAGCCCCACAGCATAGATTTGGGCGACACATCTGTTGGAGAGGAGAGGCCGAGGCGGTGTGGATTGCGGCATTAATTGAGCTTGCGCAACCCATGGTGGAGGCACAGAAGGGAGAGGGGTAGAAGGGGAGACGAGCTATGAATTTGAGAGACCGAGGCGGTATGGATTGTGGCATTCCTTGTGTTTGCGTGGCGCAGAGGCAGCCAGGAGGGGTGAGAGGCAGAACATGGTGCACAGATGATCTACATTAGAGGCTTATAGAGTAGTAAAGGTATTGTTGACACCTTTTTGGAAGCGCCAATCACTTCAAAAGATCCAGCGGCGGTGCTCTCTGGTCAGGCGCGGACGGTCCACGGCACAGGGCCGGACGGTCCGCGACCTGGCGCGAGGCGGCGACGCTCTCTGGTCAGGCGCGGACGGTCCGCGGCACAGGGCCGGATGGTCCGCGACCTGGCGCAGGAGCTAAGGTTCCCTGCCTGACGGCCGGACGGTCCACGCCCTAGGGCCGGACGATCCGCGCGTGCGCAGGGGCGGCGGGAGATCGCCGGCGGCGCCTGGATCTCGCTCCCGGGAGGGACCCCGTCGGGGAGGAGAGATCCTAGGTGGTATCTAGGCTCGGGCAGGCCGACCTAGACTCCTCTAATCGACGTAGAGTCGAGGAGAGGCGGAGAATTTGGGGATCGAGAGGCTAAACTAGAAGTAGACTAGAACTACTCCTAATTGTACAGGAAATAAATGCGAAATAGAAGTTGTATTGATTCGATTGATGATTACAAATCCAGGGCCGGACCGTCCACGCACTCAAAATGGTGCTCAACATATGCCCCCCCTGCCTTTTGGTGGAGCTGAGCGAACCAAAAGCAACTAACTCGATATGATCACATCAGTTTTCTTAGGCATCTTGCCACTTACTAGGATGGTACGCAGTGGCCTTGGTCTCGATGGTTGACTCAACGGACGTGATCCCTTTAGCTTTGATCAAACTGTCAGTCCCAACACCGTCGAGCGTCATACTGGTCCTGACCAATTCGTCACCTTGCCTTCCTAATTCTCTAAGTGTTCTGGCGTAGCTCCGTAGTCGACCAGGTCTTCTCCTTGCAGGTCGTCTTCCTCCATGGGCGTCGGTACGTCGTCGGAGGTGTCTTGGTGTAGTGCGGATGGTTCGGCCTCAGGGGTCGGATGGTCCGCGTCCTGTGCAGATGATCCGGCCTTTATAGCCGGACAGTCTACCATACCTGTAGAGAGATGCACAGTTGTCGTTTTATTTTCTATCATTGTGGCCGTTTGATTTTTCTCAACGGCCTTTGGTCTCCATCTCTTTTGTGGTGGCGGATACTGCGGATGCGTGTCATTGAATATTCTTTCTACCTCTTTTTCCTGATTCTCCTTTGCTCTGAGGCGCTGTAATTTTCGCTTTTGCGATTGTGTCAATCCCGATGGGCACCATCGGGGCATGGAGTATTTTGGATCGGCTGTTTTGTTGATAGCCGTACCTTCTTTTTTGTTTGTGTTGGCCGATTCACCAAAAATCATCGGCCCTTCGTTACTTTGTTGTACGACGACATCTGTCGTTCCTATTTTAATGACGTCTCCTTTTTCGCATTGTTGGAGGTTGTAGCTGTATGCCCCCCTGCCGGATTAGTCAGCCTTTGGGGCCGAGTTGTTTGGCAATCTTGTTGGGCCTGTGCTCGTGGACCAGATTGAGGGGCTCTCAATCGGTCTTGTACTGGAGATATCAACCTATTGAATACAGATGTTTGAGGTGCCCCCAAGCGGGGTACTGTGGCATCCCAAATGGGTATGGTGGCATGCCCCACATTTGATTTGGGACATATGGTGGAGGTATGTATGTGTATGGATATGGCATGGGTGGATATGGTGGTGGAGGTGTCCATGCAGGTACGTTAGGTCTTAATTGAACATTATGACCTCCCGTCCTTTCCGATTGGTGGGGTGGTCCAATCGGCCTAACCTGCCGTCGCACCTGGGTGGGTAAGCGAGGTCCCTTTGGTGGCCGGTCGCTAGGGCCAGCCTTCTTTTTCACATATTTAGACAATAATTGATCAAAGGTCGGGCTAGATTTTACCAACCGACCAGTTGCCTTGAATGTGTTAGTTTTCCACATACCTATTTCTGGTCGTCGTGGTTTGAAGGCATGTGGTCGCCGCGGCTCTTCGGCGTTGCCGGACCGTCCGCTGGAACGCTCCGGACCGTCCGGTGATGTTACGGACCGTCCGCGCCTGGACACTAGACCGTCTGTGATGCGTAGTATGGGTTCTCGCACATATCCCCTGGTCTGCGCTTGCCCCCCAGTGCCGGAGTTTGTGATGGTTACTTTCAGTGTCTCTCCTCCATCAGGAGTCTTCTCGGCCACCACTTTCCTGCAAGAAATTTTGTTGTCTCCATCGGCCTTCCGTGAGTTGCCGATGATGACTTCTTTGTCTTTGCCTATATCGGCTGTGCTGGGCCGAATTAGGACCCTTTTGCCCTTGAAGTCGATCATATTCATTGGAAAGGGCTCCGTGTCCTCCTGAAATTTCAATTGTCCTTCGTTAATGGCCGATTGGATTTGTCGTCGGAACACATTACAATCATTAGTGGCATGGGAAAATGAGTTGTGCCACTTGCAGTATGCGCGACGCTTTAGTTCGTCGGCAGGTGGAACGATATAATCAATTTTAATGTTACCATTTTTTAGTAATTCATTGAATAGCTTATCACATTTGCCAACATTAAATGTAAACTTAACCTCCTCCTGTCGTTCATTCCGAACTGACTGCAAGGAGGAGCAAGCCGAAGATTTGGCCTGCTCGGGCCAAATTATTTCGGCAGTGTAAACTTTCTTTGGTTCATCGTCCGAACTACTTTGATTGTGTTCTACTATATGGATATTATGATGAACCGTTTTGACTAGTTCTTTGCTTCGGCTTTCACAAGTCGAAGCTCTCTGATGTAATTGTGCTAGAGTAAAGAACTGGATGCCTTCTAATCTCTCTTTTAAATAATAGCGCAATCCATCAAAGGCTATTCCCGCCAGTTGTTTATCTGTTAAATGAATTTGAAAGCATCGGTTTCTCGTATCCCAGAATCTCCGGATATAATTACTAACCGATTCATCCTTTTCTTGTCGTAGAGCCACTAAGTCTACTAAATCTAGCTCATAATCGCCAGAGAAGAAATGTTCATGAAATTTTTGTTCTAAATCTCCCCACGACAAAATGGAATTAGGAGGGAGCGTGGCATACCATGTGAATGCGGTTCCGGTTAGAGATAATGAAAATAAACGTACACGAAATGCCTTTGTGTCGGCCAATTCTCCTAACTGTGCTAAAACTGGCCTATGTGTTCGTGCGTGTTCTTTCCTTGATCACCCGAAAATTTTGTGAATTCGGGTATCCTGGTTCCCTGTGGGTATGGGTGGTGATCAAATCGGCTGTCATAAGGTTTCCGATATGATTGCCCCCAGGGACCATGCTTACTCCGAGCTTATCTCGGAACGCCCCGGCTATTTCTTCCCTTACTATATCAATGGCAGCCGGTGGGAGACCACCGGCTCTCTGGTCAAACATAGGTGGGGTTGGCTGGATGTTAGTATGTTGTCTCTCTCCCCATTGGTTTGAGCTAGGTGGTGCATTTCCATTTGCCCTATATGGCTTATAGGTTTGATCGTTTCTTTCCGGCCTTCTAGGTGGGGCCGGAAAGCTTTCCTGGGCTCTGGATCTTGAACTAATGGGCTGGTGCATTGCATAGTGTGATGGGAAGTGTTGCTGGGACGGGTGAGGATTTAGGTAATAATCCTCCTCAAAAGATTCATGCGCGGACTGTCCGGGTATGTACCCGGACCGTCCGTGGTTGTATGCGGACCGTCTGTGGTTGTATGTGGACCGTTCGACTGGGTAGTTTGGGTTCTGTGACATATGTGGTGGCTCGGGTGCATGTCTAGGTAACTCATTAAAAATGGGCCCGACTGTTGCTGGCCCGGATGGTCCGCGCTCACGTGCGGATGGTCCGGGCATGTGCAGATCGGCTGATTTGATGCCGATTTGCGGTTGCTCAGGGTATGTGTCCATCGGCATCCCATAAAGGGGTTGTGACTGGTCGTGACAACCTGTAGCCGATGTATTACGCGTGTTACCCCCTAACTCAACCTCGTGCGAAGGAAAATTTGCGATATTAGATTTATCAAATGCACGTACTAGTCTCTTAAAATCGCTTTGCATACCCCCTATGATGTTCTGCATTTGTTCACGTTGCTCTTCTACATAATTTCTAAGAGATTGTAGCTCATTGGTATTACTTACATTGGGGATATCTGGTGTGGGTTGGAGCGAAGCCGGATCCGTCGCTCGATGTCGGACGACCTTGTTGTTCCTGTCCACTTTGAAGTCGGATAGGAACTTCGCCTTTGCTTCTTGGATCAGCTGCTCCTGGCGCTCTTCGAACAGGAGCTGTTCTTTAGCCGGCAAGGTTTCCCATGTCGGTGTGATGATATTGCTGGTGAAAACCTCAGAGCTATCTTTTGGACCGGCCATTGAGGGCCGATTTGATAGGTCTATATGTGTTGTCCCCAGCGGAGTCGCCAAAAAGTATGTTGACACCTTTTTGGAGGCGCCAATCACTTCAAAAGATCCAGCGGCGGTGCTCTCTGGTCAGGCGCGGACGGTCCGCGGCACAAGGCCGGACGGTCCGTGACCTGGCGCGAGGCGGCGACGCTCTCTGGTCGGGCGCGGATGGTCCGCGGCACAGGGCCGGACGGTCCGCGACCTGGCGCAGGAGCTAAGGTTCCCTGCCTGACGGCCGGACGGTCCGCGCCCTAGGGCCGGATGGTCCGCGCGTGCGCAGGGGCGGCGGGAGATCGCCGGCGGCGCCTGGATCTCGCTCCCGGGAGGGACCCCGTCGGGGAGGAGAGATCCTAGGTGGTGTCTAGGCTCGGGCAGGTCGACCTAGACTCCTCTAATCGACGTAGAGTCGAGGAGAGGCGGAGAATTTGGGGATCGAGAGGCTAAACTAGAACTAGACTAGAACTACTCCTAATTGTACAGGAAATAAATGCGAAATAGAAGTTGTATTGATTCGATTGATGATTACAAATCGGCCGTATACCTCTCTATTTATAGAGGAGGGGGGCTGGACCCTTTACAAACTAATTTCCAAGCTTATCCCGAGATTTTCGCCAACAAACATAGCAAGAAACTCGGAACCCTAATCTGTTCTGCGCCTGCGTGGACCGTCTGGCCCCAGGGCCGGACCGTCCGCGCACTCAAAATGGTGCTCAACATATGCCCCCTGCCTTTTGGTGGAGCTGAGCGAACCAAAAGCAACTAACTCGATATGATCACATCGATTTTCTTAGGCATCTTGCCACTTACTAGGATGGTACGCAGTGGCCTTGGTCTCGATGGTTGACTCAACGGACGTGATCCCTTTAGCTTTGATCGAACTGTCAGTCCCAACACCGCCAAGCGTCATACTGGTCCTGACCAATTCGTCACCTTGCCTTCCTAATTCTCTAAGTGTTCTGGCGTAGCTCCGTAGTCGACCAGGTCTTCTCCTTGCAGGTCGTCTTCCTCCATGGGCGTCGGTACGTCGTCGGAGGTGTCTTGGTGTAGTGCGGATGGTTCGGCCTCAAGGGTCGGATGGTCCGCGTCCTGTGCAGATGATCCGGCCTTTATAGCTGGACAGTCTACCATAACTGTAGAGAGATGCACAGTTGTCGTTTTATTTTCTATCTTTGTGGCCGTTTGATTTTTCTCAACGTCCTTTGGTCTCCATCTCTTTTGTGGTGGCGGATACTGCGGATGCGTGTCATTGAATATTCTTTCTGCCTCCTTTTCCTGATTCTCCTTTGCTCTGAGGCGCTGTAATTTTCGCTTTTGCGATCGTGTCAATCCCGATGGGCACCATCGGGGCATGGAGTATTTTGGATCGGCTGTTTTGTTGACAGTCGTACCTTCTTTTTTGTTTGTGTTGGCCGATTCACCAAAAATCATCGGCCCTTTGTTACTTTGTTGTACGACGACATCTGTCGTTCCTATATTAATGATGTCTCCTTTTTTCGCATTGTTGGAGGTTGTAGCTGTATGCCCCCCTGCCGGATTAGTCAGCCTTTGGGGCCGAGTTGTTTGGCAATCTTGTTGGGCCTGTGCTCGTGGACCAGATTGAGGGGATCTCAATCGGTCTTGTACTAGAGATATCAACCTATTGAATACAGATGTTTGAGGTGCCCCCAAGCGGGGTACTGTGGCATCCCAAATGGGTATGGTGGCATGCCCCACATTTGATTTGGGACATATGGTGGAGGTATGTATGTGTATGGATATGGCATGGGTGGATATGGTGGTGGAGGTGTCCATGCAGGTACATTAGGTCTTAATTGAACATTATGACATCCCGTCCTTTCCAATTGGTGGGGTGGTCTAATCGGCCTAACCTGCCGTCGCACCTGGGTGGGTAAGCGAGGTCCCTTTGGTGGCCGGTCGCTGGGGCCAGCCTTCTTTTTCACATATTTAGACAATAATTGATCAAAGGTCAGGCTAGATTTTTCTAACCGACCAGTTGCCTTGAATGTGTTAGTTTTCCACGTACCTATTTCTGGTCGTCGTGGTTTGAAGGCACGTGGTCGCCGCGGCTCTTCGGCGTTGCCGGACTGTCCGCTGGAACGCTCCGGTCCGGTGATGTTATGGACCGTCCGCGCCTGGACACCGGACCGTCCGCGATGCGTAGTAGGGGTTCTCGCACATATCCCCTGGTCTGTGCTTGCCCCCCAGTGCCGGAGTTTGTGATGGTTACTTTCAGTGTCTCTCCTCCATCAGGAGTCTTCTCGGCCACCACTTTCCTGCAAGAAATTTTGTTGTCTCCATCGGCCTTCCGTGAGTTGCCGATGATGACTTCTTTGTCTTTGCCCATATCGGCTGTGCTGGGCCGAATTAGGACCCTTTTGCCCTTGAAGTCGATCATATTCATTGGAAAGGGCTCCGTGTCCTCCTGAAATTTCAATCGTCCTTCGTTAATGGCCGATTGGATTTGCCGTCGGAACACATTACAATCATTAGTGGCATGGGAAAATGAGTTGTGCCACTTGCAGTATGCGCGACGCTTTAGTTCGTCGGCAGGTGGAACGATATAATCAATTTTAATGTTACCATTTTTTAGTAATTCATCGAATATCTTATCACATTTGCCGATATTAAATGTAAACTTAACCTCCTCCCGCCGTTTATTTCGAACTGACTGCAAGGAGGAGCAAGCTGAAGATTTGACCTGCTCGGGCCAAATTATTTCGGCAGTGTAAACTTTCTTTGGTTCATCGTCCGAACTACTTTGATTGTGTTCTACTATATGGACATTATGATGAACCGTTTTGACTAGTTCTTTGCTTCGGCTTTCACAGGCCGAAGCTCTCTGATGTAATTGTGCTAGAGTAAAGAACTGGATGCCTTCTAATCTCTCTTTTAAATAATAGCGCAATCCATCAAAGACTATTCCCGCCAGTTGTTTATCTGTTAAATGAATTTGAAAGCATCGGTTTCTCGTATCCCGGAATCTCCGGATATAATTACTAACCGATTCATCCTTTTCTTGTCGTAGAGCCACTAAGTCTACTAAATCTAGCTCATAATCGCCAGAGAAGAAATGTTCATGAAATTTTTGTTCTAAATCTCCCCACGACAAAATGGAATTAGGAGGGAGCGTGGCATACCATGTGAATGCGGTTCCGGTTAGAGATAATGAAAATAAACGTACGCGAAATGCCTCTGTGTCGGCCAATTCTCCTAACTGTGCTAAAAACTGGCCTATGTGTTCGTGCGTGTTCTTTCCTTGATCACCCGAAAATTTTGCGAATTTGGGTATCCTAGTTCCCTGTGGGTATGGGTGGTGATCAAATCGGCTGTCATAAGGTTTCCGATACGATTGCCCCCCAGGGACCATGCTTACTCCGAGCTTATCTCGAAACGCCCCGGCTATTTCTTCCCTTACTATATCAATGGCTGGATGTTAGTATGTTGTCTCTCCCCCCATTGGTTTGAGCTACGTGGTGCATTTCCATTTGCCCTATATGGCTCATAGGTTTGATCGTTTCTTTCCGGCCTTCTAGGTGGGGCCGGAAAGCTTTCCTAGGCTCTGGATCTTGAACTAATGGGCTGGTGCATTGCATAGTGTGATGGGAAGTGTTGCTGGGACGGGTGAGGATTTAGGTAATAATCCTCCTCAAAAGATTCATGCGCGGACTGTCTGGGTATGTACCCGGACCGTCCGTGGTTGTATGCGGACCGTCCGTGGTTGTATGCGGACCCTCCGACTGGGTAGTTTGGGTTCTGTGACATATGTGGTGGCTCGGGTGTATGTCTAGGTAACTCATTAAAAATGGGCCCGGATGGTCCGCGCTCACGTGCGGACGGTCCGGGCATGTGTAGATCGGCTGATTTGCTGCCGATTTGCGGTTGCTCAGGGTATGTGTCCATCGGCATCCCATAAAGGGGTTGTGACTGGTCGTGACAACCTGTAGCCGATGTATTACGCGTGTTACCCCCTAACTCAACCTCGTGCGAAGGAAAATTTGCGATATTAGATTTATCAAATGCACGTACTAGTCTCTTAAAATCGCTTTGCATACCCCCTATGATGTTCTGCATTTGTTCACGTTGCTCTTCTACATAATTTCTAAGAGATTGTAGCTCGTTGGTATTACTTACATTGGGGATATCTGGTGTGGGTTGGAGCGAAGCCGGATCCGTCGCCCGATGTCGGACGACCTTGTTGTTCCTGTCCACTTTGAAGTCGGATAGGAACTTCGCCTTTGCTTCTTGGATCAGCTGCTCCTGGCGCTCTTCGAACAGGAGCTGTTCTTTAGCCGGCAAGGTTTCCCATGTCGGTGTGATGATATTGCTGGTGAAAACCTCAGAGCTATCTTTTGGACCGGCCATTGAGGGCCGATTTGATAGGTCTATATGTGTTGTCCCCAGCGGAGTCGCCAAAAAGTATGTTGACACCTTTTTGGAGGCGCCAATCACTTCAAAAGATCCAGCGGCGGTGCTCTCTGGTCAGGCGCGGACGGTCCGCGGCACAAGGCCGGACGGTCCGCGACCTGGCGCGAGGCGGCGACGCTCTCTGGTCAGGCGCGGACGGTCCGCGGCACAGGGCCAGACGGTCCGCGACCTGGCGCAGGAGCTAAGGTTCCCTGCCTGACGGCCGGACGGTCCGCGCGTGCGCAGGGGCGGCGGGAGATCGCCGACGGCGCCTGGATCTCGCTCCCGGGAGGGACCCCGTCGGGGAGGAGAGATTCTAGGTGGTGTCTAGGCTCGGGCAGGCCGACCTAGACTCCTCTAATCGACGTAGAGTCGAGGAGAGGTGGAGAATTTGGGGATCGAGAGGCTAAATTAGAACTAGACTAGAACTACTTCTAATTGTACAGGAAATAAATGCGAAATAGAAGTTGTATTGATTCGATTGATGATTACAAATCGGTCATATACCTCTCTATTTATAGAGAAGGACGGCTGGACACTTTACAAACTAATTTCCGAGCTTATCCCGAGATTTTCGCCAACAAACATAGCAAGAAACTCGGAACCTTAATCTGTTCTGCGCCTGCGCGGACCGTCCGGCCCATAGGCGCGGACTGTTCGAACCGTGGACCCGGACCGTCCGCGCACTCAAAATGGTGCTCAACAGGTGTGTATATTCGGCCTGTTTAATATGAAAAGGTTGAACATATAGCTGCCATTTGACGCGGCGCCCGCCACACATCCGCCCGGTCCATGGTCAACGTGACGGCTATGATGTACAATGGCACGCACAGTAGTACGTGACGGTGGAACGCATGTGCCTTTTGTGAGACCAAGTTCGTTTTGTTCCGTCGCAGCAGCTTCGACCGGCGCCGTGGTGCATTGCACCTGCACCTGCTGCACATGCACCTGCACGCAGCAGGGCCGAAACGAAACAAAAGGAACGTGCTGGGTCGTCTCCTCCTCCATTTGCCTCTTGGCTTCCTTGGGCAGCCCTGCCCACCCCACGACAGCCGAGACACTACATACAAAACGAGCTGGTGGCTTGGCCTCTCCTCCACCAGTGGCAGTGGCAGTGGCAGTGGCCACCCAATCGTCTGTCTCGTTCGTCATCTACCTCTCCCTCCTCCAACCCAAGCTAAGCTAAACAGCTTATACAGCTTGCTCCGCCATCACCGTATCGGGAGAGACAGAGACAGGCTAGCGAAGGAATGGAGAGGATGCTGGCCAGGCTGATGCGGCGGCGGAGCTCCGTGCCCCTGTCCGGCCTCCTCCACCACGGAGGAGCGCCCGCCCCGCTGCAGGCCGCCGGCGCCACTGGGGCCTCCCCGCTAATCTTCTCGCACCACCACCAGCAGCAGCACACGGCCGCCTCCGCCGTCCTGCCGGGGCTCAAGATCAGGGACTCCGCGTCCCAGGTGCGTACGTCTTCACAGCAGTAACTTATCCCTGACAGATTCATTGGTCTCGCTCGCCTGACTAATTTATCTTCAGCTGATCGGGAGGACTCCGATGGTGTACCTGAACAAGGTGACCGAGGGGTGCGGCGCCAGGGTGGCTGCCAAGCTCGAGTTCCTGCAGCCGTCCTTCAGCGTCAAAGACAGACCGGCGATCTCGATGCTGGAAGACGCTGAAAAGAGGGGGCTCATCACTCCAGGAAAGGTCCGTGTCCGTCAGAGGAAACACCAAACACAAACACCACCAGCTTGGAATCGATCGAGAACAAGCTATCTATCTATCTATATATCTAAACGACACACATGCATCGCCCGCCTTTTTTTTTCCCTGAGCATGCAGACCACGTTGATCGAGCCGACGTCGGGGAACATGGGCATCGGGCTGGCGTTCATGGCGGCGCTCAAGGGGTACGAGCTCGTGCTCACCATGCCGTCCTACACCAGCCTGGAGAGGAGGGTGACGATGCGGGCGTTCGGCGCCAACCTGGTGCTGACCGACCCGGCCAAAGGGATGGGCGGGACGGTGAGGAAGGCGACGGAGCTGTACGAGAGACATCCCAGCGCGCACATGCTCCAGCAGTTCCAGAACCCTGCCAACGTCAAGGTGCACTACGACACGACGGGACCGGAGATCTGGGAGGACACGCTTGGCCAGGTCGATATCTTCGTCATGGGGATCGGGAGCGGCGGCACCGTCACGGGAGTCGGCAAGTTCCTCAAGGAAAAAAACCCTAACGCAAAGGTAACCCATCCATACATGGCTAGATACGATGCTCATGCATGAGCTCCTCTGTGTTCGGTTATGCATGCTGCAAATAATCTCACAGCCTGCCTGCATGTACATGGGATGGGAGCTTGCAGATCTATGGAGTTGAACCTGCCGAGGCTAATGTTCTGAATGGTGGAAAGCCAGGTATACAAGAACTAGCTAGCCCCCTCTCTTTCCAAACTGTGGACGATGGTTTACTATCTGTTAATTATTTGCAGGACCTCACCTCATCACTGGAAACGGAGTAGGGTTCAAGCCAGATATTCTGGACATGGACGTCATGGAAAAGGTGCTCGAGGTGAAAGGTGAGGACGCCGTGAAGATGGCTCGAGAGCTGGCAGTCAAGGAGGGTCTTTTGGTGAGTGAGAGAGAACAACAAGCAACGCTTCTTAAAAAAAAACACTCTACCACTCGCTCGCTGAACGGGTGGACCATTTGCAGGTCGGGATATCATCAGGAGCCAACACCGTTGCTGCTCTCGAGCTAGCCAAGAGGCCGGAGAACAAGGGGAAGCTCATCGTGGTATGCGTGTGTGTACGTTGCTTTTTCTTTTTTAGTACAGCGTTGGGAGTTTCAGAGTGCTGACCGGTGGTGTGGTGATCATCCATTAATTGGCGCGCAGACCGTTCTTCCGAGCCTTGGCGAGCGGTACCTGTCGTCCGCGCTGTTCGATGAGCTGAGGAAGGAGGCACAAGCCATGGAACCGGTCGCGGTGGATTGATCTCGCCGGTCAAGCTAGCTAGCCTGCCGCCGGGCACGCTGGAGATCTGGTTCCTATCGTCACAGCTGCCAGCCAAGCCAATTGTACTTCCATTCCCCCCTCATCCAGTTTTTTATTTTATTTTACCGTCAGTGTGTCACCTCATCTATGAACCTTGCGAAAAGGAAAAAAAAAGTGCATGAATAATGATGGGAAAATGTTGAAAGAGAGATAAGGTTAGTCTCTAGCCATTTGAGATGGCCATTATTTTTTGGCTCCTGCGTCATTACAACAAAGGCTCCTTAAAGTAACTAACAACTCTTAAGGTGAGGCTGTTAGCGTCAGTAATGGGAAGTTTCTTAGAAGAGAGCAGAAAGGAGTGAGGATTGAGGAAGGAGACTTGAAACGGGAAGCAGGGAGGAAGACAAGGCTGAGAACTAGCGTTTTTGTTCTGTTCATTAATTCTTCGATGCCGATACAGAGTTCTGATTGTTGCTTAAGTACTATAGACGACCGGTCAGCGCCAGCACAACACGTCTTTCTCAACGCACAGCCCACTCGTGGTTACCCAGCCCAATTGTTGACGCCTTCGACGCGGTCGATTGAGACCCTATTGTTGCTTCCTCCTTGAAGTTGCTGACATTCCTACAACCTTGAAAGTCGGCTTGTCCCAAGCTGGTGCGCCTAGGAATTTAACGGGAAGGGCTTCAGCATCTTCCCAAGTAGCATGCCGCTTTCATGCAGGTTATTTTCAGGGCGACATATTGGGCACGTTCTTGGTCGCTGCTGCTTAGAGACGAGGACGCGAGGACCGATCTGAACAGGGCAATGCCGCTTATTGGAGTCGGTCCACTAGTAGAAAAAGGCTCAAAGCCTGCGGGGACGATATATTTTTACAGGCGGATTCGGTTATCCACCGACTGTGTTATTTCTAGTGGCGGTTCCTTAAGAAAACCGCCACTAGAAATCGTATTTCTACTGGCGGTTCCTTAAGAAAACCGCCAGTAGAAATCCATGATTTGTAGTGGCGGTTTTCTTAAGGAACCGCCACTAGAAATACGATTTCTAGTGGCGGTTTTCTTAAGAAAACCGCCAGTAGAAATCCATGATTTGTAGTGGCGGTTTTTTTAAGGAACCGCCACTAGAAATACGATTTCTAGTGGCGGTTTTCTTAAGGAACCGCCACTAGAAATCATTTTTATCCTTAATTTTTCGAGTTTTTCAAACGGCCTCGTATGACAAAACCACCAAAATAAAAGTTGTAGATCTCTAAAAGTTATGAAACTTTGTAGTTGACAACTTTTTTATTTGAACTCATTTCGGTTCTCAAAAATTGAATCTAAGTATGTCATATTTAAAATTCAAATTTTGCAAACTACCTCGGATGAAAAAAGTGTCAAAATAAAAGTTGTAGAACTTCAAAAGTTATTTATCTTTGTAGTTAACAACTTTTTTATTTGAATTCGTTTAGTGTCTC
This sequence comes from Zea luxurians, assembly GCA_029449295.1. Taxonomy (NCBI): domain Eukaryota; kingdom Viridiplantae; phylum Streptophyta; class Magnoliopsida; order Poales; family Poaceae; genus Zea; species Zea luxurians. The sequence goes on from JAOPSE010000004.1 coordinate 22,704,689, forward strand.
AAATAAGCAATTTACACTCAAATGGTTGTAATATGTGGAGAAAACAACTACAAACTAGACACAAGACATGTCATAGACGGAGTGGTAGGGAAGGGTACGCGCGAGGGTGAGGTCGACGGTTCGAATACTAACAACCGCGTAGCGCGCGAATTTTGCGCGAAAAATGTCGCGACTTCGACGGAGACGGGTGGGGTGGGGTTGGGCTGAGGCCCCCCTAATAAAAATAAATTTTTTAACTATTTTTAAAATATGTTTTATGTTTCCTGAAAACGATTTGCACTGGCGGTTTTATTACGTCGACCGCCAGTGAAAATCGATTTTCACTGGCGGTTTTATTACGCCGACCGCCAGTGAAAATCGATTTTCACTGGCGGTTTTATTACGCCGACCGCCAGTGAAAATCGATTTTCACTGGCGGTCCTCAGTTACCCGCCTGTAAAAATGATGATTTCTACTGGCCCCTAGCACTGGCGGTTACGAAAAACGCCACTATAAATAGGTTTACAACCGCCACTATAGAACTTCTCTGTACTAGTGGTCGTTATGGAGGTGTTCGCTAAGTTTGGGTGGAAGTTCTCAAATAGAATTGCGGCCTAGTCGTCTAGCTGTCTTGGGTAAACTTGGTTTTTTGAGTCTGTTTGTGAGCCTAAGCGCTTGTTGGATGTATCGATACGCTGTGTACGCTGTCTTGGATGGTGTAGAGGCTGGGACCTTATTTCTGTTCCATTATCTAAAAATCTTCCCAAGTAGCGAGTTCTTCATCCATGTCTGACCACAAGACCTTCACTTGGGTGATGAGCTTGCCTCCTCGTGTGACCATACGATGTTGCATAAGCTTGAGAGGCACTGAATCTCCAACAACAAAGTAGTGTTCTGCACATCGCTTGTTAGCGTGCCGCTTCATTTTGTCTTGAGCTCTTGTCAGACGCAGTTTGATCACCTTTGTCATCAACTGACGCTTATGCAACCAAGCAGCTAAGTCGGGAACAGGGAAAACATCATTAGCAGTGATGCCAAAGTGCGTTGGATCATACCCGTAGAGCACTACAAAAGGAGTGCGGCCCACAGCTGACTGGTAGCTGGTGTTGTACTAAGAAGACATGTGAGGTTGGAGCCAATCCCTGCCAACCACCAAGTCAAATGACGGTATAAGCAGGAACTTGCGGGATGCTGAAAAATAACAGCTTGACATCATCCATTCGTTTGAAGGTAGATGATGGCACTTGGCAGCAGGTAATCACTTGATCACTAGCCATTTGAACGGTGAGTGGGGTTACCAGCGGTTGCACAGCAGATAACTCTGATCGCAATAAGTCGCTGAGAAAAATGTGAGAGGATCCGGATTCAATGAGCACCAAACTATCTTGATGCTGAATATGACCTTGTAACTGCAATGTGGTAGCTGTCTTAGTGCTAGACCCTGCTGAAGATGACAACACCATCAGGAGCTGATCATTGGTTTCAGAAAGGACATCCACTTCTTCTGTCGGGGTTAACAAGTCCCAGACCTCTTCGATAGCATGGAGTTGGAGAGCTGATGGTAACTGCAAAAATTTTAGATCTGCTAAAAATTCACAATCTGACATCACCCAAGTTGTCGACGATATGTACTCATCACCGGACCGAAGCTGCTCGTTAGCCATTTTCACAGTGATCGCTTGTTGCATTTGTTGAACTCCCAACACCTTGAGTAAGAAACAATTAGAACCACTCTCATGCCTGGCATCAACAACAACTTCTATGTGCTTAACTGATGCCTCCCTTGATACAACCTTCCTTCCTTGTATTTGTTCACATACCCTTGGTGACCCCCAATCTTCAAGAATAATTCATGTTCTAGCAAAACCAGCATTACTAAATCCTTCCACTGTCCTCTTAACATTCATACAGTTTCTGGAACCATTATCCGCATCAGTGACCTCAAGCATTGAAACTGCAGTTGAAAAACAACCATCGGTGACGCTGTCTGGACTGCTATGAACAACACTGTAAAGTCGAAGTGCAGACCAGGTGAAAACACAATCAACTTCCCAGGCCAAGTTGATCCTCCTCAACTCATTTAGGTGTGTAGTTGAAAACCAGCGCCAAGTTGATATATACTGAAATAATACCAGCAGCCAGATAGTGTGATACACCACTCCACTCATATAACATTGGCTCTGAATATTCCTGTTTGAACCATAAAAGAGCCGGCGGACGGTCCGGCCCTGAGGCCGGACGGTCCGCGGTCCGGACAGTCCGCGCCTGTGGGCCGGACGGTCCGCGCGTGCGCAGAACAGATTAGGGTTCCGAGTTTTGTGCTACGATTGTTAGCTAGATTCGCGGGATTAGCTCGGAATCAGTTGTGTAAAGGGTCCAGCCCCCCTCCTCTATAAATAGAGAGGTCTACGACCGATTTGTAATCATCAATCGAATCAATACAACTTCTATTTCGCATTTTATCTTAGGAGTAGTTCTAGTTTAGCGCTAGTTTAGCCTTCCAATCCCCAAATTCTCCGCCTCTCCTCGACTCTACGTCGATTAGAGGAGTCTAGGTCGGTCTACCCGAGCCTATACAACTCCTAGGATCTCTCCTCCCCGACGGGGTCCCTCCCGGGAGCGAGATCCAGGCGCCGTCGGCGATCTTCCGCCGCCCCTGTGCACGCGCGAACCGTCCGGCCCTAGGGCGTGGACCGTCCGGCCGTCAGGCAGGGAACCTGTGCTCCTGCGCCAGGTCGCGGACCGTCCGGCCCTGTGCCTCAGACCGTCCGCGCCTGACCAGAGAGCACCTTCGCCTCGCGCCAGGTCGCGGACCGTCCGGCCCTGTGTCGCGGACCGTCCGCCCCTGTGCAGAAGGCACCGCCACGGTTCTTGTTGGGTGTTTGGCGCTCCGAAAAGGCGTCAACATACTTTTTGGCGACTCCGCTGGAGAAAGCACATCTAAGCTCATCAAATCGGCCCTCAATGGCCGGTTCAAGGGATAGCTCTGATATTTCTCCAAGCAACATCATAGAGCCGACTTGGGAAACCTTGCCGGCTGACGAGCAGCTCCAATTCGAGGAGCACAAGGAGCGGATGATCCAGGAGGCGAAAGCAAAGTTCTTGGCCAACTTCAAAGTGGACAGGAACAACAAGGTCGTCCGACATCGGGCGATGGATCCGGCTTCGCTCCAACCCACGCCAGATATCCCCAATGTAAGTAATACCAACGATCTGCAATCTCTTAGAAATTATGTAGAAGACCAGCGTGAACAAATGCAAAGCATCATAGGGGGTATGCAAAGCGATCTTAAGAGACTAGTACGTGCATTTGATAAATCTAGTATCGCAAATTTTCCTTCGCACGAGGTTGAGTTAGGAGGTAACACGCGTAACACATCGGCTACAGGTTGTCACGACCAGTCACAACCCCTTTATGGGATGCCGATGGACACGTACCCTGAGCAACCGCAAATCGGCAGCAAATCAGCCGATCTGCACATGCCCGGACCGTCCGCACGTGAGCGCGGACCGTCCGGACCAGCAATAGTCGGGCCTATTTTTAATGAGTTACCTAGATATGCGCCCGAGCCACCACACACGGCACAGAACCCAAACTACCCAGTCGGACGGTCCGCATACAACGACGGACGGTCCGCATATAACCACGGACGGTCCGGGTACATATCCAGACAGTTCGCGCATGAATCTTTTGAGGAAGATTATTACCTGAATCATCACCCGTCCCAGCAACACTTCCCATCACACTATGCAATGCACCAGCCCATTAATTCAAGATCCAGAGCCTAGGAAAGCTTTCCGGCCCCACCCAGGAGGCCAGAAAGAAACGATCAAACCTATGACCCATATAGGGCAAATGAAAATGCACCACGTAACTCAAACCAATGGGGGAAAGACAACATGCTAATATCCAGCCAACCCCACCTATGTTTGATCAGAGAGCCGGTGGTCTCACACCGGCTGCCATTGATATAGTAAGGGAAGAAATAGTCGGGGCGTTCCGAGATAAGCTCGGAGTAAGCATGGTCCCTGGGGGGCAATCGTATCGGAAACCTTATGACAGCCGATTTGATCACCACCCATACCCACAGGGAACCAGGATACCCGAATTCGCAAAATTTTCGGGTGATCAAGGAAAGAACACACGTGAACACATAGTCCAATTTTTAGCACAATTAGGAGAGTTGGCCGACACAGAGGCATTTCACATACGTTTATTTTCATTATCTTTAACAGGAACCGCATTTGCATGGTATGCCACTTTACCTCCTAATTCCATTTCATCATGGGGGGTCTAGAACAAAAATTTCATGATCTTTTTTCTCCGGTGACTATGAGTTGGATTTGGTAGATTTAGTGTCGTTGCGACAGACAAAAGATGAATCGGTTAATGATTACATCCGGAGATTCCGAGATACAAGAAACTGATGCTTTCAAATTCATTTAGCAGAGAAACAGCTAGTAGGATTAGCCTTTAATGGTCTGCGATATTATTTAAAAGAAAGATTAGAAGGCATCCAATTTTTTACACTAGCACAGTTACACCAGAGAGCTTTGGCTTGCGAAAGCCGGAGCAAAGAAACTGCTAAAACAATGCGTCACAACGTACACATAGTAGAATGCGATCAAAGTAGCTCAGATGACGAATCAGCAGAAATGTACGCTGCTGAAATGGTTTGGCCAAAACAGGCCAAATCTTTGGCTTGTGCTTCCTTACAGCCGGTTCAAAAGAAACGGCAAGAGGAGGTAAAGTTTACATTTAATGTTGGTAAATGTGATAAAATATTTGATGAGTTACTTAAAAATGGCAATATTAAAATAAATCACACTGTTCCATCCGCCGACGAGCTAAAACGTCGTGCATACTACAAGTGGCATAACTCATTTTCTCATGCTACTAATGATTGTAATGTATTTCGGCGACAGATTCAATCGGCCATTAACGAAGGACGATTGAAATTTTAGGAAATGCAGGTGGATACAGAGCCCTTTCCGATGAACATGATTGACTTCGAGGGCAAGAAAGTCCTGGTTCGGCCAAATACAGCCGATAAAGGCAAAGGCAAGGAAACAATCATCGGCAATGCTAAAAAGGCCGATGGGGATTGTAAAGTTTCTTGCAGGAAAGTGGTGGCCGAGAAGACTCCCGATGGAGGGGAGACCCTGAAGGTGACCATCACAGCCTCTAGCACTGGGGGGCAAGCGCAGACAGGGAGACAGATGCAGGAACCCGTGCTGCGTATCCCGGACGGTCCGGCACGTAGGCGCGGACGGTCCGGGACCCCACCGGACGGTCCGGAGAGCTCCGGCGGACGGTCCGGCCGTACTCAGGACTCGCAACGACCACGTACTTTCAAACCACGACGACCAGAGATAGGTACGTGGAAAACAAATACATTCAAGGCAGCTGGTCGGTTGGTTAAAGCCGGCCCAACTTTTGATCAATTATTGTCTAAATACGTAAAAAAGAAGGCCGGCCCCAGTGATCGGCCAGCAAAGCGACCCCGCTCACCCATTCATGAGCAGCGCTAGGTCAGGCCGATTGGACCACCCCACCAATCGGAAGAAATGAAAGGTCATACTATACAAGTGAGACCTAACTTACCTGCATGGACACCTCCACCTCCATATCCACCTATGCCATATCCATACACATATTTACCTCCGCCATATGTCCCAAATCAAATGTGGGGCATGCCACCATATCCATTTGGGATGCCACAGTACCCCGCCTGGGGGGCACCCCAAACATCTGTTTTTGACAGGATGACGCCACCAGTACAAGACCGATTGAGCACTGCTCAATCCGGTCACCAGACACAAACCCAACAGGATTGCCGGACTACTCGGCCTTCAAGGCCGACCAATCCGGCAGGGGGGCATATGCCTGCAGCAACTCAAAAAACAACAAAAAGGGACATCATCAAAATAGGCACCGCAGATGTTGTCATACAGGGAGGCAATAAAGGGCTGATGATTTTCGGCGAATCGGCCAACACAACCGAAAAGGATACGGCTACCATCAAAACAGCCGATCCAAAATACTCCATGCCTCGATGGTGCCCAGCAGGATTGACACGATCCCAAAAGAGAAAATTACAGCGCCTAAGAGCAAAGGAGAGCCAGGAGAAGGAGGCAGAAAAGACATTTAATGACACACATCCACTATACCCGCCACCGCAAAAGAAATGGAGACCGAAGGCCGTTGAGAAAAAACAAACGGCCACAGAAATAGAAAGTCAATCTGCACCAGGCGCGGACCGTCCGGCCCCTGCGCGCGGACCGTCCGCCGTTCACCAGGAAGTCTCTGGACAACCTGCACCAGGCGCGGACCGTCCGGCCCCCGCACACGGACCGTCCGCCGTTCACCAGGAAGTATCCAACGACACGACAACATCAATGGAAGAGGACGACTTGCTGGGAGAAGACCTGGTCGACTACGAGGCTTCTCCAGAACGCCCAGGTATGGATGTAAATATTATTACATTTTCTGCCGATTGTACTATCATCGGCAACGATGAACCTGTTGTTGCCCAGTTTGATTTTGGTCCTAAAGAAGCCGCCTTTACTAAACCAAAGGAATCGGTAAATCATCTAAAGCCGCTCTTCGTGCGCGGTCACATTGATGGAATACCGATTGCTAAGATGTTGGTAGATGGAGGGGCGGCTGTAAATCTAATGCCTTATTCACTATACAAAAAATTAGGTAAACAAGATGACGAACTTGTCAAAACCAACATGACCCTCAGCGGTGTTGGGGATAGTTCGATAAAAGCCAGGGGAGTCACGTCCGTTGAATTAACCATCGGGACTAAGACCCTTGCTGCTGCATTCTTCGTCGCTGATGTAGAAGGGAATTACAGTTTAATTCTAGGCAGAGATTGGATTCATGCCAACCAATGTATACCTTCTACATTACATCAAATGCTAATACAATGGGTAGGCGATGAGGTAGAACAAGTACATGCTGATGTATCGGCCTGCATCGCTGTGGCCGATGCCCCTGTACTCTGGACTTATGAGACTGCTACATGTCTCACAGGAGTAGATTTTTCTGATTATCAGTTCATAAGTATAGATAAGAAAGGTTTCATTCCTGTAATGCTAGAGCCGATGGAGAATCGGCTAAATCCTAAATAGAGTTTAAATGATGAATATACACAAAGTTCATGAGTCTTTGATCACGGACAATTCGGCTATCAAAGCCGGATGGTCTGGTCTTTCACAGAACAGTTCGGACTTTAAGACCGAACATCTACCACAGCAAAAAGATAGTATTACGGATGATCCGGTCCCCGAGACCGGAAAGTCCGCCATCACACAAAGATTATCTGATTCCTCTGTGGGGACATGATAGAGGAATTCAGAGATCTTGATAAATTAGGACAGGGGTTTACATCGGCTGATCCTTTGGAGGAGATTGACATAGGAAATGGTAAAACTCCAAGGCCGACTTTTGTAAACAAGACCCTGGAGACCGATTCTAGAAGTGAGATGATTGGTCTATTGAAGGAATATTCAGATTGTTTTGCTTGGAATTACACTGAAATGCCTGGACTAAGCCGAGAGATTGTCGAACATCGGCTGCCTATTAAGTCTGGTTTCAGACCTTTCAAGCAGAAAGCTAGAACATTTCGTCCAGATCTTCTCCCACGAATCAAGGACGAAATCCACCGGCTGCTAGAAGCTAATTTTATTAGACCTTGCAGATACGCAGAGTGGGTCTCCAATATTGTGCCGGTGGAGAAGAAGGAGTCAGGTAAGCTTAGAGTATGCATTGATTTTCGTAATTTAAATAAAGCAACTCCTAAAGATGAATATCCCATGCCCATAGCCGACACATTAATCAATAATGCATCAGGAAATAGAATTATTAGCTTCCTTGATGGTAATGCCGGATATAATCAGATTTTCATGGCCGAAGAAGATGCGTCTAAAACGGCCTTTATATGTCCAGGCTTCATTGGTTTATTTGAATGGGTTGTCATGACATTCGGTCTTTAAAATGCTGGTGCTACTTATCAGAGGGCTATGAATCTGATCTTCCACGAGTTGTTAGGAAACACTGTGGAAGTCTACATTGATGATATTGTAGTCAAATCGGCTGAGTTTAGTTCTCATATAGCTGATTTGCGCAAAGCCTTTGATAAAATGCATCAGTATGGTTTGAAAATGAACCCACATAAATGTGCTTTTGGAGTGTCGGCCGGTAAGTTTTTAGGATTTGTCATCCATGAACATGGTATAGAAATAGACCCTGACCGAATCAAGTCTATTCGAAATGTGGGGCCTCCGACTTGTAAGGTTGAGGTGCAGAGGTTTCTCGGCAAGGTGAATTATTTACGAAGGTTTATTTCTAACCTAGCCGGGAAGATTGATGCCTTCACCCCTATCCTTCGGCTTAAGAATGATGCTGAATTCACTTGGGGGGCAGAGCAACAGGAAGCATTTGATCTCATTAAAAAATACTTGTCTTCGGCTCCCGTGTTAAAAGCACCACAAGTAGGAGCACCGTTCAGATTATACATTGCAGCTGAAGACAAGGTGATGGGGGCTGTTCTGACACAAGAAACTGAGGGGAAGGAACATGTGGTGACATATCTAAGCCGAAGGTTGGTGGATGCTGAAACAAGGTACACTTTTATTGAAAAGTTATGCTTATGCTTGTTTTATGCATGCACCAAATGTAGATGTTATTTACTGTCTAGTCATTGCACTGTTTCTGGTCAAGCCGATGTAATCAAATACATGTTGCATAACCCAATTATGAGTGGTAGAATTGGTAAGTGGGCTTATGCACTCATAGAATATGACGGCCTATGAACCATTGAAATCTATGAAAGGCCAAGTCGTAGCGGATTTTATTGTAGAACATCGGGTTAATGATATTCATGAACTAGACATGTCATACCTCACTATTACTCCTTGGACTTTATATTTTGATGGATCGGTTTGCAATGAAGGGCAAGGAATTGGCATTGTGCTTGTTTCACCAAGTAATGTCTCCTTTGACTTCTCTAGCCGATTGAAAACTTATTGCACTAATAATCAAGCTGAATATGAGGCCCTCCTATTCGGCTTAGAACTCTTAAATGGTATGGGAGTAAAACATGTGAAGGTATTTGGTGATTCTTAGCTGGTTGTCCAACAAGTGTTAGAAGAATATCAATGTCTTGATGGTACTCTAAATAGTTATCTTGAGAAATGTTGGAGCATAATCCATTCTTTTGACGAATGCAGTATTCGGCATATCTCTAGAGTTGAGAATCATAGAGCTAACGATTTGGCACAAGATGCATCAGGTTATCGGATAAAGAGAGGGAAATTTCACGAAACTGAAATTCTGATAACCAGTGCAGAGCCGAATTCCCAGGTCGCGGACCGTCCGCGTGATGACGCCGGACCGTTCGGGGTTACCAGAAATGTTTTCTTAATCGATTCGGCTGACAATGAAGCCGATGCAAGTGATTGGAGGACACCTATACTTAATTATTTATGAAATCCCAATATCAGGACAGATAAGAACATTCGGCGAACAGCTTTCAAGTATGTTTTGGTGAGTGATGAACTTTACCGCCGAACAGTCAGTGACGTCCTGCTGAAGTGCTTGGGCCCAGATGATGCTATATTAGCCATGGCCGAAGTACATGAAGGAATTTGTGGTACTCATCAATCGGCTCCAAAGATGAAGTGGTTGTTGCGAAGGTCTGGTTTTTATTGGCCTAGTATGATAGCTGATTGTTTCAAGTACTACAAGGGATGCCAAGTGTGTCAAAAATTCGGCGACCTACAGTTGGTCCCTGCAGCCGAATTACATCCTATCATCAAGCCTTGGCCGTTCAGAGGATGGGGATTAGACTTTATTGGAGAAATTCATCCTTCATCATCAAAGGGGCATCGGTTTGTGTTAGTTGCCACTGACTATTTCACCAAATGGACTGAAGCCGTTGCTCTGAAAAACATGACGCACAAGGAGGTAATTGAGTTCATAATTGAGCATATTATTCATAGATTCGGCATTCCCCAGACCTTGACTACAGATCAAGGGACTTCTTTTATGTCAAAGGAGGTACGTGAATTTGCTGAATTATACAGAATTAAGCTGCTTAATTCATCTCCATATTATGCTCAGGCCAATGGACAGGCCGAGTCTAGTAATAGGACATTGATTAATTTGATAAAAAAGAAGATATATGATAATCCTAAACATTGGCATAAGATTTTGTCCGAAGCTTTATGGGCTCATAGAATATCTAAACATAGTGCTACTAAAGTATCTCCTTTTGAGCTTGTCTATGGGCAGGAAGCAGTATTGCCTGTGGAAATAAGTTTGAATGCTGTCAGGTTCGCCAGACAAAATGATCTAACTGTCACTGATTATTATAATTCAATGATGGATAATATTGATGAGGTGACCGACAAGAGGGTGATAGCTTTGGGAGCAATAGAAAAGGACAAGATTATGGTAGCCAGGGCCTACAACAAGAAGGTCAAAGTAAAGTCATTTCAAGTAGGAGATCTGGTGTGGAAGACCATCTTGCCTCTAAGGAATAAAGACCGGAAGTTTGGAAAATGGTCGCCAAGCTGGGAGGGTCCTTATAAAGTAAAACAGGTGATGTCTGGTAACGCCTATTTGCTACAAACATTACAAGGCAAGGATTTACCAAAGGCTTTGAATGGGCGTTTCCTCAAACAGTACCATCCTAGTATGTGGCAAGATGCCTAAGAGAACCGATGTGACCACATCGAGTTAGTTGCTTTTGGTTCGCCCAGCTCCACCAAAAGGCAGGGGGGCATATGTTTGAACCATAAAAGAGCCGGCGGACGGTCCGGCCCTGAGGCCGGACGGTCCGCGGTCCGGACAGTCCGCGCCTGTGGGCCGGACGGTCCGCGCGTGCGCAGAACAGATTAGGGTTCCGAGTTTTGTGCTACGGTTGTTAGCTAGATTCGCGGGATTAGCTCGGAATCAGTTGTGTAAAGGGTCCAGCCCCCCTCCTCTATAAATAGACAGGTCTACGGCCGATTTGTAATCATCAATCGAATCAATACAACTTCTATTTCGCATTTTATCTTAGGAGTAGTTCTAGTTTAGCCCTAGTTTAGCCTTCCAATCCCCAAATTCTCCGCCTCTCCTCGACTCTACGTCGATTAGAGGAGTCTAGGTCGGTCTACCCGAGCCTAGACAACTGCTAGGATCTCTCCTCCCCGACGGGGTCCCTCCCGGGAGCGAGATCCAGGCGCCGTCGGCGATCTTCCGCCGCCCCTATGCACGCGCGGACCGTCCGGCCCTAGGGCGCGGACCGTCCGGCCGTCAGGCAGGGAACCCGTGCTCCTGCGCCAGGTCGCGGACCGTCCGGCCCTGTGCCGCGGACCGTCCGCGCCTGACCAGAGAGCACCTCCGCCTCGCGCCAGGTCACGGACCGTCCGGCCCTGTGTCGCGGACCGTCCGCCCCTGTGCAGAAGGCACCACCACGGTTCTTGTTGGGTGTTTGGCGCTCCGAAAAGGCGTCAACAATTCCCAACTACATTTTTACTCCTATTGCAGCTACCAACAACTTTAAACAAGTTTCCTAGATCAACTACCCACCAAGGAGGCTTTGGCAGGATGGAGCCGGCCACAACCAAAGATTTACTTCTCAACCAAAGATCCGACTACATTGTGTTTTTGGGCGCTAGACTCATCTCATGGTACTCAAAGCGATAGCCCGTCGTCTCCCACTCCAACATGGAGGCCAAGTATCGAGATATGGCCAATGACGTGGTCGGGACGTCCTTGCTGCGTTAGCTTCTTCATGAGCTCCATAGCCCCATCGCTCACGCCACCCTCATCTCCTGCGACAACCTCAACAAGATCTACCTCTCCAATCTCGTGCATCATCAGCGCACGAAGTACGTGGAGATCGAGCTTCACTTCGTCCGCGAGCATGTCGCCGACGGTGATGTCCGCGTTCTGACCACTTCGCAGTTTGCTGACATCTTCACCAAGGGGCTTCCTTCTACTATTTTGATTGAGTTTTGTTCCCGTCTCAACATCTATACAGGATAGAGTTGTGACTGTGAGGGGGTGTTAGCGTAAGTGTTAGGGTTACCATGTATACCTTTATTGTAATGGGCTTTATCCCAAATAACTCATCTATTAATACATGTCCAACCCTGATTAGGGTTAGGGTTTTCTCCCACTCTAACAATATCAATAATATGATGATGGAATTTATGGTGATCATAATAAACTAAGCAAATTTGGGAAAGGCAACAATGACATCTTTGGGTGCCCACAAGCCATATGATACGGAATGCATCCAATGTGTTTCGGTTACAAGGACACTACATCCAATTGATAAAATATACCTAGAGTCCGAGTTGAACTGCACAATGAAGGCAATGACGAGAAATAATTCATTTCACCAGTCCGCACTACATATTGGACTAACAAAAGGCATGAGCAATATGTAAGTCATTAAGGCATGCCATTATAAGCATGATTGTGCCTTTTTTATATTTAAGCATACAACTTCACCTAGCTTTGCAAATATGCATGAATGTCACATAGTTGATTGAATATCTTGAAATAAATTAAAGATATGTAATTTAATACAAACTAAAGAATGTTTTTAAGTTTTAGCAAAAGTATTTATAAATGATGAAATCGTGCAAAGCATACTGATCAATTCAAAACCAAGTAACATCCTATGAAAACAATAATATGAACATGATTAATGATTGAAGAGATACAATACTTGGGTATAAACAAATTCGTCAAGCATTCATTAAATAGCACTCTTTCGAGAATCAATTCATTTAAATCCCCAGGTCTGCTAAGCCTGTGCTGGGTCTCCTTCAGTTTTAATAGTTCCACCCATGGCTCACTTCGCTTCTCGAAAGTCTTTAGTAACTGAAACATAATTTTTTGTTATCAGAATTGTAGAACTCCTTTTGACTAGTTAAAAAAGAACAATAATGTATATTAATGTGCAAAAATAATGCTATTGTGCTAGCACACAGGGGGGGATGTAATTCTCTAAAACAAGAAATACTAATGTAATATTTAACTTACAGAAAAAGTCTAGCTAGTCTGGCATGCCCAATGGTAAGACAAGGAAGCAACCCACTACTAAAGAGTTATGATGTTCTACAAGGTGTTTCAAGGAAAAGTTGGTGGTGTAGTGGCCCAAGGTGAAGTACTAGACTTTGGGAATATGATGAGCCAAGTTGGAAGGATGTGCCTAAACTGGTAGTTTGTTATTAAAGTTCCACACTTTCATCTTTTAAGAGAAATTTGGCATAGGAAGCACAACAATGTCATAAAGTTTGTTTCTGAGAGATGCTACTCAACCAATAATTTCATGTGGCAACAAGTTGTTCCTAGGTCAGCACAAGCCTACTCCCACTTCGTATGTCATGCTTTTGTTAGTTGTTACACATGATTGGGTGAGCGTGCTGCAGGGCATGTTTTATATACCATGTCATGCATCATCATAAAATTTGTGGGACTCTCACTATCTTTCTTTGCACTCCTGCCCTTCATAGGGCTAGCCATTCCTCTTATCATCTATCCCTCTTTCTAACAACAATGTTTTTTCTTGGTGGCTCCCTCAATGCTTGAACCAAGAAAACAAGGCTAAGTTTCATGCTATGGCATGTGTGACTGCTAGAATTAGACGTACAATCCTACTAGGCCTTGTAATTGTAGTTTTTTCTCGAATACGCAGGAGAGTTGTGTATCATTATATTAAATGGAGAGAAACACCCCCCCACACACACACTCACACTCACAAAACACCACCTACATATACACGGCCCAACACACACACAAACAAACAAGGAGAGGAACTCCTCTAACCAGTGTCGAACAGGTTTCGTATATTTTTGGCACCTACCAAGAGCCAAAGCTGCAACTCATCCCTAAACCCCTCCTCAAGAGAAGATAGGCAAGGTCTCTTTCCATGAAAGACACACTTTTTTATGTTTCCAAAGCTCCATCCTCCAATAATGATAATATTGTTGAAACCTTTTCTTTTGCATTTAGGGACCATATATGAAGATTTCCTCCACTAGTCCACGAAGCAATCATCACCTGTCTTAGGTACGACATTATTAAGACCAATTGAAGATAAGATAGCATGCTAAAACTGCCTTGCAAAAACATAGTTGGTTAATATATGTTGTACAGTTTCTTCCTCTTGATCACATAGAACACAACTATGGGGATGATCCAGCCCCCTTTTCTTTAGCCATTCTGTTGTCCAACATTTATTTTTTATGGCAAGTCGTACAAAGGTCTTGCATATGGGGGTCGCCCAGGTCCTCCATATTCTTTTCCATGGTTCAAAAGGTAGTGCACCCCTGAAAAAAGCTCTGTATGCAGACTTGGAACCCAAAAACCCCATTAATGTTATGTCTCCAAATATGTTTATCATTTGTATCTTCTACATGAAAATTTTCTATGACATCCCACAGCTATAGATATTGCTCAATGCCCGCAAGAGAAAGATTACCCTGTATGTATTAGACCCAAGAAAGAGACGAAAGGGCCTGCTCCACAGTCCTTTCCTTTTGAACTTTTTAGTAACTGCAGCCACAATACTCGGTGCTACATCTTCAATAGAGGTCCCATGAATTCATTTATCTGTCCAAATATAAGTTGTGACTCCATTACCAATATTGGTGATTAAAGCTATCCGAAATAAGGCTCTGGCATGGGGTGAGATATTAAGATCGAGGCCACTCCAAGGCTTAGCAGGGCTTGTTTTCTGAAACCACAACCAAATCATTTGCAGAGCCCAACTCATAATGACGAGATTTGGTATTCGAAGGCCTCCCAACTCAATAGGCCTAGTAACCTTCGCCCAAGCTATAAGACAATTTCCTCCTCGAGTCTCTTTTCTGCCATTCCACAAGAAATTTCTCCTAATTTTGTCAAGGGCTTAATAACCCATTTTGGAACATTGAGGGCAACAAGCAGATAGACTGGTATGGCAGACATCACAGATTTAATTAAGATTATTCTCCTAGATAAGTTTAAGAGATTAGCTTTCCAACCTGGAAGCCTACTTGCAATTTTCTAAATCTATGGAATAAGATCACCAGAATTGAGTCTTTTATTACTTAAGGGAAGACCCATGTAAGTCGTGGGAATACTTTTTGAGGCACAACCTAAAGTTTGGGCAGCCAACTCCTCCATTCATCATTACACCGAATAGTGTAGAAAATGTTAGAGCTACTGTGTACCGATGGTTTGTGTTTATGTAATGGACGTAGACCCAACTACTCTTATTATAAATACATCTCTCAACCCTGGTTAGGGTCAGGGTTTCAATCTATCTAACATGGTATCAAGGTCCTCATCTTGTCAGACCTTTTCTTCTCTCTAATATAAAAGATGCGTAGCTCTCCTGCGCGTTCGAGAAAAAAAGCTAGGTTTCTCCTCCCCTTCTCCCTGCAGCCGCCAGCCCCCTTCCCTCCCACCTCCAGTCGTTGTCGACACGACCCGGCCCGGCTGCCACCCAGACCTCTCCCCCTCCATCTTCGTCCGTTGTCGTACTGCCTCCTCCCCTCTCTCTCCATGGCAGACACCGGCTCCTGGGCCCCTGGAGGCGTCCGCCCAGGCGCGGCCACCACGAACGCAGCGCACAGCGGTGAGCGTGTCGCCACCCTCACCAGCACCCTCTCCACTGCCACCGCTCCTTTGCGGCCAGCCCTCCACACGGCCAGAGCCGCTCCTCCAGCAATAATGGCCACCACGGCTTCTGCAACTCCGGTCGGAGTCCGTACTCCCACGAGCGCGGGTCTGTTTCCCAGCGCGGTTCCCAACACCCGCCCTGCTCTCCACGTCGGCGCACCTAGAGGCGTGTCTCCTAGCGCATATCCTGCTCTCCTCGCCGGCACGCCTGGAGGACTGTCTACCTCACTCCATGGCAACACCAACACCCATCCCGACTCGTCGGCGTCCCCTGCAGGCTGGCCCGATGGTCGTGGCCCTGTCGCCCTCCCCCACGCACTGGGCTTCGTCCCCCACACCTAGGGGTGGGCATTTTAAAATCGAAACCCGAACCTGAATAGACCGAATTGTCCTTTTATTCGGGTTCGGTTCCTATATGTGATATATTTCGGGGTATGGGTTCGGGTTCAGTTCCTAACCTTTGAAACCTGAAATATAAAAAAGCTCTTAAAATGTGATGATATTATTATGTGATTTATGAACCTATTAGCAAAAAATTATGATGTCATCTTTATATATATATATATATATATATATATATATATATATATATATATATATATATATATATATATATATATATATATATATATATATATGCTAGTTTTTATAGTCACTTGCTGCAATAATAGTGTTGGGGGCCTCTTATGCCGAAGATCACTTATTAGCGAAGAAACAATGACTTATCAAACATATTGCTTCGGCATTAACAAGTGTATTTTAGGAATATTCTCACTAGTAGACGAAGCTAAGCTTCGGCTAAAGAAGTGCACAAAGGCGCTTCGTCTATGCGTAAGTAACAAAGATGATGGCTGAAAGCAGCAACTTCGGGAGCAAGCCCAGAAGGGGAGGCTAACGAACGACGAAGGTTGAAACTTGCGGAGCTGAGAACAAAGAAAATACATTACTGTTCTGATGTCATTTGTAAACGACTTATGTAAAAACTGATGGGAATTATTGTAAATCTATACTAAGGCGGTTTATCTCCCCTATAAATAGATGAACAATGTCCTACATAAGATACCTTTTACAAGGGCCATAACTTTATAGTGCTTAGCCTTCGAAGAACCTTCGTGCATCCCATTGTTCAGGAGCCGAAGGTATGTTTATAAGTTTATCTAATGTAACGAGAGACATACTGAGAATGCTAAGGCAATAGAGATAAGTTCTCGTATATTATTCATCTGTCCCATTTTATTACATTTCACCTCTGTTATGCATTCTTGTCTGAAGACCTTCCAATAGTTGACGCCTTCGACGCGGTCGATTGAGACCCTATTGTTGCTTCCTCCTTGGAGTTGCTGACAGAGGCATAATCCTGCCTTCCGGCACCATCCTGTCCACCCGACGCACTCTATGGGGTGGCCAGATTATGTGTGTGATCTTCCCTTCCATCAGGTCCAGAGGAACCTGAAGCTTGCAAAGTTAGAACGTATATACCGAACCTACGTACAGATGGCTACAAACAAATTTGATTAGTACCACATTTTGTCTTTCCTAATAACATTATTACCTGCTGTGCTGATAATTAAACTGTGAAACTTACCAGTTCTTGTTAAAGAAAGAAACTGAACAGATTGACGAAAATCTGCTAAGAATGATTGTTAGGGAGAATGCCCTTACGGGGCCATAGTGTCTCGAGTCCCAGCTGTTGCCGGCATTGTCCCCTTCCACCCAACAGTGGCCGCTGGGGACCTGCCGGATGTCCCGCTTCTCCGGGATCTGGATCCAATCCCCCGGCAGCGCGATCAGCCTCTGGACCATCTTCATCCCATGATCCGTCGACAACCTGCGATGCGAACGGGATGGAATCAGCGGGCCGGCCGACCCATCCAACCGAAGAAACGCCAAGGAGAGTCCGGCTGCGCGCAGCAGCTGACCTGAAAACAACGACGTCGCCGCGGGAGAAGTCGTAGCCGGCGAGGCAGCGGCGGTCCAGCAGCCCGACGTCGCCCTGGGCTTGGATAGTGGGGACCATGGAACTGCCCTTCAGATAGCACAACCTGCAGTACTTTTCTCCGACGACGTAGCTGGCGGCGGCGGCCATGGACAACCAGAGGGCGGGCAGCGCTCTCGCTGGGGCCATGCCTGGGACGGTGGAGGGTGAGGGCTGACCTTTTGCGACTTGCGAGTTTGGTTTAGCTTTTTTTTATAAGTTATTTCTTAAAATCTAGAGAATTTAAGTTTAAGGAAAATCTAAATATCATCGGATTTATGTACGAAGGAAAATGGATGAGCAGGATGTGACGGATCCCTCCCATCGACACGATAACTCAGCGGATTTTGTGTTCACCTTAATTTAAACGATTTTTATCGAAACAGTTTTGTATAGACAAGCTGAGAAACCGAACGTTTGGCTGCTAGAAGCCAATTTTAACTACTGAAATCCAATTTTTAAGCTAAAACAAGCACCTCCTAGACATCTAGTGGATTTATAATTTTATTTTTGAATATACCAAACTAGTAATTTAATTACAATAACGTCACCTTACCAAATCGATACAAATGTATATTGTTGTAGGTTGTAACTAATATATTTGTAAGCATGATAATGTATACTTAATTCAGTTCAATATAACTATCTTATTTCTCAACTTACTTCCGATAAATGTCAGCAATAAAGTTATCCAACTGCAATTCAAGCTTCAATAAATCTGTACCAGATATGTCATTTAGATAAAAAAAAAAAATCGGCAAACCTACACAACTTGTGTGTATCAAAAGATGCAAATGAGTCTCTAGGGTTGAAGGCTGGTGACGTACAAGAATGCAATTCTATATTAACCTCATCAAATCAAAGCAACTGTGAAGCTCTTGACTAAGTTGATCGAGAGCCCCAGTATATACTTCTCTTAAGACGCATCAGCTCACCCGTTTCATTTTATAGGCAGAAATCAGCAGCTTTACCAAAAAAAAAAAATCAGATGTAAAGCTGGCGGATAACTGAGAGCGGGCAGAGCGCGGTTTTCTCCCCGCGCTGCGCCGCGTACTTGGTCGCGTGGAGGTGGCACAGCGCCGCTCCAGCCACGTTCCACACGAAACGGCACCTGTTGACGCTCCTGGTACACCATGCTCGCTCGTACACGATCCTGTAGATCGCGCAGGCCTCCATGAACACGTCTGAGAGGTCCCGCGAGGTCTCCTCCAGTTCGTCGGCGTCGTATAGCAGCTGCGTGCATCATGCATCCAGGGTTACTTCTCTGCCTGTTTCTTTCTTTCTGGTTAGTCAGGTAAAACAGGAGAGATACGATGGCTTACATGTTTGTAGTGTTGGTAGAGTTTCTGGAACTCGTCGTTCTTTTCTTCCTTGCCCAGATCGAAAAGGCCCCTGCTCTTTGTCAAGTACTCCTGGTATCGGTGTTCCCATAGGGAGGTGCATTCCGGGGTTGCCTCCACCTCACTAAAGCACGCCAGTGTCGTTATCTCTGATCACACACAACACAAGAAACGGAGAATTTGTTGAATAAAGCTAGTAAGCTAGATCAGTTGGCTGAAGGTGACAGCGGAGTGCCAACTAGCACAAGGACTACTACTCACGGATCTGTTCGTCACATTGCTGCGCTATTATTTCCTCAGTCTCATCGTAGATTCTGCCCAAAATAGATGAAGAATGGTAGGATTCAAATCCTTTCTTCTCCATGAAGTGTGGATATGCTTTTACTCTCAGATGGCGATCAACATCTACCTGCCAAAACAGAGCACGGCAAGAAACAGCTGTCGAAACAGAGCATGCTGCCACAAGACTAATAACCCAGTGAAGTTAATTTAGGTTTCATTTATTTTTGTACCTTTTTTTGCTGGATAGATCAAATATATAAAAAAGAATGATATGAAATTCAGAATTGCATGGAAGCCTAAACCATATCAAACCACAAGATCGTAACTAACCTTGTGCCCATCCAGAGCCGCATAATAAAGGTCAACTAATTTAATCATGTTTTCCACGATTGACTTCTTCTCATCTTGATCGACTCCTTCTGTTAATAATCGGTCCATATGTGCTAACCAACAGTCAGGCGCTAAACCTTTTGTGTAACTGTAAGGAGGGACAGCCAAACATGTATTCCATCAGACCAACATAACAAAACCAAAAAGATTCTGCGTGTAGAATTATGTAATGGTTAATATATTGATAGGAGATGGGGTTACAATATATAGACTCTCATGAAACCCTAACCCTAATGGGCCGACATCCCAACAGTGGTGCCGGCCCACACACACAGTCTAACATCCCCCTGCAGTCGCAACAGGGGTACCACACACGATGAGACTAGAGTAGAGGCCGAACGTAGGAGCCGACGGGTTGAAATCCCCCCGCAGTCACAGTGTCGTGAGGGTGCGAATGTTGCGACTGGTGAAGAGACCGGTGTGGATTCCGAGAAGGCGATAGCCCCTGGATGCTGAGTTAGCCCCTGGATGTTCGAGCGTCAACGATCGGCGACACGACAAAAGAGCATCAGCATGCCGACCTTCTTGCTTCTTCGATCGTTCGGACGTCGAGGAGCCCCACTAGGGAGGCCGACGGCAGCATACACGTCTGCGCCGGTCATGGTGTCCGCGCCCGCGGCAGAATAGAAGGGAAACGACGGATCCGGCCGGGATGGCCAAGGCAGCGACGGATCCGGTCGGGAAGACGCGATCAGGTCAAAGGGACGTCGGATCGAGCCGAGAAGGCCGCAACAACGTGGATCTGGCCGGGAAGGCCGCGGCAGCGACGGAACCGACGAAGGAGGGAGGCGCGTGGCAGGGCAGGGGCCTGCGGCGGACCTGGTAGGGGAGTTTGACGCCGGCAGCGAGAGAAGCTTGAAGATAAGAGGCGCTGCTGGGCATCGACGCGATCAGGGACAAGGTAGACAGCGCGACGATGGGGACTGCATAGCGCTGGAGTAGGAGAGGGAGCGGGGAGGTCGGCGGGGAGGGCTGTCACGCTGTAGCCGGGAAAGCGTGCCAGCGCCGAGCAGGACAGGGGTCAGCCGCGGCGGCCAGAGGGAGGAGTCCGACGGCTGGGCGGGCGCCTGTGCGCGTGACGACGGCTGGCAGAGGGGAGCGAGAGAGGGAATCGGCGGCCAGATCCACGACCATGGCGGGGAAGAGTTCGGCCTGCCTCCGCGGCTGAGCGCAGCGGCGCTGGAGGGCGGACGTGGGCCGTAGGCAGGCGAGCCTGGCCCCTGCCCCCGCTACTGCACTAGAGGCGCGCAAGCAGGCGAGCCCGGCCGCCGCTGCCGCCACTCCACGGGAGAGCGCAGGCAGGTGGGCCCGGCTAGCGGCGCTGGAGGGCGGACGTGGGCCACAGGCAGGTGGCCCGGCCGCCTCCGCCGCTGCTCCACTAGAGGGAGGAGGGGGACATCTCGACACGCAAGAAGGCCGGTGGCGCGGCGGTTGGGCTGGGGCCAGCAGCCACCGGAGACAGAGGGCGGGGAGAGCGAGCGCACGACGTGCGAGAGCGAGGAGGCGAGCAGGAAGGCATGCGAGAAGAGCACGAGAAGCAGGATGAGGAGATCGAGCGTGGCCGACGTGTTGTCTCACCTAGGTTTTGGTCCTATTTGGCGCAATCTGATTTCCAATCTGCTGGCTTCTTCTACTCAAGTGTTATTGAATGGGTATCCTGGGAATCATATAAGGCATTGAAGAGGTCTTCGTCAGGGAGACCCACTTTCCCCTATGCTGTTTGTGTCGATCATGGATGTTCTTAGCAGTCTCTTTAGGGCTGCTGAAAGCAAGGGACTGCTTCATAGCTTAGAAGGAGCAGGAGTCCGAAATAGGCTTTCCATTTATGCTGATGATGTGTGTTAGAGGGTAATGATTGACTATTAGGGCTAACCCTAGAGGGTAGCCATATAGTGTTTTACATGGGCCACATGGGCCTAGCCATATACTCTAACACCCCCCGCAGTCTGAACATCCGTCGCAGCGGAGTTGACAGACTGGACTCGAAAAGAAGAAGTACATCACACAATAGGATCCCCCCACAGACTCAACTAGCCACTACAGATATTGAGGCTGGAGCGAAACTCGGCGAAGGTCGAGGACGGAAGACCCTTGGTGAAGATGTCGGCAAACTGGGAGGTGGTTGGGACGTGGAGGACTCGAACGTCACTGACGGCGATCAGATCTCGGACGAAGTGTAGGTCGATCTCCACATGCTTGGTCCGCTGGTGCTGCACCGGGTTGGTGGAGAGGTAGATGGCGCTGACGTTGTCGTAGTCCGCCACGCCATTGGCCACGGCACGGTATTCCGCCTCTGCGCTCGAGCGGGAGACGACCGGCTGGCGCTTCGACAACCAGGACACCAGGTTGCCGCCTAAGAAGACGGCGTAGCCGGAGGTGGAGTGCCGAGTGTTTGGGCACCCGGCCCAGTCAGCGTTAGTGTAGACGACCAGCTCGGAGGAGGTAGACCGGTAAAGAAGCAGTCTGTAGTCGACGGTTCCCCAGAGGTAGCGGAGGAGGCGCTTGAGAGCCGCGAGGTGGGGCTCCCGGGGGTCGTGCATATGGAGACAGACCTGCTGCACGGCGTAGGAGATCTCCGGCCTGGTGAAGGTGAGGTACTGAAGGGCACCGGCAAGACTCCTGTAGCCGGTGGGGTCCTCGACTGGGTCACCCGTGGCCTTAGAGAGCTTGGCCTGCGTGTCGACTGGGGTGGAGCAGGGCTTGCAGTCACTCATCTGGGCCAGCTCCAGAATGTCAAGAGTGTACTGTCACTGGTGAAGGAGGAGTCCTAAGGGGCGAGGCTCAACAGTGACCCCTAGGAAATGGTGAAGCACGCCCAGATCCTTGACCGGAAACTCCCGCTGAAGTGCGTCAACGAGGCGGCGAAGAAGTGACGGACTGGAGGCGGTGAGGACAATGTCACCCACGTAGAGAAGCAAGTAGGCAGTCTCTGCTCCATGATGGTGGACGAACAGAGACGTGTCTGACTTGGCCCCCTCTACACCCTTCGGCTTCCGCACGCCACCTCTTCTTCGTCTTCGTCACCTGCCACTGCTGCTGTTTTTGCTGCCACCACGTCTTCTACCACCTGGCATCGTCGCCTTGGTCACCCCGGACGCGATGCCTCGATGCAGCTTACTCGTAGTGCGACTATCCCATGTACTAGATCACATGATGAGCATCTTTGTCATGCGTGCCAGTTAGGCCACCATGTTCGTCTTCCTTTTTCTTCTTCCTCGCATGCTACTCATGCATTTGATCTTGTACACTGTTATTTGTGGATTTCACCTATTACCAGTATGTCAGGCTACAAATACTATCTTGTGGTGCTTGATGATTTTTCTCATTATGTGTGGACTTTTCCTTTGCGTGCCAAGTCTGAGGCTTTCCCCGCCCTCCGCCACTTCTTCGCCTGGGTGTCCACTCAGTTCGGCCTCACCATTAAGGTCGTTCAGTGTGACAATGGTCAGGAGTTCGATAACTCCACCTCCCGCGACTTCTTTCTCTCCCACGGGATGCAGTTGCGGATGTCTTGCTCGTATACCTCCTCCTAGAACGGCAAGGCTGAGCGCATGATCCGCACGACCAACGACACCATCCGCACTCTTCTCCTCCAGGCGCACCTACCGGCACGCTTCTGGGCCAAGGGCCTCCACAGATGGTTAAATGGGAAGATGATACAAGATTTTGCCCCTGAAGTTGTCTATATGGTGGGTAGCAGATCCATTACTTCAAGAACTGTTGCTCAGGCGCTGCATAACTGGCAATGGGTTAGCGACATTGTGAATCCCTTATCTTTTATTGGGCTACAGCAGTACTTGCAGCTATGGCATGCTTTAAATGGAGTAGTGCTTAACCAGGAGGAGGATAGACATGTGCGGGTGCATTCAGGCTCTGGAAAATTCTCCTCACAGTCTTGTTATTCGGCGTTTTTTATGGGAGCTATTTCTTTTGAGCCATGGAAAAGGTTGTGGAAGTTGTGGGCACCCCCGAAATGCAAATTTTTCGTTTGGTTGGCAATAAGGAATAAATGTTGGACTGTTGATAGGCTTCAAAGAAAAGGATTACCGCACCCGGTGGTATGTCCTTTATGTGACCAAGAGCATGAAACTATCTTGCACCTCTTATGTATGTGCAGTTTTGCTAGACAATTTTGGCACACTATCTTTTCATCTTTGAGGATGGGCCATCTCACGCCTAATAGAGATGTGGGCTCTTTTGCTGAGTGGTGGGGCAAGGTGCATAGGAGAGTGCCCAAACAAATCAGAAAAGGTATTCATAGTATCATTATTCTGGGAGCCTGGTGCTTATGGCTCCATCGCAATAGGTCTGTTTTTGATGGAACAAGTCCTTCCTTGAGCACCATTCAAAGACTGCTTATGGATGAAGTGGAGTGTTGGAGTAGGGCTGGTGCAAAGCAACTTAAAAGCCTTGGTCTCCCAGCTGCCTTTTCTAGGGCCAGGACTATTTCTAGCGCTTAATGCCGTGACAACTGAGGTCATCCTATTACAACATGAGATAAGGATAGAGTTTTTTCCCTGTTTGTATTAGGGTTCTGGTCTTTTTTTTCCCTGTGTTCTTTTGCCTTGTTTGGGCATTGTATTGTGGTCCATTTTGGACCTTTCTCTCTCTTAATATAATGATGTGCAGCTCTCCTGCGCGTTCGAGAAAAAAAAATGCCTTCCTACACGGCACTTTGACTGAGACAGTGTACTGCAGCCAACCCGTCGGCTTTGTCAACACCTCTCAACTGGGTCTGGTCTGCAAGTTGAACTACTCTCTGTATGGCCTCAAGCAGGCACCACGAGCTTGGTATAGTCGCTTTGCCTCCTACTTGATCTCTCTCAAATTCATCGAGGCCAAGTCGGACACATCCATGTTCATCCAATGGTGGGACGACGACACCGTCTAACTCCTCAACGTCGACGACATTGTGCTTACGGCGTTCAGTGCTGCCCTCCTCCATCACACGATTGTTGCCCTTTAGCTTGAGTTCACGATGAAGGACCTAGGTCCTCTCCACCACTTCCTCAGGGTTACCGCGGAGCGGCACCCCTAGGGCCTCTTCCTCCACCAGCGCCAGTACGACCTCAACATTCTGGAAGGGACTGACATGTCCGACTGCAAGCCTTGCTCCACGCTGGTCGATACCTAGGCGAAGCTCTCCGATGATGATGACACCCCAGTGAGCAATGTGATGGTCTACCGGAGCCTCACCGGGACACTGCAGTACCTCATGTTCACCCGACGTAGCCTACGCGGTCCAGCAAGTGTGCCTTCACATGCACACCTCGCGTGAGCCCCACCCCACCGTTGTCAGACAGATTATTCACTACATTCGCGGCTCTATCGACCTCAGCCTCCTTTTTCGGCCCTCTCCGACTTCTGAGCTAGATGTCTACACCAACACCGACTAGGCTGGCTGCGTCAACATGTGCCGGTCAACATCTGACTACATTGTGTTTTTGGGCGCTAGACTCATCCCATGGTACTCCAAGCGGTAGCCCGTGGTCTCCCACTCCAACACGGAGGCCAAGTATCGAGATATGGCCAATGACGTGGTCGGGACATCCTTGCTCTGTTAACTTCTTCATGAGCTCCACAGCCCCATCGCCCGCGCCACCCTCGTCTCCTGCGACAACCTCAGCAAGATCTACCTCTCCAATCTCGTGCATCATCAGCGCACGAAGTACGTGGAGATCGAGCTTCACTTCGTCCGCGAGCATGTCGCCGACGATGATGTCCGCGTTCTGACCACTTCGCAGTTTGCTGACATCTTCACCAAGGGGCTTCCTTCTACTATTTTGATTGAGTTTTGTTCCCGCCTCAACATATATACAGGATAGAGTTGTGACTGTGAGGGGGTGTTAGCGTAAGTGTTAGGGTTGCCATGTATACCTTTATTGTAATGGGCTTTAGCCCAAATAACTCATCTATTAATACATGTCCAACCCTGATTAGGGTTAGGGTTTTCTCCCACTCTAACAATATCAATAATATGATGATGGAATTTATGGTGATCATGATAAACTAAGCAAATTTGGGAAAGGCAACAATGACATATTTGGGTGCCCACAAGCCATATGATACGGAATGCATCCAATGTGTTTCTGTTACAAGGACACTACATCCAATTGATAAAATATACCTAGAGTCCGAGTTGAACTGCACAATGAAGGCAATGACGAGAAATAATTCATTTCACCAATCCGCACTACATATTGGACTAACAAAAGGCATGAGCAATATGTAAGTCATTAAGGCATGCCATTATAAGCATGATTGTGCCTTTTTTATATTTAAGCATACAACTTCACCTAGCTTTGCAAATATGCATGAATGTCACATAGTTGATTGAATATCTTAAAATAAATTAAAGATATGTAATTTAATACAAATTAAAGAATGTTTATAAGGTTTAGCAAAAGTATTTATAAATGATGAAATCGTGCAAAGCATACAGATCAATTCAAAACCAAGTAACATCCTATGAAAACAATGATATGAACATGATTAATAATTGAAGAGATACAATACTTGGGTATAAACATAGTCGTCAAGCATTCATTAAATAGCACTCTTTCGAGAATCAATTCATTTAAATCCCCAGGTCTGCTAAGCCTGTGCTGGGTCTCCTTCAGTTTTAATAGTTCAACCCATGGCTCACTTCGCTTCTCGAAAGTCTTTAGTAACTGAAACATCATTTTTTTGCTATCAGAATTGTAGAACTCCTTTTGACTAGTTAAAAAAGAACAATAATGTATATTAATGTGCAAAAATAATGCTATTGTGCTAGCTCACAGGGGGGATGTAATTCTCTAAAACAAGAAATACTAATGTAATATTTAACTTACAGGAAAAGTCTAGCTAGTCTGGCTTGCCCGATGGTAAGACAAGGAAGCAACCCGCTGCTAAAGAGTTATGATGTTCTACAAAAAGTTGGTGGTGTAGTGGCCCGAGGTGAAGTACTAGACTTTGGGAATATGATGAGCCAAGTTGGAAGGATGTGCCTAAACTGGTAGTTTGTTATTAAAGTTCCACACTTTCATCTTTTAGGAGAAAGTTGACATAGGAAGCACAACAATATCATAAAGTTTGTTTCTGAGAGATGCTACTCAACCAATAATTTCATGTGGCAACAAGTAGCTCCTAGGTCAGCACAAGCCTACTCCCACTTCGTATGTCATGCTTTTGTTAGTTGTTACACATGATTGGGTGAGCGTGCTGCAGGGCATGTTTTATATACCATGTCATGCATCATCATAATATTTGTGGGACTCTCACTATCTTTCTTTGCACTCCTGCTCTTCATAAGGCTAGCCATTCCTCTTATCATCTATCCTCTTTCTGACAACAATGTTTTTTCTTGGTGGCTCCCTCAATGCTTGAACCAAGAAAACAAGGCTAAGTTTCATGCTATGGCATGTGTGACTGCTAGAATTAGACGTACAATCCTACTAGGCCTTGTAATTGTAGTTTTTTCTCGAATACGCAGGAGAGTTGTGTATCATTATATTAAAAGGAGAGAAACACCCCCCCCCCCACACACACACTCACTCACAAAACACCACCTACATATACACGGCCCAACACACACACAAACAAACAAGGAGAGAAACTCCTCTAACCAGGGTCGAACAGGTTTCGTATATTTTTGGCACCTACCAAGAGCCAAAGCTGCAACTCATCCCTAAACCCCTCCTCAAGAGAAGATAGGCAAGGTCTCTTTCCATGAAAGACACACTTTTTTATGTTTCCAAAGCTCCATCCTCCAATAATGATAATACCGTTGAAACCTTTTCTTTTGCATTTAGGGACCATATATGAAGCTTTCCTCCACCAGTCCACGAAGCAATCATCACCTGTCTTAGGTACGACATTATTAAGACCAATTGAAGATAAGATAGCATGCTAAAACTGCCTTGCAAAAACACGGTTGGTTAATATTTGTTGTACAGTTTCTTCCTCTTGATCACATAGAACACAACTATGGGGATGATCCAGCCCCCTTTTCTTTAGCCATTCTGCTGTCCAACATTTATTTTTTATGGCAAGTCATACAAAGGTCTTGCATATGGGGGCCGCCCAGGTCCTCCATATTCTTTTCCATGGTTCAAAAGGTAGTGCACCCCTGGAAAAAGCTCTGTATGCAGATTTGGAACCCAAAACCCCCATTAATGTTATGTCTCCAAATATGTTTATCATTTGTATCTTCTACATGAAAATTTTCTATGACATCCCACAGCTATAGATATTGCTCAATGCCCGCAAGAGAAAGATTACCCTGTATGTATTGGACCCAAGAAAGAGACGAAAGGGCCTGCTCCACAGTCCTTTCCTTTTGAACATTTTAGTAACTGCAGCCACAATACTCGGTGCTACATCTTCAATAGAGGTCCCATGAATTCATTTATCTGTCCAAATATAAGTTGTGACTCCATTACCAATATTGGTGATTAAAGCTATCCGAAATAAGGCTCTGGCATGGGGTGAGATATTAAGATCGAGGCCACTCCAAGGCTTAGCAGGGCTTGTTTTCTGAAACCACAACCAAATCATTTGCAGAGCCCAACTCATAATGACGAGATTTGGTATTCGAAGGCCTACCAACTCAATAGGCCTAGTAACCTTCTCCCAAGCTATAAGACAGTTTCCTCCTCGAGTCTCTTTTCTGCCATTCCACAAGAAATTTCTCCTAATTTTGTCAAGGGCTTAATAAACCATTTTGGAACATTGAGGGCAACAAGCAGATAGACTGGTATGGCAGAGAGCACAGATTTAATTAAGATTATTCTCCTAGATAAGTTTAAGAGATTAGCTTTCCAACCTGGAAGCCTACTTGCAATTTTCTAAATCTATGGAATAAGATCACCAGAATTGAGTCTTTTATTACTTAAGGGAAGACCCTTGTAAGTCATGGGAATACTTTTTGAGGCAGAACCTAAAATTTGGGCAGCCAACTCCTCCATTCATCATTACACCGAATAGTGTAGAAAATGTTAGAGCAACTGTGTACCGATGGGTTGTGTTTATGTAATGGATGTAGACCCAACTACTCTCATTATAAATACATCTCTCAACCCTGGTTAGGGTCAGGGTTTCAGTCTATCTAACATGGTACCAAAGTCCTCATCTTGTCAGATCTTTTCTTCTCTCTAATATAAAAGATGCGCAACTCTCCTGCGCGTTCGAGAAAAAAAGCTAGGTTTCTCCTCCCCTTCTCCCTGCAGTCGCCAGCCCCCTTCCCTCCCACCTCCAGTCGTTGTCGACACGACCCAGCCCGGCTGCCACCCAGACCCCTCCCCCTCCATCTTCGTCCGCTGTCGTACTGCTGAGAGCACCTAGAGGGGGGGTGAATAGGTGATCCTGTAAAAACTTAAAACTTAAAGCCACACAACTTGATTAAGGGTTAGCACAACGAAATCAAGTGGCTAAGGACCGAGCTCTTGTGAAACACAATAATCACAATGAAAACAAGCACAAGAGACACGATGATTTATCCCGTGGTTCGGCCAAGTACAACACTTGCCTAATCCACGTTGTGGCGTCCCAATGGACGAGGGTTGCACTCAACCCCTTTCAAGTGATCCAAAGATCCACTTAAATACCACGGTGTTTTTCTTTCTTTCACTATATCCCGTTTGCGAGGAATCTCCACAACTTGGAGCCTCTCGCCCTTACAAATGATGATCACAAAGAAACACGGATGTAAGGGAGGAAAAAGCGACACACACAAATCCCAGCAATACGCACACACATAAGCCAAGACTTGAGCTCAAATGAAACACACCAAGTTCACCACTAGAACGGAGCTCAAATCACTAAGAATGTCAATCGAGTGTGCGAAGATGAAGTGCGGGAGTCTTAGAATGTTCAAAGTATGCTTGATGTACTCCTCCATGCGCCTAGGGGTCCCTTTTATAGCCCCAAGGCAGCTAGGAGCCGTTGAGAGCAATCCAGGAAGGCAATTTTTGCCTTCTGTCGGGTGGCGCACCGGACCTGAATTGGCGCAACCGACTGTTGAAGATTTGGAGCCGTTGGCGCACCGAACACTGTCCGGTGCACACCGGACAGTCCGGTGCCCCCATCAGACCGTTGGCTCGGCCACGCGTCACGCGCGGATTGCGCGGCCGACCATTGGCTCGGCCGACCGTTGGCTCACCGGACAATCCGGTGCACCACCGGACAATCCGGTGAATTTTAGCCGTACGCCGCCGGCGAATTCCCAAGAGCGGCCAGTTGACCAGACGCCAGCCTGGCGCACCGGACACTGTCCGGTGCACCACCGGACAGTCCGGTGCACCCAGACTGCGCAGTCTTGGCAGCTCCAGCCAAGTCTTTTTCCTTTTGTGTTTTCTCTGATTCTAGCACTTAGACAAATATGTTAGTACACAAAAACCAATATACTAAGTCTAGAATCATACCTTTGTGTTGATTTTCACTTCATCCACCATTTGACACTTATTAATACTAAAGGCATTTGTGTTGGACACTTAATCACCAAAATCCTTAGAAATGGCCAAGGGCACATTTCCCTTTCAACTGCCTCCTCCCCTCCCTCTCCATGGCAGACACCGGCACCTGGGCCCCTGGAGGCGTCCGCCCAGGCGCGACCACCGCGAACGCAGCCCACAGCGGTGAGCGTGCCGCCACCCTCACCGGCACCCTCTCCACTGCCGCCGCTCCTTTGCAGCCAGCCCTCCACACGGCCAGAGCCGCTCCTCCCGCAGTAATGGCCACCATGGCTTCTGCAACTCCGATCGGAGTCCGTACTCCCACGAGCGCGTGTGAATCATCTAGGCCCCTTAGTGATGTTTTGGTAATTAATGACAACTATTTGTGGACTAACAGTTCTTGAAGAAATAAGAATGCAGGTTGGACCACAGATAACAGAAAATCTTAGAGACTTATAAGCATTGGTTGTGGATCAAGTGAAGGCAAAGGTATAACATAGGTTTTTGTTTTTGCCGGTCTCCAGGAGTTTAGAGAATACATTTGACCGTATTAGTAGGCTAGATGGTCGTACTATTAAGAGGGGTCAAAGACTTTGGCCTGTGTAAAACTTAGTGCCTCATAGAGCATCTAGTGGTTGCATTTGCATGAGGTCTAACAGCGCTTCCAGTTTCGAGAGTTAAAAATCTTTTCAAAAGCGTGTTAGAAAAGTTGCTAAGTCATGGGTCTGGCGGACCGTCCGAGCCAAGTGGCCGGACCGTCCGCGATCTATTCAGAGGAGTCCGAAGTATGTTCACTTCGAACTGGTCCTGTATGTTTGTATTGCAGACCGTCCGGGCCTTGGGGCCGGACCGTCCGCAGTCTTGACCAGAGAGGGTCGCCCTCTGCACAGTCCCTGTATTATTGTGCGGACTGTCCGACCGGGATCGGCGGACCGTCCGCAGTTGCCAAATTGGTTTGGGCAGGGACTGTGAGTTTTTGGGCACTTGTACTACGGACCGTCCGGGGCCTGAGCCCGAACAGTACTAACTCCCAGGTCGTGGACCGTCCGGCCTTGTAGGGCGGACAGTCCGTGTGTGTTATCTCGACGTTGTCAGAGTTCTGGTGCTCCATGTTGCCAGGTGTCGGATGGTCCGGCCAAGGTTGGCGAACGGTCCGGACCTCACTTTTCTGATAGCTCTGACATATTTCAAATGGGAAAACTAATTGTTACTTGTACGGCGGACCGTCCGGCCTAAGGGCGCGGACCGTCCGCGTGTGCGCAGAAACTGTGCTAGTTGCACATAACGTTTAGAATTGTGAGGTGGGCTATAAATAGAAGCGGAGCTCGTGTGTGAGGGTTCTCTTGGCCATTCCTTGCACACATTGAGCTCATTTGTGATCCTCCCACTCATTCTCTCACACTCCTTGCTTGAGATTGCATACTAGTGAGAGATTGAGAGTTCCTAGTGCATTTGCATCCATTGGTGATTCTTGAGGCACTAGGTGGTACACCGGGCAAGCGTCATCGACTTGTTATTCTTGGAGGTTGCCGCCTCCTAGACGGCTCAGGTGTTGTCTCCATCGAGCTCTCCAAGAAGATTGTGGAGGAGCCGCGGTGTCGATTGTGAGGGGTTCGCGCCTACCTCGCCGGAGCGGCAAAGGCGACGCTAGTGGAAACGAGGTATTGAGTGATTTCTTGTCCACTTGGCTCAAAGATCAAGCCGCGTCTTGATAGAGGAGCAAGTGAGAGCTTGAAGTCCACCTCAACGTGCATTATGGGTGATCGACAAATCACCGATAACACGAGATAAAATCCGGTGTCTTTCTCTTCTCACATTACTTATTACCGTGCAAGTAATTAGTATTTCGCATATTATCTTTCTTGTATACAATTACCATAGTTGTTTCTCATAGATTGCTTACTTGTTGTGACTAGAGAATTTATACCTCTTGTCATATTGATTAAATTTCTCTAGTGTATTTGATTTTAGTCAAAACCTTCTATTCACCCCCCCCTCTAGCTGATGTTCTAGATCCTACAAGTGGTATCGGAGCCAAGGACTCCATTGTTTGTGGATCTAATCATCCCGGAGTTGGATAAAATGGCTAGTAACAACAATGTGCACATTGGGAAGCCACCGCATTTTGATGGAAATAACTATGACTATTGGAAAATAAGAATGTCAATGCATCTTAGAGCAATGGGTGGAAAAATTTGGCCAATTGTCAAGGATGGGTTTGTTGTGTTGAAACAAGATGAACCATCAGCTAGTGATAATGAAAACATTCTTACAAATGATCAAGCCATGAATGTATTCTATGATGCTCTTGACATAAATGAGTTCAACCGTATCAAGAATCTCACAACTGCTCATGAGATTTGGATTAAGCTAATGGAAATTAATGAAGGAACTACAATTTTGAAGAGTGCAAAGCTATATGTGCGAAGGAAAATTTGAGCAATTCATTATGAAAGAAGATGAAAGTGTATCTGATATATTCAACCGGTTAAATGAGATAGTGAATGAGCTCAAGGGACTTGGTTTTGATGTACCGGATGTGGATTTCACTCATAAGTTCCTTAGATCTCTTCTGGAGAAGTATGAGACTATTGTGACCATGTTAGTTAGAAGTGATCTATTTACAACTTCTCCAACCGAAGTATTGGGAGAAATTCTTACTCAAGATATATTAAAGAAATCTCAAGCCGATGCTATAAGTTTGGCAAAGAAAGTGAAGAATGAATCAATCGCTCTCAAAGCTAAATCTTCTAAGGCAATTGAAAAAGAAGATAGTGATGATGAAGAAAATGAAAGTGAGAGTGATGGAGATATGACTCTATTTGTAAAGAAATTCAACAAATTCATGAAGAAAGAGGGGTCAACCTAGAAGAGGCCAAACATCAAGAAGAAATGCTTTCAATGATAGAAAGTGTTTTGAGTGTGGGGAAACCGGTCACATCGCCATGAATTGCCCTAACAAGAAGGGCAAAGATGGAGATGATAAGAAGAAGAAATTCTACAACAAGAAGAAAGATGGCAAAACCTACCTAGTTGAATGGGATTCGGATGATGATGATGATGACACCTCATCCAAGCTTAATGCCAGAATTGCCATCAAGGAAGCCCCTTCACTTTTCTCATCCCTCATTGTCTCATGGCAAAGGGAGATGCTAAGGTAAAAATCATCACCGATTTAAATGATATAGATGATGATGATCATGTTGATGATGTTGATGATGGCTATTCATATGATGATCTTGTTAGAATGTTAGGTGAGGTCGATGACTACATGCACAAAGAAAGAGAAAAGTTTAAGACCTTGAAGGAATTGTATAAAAACCTCCAAGTGTCTTTTGAGGAGCTCAATGTTAAGGCCCATTAGGCCCAGGCCTACTGGCTATATATATTACCTACAGTCCTTAGGGACTAATCATCCATTATCAATCCCAAGGTTAGTAACATGGTATAGAGCAGGTTACGAAACCCTAATCTTTTTTTGCCGCCTTCGCGGCTGTTTCCCGCCCAGCCGCCGTCGCGGCTCTTCCTCTTCCCGCCGTCGCGGCTGTCCTCCCACTCCCCACCCAGCCGCCGTCGCGGCTGTTCTCTTCCTCATCTAGCCGCCGCCGTCGCGGATCCGCCGCCCGCCGTCGAGGATCCTACCCCAGTCGCCGCGGATTGGGCTTCTCCCACGCGGCTGTCCCCTGCCCCAGCCGCCGTCGAGGATCCTGCCCCTGCTGCCGTCGCTTCATCCGCGCGCCCTCTGCGCAGTTGCGGTCGTCCGCCCGACACTGCTGCTGTCGCGCCTGCGCGGCTGCTGCTGTTGCAATCGCGGCCCTCTGCTGCTGCTGGCCGTCCCCAGCCGCTGTCGCGGTCGTCCCCTGCCCCAGCCGCCGTCGAGGATCCTGCCCCTGCTGCCGTCGCTTCATCCGCGCGCCCTCTGCTGCAGTTGCGGCCGCCCGGCACTGCTGTTGTCGCGCCTTCTGCGCGCCCGCGCGGCTGCTGCAGTCGCAATCGCGGCCCTCTGCTGCTGCTGTCTTCGTCCACCCGGCGCAGTCGCGGCCTCCTCGTTCGTCCTCTGCGCGCAGTCGCGGCCTGCGGTGCTGCTGCGCTGCTGCGCTTGGTGTCTGTCATCACTGTTCATCCGCTGCTCAAGATCGGGATTTTGGTACCTTCCAGCCAGTTGTTTCAGATCTCTTATTCTTCAGTGATTTATTAATCTGCAATATGTCGGCCAACGCTATTGTTGTCAACATTGTGCTTGATGGCCAGAATTACCCAGAATGGGCTTTTTGTGTTCAGACTGCATTAAGAGGTCATGGTTTACTATTTCATTTGACTGAAGATTCACCAGTCCTAGCAGCCGATAGAAGCAATGCTGCTGCAATCAAGACTTGGCAGATCAATGATGGCAAGGTAATGGCTGCTATGGTCAATAGCACTAAACCAACTATGATTATGAGTCTGTCTAAATTCACCACTGCTAAGGCTATCTGGTCACATCTGAAGGATCGGTTTGTTCAGGACAGCGGTGCTCTTTTACATACCCTTATGCAACAGACTCATGTCATTGAGCAACATGATATGTCCATTGATGAATACTATTCAGCCTTTGATCGTCTTATGAGTGCATTGACCTCCATGGTGCCTGCTTGTACCACTGTGCCTTGTCCAGCCCACAAGTTCATTGAGAAGTTCTTTACCTACAGATTTGTTATGGGAGTTCGACCTGAATTTGATTCCCTTCGTGCAAGGCTGCTTCACAGTTCGGATACTCTTACCATGGCTCAGGCATTGTCCGAATTGCTTGCTGAAGAGACTCGTCTAAAGTCTATGTCATCTCTTACTGGTCTGAGTTCTCACAGTGTGTTGGCTGCTGCCCAGAGGTCTAAAAACAACTCATTTCAGCCTTGTGAACACTGCAAAAAGACCACTCATCGGTCTGAGAACTGCTTTGCCAAGTTTCCAGAGAAGTTGGCTGATTTTCGTGTTCGTCGTGCTACTCGTGGTCGTGGTACAGGACCATCTCCTAGAGGCTCAGTTGCGGTTGCTGCTACTTCATCTGCTGGTGCTTTGTCATCATCCTGGGTTCTTGATTCTGGAGCTTCTTTTCATGTGACATCTGATCAGTCACGGCTGGCGTCTACTACACCTGTCACCGAGGGCACTTCTGTTCAGACTGCTGATGGTACATTATGTCATGTCACCCACAAGGGTTCTCTTTCTGATCCAACTTTTACTGTTCCAAATATATTTTTTGTACCTCAGTTATCCATGGATCTTCTATCAGTTGGTCAAATTACCGATCATAATTGTTTTGTTGGATTTGATGACTCATCTTGTTTTGTACAGGATCGCAAAACAGGGGATGTGATTGGGACTGGCCGTCGCCGTAAATCTTCACCTCGCCTCTACATCTTGGACACTTTGCGTCTTCCTTCATCTCCTACCATTACACCTCATGTGCTCGCCGCTTCGGGACCCACGACGTCATTCGCCCAGTGGCATCATCGTCTGGGTCACTTATGTGGATCTCGTCTGTCTACCCTAATAAAGTCAGGATGTTTAGGCTCTACTCATGTTGAGTCTAGTTTTCATTGTAAAGGTTGTCATCTTGGAAAACAAATACAACTTCCATATTTTACTAGTAATTCCCATTCTGCTAAACCTTTTGATCTAATTCACTCTGATGTTTGGGGTCCAGCTCCGTTTGTTTCTAAAGGTGGTCATAAATATTATGTCATTTTTATTGATGATCATTCTCGTTATACTTGGATTTACTTCATGAAACGCCGCTCGGAATTGCCTTCTATTTACAAGTCCTTTACTCGCATGGTTCACACCCAGTTTTCTGCTACTATTAAAATTTTTCGTTCAGATTCTGGTGGTGAATTCCTATCTGATAATTTTCGCCAGATATTGACCATAGAGGGTACTCTAGCTCAACTTTCTTGTCCTGGTGCTCATGCCCAAAATGGTGTTGCTGAACGCAAACACCGTCATATTATTGAGAGTGCTCGTACTCTTTTGATATCTTCTTTTGTACCTTCACACTTTTGGAGTGAAGCCGTTTCCACTGCCGTGTATCTCATTAATAGACAACCTTCATCTAAACTTTCTGGTAAATCACCGGGTGAAGTTCTTTTTGGGACTTCTCCACGATATGATCATCTTCGTGTGTTTGGATGTATATGTTATGTCTTGTTACCACCACGTGAGCGGACTAAATTGACTGCTCAATCTGTAGAGTGCGTATTCCTTGGATACAGTCCTGAACACAAAGGTTATCGTTGTTATGATCCATCCACTCGTCGTATTCGAATTTCTAGAGATGTAAGTTTCAATGAAAATCGCCCCTTCTTTCACAACCAGTCTACTCACTCAACATATTATCCCACAGAATCCACTTCTTTCATGTGTCTTCCTTCCATTCCTGCATCTGAACCATCATCTTCTACATCCACAACTGATGTTCTCATTCCCATAACACCACCTTCCACCTCCACGTCATCCACCTCTTACTCTTCCAAACCACCTATCATCCAAACCTACATTCGTCGTTCCCGCTCTATTCCTACGGCTGGTCCTGATACTGATCCTGTACCTGATTCTTGTACTAACAATAATGAGTGTAATGATGTTTTTGATCAGGGATACCGTCTTCGTGACCGTGGTACCATTGAACCTCCAGATCGCTATGGTTTTCCACGGGCTGGTGTGGCAATTGTTGAACCCACTACATATCAGGAAGCTTCTGGGATTCTTGAGTGGCAGCTAGCTATGATTGATGAATTGGCTGCTCTTGAACGCACTGGTACTTGGGATATTGTTCCTTTACCCTCGCATGCTGTTCCTATCACATGTAAATGGGTCTTCAAAGTTAAGACAAAATCAGATGGTTCCATTGAGAGGTATAAAGCTCGTCTTGTGGCCCGTGGTTTTCAACAGACTCAAGGACTTGATTATGATGAAACTTTTGCACCTGTTGCGCATATGACTACTGTTCGAACCTTGATTGCAGTTGCAGCCTCATCTTCTTGGACTATATCCCAGATGGATGTCAAGAATGCTTTTCTTAATGGCGATCTACAAGAAGAAGTTTATATGCATCCTCCTCCAGGGGTTGATACTCCCTCAGGGCATGTTTGTCGTCTTCGTCGCGCATTGTATGGGCTGAAACAAGCTCCTCGTGCTTGGTTTGAGCGATTCATCTCTGTCATCACAGCTGCTGGTTTTTCTTCTAGTGAACATGATCCTGCATTGTTTGTTCATGTATCTCCACAAGGTCGTACCTTACTTCTATTATATGTGGATGATATGCTGATTACAGGTGACAACTCAGAACATATTTCTCATGTCAAGCAACATCTTAGTAAGGAATTTCAGATGTCTGATTTGGGACCGCTTAGCTATTTCTTGGGCATTGAAGTTCAGCAGACTCAAAAAGGCTTTTATCTGTCTCAGTCGAAATATATACAAGATCTTCTTGATCGCTCTGGACTTACTGATACACGCACTGTTGCAACACCGATGGATATTCATTTAAAACTTCGTCCGAAGGATGGGACCCCACTAGCAGATCCAACTCGGTATCGTCATATTGTGGGTAGTCTTGTTTATCTCACCATCACCAGACCTGATATTGCTCATGCTGTTCATATGTTGAGCCAATTTGTATCAACACCTACTTCAGTTCATTATGGTCATTTGCTTCGTGTGCTTCGATATTTACGTGGGACAAGATCCAGATGTTTACTCTATGCTTCAGATAGCCCACTTCAGCTTCATGCGTATTCAGATGCCACTTGGGCAAGTGATCCTGTTGACCGTTGTTCTACTACGGGTTACTGTATTTTCCTTGGGTCATCTCCCATTGCATGGAAATCCAAGAAGCAAGCGGCCATATCTCGTTCTAGTGCTGAAGCCGAACTTCGGGCACTTGCTACTACCACTGCTGAAATTATTTGGTTGCGCTGGCTCTTGGCTGATCTTGGTGTCTCTTGTGACACTTCTACACCTCTGTTATGTGATAACTTGAGCGCTATACAGATTGCTCATGATCCAGTGAAGCATGAACTTACTAAACACATAGGTGTTGATGCATCCTTTACTCGATCACATTGTCAGCAGAAGACTATTGATCTTCAATATGTGCCCTCAGAATATCAATTGGCAGATTTCTTCACCAAAGCACAAACAAGAGCACAACATCAGTTTCACTTGATCAAACTCAAAGCTTCAGATCCTCCATTTCCACCTTGAGTTTGAGGAGGGGTGTTAAGGCCCATTAGGCCCAGGCCTACTGGCTATATATATTACCTACAGTCCTTAGGGACTAATCATCCATTATCAATCCCAAGGTTAGTAACACTCAAGACCTCTCACAATGATCTAAAAGAGAATTGTGAGAAGCTTGTGGAAGCTCAAAACTCATCTATTGTGCATGAAGTTGTGGTGGTCACCGAGGATGTTGGAGTCACTTGTGACTTACTTGATAGTCCTACAAGTGAACCACAACCTACTAACTCTATTTGTGATAAATGCAAAATATCTCTTATGAATGATAATATTGCTCGTGATGAATCACAAATCATTGTTGAGAATGAAGTATTAGTAGATAGAGTGAATGCTCTAACCCATGATCTAGAGAAGGCATATGGTGGAAAGGCTAAATTGGATTTCATATTGAGAAGTCAACGGTGCTCACTTAATCGTGAGGGTCTTGGATATGTTCCCAAGAAAGGAAAGAATGCTTTTATAAAGCAAAAGACATTGTTTGTGAAATAATGTGACAAAGTGTGTCACAAGTGTCACAAAAAGGGACATATCAAGAAGAATTGTCCTAAGCTAAAGAATGTATCCTCCACTTGTTTTAAGCATTGTTATGTTCTCATAATGCAAAAGGTGTTCATGCTAAATTTGTTGGTACTTCAATTGTTGGCAATAAGAAGAAAGCTATTTGGGTACCAAAGACCTTGGCCACTAACATCTAAGGACCCAAGCAAGTTTGGGTACCTAAAAGAGATTGATTTCCTTTTGTAGGTGAACTACAAGGCGGGAGGGAATCATTGAGTGTTGGATAGTGGATGCACTCAACACATGACTGGAGATATGAAAATGTTCACCCAATTGAATGTGGAAGATTGCTCAAGTTATGATAGTATCACATTTGGAGATAATCGCAAAGGCAAGGTTAAAGGTTTGGGTAAAATTGATATTTCGAATGATCATTCCATATCAAATGTGCTCTTGGTTGAGTCTTTGAATTTTAATTTACTATCCGTAGCTCAATTATGTGATTTAGGATTTAGTTGCAATTTCACCGTTGATGATGTTATTATCTCTAGTGTTGATGGTAGCAATCTTAAGTTTAAAGGCTTTAGATATGAAAATCTTTATCTTTTTGATTTCTCATCCAGTGAGGCAAAGCTCACAACTTGCTTATTCTCAAAGGCTTCACTAGGTTGGTTATGGCATAGAAGACTTGGTCATGTTGGAATGAAGCAACTCAATCGTTTAACCAAACATGACTTAGTCTGTGGCTTGAAAGATGTGAAATTTGAGAAGAACAAATTGTGTAGCTCTTGTCAAGCCGGGAAGCAAGTGGCGAATACTCATCCAAATAAGAGTCAAATGTCTACTCATCGGCCTTTGGAATTACTCCACATGGACTTATTTGGACCAACATCTTTTGTGAGTATTGGCGGTAATTCCTATTGCCTTGTGATTGTGGATGATTATTCTAGATTCACTTGGGTTTATTTTCTTCGGGATAAATCTAATGTGTTTGAAACATTCAAGTCATTTGCTATATTGGCTCAAAACCAATTTGATTTTGATATCAAGAAAGTTAGAAGTGATAATGGGTCGGAATTCAAAAATGCTAGAATTGATGAATATTGTGATGACAAGGGTATTAAACATGAATTTTCTTACAAATATACTTCGGAACAAAATGGTATTGTTGAAAGGAAGAATAGGACTCTCAATGATATGGCTAGGTCTATGCTAGCGGAATATAATGTGTCGGATTCTTATTGAGCCGAAGCCATAAACACCGCATGTCACTCATCAAATAGGCTATATTGTCACAAGCTCTTGAAGAAAACTCCCTATGAATTGCTCATTGGTAGAAAGCCAAATATCTATTCGGTTGCAAATGCTACATTTTGAGAAAGGGAAGCCGGCTCTCTAAATTTGAGAAGAAATGTGATGAGTATTTTCTACTTGGATATTCATCAAATAGCAAGACTTATAGAGTTTTCAACAAGACTCATGCTATTATTGAAGAAGCATATGATGTTGAGTTTGATGAAACAAATGAGTCTCAAGATGGAAACGATAATCTTGATGATGTTGGTGGAGCTCAATTGAGAAATGCTATGAAAACAATGGCTATTGGTGAAATAAAGCCAAAAGAAGATGATGATGATGATAGTAGTGTGGTTGTCATTCCATCCTCTTCAACCCTAAATGAAGAAAATCACCAAAGCCAACAAAATGTCGAAAATGTGGATGCTTTTTTTCTCGAAAGCGCAGGAGAACTGCGCCTCATAATGTATTAAGAAGAGGTAAAAAGAGGCCAAGAAAGGCCAGTACAAAACAGCCTCCTTACGGAGGCCAGTAGGAAGCATACAAAAAAGAATCCATAAGACTCTACTTAGCTCTCAGCTAACGGTAGCTAGATGGCAGAGCCCCTTGGCACCAGCGATCTCCCATTGCATCCTTTCCTCATTAGCAGCTTTAAGACTCATGGCAACACTGGGGCTGCAGCCATCAAAAACGCATTTGTTTCTATGCTTCCACAAGGTCCAGGCTCCCAGAATGATAAGGGAATCAAGCCCTTTTCTAGAGAGCCCAGCAGCAATATTCCCCACCGATTCCCACCAGCCTAGATATGATCCAACATCAGGTTGAGGAGTCAAAGAATGCAGTCCAAAATTCCGTAACAACAGGTACCAGAATTCCCTGGAGAAGGAACAGGTAACAAGGAGATGATCAATATTTTCATCTTCTTGATCACAAAAGGGGCACTTCTCAGGATGACTCAGCCCTCTTTTAGCAAGTCTATCCGCTGTCCAGAGACGATTTTGTGCAACCAGCCAGATGAAAAAACGACATTTTGGCAAGGCCCAAGTTTTCCAAATTTTCTTGTAATGAGGGAAAATTACAGACCCCAAAAAGAAGCCCTCGTAAGCAATCTTTGCTGAGTAGATGCCATTAGGAGCAATACTGAAAACATGTTTATCCTCAACCTCAGGCTGCAGCTGCCAATCTGAAGTCATGTCCCACAACTGAAGATACTCTGTTAAGACTCCCACTGTCAGAGGACCTTTAATATCAGAGATCCATTTTCTGTCTGTAATTGCCTCATAGACTGTCCTGGTATTGATAATCCTCTTGGGTATAATATTATATAAACTTGGAGTAAGATCTTTAATTCGCTTACCATATAACCACTTATCCTTCCAAAACTTTGTATTTTTGCCATCTCCCACCTCAGTAATGACCACCTCCAGGAAGAAAGTTCTAGCTTTTCTAGGCACTTTTATGTGGAGGTCAGACCAAGGTCGAGAAGGATCAGTCTTCTGCAGCCATAGCCAACGCATTCGAAGGGCCCAACATAATTCTTGAAAGCTAGATATGCCAAGACCTCCAAGCTGCAGTGGTCTGCAAACACG
Source organism: Zea luxurians (assembly GCA_029449295.1). Classification (NCBI taxonomy): domain Eukaryota; kingdom Viridiplantae; phylum Streptophyta; class Magnoliopsida; order Poales; family Poaceae; genus Zea; species Zea luxurians. The sequence goes on from JAOPSE010000004.1 coordinate 22,746,427, forward strand.
ACCCCAGGCTACAAGACAATGGCCTCCTCTTGCCTCCTTCCGGCCCCTCCAAAGAAAGCCCCTGCGAATTTTATCAATTGCATCTAGACCCCATTTTGGAATGTCAACTGCCATAGCAAGGTAGACCAACATGCTTGTGAGAACATGCTGAACCTGCACTCTCCTCCCAGCTCGAGTCATGAGATCTGCCTTCCAATTGGGGAGCTGATCAGCAATCTTCTCAACAATTGGTTGGAACTGCTGTTTGGTCAGCTTGTGTAAGGAAAGAGGCAGCCCCAAATAAGTGCAGGGGAATGCTGAAATACCCCCTGGAATCATGTTCTGGGCAGCTGCCAAGTCTTGTTCAGAGCACCTTATAGGATAGACTTTTGACTTCTGTGCATTATTATGTAACCCAGAAGCATCCCCGAACAGTTTTAAGATATCCAACGAGAGGGCCATATCCGCTGTAGAAGGGTGCAAGAAGAGAGCAACATCATCTGCATACATGGAGACCCTGTGAAGTTTCTTTCTACATGAAAGCTGCTGCAACAGCCCCTCTTCTTCAGCCTTCAAGAACAGGAAACCTAGAACATCCATTACTAAAATAAACAGCATGGGTGAGAGAGGATCACCCTGACGAAGGCCCCTCCTATGTATAATACGACAACCTGGAACACCATTCAACAAAACTTGAGTAGAGGAGGTGACTAATAACCCACTAATGAGATCTCTCCAGATTTGACCAAAGCCCAGATGTCGCATTACTTCGATCAAGAATGGCCAGGACACCGAATCAAAGGCTTTGGTAATGTCCAGCTTCAGCAGCAGACATGCTTTGTGCTGTTGATGAAGAAACTTTGTGGTTTGTTGAACAAGCATAAAGTTGTCCTGGATGAACCTTCCTTTAATAAAAGCACTCTGATTTGGTGATATCATCTCATGAAGCCTCTTGGACAGCCTAGATGCAAGGATTTTAGTGACTAATTTCCCAAAACTATGAACCAAGCTAATGGGCCTGAAATCTTTAACATTTTCAGCCCCATCCATTTTAGGGATCAACGTGATATATGCTGAGTTTAGCCGAGCAAAGTTCTCAAACTTTCTTCCCCAGACAGCAGAAATGGCAGCCATGACATCACCTTTGATTATGTCCCAACATGCCCTGTAGAACCTCCCAGTGAAGCCGTCAGGCCCAGGTGCCTTATCTGAAGAAAGCAATTTGATAACCTCCCAAACTTCCTGCTCAGAAAAAGGGGCTTCCAACTCAGACAAATCATAGGACGGCATTCCCAAATTCTCTAGATTAATACTTCTCTCCCTGGTTTCACTGGTCCCCAAGAGATTGGTGTAGAAAGAATCGATGCACTCAGCTTTCCCAATGTGACTAGTTAGGATCTGATTTCCGTCGACCAATCTAGCCACAAAATTTTTTCTTTTGCGATGACGAGCATGTAAATGGAACAACTTCGTATTTGCGTCGCCATCTCTTAGCCAAGAAATCCTAGCCCTCAAACGTGCCATAGTACGTTTAAAGGAGGAAAGCAGTAGAGATTGTTTTTTGAGCTTGTTCTTAAGCCATAATTCAGCTGGGCTTAGAATACGTCCATCCTGGGCCATCTCTAACTTGTGCAGAATTTCCTTGGCTAGAGCAAGCTGGGATCTCACATGACCAACTTTTCTATCACTCCATGTCTGCAATTTTTTAGCCGTTTCTTTCAGCTTACGGTCCAAGGTATTGAAGGGGCAAGTAGCAGCCTGAACTGAATTCCAAACTTCCGCAACAGTATCCTGAAAATCATCAAGTTTTGTCCAGAAGGCCTCAAAATGGAAACGCCTTCTGCCAGTTCTGTTATCTGAAAGACCTAGGATGAGAGGGCAGTGGTCAGAATCTTGTGAGGCAGTACTTTGAAGGAGGACATTTGGAAATAATATTTCCCAGTCCACTGAGCAGAACACCCTATCCAACTTGACCAGAACTGGATTTACTTGCTGGTTGGACCAAGTATATCGTCTCCCATGCAAGGGAATTTCCTTCAGGGCTAGGTCTTCAATTAATCTTTTGAACCTATTCATCATAGCTCTGTTGAAATGATTGGTATTCTTGTCAGAGATCCTGTAGATGAGATTGAAGTCCCCAGCCAACATCCAAGGCCCTAAACAAGCAGTTCTGATATCTCTTAATTCCTGCATAAATAGCAACTTCTCAGCATCCCCTTGCGGCCCATACACACAGGTTAGCCACCATGCAGTCCCATTCTCCTTACAAAACTGAACCGACACACTATGATTATCAATTCTGCTTTGCCCAGTCGATTTAAGATGGTGTCTCCACGCAACCAAAATGCCCCCACTAACTCCAACAGCAGGGAGGAAAATGTATTCACTGAAATTAGAACCCAGCATAGAAAGAATGGTATGGTAGGAGATATTCTGCATTTTAGTCTCCTGTAGACAAACAACATCCACCCTAACAGTTTCAACCAAATCCCTCACAGAGTCTTGTCTTACAGATGAGTTCAAGCCTCTAACATTCCAAACAAGGATTTTTGAAGGATCCATTAAAAAAAAATTACAGCAAGGGAGCAACCAGCACAAGACCCAACTCAAGGCTCCAAAACAGAAGGAGCACTCCAGCCAAACAAGGCTGCAAGGGCTTCAACATGACACTGAGACAGGGGTTGGGAAAACAGTTTGGCGTATGCATCAATAGCTTCCTGACTGATGCCCTCAGTTTCTGAAATAATGTGCAGGGTTGCCATAGCTTTTTTCATTGATCTTCTTCCTAGGTCCTGCATGTTAAATTCAACTCCAACCCCAGCCACTCTACGACTTCTTCGGGGAACAGCCAGCGATGAGAGTGGAGAAGATGCCTTCTTGTATACATTGATGCATGGATTTGGCAGTAGAGCAACCGGCCTGATAGCAACTCTGTTCAGGAAATACTCAGAGCTTGAACAACTGATCTGTTTTTCCACATCTGAGCTAACAACCTCCATTTCAGCCAAGTTATCCAGGACTTGCTCAGCATCTCTTCTTTCATCAACAATCACCTGGACAACCTCAGTATCCTGGCACACCTTGTTTCTTGACATTTTTCTAGTATATACCTTCAGGGAAGTGGAAGGCTGTTTCTTCCCAAAGGTCGCGGAGGAGTAAGAAACACTTGTCGGGGCTTCACTGTTCGCTGTGATTTTATGGGGCGAGCCAGAAACAATTCTCTCCAGCGTCTCCTCAGGCTGGATGTGAGTAGGCGAAGAGAATTTATTCAGGCCCAGCGACCCTATCACAGTGTCCTTAACTATGGGAGATAGCTGATGAGGCGAGTTCAGGTTGGTCATCTCCAGCGTCCCATCCAAGGGATTGTGGTGGGGTGAAGATGGACCAAACGATCCCAGCGGCCCATCAAGGATTATAGCTTCTTCATATGGTTCCTGGTGGGGCGAGTGATGGCACAAGATTTCCAGCGGCCCTGAGACAAATGTTCCCAGGTGCGGAGAAGAAGTGGCCTGACCCAGCGTCCCTCCCAACTGAATGTCATTTATCCCAGCATCGGGAGGAAACGAAACACACACATTCTCCCCAAGATCCTCCTCGACTTCCACCCCCTCGGCGTCTGGGGCTAGTCTGTCACGGCGGCGGCTCTCCCATGATGGGCGGTCCAAGGCTCGGAGATGGTGCGGCGACTCCTCGGCTGGAGGTTCCTCTTCTTCTCCACGCTCCTATAAAGAGGCTGTCCTCTCCAGCTCGGTTTGCGCAGCCACCCCTTCTCCCTCGGCGAGTCTCTGCGCCGTCAGTCCCTCTCCTGCGGCCCTCCCGGCGGGTGAGGAAGGCTGGCAGGTGGTTGGTCGTAGGCAGAGGTCTCGGGGTGAGCATCTCCCTCGTCCTGGGTCCCGTGTGGACCTCCGAGGTCGGTGCTACAATTGCCTCTCTACCTCCCACCTCGTTGCTTCCTGCCGGCGGCCTACTCGGTGCCTGCGATGCTTCTGTTTTGGACACCGGGCGGCAAAGTGCTCATCCCTTCCGGTTAAAGCACAGAAGCTGACGGTGTGGCAGCGTCTGGGCTGCGTCAAGACGCGCCTTCAGGTGCGGCAGGAAACCTCCCAGAAGGCTCCGGTGTGGTCGAGGGCTCCTGTGCGACCTCCGGTGTGGCAGAGGCTCTCCAACATGGACTTGGTTCCTTCTCCGGAGGATAAGTTTCAGGAACCGTCTCGCAGAAAGGCTTCAGTCTGGAAGCGCCTTGCTTCTTCACAGGATCATGCAATGTCGGAAGAATTTGTTGTGGCAGACAACAAGATGTGTACTCGGCCCATGAGGAAAAAAAGACGGTCCAAACACGGAAAAGGTACAGCTGCGCAGGATTTGGGTCCCACTCAGCCATGCCCACCTCCCCCCCAGCTGGATTGTTTCAGACCTGAGATGGCTTGGCCACCCTCTGCCTCCTCCTGCGTTCTGGAATTTTCTGAAGACCTTGCTAGGGAGGAAATTGCCCTTCGTCGTGCTCTGTTTGTCTCTGTGACTGGTTCACGTCCTGGGGTTTCTGGTTCCGACGTGTTGAAGGAGGTGAGGCATCGTTTTGGTGTCAAGTTGGAGGACATGAGGATTCATCAGACCTACCCTGAAGATTTCCTGCTGTTTCTGCCGGATGAAGACACAGCAACCAAGGTTTTCAACGAAGGAAGACCTCTGAGGGGACCCCGTTTCAGTTTGCTGCTCAAAAGATGGTCCAGATTCGCTCATGCGTCCTCATCATCGATGGCTGAGTTGGTTGTTGTTAGATTAACTGGCATCCCTCAACACGCTTGGAGTAGATCTACAGCTGAACAGTTGCTCAGGGACTCATGTTGGGTTGAAGCATTACATTCAGAAGCTTTGGAAATGAGGGATTTTTCAGTCTTGATGGTGAAAGCTTGGTGTTTTGATCCTGAAAAGCTGGTCAGGAAAATGGATTTACACATCTTGGAGGCTGGGATAGATGATCAGGAAAAGAGATTCTTAACCTATAAGATTTCCATTGATATCCTTCCACCGAAGACCCTGCAGATGGCATCGGCGACCCCACCACCTCCTCCTCCACCTCCATCGGGAAGGGAACCTGATGATGATGACCCTGAGGATCAAGATCCCCGGCATCGGCGGCGGCCGGTCCCTGTTGATCTACGGCGGCCTGTTCAGATGCGTCTGGGCCCACGGCTTCCTTTGGGTCGCGCGCATGCGGTAATTGTGCCACCGGGTCGGGTGGAAGTCGAAAATGTGGATGCTCATGATCAAGATACTTCAAGTCATTCGGTCCCTCCTCATGCTTCAACTAGTAATTCTAAAATGGTATCAAGAATCCATCATTCTATTGTGAAGGATCACCAAGTTTATCAAATTGTGGGCGACATTAGTAAGGGTGTTCAAACTCGCTCTCGTATAGCTTCATTTTGTGAATATTTCTCTTTTGTATCTTGTATGGAACCTAACCGTGTAGATGAAGCTCTACTTGATGTTGATTGGGTGAATGCAATGCATGAAGAATTAAATAACTTCACTCGAAATGAAGTTTGGGAGCTTGTTGAGAGACCAAAGAACCACAATGTTATTGGTACCTGTCGGAGAGGAAATTTCCGGCCGGGTGGCGGAATGCACCCGCCTAAATCCTAAGATGGGGAGGGGCCTAAGCGTTTTGCCTGTCTGCTAAGCGATGAACGAACACAAGAACACACAAGGATTTAGAGTGGTTCGGGCCACCGGAGCGTAATACCCTACTCCACTGTGTGATGTATTGAGCTTAAGAGCTTGTATGAACTTGTGAGCCCAAGCTGGGTCTAAGTGTGTCTGAGTCTTGTAACGTTGCGTGCCTCCCCTTTTATAGCTAAAGGGGGGCACGTACAAGGGTGCTGAGCCCCGACATGCGGGCCTAGGGACATAACGGATGTAATACTTGGAGCCACTAAGGCTGGTTGCCAGTGCAATCTCCTTGTGCTCCGATATCCGCGGTCTGCGTTGCATTGGCGTGCAGCGGAAGTTTCCCTGGCAACGTACGAGTGATGATGAGCACAGTGCACCCCGCAGCACGGGCATACTGCCTGCCAACGGAATGGATAGGCACGCCGCCTGCGGGACGGCCTGATCGCCGCCTGCCAGCAGGGTAGACAGGGAGTATTTAATGCTGAGGCGGCACATCGCTTGTCAGTGGAGTAGACAGGGAGTGTTTAATGCTGAAGCGGCACATCACCTGCCAGTTTGACAAGCGGCGCGCCCCCTTCCGCAATAAATGCGGAGGACGCGCGACCCAGAGGCCTTACGTCAGACTCCGCCCGTTGGCTTACGTCACGGGCAGCTGGCCACGTGGCAGCATGTAACACCACAAAATCCATCAACTAAAAATAATAAAGTTGGTAAAATATGATAATTATAATTTTACTTTTAAGTGTTTAATTAGTTATTTGCATGTTGATCATTTTTTTTCCTTTTATGCGCTTGATTGATTATTGGAGGATCGTTGTTAATTCCTTTTTAAAAAGAAATCTTAGTAATTAAACAATAATTAAGAAATATAATAATTATTAGTCTAAAAATGAGTATTTTGTTTATAAATATTTTTGGTGAATTTTTATAAATTTTTGAGCTCTTTAAATAAGCGTTTCGGAATTGTAAAAAAAAACCACCCAGCCGACCGGCCCACTTAGGGGCCCAAAACCCCTAACCCTAATCCCCAGCCTGCGCGCGCGCTCCCTGGGAATTTCCCAGGCGCCGCCGCCATCCTCTCCCACTCACTCTCTCTCTCTTCTCTCCCTCACTTCTCTCTCTCTCTCTCTCTCTTCTCTCTCTGTCGCTAGAAGCCCAGGCGCAGGCAGGCTCGCGCTCCCTGCAGCGCGCAGGCGAGCCTTGGCCTCCTCGCGCAAGCGGCCAAGCCGCTGCCCGCCATGCCGAGCCCAGGCCGCGCCCTGCACCGACGCGAGCAACGTCAAGACGCGACCTCGACCGAACGCCGCCTGCACGCTCGACGCCCACGCGCGAGCGATCCCTGCCGCGACCGCGCCTGCTCCCTGCGTCCCGCGCCGCGATGCCGCACGCGCCGACCGAGCCGACCACGAGTCCCGTCGTCCGTTCGTTGCCTGCGATTAATGGAAATCACTGCAACCGTTTCTTCTTCTCCATTATTCTCTCCCTCGTTATTCTCTGGAAACTGACACAGTGGTGGCCATTGAAGACCACGTTACTCCCTCTAGCAGACCTTTCCTCTCCCCTCCCTCTCTCTATAAAAGGGAATAGCAGAGCCTCTCCATTCCTGCCTACTCGAATTTGCCTCTCCCTCTAGCACTCCTCGCTCATCGCTAGTGCGTTGTCGTTCGTCGCCGGAGTGTGCCGTTCGTCGCCGGAGTTCGCCGGAGCCGCGTACTAGCTGTCCGTAGTCAAGCCCCGCTCTCCGTCGATCCGTCCCCGTCACACGCACGAACCCGAGGTTGTTGGCGACCCAAATTTATTTTATGTATTTTATAAAGTGCTTTCGATTCGATTCATGTGTTGTATAGTTCGTTTGTTGTAATATGAACACATGTGATTCCAATTTATGTATTTGTGTGCACTACGGAATTTGTTAAAAATATACGATTAGTAGTGCACCGTGTTATTCCATGTAATCGACGCATTGATTTTGGTTTAGAAAAATATGGCGTAGATTTAATAGTCACACGTTGGTGATAAAAATACTAGATAAGAAATTATAGTCAATTTTGGTTACGATAAATTCTAGAAACTATTTGGAGAATTATAGGTGCACTTTTGATGGATTAGAAAATGGTATAGAACTCATGTCATTTGAATAATATAGGATTTTAGATGATTTATCTAATTATTTTATTAGCATATTTTTTTTATAAAGAGAGGAGAAAATATCATTGGTAGATGGTAAAATAGGTTTTTGCTAGTCAAATAAACATGTTCGCAGATTTAGAACTTAAAATTGTTAGAGTACTAGTTTATGTCAAATAACCTCGCTTGTGTTAGAAAATGTTTAATTAATAGTTTATAAGGATTTTTAGAATATTAATATTATTAAATTCATTTTTGCTATACTAACTAATTTGAGATAGAAGGAATAAAGGGTATTAATTTATTTATTAGTATTAAAAGATCATAAGTATTATTTAACTTCATTGATGGTGTTAAAATAAATTAATATTAGTTAAAATTATACTTATTGCACCCACTCCTAAATTCACCATTAGGATTCACATTAATAGCTATAATTAAATTAATAAGTATTTACGCGATTAGTACGTAATTAAAATGTGATTAGTACGACGTGTTAATGTGCATGTAATGGTGTATGATTATGTAATGGTGCATGTTTACTTATGGATGTATACTTTATTTTTGTATGTGCTATTCCTATCAGATGTGAGGAGCATGTGGTTCAAGAGGGCTGCAATGTGCTGAGGTGCAGTTTGGCCTCATTTCCTTGCTCTTACTTGGGGCTGCCAATCTCAGACAGGAAGCTGAAGCGTAATGATCTTAAGATGTGGATAGATAAAATTGCAGACAGACTCCCTAACTGGAAGGCTCGTTTATTGAACCTGGCCGGAAGGACAACATTGGTGCGGTTTGTCTTATCAGCCATCCCAATTTATCTCCTTATTGCAATTAAAATTCCCAAATGGGTTATTAAATCAATTGACAAGATTCGCAGAGGGTTTCTTTGGAAAGGGCGAAAGGAGGTGAATGGTGGAAGTTGTGCTGTTCCCTGGGAGAGTGTGACAAGGCCACTAAGTTTAGGGGGTCTTGGTGTTCCTAATTTGCAATTGATGAGTTGGGCACTGCAGGCTAAGTGGCTCTGGCTAGAGAAGACTGATCCAACTCGGCCGTGGCTTGGTTTGTGTATCCCTGTGCAGCAGCAAGTTAGACAATTTTTTAATGCTTCGGTGATCTCTGTTGTTGGGAATGGGACCAATACTTATTTCTGGTCAGACAGATGGCTGAATGGGCAGAGGATACAGGATTTTGCACCTGAAGTTGTTAATATGGTGAGCAGCAAGCCATTTAGTTCGAGAACTGTTGCTCAGGCGTTGCATAATGGGCAATGGGTTCGCGATATCACGAATCCTTTATCTTTGATTGGTCTACATCAGTATTTGCAGCTGTGGGATGCTTTAAGCGGAGTGGTGCTTAATCAGGAGGAGGACAGACATGTGTGGGTGCACTCGAGCTCTGGTGTTTTCTCTTCCAAATCTTGTTATTCGGCGTTGTTTATGGGAGCTATTATTTTCCAGCCATGGAAATGGGTGTGGAAGTCGTGGGCACCCCCCAAATGCAAATTTTTTGTTTGGCTGGCGATAAGGAATAAATGTTGGACTGCGGATAGACTTCAGAGGAAAGGATTACCTCACCCGGTGGTCTGTCCACTATGTGATCAAGAGCAGGAAACTATCTTGCACCTCTTGTGCTCTTGCAGTTTCGCTAGACAATTTTGGCATATTATATTTTTAGCTTTGAGGATGGGTCATCTTACGCCTACTAGGGAGGCGGGCTCTTTTGTGGATTGGTGGGGCAAGGTGCATAGGAGGGTCCCCAAACATATCAGAAAAGGTTTCCATAGTCTCATTATCCTGGGGGCCTGGTGTTTATGGCTGCATCGCAATAGGGTGGTATTTGATGGTGTCAACCCGTCTTTAAGCACCATTCAGAGGCTTTTCTTGGATGAGGTGGAGTGCTGGTGTATGGCTGGTGCGAAGCAGCTCGAGAGTCTTGGGCTTCTGGCTGCATTTGCTAGGGGGGCTAGGGCTTTTCCTAGTGCATGAGGCTACACTGTTTTATTTTCTATGTATTTTTGCCTGTTAGGGCTTTGTACTTTGGTCCATTTCGGACCTTTCTCTATTTCAATATAATGACGCGCAGTTCTCCTGCGTGTTCGAGATATTTTTGTATGTGCGATGTGCGACTATAATAGAAGCGGACTGTGTGGTAGAGAATCCGAACTCGTTCGGGGACGACCCGCAAGACGCTGTTGAGCAAGGCAAGTGGATTCTCCCTCTGCATATTCTTTTTGTACCTACTCATTGCATATAACAATGTTTACTTTTTGATATATTGCATAATTTGATGGGTTTACCTAATTAAGGATTTCCTAGATTTACTACCTGTATTCCTTGTTTTACCTGGGAAAATTGTTAAGCTGTGCAAAATTTATGCTACCGCCCAACTTAATGATTCCTAATGTCACTCATTAATTGGTTTCAATGTTCCAAAATGTTAATTGGCAATTATGACATTAACCCGATGGTTAAGATAACTTTATTATAAATTTAATTGGAACATGGAGTGACCACCCAGGATAACAGTGCAACCACGAGTGCTATCATGGCTCTGGCTTTGGTAATTAGCTCTATATGCTTAGTGCCTAGCAACCTTACCTGAAAGATGGGCAAGAGGGGGAGCGGTAGGTGCTGGCAGCCCACGTTAACATGGGGTCGTATTCTTGGCTAAGGTACTTCACCCAGGGGGCCACCACCATCGTCTTAGAAACCTTAGCGGGTTGCTTCGTATTAAGTGTATTTTGTGAAAACCTCATAATGGATCCCTAGCCATTCACCTCGGCAGTGTCTAAGGGTCCGATCAACCCGGGCTAGATGGGATACATGGCTTGTGGGTAAAGTTGTACCACCTCTGCAGAGTGTAAAACTGATATATCAGCCGTGCTCCCGGTTATGAGCGACCTGGACTCCTCACATGATAATTGAACTTAAAGATGGACATAAATTGAGATCCGATGATCTGCCAATAATTTGCTTAAGTGGTTTCACTTAAGTGTTTTTGTTATATTCATATTCCTTTGTTTAATTAGGATATTTGGGATTCACTCTTATTAGTAAGACAGGTGTTGATAATAAAATGTTGACCAACTAAAATGCTTACTGCTCAACCTTAGCCTCACCTTGTTATACCTGCATTAATTTTTCCCCCACTTGCTGAGCCCCGACCATAAGTGAGCTCACCCTTGCTAATATTTTGATCAGAGGGTGATGCTGGAGACTTTGATGGAGAATTTATCGACGAGGAATTCTAAGTCTAACGATGCGCCGGTCAACTTCCTGTGGAAGATTGCCCAGTTGTTTATTTCCGCTCTACTTTGATATGATACTTGTTTAAGACACAATGTCTCAAATGATGTAATAAAGTTTTATACTCTCTTTACGCCTTTATTGCATTGTCTTTTGATATACTACACTTGTGACGTCAACATATGTGTGGAAATGGATCCTGGCACACATATGGTATGCGCTCGGTTCTACCCCCTGGAACCGGGTGTGACACAGCATCGGGTCTCCGCCTGAGCGGGGAGTGGGAGCGCACGCGGTATGGTCCGGACACGTGTCAGCACCGGACCCCCGCATGGCCTTGATTAAGGCCTGGGTATTCTTTGCTTTGGAATCCCAGGACCCTACTGTGAGTGGCCCGGACCCCCCCCCCTGAGGGGTCCGGGACCCGTTCCAGGGGTCTGGTTTGTACCTGTGGAGGTCTTGAACCTCACCCGGAGGTCCGGGCTGTGCATCCAGTAGGTCCGGCACTACTGTTGCCACCTTGGAGTATATCGTCTCCTCTGGCCACGTGGCGGCCCCAGAGCCGCCCACGTGGTGGGGTCGGGTGCTGTTCATCGCGCGACTAGAGATAGCCGCGCGGGCACCGTGTCTTCATACTGTAGTAAGGGGTACCCCTGATTCAGGGTACCGAAAGTGGCCCCCGGGCCCGCCTCAGGGGAGGAGACGAGCTTGCAGGTGGGGCCAAAGCTTGATCGGCGATTGGCACGCTGCTTCTGTGCGCTTGCTGACGTAATTACTGCCAGCCCGCCTTCGGTCACGCCAACTGTCACGCCTGTCCCCGCGGCTGACTGACCCGTGGTCTCCGCACTTGATGGTTTTGCTGGGTCATGCGCGGAGTGCCTCGATACCGCTGCATTGGTTTTGAAAGTTCACCTTTTTTTGTCCTTCGCGGCGGCCCTGAGGGAGCGCAGTACTGGCGCGAGCGGCGGTTCGACTTCTCTGCACCCAGGGACCGGCGCCCAAGGAGGATGACTCGTGGGCCCGGGCCCCCGTGCTAGAGACTGGTCCGCTGCTCTCTGTGGAGATGAAGAGGCACGGCGGTTCGCTCCTCGCGTGGCGGTTCGCCTTCTTCGCACACGACTCGTGGGCCCGGGCCCCCGTGTCAGAGGTTGGTCCGCTGCTTTCGGCGGGGATGAAGAGGCGCGACGGTTCACTCCTCGCGTGGCGGTTCGCCCTCTTCGCACACGGAGACCGACGCCCAAGGAGTATGACTCGTGGGCCCGAGCCCCCGTGCCAGGGGCTGGGTCACCTTGGTGCGCGTCGGGCGAGATCTTCCGCGGCGCTTCGGGGCGTCAGTGGGGGAATCTTTCTTTAAAAAGGGGATTCCCCCGAGTGCGGTAGCCATTCTCATCACTCGCAGCGCCCTTTCGCCCTCGAGCTCTCAGCGCTCTTCTGTCGTCGTAGCCGCCATGGCCTTGCTAGACCCTCCCAAGCGCCTCCAGCCCGAGGTGGCACTCAACTTGGTGCGCAACCTGCTCGGATGGGGTGTGCCGGCGTTTCGTCGGAAGGATCTGTGTCGGCGCCTCTCCTATCGGCGATCTCGCCGCCGGAGAGTTCGTGCTCTTCCTCCCCAGCGGGTTGGCGCTGCCGATCTCGTCTTTCTTCGTGCTGCTACTGGAGGAGCTCGGCCTCCAACCTCAGCACTTCACGCCCTGCTTCATCCTTCAGGCAGCCATCATCGCCTACCTCTGCAAGATGTCCGTGAGGGCGACGCTTCTTCCTCCAGCATTCGGCTTCAAGGATGTTCATCAGCCTTGCGGAGGTGGAGAGCGAGTTGAGCTGCGGCTCCATCTTTCGCGTGAGCTTCACCAGTGCCTCATGGTGCACCGCCATGAACTGGTCTAGCTCCAACTCCGTGGGTTGGGAAGCGAGCCGAGCTGCGGCTCCATCTCTTTGGCTTTGATGGCTTCGGTGCCGCCTCCAATGGTGATCGCTGGCCCGGCGGCTGAAGACGCCACCCAGGAGGTCGTACAAGATGTCGTGGAGACGGCGGCCGCGTGCTTCCAGCGCGACCCTACTGATGTCGAGTAGGTCATACCTGTAGACATAAGGCTAGGGTCCCGCTTGAAGGCGGATGTAATAACCTTGTTTTTGTAAGGTACTTTTGAGTACTACTTATCGAGCAGTATTAGCACCTATCTGCATACTATTTGTCCCTGTTGTGTGTGGCGTTGCCGACTCTTCCCTGGTACCTGGCCCCTCTGGGATGTAGGCTCGACGTGTCGAGGCTGGATACTAGCATACATAAAAGAGTTGGCAACGGCTCCAGGAGGCAGCCTCGACTGGGACCTGGACCTGAACACAGCTTCGGCTAGGGAGCGTTAGTAGCACACCCATATGACCCATCGCCTGATACTAGCCATCCTTTGATACAGGTACGGGACCTGCAGGATTTAGTCTGGGAAGCCAAGTTGTGTGTCCGGATCCCTTGGACCGCGGTTCTAGATACTAGGACACCCGTCGCAGAGTAGTGGAGTGTGCAGGCTTACGATACGGAACCAGGCTAAGCGGCTACACGGCTCCGGACCACTCCAGGAGACGAGCATCCATTCTCCAGAACCGGACCCTAGGTTACCGGACCCACGGGACTATAGCTCCAAATACTAGGGTACCCGTCACAGAGTGGTGGAATGTGCAGGCCTAGGGTACGGAACCGGGCTAAGCGGCTACACAGCTCCGGACCTCTCCATGGAACGAGCTCCCGTTCTCCAGAGCCGGCCCCCAGGCTGCCGGACCCTCCTGCTTTCGCAGAGGGGTCCTAAACTGCAAGCCTGGCTATTCAATTCGGATGTCATCATACCAGCAAGGGTGGGAGACCGTATAGGTGGGTTAGATAAAAAATAATAATATCTGTAATCTGTAGCAGAATAAAACCATCACAGGGGCACATCTGAGAGGGTAAATTCTTTCCTTATAACTTGACATGCATGAGTGCAGACCAACAGGCCGGGCTTATGAGGGCGGACCTCACCGGGCTGGCGTACACGTATGCACAACCTAGTTAACAGAAGAAATCATAACCCCTCGGACTTGCTTCTGTGGGTAGGACTTACAGGAATACTCTATATTCCAGGGATTGGGAAGAGGCACCCCTCTAGTTGTGGCGAGGCGGGCACTCCCGGGTCGGCATACTTCCGTCACCTTGAAGGGTCCTTCCCAACTAGGGGAGAGTTTGTGGAGCCCTTCTCGGTTCAGTACTCGCCGTAGGACTAGGTCCCGGACCCCGAGCTCCCTACTATGCACGATCCGCTGGCGGTGGCGCCCGAGCGCTTGGTTGTATCGTGCATTTCAGGTTGCCGCTTGCCATCCGCGTTCGTTGATGAAGTCCACGTCCTTACGCCGCAGTTATTCCTGCATAGATTCGTTAGAATACTGGACCCGTGAGGAGCCCATAAGGGTTTCCGGGGGAAGGTAGGCTTCAGCCCCGTAGACCAGGAAGGACGGGGTCTCCCCGGTGGCCCGACTAGTTGTCATCGCCGGAGTCAGAGTCTCCGGTGAGAACATCCTTCAGGACCCCCTCGGGTGACTGGTACCCGAGGTCCGGTTCTCCCGCAGCCACCTCGCCGCTGTCGACCCTTTCCTTGCCAGGCCGGCGACGAGGAGGGGAGCCATCCTTGGAGGTCTGCTCGCGCCGTTCGCTGACGCGCTTCGCGAGTTCGATGATCTCGCGACACTCCGCGGCGCTATGGCGACTGTTGGGGTGTACAGGGCATGAGCCGCTGTTACCCCTCTGCGGCCATGGGCGCTTGTTGCGCTCGTTTCGACCCCCAGTCGCAGCTGCGACGACCGGAGCAGCAGACAGCGGCCTCTCGGAGCCGCAGTTCTTCTTTTTCTTCTTTTTGCCGTCCTGAGCGACGACACCCGAGCCACCCGTCTGGGCAACCCCGGTCTGTGGTGCCGAGTGCCATGCACGGCCCTCGGCAGCCCTGGCGCACTTGTCGGCAAGAGCGAAGAGCGTGGTGATAGTTTCCACGTCATGCGTGGCCAACTTCTACAGCATCTTTTCATCATGCACCCCCTGGCGGAAAGCAGTGATGATGGAAGCGTCGGAGATACGGGGTATAGTTCCTCGTACCCTGGTGAAGCGGGAGATGAAGGTCCGGAGAGTTTCCCCGGGCTCCTGCCTCACTGCATGGAGGTGAGCCTCCACGCCATGCAACTGATAAGCACTGGCGAAGTTCGCTGCGAACCGCGCACAGAGTTCTTCCCAAGAGTAGATTGATCCTGGGGTAAGGTTCATGAGCCAAGTCCGGGCAGGCCCAGACAAGGCAACATGAAAATATGTTGCCATTATGGCGGTGTCTCCACCTGCTGCCGTAATGGCGGTGACATACACCTGCAAGAATTCCGACGGGTTGGACGTATCGTCGTACTTTTCCGGCAGGTGCGACGGGAACTTAGATGGCCAGGTCGCCGCGCGGAGATGATCCGCGAGTGCGGCGCAGCCCACGCCGACCAAAGGGACACCCGCCTGGAACCGGGCGCCTATTGAGGTTTGCGGTGCTACCGCAGCAAAGTCTTGATCGAGGTTGCGACCCTCGATGTTTAGCCGGCGCTCACGCGCCCCCTCTAGAGAGACCCGGGCATCCTCTCCCGCACGCCTGCGGTTGAGCTCTGCCAGGAGGTCGTCGGTCTGTGCACCCCTCACCGAGGGTGAGCGCACAGACGTCGTCGCCTCATGTTGGCGCCGGGATGACCGCGGCCTAGACCTGGTCGAGCCAGAGTGCGCCATGCCGAGCAGTCGGTCGACGTCGTCACGCCACTGTTTCATGGCCCCTGGTGAGGCCGTGGAGCTTGGGGTGGCGCAGCAACTCCCTGGCCGCAGACAACGCCCCCAGAGCAGCCCTTGACGGAGTCCGGGATGTCTGCGCAGTTGTATGCTGCTGCGCAGCGTGCACAGCAGCAGTGCCCGGCACTGGGCGGTTGGGAACCCGCGGCGTGGAAGAAGCAACTTCCTCCTCCACCAGGAAATCCTCCGAAGTCTCGGCGCGGTGCTCAACGATTTGCACCATCATGCTGAGCAAGAAAACAAGCAAAAACCTATCGCCTAGCCCCCTACCTGGCGCGCCAAATGTCGGAGAGGAAATCTCCGGCCGGGTGGCGGAATGCACCCGCCCTAAATCCTAGGATGAGGAGGGGACTAAGCGTTTTGCCTGTCTGCTAAGCGATGAACGAACACAAGAACACACAAGGATTTAGAGTGGTTCGGGCCGCCGGAGCGTAATACCCTACTCCACTGTGTGATGTATTGAGCTTGAGAGCTTGTATGAACTTGTGAGCCTGAGCTGGGTCTAAGTGTGTCTGAGTCTTGTAACGTTGCGTGCCTCTCCTTTTATAGCTAAAGGGGGCACGTACAAGGGTGCTGAGCCCCGACATCCGTGGAGCCACTAAGGCTGGTTGCCAGTGTAATCTCCTTGTGCTCCGATATCCGTGGTCTGCGTTGCATTGGCGTGCAGCGGAAGTTTCCCTGGCAACGTACGAGTGATGATGAGCACAGTGCACCGCGCAGCACGGGCGTACTGCCTGCCAACAGAATGGACAGGCACGCCGCCTGCGGGACAGCCTGGTCGCCGCCTGCCAGCGGAGTAGACAGGGCGTATTTAATGTTGAGGCGGCACATCGCTTGTCAGTGGAGTAGATAGGGCGTATTTAATGCTGAGGCGGCACACAACCTGCCAGTTTGACAGGCGGCGTGCCCCCTTCCGCAATAAATGCGGAGGACGCGCGGCCCAGAGGCCTTACGTCAGACTCCACCCGTTGGCTTACGTCATGGGCAGCTGGCCACGTGGCAGCATCGAGTCTCCGTCTGAGCGGGGAGTGAGAGCGCACGCGGTATGGTCCGGACACGTGTCAGCACCGGACCCCCGCATGGCCTTAATTAAGGCCTGGGTATTCTTTGCTTTGGAATCCCAGGACCCTACTGTGAGTGGCCCGGACCCCCCCTGAGGGGTCCGGGACCCGTTCCAGGGGTCTGGTTTGTACCTGTGGAGGTCTTGAACCTCACCCGGAGGTCCGGGCTGTGCATCCAGTAGGTCCGGCACTACTGTTGCCACCTTGGAGTATATCGTCTCCTCTGGCCACGTGGCGGCCCCGGAGCCGCCCACGTGGTGGGGTCGGGTGTTGTTCATCGCGCAACTAGAGATAGACGCGCGGGCACCGTGTCTTCATATTATAGTAAGGGGTACCCCTGATTCAGGGTACCGATAGTACCAAATGGGTGTTTCGCAACAAGCACAATGAAGATGGATTAGTAGTAAGAAACAAGGCAAGATTAGTGGCACAAGGATATACTCAAATAGAGGGATTGGATTTCGGTGAGACATTTGCTCCCGTGGCAAGATTGGAAGCAATCCGGATTCTTCTTGCTTATGCATGTGCTCATAATATTAAGCTCTACCAAATGGATGTAAAGAGTGCCTTTCTAAACGGTAAGATTAGTGAACTAGTGTATGTTGAACAACCTCCCGGTTTTGAGGACCCCAAAAGACCTAACCACGTGTACAAGCTTTCTAAAGCTCTCTATGGGCTTAAGCAAGCCCCACGCGCTTGGTATGAAAGGCTTAGGGATTTCTTGCTTTTCAAAGACTTTAAAATTGGGAAGGTTGACACTACCCTATTCACTAAAAGAATTGGCAAAGATTTGTTTGTTTGTCAAATTTATATTGATGATATTATTTTTGGATCTACTAATGAATTGTTTTGTGAGGAGTTTGGAAAAATGATGTCAAAGGAATTTGAAATGTCTATGATAGGAAAATTGAGCTTATTTCTCGGTCTTCAAATCAAACAATTGAAAGATGGAATCTTTATAAGTCAATCAAAATATCTGAAGGATATGCTAAAGAAGTTTGGCTTAGAAAATACAAAGCCTATCAAGACTCCTATGGCAACAAATGGTCATCTAGGCTTAATGAGGGAGATACAATGGTTGATCAAAAACTTTTTCGCTCAATAATTGGTAGTTTGCTTTACATTACCGCATTTAGGCCCGATGCTATGTTTAGTGTTTGCATGTGTGCTCGATTTCAAGCTTCACCTAGAGAGATTCACTTGAAAGCCGTAAAAAGAATTCTAAGATATTTGAAGTATACCCCCAATATTGGTCTATGGTATCCCAAAGGTGCTCAATTTGAATTGATTGGATATTCGGATTCGGACTATGCGGGTTGCAAAGTTGATAGGAAGAGCACCTCCGGTTGTTGTCAATTTCTTGGGAGGTCTCTTGTTTCATGGTCTTCTAAGAAGCAAAATTCCGTTGCTCTCTCTACCGCCGAGGCGGAATATATATCGGCCGACAATTGTTGTGCTCAATTATTATGGATAAAACAAACTCTATTGGATTATGGGATCATTTTCAAGAATGTGTCTCTCATGTGTGATAATGAGAGTGCGGTAAAATTGGCTACAAATCCGGTCCAACACTCAAGAACGAAGCATATTGATATACGGCATCACTTCTTGAGAGATCATGTTGGAAAGGAAGATATTACTATATATTCGATTGGCACGGATGATCAATTGACCGATATATTCTGGGAGCCTGGATGATCTGGAAGTTCAGAAACAGAGTGGTGTTTGACGGGTCCCCCCAATATCACTACAATCTTAGAGGCCACTGCTGAGGAAAGGGAGAAATGGATGGTTGCAGGAGCTAAGGGTCCTTCCTTTTTAGCTGCTCCCAGTACCAATGCCTGAGATAAGTTGTATCTTTTAGTTGTGTATGAATTGTTTCCTTTATGTTTGTTTCTGACCTCCATAAGGAGGTCCTGTATTCGGGTCCTTTCCGACCCTTTTCCTTCTTACTTAATAAAATGAGGTTCTCCTGCGTTTTTCGAGAAAAAAAATATATTTACAAAGCCATTAGATGAAACAAGGTTTTGCAAATTAAGAAGTAAAATGAATGTGATAGATCTCTCAAACGTGGCTTGAGGTTGAATACACATGTGTAGTATTGCATTTCGATTCTAAATATGCTCTCTAGGCTATTTATTGGATATTTTTTATGTTTTTTATTCTTGTTTGATCTAAATAGTTTTATATGAAAATTTGTGTTACTCAAGTACATAATGTGCATATGCATGCATACTAACCCTTAGATTGGTCAAAATGTCCATATTTGAGCGATAAACCAAATTTGAAATTCAAAATCAGAAAGTGGACAAAGTTGGGATATTTGAGTATCAGGTCGCGGACCGTCCGACGTATCAGGATCTGGACAGTCCGAGGCAGCAGACCAGACCGTCTGAATTGACAGGGCGCGGACCGTCCGCAGACCCCTCGCGGACCATCCGCGACAGGCAGATAAATCGGGCAGAGGCAGTCAGTTTGTCACTTTCAACGCTTGTCTCCTTCTCTCTCACAATCCACACGCCAAAAGTGATTCCTGACGTTTGAGAGCGGACGGTGGACCGAAACTGCGCACGGACTGTCCGGGAGATTGTTGGAAGTTCATCAACCATGTCTTCATCTTGGTATTTCAAAATCTCATGGAATTTGTTTGATTTATTCAACTTTGGGAATTCTTAAGGGTTTCTTTCTGATCTGGAATTGGGCAGTGGAATTACAATTTTGATTGGTGGAATTGCTAGTATTACTCATTGTGAATATGGTGCAAAAATTTGAACGGAATTGTATGGTTATTTTCTGTTGAATTGATGATTGGACGGATGGGGCGGCTAGGGTTCTAGAAATCGCCCCTGGATGGTCGCGGACCGTCCGCCAGGACGGCGCGGACAGTTCGGCCCCCTGGCGCGGACAGTCCGGTCCCTGACAGAAAGTTACACTTTCTTTCTCTATGTTGTGGCGTCATCAACTATTAACCAATGGATATTCCTCATATATATTGCAGTGGTCTGGGTGGTCTTAAGAAGAAGCTTGCAGGTCGTTTCAATTCAAAGCGCCATCGTGCAGATGATGCAGATTATAATCTAGCTACAGACTCTGAGGCCCAATCCTCAGCTGGGGGCAGCATCTCTATGGACATAGAGGATGTTCCACACGCTCATCCAGATTATCCAATTGACATCACAGGATGGACTTATCCAAAGAGAAGATTCTCTATTGCTGAGTACTGCTCCAGCAGGACAATTAATCAGTATGATCTGCCCTCAGACACAAACATTCAGTTTTTTCATACTCAGCTTCAATTTGATGTCTTCTGGGGAACCCTAATGGACACTAATTTTCACAAGCATCAAGTTATTGATTGGAACTTTATGCTGGGCCAGTCAGTCATGGAGGGATTGATTCCAAAGTTCGAGGCATGTGGTCTCTATGACTTTATGGGCCAGAAGACAGACTTCAGTGAGATGACTGTGAAACAGTTCCTGGCAACTGCTGAGATTGACATTGATGAGCAATCAATCACTTGGATGACTGGTTTTAAGAGGTATTCTGCAACCTTTGCTGAGTTTGCTACTGCAAACAGTTTGGACTACGATACAATCTCAGCTGTGATTGATTTGTATACTGAGGACAACTTTGAAGAATTTGTGCAGTTCTATGAGCCAACGAGGCTGGGCATTCATAGGAGGTTTGTGAGACTGCAGGACTGAGGCATCATCCTGCTATGATTAACAAGATTGCCAGAGTAACAATTTTTCAAAGAGTGGAGATAAGAGCAAGATCATAGACAAGTTCTGGAACATCATTCACCATATCATGAATGGTGAGGTAATGAATATGGTGCTATTTATGATGAGGCAATTGAATGACCTCAAGATCGACAAGAACCAGAACTTGGCATATGCTCCATACATCATGGCTCTCATCAAGGCTAAGACCAGATTTGAGGGGCACTGTGAGATAGCTCACACTCCATTTAGGCCTTTCAAGAATGAGATTGGTTTCTTCACCAGGCCTCTTACTCCTTTCCCAGATGATGAGGAAGAAGCTGGAGATGATGAATAAGTTGCTCCTGAAGCTGATGCAGCTGCCTCCTCCTCCACCTCCTCCTCAGCCTGAGCAGTTCTGGCAGCCTGGTCCAGGCTATTTTGATCCTTACTTCCAGCACATGCAGCAAAGGCTCCAGACACATATGGATGGCCGCTTTCAGGGCATGATGACCCATATGGACCAGCGCATGGATAGGATGCAGGCTCACTTTGATGATAACTTTGATGGGCTACACACTGAGCTTACTGAGCTTCGCACTCACATCCAAGACTCTGTTCATGATCCAATTATGGTTAGAATGAACAACATGCAGCAGAGCTTTTAGGATAATATGGGGGCCTTGTCCAGTCAGTTTGACAACCTGTCCACCAATGAAAGCATCCAGGATATCCGTCAGCAGCAACAGCATGACTTCGGGCAGTTCTCTTCTGTCTTCGACACTTTCAGCACCCACTACTACAACATGTACCCTCCACCTGGTGGTCAGTGAGACCCCTCCTTTGTGGCAATTGATGCCAACGGGGGAGAGAAGAAGCTGAAGTTGGGGATGTCATATTTAGGGGGAGCTCATGTGGACATTGAGACTTTGCATATGCATGTTTACTATTTGAACTTTTGTCTTATGCATTTGTTGAATTATGTCTTGTGTTTGTGGAACTGACAAATGTCTGGTGATATTTTGTGGATCGAACTATGTCTGTTAACTTATGTTTCTATTAGTTCGAATTATTCTGTAAATGGTTGATCGAGGAGTGATTAAATTTGCTGCGCTTATTTTTCATAATACTTCTTGTATGCCTCGATAACCATGATTATAGAAAGATCTCCATCAAAACTCCGATCGATTATGTGTGTTGTGTGTCATATCTTCAACTAGAAATATCATGCACACATATAGGGGGAGCTATTCCTACACTCTGAGTTTTGTTGAGACTTATCTATCTCTTGGATGGAACTTCAAATAAAGATAAGTCTTTTGAAACTCATCTCTAAAATCCTTCTTATACCGAGGGTATGAGGAAGATTTGAAAATCAAAACCTCTCTTGGATAAAATGTGTAGTGTTGTCATCAATTACCAAAAAGGGGGAGATTGTGAATCATCTAGGCCCCTTAGTGATGTTTTGGTAATTAATGACAACTATTTGTGGACTAACAGTTCTTGGAGAAATAAGAATGCAGGTTGGACCACATAGAACAGAAAATCTTAGAGACTTATAAGCATTGGTTGTGGATCAAGTGAAGGCAAAGGTATAACATAGGTTTTTGTTTTTGCCGGTCTCCAGAAGTTTAGATAAGACATTTGACCGGATTAGTAGGCTAGATGGTCGTACTATTAAGAGGGGTCAATGACTTTAGTCTGTGTAAAACTTAGTGCCTCATAGAGCATCTAGTGGTTGCATTTGCATGAGGTCTAACAGCGCTTTCAGTTTCGAGAGTTAAAAATCTTTTCGAAAGCGTGTTTGAAAAGTTGCTAAGTCATGGGTCTGGCGGACCGTCCGGGCCAAGTGGCCCAGGGGCGAAGCTATGTTGTGCACTGTGGATGCATATGCACCCCCCAAAAATCCAAAAAACAGTGATAAGAGTCAAATTTCCACCATATATGCATCACCCAAATTTTGTTCCTATGCACCCACAAGAGACGTGCACACCCTTATATTTTGCTCTAGCTTCGCCACTGAAGTGGCCGGACCATCCGCGATCTATTTAGAGGGGTCCGAAGTATGTTCACTTCGGACTGGTCCTGTATGTTTGTACTGCGGACTGTCCGGGCTTGGGGCCGGACCGTCCGCAGTCCTGACCAGAGAGGGTCGCCTTCTGCACAGTCCCTGTATTATTGTGCGGACTGTCCGGCCGGGGTCGGCGGACCGTCCGCAGTTGCCAAATTGGTTTGGGCAGGGACTGTGTGTTTTTCGGCACTTGTACTACGGACCGTCCGGGGCCTGAGCCCAGACAGTACTAACTCCCAGGTCGCGGACCGTCCGGCCTTGTAGGGCGGACAGTCCGCGTGTGTTATCTCAACGTTGTCAGAGTTCTGGTGCTCCATGTTGCCAGGTGTCGGACGGTCCGGCCAAGGTTGGCGGACGGTCCGGACCTTGCTTTTCTGACAGCTCTGACATATTTCAAACGGGAAAACTAGCCGTTACTTGTACGGCGGATCGTCCGGCCTAAGGGCGCGGACCGTCCGCGTGTGCGCAGAAACTGTGCTAGTTGCACATAACGGTTAGAATTGTGAGGTGGGCTATAAATAGAAGGGGAGCTCGTGTGTGAGGGCTCTCTTGGCTATTCCTTGCACACATTGAGCTCATTTGTGATCCTCACACTCATTCTCTCACTCCTTGCTTGAGAATGCATCCTAGTGAGAGATTGAGAGTTACTAGTGTATTTGCATCCATTGGTGATTCTTGAGGCACTAGATGGTAGACCTGGCAAGCGTCATCGCCTTGTTACTCTTGCAGGTTGCCGTCTCCAAGACGGCTCGGGTGTTGTCTCCTCGAGCTCTCCAAGAAGATTGTGGAGGAGCCGCGGTGTCGATTGTGAGGGGTTCGCGCCTACCTCGCCGGAGCGGCAAAGGCGACGCTAGTGGAAACGAGGTATTGAGTAATTTCTTGTCTACTTGGCTCAAAGATTAAGCCGCGTCTTGATAGAGGAGCAAGTGAGAGCTTGAAGTCCACCTCAACGTGGATTATGGGTGATCGGAAAATCACCGATACCACGGGATAAAATCCGGTGTCTTTCTCTTCTCACATTACTTATTACCATGCAAGTAATTAGTATTTCGCATATTGTCTTTCTTGTATACAATTACCATAGTTGTTTCTCATAGATTGCTTACTTGTTATCACTAGAGAATTTATACCTCTTGTCATATTGATTAAATTTCTCTAGTGTATTTGATTTTAGTCAAAACCGTCTATTCACCCCCCCTCTAGCCGGTGTCCTAGATCCTACAGCGCGGGTCTGTTTCCCAGCGCGGTTCCCAACACCTGCCCTGCTCTCCACGTCGGCGCACCTAGAGGCGCGTCTCCTAGCGCCTATCCTGCTCTCCTCACTGGCGCGCCTGGAGGAGTGTCCACCTCACTCCACGGCAACACCCATCCCGACCCGTCGGCGTCCCCTGTAGGCTGGCCCGGCGGTCGTGGCCCTGTCGCCCTCCCCTACGCACAGGGGCTTCGTCCCCCACACCTAGGGGTGGGCATTTTAAAACTGAAACCCGAACCCGAATAGACCGAATTGTCGGTTTATTCGGGTTCGGTTCCTATATGTGATATATTTCGGGGTATGGGATCGGGTTCAGTTCCTAACCTTTGAAACTCGAAATATAAAAAAGCTCTTAAAATGTGATGATATTATTATGTGATTTATGAACCTATTAGCAAAAAATTATGATGTCATCTTAATATATATATATATATATATATGCTAATTTTTATAGTCACTTGTTGCAATAATAGTGTTGGGGGCCTCTTATGCCGAAGATCACTTATTAGCGAAGAAACAATGACTTGTCTAACATATTGCTTCGGCATTAACAAGTGTATTTCAGGAATATTCTCATTAGTAGACGAAGCTAAGCTTCGGCTAAAGAAGTGCACAAAGGCGCTTCGTCTATGCGTAAGCAACAAAGATGATGGCTGAAAGCAGCAACTTCGGGAGCAAGCCCAGAAGGGGAGGCTAACGAACGGCGAAGGTTGAAACTTGCGGAGCTGAGAACAAAGAAAATACATTACTGTTCCGATGTCATTTGTAAACGACTTATGTAAAAACTGATGGGAATTATTGTAAATCTATACTAAGGCAGTTCATCTCCCCTATAAATAGATGAACAGTGTCCTACATAAGATAGCTTTTACAAGGGCCATAACTTCATAGTGCTTAGCCTTCGAAGAACCTTCGTGCATCCCATTGTTCAGGAGCCGAAGGTATGTTTGTAAATTTGTCTAATGTAATGAGAGACATACTGAGAATACTAAGGCAATAGAGATAAGTTCTCATATATTATTCATCTGTCCCATTTTATTACATTTCACCTCTGTTATGCATTCTTGTCTGAAGACCTTCGTCCTTCGTGTTTACACTTCGGGGGAGTCCTAAACCCAGGACGAAGGTCTTCATCTTTAACTTGAGTTGCCTTGATTTTCAGTATCTCTAGACGATTGATATCAAGTATCCAACAAATAGTACTTATAATTAACTATTCATTGTATATATTTAAAACAAAAGATATTAGTCTCTACTATTTGGGTCTATTCGGCCGACCGAATAGACCGAACTGAAATTGTGTCTATTCGGGTTCCATTCCTAAAAAATATTTTGAAAATTTCGGTTCTCATTTTTCAGAACCCGAAATTTGATAACCATGAATAGACCGAACCGAATTATCCTAATAAATTGAATGCCCAGCCCTACCCACATCGGCGCCTCTCCATGACGTCGCTTGATTCCAGCCATCCACAATGCCACTTTTCCTCATTGGCCGCCAGCGGCGCTCCTCTCCCTCCGGCTATCCTTGGCGCGTCGCCGGCCGCCTCAACTCCGCCAACCGCGCCCCTCCCCTTCCCCAATGTTGTCGGTCCCCACGTGCCTATCGTCACGAACTGTTTTGACCCTACTGCAACCGACAACTTCCCCAACAGCGACGATGCCCTTGCCATTTCCCAACAACGGCTCTGTCCGGCGTCGTCGCGCGTGCCCCGACCCCTGGTGTCGCGGCCTTGTTCGCCCCGAGCACCACCAACAACTTCCACCGTGCGCGCGCCCACTGGCGTCCTCGGCCTTGCTCCCCTGGCCCCGCGCATGCTTATCATGCCGGCAAGCCTTCCCTCACCCATAGCCCATGCAACTCTCGGTTTCCCCGCCCCGCTCGTGGCTCTGGCTCTTCAAGGCATTTCTCCTCCCGCCGTCGGGGACCCTGCCTTTGCCCTGGCCACTTTCCTGGCGGTGCGACCCTTCCTGCACCTGCTCCCTTGATGCCCCTCCTTCACACCGCCGCGCTCCCACACCTCCCTTCACAACGGCCAACTTCTCTTGGGCACACTCGTGGTCGTTGATCGAGTCCTGAACTCTGTTCATCGTGACCGCATCGAGCTCCACCATCAGGAAGGCCGCCACGCTACTAGGCTGCTTGTATTCACCAGTGTCAAACTTAGGAGCTGAGAAGTGCTACGCCTAAACAACTCGACTAGAGGCCCTTTCGCATGTAAACCTTTATATAATCAGAGATGGTCAAGGAATAACAAAGTGATTACAACCAATTCCTACTCTCACTCCCCCCTTCTTTTTTTCTCATCTCCATGCTGCTACCTCTTGACATGACACTAGACACCATAGGTACGAAACCAGTGGCCGAACGCCCCGCGACCTCCCACAGCAACCCCCTCAGATCACCTCCCACAGATGTGGCATTGCAGTGGTAAAATAAAATATTTATAAAAACAAACAGAAATGAACTGACCATATTGTTTCTTGAGACCCAGAACTCGTCACCATCAAAATCACTATTGGCCATCTCATCAGCCAATGATCTTTGTCCAGAAGTAGGAAAAAGTATTGCATTTTTTGAATATCCAATAAAATTCTTCTCTAGTCCATCAATTTGCCTTGCAGTTAAGATATGTATATCGCCAAAATGTAGCCCAGGATGTTTAAACACAAGAACATCTCCAGAGTATTGTCCGCTGTCACTGTTTAGCAGGACATAATGTCAGCAATAGACAGCAGTAAAGCCTACTGTCAAATATTATCCATGCTCCAATAATTAATAACTGTGTATTTATGTATGTTCTGTAGGAGGCTAGCCATGCAAAAGAATGCAAGTTTTCAATATCTCCTGTGAAGCATAAAAACATTTCCTTTTTATGTGAGGTAATACTGTAATAGTAATAAGCCTTTTCCACAACCCACTTCTTAGATTTGTTTAAAATATTGCACTCAAAACTGAAAAGCTATTCTAATTTGATTGATACCCCCAATATTATGAAGAATCAGATGCCCACATCTATTTGTTCATCTTTTAAGTTATTTTTTCGAAAACGCATGAGAGTTGCGTATCATTATATTAAGAGGAAAAGGTGAGGTAAAAAGAAAACCTCATACAAACTCCACACAAACCCACACACTCTAGTCTAGATACAATTTTACAAAGAGAGAAAACTAGACTCGTGATCTTGAGGGCCTCAAAACAGAGTTCACCGATAAAGCCTGCTGTCAAATATTACACATGCTCCAATAATTAATAACTGTGTATTTATGTATGTTCTGTAGGAGGCTAGCCATGCAAAAGAATGCAAGTTTTCAATATCTCCATCTTTTAAGTTCAGTTCACTATTTTGCTTCTGACTTGGATATTTTCCTTTTCAACTATAACCAAATAGGATTGACTAGAGAAAATAAAGAACAATTTAGCTCAAAGGGCTAGGGCTGGATACCGAGCTAGCTCAGCTCAGCTCATGAAAAAGCTCGAGCTAGCTCGTTTCAGCTAGCAAACTTGATGTCACCCTGTTCCTCACTGTTGTCAAGGATCTGCATCTAGTTTGATGCAGGAGAGTATGGATGAAATTTTAGTATGGCTAGCGCCTCATCCCCTACCGTCTCCTCCCCTCCCGGTGCTTCCCCTCCCCTTCCCACAAGCCTACGCTGGTGCCTACTCCAGGCCCAGCGGACACCCAGACCGCCGTTTTGACAGGCTCCACCTCCCAAGCACCGGTTTCTCTCTCTTTTCTGTCTGCTAGCGGCACCAGTCAAGCAGCTCGGTCGTTCGAAGGAGTGCTGGTTGGACTGCAGCCCCGAATTTTTGAAATCATTGGAGTTACTCGGTCGCCCTAACGAGCGCCCTTCCTTTAGAGATGTGATCCTCACTGCACCAAAGCAGGCGGGTGTCGGCTCCCTGGGTGGTCCGGCGGTTGGGAGAAAGGAGACTTCGAGGCGACAAGACAGTTTTCCGTCGTCCGGTGCCCGCCGCCATGTGTAGCGACCTGTGCCTCGACGGGCTATCGGTTGTCCATGCTGATGCGGAGGGTTGGACTGTGGTGGAATCAAGGCGGGCTAAGAAGGATAGGCTGAAGCTGGAGCGAAGCAGCCAAAGAAGAAGAGTGTCGCTCGACTTAGTGGGTCGTTGTTTCAATTTCCTAGCGAGCGATCACTTCACCTCTCACTTCGCCTCGGCCTGCCGCTCTCTGGTGCGGTGTTTCCATTGTGGAGCAACCGACCACCAATCTTTTGTCTGCCGGGCGAAGCGGGTGTCATTGTGGTGCAACCCTACGGGCACCAGCTCTTTGGGCTCGGTGTGGAAGAGGATCTCTTTTCCGACGATTGCTGCCCCAAAGCCCCCGGTTTGGGATCATCTGGTCTTTCCGTCAGACGGGGACTCAGGTGGCTTGGTGAAATCGACAGGGGAGAGGTGGAGAGCCGGTCGGGCGCCTACCTAAGGAGCCTCCTGCTGCTCGGCCTTGTCGCAGTGGGTTGCATGCAATCAAGCGTTCCCCACCCCTACGACCCTGGATGTTGTCTACCATGGTGCTAGGGAGGATGGGGGGCCTAGCTTTGATGCTAAAGTTAATGGTCCTTGGTGTCAGCGTTTTTCTTCGACTGAGGAGGATCTCCGGCATGCTCTATCTCTCTCAGTGATAAGTGACAGGGAAGTCGAAGATGGGGAAATTGTGGCGTTGTTTGCTTCTCGTCTAGAAGTGGAGGAATCGACCTTAGTGCTACCTACGAAAGATGGCACATGCTAAATCTTGTTGGTGCTGTAACTGTCCTTCTTCTTTAATATAATATCGCGCAGTTCTCCTGCGCTTTTGAGAAAAAAAAATAAATCTTGTTGGTGCTACCTAGCTTGGTTTTGGTGGAAGATGTCATAAGGCCAATCCTTAGGGTTCCCTCCTTCTCAATTAGTTGTAGATGATGGTCAAGGTTGTCGGATGCCTCTGGAGCCCGGCTGTCGCAGCTGGTGGAGTTCAAGCTTGTTGGTATACAGTTTCATGCTTGGGAGACTGCCACGGTGGAGCACATGCTCAACTCTTTTGCCTCGGCTCATCAAGTGCACCAGGAAACTGTCAATTTGGTGAACATGTCGGCTTTCAGATGCTCTGATTGGTGTGTAAATTCTGCGACCATTGCTAGCTCGAGGGAGCTGTGGATCGTCGAGCCTATCCAGACCGTTGAGGGCGATGTTGAAGGAAGAAGGGCGATGGGTTACCCGGTGACCATTCGTTTTTCTTTCACTCTCCAGCTGAATGGCTCTGATCCACATCCTGCCCCCCTAACACATGGTCCACAGGAGCTGCACCTTACCGTTGTGAAGCGGCTTCTTCGATACCTTCGAGGTAATCTTGACTACAACCTTCTTCTTCGACATTCCTCGCTGACCGAGCTTGTCGTCTACACCGACGTTGTGTAAGTGCAATCAATCCTAATTGAGAGTTTTGGTGATTAAATGACAAAACGAATAAAGTTTCTAACAAGTTTGCTCCTAATACATGTTCAGGTGTTGTAAAGACAGAAGGAGCATCAATTCTAATTGTAAGCAAAGAAGGAATGCGTTGAGGACAACTTATATACATCTTTTGGCGCTCTTCATGTGAATTCATGCGATCGACCCCATAAAATTTTATATTTCTTGTGTTGTAGGATTCACCGTACAATTAAGAAGAATCTGCCAAGGTAAATGTGTTTGCAAAGCTCAAGTATCTCAATTTCAAAAGCTATTTCAAAAACCAAAGTTTTTGGACACTTTGTGAGTTCAACTGGAGTGAGGTTTTGGGGGTTAGAGAACCTCCTTGCTCAAAAACATTTGAATCTGCCCTTAGGGGCAGTTCACCCTATTTTGAGTAGAGGAGCTCTCTACTCAGAACCAGTTAAACCGGCCCCGAGCGGTTCAACCGGGGTTTTCTCCACAGACCTCTCTGGTTAAAACAAGTTGAACTGGCCCCAGGGGCAGTTCAACCGGTGTCAGGGTCTGCTAGCCGTTCTGACCTCTGTGTGCCTGTCAGACTGGCAGAATGCAGGACAGGCGGTTGAACCTGTCTCAAAAACCGGTTCAACCGGTTTTGCTGGTTGACTTCTAGTTGGACTAAACTTTTTGAACTTGGTTCGTGTCATGGGCATCATAGGGAGCGGTCACTCATGTGGGGCCGCACCTATGCGCGCCAAAAGCGAGAGGCCGCAGAGGGCGCTGGCAGCAGCGCGTGCAAGGAAGGCACGGGCGCTGGCAGCAGCGCGCGCAAGGAAGGCACGGGCGCTGGCAGCAGCGTGCGCAAGGAAGGCATGGCAAACGAAAGCGCGCGCAAGGAAGGCATGGCAAAGGAAAGTGACTGATTTGGTGGCTAAATTGATAGACCTAAATTGTTGAGGAGATAATTCCAATTAGTCACTTGCCTAATTAGTGGTTGCCTAGTTGGTCAACTGGTGGCCTATATATAGGCATGTACGCAGGAGACAAAGGAATAAGGAATATATTATCAAACCAATCTCTCTCTCTCTTGCAATGACTCTCAAGCACCTAGGGCTGCTACCCTAGAACCAAGCCTGCGGTAGGGGGTATAACCTCGCCGGAGAAGACAGCTATCCCCAAGGTCCATGACACCTGGTATCAGCTCCAGGTTATCCTCACCACCACCAGCCGCCCATCCCTCACCACCACTAGCCGCCGCGCCATCAGCCGCCGCAACGCCCTCCCACCCGCCCTCTCCAACTCCAGATGCATTCACTCGGCTCGAAGAGAGTTTTGGCCGTTTCGCAGAGAAGTGGGATCAGTTCGTTGTGATGTTCCACCGCTACAAGAAGACAGAGAAGGAACTCCAAGCAGCGGTGCAGCTTCAGACGGCAGCGCGAGGGTTCTTGGCACGTCGCCAGGTATAGTCCCTTTGTGGGGAGAAGCACCTTGCTGTGGCCTCCAGGGCCACCCCATGGCCGTCATCACATGAGCAGGTCGTGGTGCGCCTGCAAGCCGCAGTGTGCGGCTTCCTTGTTAGGCGGGCGGTGCGGAAGCTGCACTTGCTGATCAGCTCATCGCTGCACCAACTCACAGCCTGCGCACCCAACCACCAGGTCTCGTCTATACTTTTTGAACCCCCTGCAGAAGTCGAGATCTGGGTATGCAGCCCCCCTGCACGGCCAAAGAGGGTCGTCTCCTTCATTCGGGCACCTGCCTTGGTGCTGGACAGACCCAACATAAGAACGGGTTGGTTCCTCCTCCACCTTTCATCCAACGTGAAGGCCGCAGTTCAGCTCTTTCCTTGGGATCCAGGAGGACACGAGGACATAGCTGCAGTTCAAATTTATATTTTAGTTCCACAATTATTTTGTATTTTCGTCTTAAATAATAAAGGTAAGCCGTGATGTAAAAGGCTTAACCTTAAGTCGTGTCAGGTAAGTCTATGGCAGCTCGAGGACGAGCTGGTCCTCAAGTAGGGGGAGATGTCATGGGCATCATAGGGAGCGATCACACATGTGGGGCCGCACCTATGCGCGCCAAAAGCGAGAGGCCGCAGGGGGCGCTGGCAGCAGCGCGCGCAAGGAAGGCACGGGCGCTAGCAGCAGCGCGCGCAAGGAAGGCACGGGCGCTGGCAGCAGCATGCGCAAGGAAGGCATGGCAAACGAAAGCGCGCGCAAGGAAGGCATGGCAAACGAAAGTGACTGATTTGGTGGCTAAATTGATAGACCTAAATTGTTGGGGAGATAATTCCAATTAGTCACTTGCCTAATTAGTGGTTGCCTAGTTGGTCAACCGGTGGCCTATATATAGGCCTGTACGCAGGAGACAAAGGAATAAGAAATATATTATCAAACCAATCTCTCTCTTGCAATGACTCTCAAGCGCCTAGGGCTGCTACCCTAGAACCAAGCCTGCGGCAGGGGGTATAACCTCGCCGGAGAAGACATCTATCCCCGAAGGTCCATGACAGTTCGACTGGGGGCGGTTTAACCGCTTTCCACACAGAAAAGTTCCAACTGTCAGCACCTTTTGAGAGACCTCTATAAATATCCCCTTGTGTCTCTATCCTCATTCACTCTGGGTACTCCACGAATTAATTGCTGACCTAACTAGAGACGAAAGCTCACAACTCCTCTCTAACGCCCCAAATCGCTACTTCATCGCTTGATTAAAGGGTCCTTGGTGTGAGGTTTGAGTTCTTGTTCGGACTTGGTTTCCTTCTCCTCCCCCTTTTTCATCTCTTGAACTCGTTGTAAACACCTCTTATGCGGATTTGTTACTCTTGGAACCTTCGAGTTCCTTAACAGTTTGAGTTTGCTTGGGAGTCTCCAAACTTATGGACGACCCCAAGAAGTTTGTATCACCCGCTCGTTGAGCAAAGTTGAGAAAGAGTTCGCCTTTACCTTTTTGGGCTTCTCAACGGGAAGTAGGGCACCTTTGTGGTGTGGTCGAACCTTAGGATAAATCCTTATGTCTTTGTTTCTTTGCTTTGATTCAAATCGTTGTAACTCATCTTTGGCAAAGAAGACATCGATCGAGGTATTTTGTGTGTGGATCTTGTGGATTTCATCCACGCAGATTTCCCCGTTTATCCTTAGCTTATCCCGAGAGCTATTTTCTTAAAGAATCTCTCATTGGTCTCCATGTTGTTCTTAGCCTAGATCTTATCTCACAGTTGGACTGGTTCAGAGCGGTTCAACCGGCTTAATAACGGTTGAACTGGCCTGCACCAGTTGAACTGTTTATTTGACGATTATTTCGAAGTGTGTGTTGAAAATTTCAGGTTTAGCCTATTCACCCCCTAGGCTACTTTCACGCTGACTAGACAGGCTGCCCGGACACACGTAGGTCCACCTCCAACTATGTCATGTTCCTTGGGGCCAACCTCGTCTCCTGGTCATCAAAGCGACACCATATGATCTCCCACTCAAGCAGCAAGGTCGAGTACCACACAGTGGCCAATAGTGTGGCTGAGGAGTCCTAGCTCCGGCAACTAGACCTGTTCAAACGTCGGGTCGGGTCAGGTTAGGGTTAGGTCAAGTTCGGGTCATGGGTTATTTGGCACGGCTCGTGCCCGACCCTTGCCTAGTATCGGGTTGGGTCGGGTTGGACCGTGTCTCCCTGTTCGATGTGTCGGGTCGGATTTTTTCAAGTTGGGTCGAGTTTTTTAGCTTTGGATCGGGTTTTTCGGGTTGGGTCAGGTTTTGGGTCAAAAATCATGACTCGTGCCCGGCTCGTGGATTATTGCGGTTAAAAAACTATGGCTCGTATCAGCCCGTTGCACTGGTCGGGTTAGGGTTTTTCGGGCGGGTCGGGTCGGGTTAGTCGGATTGGGTAGCCCATGCTTAGGTCTACCGGCAACTCCCGCATGAGCTCCACAGCCCCCTCACTAGGAGCGCCCTCGTCTACTGCGACAAAGTCGGTGTGGTATACCTCTCCATTAACCCTGTCTAGCACCAGTGCAGGAAGCATGTCGGGACTGATCTCCACTCCGTCCGTCCGTGAGCACATCATCATTTAGGGATGTTCAAGTCCTCCACGTTTTGACAACTTCGCAGTTCGTCGACATCTTCACCAAGGGCATGTGCTCCTTGGTGTTCTCGGATTTTTGATCGAGTCTCAACAAATGTCGTGGCAAGAGTTTCGACTGAGGGGTGTTAGATATTTACTGTGTGTGCTATGTAATCATGTCTTGGACTAGAGCTCGGCCCAAGAGGCATGTTAGAGTTGTAACCCTATGCTACCAGTCTATATATGTAACCTTATATCCACCCAATAGAGTTTGAAAGCTATTTTGTTCTATTAATGATCACTAATTTATTAACATAATCACATTGTTACCAAGTACAACTAAATGGTAAAGTTGGCAATCAATAAATGGAGGATCCTTGAAACAATAAAACATATTGGCAAACGCCTTCAGAGGCACATATAAAACATACAGATGATGCTACCACTTACAGTATCACACAAACTTCATTTGGTTTCAGCGTTCCTGTAGGATCTGTTGTACCCATCAAATAATAGCATTCATCAATTGGTAGCTTTCCTTCTCTGAATACTTTCATTTCCTGTTTGGCCATAAAACTCAGCCTAGATAGCAAGTATGGTTCTTCTAGTGGAATTCCAGAATGAATCATGCGTTCCAACATTGAATCCTCCATATTAGCATATCCATATGCAACTACATGAACCATATAAAAAAGAATTCCT
Source organism: Zea luxurians (assembly GCA_029449295.1). NCBI lineage: Eukaryota > Viridiplantae > Streptophyta > Magnoliopsida > Poales > Poaceae > Zea > Zea luxurians. Next base: position 22,780,529 of record JAOPSE010000004.1, read on the forward strand.
TGATCAATGCACGAACAGGCAAGTGAAAAAAGATTATAAATACATTATTAGAACATGTACAAAGTTATGAACAATAAGAGCATAGGATCTACAACACAAGGAAGCACAAACAATAAAAGTAGGCAATGAAAAATATGGAAACCTATTGATTTGAAGTTTCGAACTTACGCTTCAGCGCGTGTCTGAAACTATAACGAGCATTATTAACCCCTTCAATTGCATTATGTAGAAGTTCCATAAAATATTCTGCCTTAACTCCTCCATAGTGAAGCAACGCAATCAAGATCCTTGATGTTGATGTCCTATTGGATTGATGGCTGATAAATAAACACAAATGGTATTATCTGTTTTGAACCAAAAAAGAACTTGTTTGCCAAAAGTGCTTCAGATAAGGGCATAAGGCACGCCATGATGAACACCCCCTGCCCAACAGAGCACGTGCACGTGCGCACTCACACACGAGGTTTCCATAAATGCTACAATTAGTGACTGTCTCGCCAGCACCCCTAAATGCTACAATTATTTATTCATATTTTTCTTGAATGCATGGAAGTGTCTCAAACTGCAGACGAGGTTATGCTAACACAACAAAAACCCCATGCAGCTACCAATTCAAAAGTTGATATGTAAGAGATAATGGCCCAAATCTAATGAAAGAGTGGATGGTCCAGTCCGGAAAGGTCTCAATTCCATATCATCCTTAGAGCATGGGCAACCTGGAATCACCGCAATCGATGTGCATTTGATGGGATCTCGCCTAGTTTGCATGGAGTTCTAGTGTTCATTAGGGATTCAACGGTAGCCCATAGGAGAGGGCTTAGACAGGGAGACTCTCTTTCCCCCATGCTATTCATCCTTGTTATGGATGTTCTTGGCCTATTATTCTCTAAAGAGGAAGAAGCAGGTTTGCTACAACAGTTATCTAGAAGAAAGAAGCTCCATCGGATTTCTATTTATGCAGACATGTGGTCGTGTTTTTACATCCTACTGATGAAGAAACTTCTATTACTTTAGACATCCTGCAACTTTTTGGAGACGCTTCTGGCCTCATAAATAATGCACAGAAATCAAATGTCTATCCTATCCAATGCCCTGAGGAGACTTTGTTGGAAGTTCAGAGCTTGCTGCCTTGTGAGATGGCAACCTTCCCTTGCAGGTATTTGGGGCTCCCTCTATCCTTGCATAAGCTTTCTACTAGGCAGCAGTTCCAGCCCTTTGTAGAAAGAATTGCAGATCAACTCCCCAACTGGAAAGCTAACTTGATGACCAAAGCAGGAAGGAGAATTCAGATGCAACATGTTCTCACAGGCATGACGGTTTATTTAGCAATGGCAATTGACATTCCTCAATGGACCTTAGATGTAATTGATAAGATAAGAAAAGGTTTTCTATGGAGAGGTAGAAAGGAAGCAAGGGGAGGACATTGTTTGGTGGCCTGGGGAAAAGTGTGTCGACCCCTTTAGCTGGGAGGCTTGGGAATCTCTAGTCTCCTAGAGCTTTGTTGGGCTCTCCGCATGAGATGGTTGTGGCTACAGAAAACAGATCTGGGGCGGCCTTGGGCAGGCCTTCCCATATAGGTCCCAAACAAAGCCAGAGCTTTTTCCTCTATGGCCCTGATTTGAGGTTGGGGATGGATCAAAAACATTGTTCTGGGATGATAGATGGTTGCATGGCACTATAATCTCTGACATTGCCCCCCCCCCCCCCCCCCCCGCCTGTACAACTCAATTCCAAGAAGAATTGTTAAGAGAAGGAAGGTGAAAGAAGCACTTTTAAACAGGAGATGGATTTCAGACATTAAGGGGGCTCTTACAGTAAGAGTCTTGGTAGAATATCTAAAGCTTTGGGATTCCCTCTCAGAGATTGAGTTACAGCCCAACATAATAGATGTGTTTTCAGCCTTGCTTTAGATGTCAAATACACAACAAAAGCAGCATATAAAGGTCTGTCCTTAGGATCTGCTACCTTTGATCACTACAAAAGAATCTGGAGATCTTGGGCCCCCTCAAAGTGTCGTTTTTTTCATTTAGTTGGTGGCACACAACAGATGCTGGACTACTAATTGATTGGCCAAAAGGGGTCTGAATCACCCACACAAGTGTCCTCTTTGTGATCAAGAGGCTGAGACCCTGAACCACCTCCTTATTTCCTGCGTTTTCACAAGAATTTTCTGGTATATGCTTTTAAAGAAATTTGGGTTACACGCCCTGGCTCCACAGCCTGGCCTCACATCCTTCTTGGAGTGGTGGAAGAGGGCTGCAAAGGCAGTGCAGGGAATGGTCAAGAAAGGGCTGGATTCTCTCATCATTTTGAGAGCCTGGAAGATTTGGAACCTCCGCAATAGATGTGTGTTTGATAGAGAGACCCCCAGCCTTTCTCAAATCCTGAAGCAGACTTATGATGAGAGAAGCCTTTGGGAACTAGCTGGAGCCAAGGGTCTCTCCTATTTGGTTGTTCCCTTGCCGGTCGTCTGAAGACTCTTCCTCATGGATTTATTTCTTTATGCTTGTTTCTGGCCTCCGTAAGGAGCGTATTTGTATTTCGGTCTTTTACGGACCTTTCCTCTTCTTAACATAATTTAAGGCGTAGTTCCCCTGCGCTTTCGAGAAAAAACATTTCTGGTGTTCAGCTAGGGCTCGAGGGGTTTCACATCTCCTCACCCTTGGGTCCAGCATTAGTTAGTTTGTTGGTCTGAGACTGTTTGGTCCTTGCAGACTTTGGCGAGTGTCTTTATCTTCTTTTCCCTTTTTTTCTGTGTGTGTGATTTGGCTGTTTGGTGGGGTTGTGTTGTTGTTTGGGTTCTATACAATTCTCTTAATATATTGATACGCAGATCTCCTGCGTATTCGAGAAAAAAATTGTCACAACACACTATTTTTAACATTAACGGTGGTTAACAGTTACAATTTGAAATATAAGTACAAAGGCAAAACTAACTGTGATGGTCTTGCCTCAACAAGACTAGGATATAAGAGTAAGAGATAATGAAACCAATTATGTTTTGCCACAAAACAGAGTAAAAAAGAAACCAAAATAATTTTGAGGTTACAACTACAACAAAAAAAAGTATATGAAATCCCAAATATTCAAATATGCTGGACAATAAGTATGCACTTTAATACCTAAATCCAGCATTACAAAAACTCAAAATATTTCTAGACATACCTTGTGGAAACTATTTCCAAAGAACTCAGAGACTTCATCCGGCACAACTTTGGGTCAGCTTTTACTTTTACCATTGATGGTCGGATCACAATAGTATTATTACTAATCTGTAATTGAAAAGAAAGAATACTCAGTTTTAGGTAAGCTAGGTTAAGAAGTAAAGATTGCCACACCCTTCAAAACTACGTTACAAATAAATATCATAGCATATACTTTGTTAGGGAAATGTCACAAGGTTGGTTTTTGTTTTTGTTGGGGAGGGGGTACATTTTTCTATCCACGACATTAAGGGGAAAAAAAAGAAAACCACATACATTAGTGATCAGTTGGGCTTGTACAACAGCTCCATCTGCCGATCCTAGAATAATACAAAGACTAAACTACTCGGAAATGGTATCCCTTCAGTTCAATCACACTAGTGCAATGAACTCCCATGAGAGCAACGGAAAAATTTGACACTATACAAGGAAGTGATCACGGTGTAGAAATGTAAAAAGGATAAACAGATATTAGAATCAACTAAGGTCCCCAAACAACAATTCCCATGTAAAACCTGCCAATTGCCAAGTAAAACAGCTAGATTTTGGAAGTAAGTAACATACTCCCTTCAGTCATATATAGTCATATATTGGTGACTGGAGAGACCGAGAGAGTAATATACAGACTCTTAAAGTCTTTGTTAGAATCCCTATAGAGCGTGCCTGTATGGATGGGATCCTCATTGATAGATAGATCGATCTCTATTAGGTAACAATCTCCGTTGATAGATAGATCGGTCTCTATTAGACAAGGATCTCTGTTGATTAACTAAGATCCCCGTTGATAGATAGATCGATCTCTATTAGGCAAGTATCTCTGTAGATAGATAGATCGATCTCTATTAGGCAAGGATCTCCGTTGATAGATGGATCCATCTCTATTAGGCAAAGGATCTCCGTTGATAGATAGATCGATCTCTATAAACCCTCAGCTATCCTTGCCTATAATAAATGTAACACCATATCTCCTAATATATGACCAATTAGCCTTTCTATCATGTTATCAGAAGACGGTCACGATCCTATGGCCCTAGCTTCCGCCTATCCCTACCCTAGCCGCCACGCTCCACTCTCCTCTCCCACCGGCGAACATCCGATCGCTCGTCTCGATCGTCCTAGACCCCCTCTCCACCATCTACCTTCGGTGGCTTGATCTTGTCTTCCTCACCCTCGAGCGTTACACCCTCAATAGCCATGTCCTCACCGACACCGCCTACACCTCCCCTGTATGACAGCGCATGGACAATGGTGTACTACCTTCGCTATTTGACACCATTACCATCAAGCTGCAGGGGATCCCGTTGCAGCGACATGGGTTGCAGCGACATGGCTTGGGATGCCTGGCTCACCATCAAGGACCACTTCTTGGACAACCTAGAGACTCATGCCCTCCACCTCGATGTTTCTTTTCGCACCTTTGTCCAAAGTGATCTCTCCATCAACAACTACTGCTACAAGTTCAAGGGTATGACTAATGCCCTAAGGGTCCTTGGCGAAGTCGTGCCCGATCATGCGCTCGTCCTCAACCCCCTTAAAGGTCTCAACAAGCAGTTCGAGCACATGAAGACCTTCATCGGGCGCACCACGTCGTTCCCACTATTTCAGGCCATCCGCAACAACCTTCTACTCGAGGAGCTCGCCATGGCTGAGGAGGCCTCTACCTTGGCTTCTAATGCCTTCCATGCCACCTCGATGCTAGCACAACAGCAATAGTCTAGCGCCACCTCCACCCCTGTTGCGTCGAAGTAGCCACAACAGCATCTTGGAGGCTCCTCCACCTCTAGCAGACGCCATTGTCACCACAATGTCAATGGTGGTAATGGTGGTGGCAGCTAGAGAGGCACACCCTGGCCATCAATCTATAACCCCTGGACCAGACGGATCACCATGTGGCATGTACCGACCCTGGGTGCACGGCAACAGCATCACGAATAACAGCAGCAGCGTGGACAGCATCAACAACAGCCTTATACATAGCAGGCGTTGTTGGTTGACGCTACTGCCCCATATGGCCTACCTCCTAGCTTGATTTGTACGCCTTCACTGCCTCCAGCGCCGACCATATAGTAGCTCCCCCACACTCCACAATAGGTCACATCGTCGCCTGGCTGCCGCCCTTGACTAGTCCTTGGGATCAGCAATCTTTGTTTAGCACAGTGGCTCTCAACCCTCCCGCCGTCATCGACTATATGGACACAAGCGCTCCCAATCACATCACACCTGATGTTGGTAATGTCTCCGTGATTCGACCTCCTGATTGCATGTCTCTTTCCTCCATCATTGTTGGCAAGGGATCCATTCTCCCTATCACATATGTCGATCATACAGTTCTTCCTAGACCGTTTTATATTAATAATATTCTTGTTCCTCCTAATAATATTCAGAATGTCCTTTCTGTTTGCCAGATTACCACTGACAACAATTATTCCATTGAATTTAACCCGCTTGGCCTCTCTTCGAAAGGTCTAACTCCAGGAACTTGATCATCATGTGCAATAGCTCGAGGCCCCTCTACTCCCTAGGCTGTCCACTATCACCGCCTTTGTCGTGGTTTCTCGTGCTGCACCTTCCATCTAGCATCGCCGCCTCGGTCATACTGGCTCTGAGACCCTCTCATCCCTTGCTAGGTCATCCACTATTCTTTGCAATAAAAGCATCGGTGCTTCTTTATGTCATATTTGCCAACTGGATCGCTATACTCATTTTCCTTTCCCTAATCTATCCTCTCGTGCTCTCCAAAAATTCGACTTAGAACATTGCGCTCTGTGGACCTCTCCAATTGCTAGTGTGTATGGTTACAACTATTATCTCCTTGTTTGAGATGATTGCTCACACTTTCTCTGGACTTTTCCTCAATGATTTAAGTTTGACACCTTCTCCACCTTAGCTAATTTTATTTCTTTAGTTCGTACCTAGTTTGGTTGCACCAGCAAAAGCGTCTAGTGCGACAATGGTCATAAGTTCGACAACCACGCGGTCCTTTCTCCTCACCCATGGTGCCCTTCTACGCATATTGTGTCCGCCCCCTATAAGCCAGATCTTTACACGTGCTTTGAGTCCTCCCAACCCCTACACGAGGATCCCCCCCATATGTCAGTCCATCTCGTGTGCATATGACCAGGGGAACCAGCGAGTGACCTTTTTTAACCTCAGCCTGAAATTCGCTCCCACTAGGATTCGAACTCAGGACCTATGGAGTGCTACTCAGACCACCTAACGTGACTATTGTTAGGCGTATCCTACACTATCTTTGGGGCACTATTGATTATGGCCTTCTCCTTCGACACTCTACTATTAGTGAGCTAGTTGTCTACTCCGCCACTGATTGGGCAGATTGTCTCGACACTCGCAAGTCCATGGCGAGCTATGTGATGTTCCTCGATGATGATATCGTCTCTTGGTCGTCTAAGCGCCAGCCCAAAATCTCCCGGTCTAGTGTTAAGGTTGAGTACAAAGTCATTGCCAATAATGTTGCACAAGTTTGTTAGCTCGCCAACCCCTCCAGGAACTCCATAATCCATTGACCAAGAGCACCCTGGTCTATTGCGACAATGTGAGTGTGGTCTGCCTTTCCACCAAACCAGATCAACATTAGTGCATGAAGCATGATCTCCCTTTCGTCCGCAAGCGAGTTGCCAACAGCGACATTCAAGTTTTTTATGTCCCGATGACCTCCTAGTTTGTTATCTTCACAAAGGGTCTGCCCTCCACAGTGTTATCAGAATTCCGCTCTAGTCTTAATGTCCTAGGTGACGCTTAGAGTACAGGGGAGTATTTTTCTCTTTATACCAATCTCACCGTCCCATGGGACGCTCAAACTGAGGGGGTGTTAGAATCCCTGTATAGCATGCCTATATGGCTAGGATCTCCGTTAACAGATAGATCGATCTCTATTATGTAAGGATCTCTGTTGATAGATAGATAGATCTCTATTAGGCAAGGATCTTCGTTGATAATATATTGATCTCTATTAGGCAAGGATCTCCGTTGATTGGTTCTGTTTCTATAAACCCTCAACTATCCTTGCCTATATATGTGTAACACCATATCTCCTACATATGAACAATTAGCCTTTCTATCATTCTTAATGCATACCCTTTTGTCAACTAGCAGAGTTCCCTTTACAGCATATCCATTATAAAAAAGACGGACCTGCATGAGAAGAGGCTAGAGAAAAGAACAGAAGATATAAAAACAGAGAATAAGCACATGCATAATAATATACAAATTCAATGTTGAGAATGATGCCACTTTGAACTTGGAACTCACCGTTGTTTCACCTTGATGCATATAAACCTGAAAAGGGATAGAAACAATCAATATATTAACTGACAGTTGTATGAACCTTTACCATAAACTACTGCATACTGAATGCAGAGGCATACATATGCAGGAGTGATTTCCATAAATGCTCCTTTATTTACATAAGCATTTCAATTTCGGAGGAATGGAAAGAAGCAGTCCACTGAACAACTTCAGAGCAAAAGAAATCCATGGCATATTGTGGTTTGTATGGATATGTCCAGAGGAGGCCTCAATGTGCCAGCGAATAGTGCAATCATAAGGCATAGAAATAATATAAGGAGAGGTAGGCGTCGGCCAAACTTGAAAAAAAAACTTTATTCATGGGGCAGCAAACTTGATATGTGAAGTGGAGAAACTTGAAACAAAGGAATATACCCAAAGAATCACCCTTGGACAGGAGTGCATGAAAAGCAGCTATTCACATGCCTAAACCATGAACACACTTTAGGCCCTCTAATAATATCACTATTACTGAGCCTCATATATTGCTTTCTTTTATTTGTTTTCCCCTTTTTACTAGTGGCCTGTGTTAGGTTTTAACTCTAGCCTACATAAATTGCTTGGGACTATGTCATACTTGGTATGAATGTGTTGGCTTGATAAATTGTCATGTGGGGTCAGCAATACTCCTAAGGCAAGGATAGGCTGTTGTTGGACAAGCATCACCACTGGGTATACGCATGTACTCAGAACAATTAAGTAATAGGTTGAATCTTTTCATATCTCCTCTCTTCCCTGACTTTGCTGGCAAACTACGCCAATGAGGGCTGGGGCCTCAACCATCGCACGACTACGCTTTATGCTGAGTTCCACCCACAAATAACACATCAAACCATAAAAAAACAAAAATCAAAAATCACAACCATCTGTAGAACCCCCACATATCATCCATAAAGTTAAAATATTAGTAATAAGTTTCTGTAAAGAAAATGGCAAGCACAGGGCCAAGCGTACAAACTTTTGACTTCTTTCCTTTGATTATTCTGCTAGGGCATTTCTTAGCCAAATTTTCAGATATGAAGCCAGTCCCATCAGTATGGATCAAACGCTTCCCATCTAGCATAACAATGTTCCCATGCTCGTCCTGAAATACCACATTGATATAAAAGTTGCATGCTCAATAGTAATAAGACACTATTCGAGAGGAAGAAAATAATTACCCGACAAGGTTCATCATCAATCAGTATAACGTCAATTGTCGATAAATCAACATCCAGTGTTAGAGTTTTGGAAAGTATCAAATGAAACCTGTATCGCTCCAAGCAAAGAACATATGTTTAAAATACCAGAAGGTGGAGGATGCATATCAATGTAGAAATCAATAACATCATATTGTCAGTTCTTCTTTTCAGTTATTTTCTGAAAACTCAATGTTATTCAACCAGAAAGTATTGGCACTCTTTTTAGTGCACCACTTTTCGACTACTTTCTGAAAACTCAATGTTATATCAATGTAACAGAATTTGTAGTTCCCTCCATCCTTATCATCAACCAGAACACTTGAGGTGCCTTTGGCCCTAGGAAGAATCAACAGACATGGTTGGTTGTGCTTAATAGCTTAGATGACAAACCTTTTCATATAATTTGCAATGGTGGGAGCAGTATGGATATGCATGAACAGTTTGCGGCACTTGTCAATTGGAATATAAGCCTCATCCCCCCTCCACCCAGACTTAGTGCAAATAAAATAGCATCTTACAGGCGAAGTGCATTTCTTGATATCCCCCTGTTCACTGTCTTTCTTTTTCGTCTCTTTTCCTGGATCCTTGTAAACTGTGGAAGAAGACCAATGGAATCAATCTGAAAACTAGAAGTCCAAGAACTGCTGCAGCACAGCAAAATGCAGATAAATTAAGAAGTCTGCTGCTTTTATCAGCCTGTTAGGAATCCCCAATAACTTAATATTTGCATGCAACTCCAATGTTTCAGATCCCTGACAAGAGGACCATTTCTCATGCATCCTCCAAAACTTCCAAAGAAAAATCCTGAGTTGAATCCAAAATTGACGGGTTAATGTGAGCTTATCCATGCGCGCAAGCACTCTTCAAATAGGAATCCATTTTCTAACTGGCTTTCATACTTTGGTGAGTCGTCTGAGATCCTTTTGATGAATGTGTGCGACATCTTAATGTTTATTAGTGTTAGACATGTATGTGTGTATCTCAACCGTAATGGGCTTACCATATACATTCCTATCTATTAATACGGCATCACAACCCTAGCTAGGATTAGGATTTCTATTCTAACATGGTATCAAGCCTCCCTTCTCTTCTCACCCTCCCTCCCTCTCTCCTCTCTGCCTTAAGCTGCCATGGCAGAGCACCTCCCCCGCTGGTGGGCCACCGGGCCCCCAGCGCCGGCTTCCCTCCACAGCGCGCCCACCTACCTCCGCGGTCACCCCTCTGCCCAGCCGACCATCGCCGCCGCATCTTTACCCGCAACGGCCAGCCATGTCTTGGCGCGTGTAACCGCCACCGCCACCACCTGGCTTCTACCCCCGCGCGCAGGGACCTTCGGCTCCCAGATCCACGTGATTCTGGCCACCAGCGAACCCCGCCTCGTCCACTCCGACAACATCCGTGATAGCTCGTCGACATCGGGCGTGAAAGTGGTTGCAAGCGCAGCGCCAAGATCTGTGTGGTCCACCACGATGATCATCAGTCGAGCCTCATGGCGTACGAGGTTGCCATCGTCGACCACCAGCCAAGCTCCAACCTCGACACTTACGAGGACGGCCCAAGTCGCCGCATAATCGAAGAAGTCTGACGCCCATCATCATTCAGGCAGTTGGCAGGGCGCCTGCACCATTCATCCAAAAGGTAGCATGAGAGTGAACTCTTCCTTCGTAATAGGATAGCGTTTACCTGTGATCCAGCCGGTGAGGTCCGCCCTCATAAACCCGGTCTCTAGAATCCATCGCACAGTTATTTTGTACTCGGTGAGGTCCACCCTCATAAACCCAATCTCTGGCGTCCATCGCCTAACTCTTACAAATTCAGTTATGAAGGAAGAATTTGCTCTCAATTCAATCATTTTCCTGCTTTAATTTACATATATTGTTTCCTCTAACCCTCACGTGGTTCCTAACTTCTGTTGTGATCATGTAACTAGCTTGTCGCTTAGTTTGGGGCCCCATTTGATGCTGAACGAGGATCGAACAGCTAGGGACCTCCAGCCAGGGGAAAGGACCACGTTCTCAGGGGTGGTCCGGAGCTAGGTAGCCACTTAGCCTGGTTTCGTACCATAAGCCTACACCCTCCACCACCCTAGAATTGTTGTCCTAATACCTCGGACTGGGTCCCTAAAGGTCTGGACCTTGACCAAACTTAAGGGTTGGTTCCTAAAGCTCTGCTCGACAAGCTCCAGCTACATGATTCGAAAGGTTGAGCACAACAAAGTAGGAGCCCTGAGGGTATAGTACTAAGCCATGTTCAGGATTGATTTCTGGCTTGATCACGGCTTCAGAAGTGCATCACCGCAGGGGGTACACCAATAACAAGCAAGGCGATTAACCACACCATCACGCCACATGTGCATGACTTCCACTCCAATGGCTCGCACTTCAGCGTTCACCGGCGGCAAGAGCTTCGCTCCAGGAAGCCGCATCATGTTCGGCTCTCTCGACTTCCTCGCCACCGTCACCAGCGAACCCCGCCTCGTCCACTCCGACAGCATCCGTGGCGGCTCGCCGACATCGGGCGCGCCAGGGGTTGCAAGGGCAGCGCCAAGATTTGTGTGGTCCACCACGATGATCATCAGCCGAGCCTCGTGGCATACGAGGTTGCCATCTTCGACCACCAGCCAAGCTCCAACCTCGACACTTACGAGGACGGCCCAAGTCGCCGCCTAACCGAAGAAGTCTGACACCCGTCACACTCGGGCGGTTGGCGGGGCGCGTACACCATTCATCCAAAAGGTAGCATGAGAGTGAACTCTTCCTTCGTAATAGGATAGTGTTTACCTGTGATCCGGTCGATGAGGTCCGCCCTCATAAACCCGGTCTCTGGAATCCATCGCACAGTTCTTTTGTACCCGGTGAGGTCCGCCCTCATAAACCTGGTCTATGGTGTCCGTCGCCTAACTCTTATAAATTCAGCTACGAATGAAGTGATCATGTAACTAGCTTGTCGCTTAGTTTGGGCCCCCTTTGGTGCTGAACGAGGATTGAACTGCTAGGGACCTCCAGCCAAGGGAAAGGACCACGTTCTCGGGGGTGGTCCGGAGCTAGGTAGCCGCTTAGCCTAGTTCTGTATCGTAAGACTACACCCTCCACCACCCTAGGACAGCTGTCCTAGTACCTCGGACTGGGTCCCTAAAGGTCCGGACCTCAACCAAACTTAAGGGTTGGTTCCTAAAACTCTGCTTGGCAAGCTCCAGCTACATGATTCAAAAGGTTGAGCACAACAAAGTAGGAGCCCCGAGGGTACAATACTAAGCGATGATCTTGAGTTGTGTTCAGGGTCGATTTCTAGCTTGATCACGGCTTCAGAAGTGCATCATCACCGGGGGTACACCAGTAACGAGCGAGGTGGCTAACCACCCCATCACACCACCTGCACCCAATACGATGAATGGGCCGTTTCACGTCCCATCAAGCCACCGACGTCGAACGGCGTCATGATGGCCACCTCTTTTACCGCGCCACCACAGTAACAACCTCATATCGACCGGGTAAAAAACCGAAGCTCACCCCAACTTCTCACATAGAGCGGGGGGTGGACCGAGTAAGCTCCCAGTGAGCCGCAAGCTAGGTGACTGGCCCATAGGTCATTTGCTCGTGCCCACGTCCATGGTCGTACCTCACATTCTCCTGCGGTAACCCGGCTGACAGGGTGGCCACAGGGCCCCTGTTTGGTCGGCCAGACCAACCAAAGGGCCGATACAGGATCGAATAAGGAAGTACTCAATGAGATGCCTACAGCGGGTCGAGCCCCCAGCGGGACCACTCGCCAAGACCTAACCCTACCGAAGGGTGGTCGGATCTCACTTGGATAACCCGTTCATAGCTCGACGACCTCCTTCCCCATGCCGACTAGGTCGGTGGAAGGCAGCCCTCCCCTCAAAGAGCCTCGAAAGGCCTTCTGAGGGGGGAATGCGTGCATATCAAGGATCAAGCCCTTGGAAGACGACCCACTCAGAGGATCACCACCCAAGACTACGCTCGGCTCCGGTACTAAGCGGACTGACGCCCAGCGCGTGACGACCATCCATAGTTTTTAGATCGCATGATTGTCTGATCGATGCCACAAGGCGATCAAACGATTAGTTGCCCCCCCTGGTCGTCCTGTGTATTTCCAGAACACACACACATATACATATATAGTTATTTACAACACTATATATAGATATATATGCTTATATAGTATAGAGACTTGCTCAGAACAAGCACAACTATAGACAAGGCAGCACAATAGCAGTATAAATAGTCCAAAACTGAAGTCTGAAACTCTGAAGTCTGAAACTCCAAACTGAAGTCTGAAACACTGAAATGAAGTCTGAACCGGAACAACAAAACAAAAAAAAATATTGGGACTTGGGATACTTCAGAGTCCAGACATATACCTTCAGATGAGGAGCTCATCTCCAATCCCTATGTTTCCTCCCGGCCGATGTAGATAGAAGGGTGTTGGAGCCTTGGAGGGAGAGAGAGAAGGGTGAAGAAGGGAGAGGGAAGGGAGCAATCGTCCTGGGCTCCTGGCTCTAGAGTGCACCACGCCTGCAGGGATTCTAAGGAGGCGGAGAACACGAAGAGACAGGCGTGATCTGGGGCCGGCTACCTTTATTAATCATGGGTCAGTCAAACAGAATGTTGAACTACCCAACCCTGACTAATCGCGACTGATCGGTTACCGGTCAATTAGTCGTTCCATATCGTCGCCTAATCGGACGATCAGGCAACCTAATCGAATCAAACACCCTAATCGAGCACAGAGTACCGATCAGCCCGACTAATCGCGACTAATCGTGATTAGTCGGATGATCTGAAAACAATGCAACCATCGCAGGAAGGATCCGCGCCTAAACTGATTGGTACCGAATAAAACACCCCAAGCAATCCATAAGGATCACTCGGGGGCTCGGGGCTACATCATACTGATGCGCTTGCGCGCACTTGGGCTTTTGATCCCCGGCAAGTAAGCCTCTGACCGACTCCAAGGAGTCGCACAAAGGCTCGGGGGCTGTTGTCGGGTACCTAGGAACGGGTTACCCAAGGCAAGGCCCATAAACCTCTCTCTGGCCCATTTACCGACCAAGTCCCCGCCGAACAAGCCTGCGAGGCAGGGCGAACAATCAAGTCCCCACCGAGCAAGTCTGCTAGGCGGAGCGAACGACCAAGTCCCTCGCCAAGCAAGTCCACGAGGCGGAGCGAGCGACCAAACCCCCACCGATGAAGTCTGCAAGGCGAAGCGAACAACCAACTCCCAGATGATGACCAACTCTCTGATGACCAAGTTTCATGTCCAACTCTCCGCCAATCAGCTCCGACCGACCAATTCTCCATCGAGCAACCTGACGAGGCAAAGATCTAAGTCTAGCGCTACTGATCCACGTCAGCTACAACGGGACGCGTCACCATCAGGCCACGTCTGAACATATGCACAGCATGCCGAATGGGCACGAGGGTCTCTACAGTGACCCGCACATCGGAAGGACATGACAGTGTGCCATACCGAGTGTACGCATACGCACATTGACGGATGACGGAGGGCTCATGACGACAGGAGAAGCCACGCCACATCCAACCGCACTTTGAGACATATCCATGGAACCCATTACAAAGACGTTAGCGAGGACTCGCTACAAGAGCCGGAGTAGCGGGAAAGGACAACGCCATGCCGAGAGTACTGCTACACACGACCCTATGAAGGACCCACCACGCCAACCCGGGGAGCAGATCTCTCTCTCTTCTATCGAGTAGAATACAAGTCCCACTGTAAGGTCCTAGTCCTACCCTTGAAATATAAAAGGACAGGGCTCCCTCCTTTGAGGAGAGGGGCACATGAACACACAAGCACACCAGCTGTAACACGCTCTACTGCAATACTACAATCACCATTACACTGGACTAGGGCTCCGGCCTGAACCAGTATAACCCAGTGTCTCAGTTCTTTGCTTGGATCTCTGTGATCCACTATTCGGAGTGAGTCCACGCTTGTATCTCCACCGAACACAAATCTATTGTCCCCCGGTTTCCGAAACCACGACAAGCATATTGGGCTAGTCCCCAAGTGGTACGTCGAAAAGTCATTAAACTAACACATTAATTCTAAATCTAAATAGATTTTGGATTACAAGACACTCACCGAAAAAATTATATCGTCGCAGACCCAAAACAATACCATCTTCAACAACCCTATGGTAATGTTGGCGGTAGAAATCAGTGCTCTTGTCTGAAGAAACCATAAACTTTACTAGAAGAACATTATCATCACCAAGAACTTTTTGTAGATAAGTCCTCTTATTCTCCATATATGGCCCCTGATTCAGTCAAATATAGTTGTATTATTGATAGTTTAGAAAGTTCCATAAGTTTGATAGGGATTGCGTAGCTATATGTGTGCAACTATAGATTAATAGAAAAGGCAATATGTTCCTCAATTATATATTTGAAGCACATATTCTACACCATGATGAAGATATTGGGAGCATGTTGTTGTGGTACCCGATGTGCAAAAGGAGGCACAACGGAAGACGGCAACATCGGTAGAGTAGCAGGCGATCGAGAAGACAAAAAATGAGTAGCCAAGGCCGACGAAAACTGCAACAGGTCAGCAGCACAAGGACGAGTCTCCTTATTACTGAGTACGGACACTAGCAAGAAGACCCATCGGAGAGACACAGGAATGATGAGCGAGCAGCTAAGCACGAAGGGTCTCAAACTCGTCACAAAGTCGGGTCAAGAAGTCATAGGTATGTCAAAGCTCAATTGTAGCCTTCTGACCCTAACAAGACTAACAAGTATCTAGTGACATATGGGGGCCAAAAGTATCAAGCTGACGCGAAATAGTAGGCATTTAATCGAAGAAGTCATCAACTTTAGCATCTCCTTGTCATTAGAGTTGCTCCTGACGAATAATAGCAAGATAGGTAGACTAACCAGTAGCCTCGTAACAATCACGTAGAAAAGCCCACATCTTATGTACAACTCAAACTCAACATTTTCAACAAGACGGTCCTCAATACTAGAGGCAAAATAGCACCGGCACGAGCATCTTATCCAACCAAGTCATGTAAGCTCTAAACTGAGTCATAAGATAACATCTGATCGTTATAGTCTACAAGCAACTCCTTGTCAGTACCCTTCTCTGGAACCACAAGCGATGTAGGAGCAGTAGGACAAGCAGGACACGGTAGCTCACCAGTGAGGAACTCCTAAAGGTGCAAACCACGCATGTGCAAGAACTCAGTCACGGTATTTGGTGCCATTAAAAAGCACTAGACACCGTAGAACTGGAACACCACTAGATAAAGAGGTCAAAGATGGGGCCATAATAGCAGCCAACGGCGAGATTGCAGAGTGGAGTGGGGATGGGCAACGACAAGAGCGCAAAAGAAAAGCGGCACAAGCTAGAGTTTTTTACCAAAACCTAACAAAAACAGTTAAAACCAGATCTGCAAACCTAGATCCAACCAAAAATCGAATCTAAAAGGGAGGGTTGCAGGTGCGAGCTAAACACACCATCACACTGACGGCATGTGCAAGCGTCCTTGCGTGAGACTATAATGTGTGCAAATGTGACACGTGAGAAAAATGATAGAGAAGGGAAGAACCCTAACCCTACAAATCGGCTCTTTATACTACGTCATGAATTGCACTATATTCAATATGAGGGCGCTAGGTCCGAATATATACACCGATATAGGATAGATACCATGAACAAGAGTTCTATATATGAAACCGGATACAGCAAGGATTGATGCATAGACATCTAACAAGGACTCTATATATGAGACCGAATACAAGGACACATACATAGGCATCTAACAAAAGGAACCTAAAAGCTGAACAATGTAGAATCACTAATAGTTGGTGTGAAGAGAATGAACACAATAAAAACGAAACACAAATACAAAATAGAGATATTGGGAGCATCACAAACCTTCAAAACAAAGAATATGGACTCCCCTCTTATCTCGATATTGCAATGGTATAATTTTGTTGTAGTTGGGTCTGAATCGAAATTCTGCAGGCATCAATGAGTAAATGGAGTCAACATTGAGGTTGGGACAAAAATTCAAATGTAAGTAAAAGGCTGAAATGCTCATGCATGAGCAAATTGAAGGAAACTCATGACATGTGCAGTTGCAAATTCTACCTAGTGGTTTCATTGAACATAACATATCATGGGCTACCATGTTAGAATAAAAGGAATTGATTTGACAATTGTGACAGTCCTATTATGAGGTAAGAGAAACAAGAAAAACACTATTATATGACCTTTGCCCTATCTGTTGCAGCTCTATTGGATGCCTGAAAATTCTTCTGACCAAATTTCCTCCAAATTTGGGACTCAAAATGAACCATGGACAGAAACTTCAACGATTTAATATAGTCCACAGTCAGTACAACTTCATCTTCCAGATTATTCCTGCAAGATGGAAGGAAGATGTCTTAGCAGTTGTAGCACAAACAAAGGTCATTCCTGTCTCAAACAGGTAGATGATATTTAGAAGAAACCGCATATTCACTTAGAATTACATAATTATACTTGAAAAAAGGAAACATAAACTGTATATTTGCTGACAGGGCCTCAAAGTCCTGGACTTTGGAAGCAGTAGGTTATTTGTTCACAAATCACAATAAAGTGAAGAGACTTACCGACAAAGATAAGAGAGTATCAAAAATCTCTTGCCGAACTCTAAATCCTCCAACGCACACATTTGAGGGCTCGCTGTATTCCTCAATTTGTTGTCTGTGATATGAGGGCTTGCTATCTCCCTGAACAAATTTTCGACAACAACATTTGGCTCAGGCTTTGGTATCATTATTGCACATTCCGGACCGAGATGGTGTCCAAAGGGTCCAACTCCCTGAAGACATTTTAAAACATGTTGCAGGCGGCTCGAGGTGGATTCCATTCTTTGATCTGCTGGAACCATCCACTGTTCGGGAATGCCATTTTGTACATAGTTCTGCAACTCAGATGCTCTGCCATTTTCAAGACTTTCAGCCAGCATACGAACACCATGTGGTACAATAGAAACTAGTTCTTGGATACGGTCGCGGTCGCCATACTGCATAGGCATCTGGTTTGCCTGAGAAGCAATTCCTGGCACAAGGTTATCAACTTCAATGCAATCTTGGTCCCAACCCCAGGGGGGGATGCAGTCAGGTGGGTTGTCAATTGCCATCATCACTGCATGATCCTCCTGACCTTGACCCTCGCATATTGCCATGCGATAGTTTGAGAGGCCCGCAGTTACTTCTTCCATTCGAAGTTCACTGGCGCACTGCGGCCCTTGTACAGATCCATCTGTTAAACACCAGAATCTATTATCAGGAAAGCATTACAAAGCTGTTTTCATCGCAAGTCGGCACCATTACGTTACATACATGCCCACAAGAAACAAATGGCTAGTAAAAACGCTCCAGAAATCTAAATGGCAAGGGCAACAGCTGCAGACCTGCAGCTAGCCAAAAGGGTGTAGGCAACAGCAATGCAAACTTGCACAACTAGAAACAAAATAGAGGCAGTCCATAACCATAAATTGGGCAGGGGAAATGAAAATGGAACGTTACTAGTATTTGATGAACAAAAACCAGTCTTTTCTTCCCCAGCCCCCCCCCCCCCCCCCCCCCCCCCCCCAAAAAAAGGAAAACCTGAAGTCAAGAAGAATGAGGCCATCGAGTCAGGCGGGCCTCACCACTTAGGGAAGGAGCGGAGGAGTTGCATGCGCGGCTCTCGGCGGTGGGGACGGCCTGCGCATTGAGCGCGAACGTCTCCTGCACCGCAGCCGAGACGATGTAGCCAGTGAGCGTCCGGACCTGCTCTTGAGACCTCGCGATCCTACGTAGCACGCGAACCGCGGCGACTTCGCCTAGCTCCGCGAGCTCGTGGCGCGCGGGCTCTCCGGCGACCTGGCCCAGCCTCGACTCAAGCTGCGCGAGCTCCGCCGCCACCGCCGGCGGCAGCGGCTGCGGCGTCGCCAGAGGCGGGCCGGGAGGCTGCATTACTCGACGGATACGGCAGCGGCACTGGCGATGGCCGATGGTTGGCCGAGCTCAGACCGAAGCGGCGAGTGGGGCCCGGATGAAAGCGGAAAGCGAGGAGGGGGCACTGGCGCAGGCGGCGCCGCGGCGGTGGGGGTGGGGGCCGCGTTGAGTTGGAGCGCAGAGAGCGAAACAGGCGGAGGATATGGACCCGTATGGCAGTGGGAGAGATGTGTGGGACACTGGCAGTCTGGGACGAAGGAAACCGCCCACTACCTGGCGCGCAGGCGACGTGGCGTCTCAAGTGGACGGGTCTTCTCAACGTCGTATCCAAGGTTCAGCAGACTATACAAGTCTAGGAAAAGGCGTACGATGTACAGAGTTTCATATATGCAGGTCACGGGTTCTTTGGTTACGTCGCACATGGGTTATGGCACTGACAATCTTAAAAATTTGAAAAAGTTTCGATGAAACTATGACGCGCTATATGTACAAACTTAAAGAGATCCACATTAAAATTATATGATTTCACGTGTAGTTCTCTTAGGTTTCTACGCATAGTGTCTCACAACTTTCTTCAAACACTCTAAAATTTTTATCACAGCCTGTACATATGATATCATGACACGTTGACAAATTTCATGATTTTCTGACTTTGTTTGTGTTTTATATAATTTTTAAACATATGGATGGCAAGTTCACGGCCATGTTTAGTGAGCATGTTGCTCGAAGTTTCCGGTCCGCTCCTGGAATTGGTCGTAACTTATGCTAAGTAACATGAATATCATTTTTGCATTCACGGTTTTTCAAGTTTCGAGTGACCTGCAGTTCAAATCTGAATTTTTTGAAGAAATTCAAATAAACAAACTAAATCTACTAGATATTGAAAACTCAGTTATAATTGTCCACAAATGATACATGTAGGTCTACATAGTGTAGGAACATACCACAAAAAGTTTGGGAGACAAAATCAAAAAAATAAAAATATACTTTGCCGAGTGTCAGATGGTTGGAACTCGGCAAAGTATGTTTTGCCGAGTGCCCACTAGGTGACACTCAGCAAAGAAGTGTAAGTTAGTCTTTGCTGAGTGTCACCTCGTCGACACTCGGCAAAGGAGCCTTTGCCGAGTGTCCCTGATCTGGCACTCGGCAAACGAGCCTTTGCCGAGTGTCCCTGATCTGTCACTCGGCAAAGCTTATTTTAAAAATAAAAAAAATCTTTGCTGAGTGCCAGATCACGCGCACTCGGCAAAGCGCATGTACATAACGCTGGTAATTCTTCTTTCTCTCTCACTCTCTCAGTCTCACACGCCGCCGCCTCGCCCCCGCCGCGACCCCGCCGCGCCGCCGCGACTCGGCACGCCGCGCCGCGCCCTCGCCGCCGCAGCCCCCGCCGCTTTCTCGCCCTTGTGAGTCATGTTTAAACTTGCTACTGTTATTTTCGAAACTTACACTATCATTTTTTTTCTAATTTAATCATGTGCTCCTGAAACGTTGATACTGTGTATTATTATGTGTATTATTTAATGGTCATTCTCATAGATGCAGTCAATGTACATGATTAGAAGCACATGGAGAGCTCATTCTCACAGTGATACGTGTTGTTCTCTAAATGTTACGGTCGTATTGCAAAACAAACAAATGCAACTGATAAAAAATATATTGATATTAAATTAAGTGCATTGTACACAACAAGGCTTCATTTGTTTGCTTCATATAAATTGAACTACATCATATTTTCTTCTTGATCATTGAAAAAAATTTCCGGTGTCTTATTTGCACATAGCCTTACTCCAAACATCCGGTGTTTTGGTGCTAGTAGTGTATACTTGAAAGGGAAATGTGCCCTTGGGCCATTTCTAAGTATTTTGGTGATTTAGTGTCCAACACAAGTGCCTAAGTGTAAAAAGGTGGACAAAGTACAAATCAAGGATAAAGGTATGTTTCTCAGACTTAGTACATTGTTTTATGGTCTAATGTATTGTGTCTAAGTGCTGGAAACAGGAAAAATCCAATTGGAAATGTCTTGGCTCGAGCAGCCAAGACTCTGCTCAGTCTAGGTGCACCGGACTGTCCGGTGGTGCACCGGACAGTGTCCGGTGCGCCAGGTTGGCTCTGGCGAACAGGCTGCTCTCGGGACTTCGACGGCGGTGTACGGCTATAATTCACCGGACTGTCCGGTGGTGCACCGGACTGTCCGGTGGACCGTTCATAGGCGAACTCGTCGCTCTCGGGAAACCATCAACGGCGTACGGCTATAATTCACCGGACTGTCCGGTGTGCACCGGACTGTCCGGTGAGCCAACGGTCGGCCGCGCAATCTGCGCTGGACACATGGCCGAGCCAACGGCTAGAAGGGGGCACCGGACTGTCCGGTGTGCACCGGACATGTCCGGTGCGCCAACGGCTCTCAGGCTACCAACGGTCGACTGTGCCATTTTTGGAAGGAAATCAGGCACCGGACAGTGTCCGGTGTGCACCAGACTGTCCGGTGCACCAATCGACAGAAGGCAATATCAGCCTTCCTAGAATGCTCTCAACGGCTCCTAGCTGCCTTGGGGCTATAAAAGGGACCCCTAGGCGCATGGAGGAGAACACCAAGCATTCCTACAACATTCCTAAGCACCAAGACCTCGATTCCGCGCATTTGTTTCGTTGTGATAGCATATAGAGCTCTAGTGGAGTTGTGAACTCATTGGGTTGTGTTGCGAGCTCTTGTTGCGACTTGCGTGCGTGTTGACACTCTGATTTTTGTGTCTTGTGTGCGTTGCTAATCCCTCCCTTGCTTCGTGCTTCTTTGTGAACTTCAAGTGTAAGGGCGAGAGGCTCCAAGTTGTGGAGATTCCTCGCAAACGGGATTAAGAAAAGCAAGCAAAACACCGTGGTATTCAAGTGGGTCTTTGGACCGCTTGAGAGGGGTTGATTGCAACCCTCGTCCGTTGGGACGCCACAACGTGGAGTAGGCAAGCATTGGTCTTCGCCGAACCACGGGATAACCAGTGTGCCATCTCTGTGATTGATCTCTTGTGGTTATTGTGTTTTGACTCCTCCCTAGCCACTTGGCGATTATTGTGCTAACACTTAACCAAGTTTTTGTGGCTTAAGTTTCAAGTTTTACAGGATCACCTATTCACCCCCCCCCCTCTAGGTGCTCTCAATTGGTATCGGAGCCGTTCTCTTCACAAAGGGACTAACCGCCCGAAGAGATGGATCCTAAGGGGAAGGGAATTGTGATCAACGACAAAGAGAAGGAGTCCTTCGTCAACGAGCCTAAGGATGATAAGCCTACCGACTCAGGCTCGGGCCATAGACGCAAAGATGGAAGGAAGAAGAAGTCGAGACGCATCAAGGAGATCGTCTACTACGACGACAGTGATGAATCCACTTCTTCTCATAAGGACAACGACGACAATGACTACGACAAACGAAAGACGGTTAACTCAAACTTTTCTTTCGATTATTCGCGTATTCCTCAAAGTTCAAATTCACATTTGCTCTCCATTCCTCTCGGCAAGCCCCCACACTTTGATGGGGAGGACTACGGATTTTGGAGCCACAAAATGCGTAGTCACCTATTCTCTCTCCATCCAAGCATATGGGAGATTGTTGAGAATGGAATGAAGTTTGATAGCTCGGATAGTCCTATTTTTATTAATGAATAGATTCATAGAAATGCACAAGCCACTACTGTGCTGTTAGCATCCTTGTTCAGGGACGAATACCATAAAGTGAGCGGCTTGGACAATGCCAAGCAGATCTGGGACACCCTCAAGATTTCTCATGAGGGGAACGATGTCACCTTGCTCACCAAGATGGAGTTGGTGGAGGGAGAGCTTGGACGATTCGCGATGATAAGGGGCGAGGAGCCAACCCAAACATACAACCGGCTCAAGACCCTTATCAACAAAATAAGGAGCTACGGAAGCACGCGATGGACGGACCACAACGTCGTCCGATTGATGCTAAGGTCCTTTACCGTTCTTGATCCTCATTTGGTGAATAATATTCATGAGAATCCTAGGTACACCAAAATGTCGCCCGAAGAAGTCCTTGGAAAATTCGTAAGCGGGCGAATGATGATCAAGGAGGCAAGATACGTGGACGACGCACTGAATGGTTCAATCAACGAGCCTCAACCCCTTGCTCTCAAGGCAACAAGAAGCAAGGAGGCGCTACCTAGCAAGGTGGCACAAATTGAGGCGACCGGACTTAATGATGAAGAGATGGCCCTCATCATCAAAAGATTCAAGACGGCGCTAAAGGGTCACAAGGGGCAGCCAAGCAAGACCAAGACAAAGGGGAAGCGCTCATGCTTCAAATGTGGTAAGCTTGGTCATTTTATTGCTAACTGTCCCGACAATGATAGTGATCAGGATCAAGGGAACAAGAGGGAGAAGAAGAAGAACTATAAGAAGGCAAAGGGCGAGGCACATCTTGGCAAGGAGTGGGATTCGGATTACTCCTCGTCCGACTCCGACAATGAAGGACTCGCCGCCACCGCCTTCAACAAGTCATCCCTCTTCCCCAACGAGCGTCACACATGCCTTATGGCAAGGGAGAAGAAGGTATGTACTCGAAACTCTACTTATGCTTCTTCAAGTGAGGACGAATCTAGTGATGAGGATGAAATAGATTATTCATGTTTATTTAAGGGCCTAGATAGAACCAAGGTAGATAAAATTAATGAATTGATTGATGCCTTGAATGATAAGAATAGGCTTTTAGAAAAACAAGAGGACTTGTTGTATGAAGAACATGACAAATTTGTAGAAGCACAAAAATCTCATGCCTTAGAAGTTAAGAGAAATGAAATGCTTTCTTGTGAATTATCTTCTTGCCATGAGACAATTTCTAGCTTAAGGAGCATTAATGATGATTTGAATGCTAAGTTAGAAATAGCTAGTAAATCAACATCTTGTGTAGAAAATGTTGTTATTTGCAATAGATGTAAAGATTTTGATATTGATGCTTGTAGTGAACACATAGCTTCTATTGCAAAGTTAAATGATGAAATGGCTAGTCTTAATGCCCAACTTAAGGCTAGCAAAAGTGATTTTGATAAACTAAAATTTGCTAGGGATGCCTACACGATTGGTAGACACCCCTCAATTAAGGATGGGCTTGGCTTCAAGAGGGAAGCCAAGAACTTAACAAGCCATAAGGCTCCCATCTCCGCCAAGGAGAAAGGGAAGGCCCCTATGGCAAGTAGTACTAAAAAGAACCATGCTTTTATGTACAATGATAGAAGACAGTCTCATAGGAGTTGTAATGCTTTTGATTCACATACCTATGATTCTTATGCTATGTTTGCTCCCAGTTCTTCCTATATGCATGGTAGAGATATGCCTAGGAAAAATATTCATCATGTGCCTAGAAAGAATATTGTTCATGTTCCTAGGAAAGTTATGAATGGACCCTCTACAATTTATCATGCTTTAAATGCTTCCTTTGCTATTTGTAGAAAGGATAGGAAGATAGTTGCTAGGAAATTAGGGGCAAAATGCAAGGGTGATAAAACTTGCATTTGGGTCCCTAAGACAATTGTGACTAACCTTGTAGGACCCAACAAGAGTTGGGTACCTAAGACCCAAGCCTAAATTTGCCTTGCAGGTTTATGCATCCGGGGGTTCAAGCTGGATTATCGACAGTGGATGCACGAACCATATGACGGGGGAAAAGAAGATGTTCACCTCCTACGTCAAGAATAAGGATTCCCAAGATTCAATCATATTCGACGATGGGAACCAAGGCAAGGTGAAAGGTTTAGGCAAGATTGCAATATCAAATGAGCACTCTATCTCTAATGTGTTTTTAGTTGAGTCTCTTGGATATAATTTACTATCTGTTAGTCAACTATGTAATATGAGATATAATTGTCTATTTACAAATATAGATGTGTCTGTCTTTAGAAGAAGTGATGGTTCATTAGCTTTTAAGGGTGTATTAGACGGCAAACTTTATTTAGTTGATTTTTCAAAAGAGGAGGCCGGTCTAGATGCATGCTTAATTGTTAAGACTAGCATGGGCTGGCTGTGGCATCGCTGCTTAGCACATGTGGGGATGAAGAACCTTCACAAGCTTCTAAAGGGAGAACACGTGATAGGTTTGACTAACGTGCAATTTGAAAAAGATAGACCTTGTGCAGCTTGTCAAGCAGGTAAACAAGTGGGAGGAGCACATCACAGCAAGAATGTGATGACCACTTCAAGACCTCTGGAGCTGCTACATATGGACCTCTTCGGACCCGTCGCCTATCTGAGCATAGGAGGAAGTAAGTATGGTCTAGTTATTGTTGATGACTTTTCCCGCTTCACTTGGGTGTTCTTTTTGCAGGATAAGTCTGAAACCCAAGGGACCCTCAAGCGCTTCCTCAGGAGAGCTCAAAATGAGTTTGAGTTTAAGGTGAAGAAGATAAGGAGCGACAACGGGTCCGAATTCAAGAATCTTCAAGTGGAGGAGTTCCTTGAGGAGGAAGGGATCAAGCATGAGTTCTCCGCTCCTTACACACCTTAGCAAAATGGTGTGGTAGAGAGGAAGAACAGGACGCTCATTGATATGGCGAGGACTATGCTTGGAGAGTTCAAGACCCCCGAGCGTTTTTGGTCGGAAGCCGTGAATATAGCTTGCCACGCCATCAACAGGGTCTATCTTCACCGCCTCCTCAAGAAGACTTCATATGAGCTGCTAACTGGTAACAAACCCAATGTATCGTACTTTCGTGTATTTGGAAGTAAATGCTACATTCTAGTGAAGAAGGGTAGGAATTCCAAATTTGCTCCCAAAGCTGTAGAAGGGTTTTTATTAGGTTATGACTCAAATACAAAGGCGTATAGGGTCTTCAACAAATCATCAGGTTTGGTTGAAGTCTCTAGCGACGTTGTATTTGATGAGACTAATGGCTCTCCAAGAGAGCAAGTTGTTGATCTTGATGATGTAGATGAAGAAGATGTTCCAACGGCCGCGATATGCACCATGGCGATTGGAGATGTGCGGCCTCAGGAACAATTGGAGCAAGATCAACCGTCTTTCTCAACTATGGTGCATCCCCCAACCCAAGATGACGAAAAGGTACCTCAAGTAGAGGCGCATGATCAAGGGGAGCACAGGATGATCAAGTTGAAGAGGAAGAAGCACCTCAGGCACCTCCAACCCAAGTTCGAGCAACGATCCAAAGGGATCATCCCGTCGACCAAATATTGGGTGATATTAGCAAGGGAGTAACTACTCGTTCAAGATTAGTTAATTTCTGTGAGCATTACTCCTTTGTCTCTTCTATTGAGCCTTTCAGGGTAGAAGAGGCCTTGCTAGATCCGGACTGGGTGTTGGCCATGCAGGAGGAACTCAACAATTTCAAGCGCAATGAAGTTTGGACACTGGTGCCTCGCTCCAAGCAAAATGTTGTGGGAACCAAATGGGTGTTTCGCAACAAACAGGACGAACACGGGGTGGTGACGAGGAACAAGGCTCGACTTGTGGCAAAAGGTTATGCCCAAGTCGCGGGTTTGGACTTTGAGGAGACGTTCGCTCCTGTGGCTAGGCTAGAATCAGTTCGTATTTTGCTAGCATATGTCGCTCACCATTCTTTCAGGTTGTACCAAATGGATGTGAAGAGCACTTTCCTCAACGGGCCGATCAAGGAGGAGGTGTACGTGGAGCAACCCCCTGGCTTCGAGGATGAACGGTACCCCGACCATGTGTGTAAGCTCTCTAAGGCGCTCTATGGACTTAAGCAAGCCCCAAGAGCATGGTATGAATGCCTTAGAGACTTTTTAATTGCTAATGCTTTCAAGGTTGGGAAAGCCGATCCAACTCTTTTCACTAAGACTTGCGATGGTGATCTTTTTGTGTGCCAAATTTATGTCGATGACATAATATTTGGTTCTACTAACCAAAAGTCTTGTGAGGAGTTTAGCAGGGTGATGACGCAGAAATTCGAGATGTCAATGATGGGCGAGTTGAACTACTTCCTTGGGTTCCAAGTGAAGCAACTCAAGGACGGCACCTTCATCTCCCAAACGAAGTACACGCAAGATTTGCTAAAGAGGTTTGGGATGAAGGACGCCAAGCCCGCAAAGACGTCGATGGGAACCGACGGACACACCGACCTCAACAAATAAGTCCGTTGATCAAAAAGCATACCGGTCCATGATAGGTTCTTTGCTTTATTTATGTGCTAGTAGACCGGATATTATGCTTAGTGTATGCATGTGTGCTAGATTTCAATCCAATCCTAAGGAGTGTCACTTAGTGGCTGTGAAGCGAATTCTTAGATATTTAGTCGCTACGCCTTGCTTCGGGATCTGGTATCCAAAGGGGTCTAACTTTGACTTGATTGGATATTCAGATTCCGACTATGCTAGATGTAAGGTCGATAGGAAGAGTACATCGGGGACGTGCCAATTCTTAGGAAGGTCCCTGGTGTCGTGGAACTCTAAGAAACAAACTTCCGTTGCCCTATCCACCGCTGAGGTCGAGTACATTGCCGCAGGACAGTGTTGCGCGCAACTACTTTGGATGAGGCAAACCCTCCGGGACTTTGGCTACAATCTGAGCAAAGTCCCACTCCTATGTGACAATGAGAGTGCTATCCGAATAGCGGAAAATCCTGTTGAGCACAGCCGCACAAAGCACATTGACATCCGGCATCACTTTTTGAGAGACCACCAGCAAATAGGAGATATCGAAGTGTTTCATGTTAGCACCGAGAACCAGCTAGCCGATATCTTTACCAAGCCTCTAGATGAGAAGACCTTTTGCAGGCTGCGTAGTGAGCTAAATGTCTTAGATTCGCGGAACTTGGATTGAATTGTAGCATACATGTGTTTATGCCTTTGATCATGTTCATTCTGCATTTTGTTGCTTATTGTGGTGCTCAAGTTGTACAAGCACTCTCCGGACCTCACAAGTCCTTGTGCAAGTGATGCACATATTTAGGGGGAGTTGTGCTACAACTTGACCCTTTGAGACTAACCGTTTGCTTGAGTTTGCTTGATTTAGTCTCAAAGGAGGTTTGAAAGGGAAAAGGTGAACTTGGACCATGAAAGACTTCCACTGCACTCCGATGAGAGGGTAACTTATTCCAAGTTCATCTCATGTACTCTTATTGCCTTTGTGTTCTTATTTGGAGATTTTGGTGAGGCAATAGGGTTTAAGGGCCAAGATTGATCCCGTTTTGGTGCTTGATGCCAAAGGGGGAGAAAATAAAGGCCAAAGCGATAAATGGATCAGCTACCACTTGAGAGATTTTGAAAATAGTCAAAATAGAGCTTTTGGTTTGTCAAAACTCTTTTATTGTCTCTTTTGTCAAAAGTTGGCTTCTTGTGGGGAGAAATGTTGATTATGGGAAAAAGGGGGAGTTTTTGAAATCTTTGATCAATTTCTTTTGGAATACCTCTCTTTATGTCTCTACAAGTGGATTTGACTTAGAGATAGGAAATTGAGTTTGATTTGCAAAACAAATCAAGTGGTGGCAAAGGATGATCCATATATGTCAAAATTGAATCAAAACAATTTTGAGTTCTTAGTTGAATTGATTTTGTACTTGTTCTACTTGCTTTATGTTGTGTTGGCATAAATCACCAAAAAGGGGGAGATTGAAAGGGAAATGTGCCCTTGGGCCATTTCTAAGTATTTTGGTGATTTAGTGTCCAACACAAGTGCCTAAGTGTAAAAAGGTGGACAAAGTACAAATCAAGGATAAAGGTATGTTTCTCAGACTTAGTACATTGTTTTATGGACTAATGTATTGTGTCTAAGTGCTGGAAATAGGAAAAATCCAATTGGAAATGTCTTGGCTCGAGCAGCCAAGACTCTGCTCAGTCTGGGAGCACCGGACTGTCCGGTGGTGCACCGGACAGTGTCCGGTGCGCCAGGTTGGCTCTGGCGAACAGGCTGCTCTCGGGACTTCGACGGCGGTGTACGGCTATAATTCACCGGACTGTCCGGTGGTGCACCGGACTGTCCGGTGGACCGTTCACAAGCGAACTCGTCGCTCTCGGGAAACCATCAACGGCGTACGACTATAATTCACCGGACTGTCCGGTGTGCACCGGACTGTCCGGTGAGCCAACGGTCAGCCGCGCAATCTGCGCTGGACACGTGGCCGAGCCAACGGCTAGAAGGGGGCACCGGACTGTCCGGTGTGCACCGGACATGTCTGGTGCGCCAACGGCTCTCAGGCTACCAACGGTCGACTGCGCCATTTTTGGAAGGAAATCGGGCACCGGACAGTGTCCGGTGTGCACTGGACTGTCCGGTGCACCAGTCGACAGAAGGCAATATCAGC
Source organism: Zea luxurians (assembly GCA_029449295.1). NCBI lineage: Eukaryota > Viridiplantae > Streptophyta > Magnoliopsida > Poales > Poaceae > Zea > Zea luxurians. The sequence goes on from JAOPSE010000004.1 coordinate 22,809,474, forward strand.
CTTCCTAGAATGCTCTCAACGGCTCCTAGTTGCCTTGGGGCTATAAAAGGGACCCCTAGGCGCATGGAGGAGAACACCAAGCATTCCTACAACATTCCTAAGCACCAAGACCTCGATTCCGCGCATTTGTTTCGTTGTGATAGCATATAGAGCTCTAGTGGAGTTGTGAACTCATTGGGTTGTGTTGCGAGCTCTTGTTGCGACTTGCGTGCGTGTTGACACTCTGATTTTTGTGTCTTGTGTGCGTTGCTAATCCCTCCCTTGCTCCGTGCTTCTTTGTGAACTTCAAGTGTAAGGGCGAGAGGCTCCAAGTTGTGGAGATTCCTCGCAAACGGGATTAAGAAAAGCAAGCAAAACACCGCGGTATTCAAGTGGGTCTTTGGACCACTTGAGAGGGGTTGATTGCAACCCTCGTCCGTTGGGACGCCACAACGTGGAGTAGGCAAGCGTTGGTCTTTGCCGAACCACGGGATAACCACAGTGCCATCTCTGTGGTTGATCTCTTGTGGTTATTGTGTTTTGACTCCTCCCTAGCCACTTGGCGATTATTGTGCTAACACGTAACCAAGTTTTTGTGGCTTAAGTTTCAAGTTTTACAGGATCACCTATTCACCCCCCTCTAGGTGCTCTCAATACTTTAAGTGAATTTCTTCTTACTGTGTGCATGTCAGCCATCGTGCTGTTAGTTTTATTTGCAGGTTTTAAAAACCTCAACGTACAGGGGAGGTGCTGTCAATTTTTTTGTATTAACAGACTTGCGTTTCTTTTTTATAGAGAAGATACTTGTCTTCCTAGCCGCTGCGGGTCTGCCTGCACCGCGTCGCGTCGCCACTGCACCGACCCGCCGCAGCCCCGCTAGCCTGACTCCACCGCCACCCTAGGTATAACCTCTATTTCCGCATCATGGTCGTAGATCAATAACCCAATTAGGCGTCTCCCGTTCGAAAGAGATACGGTGTAGATATGCAGATCTTTGCATATCTACTAATACTTTATCTTAATCACGTGAACAGGCCTTGGATGGTTTTGGAGACTGCAGGGGGTCACGGCCGCAACCCCAATGGCATCCTCGGCCTTCTATGCAGGGAACACTTCCCTGGACTTGTCGAGTACGCCAGAGTGACGAGCCCAGCATACACCTTCGACCACTATGCCGTCGCTCCCGATCCAGTAGATCGGGACGGCAGACAATTCAACAACAAGGCGGAGCGGGTGAAGCAAGAGCTGTGGGTAAGTCTTCCTCGCACTATATTGTTTAATAAGTCGCATTTGTTGCATCTTCTTGAAAAATTGTATGGATACATCATCTTTGTATGTAGGATTTCTTCAGATGCGAGGCTGGATACGAGGCCAGGGCGGATGTGGTGGCTACCACGAGCTGTAAGAAGCTCGTCGTGGACATGCACTATGAGGCGCGCATCCAGGCCATCGTCACTTACCACGGCTCCGTCCTTGGGGAGAAGGTGAGCAAGAAGGACGCCCGAACCATGTCGTTGACTCCGGACCAGTACTTGCAGGTAAATACAAAACTTTATTATTGGTACTAAATATGCTTAATTTTATCTTGTGATATGCCGTGTACTTGTATTTTTTTAGATGATTCCTCATTGGTGCGCCGCGCATCCTGAGTGCTGGGAGCAGATGGTGCAGAGGTGGTGCTCGGCTGAGTGGGACGAGGCGCACAACGCTAGCCGGGAACGACGTTTGATGATGCAAGGTCCCTCCCACCATCAAGGTAGCCGCAGCCTGGGAAAATACGCGGAAGCATGGGTACGCGCTCTTTTTTATTTAGGTATATAACTTTCGATTAGACATGATTTCTAACCATCTCGTTGGTTATCTCGCAGTCGGTGGCACATGGTGGCGCGCCTTGCTCCACGTTCTCGGCATATGCTATGGCCCACAAGGGGAAGGCGACGTCCGACGTCACCTACAACCCGGATGACGGGCCCGAGGCGTACACCAACCCCGCCATCCATAGTCGCCTCAGTGAGAACACTGCCATGGCCAAGGAGGTCCACGGGCCAGATTACGATCTGAGGACCGAGGACATCGACGGAGATGTCCTCATGAGGGTCGGAGGAGGCAAGAGGCATGGGCGGACTGGATTGCCGACGGGGCAATCGACTCGTCCTCCACTCCCACTCTATCTCAGGTGCGAGCTAGGAGCACGAGCGCGAGCCCAGCCATATGACCTCGGCAGAACAGCTCACAGCATCGTATCCAGCAACTCCAGGTTATTCCTTATCTATTCATCGTTCATTGATTATTATATATCTTCTCTTTGCATTATCGTAACATTAGGGCGAAATATTACAGACTCAGCTAGATGATGAGAGGAGGCAACGTGAGGAGCTGGAGAAGAGGATGGCGGAGATGTTCGCGTACATGCCGAGCCTTGGCGTCACACAGGGTCATGCTCCACCACCTCCGTTGTTCCCTGCAGCTGACCCTGCTGAGTTCGCTACTCCTGTGAGTATCAAAAATTTAGTATTGCATGCTATATATTCATATGTTCTCACACATGCAATCTCTTCTCTGTGCAGGTGAAAGTCGCCTAGAGGGGGGTGAATAGGGCAAAACTGAAATTCTCAAAAATAATCACAACTACAAGCCGGGTTAGCGTTAGAAATATAATCGAGTCCGTGAGAGAGGGCGCAAAACAAATCGCAAGAGAATAAGGAGTGTGACACGCGGATTTGTTTTACCGAGGTTCGGTTCTCACAAACCTACTCCCCGTTGAGGAGGCCACAAAGGCCGGGTCTCTTTCAACCCTTACCCTCTCTCAAACGATCCCGCGGATCGAGTGAGCTTTCCTTCTCAATCACTTGGAACACAAAGTTCCCACAAGGACCACCACAAGATTGGTGTCTCTTGCCTCAATTACAAGTGAGTATGATCGCAATGAAGAATCAAAGAGAGAAGAAAGCAATCCAAGCGCAAGAGCTCGAAAGAACATAAGCAAATCTCTCTCACTAGTCACTAAAGTTTTGTGTGGAATTTGGGAGAGGATTTGATCTCTTGAGTGTGTCTAGAATTGAATGCCTGGCTCTTGTAAAGGGTTGGAAGTGTGAAAACTTGGATGCAATGAATGGTGGGTGGTTGGGGGTATTTATAGCCCCAACCACCAAACTAGCCGTTTGGTGAGGCTGTCTGTTCGATGGTGCACCGGACAGTCCGGTGCGTCAGCCACGTCACCAAAGCCGTTGGGTTCCGACCGTTGGAGCTCTGTCTTCTGGGCCCGCCTGGATGTCCGGTGGCGCACCGGACATGTACTGTAGAGTGTCCGGTGCGCCAGCATGGGCGTGCCTGACCTCTGCGCGCGCTGGCGCGCAATAAATGCGCTGCAGGTAGCCGTTGGCGCCGAAATAGCCGTTGCCCCGCTGTTACATCGGACAGTCCGGTGCACACCGGACATGTCCGATGAATTATAGCGGAGCAGCCGAAATGAATTCCCGAGGCTGATGAGTTCTGGAGGCCACCCTTCCTTGGAGCACCGGACACTGTCCGGTGTACATCGGACAGTCCGGTGAATTATAGCGGAGTCGCCTCTAGAATTTCCCGAAGTTGACGAGTTTGAGTTTGGAGTCCTCTGGTGCACCGGACATGTCCGGTGGCACACCGGACAGTCCGGTGCGCCAGACCAGAGGAGCCTTCGGTTGTCCCTTTGCTCTTTTGTCGAACCCAATACTTGGTCTTTTTATTGGCTAAGTGTGAACCTTTGGCACCTGTATAACTTATACACTAGAGCAAACTAGTTAGTCCAATTATTTGTGTTGGGCAATTCAACCACCAAAATTAATTAGGGACTAGGTATAAGCCTAATTCCCTTTTAATCTCCCCCTTTTTGGTGATTGATGCCAACACAAACCAAAGCAAATATAGAAGTGCATAATTGAACTAGTTTGCATAATGTAAGTGCAAAGGTTGCTTGGAATTGAGCCAATATAAATACTTACAAGATATGCATGGATTGTTTCTTTATTATTAACATTTTGGACCACATTTGCACCACATGTTTTGTTTTTGCAAATCCTTTTGTAAATTCTTTTCAAAGTCCTTTTGCAAGATAGTCAAAGGTAAATGAATAAGATTTTGAGAAGCATTTTCAAGATTTGAAATTTTCTTCTTTTGTTTGAAATACTTTTCCTTTGACTAAACAAAACTCCCCCTCAAATAAATTCTCCTCTTAGTGTTCAAGAGGGTTTTAAGATATCAATTTTGAAAATACTACTTGCTCCCCCTTTAGAACACAAAGAGATACCAATTTGAAATTTACCAATTGAAAATCATCAATTTTAAAATTAGGGTGGTGGTGCGGTCCTTTTGCTTTGGGCTCATACTTTCTCCCCCTTTGGCATGAATCGCCAAAAACGGATACTTTGAGTGAGATATAAGCCCTTTTGCTAACTATTTTCTCCCCTTTGGCAAATAAAACATATGAGTGAAGATTATACCAAAGACGGAGAGTGGAGCGGAGCGACGGCGAAGGATGAGTAGTAGAGTGGAGTGGAAGCCTTGTCTTCGCCGAAGACTCCAATTCCCTTTCAATATACCTATGACTTGGTTTGAAATACACTTGAAAACACATTAGTCATAGCATATATAAAAGAGACATGATCAAAGGTATACTTATGAGCTATGTGTGCAAGTTTAGCAAAGGAAATTCCTAGAATCAAGAATATTGAGCTCATGCCTAAGTTTGGTAAAAGTTTGTTCATCAAGAGGCTTGGTAAAGATATCGACTAATTGATCTTTAGTGTTAATGTATGCAATCTCGATATCCCCCTTTTGTTGGTGATCCATAAGAAAATGATACCGAATGGCTATGTGTTTAGTGCGGCTATGCTCAACGGGATTATCCGCCATGCGGATTGCACTCTCATTATCACATAGAAGAGGAACTTTGGTTAGTTTGTAACCGTAGTCCCGTAGGGTCTGCCTCATCCAAAGCAATTGCGCGCAACAGTGGCCTACGGCAATATACTCGGCTTCGGCGGTAGAAAGAGCGACCAAATTTTGCTTCTTTGAAGCCCAAGACACCAAGGATCTTCCCAAGAACTGGCAAGTCCCCGATGTGCTCTTCCTATTAATCTTACACCCCGCCCAATCGGCATCCGAATATCCAATCAAATCAAATGTGGATCCCCGAGGGTACCAAAGCCCAAACTTAGGAGTATAAGCCAAATATCTCAAGATTCGTTTTACGGCCGTAAGGTGTGATTCCTTAGGGTCGGCTTAGAATCTTGCACACATGCAAACAGAAATCATAATGTCCGGTCGAGATGCACATAAATAAAGCAAAGAACCAATCATCGACCGGTATACCTTTTGATCCACGGACTTACCTCCCGTGTCGAGGTCGAGATGCCCATTTGTTCCCATGGGTGTCTTGATGGGCTTGACATCCTTCATTCCAAACTTGGTTAGAATGTCTTGAGTGTACTTCGTTTGGCAAATGAAGGTGCCCTCTTGGAGTTGCTTGACTTGGAATCCTAGAAAATACTTCAACTCCCCCATCATAGACATCTCGAATTTTTGTGTCATGATCCTACTAAATTCTTCACATGTAGATTCGTTAGTAGACCCAAATATAATATCATCAACATAAATTTGGCATACAAACAAATCATTGTCAATAGTTTTAGTGAACAAAGTAGGATCGGCCTTGCCGACTTTGAAGCCATTAGCAATAAGGAAATCTCTAAGGCATTCATACCATGCTCTTGGGGCTTGCTTGAGCCCATATAGCGCCTTAGAGAGCCTATAGACATGGTTAGGGTACTCACTATCTTCAAAGCCGGGAGGTTGCTCAACATAGACCTCCTCCTTGATTGGTCCATTGAGGAAGGCACTCTTCACGTCCATTTGATAAAGCTTGAAGCCATGGTAAGTAGCATAGGCCAATAATATACGAATTGACTCAAGCCTAGCTACGGGTGCATAGGTTTCACCAAAATCCAAACCTTCGACTTGTGAATACCCTTTGGCCACGAGTCGAGCTTTGTTCCTTGTCACCACACCATGCTCGTCTTGCTTGTTGCGGAAGACCCACTTGGTTCCTACAACATTTTGGTTAGGACGTGGAACCAAATGCCATACCTCGTTCCTCGTGAAATTGTTGAGCTCCTCTTGCATCGCCATCACCCAATCCGAATCTTGGAGCGCTTCCTCTACCCTGTGTGGCTCAATAGAGGAAACAAAAGAGTAATGCTCACAAAAATGTGCAACACGAGACCGAGTAGTTACCCCCTTATGAATATCGCCGAGGATGGTGTCGACGGGGTGATCTCGTTGTATTGCTTGGTGGACTCTTGGGTGTGGCGGCCTTGGTTGTTCATCCTCCTTGTCTTGATCATTTGCATCTCCCCCTTGATCATTGCCGTCATCTTGAGGTGGCTCATCTCTTTGATCTTCTCCTTCATCAACTTGAGCCTCGTCCTCATTTTGGGTTGGTGGAGATGCTTGTGTAGAGGAGGATGGTTGATCTTGTGCATTTGGAGGCTCTTCGGATTCCTTAGGACACACATCCCCAATGGACATGTTCCTTAGCGCGATGCATGGAGCCTGTTCTTCACCTATATCATCAAGATCAACTTGCTCTACTTGAGAGCCATTAGTTTCATCAAACACAACGTCACAAGAAACTTCAACAAGTCCTGAGGACTTGTTAAAGACTCTATATGCCCTTGTGTTCGAGTCATATCCTAGTAAAAAGCCTTCTACAGTTTTAGGAGCAAATTTAGATTTTCTACCTCTCTTAACAAGAATAAAGCATTTGCTACCAAAAACTCTAAAATATGAAATATTGGGCTTTTTACCGGTTAGGAGTTCATATGATGTCTTCTTGAGGATTCGGTGTAGATATAACCGGTTGATGGCGTAGCAGGCGGTGTTGACCGCCTCGGCCCAAAACCGATCCGGTGTTTTGTACTCATCAAGCATGGTTCTTGCCATGTCCAATAGAGTTCGATTCTTCCTCTCCACTACACCATTTTGTTGTGGGGTGTAGGTAGAAGAGAACTCATGCTTGATGCCCTCCTCCTCAAGGAAGCCTTCTATTTGTGAGTTCTTGAACTCCGTCCCATTGTCGCTTCTAATTTTCTTGATCCTTAAGCCGAACTCATTTTGAGCCCGTCTTAAGAATCCCTTTAAGGTCTCTTGGGTATGGGATTTTTCCTGCAAAAAGAACACCCAAGTGAAGCGAGAATAATCATCCACAATAACTAGACAGTACTTACTCCCACCGATGCTTAAGTAAGCGATCGGGCCGAATAAATCCATGTGTAGGAGCTCCAGTGGCCTGTCACTTGTCATGATGTTCTTGTGTGGATGATGAGTGCCAACTTGCTTCCCGGCTTGGCATGCGCTACAAATCCTGTCTTTCTCAAAATGAACATTTGTTAGCCCTAAAATGTGTTCTCCCTTTAGAAGCTTATGAAGATTCTTCATTCCAACATGGGCTAGTCGGCGGTGCCAGAGCCAACCCAAGTTAGTCTTAGCAACCAAGCAAGTGTCGAGTTCAGCTCTATCAAAATCTACCAAGTATAGCTGACCCTCTAACACCCCCTTAAATGCTATTGAATCATCACTTCTTCTAAAGACAGTGACACCTACATCAGTAAATAGACAGTTGTAGCCCATTTGACATAATTGGGATACGGAAAGCAAATTGTAATCTAAAGAATCTACAAGAAAAACATTGGAAATGGTATGGTCAGGAGATATAGCTATTTTACCCAAACCTTTGACCAAACCTTGGTTTCCATCCCCGAATGTGATAGCTCGTTGGGGATCTTGGTTTTTCTCATATGAGGAGAACATCTTCTTCTCCCCTGTCATGTGGTTTGTGCACCCGCTGTCGAGTATCCAACTTGAGCCCCCGGATGCATAAACCTACAAAACAATTTTAGTTCTTGACTTTAGGTACCCAAACGGTTTTGGGTCCTTTGGCATTAGAAACAAGAACTTTGGGTACCCAAACACAAGTCTTAGAGCCCTTGTGTTTGCCCCCAACAAACTTGGCAACTACCTTGCCGGATTTGTTAGTAAGCACATAAGATGCATTAAAAGTCTTAAATGAAATGTCATGATTATTCGATGCACTAGGAGTTTTCTTTCTAGGCAACTTCGCATGGGTTGGTTGCCTAGAGCTAGATGTCTCACCCTTATACATAAAAGCATAGTTAGGGCTAGAGTGAGACTTCCTAGAATGAGTTCTCCTAATTTTGCTCTCGGGATAACCGGCAGGGTACAAAATGTAACCCTCGTTATCTTGAGGCATGGGAGCCTTGCCCTTAACAAAGTTAGACAAATTTTTAGGAGGGTCATTAAGTTTGACATTGTCTCCCCTTTGGAAGCCAATGCCATCCTTGATGCCAGGGCGTCTCCCATTACAGAGCATACTTCTAGCAAATTTAAACTTTTCATTTTCTAAGTTATGCTCGGCAATTTTAGCATCTAATTTTGCTATATGATCATTTTGTTGTTTAATTAATACCATGTGATCATGAATAGCATTGATATCAACATCTCTACATCTATCACAAATAGAAGTGTGCTCAACGGTAGATGTAGATGGTTTGCAAGATTTTAATTCTACAACCTTAGCATGCAACATATCATTCTTAGTTCTAAGGTCAGAAATAGTAGTATTGCAAACATCAAACTCTTTAGCCTTAGCAATCAAATTTTCATTTTCTACTCTAAGGCTAGCAAGAGAATCATTCAATTCCTTAAACTTAGCAAGCAAATCATCATTATCATTTCTAAGATTGGGAATTGAAACATCACAAACATGAGAATCAACCTTAGCAATTAATCTAGCATTTTCATTTCTAAGGTTGTCAATAGTCTCATGGCAAGTGCTTAGCTCACTAGATAGTTTTTGACATTTTTCTATTTCTAGAGCATAAGCATTTTTAACCTTAACATGCTTTTTATTTTCCTTGATTAGGAAGTCCTCTTGGGAGTCCAAGAGATCATCCTTTTCATGGATGGCACTAATTAGCTCATTAAGTTTTTCCTTTTGTTGCATGTTTAGGTCGGCAAAAAGGGTACGCAAATTATTTTCCTCATCACTAGCATTATCATCACTAGAGGATTCATATTTAGTGGAGGATTTAGATTTAACCTTCTTCCTTTTACCGTCTTTTGCCATGAGGCACTTGTGGCCGACGTTGGGGAAGAGGAGTCCCTTGGTGACGGCGATGTTGGCGGCGTCCTCCTCGTCGTCGGAGGAGGAGTCGGTGGAGCTCTCGTCGGAGTTCCACTCGCGGCACACGTGGGCATCGCCGCCCTTCTTCTTGTGGTACCTCTTCTTTTCTCTCCTCTTGCCCTTCTTGTCAGTTATCCCTGTCACTGTCACTTGATAATGGACATTTAGCAATAAAGTGACCGGGCTTACCACACTTGTAGCAAACCTTCTTGGAATGGGATTTGTAATCCTTCCCCTTCCGTTGCTTGAGGATTTGGCGAAAGCTTTTGATGATTAAAGCCATCTCCTCATTGTCGAGCTTGGAGGCGTCAATTGGTTGTCTACTCGGTGTAGACTCCTCCTTCTTACTCCTCCGTCGCCTTAAATGCCACCGGTTGTGCATCGGATGTGGAGGGTTCATCAAGCTCGTTGATCTTCTTTGATCCTTTAATCATACATTCAAAGCTCACAAAATTCCCGATTACTTTCTCGGGAGTCATTAGCAGTGTATCTAGGATTACCACGAATTAATTGAACTTGAGTGGGGTTAAGGAAAATGAGAGATCTTAGAATAACCTTAACCACCTCGTGGTCGTCCCACTTCTTGCTCCCGAGGTTGCGCACTTGGTTTACCAAGGTTTTGAGCCGGTTGTACATATCTTGTGGCTCCTCCCCTTGGCGAAGACGGAAGCGACCGAGCTCCCCCTCGATCGTTTCCCCGCTTGGTGATCTTGGTGAGTTCATCACCCTCGTGCGCGGTCTTGAGAAGGTCCCAAATCTCCTTTGCATTCTTCAACCCTTGCACCTTGTTGTATTCCTCCTTACTTAGAGAGGCGAGGAGTATGGTTGTAGCTTGAGAGTTGAAGTGCTCGATTTGGGCCACTTCGTCCGTATCATAATCTTCATCCCCTATGGATGGTACCTGTGCTCCAAACTCAACAACATTCCATATACTTTTGTGGAGTGAGGTTAGATGAAATTTCATTAAATCACTCCACCTAGCGTAATCTTCGCCATCAAAAGTTGGCGGTTTGCCTAATGGAACGGAAAGTAATAGAGTATGTCTAGATGTACGAGGATAGTGTAAGGGGATCTTACTAAACTTCTTGCGCTCTTGGCGCTTAGAAGTTACGGACGGCGCATCGGAGTCGGAGGTCGATGTTGATGAAGTGTCGGTCTCGTAGTAGACCACTTTCCTCATCCTCTTGTGCTTGTCGCCTTTCCGATGCGACTTGTGGGAAGAAGATTTCTCCTTCTTCTCCTTGTGGTGAGAAGAAGAAGATCTTTTCTCCTTCCGTTTGGAGGAGTCCTTCTTCTTCTCCTTCCTCTTGGTGCGGGACTCTTCCGATGAAGTGCTCCCGTGGCTCGTAGTGGGCTTGTCGCCGGTCTCCATCTCCCTCTTGGTGTGATCTCCCGACATCACTTCGAGCGGTTAGGCTCTAATGAAGCACCGGGCTCCGATACCAATTGAAAGTCGCCTAGAGGGGGGGTGAATAGGGTGCAAACTGAAATTCTCAAAAATAATCACAACTACAAGCCGGGTTAGCGTTAGAAATATAATCGAGTCCGCGAGAGAGGGCGCTAAAACAAATCGCAAGAGAATAAGGAGTGTGACACACGGATTTGTTTTACCGAGGTTCGGTTCTCGCAAACCTACTCCCCGTTGAGGAGGCCACAAAGGCCGGGTCTCTTTCAACCCTTACCCTCTCTCAAACGATCCCGCGGATCGAGTGAGCTTTCCTTCTCAATCACTTGGAACACAAAGTTCCCACAAGGACCACCACAAGATTGGTGTCTCTTGCCTCAATTACAAGTGAGTATGATCGCAATGAAGAATCAAAGAGAGAAGAAAGCAATCCAAGCGCAAGAGCTCGAAAGAACACAAGCAAATCTCTCTCACTAGTCACTAAAGTTTTGTGTGGAATTTGGGAGAGGATTTGATCTCTTGAGTGTGTCTAGAATTGAATGCCTAGGCTCATGTAAAAGGGTCGGAAGTGTGAAAACTTGGATGCAATGAATGGTGGGTGGTTGGGGGTATTTATAGCCCCAACCACCAAACTAGCCGTTTGGTGAGGCTGTCTGTTCGATGGTGCACCGGACAGTCCGGTGCACACCGGACATGTCCGGTGCGACAGCCACGTCACCAAAGCCGTTGGGTTCCGACCATTGGAGCTCTGTCTTCTGGGCCCGCCTGGATGTCCGGTGGCGCACCGGACATGTACTGTAGAGTGTCCGGTGCGCCAGCATGGGCGTGCCTGACCTCTGCGCGCGCTGGCGCGCAATAAATGCGCTGCAGGTAGCCGTTGGCGCAGAAATAGCCGTTGCCCCACTGTTACATCGGACAGTCCGGTGCACACCAGGACATGTCCGGTGAATTATAGCGGAGCAGCCGAAATGAATTCCCGAGGCTGACGAGTTCCGGAGGCCACCCTTCCTTGGAGCACCGGACACTGTCCGGTGTACACCGGACAGTCCGGTGAATTATAGCGGAGTCGCCTCTAGAATTTCCCGAAGTTGACGAGTTTGAGTTTGGAGTCCTCTGGTGCACCGGACATGTCCGGTGGCACACCGGACAGTCCGGTGCGCCAGACCAGAGGAGCCTCCGGTTGTCCCTTTGCTCTTTTGTCGAACCCAATACTTGGTATTTTTATTGGCTAAGTGTGAACCTTTGGCACCTGTATAACTTATACACTAGAGCAAACTAGTTAGTCCAATTAGTTGTGTTGGGCAATTCAACCACCAAAATTAATTAGGGACTAGGTATAAGCCTAATTCCCTTTCAGCAGGGTCAATCGGCGGCGTCGAACAACCCTCACGCTTCGTCCAGCCCTTCGCCAAACCAGTCCAGATGCCCACCTCGTTGATGACCTGTTTTGTGATGATCCAGACTTATATTCGTGAGTGTTGGTGATGTTAGTTATACTTGGTCTTGTGAGATACTTAGTGAGACTTATGTGCTATGAAACCTGATTTATGTGGCGATATTTGTGATATATATGGTGTTGATGATAAATGTGTTGATTGTGTGATGCGAATGATATATAATGTGCTGTGAATGGTATATATCTTTTGTTTGTTTGGATGGAACAGCAAAAACAAATAAAAAAGGGACTTTCTGGTCACTTTGCCGAGTGTAACACTCGGCAAAGGGCTTCTTTGCCGAGTGCTATGACCATGGCACTCGGCAAAGAAGGACACCTGGGAACCGGTAAAGCCTTCTTTGCCGAGTGTTGTGGTCAAGACACTCGGCAAAGAAGCTACCTTTGCCGAGTGCCGCCCAGCGCACTCGGCAAAGGGCTTGGCAAAGGGGCCCACTAGAGGACTCTTTGCCGAGTGCCAGTCCACTATACACTCGGCAAAGAAGCCTCCTTTGCCGAGTGTCTAATAGAGCTCTCGGCACAGGGACTGGCGGTGGGGCCCGCTGGAGCCGTCTTTGCCGAGGGCCATGGCAGGAGACACTCGACAAAATTGGCCTCTTTGCCGTGTGCCGAGGAAGACACTCGGCAAAGGATCCGTCACCGTCACTTGGCGCCGTGATAGTGACTTTTCTTTGCCGAGTACCAAGTGCCCGACAAAAAGTACTCGGCAAAGAGGCCGTTGCCGATGTACAGTTTGCCGAGCGTTCTTTGCCGAGTGTTACACTCGGCAAAGTCTTTGCCGAGTGTTTTTCGGGCTTTGCCGAGTGTCTGAGACACTCGGCAAAGGAGCTGTGTCCGGTAGTGGACGAAGGTCTTTAAAATGACATGTGAATAAAATAATATAAAATTGAATGACAATGTTGAACACAGTATAAAACTTATCGCATATGCCTTAGCATTTTTATTCCATCTTCCTTTATGTCAAATGAGTTTAAAGCATTCCTTGTGCACCTTAATACAAGGAGGCACAAAGGCTCTTTGAAGTCTAAGCAACATGAAGTTATGTCCTTCAAAAAGTACTTTATGTAGGGCACTATTCACCTATTTATAGGGAAGTTGAACAACTTTGTAGGAAATTACATACATGCCCATGGGGTTTACACACATGATTTACAAATGATATAGGGATATTGTTGTCTTTTCCCTTTCTTTCTTGACGCGCAAGTCTTGGACTTCTTCTCCTTAGCTGGCTTGCGTTCGAAGCTTTTCTCCTTTGCCGAAGCTACCAACTTCGGCTCACGCCTTCACTATTTGCGCATACAGACGAAGCTTCTTTATACGTTGCTTCGGCCGAAGGCCAGCTTCATCCATCAAAACTAGTGTACCTGAAACACACTTATTTATGCCAAAGCGAAGGTTAAATGAGGACCTTCAGTAAAATATGCCCCCAACAGTAGCCCCTTGCAAAATGAGTTCGTTTCTTCATGACGAGCTTAGATCGCAAAATAAAAGAGATTGGGAGGCCTTGCGCCAAAGGTCCAAAAAACATCTTCCCGAAGCTCGTTATGAATTAGCATCCTATGATCACCCTGACTGGTGGGGTCCAGGTTTCGGTGAGTACAAGGTTAAATTGAAAAATTTGCAGATATAAAGGAAGAGATGCCAGATGGCGTTGACACGACATTTGTTGTTTTGCACTTGTTGCTCTTAAAGCCTGCTCTGCCTTTGAAGCTTGCTTCAAGCGTTTTTCCACCTTCAAACTAGCCTTAGCCACTTAAAAACATGCTTTTTCATTAGAAATGGCCAAAGAGCAATCTGTTGCTGAGGTATCTTTGGCACCTTCGTCAGATGTGCCAAAGGGTTGAGAACTTGCCTACGGCGGTAGAGGTTACCGCCTCTCAGACCAAAGCTGGCGCCGCGGATCCATCCGTGGATAGCGACGATATGGACATTGAGTAAGACAACACTACCATTCGTCCTACAAAACTAAGTGACGTGAACTTCGGCAAATCAAAGATCAAGGGAGGACACATTGAGGTATTTAACTATTTTGGTTATATTGACAATGTTGATCAGGTGCGACTATGTAACACCCTAAAACCCTATTTTTGGGATCTAGAAAAAAATCATCTCAGGAACTAAATAAAAATGTTATCTAAGAAAAGATGGGAGAAAAAAATCATCGTAAGACTATAGGTACTTTTTGAATAAACTATATATAAAATACTTGTAAAGAAAAATATCCAACCAAGGTAATTCTTTATATTGGACCTTACTTTTCACAAAAGAAATATATATAATGAATATTTTTGTTCTTATAAATTAAACTTTTAACTTTGATCACACATTCAAAATTATTTGTGTATTGCATATGTGAACCAATACTTAGATAAATAAATTGGCAAATTTTATACTAGTGTTTTTGTTTGTGCATTAAAAACCTAAATTTAAAATCTCAACTGCAGATTTGAACTCAATTTTGAAATTGGATAGCAAATAAAAACAAAATAACAAGAAAGGAAAGAAATGGGGAATAAAAGAAAAGGGGAGGGAAGTTCACGTGATGGGCCAGCCAGCTAGCCCACCCGTGCCAGCCCATCTCCCACGCAGCACCCTCCGCGTACTCCATTCGTCTCACAGCGATCTGACCGGGTGCGTGCGCAGACGCTTCACAGTGGGCCCTCCTTGTCATAGCCATATCCTTGCTTGGACTCGTCTCAACTGGATTCCGTCGTCCTCGCGTGGACAGCGCAACAGACTCCGAGCCTCGCGACGGATAAAGAAGCTGGGCACCGCAGATCTCCAACAACTGCCCAACTGAATCCCTCACCAGCTGTCGGGAGACACGGACTTGACCTCGCGCACTCGTGCCTACTGGCCACGCCCCGGGATATATATTTACGCCGCTATCCCTGCTTTCTCCATCCTAAGTGGGCACCGATGAACCAAGCGCACCCGTGGAAGAAGAAAAAAAACAGTAGAGAGAGGAAGAGAGATTTTCGTCGTTGTAGCCTTGCAAGTATACCAACATCGAGGTCTTGGCGTTGGGTCCGAGCGCTTCACCAGGGTCAGCGGCGAGCCTAGCCATGGCCATCCCTCGGGGACCACCGAGCGACGAAGGGTGGGGCAGCTGCTTTTCTTGCCCACCTGAGCCTCCTCGTAGATCCAGTTCGGTGGGCATGGCGAATGATTGAAGCACCAAGGGGGATCCGTCTTCTGTCGCGAGCCGGGCAGAGCGCCGTTGCAGGGTAAGCACCTATCCATGGGATTCTCCCTTGCCATGCTTTGTGTTGGGACTTCTGTAATTAAAGATAGCGAACCAAATCACCGGCTCAGTAGGGCTCGCCAGGCTGCGCCGCCATGGGGTGCGCTCTGCGCCGTGGTATACCGGTGATCAGGGGTTGAAGACAGGCCTGCGACCGTTGGTGGTGTGATGGACGGCCGCGATTAGGCACGCATACCCCCCTTTGGTGGGATCGTCCTAGGTCGTGCGATCGGGATCCCGCGGCCCAGATTCTATCTCGAACGTTTTAAATCAGGGCCGCTGATCACAGATTGGATGGTCGGCGTTGTGCACCGCTTTAGCACGCTGGCGACCTAATCTGGGCCACTGAAACCCGATCCAACGGCTGAGATTGAAGAATACCCCTTCGTCGTGACTTTTAGCTAAAGAGACCCTGCCTTATTTCGAAATCAACCCACGATCCATTCCTGGGTGTAGCTGAGTCTTGAGGATGTTTACAAATCAAACCCCGGGTTCCTCTATTTTTATGTGCGCAACCAGGGAGCAGAGAAGTTTAATATTTAAATATAGAAGATGATTTTTTTTGTACACAAATAATTCTAGAAACTTGTATAATTCATATTAAATTCATTTTAGCTCCAAATTGAATCATTCCAGTTGAAATAATTTTGTATTAATATTGTTTATCACCTAGTACTTTTTTTAACCATGAAACTTGAATTAAAATCGTTCAATTAAATTAATCTATTCTAGGTGCTAAATAATTTCAGAAATTCATAACTCAATAACCATAACTCCGTTTAAATTCATTCTAGTTGCATTAGTCCTACAATAATATTTATTATCACCTGGTAACTTTGTTTGTCATGAAATATAGGTTAAAATGTTGCACTTAGTCTATTCTATATTTAACCACGTGGAGCTTCGGAAAATCATGGCTTGGTAACCGTAGCTCCAAATTCAGTGATTCTTGTTCCCACGATCTCATAGCGGCGCGTAGGTTATTATTACACAGAAGCATTAGCTATGAGCTCCCTCACGTAGATATCCTTGTTGCTGCAGAGTGAGTTGATAATGATGTCCATGGGCTTGGAGACCTCAGCTTGGAACTCCAAGGGCATGAGCACGCAGCAGCGATAGTCGAAGATGTTCTCAAGCATCTCCTCCTCGTCAGAGGTCTTTGGGTTCCTGGATTTGTACACATCAACCACCCGAAGTAGGGCATCACCGGAGTCGTAGTCGCTGGACTTCGACAGCCACGACGTGCAGCCGATTGGGGGCAGCGCAGTCACTAGCACCATCTCCCCGCCCAAGCTCGTCGGCTGCTCCATGGTGGTGGTGATCTCATCCGTCACGTCCTGAGCCATGGCATCGATCTCGGTGGAGAAGGAGATCAGCGCTACGACGTCGTCGTGGACGGAAGGATGAGTCGCGGGCTCCGACTCTGACGACCCCACCGCCTCAACTTGCGATTGCGGTCGCGCGAAGGAGGACGACATTAGATGCCCCGCAGTGAATAGGGGAGGGGGTGGCAAAGCTGCCGCACCCATCGCCGCCATGGCCTCCTCAGCAGACGAATCCTCTTCCTCTTTGGCTTGCTCGGCGCGGAAGAGCGGCAGGATGAAGCCACGGTAGCTAGGCACGACGTAGCAGTCGTCATCGTAGAGCGGCGGGATGATTGCTCCGGGCCATTTAGCGATGGATGCTGAGTCGGTGAGTAGCGTGGTTGACGAAGACATCTCGTTGGACCCTAGTGACGCGAGCATCGTGGCGATCTACTGCAGGCCGAAGTCATGGCGCGAATCGCTGATGAACTCGGTGATGGAGTCGTTGGGCTCCTCGTCAAAAATAGGCTCTCCCTCGAATCTTGGTCTAAGCATTTGGTCGAACACCTTGAGCGCGGAGTGCGCGGTGGGGACCTCGTCGACGGCGCAGGTCCTGACGCACTCGGAGGTGGCGCGCTTGAAATCGATGACGAGCAGGGACTGGCGGGTCTCCTCCGACTCCGACTCTGACTCCATACGCGGCACGGTGTCGAAGCGGGGTTGAGCTGTCTGATCGTTGCTCCGAATGCAACGAGCAGGTTGTCGTCGTAGGAAGGAGATGGCGTCACAGAACATGCACTTGTGGCGAACGCGTCGTCGTACGCCGAAGCCACCGAAAAGCCACCACTGCTAACCAGCGCTTCGGTCAAACGTAGCTCTATGAGCGCCATCTCGTTGAGAATCTTCTGCATCGCCATATTATGGAGTCCTAGTCTGATACAAATGTTAGCGTCAGTAATGGGAAGCTTCTTAGAAGAGAGCAGAAAGGAGTGAGGATTGAGGAAGAAGACTTGGAAACGGGAAGCAGGGAGGAAGACAAGGCTGAGAACTAGCGTTTTTGTTCTGTTCATTAATTCTTCGATGCCGATACAGAGGTCTGATTGTTGCTTAAGTACTATAGACGACCGGTCAGCGCCAGCACAACACGTCTTTCTCAACGCACAGCCCACTCGTGGTTACCCAGCCCATTGTGGCCCGCTGTACTTGACATTTAGATGTCATTCTCGCGCTCGAGTTGTATTCCCATCAAGTTCTTCCAATTGTTGACGCCTTCGACGCGGTCGATTGAGACCCTATTGTTGCTTCCTCCTTGGAGTTGCTGACATTCCTCCAACCTTGAAAGTTGGCTTGTCCCAAGCTGGTGCGCCTAGGAATTTAACGGGAAGGGCTTCAGCATCTTCCCAAGTAGCGAGTTCTTCATCCATGTCTGACCACAAGACCTTCACTTGGGTGATGAACTTGCCTCCTCGTGTGACCATACGATGTTGCATAAGCTTGAGAGGCACTGAATCTCCAACAACAAAGTAGTGTTCTGCACATCGCTTGTTAGCGTGCCGCTTCATTTTGCCTTGAGCTCTTGTCAGATGCAGTTTGATCACCTTTGTCATCAACTGACGCTTATGCAACCAAGCAGCTAAGTCGGGAACAGGGAAACATCATTAGCAGTGATGCCAAAGTGCGTTGGATCATACCCGTAGAGCACTACAAAAGGAGTTTGGCCCACAGCTGACTGGTAGCTGGTGTTGTACGAAGAAGACATGTGAGGTTGGAGCCAATCCCTGCCAACCACCAAGTCAAATGACGGTATAAGCAGGAACTTGCGGGCTGCTGAAAAATAACAGCCTGACATCATCCATTCGTTTGAAGGTAGATGATGGCAGCAGGTAATCACTTGATCACTAGCCATTTGAACGGTGAGTGGGGTTACCAGCAGTTGCACAGCAGATAACTCTGATCGCAATAAGTCGCTGAGAAAAATGTGAGAGGATCCGGATTCAATGAGCACCAGACTATCTTGATGCTGAATATGACCTTGTAACTGCAATGTGGTAGCTGTCTTAGTGCTAGACACTGCTGAAGATGACAACACCATCAGGAGCTGATCATTGGTTTCAGAAAGGACATCCACTTCTTCTGTCGGGGTTAACAAGTCCCAGACCTCTTCGATAGCATGGAGTTGGAGAGCTGATGGTAACTGCAAAAAATTTAGATCTGCTAAAAATTCACAATCTGACATCACCCAAGTTGTCGACGATATGTACTCATCACCGGACCGAAGCTGCTCGTTAGCCATTTTCACAGTGATCGCTTGTTGCATTTGTTGAACTCCCAACAACTTGTGTAAGAAACAATTAGAACCACTCTCATGCCTGGCATCAACAACAACTTCTATGTGCTTAACTGATGCCTCCCTTGATACAACCTTCCTTCCTTGTATTTGTTCACATACCCTTGGTGACCCCCAATCTTCAAGAATAATTTCTGTTCCAGCAAAACCAGCATTACTAAATCCTTCCACTGTCCTCTTAACATTCATACAGTTTCTGGAACCATAATCCGCATTAGTGACCTCAAGCATTGAAACTGTAGTTGAAAAACAACCATCGGTGGCGCTGTCTGGACTGCTATGAACAACACTGTGAAGTCGAAGTGCAGACCAGGTGAAAACACAATCAACTTCCCAGGCCAAGTTGATCCTCCTCAACTCATTTAGGTGTGTAGTTGAAAACCAGCGCCAAGTTGATATATACTGAAATAATACCAGCAGCCAGATAGTGTGATACACCACTCCACTCATATAACATTGGCTCTGAATATTCCCAGCTACACTTTTACTCCTATTGCAGCTGCCAACAACTTTAAACAAGTTTCCTAGATCAACTACCCACCAAGGAGGCTTTGGCAGGATGGAGCCGGCCACAACCAAAGATTTACTTCTCAACCAAAGATCCGACTACATTGTGTTTTTGGGCGCTAGACTCATCTCATGGTACTCAAAGTGGTAGCCCGTCGTCTCCCACTCCAACATGGAGGCCAAGTATCGAGATATGGCCAATGACGTGGTCGGGACGTCCTTGCTCCGTTAGCTTCTTCATGAGCTCCATAGCCCCATCGCCTGCGCCACCCTCATCTCCTACGACAACCTCGACAAGATCTACCTCTCCAATCTCGTGCATCATCAGCGCACGAAGTACGTGGAGATCGAGCTTCACTTCGTCCGCGAGCATGTCACCGACGGTGATGTCCGTGTTCTGACCACTTCGCAGTTTGCTGACATCTTCACCAAGGGGCTTCCTTCTACTATTTTGATTGAGTTTTGTTCCCGTCTCAACATCTATACAGGATAGAGTTGTGACTATGAGGGGATGTTAGCGTAAGTGTTAGGGTTACCATGTATAGCTTTATTGTAATGGGCTTTAGCCCAAATAACTCATCTATTAATACATGTCCAACCCTGATTAGGGTTAGGGTTTTCTCCCACTCTAACAATATCAATAATATGATGATGGAATTTATGGTGATCATAATAAACTAAGCAAATTTGGGAAAGGCAACAATGACATCTTTGGGTGCCCACAAGCCATATGATACAGAATGCATCCAATGTGTTTCGGTTACAAGGACACTACATCCAATTGATAAAATATACCTAGAGTCCGAGTTGAACTGCACAATGAAGGCAATGACGAGAAATAATTCATTTCACCAGTCCGCACTACATATTGGACTAACAAAAGGCATGAGCAATATGTAAGTCATTAAGGCATGCCATTATAAGCATGATTGTGCCTTTTTATATTTAAGCATACAACTTCACCTAGCTTTGCAAATATGCATGAATGTCACATAGTTGATTGAATATCTTGAAATAAATTAAAGATATGTAATTTAATACAAATTAAAGAATGTTTATAAGGTTTAGCAAAAGTATTTATAAATGATGAAATCGTGCAAAGCATACTGATCAATTCAAAACCAAGTAACATCCTATGAAAACAATGATATGAACATGATTAATAATTGAAGAGATACAATACTTGGGTATAAACATAGTCGTCAAGCATTCATTAAATAGCACTCTTTCGAGAATCAATTCATTTAAATCCCCAGGTCTGCTAAGCCTGTGCTGGGTCTCCTTCAGTTTTAATAGTTCCACCCATGGCTCACTTCGCTTCTCGAAAGTCTTTAGTAACTGAAACATCATTTTTTGCTATCAGAATTGTAGAACTCCTTTTGACTAGTTAAAAAAGAACAATAATGTATATTAATGTGCAAAAATAATGCTATTGTGCTAGCACACAGGGGGATGTAATTCTCTAAAACAAGAAATACTAATGTAATATTTAACTTACAGGAAAAGTCAAGCTAGTCTGGCTTGCCCGATGGTAAGACAAGGAAGCAACCCACTTGTCGGCGTTCCGAGACCGGGGGGTCCTCGAGCCGACGAGTGAGAGTGCCGCGTGCCCCAGCCCAGATGGGTCGAGCGCGTGGAGCGAGCGCGAAGGGGGGAACAGAGAGAGAGAGAGAGCCGGTGGCCGGAGCCGGGTCGTGAGGGAGTCGGAGAAATTCCCGCGGCCTTCGTGTTCGTCCCGCGCCCAGGTCGGGTGCGCTTGCAGTAGGGGGTTACAAGCGTCCGCACGAGGTGAAGGGAGAGAGCGGCCCCGAGAGAGCGCCTGCCCCTGCCTTTCGTCCCCGTGAGGCCAACCTTCTCTAAGAAGGCCCTGGCCCTTCCTTTTATAGTCGTAAGGAGAGGGTCCAGGTGTACAAGACGGGGGTGTAGCAAGGTGCTACGTGCCTAGCGAGGGAGAGCTAGCGCCCTATGTACATGCCCAGGTGGCAGCCGGAGAGATCGTGGCACCCTGTTGGTGTGGCGTCGTGGCTGTTGGAGGAGTAACGGAGCCGGACGGGGGGACAGCTGTCGAGGTGGCTGGGTCCTTGCTGACGTTCTCCTGCTTTCGTAAGGGAGCTGGGAGCCGCCGTCGTCATGATCTAGCGGGGCGCTATCATGGCCTATCTGGCATAGCTGGCCAGATGGGACGCCGGTCTTGTTCTCTGCGACCCAAGTCGGCTCAGGGCAGGGTGATGATGACGCTTCCTGTTGACGTGGCGGTCTCGTGTCCTAGGTCGGGCGTCGTGGAGGCTCCTCCGAGGCCGAGGCCGAGTCCGTCCTGCAAGACAGAGACAGAGTCCGAGCCCTGGGTCGGGCGAGGCGGAGATTACTCGGCAGAGGCCGAGGCGGAGTCCGAGCCCTGGGTCGGGCGAGGCGGAGGTCGCCGTCTTCCGAGGCCTTAGCCCGAGTCCGAGCCCTGGGTCGGGCGGAGCGGAGTTCGCCGTCTTCCGAGGCCTTAGCCTGAGTCCGAGCCCTGGGTCGGGCGGAGCGGAGTTCGCCGTCTTCCGGGGCCTTAGCCCGAGTCCGAGCCCTGGGTCGGGCGGAGCGGAGTTCGCCGTCTTCCGGGGCCTTAGCTTGAGTCCGAGCCCTGGGTCGGGCGGAGCGGAGTTCGCCGTCTTCCGGGGCCTTAGCCCGAGTCCGAGCCCTGGGTCGGGCGGAGCGGAGTTCGCCGTCTTCCGGGGCCTTAGCCCGAGTCCGAGCCCTGGGTCGGGCGGAGTCTCCTATGGCACCTCTAGCGAAGTCTGGTCGCCCGTTGGTCTTACCTTTTGCGTTAAACGCCCCGGCGACTCGGTCGGTTGGTGCGGTGATTTAGTCAGGGTTTCTCCTTATCGGAGGCGGGGCCTAGGGCGAGCCGGAGATGCGTCTGCCGTGAAAGAGGAGACCTCAGGCGAGACGGAGTCATCTTAGGGTCGGCTGCCCTCGCCCGAGGCTAGGCTCGGGCGTGGCGTGGTCAAGTCACTCGTATGGACTGATCCCTGACTTAATCAAACCCATCAGGCCTTTGCAGCTTTATGCTGATGGGGGTTACCAGCTGAGAATTAGGCGTCTTGAGGGTACCCCTAATTATGGTCCCCGACAGTAGCCCCCGAGCCTCGAAGAGAGTGTTAACACTCGCTTGGAGGCTTGCATCGCACTTTTTTGCAAGGGGACCAGCCTTTCTCGGAGGTACTTTGTTCCGGTGGGTGCGCGCGAGCGCACCCGCCGGGTGTAGCCCCCGAGGCCTCGGAGGAGTGGTTTCACTCCTTCGAGGTCTTAATGCCTTGCGCAATGCTTCGGCTGGTCTGGCGGTTCCCTCATGCGAGCAGGGCGTAACCCAGGTGCACTGTTGGGGCCCAAGTTCTCGGGCTGGTATGTTGACGCTGTCAACGGTTCGGCCGGAGCCGGGTTTGCGAGAGCAGCCCCCGAGCCCTCGCACGGAGCGAGAGGACGATCAGGGACAGACTCGACTTTTTATATACGCCCCTACGTCGCCTTTCCGCAAGGAGGAGGGGGGGAGTGCGCCATGTTACCCTCGATGGGCACCGAACATGGTGTCTCCGGTGAGCTGCAATCGGGTAATCCGAGTGGACGTTCGTGCCCCGTTCGTTGGGGGTCGGCTAGGGGCCCGGAGGCACGCCCAAAAGTACCTGCGGGTGATCTGCCGGACCCGGTCCCCTGGCGACGGGGTCCGAGGGCTCGTTGCCTCCCTCCGATGGGATTCCGTTACAGAGTCGTTCCCGCTGGTCTCGGAAATGTCCTAGGGTACCTCGGGAGCGCAGCCCGAGCCTTGGTTATGTATCGAACGTACCCCTGGTCATCCCTCGCTCGGCGTCTGAGGCGGCTGTGAACCCTTCGACAGGCCAGCCTTCGAACCCCTGATCAGTAGGGGGCACGGAGCCCGAGTAGCCTGAGGCGGTCGTGGAACCTTTCGGGGGGCCGACCTTCGAACCCCTGACCAGTAGTGGGTGTCGGGCCCACGCGATCTGAGGCGGCTGTTGAACCCTTCGGGGGGCCAGCCTTCGAACCCCTGATCAGTAGGGAGGCTCGGAGCCTAGTTCCTTCACGGGGAAGGATCCCTTTGGGGTTATCCCCCTTCTCGGTCCCTGTTGTAAGAGATAGAGAAAGAAGGAAAGGGAAATGGGTTCGAAATTGAACGTCGTGGCGTACCTTTTTCGGTGTGGTCGTTTTGGCGAAGGCGAAACGTCACCAGCCGCTCCCGCTCGTAGCGCTGTCCGTCGAGCCGCGGAGTTAATGCGCCGGGGTGAGTAGTTGGCGAGGTTGCCGTTGCGCGTGCGCGAGCCGTTCGAGGTACGGGTCACGGACGCGTCGTCTTCACGCCGTGAGAGGGGGTTCTCTTGCTGCCTCCGGATGGGACGTGAGCCTGGCCGATGGCGTGACTGCTGCCCTCGCGCGCCTGCCACCGTCATCACTGCCGGCCCATTTTTGACCGCGTTTGACCGCTGCGCCAGGCTGGCGCCGCTGGATCGCAGGCTGGGCGGCCTCGAGTCGCGGTATCGGTTCCGCAATCGAGGAGGTGCGGTGGTGGAGCGAGAGGCGCGGCGGTTCGCATGCAGCGCCCGGCGCGCCAGTTGAACGACGCGTGGTCTTGAGCCGTCGCGCTGGCCTGTCAGGAGTCGGAGAGGCGCGTCCACTTGGCGCGGTTGCATGCCGCCTGCATGGCCGCTCGCCCCTTTTGCCCGTTGGTCTGGGCAAAAGTGGAGGGTTACTTGTAACCGCTGGGCGGTTGCGTGCGTCGTGCGCGGCGGTTCGGCTTTCTCTGCTTGGAGCCGGTCTGCATGACAGGCGGGCCCCAGCCCCCGTGTCGCGGGGGAGGACTTTGGAGGCGTGTTGGAGAAGACTCCGCCTGTGACGGTTGAGGGCGCAAGCAGGGGGAGTTGCCTTTAAAAGGAGGGCGACCCTCTTCGTGAGGTGACCATGTCTCCTATCTCCCTTATGCATTGTGTCTTTCCATCTTCCGAGCCCCCGGATGGGGGAAACCGCCGTCTTTTCGCTCCATCACCGGAGGGACGCAACTCTGTGGGAGTTGGTACCTTTCAGCCATCGCTCGGCTTCAAGGATTTTCATCACACAGCCCAGCGGCTTCCCTCCGCCGGTGGCCACCCAAGGTGGTGGCCTCCAGCTCCCGAATGGGGAGGGGCAAACCGGGCTGTGGTCCTGGCCCCGCCCTCAGTGTTGAGGGTGTTCGTCATCCTCGTCGGGGCGGGGAGCGAGGCGAGCCGGGGCCCCACCTCCTACGCGGGTCGGCGGGCCACCTCATTTTCCAGCTTCTGGTGGTGGCAATCGCCTTTTAGCCCCATGGCGGAGACATCCTCCAGCCATGCCGGGGAAGGAGAACTGTTGCTGCCCAGCTAGGATGCAACATTCCGCCTCCCTCCTCGCATTCGCGGCGAGGGCGGCTGCGAGGATCTGCCGGGGTGATTAGGGGTGTCCCGCGTTTGCTGGTGATTCGCCCGGAGCTTGTTGCTCCACGGGCTTCCCAGGCGGGGAGGTTGTCCGTACCCGCGGGGACGGAACCAGAGTTCCGTTTGTGATGGCACTTCGAGTGCCGGGTTTTTTGTTCATTTCGGCTTTCGGGGCCTGAACATGTATGTAACTCCGGCACAGAGCCGTGTTTTTTCCTCATTTCTGAGCAATAAGACTTGCCTGTCGATTGTCTGAATCGCTTCACCAAGCATGAGTCGCCCCGTGTCCAGGTGACGAGTGAGGTATCCGTATCCCGGAGGCGTAGGAATCCCTCGGCTCGGTCGGACCTGTTGTCCGAGGCTCCTCTAGCTTAGTTAAAGAGACCCCTCGGCCGCTCTTCGACGAGCCGAGGCCAGGGGTAGCGATATCAGCACAAGCAGAGGCGTTGTTGGCTCGGAAATGGAACCTGGTCGGCCGGAGCCTAGCCGAGTTGTCTGTCGGCAGGATCGACGTCGAAGCTGATTAGCCGAGGCCTCGGACCGAGCTGGCGCCCTCGGAAGGTGGTCGGCCGAGGCCCCGGAGGTGGCCGGCCGAGCCGTCTGCTCGGGCCGGGTTCTCGGGGAAGTCTCTGGCAGAGAATGCTCGAGCGCGGTGACGACATCGTCCTTCGGAGCGGAGGCCCTCGGGCCGCGTCGCCGCCCGAGGCTAGGTCGGGCCTTGCCGAAGGTGCTGCTGATGCCGAGGGTGTCGTCGCCCTCTTCCAGTGCCAAGATCCGCGCCTGCAGGGTCAGATCGTCTTGTAGCGTGGGCCTTGTGCGGCCGTTGAGGCCAGAACACACACCCTTGTCGCGTTATAGAGCTGTGTCTCTTTTCCTCTTGTTTCGAGTATCTGGACTTTTTGTCGGTAGCAGGGATGTTAGTGCGAGCAAGAGTTGCTTCTCGCGGGAGGTGATGAGTGAGGTATCCGTATCCCGGAGGCGTGGGAGTCCCTCGGCTCGGTCGGCCTCGCCGCTTACGCGTACTTTTACTCATCCATGAGGCCCTGTCACCGACTCGGTCGAGAAGGCTCGAAGAACCTGCTTCAACAGGAGAGCTTCCGTACGTAAAGACTCATTCGATCCGCGGAGTCACTTTATCCGAGCGCGAGTTACTTATCGCAGAAGGTGATGAGTGAGGTATCCGTATCCCGGAGGCGTAGGAGTCCCTCGGCTCGGTCAGCCTTGACTGCTTACGTGTACCCCGTCGTTTCCAGGACCCACTTTCCGAAGTAGTCAAAAAGCACGAAAGATGTTCTGGTGAAAGAGGTTTTTTGTTCGAGGAAAATTTTGACGCAGAGGGGGTTAACCCCCTTTTAGCCCCCGAGGGAGGGTCGGGCTCTGCCGAGGCGAGGCCGACCCTTCCTTGTTGACTAAACTTTGCGCGGGTACGAGGTATATGAACAACTTGGAAACATCTTAAGGATAGAAACGACGTAGCTGTTGGATGTTCCAAGCGTTGCCGTAGACCTCGCCTTGACTGTTGGCCAGCTTGTACGTTCCGGGCTTCAGAACTTTGGCGATGATGAACGGCCCCTCCCAGGGGGGCGTTAGCTTATGCCTCCCTCGGGCGTCTTGCCGCAGCCGAAGCACCAGATCGCCCACCTGGAGATCTCGGGGTCGGACCCCTCGGGCGTGGTAGCGTCGCAGGGACTGCTGATACCGTGCCGAGTGTAGTAAGGCCCTGTCCCGAGCCTCGTCCAGCTGGTCCAGCGAGTCTTCTCGGCTGGCTTGGTTGCTTTCTTCGTTGTAAGCCCTCGTCCTCGGGGAACCGTATTCCAGGTCCGTGGGCAGGATTGCCTCGGCCCCGTAGACCAGGAAGAACGGCGTGAAACCCGTGGCTCGGCTTGGAGTCGTCCTCAGGCTCCAAACCACCGAGGGGAGTTCCCTCATCCATCGCTTGCCGAATTTGTTGAGGTCGTTGTAAATCCGAGGCTTGAGCCCTTGTAGAATCATGCCATTGGCACGTTCCGCTTGCCCGTTCGACATGGGGTGAGCTACGGCGGCCCAGTCCACCCGGATGTTGTGATCTTCGCAAAAATCCAAGAATTTTTTGCCGGTGAACTGGGTGCCATTGTCGGTGACGATGGAGTTCGGGACCCCGAAGCGATGGATGATGTTGGTGAAGAACGCCACCGCCTGCTCGGACCTGATGCTGTTTAGGGGTCGGACCTCGATCCACTTGGAGAATTTGTCGATGGCGACCAGCAGGTGCGTGTAGCCCCCGGGCGCCTTCTGCAGTGGGCCGACGAGGTCCAGACCCCACACAGCGAAGGGCCAGGTGATGGGTATCGTCTGCAGAGCCTGAGCGGGCAGGTGGGTCTGCTTCGCATAGAATTGGCACCCTTCGCAGGCGCGGACAATTCTAGTGGCGTCAGCCACCGCCGTTGGCCAGTAGAAGCCTTGGCGGAAAGCATTCCCAACGAGGGTTCGAGGTGCTGCATGATGACCGCAAGCCCCCGAGTGTATTTCCCGCAGGAGGTCCTGACCCTCGGCGATGGTGATGCATCGCTGGAGGATGCCCGAGGGGCTGCGGTGGTAGAGCTCCTTCTCATCGCCCAGCAGGACGAACGATTTCGCGCGTCGCGCTACCCGCCGAGCCTCGGCTCGGTCGAGGGGCAGTTCTCCTCGGCGGAGATATTGCAGGTACGGGGTCTTCCAATCTTGATCTGGCACGACCCCGTTCTGCTCCTCCTCGACGTGCAGCGCTTCGCCCTCGGGCTCCGAGGGTTCCTCGGGTTGAGCCGAGGATGGCTCGGGCTGGGCCGAGGTTACCTCGGACGAGGCCGAGGGTGCCTCGGGCTCGGGCGCGTCGCCTATCTTGACGGAGGGTTGGTGCAGATCCCGGGCGAAGACGTCCGGGGGAACCGTTGTTCGCCCCGAGGCTATCTTCGCCAGCTCGTCCGCAGTCTCGTTGTAGCGCCGGGCGATGTGGTTAAGCTCGAGCCCGTAGAACTTGTCTTCCAGGCGTCGAACCTCTTCACAGTAGGCCTCCATCTTCGGGTCACGGCAGTGGGAGTTCTTCATGACTTGGTCGATGACGAGCTGCGAGTCGCCGCGCGCATCGAGGCGTCGGACCCCTAGCTCGATGGCGATTCGCAGTCCGTTGATCAGAGCCTCGTACTCAGCCACATTGTTGGACGCCGGGAAATGGAGGCGGAGCACATAGCGCAGGTGTTTTCCGAGGGGCGAGACGAAAAGCAGGCCCGCGCCAGCTCCCGTCTTCATCAGCGACCCGTCGAAAAACATGGTCCAGAGCTCTGGCTGGATCGGAGCCGTTGGCAACTGGGTATCGACCCATTCGGCTACGAAATCCGCCAGTACCTGGGACTTGATGGCCTTCCGAGGGGCGAACGAGATCGCCTCGCCCATGATTTCCACCGCCCACTTCGCGATCCGTCCCGAGGCTTCTCGGCACCGGATGATTTCCCCTAGGGGGAAGGATGACACCACAGTCACCGGATGAGACTCGAAGTAATGTCGCAGCTTTCGCCTCGTCAGGATCACTGCATATAGTAGCTTCTGGACTTGTGGGTAGCGGATCTTGGTCTCGGACAGCACTTCGCTGACGAAGTAAACTGGCCTCTGAACGGGCAGAGCATGCCCCTCTTCCTGCCTTTCGACTACGATCGCGGCGCTGACCACCTGAGTGGTTGCGGCGACGTAGACCAGGAGGGTTTCTCCATCCGCTGGGGGTACCAAGATGGGCGCCTGGGTGAGGAGCACCTTCAGGTTCCCGAGGGCTTCCTCGGCCTCGGGAGTCCAAGTGAAGCACTCGGCCTTCCTTAAGAGGCGGTACAGGGGCAGGCCTCTTTCGCCGAGGCGCGAGATGAAACGGCTCAAGGCCGCGAGGCATCCCATGACCCTCTGTACGCCTTTTAAGTCTTTGATGGGCCCCATGTTTGTGATCGCTGCGATCTTCTCCGGGTTGGCTTCGATGCCCCGCTCGGAGACGATGAACCCCAAGAGCATGCCTCGGGGCACCTCGAAGACGCACTTCTCGGGATTGAGCTTGACGCCCTTCGCCTTGAGACACCGGAATGTCAGTTCGAGGTCGGAGAGAAGGTCGGAGGATTTCCTTGTCTTGACTACAATGTCATCGATGTAGGCCTCGACCGTGCGACCAATGTGTTCGCCGAACACATGGTTCATGCACCGCTGGTAAGTTGCACCCGCGTTCCTCAAACCGAACGGCATTGTGATGTAACAGTACATGCCGAAGGGCGTGATGAAAGAAGTCGCGAGCTGGTCGGACTCTTTCATCTTGATTTGATGATACCCTGAGTAAGCATCGAGGAAAGACAGGGTTTCGCACCCTGCAGTGGAGTCCACGATTTGATCGATGCGAGGCAGAGGGTAGGGGACCTTCGGACATGCTTTGTTGAGACCAGTGTAGTCTACACACATCCGCCACTTCCCCCCTTTTTTCCTCACAAGCACAGGGTTGGCAAGCCATTCGGGATGGAATACCTCTTTGATAAACCCTGCTGCCATCAGCTTGTGGACCTCCTCGCCTATCACCCTGCGCCTTTCCTCGTCGAATCGGCGCAGAGGTTGTCTGACCGGTCGGGCCCCGGCCCGAATATCCAGCGAGTGCTCGGCGACTTCCCTCGGTATGCCGGGCATGTCCGAGGGACTCCACGCGAAAACGTCGGCGTTTGCGCGGAGAAAGTCGACGAGCACTGCTTCCTATTTGGGGTCGAGCCCGGAACCGATCCGGATCTGCTTGGAGGTGTCGCCACTGGGGTCGAGAGGGACGGCCTTAACCGTCTCCGCTGGCTCGAAGTTGCCGGCATGCCGCTTTACGTCCGGCACCTCTCGGGAGAGGCTTTCCAGGTCGGCAATGAGGGCCTCGGACTCGGCGAGGGCCTCGGCGTACTCCACGCACTCCACATCGCATTCGAATGCGTGTTTGTACGTGGGGCCGACGGTGATGACCCCATTGGGTCCCGGCATCTTGAGCTTCAGGTAGGTGTAGTTGGGGATGGCCATGAACTTCGCGTAGCATGGCCTTCCCAACACTGCGTGGTAGGTTCCTCGGAACCCGACCACCTCGAACGTCAAAGTCTCCCTTCGGAAGTTGGAGGGTGTTCCGAAGCAGACAGGGAGGTCGAGCTGCCCGAGGGGCTGGACGCGCCTCCCGGGAATGATCCCGTGGAAGGGCGCAGCGCCTGCTCGGACAGACGACAGGTCGACGCACAGGAGCCTGAGGGTCTCGGCGTAGATGATGTTGAGGCAGCTGCCTCCATCCATCAGGACCTTGGTGAGCCTGACGTCGCCGATGACAGGATCGACGATGAGCGGGTACTTCCCCGGGCTCGGCACGTGGTCGGGGTGGTCGTCTCGGTCGAAGGTGATGGGCTTGTCGGACCAGTCTAGGTAGACTGGTGCCACCACCTTCACCGAGCAGACCTCCCGACGCTCTTGCTTACGATGCCGAGCCGAGGTGTTTGCCGTATGCCCTCCGTAGATCATGAAGCAGTCGCGGACCTCTGGGAACTCTCCTGCTTGGTGATCCTCCCTTTTGTCGTCGTCGTGAGCCTTGCCACCCTCTGCGGGTGGCCCGGCCCGATGGAAGTGACGCCGAAGCATGACGCACTCTTCGAGGGTGTGCTTGACGGGCCCCTGATGGTAGGGGCACGTCTCCTTGAGTGCCTTGTCGAAGAGGTTAGCACCTCCGGGGGGCTTCCGAGGGTTCTTGCGCTCGGCGGCGGCGACAAGGTCTGCATCGGGAACGTCGCGTTTCGCTTGCGACTTCCTCCTGCCTCTCTTCTTGGCGCCGCGCGGAGTAGACGCCTCGGGAGCATCTTCCGACGGGCGGCCCTGGGGCTGCTTGTCCTTTCGGAAGATGGCCTCTACCGCCTCCTGGCCGGAGGCGAACTTGGTGGCGATGTCCATCAGCTCGCTTGCCCTGGTGGGGGTCTTGCGACCCAGCTTGCTCACCAGGTCGCGGCAGGTGGTGCCGGCGAGGAACGCGCCGATGACATCGGAGTCGGTGATGTTGGGCAGCTCGGTGCGCTGCTTCGAGAACCGCCGGATGTAGTCCCGAAGGGACTCTCCCGGCAGTTGCCGACAGCTTCGGAGGTCCCAGGAATTCCCGGGGCGCACGTACGTGCCCTGGAAGTTCCCGGCGAAAGCCTGGACCAAATCCTCCCAGCTGGAAATCTGCCCCGGGGGCAGGTGCTCCAACCAGGCACGAGCGGTGTCGGAGAGAAACAGGGGGAGGTTTCGGATGATGAGGTTGTCATCGTCCGTCCCACCCAGCTGACAGGCCAGGCGGTAGTCCGCAAGCCACAATTCCGGTCTCGTTTCCCCCGAGTACTTCGTGATAGTAGTCGGGGGTCGGAATCGGGGCGGAAACGGCGCCCGCCGAATGGCTCGGCTAAAGACCTGCGGACCGGGTGGTTCGGGCGAGGGACTTCGATCCTCCCCGCTGTCGTAACGTCCCCCACGCCTGGGGTGGTAGCCTCGGCGCACCCTTTCGTCGAGGCGTGCCCGACGGTCGTGATGAGGGTGCTCGACGCCGAGGTGGCCCGGGGCCGCAGGCGCGGTGGTGCGCGTGCGCCCGGTGAAGGCCGAGGCTTCCTGCGTGAGTCGGGAAGTCGCGGCACGAGGTTCCGAGGGGTATCCCTGCCTGCGGGAGGCAGAGCTCTCGGCCCGCCGGGCCGCAGCGCCTTCCAGGAGATGCTTAAGTTCTCCCTGGATTCGCCGACCCTCGGTGGTTGATGACTCCGGCATCGCGCGGAGGAGCATTGCTGCAGCGACCAGGTCCTGGCCAGTCCCGCCGGATGCGGGTGGCGGTTTGTCCCTGGCATCGTTGGTGATGCGGTGCTGGAGACCTTGGGGCAGGTGACGTATTCCTCCGGCCGGGGGTTGGCTCGCCCATACCTGCCCGATGTTCTGGCGGATTGCCTCGAGCGCTCCTGCTCCTTCATCGAACCCGGCCTGCGCCCCGCGGACTTGCTCGAGCTGTGGGTCGTGACCCCCCGCCGGAACGGGGACCACAGCTAGCTCCCGCGGGATGTCGGCGCGAGGCGCTGGCCTAGGGGGATCACCATCCTCCGGCATGCCGAGATAGCCGCCTCCGGAGGGATCCCCTAGCTCGATGTGGAAACATTCGCGACTCGGGCCGCAGTCCTTGTCGCCAAGGCTGCGGCTGCCGTCGGAACAGTCGGAGAGGCAGTAGTCACATGCGGTCATGAAGTCCCGCATGGCACTAGGGTTGCCAGATCCGGAGAAATCCCAGCAGATGCTGGGGTCGTCATCTTCCTCGGACCCAGAGGGTCCGTAGGTCGAGACGCTCGTCAATCGGTCCCAAGGCGACCGCACACGAAACCCCAGAGAGGTTGCACTCGCCTCAATGTGAGCGCCCGCCAAAGCGAGGTCGCCAGGCGGGCTGAGGCCGAGTCGAAATAACGAAAGATGGGGAGCAGTCGGTACCTTTTTGTCGACGAGGAGCGATGAAGTCGTGTCGGGGGCTGACCGCGCCGTCGTCTTGGGTACGAGGGCGACGTCCTGCAGGCCCTCCGTGAGCGTGCTGGCGTCGTCCGCTTGCTCGGGGTCGACGTGTTGCGGGGGGATGGCGCTCGCGTTTGCCTCGAACGCGAGGGCGACGCTTGGCGCGTCCTCCGCTGGAGCGCCGGGGATGTCGATTTGCTCGACAGCCGTCGGAGCGCGGCCTCCCGCTCGGCCCCGGTTGCCCCGCCTCCTCCTCCTCCGATGGCGAGGGAGAGGATGGGGCGAGCTCGAACGTTGTCCTTCCCCAACGCGGGAAAGACGTCGTCGATTCCGCCGCCGGCGGGCGGGCTGTCCGCCACCAATGTCGTCGTCGCGCGGCGGTGGAAGGAGTATCATGTCGTAGTCGCCATCGAGGGACATGAACTCGAGGTTCCCGAAACGGAGCACCGTCCCGGGTTGAAGAGGTTGTTGGAGACTGCCCATCTGGAGCTTGACGGGAAATCGAACGTCAACACGCAGCGTGCCCCTACCTGGCGCGCCAACTGTCGGCGTTCCGAGACCGGGGGGTCCTCGAGCCGACGAGTGAGAGTGCCGCGTGCCCCAGCCCAGATGGGTCGAGCGCGTGGAGCGAGCGCGAAGGGGGGAACAGAGAGAGAGAGAGAGAGCCGGTGGCCGGAGCCGGGTCGTGAGGGAGTCGGAGAAATTCCCGCGGCCTTCGTGTTCGTCCCGCGCCCAGGTCGGGTGCGCTTGCAGTAGGGGGTTACAAGCGTCCGCACGAGGTGAAGGGAGAGAGCGGCCCCGAGAGAGCGCCTGCCCCTGCCTTTCGTCCCCGTGAGGCCAACCTTCTCTAAGAAGGCCCTGGCCCTTCCTTTTATAGTCGTAAGGAGAGGGTCCAGGTGTACAAGACGGGGGTGTAGCAAGGTGCTACGTGTCTAGCGAGGGAGAGCTAGCGCCCTATGTACATGCCCAGGTGGCAGCCGGAGAGATCGTGGCACCCTGTTGGTGTGGCGTCGTGGCTGTTGGAGGAGTAACGGAGCCGGACGGGGGGACAGCTGTCGAGGTGGCTGGGTCCTTGCTGACGTTCTCCTGCTTTCATAAGGGAGCTGGGAGCCGCCGTTGTCATGATCTAGCGGGGCGCTATCATGGCCTATCTGGCATAGCTGGCCAGATGGGACGCCGGTCTTGTTCTCTGCGACCCAAGTCGGCTCAGGGCAGGGTGATGATGACGCTTCCTGTTGACGTGGCGGTCTCGTGTCCTAGGTCGGGCGTCGTGGAGGCTCCTCCGAGGCCGAGGCCGAGTCCGTCCTGCAAGACAGAGACAGAGTCCGAGCCCTGGGTCGGGCGAGGCGGAGATTACTCGGCAGAGGCCGAGGCGGAGTCCGAGCCCTGGGTCGGGCGAGGCGGAGGTCGCCGTCTTCCGAGGCCTTAGCCCGAGTCCGAGCCCTGGGTCGGGCGGAGCGGAGTTCGCCGTCTTCCGAGGCCTTAGCCTGAGTCCGAGCCCTGGGTCGGGCAGAGCGGAGTTCGCCGTCTTCCGGGGCCTTAGCCCGAGTCCGAGCCCTGGGTCGGGCGGAGCGGAGTTCGCCGTCTTCCGGGGCCTTAGCCCGAGTCCGAGCCCTGGGTCGGGCGGAGCGGAGTTCGCCGTCTTCCGGGGCCTTAGCCCGAGTCCGAGCCCTAGGTCGGGCGGAGCGGAGTTCGCCGTCTTCCGGGGCCTTAGCCCGAGTCCGAGCCCTGGGTCGGGCGGAGTCTCCTATGGCACCTCTGGCGAAGTCTGGTCGCCCGTTGGTCTTACCTTTTGCGTTAAACGCCCCGGCGACTCGGTCGGTTGGTGCGGTGATTTAGTCAGGGTTTCTCCTTATCGGAGGCGGGGCCTAGGGCGAGCCGGAGATGCGTCTGCCGTGAAAGAGGAGACCTCAGGCGAGACGGAGTCATCTTAGGGTCGGCTGCCCTCGCCCGAGGCTAGGCTCGGGCGTGGCGTGGTCAAGTCACTCGTATGGACTGATCCCTGACTTAATCAAACCCATCAGGCCTTTGCAGCTTTATGCTGATGGGGGTTACCAGCTGAGAATTAGGCGTCTTGAGGGTACCCCTAATTATGGTCCCCGACACCACTGCTAAAGAGTTATGATGTTCTACAAGGTGTTTCAAGGAAAAGTTGGTGGTGTAGTGGCCCAAGGTGAAGTACTAGACTTTGGGAATATGATGAGCCAAGTTGGAAGGATGTGCCTAAACTGGTAGTTTGTTATTAAAGTTCCACACTTTCATCTTTTAAGAGAAATTTGGCATAGGAAGCACAACAATATCATAAAGTTTGTTTCTGAGAGATGCTACTCAACCAATAATTTCATGTGGCAACAAGTTGTTCCTAGGTTAGCACAAGCCTACTCCCACTTCGTATGTCATGCTTTTGTTAGTTGTTACACATGATTGGGTGAGCGTGCTGCAGGGCATGTTATATATACCATGTCATGCATCATCATAAAATTTGTGGGACTCTCACTATCTTTCTTTGCACTCCTGCTCTTCATAGGGCTAGCCATTCCTCTTATCATCTATCCCTCTTTCTGACAACAATGTTTTTTCTTGGTGGCTCCCTCAATGCTTGAACCAAGAAAACAAGGCTAAGTTTCATGCTATGGCATGTGTGACTGGTAGAATTAGACGTACAATCCTACTAGGCCTTGTAATTGTAGTTTTTTCTCGAATACGCAGGAGAGTTGTGTATCATTATATTAAAAGGAGAGAAACCCCCCCACACACACTCACTCACAAAACACCACCTACATATACACGGCCCAACACACACACAAACAAACAAGGAGAGGAACTCCTCTAACCAGGGTCGAACAGGTTTCGTATATTTTTGGCACCTACCAAGAGCCAAAGCTGCAACTCATCCCTAAACCCCTCCTCAAGAGAAGATAGGCAAGGTCTCTTTCCATGAAAGACGCACTTTTTTATGTTTCCAAAGCTCCATCCTCCAATAATGATAATACCGTTGAAACCTTTTCTTTTGCATTTAGGGACCATATATGAAGCTTTCCTCCACCAGTCCACGAAGCAATCATCACCTGTCTTAGGTACGACATTATTAAGACCAATTGAAGATAAGATAGCATGCTAAAACTGCCTTGCAAAAACACAGTTGGTTAATATATGTTGTACAGTTTCTTCCTCTTGATCACATAGAACACAACTATGGGGATGATCCAGCCCCCTTTTCTTTAGCCATTCTGCTGTCCAACATTTATTTTTTATGGCAAGTCATACAAAGGTCTTGCATATGGGGGCCGCTCAGGTCCTCCATATTCTTTTCAATGGTTCAAAAGGTAGTGCACCCCTGAAAAAAGCTCTGTATGCAGACTTGGAACCCAAAAACCCCATTAATGTTATGTCTCCAAATATGTTAATCATTTGTATCTTCTACATGAAAATTTTCTATGACATCCCACAGCTATAGATATTGCTCAATGCCCGCAAGAGAAAGATTACCCTGTATGTATTGGACCCAAGAAAGAGACGAAAGGGCATGCTCCACAGTCCTTTCCTTTTGAACTTTTTAGTAACTGCAGCCACAATACTCGGTGCTACATCTTCAATAGAGGTCCCATGAATTCATTTATCTGTCCAAATATAAGTTGTGACTCCATTACCAATATTGGTGATTAAAGCTATCCGAAATAAGGCTCTGGCATGGGGTGAGATATTAAGATCGAGGCTACTCCAAGGCTTAGCAGGGCTTGTTTTCTGAAACCACAACCAAATCATTTGCAGAGCCCAACTCATAATGACGAGATTTGGTATTCGAAGGCCTCCCAACTCAATAGGCCTAGTAACCTTCTCCCAAGCTATAAGACAGTTTCCTCCTCGAGTCTCTTTTCTGCCATTCCATAAGAAATTTCTCCTAATTTTGTCAAGGGCTTAATAACCCATTTTGGAACATTGAGGGCAACAAGCAGATAGACTGGTATGGCAGAGAGCACAGATTTAATTAAGATTATTCTCCTAGATAAGTTTAAGAGATTAGTTTTCCAACCTGGAAGCCTACTTGCAATTTTCTAAATCCATGGAATAAGACACCAGAATTGAGTCTTTTATTACTTAAGGGAAGACCCATGTAAGTCGTGGGAATACTTTTTGAGGCACAACCTAAAGTTTGGGCAGCCAACTCCTCCATTCATCATTACACCGAATAGTGTAGAAAATGTTAGAGCAACTGTGTACCGATGGGTTGTGTTTATGTAATGGACGTAGACCCATGTAACACCCACTTTGTAATTGCTAGATAAAATACCAATAGAGAAAACAATTTCTCTCTTTTTGTGAGTTTGATCTTTATACATCATCACATGTGAACACTTCATTTGAAAACAAATAATTAATAAAAATGTAAGCCACCAAATTATGCATCATGCTGGATTTTATTTTGTGTGCATTTTGTGACAACATAAAATAATTTGAAGAAGAAATATATTAAATTCCTAAAATTAAAAATTGGAAAATAAAAGAAATTCTTGAATCTAGAAAAGAGAATAAAATGGTGTGGATAAAAATAAGTAAATAATAATATTGTAGAAGTTATATTTACTGGAAAATTTGAAGTTCAAAACATAAGTGAATTGGAATTTGGATTTGAATTTGGATCCACACACAAATTTGGAAGTTTAAATGAAAAGCAAAAATGAAATAAACCAGAAAATAAAAAGAAAAAGGAGAAAACAACTAACTGGGCCTAAATACTGGAATTCGGCCCACCTCCTATTTTCCCCCGTGCACGCGCGCCAGCCCACCTACTGCGCCGTGCCTCTTCCAGGCGGGGCCCGCGCGCCAGCCGTCTATCCCCATCGCGCGGCCCAGCTCAAGACTCTTTGCTGGTGTCACTTACGCGTGGGGCCCAGAAGTCAGTGTCGTCGTCTTCTACGCCGCAACCACACCTCCCGACGACTTCGCCGTAGATCCCGTGGGCGCCGGACTCCGTCAGCGTCCCGGTAGAATCGGCAGCAGCCGTTGCGCCTTGACCCTTGGACCCGCGCGTGATATATAGTGACAAGGACGCCTCGGCTGTGCCCCTTCTTGCATGCCGAACGAGCTCGCCGTAACGAACCCAGTCGCCATTGCCGTGCCGAGGGAGAGAGAAAATTATTGCCGCCGCGGGGTGATCTACGGAGCTGTGTCCGAGGCGCAAGTTGTGGTCGGCGTGATCGCTTGCCTTGGTCGAGATTTGGAGCTCGCCGTGGAGGGCGAATTGGCCGTCGGAGTTGGGGAAGGGGGCCGCGGATACAAGCCTCGCCGCCGAGACCACTGACCATCTCCTATGCGGTAAGAACTTTATCATCTTACTCGAATCGCCCATAGTATTGTATCGCGCCGCGTGTGACCGTGTAGAGAACTTGGGGGGCTGGGAATTGATTGCCGTGATGGCTCCGGCATCTGGGGACCGCACCATCGCGGTGACTGGAGCACTTGGAGCTCAATTAGTGAAATTGAGCTTACGATTAGAGTCGTCGTGAACTGCACATTGTGTTGGTACCCTCGGGTGCGCTTATGGGGCATTGGAACACCAAATGGCATGCTCGCCGGCGTTCGGCCGCCGCGGGAGGGCGGCGCTGCCGCGCGGATGGCCCAGGAAGGGGAGAAGACACCCGTGGATCGTTGAACATGTGATGAACGGTGGAGATTAGAACGTTCAGCGGATTGATCTCGATCGTCGGATCTCCGGGGTACGGTTCGGATTAGGTTGGCGCATACCTTTTCGTTCGTCGAATGCGTGTCGTAGATCGTCGATCGGAGGGTGGAGAATGGTTCATATCTCATTAAATCCTGATCATCAGATCTCTGATCCAACGGTGCATAGTGCATACCGGTTGGGTGAGGTGGTCTTATAATCCGGGCCCTCAAACGCCGATCCAACGGCCGAGAGCCCTCCTTACCTCTTCGGCCCCTGCAACTTTATAAAAGAGCCCTCGGGTTTCAGTAAAATAAACCCGCCGTCCTATTGCATAGTGTTCTGGGTCTCAGGGTCTTTTGCGCCTAGGCCCCTGCTGTTCTCAGATTTTGACGCCTAGTCCAGACAGTGAGAAAACTTATAAAATAATTTAGAAAATAGATTTTTATGTGTAAAAATAATCCTAGAACTTGTTTAATCCATAGAAAATCCATTTTTAGTCCAAATTGATCCATTCCACTTTCTAAATTTTTGTAATAATATTGTCTACCCATTAGTGCCTCTGTTCTGACATGACAAACACATTAAAATTATTCTTTCACTTAATCTTATATCAAATACATAAAACCTTAGGAAATTCATAACTCCTCCGTTTTAACTCCGATTTGATCCGTTCAAGTTGCGTTAGTCTCGTAGCAACGTGTAGATCATTATTATGCAGTATATTCTTATGTTTGGTGTGATGTTAATTTTGTATATACCATGTTTGCTTGTATTGCTACGTCTAGCGCGAGGACACGTGTCATCTAAAAGGCAAGTTGGTACCTGGAATCTCAAGTGCCAGGCAAGTTGTGCCCTTGATCACTTCTTTTACCCATTCATGTTCTTATTATTCATAATGATCTGCATAGGATAATTTTGCTGGGACCCAATAGGATACCCTAGATTTTGACTATCTTTATACCTTGCTTCACCACTGGTTTTACTACTAAAGTTTTGGGTAGTACATGCTATTGCTTTATGTGGATATGGGTATAGAGATATTCATCACTCATTGTTATACTATTTATTGTTATCTGTTTTATTATTCCTTGTTCATGTTAAGATCATTATGTTAATGGGAACATGGAGCGACCACCCGGGAAAACAGTGCTACCACAAGGGTTTAATGGGACGCCCTTGGCTGATTAACTAGGAAAGCTAGGGGAGGGCTACCTTACCCGAAAGGGGCAAGGGCAGTAGGGGAGAGGTCAGTGTAGGGAGGTCCCTGGTTGATTTTGCTGCGATGGCGGTCAGCCAGGAACCCTGCACTGGATCTTCCTATAAACTGTAGCGGGTAGTCTGAAGCTAGTGGAACTTTGTAAAGGCCTCGTAGTGTTACCCTGCCTCGCCTCCTCGGTAGAGGTGTATGGGATTGGCCATCTCTTGGCAGATGGGTAACATGACTTGTGGGTAAAGATGCGCAACCTCTGCAGAGTGTAAAACTAGTATACTAGCCGTGCTCACGGTCAAGAGCGGCTCGGACCCTCACATGATTAATTTATGGAACTTAAACTTAATCTGTCATTTCATTGCATTTGGGATTATTTTATTATTACTTTCACTTATTATTACTATGGTTTGGTATTTACTTACACTTAGTAATTGCTAATAAAATTTTGACCAACTTATAAAAGCAATGCTCAGCCTCAGCCTTTATTTCATTGATCAGCCTTACACCTCATGAACTCCCACCTTTGGTGAGTTCATGCCACATTATTCCCCACGACTTGTTGAGCTATGAACGTATGTGAGCTCACTCTTGCTGTCTCACCCCCCCCCACAGGAGAAGAACAGGTGGTTGAAGAGGAGCCACCTAACACTGAGGAGTTCGATCTGATCTAGGTGGCGTTTCTCAGTCGACATTGGCGCCGACGATCCTTAGTTCGTTTTATATTTATCTTTATTTTGTAATAAGACTTCCGCTATGTAATAAGTACTCTGATGTTTTATGACATTTATCTCTATACACTCTGTTATTATATATGTTGTCTTCTTGGCGCATGTATGAGATGCACCCGGCTTTGTTCTTTAAAACCGGGTGTTACAGAAGTGGTATCAGAGCAAATGTTGATTGTAGGACGAAACCTAGATAGAAATGGACAAAACCCTTCCCTACTTACCTTACTCTGATTCTCTTGATCATGTCTCACCTTCTACTGTTCTACTCTGATCATTCTTATCTTTTCTACTCTTAGACAAGATGGATTTCACACCTTGGAATCCCTACCCCTATGACATTTTTAAGAGATAGGAAGCCTAAGACAAAAATTAAAACTATTTTCTCTATTAAAAATATTGGTTGATTGTTCTGATGATCAGTGCCTGATTTGCTTCTTTGATTGATTGAAATAGTATAGATGGGCATTTTAGCATGTACCACTATAATGTATTGTATTAGCTTTAGTAGGTGACACACTAATCTACTTAGCTAATAAGTCCCCCAAAGTAACATGAGTTGTAATTACTGCCTTGTCTACTGCTCTCTCTTACCATATGTATCTAACTCAGATGGTCAATACCAGGAAAGGAAAGATTATCACGCAACAGCAAACAGAAATGAATCCTCCAAATCCCCCACCTGTGGAAACCGAGCAAGTGATCGCAACCCAAAGGCTGGTAATACAGCAATTGACAGACATGATGACCGAAATGCAAAACCAGATAAGACAAGAACGCGAGGAAATACGTCAGGCCCGTCTGGAGATACATCAAGAAATAAGGCAATCACGGTTGGAGAGACAACGACAAGAACAACCACCATCTCCACCACCACCAGCTCCACCAAGCTACATAAACATATATGTAAATTACTACTATTTGTAGGGTCTACAGGTTCCTTTAGTTAGTATTCGGTATGATACTATTTTAGGAGGAATAAAAAGGTCTATCTGTCCCCATGTGTTGCTAATAAAATTATGCGTCATGCTGAGGTTTTGGTTTGGGCATATGTGTTGGACAATATGAGAAAACCCATGAGAGTAATTACACCTAAAGGGCCTGTTGTGGCAAATCAAATGACACGTAGATTGACATTGACTATTATGGGTAGAGAATTTGGAGTTACTGCTATAATATTGGAGCCAAGCAGTATAGATCTGATCCTTGGTATGTCACGGTTAAGAAAGGTAAAGACAGTTTATACACTATGCTCAAGGAACCGTAGGACTCACCAGTTCTAAAGGACGAAGTTTTGAAGTTGAAGTTGCAGTAACTACCACCATCAGACTAGCGGCATTCTTAGCAGATGGGAAGTTTGTTGGTGACAACATCCGGGTGGTTAGAGATTTTCCGGATGTCTTTCCAGAGGAGCTACCAGGGAGGCCGCCAGATATGGAAGTTGAGTTGATCATTGATCTCTCACCTGGGACTGCTCCTATTTCCAAACGGTCATACAGGATGTACGTGGGTTATAGGACCCTTAATGATGTCACTGTGAAGAACAAGTATCCATTACCCCGCATTGAAGATTTATTTTGAGAGATGTTAGAGTATTCTCGAAGATTGAACTCTGACTGGGGTACCATCAAATGAAGATTAGGTCATCGGATATTCCTGAGACGTATTACTCGACCCGATATGGTTTATACGAGTTCACCGTTATATCATTTGGACTAACTAATGCACCAGCTTATTTTATGGATTTGATGAATAAGATGTTTTTGGAGTATTTGGACAGATTCGTCGTGGTGTTCATCGACGATATTCTTATCTATTCTAAGAATGAGAGTGACCATGAAGAACATCTAAGGTTGGTGCTACAGAAGCTTTAAGATAATCAACTCTACGCCAAGTACGGTAAATGCGAGTTTTGGATTGGCGAGGTGCCATTTCTTGGACATATCATTTCTAATGAAGGAATATTAGTGGATCCTGCTAAAGTCAAGGAGATAGTGGCGTGGAGCATACCCACTATAGTTATGGAGATTCAGAGTTTCTTAGGACTTGCAGGATATTATCGGAGATTTATTGAAGGATTTTCTAAGATTGCTAAGTCTATCACCTCACTTCTGGAGAAGGAAAGAGAGTTTAAGTGGGACGAGAAGTGCCAAGTGTACACGGATCATAAGAGTTTGAAGTATATATTCACTCAGAAGGATCTCAACCTTAGGCAACGTCGTTGGTTGAAGCTTAGTAAGGATTATGATTTGGAGGTTCACTATCACCCGGGCAAGGCGAATTCGGTTACAGATGCCTTGAGTCGAAGGGAGCACGTTCGTTTAGCTGTTGTTGCCCAGCTACCCGATGAGATTGTTGAGGATTTCAGAAGACTTAACCTGGGGATAGTTACTCACACTGAAGGAGTTACTATTGATGTGGAATCTACCTTGGAACAAGGAATCCACAAAGGACAGATTAGTGATACCAAGATACAAGATATTAAGGATCTGATTACTGAAGGTCGAGGTCCAGAATTTACGGAAGATGAGCAAGGTGCCATATGGTTCAAGGACAGGATATGTATTCCTAAGATTGATAGCCTTCATGAGACTATTTTTAAGGAGGCCCATGACTTGGATTATTCCATTCATCCTGGTAGTACCAAGATGTATCAGGATTCGAAGCAGAAATACTAGTGGTATGGATTGAAGAGAGATATGGCTACACATGAGGCTATGTGCGATGTGTGTCAAAGAGTTAAGGTCGAACACCAAAGACTAGCTGGACTACTGCATCCACTAAGATACCCGAATGGAAGTGGGAAGAGATTGGTATGGACTTCATTACTGGATTGCCTCGCACCTCGAAAGGATATGATTCGATATGAGTTATTATGGATAGA
Source organism: Zea luxurians (assembly GCA_029449295.1). Classification (NCBI taxonomy): domain Eukaryota; kingdom Viridiplantae; phylum Streptophyta; class Magnoliopsida; order Poales; family Poaceae; genus Zea; species Zea luxurians. The sequence continues at coordinate 22,852,367 of JAOPSE010000004.1, forward strand.
TTGACCAAAGTGGCTCATTTCATTCCGATCAAGACTACTTATAAGGGATCTCATTGGTAGAGTTATATATGACTCGGATTATGTCTCTACACGGTGTACCGAAGGAGATCATTTTGGATAGAGGATCACAATTTACCTCCAGACTTTGGAAAAGTTTTCATGAGAATTTGGATACTAATTTGAAGTTTAGTTTGGCCTACCATCCTCAGGCTGAAAGGACTAATCAAGTATTGGAAGACATGTTGAGAGCTTGTACCTTTCAGCATGGTAGTAGTTGGGACAAGAGCCTACCTTATGCTGAGTTCTCATATAATAATAGTTACCGGACCAGTCTGAAGATGTCACTGTTCGAGACTTTGTATGGCAGGAAATGCAGGACCCCTCTATATTGGATCAGACTAGGGGAAGATAGTTCTTTGGACCTGAATTCATTCAAGAGGTAGAAGGACAAGTTCGTATAATTTAGGAGAACTTGAGGGTAGCTCAAACCAGACAAAAGAGATACGCAGATAATCAAAGAAGACCACTTGAACTTGAGGAGGGAGATCATGTGTACTTCAAGGTGTCACCACTTCGTGGAATGAGGAGTTTTAAAGTCGAGAGTAAATTGTCCCCTCACTTTGTTGGACTATTCTGAGTTTTTAGGCAAGTTGGAGAGATGGCCTATCAACTCGAGCTACCTGATAATTTATCTGATGTGCATGATGTATTCCATGTATCTCAGTTGAAGAAATGTCTCAGGGTACCTGAAGAACAGTTACCAATGGAAGACCTTAGTGTTCAAGAAGATTTGACTTATGCTGAGTACCCCATCAAGATTTTTGATACATTGACTCGAGTCACGAGGAATAAGATTATAAAGATATCCAAAGTACTATGGAGTCATAGTGGAGAAGATGAAGCTACTTGGGAGAGATAAGAAGAGATTCGAATAGACATTCCCCATCTTTTCCCTGGACCTTCCTAAATCTCGAGGACGAGATTATTTTTAAGGGGGGTAGGATTTGTAACACCCACTTTGTAATTGCTAGATAAAATACCAATAGAGAAAACAATTTCTCTCTTTTTGTGAGTTTGATCTTTATACATCATCACATGTGAACACTTCATTTGAAAACAAATAATTAATAAAAATGTAAGCCACCAAATTATGCATCATGCTGGATTTTATTTTGTGTGCATTTTGTGACAACATAAAATAATTTGAAGAAGAAATATATTAAATTCCTAAAATTAAAAATTGGAAAATAAAAGAAATTCTTGAATCTAGAAAAGAGAAGAAAATGGTGTGGATAAAAATAAGTAAATAATAATATTGTAGAAGTTATATTTACTGGAAAATTTGAAGTTCAAAACATAAGTGAATTGGAATTTGGATTTGAATTTAGATCCACACACAAATTTGGAAGTTTAAATGAAAAGCAAAAATGAAATAAACCAGAAAATAAAAAGAAAAAGGAGAAAACAACTAACTGGGCCTAAATACTGGAATTCGGCCCACCTCCTATTTTCCCCCGTGCACGCGCGCCAGCCCACCTACTGCGCCGTGCCTCTTCCAGGCGGGGCCCGCGCGCCAGCCGTCTATCCCCATCGCGCGGCCCAGCTCAAGACTCTTTGCTGGTGTCACTTACGCGTGGGGCCCAGAAGTCAGTGTCGTCGTCTTCTACGCCGCAACCACACCTCCCGACGACTTCGCCGTAGATCCCGTGGGCGCCGGACTCCGTCAGCGTCCCGGTAGAATCGGCAGCAGCCGTTGCGCCTTGACCCTTGGACCCGCGCGTGATATATAGTGACAAGGACGCCTCGGCTGTGCCCCTTCTTGCATGCCGAACGAGCTCGCCGTAACGAACCCAGTCGCCATTGCCGTGCCGAGGGAGAGAGAAAATTATTGCCGCCGCGGGGTGATCTACGGAGCTGTGTCCGAGGCGCAAGTTGTGGTCGGCGTGATCGCTTGCCTTGGTCGAGATTCGGAGCTCGCCGTGGAGGGTGAATTGGCCGTCGGAGTTGGGGAAGGGGGCCGCGGATACAAGCCTCGCCGCCGAGACCACTGACCATCTCCTATGCGGTAAGAACTTTATCATCTTGCTCGAATCGCCCATAGTATTGTATCGCGCCGCGTGTGACCGTGTAGAGAACTTGGGGGGCTGGGAATTGATTGCCGTGATGGCTCCGGCATCTGGGGACCGCACCATCGCGGTGACTGGAGCACTTGGAGCTCAATTAGTGAAATTGAGCTTATGATTAGAGTCGTCGTGAACTGCACATTGTGTTGGTACCCTCGGGTGCGCTTATGGGGCATTGGAACACCAAATGGCATGCTCGCCGGCGTTCGGCCGCCGCGGGAGGGCGGCGCTGCCGCGCGGATGGCCCAGGAAGGGGAGAAGACACCCGTGGATCGTTGAACATGTGATGAACGGTGGAGATTAGAACGTTCAGCAGATTGATCTCGATCGTCGGATCTCCGGGGTACGGTTTGGATTAGGTTGGCGCATACCTTTTCGTTCGTCGAATGTGTGTCGTAGATCGTCGATCGGAGGGTGGAGAACGGTTCATATCTCATTAAATCCTGATCATCAGATCTCTGATCCAACGGTGCATAGTGCATACCGGTTGGGTGAGGTGGTCTTATAATCCGGGCCCTCAAACGCCGATCCAACGGCCGAGAGCCCTCCTTACCTCTTCGGCCCCTGCAACTTTATAAAAGAGCCCTCGGGTTTCAGTAAAATAAACCCGCCGTCCTATTGCATAGTGTTCTAGGTCTCAGGGTCTTTTGCGCCTAGGCCCCTGCTGTTCTCAGATTTTGACGCCTAGTCCAGACAGTGAGAAAACTTATAAAATAATTTAGAAAATAGATTTTTATGTGTAAAAATAATCCTAGAACTTGTTTAATCCATAGAAAATCCATTTTTAGTCCAAATTGATCCATTCCACTTTCTAAATTTTTGTAATAATATTGTCTACCCATTAGTGCCTCTGTTCTGACATGACAAACACATTAAAATTATTCTTTCACTTAATCTTATATCAAATACATAAAACCTTAGGAAATTCATAACTCCTCCGTTTTAACTCCGATTTGATCCGTTCAAGTTGCATTAGTCTCGTAGCAACGTGTAGATCATTATTATGCAGTATATTCTTATGTTTGGTGTGATGTTAATTTTGTATATACCATGTTTGCTTGTATTGCTACGTCTAGCGCGAGGACACGTGTCATCTAAAAGGCAAGTTGGTACCTGGAATCTCAAGTGCCAGGCAAGTTGTGCCCTTGATCACTTCTTTTACCCATTCATGTTCTTATTATTCATAATGATCTGCATAGGATAATTTTGCTGGGACCCAATAGGATACCCTAGATTTTGACTATCTTTATACCTTGCTTCACCACTGGTTTTACTACTAAAGTTTTGGGTAGTACATGCTATTGCTTTATGTGGATATGGGTATAGAGATATTCATCACTCATTGTTATACTATTTATTGTTATCTGTTTTATTATTCCTTGTTCATGTTAAGATCATTATGTTAATGGGAACATGGAGCGACCACCCGGGAAAACAGTGCTACCACAAGGGTTTAATGGGACGCCCTTGGCTGATTAACTAGGAAAGCTAGGGGAGGGCTACCTTACCCGAAAGGGGCAAGGGCAGTAGGGGAGAGGTCAGTGTAGGGAGGTCCCTGGTTGATTTTGCTGCGATGGCGGTCAGCCAGGAACCCTGCACTGGATCTTCCTATAAACTGTAGCGGGTAGTCTGAAGCTAGTGGAACTTTGTAAAGGCCTCGTAGTGTTACCCTGCCTCGCCTCCTCGGTAGAGGTGTATGGGATTGGCCATCTCTTGGCAGATGGGTAACATGACTTGTGGGTAAAGATGCGCAACCTCTGCAGAGTGTAAAACTAGTATACTAGCCGTGCTCACGGTCAAGAGCGGCTCGGACCCTCACATGATTAATTTATGGAACTTAAACTTAATCTGTCATTTCATTGCATTTGGGATTATTTTATTATTACTTTCACTTATTATTACTATGGTTTGGTATTTACTTACACTTAGTAATTGCTAATAAAATTTTGACCAACTTATAAAAGCAATGCTCAGCCTCAGCCTTTATTTCATTGATCAGCCTTACACCTCATGAACTCCCACCTTTGGTGAGTTCATGCCACATTATTCCCCACGACTTGTTGAGCTATGAACGTATGTGAGCTCACTCTTGCTGTCTCACCCTCCCCCACAGGAGAAGAACAGGTGGTTGAAGAGGAGCTGCCTAACACTGAGGAGTTCGATCTGATCTAGGTGGCGTTTCTCAGTCGACATTGGCGCCGACGATCCTTAGTTCGTTTTATATTTATCTTTATTTTGTAATAAGACTTCCGCTATGTAATAAGTACTCTGATGTTTTATGACATTTATCTCTATACACTCTGTTATTATATATGTTGTCTTCTTGGCGCATGTATGAGATGCACCCGGCTTTGTTCTTTAAAACCGGGTGTTACAACCCAACTACTCTCATTATAAATACATCTCTCAACCCTGGTTAGGGTCAGGGTTTAGGGTTTCAGTCTATCTAACATGGTACCAAGGTCCTCATCTTGTCAGACCTTTTCTTCTCTCTAATATAAAAGATGCGCAACTCTCCTGCGTGTTCGAGAAAAAAAAGCTAGGTTTCTCCTCCCCTTCTCCCTGCAGCCGCCAGCCCCCTTCCCTCCCACCTCCAGTCGTTGTCGACACGACCTAGCCCGGCTGCCACCCAGACCCCTCCCACTCCATCTTCGTCCGCTGTCGTACTGCTGAGAGCACCTAGAGGGGGGAGTGAATAGGTGATCCTGTAAAATTCAATACTAAATAGCCACAAGCTTGGTTATAAAAATGTTAGTGCAATAGAACCAAGTGGCTATAGAGCTAGCTCTTGCGAATCACAATGATCACAGAGAAAGACAACACAAGAGGCACAGTGGTTTATCCCGTGGTTTGGCCAAGTATAACACTTGCCTACCTCCACGTTGTGGCGTCCTAATGGACGAGGGTTGCACTCAACCCCTTTCAAGTGATCCGATGATCAACTAGAATACCACGATTTTCTTCCTTATAGTTTTCTTCCCGTTTGCGAGGAATCTCCACAAGTTGGAGCCTCTCGCCCTGTAACGCCCTAAATTTGGGGGTAGAATTTTTTTTTCTTCTTTTCTCTCACCAAATTCAGGCGTTACTCTTTCCTTTTCCCTTTTCTTCTCGCTAAGCCTTGATCTTTTCCAAAAGTTATAGCGAGAATTAGCTCGACATCTTGTGTAAGCAAAACCTAGAACTATTTTTGGTTGTTGCATCATGCCAGATTATGCACTCTTTTGTTTGTGGTTGAGTGAATTGAAGAATTAGGCATATAAGGATTAGGCATATAAGAAAATATGGAAATTAGAAAAAGAAAAGCCTTTTCTTTTTCTCTCCCCCCTTCTCCCTTTTGGCCCAGCCGCCCCCTCCCCCTTCGCGCCGGCCCAGCTGGCGGCCCAGTCGCCCCCCTCCCCCCCTTCCTGCGTGGGCCCCGCGGCGGCCCAGCCACCCCCTCCCCCCGCCGTGGGCCGCCAAGCCGGCCAAGGGAGCTCTAGTGATTAGTAGTACTTGATCAGAGACACTTTGGTTTACAGGTGACAATGAGACTGATGGTTTTGGTTATGACTATGGTGCTGGTAAGTGGTATTCTTTCCGTTTGGAAAGGGTACATCGGGCTAATAACTTGGGTTAATGCTAAAACCTGGCTTTCTATTAGTAAATAATAATCTGACCAACTAAAAGCAACTGCTTGACTTATCCCCACATAAAGCTAGTCCACTACAGCCAAACAGGATACTTGCTGAGTATGTTGATGTGTACTCACCCTTGCTCTACACACCAAACCCCCCCATCCCCAGGTTGTCAGCATTGCAACCACTGCTCAGGAGAAGATGAAGCCGTGGAAGGAGACTTCCAGGAGTTCCAAGACTACGACGAGTTCTAGGCGTGGGTTAGCGGCAACCCCCAGTCGGCTGCCTGTGAAGGCCGCGTTTATCTACGTTTCTTTTCTGCACTTTGATTTATTGTAAAGACTATGTGGATGTCTCAGACATATGATGTAATCGACTATTATTTCCCTTTTTAATACTATTTTGAGCACTATGTGATGATGTCCATGTTATGTAACTGCTGTGTACGTGAATTACTGATCCTGGCACGTACATGGTTCACATTCGGTTTGCCTTTTAAAAACCGAGTGTGACATAGGTGGTATCAAAGCCGTGCTGACTGTAGGACCGCTAACCTAGAGTAGAATGGTCGTTCTAAGGATTATAGACCTCTGTCGCTGCCTTGACTTTGATATCCCTTCAAAAGTTGGTCATACCGACCAAACCTATGTTCTACTATATGTTATACCTTGCTGAAAATTATGTTTTATTCTAATCCTTCATTTATTTATGATTCATTACTTGCTGGTCATATTAATTCTGTTCTCACTCTTTTGCTTGTGGTGTCTTTTGTAGATGGCTCGTCTTAGACACACTACACGAAAGTCCGTCATCCCCTTCTTACCCTCCCGCCTTGCTGAGCATCCACTTCACCGTCCCGTGGCCGGACAGTCCAGCCACTTGGAGAGGCTGCACCACCGCCTGCATGAGGAGAAGGAACGTCGATGATAGGAGCAGCAGGGCTCTTCTTTCTCGCTCCAACAGGAGATAGAGTCCGTGAGGAGCTGCTCCCCTGTGCTTCCCTTGGAGGCGCCCCCTGCACCACCACTGGGTGCCCCGACCTCTGGAGTAGCTGCTGGAGGAGACCCAGACGACGGAGGTGGCGACAACAGCTCGAGCCATGACACCGACTTTTCTGCTGACCAGGAGCCGGAAGGATGGGTTGCTCGACCCATCACTCGCGATGCTGCTCGCGGGTGTCACTTCCATGATGCGCTCGACACCCTGCTACGTCGGGCACTTAACCGGCGTACTTAGTCTATCGAGTATCGCTGTGTGGTCTACCAGCATAGTCGCGGGGTCTACCCGGACCGCTGGGAGGCGACCTGCTTGGTGCGCCGTCCGGAGAACAGTCTCCAGGGTGCTGAGGTCTACTCAGAGCACTATTCTATCTCTGAGCGGGACTCAGCTGAGGCGGCCATGCAAGATGCTGCAGGGCGTGCGCTTTCGCATTACTGCTCGGTGCTCGGTGGGGTAGCTGATGGTCTCAACCTGAAGTATTACCCCCGCCGTCCATCTGGCAGCACAGGAGGCGTGATTGTCTCACCTGTTTGTGAGGACAATCCTAGGTTGAGCAGCACAGTCAACCTAGCCGCCGTGCTAAACACGGAGCTGGACCATGCATTAGACGAGCTAAGTAGGGCTCGTGCTGAGGTCGCCTTACTGCGGGCTGAGCGCGCGGAACGTCGTCACCTGGATGATGGTTCCCCCGCTCCCGTCGAGACTCAGCACCCGTACCGCTCACCTCGGCGTGGACGCCAGCCCTATGGCAATCCCGACTGCAAGACCAAGATAAATCTAGAACCATAGATCATTAGAGTTGGATCTTGTAATTAATACAAAATATATACGTAGAAGCTACAGTCTTAGCGTTAGTCTCGCTTTTAGTTAGTCTTAGTTAGACAGGGTAGTTTGCTATATCCTGTGCATTTATGTTTGTCATGATGAACTATGTTTGGTTTGGATCTTTGTAATGACTGTCACCAGAGTGTGGGTATCCCCTGCATTTTGGTTTACCTATTATGTTAATGAAGTTAGTTATATAGTTGGGAAACCTTTTATTCCACTTTCCTCTTTATCTGAGAAGCTGTGTGGTCTATGTTGGAGATCAGTGAAGATGCTCATCTGTTCAGTGCTGTTGAAGAATTCTATACTCTTTTCTTATGCTGCAAGATTTGCCAGATCAATTCTGATGTGTGGTTGCATTCTGCAGATGTCAGAGAACAGGTGCAGAGGAGGAAGGCGTGCTCAGCAGGAGCGAGCCGCTCAGCAGGATGAGGTGCCCCAGCAACAGCACCTGCCGCCCCCGCCCCCGATGTCGATCGAGCAGATGTTTCTGATGCAGACTCAGGCAGTCCAAGCCATCGGTCAGACTCTGGCCGCCATTCAGCAGCAGCAGCAGCAGGCACCACCTCAGCCTCAGATGCCCAGAGACAAGCGTGCTGAGTTCATGAGAGGTCATCCACCAACGTTTGCTCACTCTTCTGACCCCATGGATGCTGAAGACTGGCTGCGCACTGTGGAGCGGGAGTTGCATACCGCTCAGTGCGATGACAGAGAGAAAGTCTTGTATGGTCCTCGTCTGTTGAGAGGAGCACCTCAGTCATGGTGGGAGTCTTACCTCGCCACCCATGCCCACCCCGACACCATCACCTGGGAAGAGTTTAGAGGAAGCTTTCGTAAGTACCATGTTCCTGCAGGTCTGATGACAGTGAAGAAGGAGGAGTTCCTGGCCCTTAAGCAAGGGTCGATGTCAGTCAGTGAGTATCGAGACAGGTTTCTGCAGTTGTCTCGCTATGCTCCTGAAGATGTCAACACCGACGCCAAGCGGCAGTACCGTTTCCTGAGAGGCTTGGTTGACCCTCTGCAGTACCAACTGATGAATCACACCTTCCCGACATTTCAGCACCTGATTGACAGAGCAATCATGACAGAGAGGAAGCGTAAGGAGATGGAGGATCGTAAGCGCAAGATCAGTGGACCCCAGCCTGGAAGCAGCAATCGTCCTCGTTTCTCAGGCAATCAACCTCAGCAGTTCAGGCAGAACCAACGTCCACCTCAGCAGCATCAGCAGTTCCAAAGGCAGTATCCTCAGCACCAGTATCAGAATCGTCAGAGCAATCAGTCAGGAGGTCAGTTCCAGAGGCAGAATCAGCAAGCACCTCGCCTTCCTGCCCCAACAAACCAGCAGAACAGTCAGGCAGCACCAGCTCATGTTGGAAACAGAACATGTTTCCACTGTGGAGAGCAAGGCCACTAGGTGATGCAATGTCCAAAGAAGGCAGCCCAGCAGCAGTCAGGCCCTAATGCCCCAGCAAAGCAGAATGTGTCTCAGCCTGGCGCAGGCAACCGCTCTCAGCCACGCTACAATCATGGAAGACTGAACCACTTGGAGGCTGAAGCAGTTCAGGAGACCCCCGACATGATAGTAGGTATGTTCCCAGTCGACTCCCATATTGCAGAAGTGTTATTTGATACTGGAGCAACACATTCTTTCATTGCATCATGGGTAGAAGCACATAATCTTCCAATTACTACCATGTCAACCCCCATTCAAATTGACTCAGCCGGTGGTAGAATTCGAGCCGATAGCATTTGTTTGAATGTATGTGTGGAAATAAGGGGGATAGCGTTTCCCGCCAACCTCATAGTAATGGGTACTCAGGGAATAGATGTCATCCTAGGGATGAATTGGCTAGATAAGTATCAGGCAGTTATCAGTTGTGATAAGAGGACAATCAAGTTGGTGTCTCCACTAGGAGAGGAAGTGGTGACCGAGTTAGTCCCGCCTGAGCCAAAGAAAGGAAGTTGTTATCAGATGGCCATTGATAGCAGTGAAGCAGACCCGATTGAGAGTATCAAGGTTGTGTCCGAGTTCCCAGATGTGTTTCCAAAGGATTTACCGGGTATGCCACCAGAGCGGAAAGTTGAGTTTGCCATAGAGCTTCTTCCTGGAACCTCCCCTTTCTTTAAGAGAGCTTACAGAATATCTGGACCAGAGTTGGTTGAGCTTAAGAAGCAGATCGATGAGCTATCAGAGAAAGGTTACATTCGGCCAAGCACCTCGCCTTGGGCTGCCCCTGTCCTGTTTGTGGAAAAGAAAGATGGCACCAAAAGGATGTGTATCGATTATCGAGCTTTGAATGAAGTCACAATTAAGAACAAGTACCCTTTGCCCAGGATAGAAGATCTGTTCGACCAGTTGAGGGGAGCTAGTGTGTTCTCCAAGATTGATTTGAGGTCAGGTTATCATCAGCTCATGATCCGACCTTCGGACATTCCGAAGATGGCATTCATTACCAAGTATGGTTTGTATGAGTTCACTGTGATGTCTTTTGGTTTGACCAATGCGCCAGCCTTCTTCATGAATCTAATGAACAGTGTATTCATGGATTATCTTGACAAGTTTGTGGTGGTATTCATTGATGACATTCTGGTTTATTCTCGAAGCGAAGAAGAGCATGCAGATCATTTGAGGATGGTATTGCAGAGATTGCGAGAGCACCAGTTGTATGCCAAGTTGAGCAAATGCGAGTTCTGTATCAGTGAAGTCCTGTTCTTGGGTCACATAATCAACAAAGAAGGATTGGCTGTGGATCCGAAGAAAGTGGCAGACATTCTGAACTAGAAAGCGCCAACAGATGCTCGAGGAATCAAGAGTTTCATTGGAATGGCCGGATATTATCGGCGATTCATTGAAGGGTTTTCGAAGATTGCGAAACCAATGACAGCGTTGCTAGGCAACAAGGTTGAGTTCAAGTGGACCCAGAAATGCCAAGAGGACTTTGAAGCGCTGAAAGAGAAGTTGACTACAGCGCCTGTCCTAGTCTTGCCTGATGTGCACAAGCCCTTCTCGGTGTATTATGATTCTTGTTACACTGGTTTGGGATGTGTGTTGATGCAAGAGGGAAGAGTTGTGGCTTACTCGTCCCGACAGCTGAAGGTTCATGAGAAGAATTACCCAATCCATGACCTAGAGTTGGCAGCAGTGGTTCACGCACTAAAGACATGGAGGCACTATCTGTATGGACAGAAATGCGATGTTTACACAGACCACAAGAGTCTGAAGTACATATTCACTCAGTCAGAGTTGAATATGAGGCAGCGAAGATGGTTAGAGTTGATCAAAGACTATGAGTTGGAGATTCACTACCATCCAGGTAAAGCAAACATAGTGGCAGATGCTTTGAGCAGGAAGAGTCAGATCAATCTGATGGTCGCTCGTCCGATGCCTTATGAGTTGGCCAAGGAGTTTGACAGGTTGAGTCTCGAGTTTCTGAACAATTCGCGAGGAGTCACAGTTGAGTTGGAACCTACCTTGGAGCGGGAAATCAAAGAAGCGCAGAAGAATGATGAGAAGATCAGTGAGATCCGGCGACTGATTCTGGAAGGCAAAGGCAAAGATTTTCGGGATGATGCAGAAGGTGTGATATGGTTCAAAGACCGCTTGTGTGTTTCCAATGTCCAATCCATTCGGGAGTTGATTCTCAAGGAAGCTCATGAGATAGCCTATTCGATTCACCCTGGTAGTGAGAAGATGTATCAGGATCTGAAGAAGAAATTCTGGTGGTACGGAATGAAGAGGGAAATCGCAGAGCATGTGGCTATGTGCGATAGTTGTCGAAGAATTAAGGTAGAGCACCAGAGACCAGCTGGATTGTTGCAACCGTTGCAAATCCCTCAGTGGAAATGGGATGAAATCGGTATGGATTTCATAGTCGGATTGCCTCGCACTCGAGCCGGCTACGATTCCATTTGGGTAGTAGTGGACCGCTTGACCAAGTCAGCCCACTTCATACCAGTCAAGACCAACTACAGCAGTGCAGTATTGGCAGAATTTTACATGTCTCGGATCGTTTGTCTTCATGGTGTGCCAAAGAAGATAGTGTCAGACAGAGGAACGCAGTTCACCTCTCATTTCTGGCAGCAGTTGCATGAAGCCTTGGGCACACATCTGAATTTCAGTTCAGCTTATCATCCGCAGACAGATGGTTAGACCAAAAGTACCAATCAAATTCTTGAAGACATGTTGAGAGCCTGTGCGTTGCAAGATCAGTCCGGATGGGACAAGAGATTGCCTTATGCAGAGTTTTCCTATAACAACAGTTACCAGGCCAGTTTGAAGATGTCACCATTTCAGGCGCTCTATGGGAGGAGTTGTAGAACTCCGTTGCAATGGGATTAGCCTGGAGAAAAGCAGGTGTTTGGGCCAGACATTCTACTTGAAGCTGAAGAGAACATCAAGATGGTCCGAGAGAATCTGAAGATAGCGCAATCAAGGCAGCGAAGCTATGCAGACACAAGAAGAAGAGAGCTGAATTTTGAAGTCGGAGACTTTGTCTATCTAAAAGTGTCACCGATTAGAGGAGTCAGAAGGTTCGGAGTCAAAGGCAAGCTAGCACCCCGCTACATTGGTCCGTACCAAATTCTCTCAAGGCGTGGAGAAGTGGCCTATCAGCTCAGCCTACCAGAGAATCTGTCCGCAGTGCATGATGTTTTTCATGTGTCTCAGTTGAAGAAGTGCTTGCGTGTGCCAGAAGAGCAGTTGCCAGTAGAAGGTCTTGAAGTCCAGGAGGACTTGACCTACGTTGAGAAGCCAGTGCAAATCCTTGAGGTTGCAGACAGAGTCACCCGAAGGAAGACCATCCGAATGTGCAAAGTCAGATGGAATCACCACTCGGAGGAAGAAGCAACCTGGGAGCGTGAAGATGATCTGATGGCTAAATACCCTGAGCTCTTTGCTAGCCAACCCTGAATCTTGAGGGCGAGATTCTTTTAAGGGGGATAGGTTTGTAACGCCCTGAATTTGGGGGTAGAATTTTTTTCTTCTTTTCTCTCACCAAATTCAGGCGTTACTCTTTCCTTTTCCCTTTTCTTCTCGCTAAGCCTTGATCTTTTCCAAAAGTTATAGCGAGAATTAGCTCGACATCTTGTGTAAGCAAAACCTAGAACTATTTTTGGTTGTTGCATCATGCCGGATTATGAACTCTTTTGTTTGTGGTTGAGTGAATTGAAGAATTAGGCATATAAGAAAATATGGAAATTAGAAAAAGAAAAGCCTTTTCTTTTTCTCTCCCCCTTCTCCCTTTTGGTCCAGCCGCCCCCTCCCCCTTCGCGCCGGCCCAGCTAGCGGCCCAGCCGCCCCCCACCTCTCCCCCTTCCCGCGTGGGCCCCGCGGCGGCCCAGCCGCCCCCCTCCCCCCGCCGTGGGCCGCCCAGCCGGCCCAGCCGCGCCCCTCCCCCCTTTGGGCCCAGCCGGCCCAGCCGCCCCCTCCCCTTTCATTTTTTTCCAAAACCTCCCTCCCCGCGGGCCCCGCCCGTCATCCCCTCCCCCAACTCCCTCTCCCCTAACCCTACGCCGCCGCCCTAGCCACCGCCGCCCTAGCACCGCCGCCGCCCTAGCGCCGCTGCCGCGCCCTCCCCCGCCCACGGTGAGGCTTCCCCCCTCCTCCCCCCTTCTCCCTCCCCTCCCTCCTCCTTCCCCCTCTCGTCGGTGCCCTCCCCCGCGCCCATGGCACGCTCGCCCGGCCCCGTCCGCTCGGCGCTCCGGCGAGCCGCCGTGCCCTGCCGCGCCCGGCCCCGCCCCGCCCCTCCCCGTGCCGGCCCTGCCTCGGCCGCTCCGGCTGGCCCACCCCCACGCCCGGCCTCGCCCCGCCCCCGTCCCGCGCCCGGCCGCCCCCGCTCGGCCCCGCCACGTGCCGCCCCGCCTCGCCCCCGGCGAGCCCGCGCCCGCCCCCCCCTCCGACGAGCCCACCCCCGTGCCGCCTCGCCCCAGCGAGCCCCGCCCCCGTCCCGTGCCCGACCTCGCCCGCTCGGCCCCGCCCCCCCTCCGGCGAGCCCGCCCCTGCGCCGCCTCGCCCCGGCGAGCCCGCGCCGGCCCCGCCTCGCCTCGGCGAGCCCGCGCCGGCCCCCCTCCGGCGAGCCCGCCCTCGCCTGGCCTCGCTCCGGCGAGCCCGCCCCGCCCCGTCCCATGCCCGGCTCGGCCGCCCCCGCCGCGCCCGTCCCCGGCGAGCCCTACCCCGGCTCGGCCGCCCGCCACGTGCCCCGGCTCGGCCGCCCCGGCTCGGCCGCCCCCGCCCCGCGCCCGGCTCGGCCGCCCCCGCCCCGCGCCCGGCTCGGCCGCCCCCGTCGCACCCCGGCTCGGCCGCCCGCCCCCGTGCCTGGCCGTGTCCTCGCCTCGCCCGTGCCTCGCTCGCCGTGGTCCGTGGCGTCCTCGCTCGCCCGTGCTCGCTTGCCCCGGCATGCTTGCCCGCTCGCCCCGCCGTGCCTTGCTCGCGTCGTGACGGTCCCGGCGTGGCCTCGAGCTCGGCCCAGCGTGCCCATGGCGCGCGGCCTTGAGCTCGGCTAGCGCACGGCCCCGACGTGCGCACGACTAGTTCGTGGCGTGTGCGTGCGGCCTCGCGCGCTTGCTCACGTAGTGCGCGTGCCTTGGCACGACCCGTCGTGCCCCCGTCTACCCCCAGACGCCCCATCTACCCCCCGTGTCCTATGCGCGCTAATCACGTGTTTATATTAATAAGATAGGAGTCTCAATTTGGAAATTGGTTACGTTAGTTAATTTGTATAGCTAATCATCTATCTCATTCAATGTTAATCTACTAAAAGTGGTCACGTTTACATTAGTGCATGTAGCTAATCCTTTTGTTAGAACCAACTGGAACTAGAGCGCGTAACGTCTAGTTATTCGCCTACCCGTAATGCGCCTCGAGCATAAGCTTTAACCCTCGCGAGACCTTTCCCCGCCTCTTTCTAACCATGGTAAATTCATTATCGTATGTGGTATTCTATGCATATTTACTTTATTTGTTCTCTTGTATGGTGTACTGTTTGTTTCCTAATTTGAATGGATGGATGTATGTATGCTTGCAATCGCATAGAGAACGATCCGGTTGAAGAGCCTGAGGAACTCGCAGGAGAAGCCCCTGAGCAGCAGTCGGTTGGTAGAGGCAAGTGTCCCTTGACCTATCTCTATCCTATTCATTCTTTAATTCACCTCCCGCATTACACATTTATGCCTAAGGATTGACTAGCTTTCGTTATCCATATCCTTGTTTACCTATTTGGGTTGGATTATTATTGTTTAGCTTTATGCTATTGCTTAACTATAATCAATGAACATGATGAGATTATCTATGATACGCTGTTTTCCCTTCTCTTATTATGATGTTGTACTTGTGGCCTTTAAGGGGGCTCGAGCGGTTTCTCGAGTGCCTCTCCGTAAGGACCTGTTCTTTGGATGACCGCCCGAGAAAACAGTGCAACCATGAGGGTGGAATGGGATGCCCTTAGCTGAATAATTAGAGGATCCGGGGTGTAGTTCGCTTAGCCGTTGTGCCGTCTATGGGGCTCGGTGTATGCGGCTCGCTCTGCCAAGTTTGGGTTCGCCCCTTGGGGAGCAGCGCGGTGCATTTAGGAAACCTAACGGGCGGCTACAGCCCTGGGGAATCTTTGTAAAGGCTACGTAGTGATGCCCTGCTAGGCCACCTAGGTAGTGGTCAATGGGGAGTAGCTCTCTCCGGGCAGAAAGGGAATCACGGCTTGTGGGTAAAGTGCACAACCTCTGCAGAGTGTTTGAAAACTGATATATCAGCCGTGCTCGCGGTTATGAGCGGCCAAGGGAGCTCCAGTGATTAGTGGTACTTGATGAGAGACACTTTGGTTTACAGGTGACAATGAGACTGATGGTTTTGGTTATGACTATGGTGCTGGTAAGTGGTATTCTTTCCGTTTGGAAAGGGTACATCGGGCTAATAACTTGGGTTAATGCTAAAACCTGGCTTTCTATTAGTAAATAATATTCTGACCAACTAAAAGCAACTGCTTGACTTATCCCCACATAAAGCTAGTCCACTACAGCCAAACAGGATACTTGCTGAGTATGTTGATGTGTACTCACCCTTGCTCTACACACCAAACCCCCCCCATCCCCAGGTTGTCAGCATTGCAACCACTGCTCAGGAGAAGATGAAGCCATGGAAGGAGACTTCCAGGAGTTCCAAGACTACGGCGAGTTCTAGGTGTGGGTTAGCGGCAACCCCCAGTCGGTTGCCTGTGAAGGCCGCGTTTATCTACGTTTCTTTTCCGCACTTTGATTTATTGTAAAGACTATGTGGATTTCTCAGACATATGATGTAATCGACTATTATTTCCCTTTTTAATACTATTTTGAGCACTGTGTGATGATGTCCATGTTATGTAACTGCTGTGTACGTGAATTACTGATCCTGGCACGTACATGGTTCGCATTCGGTTTGCCTTTTAAAAACCGAGTGTGACACACCCTTACAAGATTGTTCACAAAGAAGGAACAGAGTAAGGTTGGAAGAGCAACACACACTGCAAACACGCACACAAGTGAGAAGATGAGCACACAAAACACGCGCGGGGAGTTTACAACTCGAAAAGTGCTCCAAGCTCAAGAATGATGAACGATTGCATGAAAGTGAGGACTAGAAGTCTTGGAATGCTTAGAGTGTGCTTGGGTGACTCCTCCATGCGCCTAAGGGTCCCTTTTATAGCCCCAAGGCATCTAGGAGTCGTTGGAGGCCAACAAGGAAGGCCAAAGTTTCCTTCTGTCGGGTGGTGCACCGGACAGTCCGGTGCACCACCGAACAGTCACTGTAGCATGTCTGGTGCGGATTTCCTTCCTAATTTGGCACAGAAGACCGTTGCAGCGCCGTGGCAGTTGGCGCACAGAACACTGTCTGATGCACACCGGACAGTCCGGTGCCCCCTGTCGACCGTTGGCTCGGGCCAGCCGTCGCCCGCGGATTGCGCGGCCGACCGTTGCGCTGGCGGCCATTGGCTCACCGGACAGTCCGGTGCACCACCGGACAGTCCGGTGAATTATAGCCGTACACCGCCAAATTCTCCCGAGAGCGGCCTATTCACCAGAGTCCAGCCTGGCGCACCAAACACTGTCCGGTGCACCACCAGACAGTCCGGTGTGCCAGACTGAGCAGAGTCTTAGCTGTACCAAGCCAAGTCTTTTGCATCTATTTTCTTTTCTTCTTTTCTCTGTTTCTAGCACTTAGACAATATATGTTAGTACTCAAAACAATGTACTAAGTCTAGAAACATACCTTGTTACATGATTTGCACTTCTCTCTTCATTTGGCACATACTCAACTCACTTAGTATGTGTTGGACACTTAATCACCAAAATATAATAGAAATGGCTCAAGGGCACATTTCCCTTTCAATCTCCCCCTTTTTGGTGATTTATGCCAACACATCCAAAAGCAATGCAAAACATGCAACATTGATTCAAATTGAAGACCAAATTGTTTTTGACTCAATTTGGCATATTTGGATCATTCTTTGCCACCACTTGGTTTGTTTTTGCAAATCGAATTCATTTTCCTATCTCTAATTCAAACTCACTTTGTTTGGGCATAAAGAGAGAGAATCTTATGGAAAAATTGATCAAGTGCCAGAAACTCCCCCTTTTTCCCATAATCATAAATTCTCCCCACAAGAGACCAAATTTTGACAATAAGAGTATTTTGACAAGTCAAAAGTTCTAACTCTACTATTTTCAAAATTCTCAAGTGGTAGCCGATCCATTTGCTTTGGCCTTAATTTCTCCCCCTTTGGCATTAAGAACCAAAACGAGATCATTATTGGCCCTTTAACCCCATTGCCTCACCAAAAATGTCAATTAAGAGCAAAAAGGCAATAAGAGTATAAGAATGAACTTGGAGGTGAGTACACTAATACCGGAGTGTAGCGGAAGTCTTTGCATGGTCCAAGTTCACCTTTCCCTTCCAATCCACCTTTGAGACTATATCAAGTACACTTAAACACAAAGGTTCGTCTTCAAAGGGTCAAGTTGTAGCACTTCTCCCCCTAAATATGTGCATTACTCACACATGGACTTGTGAGGTCTGGGGATCCCTTGCACAACTTGAGCACCATAAATAAACAACAAATCTCATAAATGCATAAAGTAACATGATCAAAGGCATAAAACACATGTATGCTATAGATCAATCCAAGTTACACGAATCTAAGACATTTAGCTCACTTTGCAGCCTACAAAAGGTTTTCTCATCTAAAGGCTTGGTAAATATATCGGCTAGCTGGTTCTCGGTGCTAATATAGAACACTTCGATATCTCCCTTTTGTTGGTGGTCTCTTAAAAAGTGATGCCGGATATCTATGTGCTTAGTGCGGCTGTGTTCAACAGGATTATCCGCCATGCGAATTGCACTCTCATTGTCACATAGGAGTGGGACTTTGCTCAGATTATAGCCGAAGTCCCGGAGGGTTTGCCTCATCCAAAGTAGTTGCGCGCAACACTGTCCTGCGACAACATACTCGGCCTCAGCGGTGGATAGGGCAACGGAGGTTTGTTTCTTAGAACTCCAAGACACTAGGGACCTTCCTAGGAATTGGCATGTCCCTGATGTACTCTTCCTATCAACCTTGCATCCAGCATAATTGGAGTCTGAGTATCCAATCAAGTCAAAGGTAGACCCCCTTTGGATACCAGATCCCAAAGCAAGGTGTAGCAACTAAATATCTAAGAATCCGCTTATCAAACACAAGGTGACATTCCCTTGGATCGGATTGAAATCTAGCACACATGCATACGCTAAGCATAATATCCGGTCTACTAGCACATAAATAAAGCAATGATCCTATCATAGACCGGTATGCCTTTTGATCAACGGACTTACCTCCTTTGTTGAGGTCGACATGTCCGTCGGTTCCCATCGGCGTCTTCGCGGGCTTGGCGTCCTTTATCCCAAACCTCTTGAGAAGATCTTGAGTGTACTTCGTTTGGGAGAGGAAGGTGCCATCCTTGAGTTGTCTCACTTGGAACCCAAGAAAGTATGTCAACTCGCCCATCATCAACATCTCAAATTTCTATGTCATCACCCTGCTAAACTCCTCACAAGACTTTTGATTAGTAGAACCAAATATTATGTCATCGACATAAATTTTGCACACAAAAAGGTAACCGTCACAAGTCTTAGTGAAAAGAGTGAGATCGGCTTTCCCAACCTTGAAACATTAGCAATTAAGAAATCTCTAAGGCATTCATACCATGCTCTTGGGGCTTGCTTAAGTCCATAGAGCGCCTTAGAGAGCTTAAAAACGTGTTCGGGATACCTGTCATCCTCAAAGCCAGGGGGTTGTTCCACGTACGCCTCCTCCTTGGTTGGCCCGTTGAGGAAAGCGCTCTTCACATCCATTTGAAACAACCTGAAAGAATGGTGAGCAACATAGTGAAAGGGAAATGTGCCCTTGGGCCATTTCTAAGTATTTTGGTGATTGAGTGCCAACACAAGTGGACTTATGTTAATCTCGGCAAAGTGATGGACAAAGTGCAAATCAAGTAAAAAGGTATGTTTCTAAAACTTAGTACATTATTTTAGAGACTAATGTATTGTGTCTAAGTGCTGGAAACAGGAGAAATCAAGTTGGGAAATAGATGGCTTAGTTCAGCCAAAGACAGCTCGGTCTGGGTGCACCGGACAGTGTCCGGTGCGCCAGGCCGGTGTCTGTCAACTGGCTGCTCTCGGGAAGCAATTAACGGCGTACGGCTATAAATCACCGGACTGTCCGGTGGTACACCGAACTGTCCGGTGAGCCAACAGTCGGCCGCATAATCCGCGCGCAACGCGTGACAAGAGCCAACGGTCAGAAGGGGCACCGAACTGTCCAGTGTGCACCGGACAGTGTTTGGTGCGCCAACGGCTCCAAAGCGCCAACGGTAGGCTTCGCCAAAGAAGGAAAGAAATCCGCACCGGACAGTGTCCGGTGGTGCACCGGACTGTCCGGTGCGCCAGGCGACAGAAGGCAAGAATTGCCTTCTTGAAATGCTCTCAACGGCTCCTAGCTGCCTTGGGGCTATAAAAGAGACCCCTAGGCGCATGGAGGAGTACAGCAAGCATCCTTTGAGCATTGTTGATCACTCACACTTCATTCTTGCGCACTTGTTCGACATTCTTAGTGACTTGAGCTTCGTTCTAGTGAGAACCTTGAGATATTGTGTTGAGCACAAGTCTTGTTCTTGTGTGTGCGTATTTGCT
Source organism: Zea luxurians (assembly GCA_029449295.1). Lineage (NCBI taxonomy): Eukaryota > Viridiplantae > Streptophyta > Magnoliopsida > Poales > Poaceae > Zea > Zea luxurians. The sequence continues at coordinate 22,872,121 of JAOPSE010000004.1, forward strand.
GTGGATTTGAGTGTGTTGCTTCCCTCCCTTACTCTAGTGCTTCATTGAGATTCTTATTGTAAGGGCGAGAGACTCCAAGTTGTGGAGATTCCTCGCAAACGGGAAAGAGTAAAGTAAAGAAGAACACCGTGGTATTCAAGTTGATCATTGGATCACTTGAGAGGAGTTGAGTGCAACTCTCGTCCGTTGGGACGCCACAACGTGGAGTAGGCAAGTTTTGTACTTGGCCGAACCACGGGATAAATCCTCGTGTCTCTTGTGCTTGTCCTTATTGTGTCTATTGTGCTTCACAAGAGCTCTCCTCTCTAATCACTTGATTTCATTATTCTAACTCTTAATCAAGTTTGTGGTGTTAAGTTTTAAAGTTTTACAGGATCACCTATTCACCCCCCCTCTAGGTGCTCTCAATTGGTATCGGAGCCGTTCTCTTCAAGAAAGGGACTAATCGGCCGAAGAGATGGATCCTAAGGGCAAGGGGATGGTGGTCAATGATAAGGAGAAGGAGTCCTTCGTCAATGATCCAAAGGATGACAAGCCTACCGACTCAGGCTCCGGCCACAAAAGAAAAGACGGGAGGAAGAAGAAAACAAGGCGCATCAAGTTGATAGTCTACTACGACAGCGACGAATCTTCCTCTTCCCAAAAGGATGACGACAACGACTACGAGAAAAAGAAAACGGTCAATTCAAACTTTTCTTTTGATTATTCTCGTATTCCGCAAAGTACAAATGCTCATTTACTCTCCATTCCACTTGGTAAACCTCCTCACTTTGATGGAGAGGACTACGGATTTTGGAGTCACAAAATGCGTAGTCACTTGTTCTCTCTCCATCCAAGCATATGGGAGATAGTAGAGAGTGGAATGCAATTTGATAGTAGTGATAGTCCCATGTTTATCAATGAGCAAATTCACAAAAATGCACAAGCTACTACTGTTCTTATAGCATCATTGTGCAGGGATGAATACCATAAGGTGAGCGGCTTGGATAACGCCAAGCAGATTTGGGACACCCTCAAGATCTCACATGAGGGGAACGACGTCACCATGCTCACCAAAATGGAATTGGTGGAGGGCGAACTTGGGAGATTCGCAATGATCAGGGGCGAGGAGCCAACCCAAACATACAACTGGCTAAAGACCCTCGTCAACAAAATAAGGAGCTATGGAAGTGTGGCGGAACTGCCCGAATTATTCCAACTTAAGTGCCTAAGCCTTGCCTTAGAGGCTAGACCACACTTAAATGGGAATAACCCGTCAATCCCTCGGATCTAGTCTGACACGGCCACTGACAGGATCAAGTACCACAATCTCACTCGATGATGAGTCACAGAGCAAATACAATAAAGCATAAAACCATGCATGTAAGAGTATTAAATTATTACATCATCATCGGAGCTTTTGCAAAAGTAACCATCATTGTTCGAAGTGCAGCGGAATAAAACTAACGGTAAATAAACAGAGAGATGGGGAAGCCTGTCCCATCACTCCTCATGCTCCTCCTCAGCCGAGGTAGGGTCCCACTCGACAGTCCAACCTGGTGGCAAGATGGACGGCCAAGTCACTCCAGCAACCATGTCCACCAGAGAACCTGTAAAATTATGCCACAAGCAAAGCTAAGTATACTAATACTCAGCTAGACTTACCCGGTGTGAGGAGTCTACTCCTCTACCTCTAGACATGCAGCTGTTTGGCTGTGGGGTTTAGTTGCCAAAAGCACTAGCTGAGTTTCTAAGTCAAGTTTTAACTTTGTCAATTTAAGTGTGACTCTCTTAAGGCTAAAAGTGTACTATCTACTCATACATGGTAGCAAACATTATTAGCAATCAACATCTTATATCAACTCATCATATCTCCACTTGTTACTCAATGTAGCAGCATGGATCAAGCAGTCTCATTAGCTGCGAGAAGCAAACGATTCGAATCGAGTTTTTATCCTTGCAAGGTAAACCTAAACACACGACATGTAGGGGCACTCCGTCCCCACACACATCAACCGTCCCCATCGATTCCCCGTCAGCAGATCAGTGCTCACCGCCTTGGCGTACAATGCCTCACTGACCCCGACTGCCGTCGTGCAGTTACCGCACTTGTACCCACCATAACCGGAATGGGAGACCACGTCTTAGGTCGCGTGAGGGGATATGTCCACTGCCAGGTTCACTCAGGTACTAGGCTTACCGATTTACCATATTTCTCGGCATGTGCTTAGTACGTTCAAACGCTTGACACACGGTACCACACCTTAATCCTTATTCAAATTTTTATCCTGTGGACAACCAATCCCCATGGATTGTTGCCCACAAACCAACATCATTATGATAAGAAAGTGGATACAGCCAATTCCTGACCTCGCGCGAGTGCTAGAAAAATCACTCGACTTCTACCGAGATCCTAATTAATAAAGCAACTACTCGACCTAGCATACTAGTATCCATCTCAAAAGGATTCCTGAGATCATGCAACTAGGGTTTCAACACAAGTCCTACACCTAAGTGCACATTCAATCCTACAATCATTAGGTATAGTAAAATAGCATAAGTAACAGGTTATGCATAAACCGGGGCTTGCCTTCCAAAGCTGTGGCAGGCAGATCCTCTGGTGCAGACTCGGGTGCTGGATCCGGGGCTACCTCCTGAGCAGCTCCTTGCTCCGGCACGAGGACGTACTCTCCGTCAGCAAGGTTATAGTCTATCGAAATGCAATGAACATGTATGTCATATTATGCAGGATTTAATAACATTATGCTAAGAGAAGAAAGACTAAGTTAATGAGTAACTTAGGGTTTCTGGGTCATGTGTGGCTTTTAATGGTTTAGGCTTATCACTTCTAGGTTTAGGTTTTTGTTAGGGATAGGCATAGGGAACTGGTATTGCCTCTATATATTTCAGTGGACAAGTTATAAAGAGTTTTAGGATGACACAAATTTTCTATTATTCATTTTTCCCTTTCTTTATTTTCTATTTATGGTTTCTAGTGTAGGTTTGAACTACGACAGTGGTTTAATATTTTCCAAAAATTTTATAAAAATTACAGTGGGTTGCCATTGGTCATTATAGCCTGTTCTAGGAATTTGAGGTTTAAAATAAAAGGCTATGCCTTAGACAAAAATAGCAAAACTTTGTGTAAAATGGACCACTTTGCACTACATCTCTTAATTAGAGGTGAGTTCTGCCCTAAGGGTTATTTTTGTTGGCATCTAACAGTAATAATAGGCTTCTGTGCTAAAAATCACAGAAAGCTAAGGGGTGGTCATTTAATTATGATTTTCTAAAGTTAAAGGCCAAAAAGGCACTTTCTACTACATTATTATTTGAAAAATGGCAAACAGCAGATTTCATATTTTTCCTAAGTTCTTAATAACAAAACATTAATTATCCCAAGGGTTGGGGTGTTTTCACCTTGGGGTTATTTTTGTAGGGTTTTTCTAAGTTTTTCTTATTTTCTTAAAATAAAAGGGATCCTACTTATTTCATACTAAACCAGGGTATAATAGATTTTTCTAGTAAACTACATTAATTAAGTACTCTAACAAAAATAGGGGTGCCCTCTGGTTCATTATTTAAATCACCTTTTCTATTTTTCTTAGCCTTAAGCATATTGTAAAATAAATGGCAAAAACTAACTTAATGGGTTGGACAGGGAAGTTTAGCATTTTTAAACAGGTCAGTAGGTGGATATAAACTTCTCCAATTTTTTCTAACCCTAGTCAAATAGTGCAACTATTTTTATCCCTATTATTTAGCTTTTGGTCAAAACAATAATTAAATCAGAACCCTAAAGTTTTCTGTAGTACATAGAGGTTTTATATTTTTCCTAAGTAGTTTACATTATTTAGAGTCTGACAAAATTGGTTTGACTAAATTTGGGTGAATAAAACAGAAGTTATGAATTATTAAAGTTCTATTCAAATTTAAAATCAGATTTAATAAAGGTTTTCTGGAAAAGCAGTTTACACCGAGGACCCTGGGTTATTTCCAAACTAACTCTCTCAGTTATACCCCCGCAATACTATTCATCTGAGTCTCTGACATTTAACAAAACCCCCAGACTTCTTTCCTTCTCCCCCGCGGTCCTTCCCTAGGTTTAAACAGTACCCGCAAAAAAGAAAAGGGTGGCGCGGCTTACCGGCGGCGAGATAGGCCCGGCGAGGGGTGGGGTTGGCTCGGGGAGGCTCTGGCGGTCATAGCGATGTACGGCTCGACGGCGGGGATGGACGGAATCGCTCGGTCCACGTGCGCAGGCGGGTGTCCTCATCGGCGGCGGGTGTGCTGGCCAAATCAAGGCGATCTGGTTCAATCCAAAGGGACGGTGAGCTTCACGGGGTGACGTAGAGACTGTGTGCACAAGGAATCGGAAAATGGTTCAGTGGATTACCCGGTCCACGCACTCTGGCGGGGTTGTGAACTCTGGTGACCGTGGACTGGCCTCTCCGGTGAAGCAGGCTTCGATTCCTCGCTCGGGGAGCTTCACCGAGGTGTGCTCACTTGTCTCTGAGGGTCAGACGGGGTTGGGAAAGGCTAGGCTGGCCGGTCTATGATGGCAGGGGCTCAGGTGGCCGCGGACACGCCGTGTATGGGTAAACGACGGTGAGTCGAGCTCCGATGAGGTTTGAGCGTGCGCGGAAGAGTGTGGTCGACGCCTGAGTGGGCTTTATAGGCGCAGGTGCGGGTCATGGCGTCGGCTGGCCTTTGGCGCGATGCGGGGCGCGCGCGGGCGTGCCCTGGCGTGCACAGAGCGCGTCGAAAACGTGGAGCTTTTCTTCTGCCCGTGTTCCACAGCTCGCCCAAGTCGCAAACGTGCGAATCTTGGCAAAAATCCGGCGCGAGTCTTTTCCTGGCACCTAGGGCTGTCCCTCATCCATGAGTTGCCATGGCAGATATGGCCTAGGTAGGGAGATCTTCGGTCGCCAAATCAGGTATGTCACTCTGCCCACCTCGCGACAAAAGCCATGCCAAGGCATGTCAAACGTCAAGGTCTCGGGCTCAACTTTTTCCAGTGGGTGCCCTAGGTGGTATGCCACATTTTTGGTATAAAACATAGGTGGTTTCGGTGCCATCTTCAAGGTGAACACGGTTGATCTTTAGTGTAGGTATAGTTTTTGACTTAGAGAGAATTAGAGAGCTCTAGCTCTCTCTCCACTTAAGGAATGGATTTGGGGTTTCTCCAGGGGTCTTTTTGCAACATTTTCTTCCCACAATTGCTGGTTATAAAGTTACTTAAAGTTTGGTTAAAGATTAACTCATGGTTTGCACATTTGCTTATTCTCTCCCCCTTTCAACCATGGTTTTGGAAGATAGGGTTCAAGAGGGGTCTAGGGTTTACTCTCCTCTTGTCCAAGGTAGTGAGTGCACAAAAGCTTGAGTGATGCTCTTAGGTCATTAACAAATCTTGATTAACACATGGTCTCCAAGGTTCTTATGTTCTCCTTAAGTTTCTACCACATGTGATCACAGTCCTTAGTACCAAGGTGTGCCCTAGCCATGGTAACACCTGAGGTGTTACAGCCCTCCCCCTTAAAGGAATCTCGTCCCGAGATTTTAGGCAGAGTCCTCTAGAGGGATGCTACTAAGGCACGATAGTGCTACTCTTCCTTATACCCGAGTTTCTCTTGTTAACTGCTCTTCGAATGTCATTCTCTTTGCAACTTCAGAAGGAAGTCCTTTTTAAGTTAAACTCACAACTTAGACTATCCTTGTTATCTATGTTTTTCTTATAATTGTATTCAAAGGCAGGTGGGGGTGGGGTTTTGGGCTACATACCGACTCCTTTGGGTAGAAAGTCGGGGAAGTGAGAGCGTAGAAAATCCTCCGTCTCCCATGTAGCTTCCTCTGCTGAATGGTGACTCCACTGAACTTTATACATTCTGATTGACCTTGCCCGTGTTGATCTCTCCTTCTGATCTAATACTTTGACGGGGTACTCTTGATAGGACAAGTCTGGTTCTATCTCAATGTCCGGTTCCGGTAGCACTTCCGTGGGTAGGCGAACACATTTCCGCAGCTGAGATACATGGAACACATTGTGAACTGCTGACATGTGAGGTGGCAATTCCAATTGATAGGCTACAGGTCCACAACTTGCTTTTATCTCATAGGGTCCAATGTAGCGAGGAGCTAACTTGCCCTTGATTCCGAATCTCTGGACACCCTTGGTGGGGAATACCTTACGATAAACATGATCTCCCACCTCAAACTGCAGAGGCTTCCGCCTCTTGTCATGATAGCTCTTTTGCCTGGCCTGAGCAGTTTCTAAGTTCTTCTTGATGATTCTGACCTTTGCCTCTGCTTCAAGTACCAAATCTGGCCCAAATATTTCCCTCTCTCCTGCTTGAGACCAATTCAGCGGGGTTCTGCATCTTCTCCCATACAAAGCTTCAAAAGGTGCCATCTTTAGACTGGACTGATAGCTGTTATTGTAAGAAAACTCTGCCAAAGAAAGACATTTGTCCCAATCCTTTCCGTAGTGTAGTGCACATGCCCTTAACATATCTTCCAAAATTTGATTTACCCTTTCCGTCTGACCATCTTTTTGAGGATGGTATGCTGAGCTTCGTATGACATGGGTCCCAAGTGATTCCTGCAATTGTTCCCAAAATCGTGCCACAAATGGTGCTCCTCTGTCTGAGACTATAGTCCTTGGTATCCCATGCAAACGAACTACCTGGTCGATGTAGATCTCTGCATACTTCTCTGTCCTGTGGGTGGTGTGTACCGGCAAGAAGTGAGCGGTCTTGGTCAACCTATCCACAATAACCCAAATAGAATCATGGTGCCTAGAGGTATTGGGCAATCCCACGATAAAGTCCATGCAAATGTCCTCCCATTTCCAAGATGGTATGGGAAGGGGCTGCAAAGGGCCTGCTGCCTTCAAATGATTGGCTTTGATTCTCTAGCAGGTGTCACACTCGGATATATACTTGGCAATTTCCCTCTTCATTCTGGTCCACCAATATAAAGATCTGAGATCATGATACATTTTGTTGCTACCAAGGTGCATGGAGAATTTGGAAAGGTGAGCTTCGTCCAATATCTTCTTTCTGAGCTCAGGGTCCTTGGGAACAACCAATCGATCTTCAAACCATAGAATTCCCTTGCTGTCCTGACGGAAGCACTTGTATTTCTCTGCCTTTTGCTTGATCATTTCTTTGATAACCTGAACACCCTTGTCTTCAATCTGTGCCCTGACTATTTGCTCTTGTAATGTGGGTTCTACCGAGATATAACTTAAGGCACCTGAAGAAACGACTTCCAGGTTCAACTTGCACAACTCATCGCACAGGGTGGTAACTCTTGCATCCATGCTCATACAATTGCACTGGGCCTTTCTGCTCAAGGCATCTGCCATGACATTGGCTTTGCCTGGATGGTAATGCACCTCCAAATCATAATCCTTGATTAATTCTAACCATCTCCTCTGCCTCATGTTCAGATCTGCCTGAGTGAAAATGTATTTGAGGCTCTTGTGATCCATGTAAATGTTACAGTGGGCTCCCATCAAGTAGTGTCTCCAAATCTTAAGAGCATGAACCACAGCTGCCAACTCCAGATCATGTGTAGGGTAGTTCTGCTCATGGGGTCTGAGTGCTCGGGAAGCATAAGCAATCACTCTGTTATCTTGCATCAAGACACATCCCAATCCCGTACCAGAAGCATCACAATAAACCTCAAATGGCTTGGTGTTATCAGGTTGAGCCAACACTGGGGCTGTTGTCAAATGCTGCCTCAAAGTATGAAAGGCATCTTCGCACTTTTGGCTCCAATCATACTTGACTCCCTTCTTTAACAGTTCAGTCATTGGTTTGGCAATTCTGGAGAAATCCGGAATAAATCGTCGATAATACCTTGCCAATCCCAGAAAACTCCAAATTTGCCTCACTGTAGTCGGAGGTTTCCAATCCATTACCTCTTGTACCTTCTCAGGATCAACTGATATCCCATCCTGAGAAATTGTGTGACCCAAGAATTTAATTTCCTTCAGCCAGAATTCACATTTAGACAACTTAGCATAAAGACGATGATCGCGCAGTCGCTGAAGCACGATGTGCAGATGCTCAGTATGTTCATCTTCGTTCTTTGAATAGACCAGAATATCATCAATGAAAATGACCATGAACTTGTCCAACTCTGGCATGAATACTGAGTTCATTAGGTACATAAAATAGGCCGGGGCATTGGTCAGCCCAAAAGACATCACCAAAAACTCATAAAAGCCCATATCTGGTTGAGAAGGCCGTCTTGGGAATATCACTGGCACGGATCTTGATCTGATGGTAACCTGAGCGAGGATCTATCTTGGAGAATACCTTGACCCCTACCAACTGATCGAACATAACATCAATGCGGAGCAGTGGGTATTTGTTCTTGATAGTCACCGCATTGAGAGGGCGGTAGTCAACACACATTCTCAAACTCTCATCCTTTTTCTTCACAAATAAGGCTGGGCATCCCCATGGTGAAGTACTCGGGCGAATAAACCCCTTGTCCAGCAACTCTTGCAATTGCTTTTTTAGTTCTGCCAATTCCGCGGGAGGCATCCTATAGGGTCTCTTGGAGATAGGGGCAGTCCCAGGTTGCAATTCAATGGCGAACTCAATGTCTCGGTCAGGTGGCATCCCTGGCAATTCATCGGGGAAAACATCTGGGTAGCCACAGACCACTGGGATCTTTTCCACTGGGGATTTTATCATAACGAAGGCACAAGAACGGGTACATCCCTGGTCAGGCAAATATAGTGTGGTTTCACCATAAGTTGGTGAGTGCACCTCAATGGCCCTAGCTGCAATATCAATAACTGCTTGGTGCCTGGTTAACCAGTCAGTTCCCAAAATGATATCCACACTATCCAAACCCAAAATGAGGAGGTTGGTTTTAATTACCAGACTACCAAACTTTATAGGCACATTCTTGTTAATTTGGTAAGTGGCAACCCTGCCTCCTGGTGTTGAAATTGTGATACCCCCATTGGTGTGGTGAAAAGGTAATTGACACTTGGCACTAAATTTGGCACTGATAAAACTATGCGAAGCACCAGAATCAAAAAGAATAATAGCAGGATAATTCAAAACTGTAGAGATACCAGTCATGACGGGTGCTCCCTCTGGAATATCAGCCATGGTGGTGAAGTTCAGCCTGCCTTGCCTCACTTGCACCTTCTGTCCCTTGCCTTGATTCTGATTAACATTCTGCCCCTGCCTCTGCTGGTTCCTGGGGCAATTCGTGGCATAATGTCCGGTGTTGCCGCAAGTGAAACACCTGTTGTCATTTGCCTGGCGATACTACTGCTGCTGCTGATTGTTCCTCTGAGCTGGAAACTGGGTGCGGTTGGGTGCCTGCTGCTGCTGCTGTGGTCGGATCACCCATCTCCCTTGCTGCTGCTGGGGTCCCCTGTTCTGAGTGTCAGACACAATCCTGAAGCGCTGTGGCTGAGTTGAGGGTCCTGCCACAGAGGTCATCCTCTTCTTTTCTGCCTGTCGGGCTGTAATGCAGTCCTCCTGGGAGATAGCCATGTTGACCAACTCATTGTAGCTGTTGGCCCTGACGGTGTTGAGACGGTCACAGAGCTTAGTGCTGAGCCCCCTCCTGAACCTGTCTCTCTTCTTCTCATCCGTATCTGCATGATATCCAGCATACTGGCACATGTCATTAAAAGCCTGAGCATACTGCAACACGGTCCTGTTGCCGTGAGTGAGTGCTAGAAACTCATTGAGCTTTCGGTCCATAATCCCGGCTGGTATGTGGTGTCCCCTAAAAGCTGCCTTGAACTCTCTCCATTCCACCTCTCGATCCTCTGGCTGCATGGCAAGGAAATGGTCCCACCAAGTCCTTGCGGGTCCGCGAAGCTGCTGGGTGGCGAACCTGACTTTAGTGACCTCTGAACAAGCTCCATGGAGTAGCGGGAATTTGGATTCCACTACTCTCAACCATACATCTGCATCAAGTGGGTCCTCTGCCCTGGTGAACAATGGTGGCTGAGTACTGAGGAACTCCTGGTAGGTGGCTGCCGCGGGGTGACGCTGATGGTCCCCACCACCATACTACTGAGGTGGTGGCTGACGCTGAGCTAGCTGCCTCAAGATCTCATTCTGCTGAGCCATTAGCTCCTGCAGAGTGGGAGGCGGTGGCGGCGGTGGAGGAACGTGCTCATTCTGGCCACGACGCTGTCTCCCGGCCATCTGAAAAATCACATATATACTTAACACCATATCTCCAAGTTCAAGGTTTAATTCGCGGCGAAAGAATCAAAAGCAAATTGATAGATTCCGACATAAACCAAAAAGCATAAACTTTCCGTCCAACTTTAAAACTGACATCATCCATCAACCAAACTTCCAAAAGAGTTTATCACAGTTACATCAATGGTCCCAAAAAGACTCAACTCTACCTAGCCTAGTACCCTATGGGTGCAAAAGTTAAGCTAGCGGCGAGGAGTCCTACCATCACTGACTTCTAACTCTATCACTGACACCTAGTGAGCGAACGAGGCAACACTCGACTCGGGGGAAGGTGGTCTACCGGAGCCAGCAGTGTCCACGCTGGAGGCAGGCTCCTCTCCTCCCTCAATGTCGACGTCCTCGTTGGCCTCCATGTCCTAGATCTCCTAGTGATGCATATCCAGGTGCTCATTAGCCTCAGCTAGCTGCTGCTGAGTGTTAAGGAGCTGATCCTCGAGAACCTCGATGGTGTTCTCCCTGGTCCCCACTAATTCCTCCAACTCTTGGATATCATTGGATAGCTGCTCCACCTGCAAATCCTTTTCCACCATCTCAGTGGACAAATCAACCACAAGCTCCTCTCTGTTGTCCAAAGTGATCTTTGTTGCCTCCAATAGTGCCATCAGATGGGACATCGCCTCACCGCGCATCACTTGCAGACGGTACAGAGCATTCATGCACCGTACGGTCAAGTGCGCAGTCTGACCTGGGTAGATAGCCCAGATGTCCTTGGCATGCTCCACCCAATCCTTCCACATTGGGTCGTCCTCCCTTTCAGCGGGGAACAAGCCAATGGGGTGGGTAGCCAGCTCCAAGGGATGGAATCCGCAGAAAGTGGTCAACCCATGCAGAGCAATTGCCTCGATTGTGTCCTCAGCTCGGTATCCAAAGGACTCAGAGTCCAGTGAACGCCAGCCTGGCTGTAGGGGATGAGGCTCCAGGGTCATCCTCACCCTAGAGCGGGGCACTCGGTGCTTCTCGAACTGCTGCACCGCATACTGAGGAGGCGTCGTGTATCCGGCCCCCTGAAGTACCTCCCACAAAATGCGGGGAAAGCCCTCTCGTGCAAGCCCGTCAGTGTGGGACAGTGCATTCCCGTCGTCTGAGGATCCGTGGGAAGTCATCTGTGTACGGTTAAGCGTAAGTAAAAGAAAAAGAATTATAAAAAGAACAAGAAAAATAAAACTCTGCTTCTCTCCAATTAAAACAAAATGGTACTGGGAAACTTAGTTGGTCATAATTTAAGTCCTTACTAAATTTTCCATTTGTTTAATTAAAGAATGCATGCATGCTCATCCTGAACGACCTCACAACAATGTAAAGAGAATAGGGAAGAACTCCCATCCTTTAAAATGGCCTGTAGGGCCTAATCACTTAGCCACCTAACTACCCCTCTATCATCCTAAGGCTTCACGTCCTAGGTCTATCCTGATCATCCTACGATCTATCCAACATTTGTTTCTATCAAGTTTTACTTCGAAAAGGATGGTATTTATATTTTATTGATTCCACTGTGGTGGTACAAGCTCCGATACCAGCTGTGGCGGAACTGCCCGAATTATTCCAACTTAAGTGCCTAAGCCCTGCCTTAGAGGCTAGACCACACTTAAATGGGAATAACCCGTCAATCCCTCGGATCTAGTCCGACACGGCCACTGACAGGATCAAGTACCACAATCTCACTCGATGGTGAGTCACAGAGCAAATACAATAAAGCATAAAACCATGCATGTAAGAGTATTAAATTATTACATCATCATTGGAGTTTTTGCAAAAGTAACCATCATTGTTCGAAGTGCAGCGGAATAAAACTAACGGTAAATAAACAGAGAGATGGGGAAGCATGTCCCATCACTCCTCATGCTCCTCCTCAGCCGAGGTAGGGTCCCACTCGATAGTCCAACCCGGTGGCAAGATGGACGACCAAGTCACTCCAGCAACCATGTCCTCCAGAGAACCTGTAAAATTATGCCACAAGCAAGGCTGAGTATACTAATACTCAGCTAGACTTACCCGGTGTGAGGAGTCTACTCCTCTACCTCTAGACATGCAGCTGTTTGGCTGTGGGGTTTGGTTGCCAAAAGCACTAGCTGAGTTTCTAAGTCAAGTTTTAACTTTGTCAATTTAAGTGTGACTCTCTTAAGGCTAAAAGTGTACTATCTACTTATACATGGTAGCAAACATTATTAGCAATCAACATCTTATATCAACTCATCATATCTCCACTTGTTACTCAATGTAGCAGCATGGATCAAGCAGTCTCATTAGCTACGAGAAGCAGACGATTCGAATCGAGTTTTTATCCTTGCAAGGTAAACCTAAACACACGACATGTAGGGGCACTCCGTCCCCACACACATCAACCGTCCCCATCGATTCCCCGTCAGCAGATCAGGGCTCACCGCCTTGGCGTACAATGCCTCACTGACCCCGACTGCCGTCATGCAGTGACCGCACTTGTACCCACCATAACCGGAATGGGAGACCACGTCTCAGGTCGGGTGAGGGGATATGTCCAATGCCAGGTTCACTCAGGTACTAGGCTTATCGATTTACCATATTTCTCGGCATGTGCTTAGTACGTTCAAACGCTTGACACACGGTACCACACCTTAATCCTTATTCAAATTATTATCCTGTGGACAACCAATCCCCATGGATTGTTGCCCACAAACCAACATCATTATGATAAGAAAGTGGATACAGCCAATTCCTGACCTCGCGCGAGTGCTAGAAAAATCACTCGACTTCTACCGAGATCCTAATTAATAAAGCAACTACTCGACCTAGCGTACTAGTATCCATCTCAAAAGGATTCCTGAGATCATGCAACTAGGGTTTCAACACAACTCCTACACCTAAGTGCACATTCAATCCTACAATCATTAGGTATAGTAAAATAGCATAAGTAACAGGTTATGCATAAACCGGGGCTTGCCTTCCAAAGCTGTGGCAGGCAGATCCTCTGGTGCAGACTCGGGTGCTGGATCCGGGGCTACCTCCTGAGCAGCTCCTTGCTCCGGCACGAGGACGTACTCTCCGTCAGCAAGGTTACAGTCTATCGAAATGCAATTAACATGTATGTCATGATTATGCAGGATTTAATAACATTATGCTAAGAGAAGAAAGACTAAGTTAATGAGTAACTTAGGGTTTCTGGGTCATATGTGGCTTTTAATGGTTTAGGCTTATCACTTCTAGGTTTAGGTTTTTGTTAGGGATAGGCATAGGGAACTGGTATTGCCTCTATATATTTCAGTGGACAAGTTATAAAGAGTTTTAGGATGACACAAATTTTCTATTATTCATTTTTCCCTTTCTTTATTTTCTATTTATGGTTTCTAGTGTAGGTTTGAACTACGAAAGTGGTTTAATATTTTCCAAAAATTTTATAAAAATTACAGTGGGTTGCCATTGGTCATTATAGCCTGTTCTAGGAATTCGAGGTTTAAAATAAAAGGCTATGCCTTAGACAAAAATAGCAAAAGTTTGTGTAAAATGGACCACTTTGCACTACATCTCTTAATTAGAGGTGAGTTCTGCCCTAATGGTTATTTTTGTTGGCATCTAACAGTAATAATAGGCTTCTGTGCTAAAAATCACAGAAAGCTAAGGGGTGGTCATTTAATTATGATTTTCTAAAGTTAAAGGCCAAAAAGGCACTTTCTACTACATTATTATTTGAAAAATGGCAAACAGCAGATTTCATATTTTTCCTAAGTTCTTAATAACAAACATTAATTATCCCAAGGGTTGGGGTGTTTTCACCTTGGGGTTATTTTTGTAGGTTTTTTCTAAGTTTTCCTTATTTTCTTAAAATAAAAGGATCCTACTTATTTCTTACTAAACCAGGGTATAATAGATTTTTCTAGTAAACTACATTAATTAAGTACTCTAACAAAAATAGGGGTGCCCTCTGGTTCATTATTTAAATCACCTTTTCTATTTTTCTTAGCCTTAAGCATATTGTAAAATAAATGGCAAAAACTAACTTAATGGGTTGGACAGGGAAGTTTAGCATTTTTAAACAGGTCAGTAGGTGGATATAAACTTCTCCAAATTTTTCTAACCCTAGTCAAATAGTGCAACTATTTTTATCCCTATTATTTAGCTTTTGGTCAAAACAATAATTAAATCAGAACCCTAAAGTTTTCTGTATTACATAGGGGTTTTATATTTTCCCTAAGTAGTTTACATTATTTAGAGTCTGACAAAATTGGTTTGACTAAATTTGGGTGAATAAAACAGAAGTTATGAATTATTAAAGTTCTGTTCAAATTTAAAATCAGATTTAATAAAGGTTTTCTGGAAAAGCAGTTTACACCGAGGACCCTGGGCTATTTCCAAACTAACTCTCTCAGTTATACCCCCGCGTTACTATTCATCTGAGTCTCTGACATTTCACAAAACCCCACATACTTCTTTCCTTCTCCCCCGCGGTCCTTCCCTAGGTTTAAACAGTACCCGCAAGAAAGAAAAGGGTGGCGCGGCTTACCAGCGGCGAGATAGGTGCGGTGAGGGGTGGGGTTGGCTCGAGGAGGCTCTGGCGGTCACAGCGATGTACGGCTCGACGGCGGGGATGGCCAGAATCGCTCGGTCCACGTGCGCAGGCGGGTGTCCTCGTCGGCGGCGGGTGTGCCGGCCAAATCAAGGCGATCTGGTTCAATCCAAAGGCACGGTGAGCATTCACGGGGTGACGTAGAGACTCTGTGCACAAGGAATCGGAAAATGGTTCAGTGGATTACCCGGTCCACGCACTCCGGCGGGGTTGTGAACTCCGGCGACCGTGGACTGGCCTCTCCGGTGAAGCAGGCTTCGATTCCTCGCTCGGGGAGCTTCACCGAGGTGTGCTCACTCGTCTCCGAGGGTCGAACGGGGTTGGGAAAGGCTGGGCTGGCCGGTCTACGACGGCAGGGGCTCGGGTGGCCGCGGACACGCCGTGTATGGGCAAACGACGGTGAGTCGAGCTCCGGTGAGGTTTGAGCGTGCGCGGAAGAGTGTGGTCGACGCCTGAGTGGGCTTTATAGGCGCGGGCGCGGGTCATGGCGTCGGCTGGCCTTTGGCGCGATGCGGGGCACGCGCGGGCGTGCATATAGCGCGTCGAACACGTGGAGCTTTTCTTCTGCCCGTGTTCCACAGCTCGCCCAATTCGCAAACGTGCGAATCTTGGCAAAAATCCGGTGCGAGTCTTTTCCTGGCACCTAGGGCTGTCTCTCATCCGTGAGTTGCCATGGCAGATATGGCCTAGGTAGGGAGATCTTCGGTCGCCAAATCAGGTATGTCACTCTGCCCACCTCACTGACAAAAGCCATGCCAAGGCATGTCAAACGTCAAGGTCTCGGGCTCAACTTTTTCTAGTGGGTGCCCTAGGTGGTATGCCACATTTTTGGTATAGAACATAGGTGGTTTCGGTGCCATCTTCAAGGTGAACACGGTTGATCTTTAGTGTTGGTGTAGTTTTTGACTTAGAGAGAATTAGAGAGCTCTAGCTCTCTCTCCACTTAAGGAATGGATTTGGGGTTTCTCCAGGGGTCTTTTTGCAACATTTCCTTCCCACAATTGCTGGTTATAAAGTTACTTAAGTTTGGTTAAAGATTAACTCATGGTTTGCACATTTGCTTATTCTCTCCCCCTTTCAACCATGGTTTTGGAAGATAGGGTTCAAGAGGGGTCTAGGGTTTACTCTCCTCTTGTCCAAGGTAGTGAGTGCACAAAAGCTTGAGTGATGCTGTTAGGTCATTAACAAATCTTGAATAACACATGGTCTCCAAGGTTCTTATGTTCTCCTTAAGTTTCTACCACATGTGATCACAGTCCTTAGTACCAAGGTGTGCCCTAGCCATGGTAACACCTGAGGTGTTATAGGAAGCACACGATGGACGGACCACGACGTCGTCCGCCTAATGCTAAGGTCCTTTACTGTCCTTGATCCACATCTTGTGAACAATATTCAGGAGAATCCTAGGTACACCAAGATGACGCCCGAGGAGATACTTGGAAAGTTTCGTAAGCGGGTGGATGATGATCAAGGAGGCTAGATACGTTGATGATGCATTGAATGGCCCAATCCAAGAGCCTCAAACTATTGCTCTCAAGGCAATGAGGAGCAAGGAGGTGCTGCCTAGCAAGGTGGCGCAAGTTGAGGCTGGCCGGACTTAATGATGAAGAAATGGCCCTCATCATCAAGCGTTTCAAGACGGCGCTAAGGGGTCGCAAGGAGCATCCCAACAAGATCAAGACGAAGGGGAAGCGCTCATGCTTCAAATGTGGTAAGATTGGTCATTTCATCGCTAATTGTCCCGATAAAGATAGTGACTAGGAACAAGGGAACAAGAGGGAAAGAAGTCTTACAAGAAGGCTAAGGGCGAGGCACACCTTGGCAAGGAGTGGGACTCGGATTATTCGTCATCCGACTCCGACAACGAAGGACTCGCCGCCACCGCCTTCAACAAGTCGGCCCTCTTCCCAAACGAGCATCACACCTGCCTCATGGCAAGGGAAAAGAAGGTAAGCACTCATAATACTAGTACTTACGCTTCCTCAAGTGATGAAGAATCTAGCGATGATGAAATAGACTACTCATGTTTATTCAAGGGCCTAGATAGAACTAATGTTGATAAGATTAATGAATTAATTGATGCCTTGAATGATAAGAATAGGTTATTAGAAAAGCAAGAGGATCTCTTGTATGAAGAACATGATAAGTTTGTAGAGGCACAAAAATCCCTTGCTTTAGAAATTAAAAGAAATGAAATGCTTTCTTGTGAATTGTCTACATGCCATGACTCTATCTCTAGCTTAAAGAGCATAAATGATGATTTGAATGCTAAGTTAGAAATAGCTAATAAATCAACATCTTGTGTAGAACATGTTGTAGTTTGCAATAGGTGTAAAGACTTTAATGTTGATGCTTGTAGTGGACACCTAGTTTCAATTTCTAAATTGAATGATGAAGTGGATAGTCTTAACGCCCAACTTAAGACTAGCAAGAGTGAATTTGACAAACTTAAATTTGCAAGGAATGCCTACACGATTGGTAGACACCCCTCAATTAAGGATGGTCTTGGCTTCAAGAGGGAAGTCAAGAACTTAACAAGTCATAAGGTTTCCATCTCCGCCAAGGAGAAAGGGAAGGCCCCTATGGCTAGTAGTGCTCAAAAGAACCATGCTTTCATGTATCATGATAGAAGACATTCTAGGAATGTTTATAGAAGTTATGATGCTTTTGATTCTCATGCCATGATTGCTTCTAGTTCTTCTATTATGCATGATAGAAATTTGGCTAGGAAAAATGTTGTTCATCATATGCCTAGAAGAAATATTGTTCATGTTCCTAGGAAAGTAATGGATGAACATTCTACAATTTATTATGCTTGCAATGCTTCCTTTGCTATTTGTAGAAAGAATAAGAAGGTAATTGCTAAGAAATTAGGGGCCAAATGTAAGGGAGACAAGACTTGCATTTGGGTCCCTAAGACTATTGTAACTAACCTTGTAGGAGCCCAACATGAGTTGGGTACCTAAGACCCAAGCCTAAATTTGCCTTGCAGGTTTATGCATCCGGGGGCTCAAGCTGGATTATGGACAGCGGATGCACAAACCACAATGACGGGGGAAAAGAGGATGTTCTCTTCCTACGTCAAGAACAAGGATCCCCAAGATTCAATCATATTCGGTGATGGGAACCAAGGCAAGGTGAAAGGGTTAGGAAAAATTGCTATTTCATCCGAGCACTCTATTTCTAATGTGTTCTTAGTTGAGTCGCTTGGATATAACTTGTTGTCTGTTAGTCAACTTTGTAATATGGGATATAATTGTTTATTCACAAACGTAGATGTGTCTGTCTTTAGAAGAAGTGATGGTTCACTAGCTTTTAAGGGTGTACTAGACGGCAAACTATATTTAGTTAATTTTGCAAAAGAGGAGGCCGGTCTAGATGCATGCTTAATTGCTAAGACTAGCATGGGCTGGCTGTGGCATCGCCGTTTAGCACATGTGGGGATGAAGAACCTCCACAAGCTTCTAAAGGGAGAACACGTAATAGGTCTAACAAATGTTACTTTCGAAAAGATAGACCTTGTGCAGCTTGTCAAGCAGGTAAACAGGTGGGAAGCTCTCATCATGCCAAAAATGTGATGACAACATCAAGACCCCTGGAGTTACTTCATATGGACCTCTTCGGACCCGTCGCCTATCTAAGCATAGGAGGAAGTAAGTATGGTCTTGTTATTGTTGATGACTTTTCCCGCTTCACTTGGGTATTATTTTTGCATGGATAAATCTGAAACCCAAGGGACCCTCAAGCGCTTCCTAAGGAGGGCTCAAAATGAGTTTGAGCTCAAGGTGAAGAAGATAAGGAGCGACAACGGGTCCGAGTTCAAGAACCTTCAAGTGGAGGAATACCTTGAGGAGGAAGGAATCAAGCACTGAGTTCTCCGCTCCCTACACACCACAGCAAAATGGTGTGGTAGAGAGGAAGAACAGGACGCTTATAGACATGGCGAGGACAATGCTTGGAGAGTTCAAGACGCTCGAGCGGTTTTGGTCGGAAGCCGTGAACACGGCTTGCCATGCCATCAACCGGGTCTACCTTCATCGCCTCCTCAAGAAGACGTCATACGAGCTACTAACCGATAACAAACCCAATGTTTCGTATTTCCGAGTTTTTGGGAGTAAATGTTACATTCTAGTGAAGAAAGGTAGGAATTCCAAATTTGCTCCCAAAGCGGTAGAAGGGTTTTTTTGTTAGGGTATGACTTAAATACAAAGGCGTATAGGGTCTTCAACAAATCATCGGGTTTGGTTGAAGTCTCTAGCGACGTTGTATTTGATGATACTAATGGCTCTCCAAGAGAGCAAGTTGTTGATCTTGATGATATAGATGAAGAAGATGTTCCAACGGCCGCAATACATACCATGGCGATTGGTGATGTACGACCACAGGAACAAAAGGAGCAAGATCAACCTTCTTCCTCAACAATGGTGCATCCCCCAACTCAAGACGATGAACAGGTTCATCAAGAAGAGGCGTGTGATCAAGGGGGAGCACAAGATGTTCATGTGATAGAGGAAGAAGCGCAACCGACACCTCCAACCCAAGTTCGAGCGACGATTCAAAGGGATCATCCCGTCGACCAGATTTTGGGTGATATTAGCAAGGGAGTAACTACTCGATCTAGATTAGTTAATTTTTGTGAGCATTACTCTTTTGTCTCTTCTATTGAGCCTTTCAGGGTAGAAGAGGCCTTGCTAGATCCGGACTGGGTGTTGGCCATGCAGGAAGAGCTCAACAACTTCAAGAGAAATGAAGTTTGGACACTGGTGCCTCGTCCCAAGCACAACTGTTGTGGGAACCAAGTGGGTGTTCCACAACAAACAAGACGAGCACGGGGTGGTGACGAGGAACAAGGACTCGACTTGTGGCAAAAGGTTATGCCCAAGTCGCAGGTTTGGACTTTGAGGAGACTTTTGCTCCTGTGGCTAGGCTAGAGTCCATTCGTATTTTGCTAGCATATGCCGCTCACCATTCTTTCAGGTTGTTCCAAATGGATGTGAAGAGCGCTTTCCTCAACAGGCCAATCAAGGAGGAGGTGTACGTGGAGCAACCCCCTGGCTTCGAGGATGAACGGTACCCCTGACCACGTATGTAAGCTCTCTAAGGCGCTCTATGGACTTAAGCAAGCCCCAAGTGCATGGTATGAATGCCTTAGAGACTTTTTAATTGCTAATGCTTTCAAGGTTGGGAAAGCCGATCCAACTCTTTTTACTAAGACTTGTGATGGTGATCTTTTTGTGTGCCAAATTTATGTCGATGACATAATATTTGGTTCTACTAACCAAAAGTCTTGTGAAGAGTTTAGCAGGGTGATGACTCAAAAGTTTGAGATGTCGATGATGGGCGAGTTAAGCTATTTCCTTGGGTTCCAAGTGAAGCAACTCAAGGATGGGACCTTCATCTCCCAAACGAAGTACACGCAAGACTTGATCAAGCGGTTTGGGATGAAGGACGCCAAGCCCGCAAAGACTCCTAATGGGAACAGACGGACACACCGATCCTCAACAAAGGAGGTAAGTCCATTGATCAAAAGGCATACCGGTCTATGATAGGGTCCTTACTTTATTTATGTGCTAGTAGACCGGATATTATCTTAGCGTATGCATGTGTGCTAGATTTCAATCCGATCCAAGGGAGTGTCACTTAGTGGCCGTGAAGCGAAATTCTTAGATATTTAGTAGCTACGCCTTGCTTCGGGATCTGGTATCCAAAGGGGTCTACCTTTGACTTAATTGGATATTCAGACTCCGATTATGCTGGATGTAAGGTCGATAGGAAGAGTACATCGGGGACGTGCCAATTCTTAGGAAGGTCCTCTGGTGTCGTGGAGTTCTAAGAAACAAACTTTCCGTTGCCCTATCCACCGCTGAGGACCGGGTATGTTGCCGCAGGACTAGTGTTGCGCGCAACTACTTTGGATGAGGCAAACCCTCAGGGACTTTGGCTACAATCTGAGCAAAGTCCCACTCCTATGTGATAATGAGAGTTCTATCCGCATGGCGGATAATCCTGTTGAACACAGCCGCACTAAGCACATAGACATCCGACATCACTTTTTGAGAGACCACCAGCAAAAGGGGGACATCGAAGTGTTTTATGTTAGCATCGAGAACCAGGTAGCCGATATCTTTACCAAGCCTTTAGATGAGTTGACCTTTTGCAGGCTGTGTAGTGAGCTAAATGTCTTAGATTCGCGGAACTTGGATTGATTTATAGCATACATGTGCTTTATGCCTAGATCATGTTCTTATGCATTTTGTTGTTTATGTATGGTGCTCAAGTTGTACAAGCACTCCCCGGACCTCAAAAGTCCATGTGTGAGTGATGCACATATTTAGGGGGAGATGTGCTACAACTTGACCCTTTGAGACTAACCGTGTGCTTGAGTTTGCTTGATTGAGTCTCAAAGGTGGATTGAAAGGGAAAAGGTGGACTTGGACCATGCAAGACTTCCACTGCACTCCGATGATAGGGTAACTTACTCCAAGTTCATCTCAATATCCTTATTGCCTTTGTACTCTTATTTGAAGATTTTGGTGAGGCAATGGGGTTTAAGGGCTAAGATTGATCTCATTTTGGTGCTTGATGCCAAAGGGGGAGAAAATAAGGGCCAAAGCAACAAATGGATTAGCTACCACTTGAGAATTTTGAAAATAGTAGAATAGAGCTTTTGGTTTGTCAAAAATCTCTTATTGTCTCTTTTGTCAAAAGTTGGCCTCTTGTGGGGAGAAGGCTTGATTATGGGAAAAAGGTGGAGTTTTTGAATCTTTGATCAATTTCTCTTGAAATATCTCTCTTTATGTTTCAACAAGTGTGTTTGACTTAGAGATAGGAAATTGAGTTTGAGTTGCAAAAACAAACCAAGTGGTGGCAAAGAATAATCCATATATGCCAAATTTGAATCAAAACAATTTTGAGTTCTAATTTGTATTGATGTTGCACTTCCTTTAGTTGTTTTTTATTGTGTTGGCATAAATCACCAAAAAGGGGGAGATTGAAAGGGAAATGTGCCCTTGGGCCATTTCTAAGTATTTTGGTGATTGAGTGCCAACACAAGTGGACTTATGTTAATCTAGGCAAAGTGATGGACAAAGTGCAAATCAAGTAAAAGGGTATGTTTCTAAGACTTAGTACATTATTTTAGAGTACTAATGTATTGTGTCTAAGTGCTGGAAACAGGAGAAATCAAGTTGGGAAAGAGATGACTTAGTTCAGCCAAAGACAGCTCGGTCTAGGTGCACCGGACTGTCCGGTGGTGCACCGGACAGTGTCCGGTGCGCCAGGCCGGTGTCTGTCAACTGGCTGCTCTCGGGAAGTAATTAACGGCGTACTGGCTATAAATCACCGGACTGTCCGATAGTACACCGAACTGTCCGGTGAGCCAACAGTCGGTCGGGCCAACGGTCGGCCGCATAATCCGCGCGCGACACGTGGCAAGAGCCAACGGTCAGATGAGGCACCGGACTGTTCGGTGTGCACCGGACAGTGTCCGGTGCGCAACGGTCGGCTTCGCCAAAGAAGGAAAGAAATCCGCATCGGACAGTGTCCGGTGGTGCACCGGACTGTCCGGTGCGCCAGGCGACAGAAGGCAAGAATTGCCTTCTTGAAATGCTCTCAACGGCTCCTAGCTGCCTTGGGGCTATAAAAGAGACCCCTAGGCGCATGGAGGAGTACACCAAGCATCCTTTGAGCATTGTTGATCACTCACACTTCATTCTTGCACACTTGTTCGACATTCTTAGTGATTTGAGCTTCGTTCTAGTGAGAACCTTGAGATATTGTGTTGAGCTCAAGTCTTGTTCTTGTGTGTCCGTATTTGCTGTGGATTTGAGTGTGTTGCTTCCCTCCCTTACTCTAGTGCTTCATTGAGATTCTTATTGTAAGGGCGAGAGACTCCAAGTTGTGGAGATTCCCCGCAAACGGGAAAGAGTAAAGTAAAGAAGAACACCGTGGTATTCAAGTTGATCATTGGATCACTTGAGAGGAGTTGAGTGCAACATCTCGTCCGTTGGGACACCACAACGTAAAGTAGGCAAGTTTTGTACTTGACCGAACCACAGGATAAATCCTCGTGTCTCTTGTGCTTGTCCTTATTAGTGTCTATTGTGCTTCACAAGAGCTCTCCTCTCTAATCACTTGATTTCATTATTCTAACTCTTAATCAAGTTTGTGGTGTTAAGTTTTAAAGTTTTACAGGATCACCTATTCACCCCCCTCTAGGTGCTCTCACATAGGCTAGTAGAATGCAAATAGACTCTAGCCTAAGCCACAGGAGCAAAAGTCTCCTCGAAATCCAAACCTGTGACTTGGGCATAACCTTTTGCCACAAGTCGAGCCTTGTTTCTTGTTCGCCACCCCGTGCTTGTCTTGCTTATTGCGGAACACCCACTTGGTTCCCACAACGTTTTGCTTTGGACGTGGCTCCAGGCTCCAAACTTCGTTTCTCTTGAAGTTGTTGAGCTCCTCCTGCATGGCCAACACCCAGTCCGGATCCTGCAAGGCCTCTTCTACCATGAAAGGCTCAATAGAAGAGACAAACGAGTAATGCTCACAAAAGTTAGCTAATCTTGAGCGAGTAGTTACTCCCTTGCTTATGTCACCTAGAATCTGGTCAACGGGGTGATTCCGCTGGATCGTCTCTCGGACTTGAGTTGGAGGGGCCTTGTGGTGCTTCTTCCTCCATAGCTGGTTCTTCTTATGCTCCCCCTTGATCACACGCCTCCTGTTCATCATCTTGAGTTGGGGGATGCACCATCGTTGAGGAAGAAGGTTGATCTTGTTCTTGTTGTTCCTGTGGTCGCACATCTCCAATCGCCATGGTACGTATTGCGGCCGTTGGAACATCATCTTCATCTACATCATCAAGATCAACTTACTCTCTTGGAGAGCCATTAGTCTCATCAAATACAACGTTGCTAGAGACTTCAACCAAACCCGATGATTTGTTGAAGACTCTATACGCCCTTGTATTTGAGTCATACCCTAGTAAAAACCCTTCTACAGCTTTGGGAGCAAATTTAGAATTTCTACCTTTCTTCACTAGAATGTAACATTTGCTCCCAAATACACGAAAGTATGAGATGTTGGGCTTGTTACCGGTAAGAAGTTCATACGAGGTCTTCTTGAGGAGGCGATGAAGGTAGAGCCGGTTTATGGCATGGCAAGCTGTGTTCACAGCTTCCGACCAAAACCGCTCAAGCGTCTTGAACTCTCCAAGCATCGTCCTCGCCATGTCGATAAGTGTCCTGTTCTTCCTCTCTACCACACCATTTTGCTGTGGTGTGTAGGGAGCGAAGAACTCGTGCTTGATGCCTTCCTCCTCAAGGTACTCCTCCACTTGCAGATTCTTGAATTCGGACCTGTTGTCGCTTCTTATCTTTTTCACCTTAAGCTCAAATTTGTTTTGAGCCCGCCTTAGAAAGTGCTTAAGGGTTCCTTGGGTTTCTGATTTGTCCTGCAAAAAGAACACCCAAGTGAAGCAGGAAAAATCAACAATTACTAGACCAAACTTACTTCCCCCGATGCTAAGGTAGGCGACGGGTCCGAAGAGGATCCATATGTAGTAGCTCCAGTGGTCTTGATGATGTCATCACATTCTTGTTGTGATGAGTGCTTCCCACCTGTTTCCCTGCCTGACAAGCTGCACAAGGTCTATCTTTTTCGAAGCAGACATTGGTTAGTCCTAACACATGTTCACCCTTTAGAAGTTTATGAAGGTTCTTCATCCCAACATGTGCTAGACGACGATGCCACAGCCAGCCCATGCTAGTCTTAGCTATTAAGCTTGCATCTAGATCGGCCTCCTCTTTCGAAAAATCAACTAAGTAGAGTTTGTCGTCTAATACACCCTTAAATGCTAATGAACCATCACTCCTTCTAAAGACAGAAACATCAACATTTGTAAACAAACAATTGTAGCCCATGTGGCACAATTGACTTACAGACATGAGATTATATCCTAATGACTCTACTAGGAATACATTAGAAATAGAGTGCTCGCTTGTGATGGCTATCTTTCCCAAACCTTTAACCTTGCCTTGGTTCCCATCTCCAAAAATAATCGTGTCCTGGGAATCTTTATTCTTGACATAGGAGGTGAACATCTTCTTCTCCCCCATCATGTGGTTTGTGCATCCGCTGTCGATAATCCAGCTTGAGCCCCCGGATGCATAAACCTGCAAGGCAATTTGCACTTGGGTTTTAGGTACCCAACTCTTGTTGGGTCCTACAAGGTTAGTCACAATAGCCTTTGGAACCCAAATACAAGTCTTATCTCCCTTGCATTTGGATCCCAACTTCCTAGCAACTACTTTTTCCTTCTTACAAAAGATAGCAAAAGAGGTATTGCAAGCATGGTAAATAGTAGTAGGTTCATGACATACTCTCCTAGGCACATGATGCACAACATTACTTTTCCTAGGCCTACCATGCACAAAAGTAGAGCTAGAGGCAAACATAGCATGTGAGTCATCAACATAACTCCTATTAAAACGATCATTCCTAGAAAATTTCCTACCATAAATGAAAGCATGATTCTTTTGATTACTACTAGCCATAGGGGCCTTCCCTTTCTCCTTGTTGGGAATGGGAGCCCTTTGGCTTGTTAATGTTCTTGGCTTCCTTTCGAAAGCCAAGTCCATCCTTAATTGAGGGGTGTCTACCAATTGTGTAGGCATCCCTAGCAAACTTTAGTTTATCAAAATCTATCTTGCAAGTCTTAAGTTGAGCATTAAGACTTGCCACTTCATCATTTAATTTAGTAATGGATGCAAGATGTTCATTACAAGCATTAATATCAAAATCCTTGCATCTATTGCAAATTACAACATGTTCCACACATGAACTAGATTTATTAGCTACTTCTAGCTTAGCATTTAAATCATCATTAACACTCTTTAAGCTAGACACAGTTTCATGACAAGCAGATAATTCAGAAGATAGCATTTCATTCCTTTTAACCTCTAAAGCAAGAGATTTTTGCACACTAACAAACTTATCATGTTCTTCATACAAAATATCCTATTGCTTTTCTAAAAGTCTATCCTTTTCATTTAAAGCATCAATTAACTCATTAATTTTCTCTACTTTTGCTCTATCTAAACCCTTAAATAAATCAGTATAATCTACTTCATCATCACTAGAATCATCATCGCTTGAAGTAGTATACTTAGGGGTTTCTCGAATGCTTACCTTTTTCTCCTTTGCCATGAGGCAAGTATGGCATTCGCTGGGGAAGAGAGAGGACTTGTTGAAGGCTGAGGCAGCAAGTCCTTCATCGTCGGAGTCGGAGGAAGAGGAGTCTGAATCCCATTCTTTGCCAAGATGCGCCTCACCCTTCGCCTTCTTGTAGGGCTTCTTCTTCTCCCTCTTCCCGTTCTTTTCTTGTCCCTGGTCACTATCATTATCGGGACAGTTTGCAATAAAGTGACCAGTCTTACCGCATTCGAAGCAGGAGTGCTTTCCCCTTGTTTTGTTCTTGTTGGGGTACTCCTTGCGTCCTTTAAGAGTGGTCTTGAAGCGCTTGATGATAAGTGCCATTTCACTCTCGTTGAGCCCGATAGCCTCTACTTGTGCTACCTTGCTTGGTAGCGCCTCCTTGCTGCTTGTTGCCTTGAGCGCAATGGGCTGCGGCTCGTAGACGGGCATGGGGCCGTTTAATGCATCATCAACATACCTTGCCTCCTTGACCATCATGCGCCCGCTCACAAATTTTCCGAGTATCTCCTCGGGCGTCATCTTTGTGTACCTAGGATTTTCACGGATGAGGTTCACAAGATGAGGGTCAATAACAGTAAAAGACCTGAGCATAAGTCGGACGACGTCGTGGTTCATCCATCTCGTGCTCCCATAGCTCCTAATCTTGTTGACCAGGGTCTTGAGCCTGTTGTACGTCTGTGTTGGCTCCTCTCCCCTGATCATAGCGAACCTTCCCAGCTCGCCTTCCACCAACTCCATTTTGGTGATCATGGTGGCATCGTTTCCCTCATGTGATATTTTGAGGGTGTCCCAGATTTGCTTGGCGTTGTCCAAGTCGCTCACCTTGTTGTACTCGTCCCTGCACAAAGATGCTAGCAAAACAGTGGTAGCTTGTGCATTTTTATGAATTTTCTCGTTAATAAACACAGGGTTATCCGTACTATCAAATTACATTCCATTTTCAACTATCTTCCAAATACTAGGATGGAGAGAGAATAGATGACTACGCATTTTGTGACTCTAAAAGAGTAGTCCTCTCCATCAAAGTGTGGAGGTTTACCAAGAGGAATTGAAAGCAAATGAGCATTGGAATTGAAAGGAATACGAGAATTATCAAATGAAAAATTTGAATTAACCAGTTTCTTTTTCTCGTTGTCGTCTCTTGGTGAAGAGGAAGATTCGTCGCTATCGTAGTAGACGATCTTCTTGATGCACCTCTTCTTCTTCCCATCCTTCTTCTTATGACTCGAGCCAGAGTCAGTGGGCTTGTCATCTCTTGGCTCGTTGAAGATGGACTCCTTTTCCTTATCGTTGACCATCATCCCCTTTCCCTTAGGATCCATCTCTTCGGGCGATTAGTCCCTTACGTGAAGAGAACGGCTCCGATACCAATTGAGAGCACTTAGAGGGGGGGGGTGAATAGGTGATCCTATAAAATTCAATACTAAATAGCCACAAGCTTGGTTATAAAGATGTTAGTGCAATAGAACTAAGTGGCTATAGAGCTAGCTCTTGCGAATCATAATGATCACAGAGAAAGACAACACAAGAGGCACATTGGTTTATCCCGTGGTTCAGCCAAGTATAACACTAGCCTACCTCCACGTTGTGGCGTCCCAATGGACAAGGGTTGCACTCAACCCCTTTCAAGTGATCCGATGATCAACTTGAATACCACGGTATTCTTCCTTATAGTTTTCTTCCCGTTTGCGAGGAATCTCCACAAGTTAGATCCTCTCGCCCTTACAAGATTGTTCACAAAGAAGGCACGGAGTAAGGTTGGAAGAGCAATGCACACTAGAATTAAATCTACACTGCAAACACGCACACAAGTGAGAAGATGAGCACACAAAACACGCACGAGGAGTTTACAACTCGAAAAGTGCTCCAATCTCAAGAACGATGAACGATTGCGTGAAAGTGAGGACTAGAAGTCTTGGAATGCTTATAGTGTGCTTAGGTGACTCCTCCATGCGCCTAGGGGTCCCTTTTATAGCCCCAAGGCAGCTAGGAGCCGTTGGAGGCCAACAAGGAAGGCCAAAGTTTCGTTCTGTCAGGTGGTGCACCGGACAGTCCGGTGCACCACCGGACAGTCACTGTAGCATGTCCGGTGCGGATCTCCTTCCTAATTTGGCACAGATGACCGTTGTAGCGCCGTGGCAGTTGGCGCACCGGACACTGTCTGGTGCCCCCTGCTGACCGTTGGGGCGGGCCACGCGTCGCCCATGGATTGCGCGGCCGACCATTGCGCTTGCGGCCGTTGGCTCACCGGTCAGTCCGGTGCACCACCGGACAGTCTGGTGCACCACCGGACAGTCCGATCAATTATAGCCGTACGCCGCCAAATTATCCCAAGAGCGGCCTGTTCACCGGAGTCCAGCCTGGCGTACCGGACAGTCCGGTGTGCCAGACTAAGCAGTCTTGGTTGTACCAAGCCAAGTCTTTTGCATCTCTTTTCTTTTCTTCTTTTCTCTATTTCTAGCACTTTGACAATATATATTAGTACTCAAAACAATGTACTAAGTCTAGAAACATACCTTGTTACATGATTTGCACTTCTCTCTTCATTTGGCACATACTCAACTCACTTAGTATGTGTTGGACACTTAATCACCAAAATATAATAGAAATGGCTCAAGGGCACATTTCCCTTTCACCTCCCCCTAAACATATGCATCATTTTCACAAAAAACTTGTGAGGTCCGAGGATTAGGGATGTTCCTAAAACATCCGACTTGTATCATAAATCTAATATTTTAGCATAAATATACATAGAATTTAAAGTTAATTTTCGGCAATGCTATTAAGAATATTACGAAGTATTTAAATAAATTTTTGTATAATTTTTTATGTACATTATTTTCTCCCTACAACAAAAAAGGTGAAAAAACATCCGAATCCGTATTCGGATAGACATCCGAATTTTATATGAATTATTTAAAAAATAGAATGAATTTAATGTTTATTTTTTGTGAAGATTAATAGTGTCAATGCTAAAAACAAGAATATAAATTTACATAGCAAATTTTATATGTTAGTTGTTCACAATCGAAGAAAGAAGACAAAAAATGACATCCGAATAAATATCCGGATCCATCCCTACCGAGGATGACATTCTACAACTTGAGCACCAAAACAAGCAATAAAGACAATTAAGCTCAAAATAACATGACCAAAGGCATAAAAGTACATGTATGCTATAAATCAATCCAAGTTCCACGAATCTAATACATTTAGCTCACTACACAACTTACAAAACCTTTTTCTCATCTAAAGGCTTGGTGAAGATATCGGAGTGGGACTTTGCTCAAATTGTAGCCAAATTCATGGAGAGTTTGCCTCATCCAAAGTAGTTGTGCGCAACACTGACCTACGATAACATACTCAGTCTTGGAGGTGGATAGGACAACAAATGTTTGTTTCTTTGAGCTCCAAGACACTAGGGACCTTCCCAAAAACTGTCAAATCCCTGAAGTGCTCTTCCCATCAACCTTGTGTGGACTTGGGTTGGAGGTGCATGTGGTACTTATTTCTCCTCCTTTTCTTCTTATTCTTGTGCTACCCTTTGATCCATGCCGCTGTATTGAGGTACATGTTCCTCATCTTAAGTTGGGGATTGCACCACCGTTGAGGAAGAAGGTTGATCTTGTACTTGATGTTCCTGTGGTCTCCCATCGCCTATCGCCATAGTCATCATTATGGTCGTTGGAACCTCGTTTTCATATATATCATCAAGATCAACTTGCTCTCTCGGATAGCCATTAGTCTCATCAAATACAACATCACTAGTGACTTCAACTAAACCTGAAGATTTATTGAAGACCCTATATGCCTTTGTATTTGAATCATAACCAAGTAAAAACCCTTCAACAACTTTGGGAGCAAACTTTAAATGTCTACCTTTCTTGGCCAAGATTTAGCATTTGCTCCCAAATAAACAAAAATAAGAAACATTGGGTTTCTTACCGGTTAGGAGTTCATATGCCGTCTTCTTGAGGAGGCAATGAAGATAGAGGCAGTTTATGGCATGACATGCCGTATTCACGGTTTCCGACCAAAACCACTTCGAACATCTTGTATTCTCCCAGCATCATCCTTGCCATATCGACGAGCGTTCGGTTCTTCCTCCTCACTACACCATTTTGCTGTGGAGTGTAGGGAGCAGAGAACTCATGCTTGATGCCTTCCTCCTCAAGATATTCCATCACTTGAAGAATCTTAAATTCAAATCCATTGTCGCTCCTTATCTTCTTCACCTTTAGCTCAAACTCATTTTGGGCCCATCTTTGGAAGCGCTTGAGGGTTTTAATGGGTTTTAGATTTATCCTAAAAGAATACCCAAGTGAAGCGAGAATAGTCATCAATAATAACAAGACCATACTTACTTCCCCCGATGCTAAGATAAGCAACAGGCCCGAAGAGATCCATATGAAGAAGCCCCAATGGTCTTGACGTCATCACCACATTCTTGCTTGGATGACATGTTCCCACCTGTTTCCCTGCTTGACACGCTGCACAAGGTCTTGCCTTGGTTCCTATCTTTAAAGATGATCGTGTCATGGGAATCCTTATTCTTGATGTAGGAGGTGAACATCTTCTTCTCCCTCGTCTTGTGGTTTGTGCATCCGCTATCAATGATCCAGCTTGAGCCCCCAGATGCATAAATCTGCAAGGAATTTAGGCTTGGGGTTTAGGTCCCCAACTTGTTTTGGGTCCCGTCAGGTTAGTTACATATGATTTTGGAACCCAAATGCAAGTATTACCTCTCTTGCATTTCGGTCCCACATTGGTAGCAACAAAATTATATCATTCTTACAATAAATGACATATGAAGCATCAAAAGTATGAAATAGAATAGAAGGACCATGGGATGCATTCCAACTGTGCCCACAAGGACCGTCCAGAAGCCTAGGGAGTGTCCGGAGTCTCAGCCTTCACCCCTAGCTACGCACGATCTAGTGGCCCCCTAACTTCAAGGTCTCCAACTTTGACAAGTACGAGGCCAAGCTGGACCCTAGAGGCTGGCTAGCCGTCTACCCAACGTTGGCCCAGGCCACTAGGGCATCGGAGGACGTCATGGCGGTGTATCTCCCGATCGTACTAGGGCAAGACGTGCTCCATCATCTCCCCTGCTATTGTATCGAGCACTGGGCCGATGTCACACCCGGTTTTAGAAGACAAACCGAATGCGAACCATGTACGTGCCAGGATCAGCAATTCACGTACACAGCAGTTACATAACTGGACATCATCACACAGTGCTAAAATAAGGACATAAAAGAGGGTATAATAGTTGATTACATCATGATGTCCGAGACATCCACATAGTCTTTAACGATAATCAAAGTGCGGAAAATAAACGTAGATACACACGGCCTACACACGCAGCCGACTGGGGGTTTGCCGCTAACCCACGCCTAGCACTCATTATACTCTTGGAACTCCTGGAAGTCCTCCTCCACGACTTCATCTTCACCTGAGCAGTGGTTGCAACACGGGCAACCTGGGGGGTTTGGTGTGTAAAGCAAGGGTGAGTACACATCAACATACTCATCAAAATGTTCTGTTTGGCTGGAGTGGACTAGCTTTATGTGGAGTTAAGTCAAGCAGTTGCTTTTAGTTGGTCAGGTTATTATTTACTAGTAAAAAGCTAGGTTTTAGCATTAACCCAAGTTATTAACCCGGATGTATCCTTTCCAAACGGAAAGAATACCACTTACCATTACCATAGTCATAACCAGAACCATCATCCTCGTCACCACATGTAAACCATACATCTCTGATCAAGTATCTCTAATCACTAGAGCTCCCTTGGCCGCTCATAACCGCGAGCACGGCTGATATATCAGTTTCATAACACTCTGCAGAGGTTGCGCACTTTACCCACAAGCCGTGATTCCCTCTTGCCTCGGGCCGAACAAACCCTTTTACACTACCAAGGTGGGTCTCACTATGTAGCCTTTACAAAGATTCCCTAGGGCTGTAGCCTCCCGTTAGGTTTCCTAAATGCACCGCACTCCTCCCCAAGGGGCGTACCAACCTTGGCAGAGTGAGCCGCATACACCGAGCCCCATTAACGGCACGACGGCGAAGTGAAGTACACCCCAGTTCCTCTAACTACTTAGCTAAGGGTGTCCCATTCCACCCTCATGGTTGCACTGTTTTCCTGGGCGGTCATCCAACAAATAGGTCCTTACGGAGAGGCAATCGAGAAACAGCTCGAGTCCCCTTAAGGGCCACAAGTACCATCATCATAATCAAAAGGGAAAACAACGTATCATAGATAATCTCATCATGTTCATTGATTAATGTGAAGCACTAGCATATAGCTATCCAACAAAAATAGGTAAATAAGGACAAGATAAACAAAAGCTAGTCAATCCTTAGGTATAAATTGTGTAAATGCGGGGAATGAATTATAAGAATGAGTAGGACATAGATGGGTCAAGGGACACTTGCCTTCACCAACCGACTGCTGCTCAGGGTCTTCACCTGCAACTCCTTCGGACTCCGCCAACTGATCGTTATCTATACGAGTTCAAACATACATTCCACACATTTAATACAAAAGAACAGTACACCATACAATAGAATGCAATAAATAAATAGATGTTCGACGCAGGGCTCGTACTTATGAATAAGCGAGAAAGAGAAAGTAACGGTCGAGGCTACGGTCGAAGAGCGATCACGTCACACGATTATAAATTAAAATACTCGTCTAAACAGAATGGTATTAATTTAGCCATTGCGTTAAGCATAAGGTAAAGTCATGTTCCATATTTAATTATTATGAATAGATTAAGGTAAATTAAAAGGATTATCGCGCGGTGAGGCGCGCGTCACAACATTTAAATTGAATTAAGAAATAAATGACTCATTCGCGATGGGGCGCGCCACGAGACTATTGCATTAATTATAAATAAACGTTAAGCGTCGCGCGACGAAACGCACGACGACATACATCATCCAAACTGAATTTAAAATGGAACGTCGCGAGACTGGACGCGCGACGTCATACATTAAACAACCTGAAATTAAAATGGATCGTCGCGCGACAAAGCGCGCGACGCAGCACATTAATAGAATCTGAATTTAAACAAATTCATCGCGCGACGAAGCGCGCGATGCAACACGCTAACTAAACAGAGTTTAAAATTAATTAAAACCAAGAATCAATCACCACGCGCGTGGGGCTGCGCACGCGGGAACGCGTTGGGTGAACGGGGGGGGGGGGGGTGCGAGGCCGCGCAGGCCGCACCGAGGCCACACGAGCCGCGCCGGGGAACCACGCTGCCGAAGGCAGGGGCTGCGCACCGGGAGCCGCATGCACGGGGCCGGGACGGCCGCGCGCAGGGGGCTGAGGGGCCGCGCGCACCGGGGGCCGAGGGGCCACGTGCAGGGGGCACCATGGGGAGCGTCGCCGGGGGCTAGGGCCGCAAGGGGAAGCGCGCCAGGGGGCCGCAGGGACGCGCCAGGGGGTCGTGCAGGACGCGCCGGGGGGCCGCGGGGAGGGAGCGCCGCCGGGGAGGGGGGCGGTGGGATGCACCGGGGGGCCATGGGGAGGGAGCGCGCAGGGGGCCGCGCGAGGGCGCGCCAGGGGGCCGCGGGGACGCGCCGAGGGGGAGGGGAGGGAGCGCGCCGGGGGCCACGCGAGGGCGCGCGCCAGGGGGCCGCGCGGGAGGAAGAAGGGGAGGAGGAGGGGAAGAGAGAGGGAGAGGGGAGGGGGAGCTCACCTCGGGGTCCAAATCCGGCGATCACCGTCTCCAAAACCTAGGGCACCATAGGGAGAGATGGGAGAGAGAGGGAGTTGCTGCGCGGGAGAATTGAATGAGGGGAAGAGACCAGGGGAGGGGGGCGCGCATGGGGAGGGGCAGGGGCGCTAGGGGCACGCGGGTCGAGGCCGGGCTGGGCCGCACCGCGGGCCAAAACCCCGTGGCACGCACAACCACAGATCAGAATTCTATTCGTGAAGCAAAATCCGAAACGAGACTAAGCAACACATGCGACTAAACACGACATCAGACAAAAGAAATATGATTCGGCATGATGCAACACCCATGTCAACTTAGGTTTTGTTTACACACGATATGGACGCTAGTCGCTATACTGCTTTGAAATTGGGAAGAAGGAGCGAAACGGGAAGAGAAAAGTGAGTAACGCCTGAATTTGGCGAGTAAAAAGAAGAAAAAATTCTACCCCCAAATTCAGGGTGTTACAAACCTATCCCCCTTAAAAGAATCTTGCCCTCGAGATTCAAGGTTGGCCACCAAAGAGTTCAGGATACTTGGCCATCAGATCATCTTCACGCTCCCAGGTTGCTTCTTCCTCAGAGTGGTGACTCCATCTGACTTTGCACATCGTGATAGTTTTCCTCCGGGTGACTCTGTCTGCAGTCTCAAGAATCTGCGTTGGCTTCTCTATATAGGTCAAGTACTCCTGGACCTCCAGACCTTCCACTGGCAACTGCTCTTCTGGCACACGCAGACACTTCTTCAGCTGAGACACGAGAAAGACATCATGCACTGCGGACAAGCCTTCTGGCAGACTGAGCTGATAGGCCAATTCTCCACGCCTTGCGAGAATCTGGTACGAACCAACATAGCGGGGTGCTAGCTTGCCTTTGACTTCGAATCTTCTGACTCCTCTGATCGGTGATACTTTCAAATAGACGAAATCTCCGACTTCGAAACTTAGCTCTCTCCTTCTTGTGTCTGCATAGCTTCGCTGCCTTGATTGCGCTATCTTTAGATTCTCCCGAACCATCTTGATGTTCTCTTCAGCTTCAAGCAATATGTCTAGCCCAAGCACTTGCTTTTCCCCAGGCTGATCCCATTGCAACGGAGTCCTACAACTCCTCCCATAAAGCGCCTGAAATGGTGACATCTTCAAGTTGGCCTGGTAACTGTTGTTATAGGAGAATTCTGCGTAAGGTAATCTCTTGTCCCATCCGGACTGATCTTGCAACGCACAGGCTCTCAACATGTCTTCAAGGATTTGATTGGTTCTTTCAGTCTGGCCATCTGTCTGCGGATGATAAGCTGAACTAAAATTCAGATGTGTACCCAAGGCTTCATGCAATTGCTGCCAGAAATGAGAGGTGAACTGTGTTCCTCTGTCTAACACTATCTTCTTTGGCACACCATGAAGACAAACAATCTGGGACATGTACAACTCTACCAATACTGCACTGCTGTAGTTGGTCTTGACAGGTATGAAGTGGCTGACTTGGTTAAGCGGTCCACTACTACCCAAATGGAATCGTAGCCGGCTCGAGTTCGAGGCAATTCGACTATGAAGTCCATTCCGATTTCATCCCATTTCCACTGAGGAATTCGCAACAGTTGCAACAGTCTAGCTGGCCTCTGATGCTCTGCCTTGATCCTTTGACAACTATCACATATAGTCACATGCTCCGCGATTTCCCTTTTCATTCCGTACCACCAGAACTTCTTCTTCAGATCCTGATACATCTTCTCACTTCCAGGGTGTATAGAATAAGCTGACTCATGAGCTTCCTTGAGGATCAACTCCCGAATGGACTGGACATTGGGAACACACAAGCGGTCCTTGAACCATATCACACAAGCGGTCCTTGAACCAGAGTCAGTGGGCTTGTCATCTCTTGGCTCGTTGAAGATGGACTCCTTCTCCTTATCGTTGACCACCATCCCCTTTCCCTTAGGATCCATCTCTTCGGGCGATTAGTCCCTTACGTGAAGAGAACGGCTCTGATACCAATTGAGAGCACCTAGGGGGGGTGAATAGGGGATCCTATAAAATTCAATACTAAATAGCCACAAGCTTGGATATAAAGATGTTAGTGCAATAGAACCAAGTGGCTATAGAGCTAGCTCTTGCGAATCATAATGATCACAGAGAAAGACAACACAAGAGGCACAGTGGTTTATCCCATGGTTCGGCCAAGTATAACACTTGCCTACCTCCATGTTGTGGCATCCCAATGAATGAGGGTTGCACTCAACCCCTTTCAAGTGATCCAATGATCAACTTGAATACCACGGTATTCTTCCTTATAGTTTTCTTCCCGTTTGCGAGGAATCTTCACAAGTTGGAGCCTCTCACCCTTACAAGATTGTTCACAAAGAAGGCACAGAGTAAGGTTGGAAGAGCAACACACACTAGAATTAAATCCACACTGCAAACACGCACACAAGTGAGAAGATGAGCACACAAAACACGCGCGGGGAGTTTACAACTCGAAAAGTGCTCCAATCTCAAGAACGATGAACGATTGCTTGAAAGTGAGGACTAGAAGTCTTGGAACGCTTATAGTGTGCTTGGGTGACTCCTCCATGCACCTAGGGGTCCCTTTTATAGCCCCAAGGCAGCTCGGAGCCGTTGGAGGCCAACAAGGAAGGCCAAAGTTTCCTTCTATCGAGTGGTGCACCGGACAGTCACTGTAGCATGTCCGCTGCGGATCTCCTTCCTAATTTGGCACAGATGACCGTTGCAGCGCCGTGGCAGTTGGCGCACCGGACACTGTCTGGTGCCCCCTGCCGACCATTGGGGCAGGCCACGCGTCGCCCGTGGATTGCGCGACCGACCATTGCGCTGGCGGCCGTTGGCTCACCGGACAGTCCGGTGCTCCATCGGACAGTCCGGTGAATTATAGCCGTACGCCGCCAAATTCTCCCGAGAGCGGCCTGTTCACCAGAGTCCAGCCTGGCGCACCGGACACTGTCCGGTGCACCACCGGACAGTCCCGTGTGCCAGACTAAGCTGAGTCTTGGCTGTACCAAGCCAAGTCTTTTGCATCTCTTTTCTTTTCTTCTTTTCTCTGTTTCTAGCACTTTGACAATATATGTTAGTACTCAAAACAATGTACTAAGTCTAGAAACATACCTTGTTACATGATTTACACTTCTCTCTTCATTTGGCACATACTCAACTTACTTAGTATGTGTTGGACACTTAATCACCAAAATATAATAGAAATGGCTCAAGGGCACATTTCCCTTTCACCTCCCCCTAAACATATGCATCATTTTCACAAAAAACTTGAGAGGTCCGAAGATGACATTCTACAACTTGAGCACCAAAACAAGCAATAAAGACAATTAAGCTCAAAATAACATGACCAAAGGCATAAAAGTACATGTATGCTATAAATCAATCCAAGTTCCACGAATCTAATACGTTTAGCTCACTACACAACTTACAAAACCTTTTTCTCATCTAAAGGCTTGGTGAAGATATCAGTTAGCTAGTGATCGGTGCTAACATGGCAAACATTGATATCTCTCCTTTGCTGGTGGTCTCTTAGAAAATGATGCTAGATGTCCATGTGCTTAGTGCGGCTGTGTTCAACGGGATTATCCACCAAGCGGATTGCACTCTCATTATCACATAGGAGTGGGATTTTGCTCAAATTGTAGCCAAATTCATGGAGAGTTTGCCTCATCCAAAGTAGTTGTGCGCAACACTGACCTACGACAACATACTCAGTCTTGGAGGTGGATAGGACAACAAATGTTTGTTTCTTTGAGCTCCAAGACACTAGGGACCTTCCCAAAAACTGCCAAATCCCTAAAGTGCTCTTCCCATCAACCTTGCGTGGACTTGGGTTGGAGGTGCATGTGGTACTTATTCCTCCTCCTTTTCTTCTTATTCTTGTGCTCCCCTTTGATCCATGCCGCCGTATTGAGGTACATGTTCCTCATCTTAAGTTGGGGATTGCACTACCGTTGAGGAAGAAGGTTGATCTTGTACTTGATGTTCCTGTGGTCTCCCATCGCCTATCGCCATAGTCATCATTATGGCCGTTGGAACCTCGTTTTCATATATATCATTAAGATCAACTTGCTCTCTCGGATAGCCATTAGTCTCATCAAATACAACATCACTAGTGACTTCAACTAAACCTGAAGATTTGTTGAAGACCCTATATGCCTTTGTATTTCAATCATAACCAAGTAAAAACCCTTCAACGACTTTGGGAGCAAACTTTAAATGTCTACCTTTCTTGGCCAAGATGTAGCATTTGCTCCCAAATAAACAAAAATAAGAAACATTGGGTTTCTTACCAGTTAGGAGCTTATATGCCGTCTTCTTGAGGAGGCAATGAAGATAGAGGCGGTTTATGGCATGACATGCTGTATTCACGGTTTCCGACCAAAACCACTTTGAACATCTTGTATTCTCCCAGCATCATCCTTGCCATATAGACAAGCGTTCGGTTCTTCCTCTCCACTACACCATTTTGCTGTGTAGTGTAGGGAGCAGAGAACTCATGCTTGATGACTTCCTCCTCAAGATATTCCATCACTTGAAGAATCTTAAATTCAAATCCATTGTCGCTCCTTATCTTCTTCACCTTTAGCTCAAACTCATTTGAGCCCATCTTTGGAAGCGCTTGAGGGTTTTAATGGGTTTTAGATTTATCCTAAAAGAATACCCAAGTGAAGCGAGAATAGTCATCAATAATAACAAGACCATACTTACTTCCCCGATGCTAAGATAAGCAACGGGCCCGAAGAGATCCATATGAAGAAGCTCCAATGTGATATGACCACGCCATTAAGCAATACGTTACAACCCCCAAGTCATACTACATCAACTCAAGTACAACCAACATCATCACCAACCCAAGTCTTTGATGGACCAATTACACGTAGCCGAGCTAAGAAGCTACAACAAGAGATGCACACACTACTTTATGAATTTCAATTAAACACTAATGAGAACTTTATGCTACCTAAGTTGTGGTTCACCAAAGAGGAAGGACAAAACATATCAAAGGCGAATCAGCAAGAAGAGCTATGTCCGAGTCAGTCCAGCGCAACAGAACTGTCCAGAAGAAACAGTCATATCTTTTGATTCCCAAAAGCTATGAAGGCCCATAAGTACTTTTTGGAAATCTCTTGAAGTCTAGTTTCCAATGCTTTTAAAGCCGACTTAATCAAATCTACCAGAAAGGCAGCCGACCTACTTTAGTGATGACTGGTCAGAAGGTCAACAGTCTGCTTGATGACCAAGTTTTCGTATTAAACTGCATCATTCTACGAAGTTTCAATAAGCATGCTATATATGGTGAGAAAGCTTATCAAGTCAGCTTTCCAACGCAACCAGTCCCACGTCATTTGGAGATTCCTAGGAGAAGTTATTATCAAAATACTAAAGACTGCGCAGAAGTCAAACAGACACACGGAATTCAGTTCTGCAGATCTCCCGAAGAGGCTCCTTCACATTAGCACGTGAAAATACTTTTGTTTCGTGTTTATACCTCTCTTAGGTTGGTTGTTACTAGTATAAATACCCCCCTATGTATTTGATGTAAGACAGCTTATGATAATCTAAAACAGAACCCCTTTGTTCAGTTGTGTGCTAACAAATATTGAGAGTGATCTCTACCCCTTTGCTCTTGTGAATTCCTTCGCGGGATTGCAGAAGCGGCGACTTCGTCCGCTCCCAAGTTGTGCTCCTACTCCCTTCAAGGTCTCCTCGATTGATTGTAGGCTGTGTTGGTTGGTTCTTTGAGAGTGTGGTTGGGCGAATCCTCGATTCTGGCTACCGGTTAAATACGGTTGTTGGCTTCGAGTTTTATTTGTCAGGTTCCACTAGTTATCGCCACTTGTAGCAAGTTATCTTGGCTTCTTGAAGCTAGTTATCTGAAGATTGATCCTACGTCGTGAAGATCGGGCATCGTGACGCATCATCTGGTATCAAAGCCTCAGTTACCACGGTAGGATTCTTTACCCTTAGCTACATATATTTTATATTCGTCCTATCCACCAAAAAGCCATAAAATATTTTTGCCATAGCCCTTTGTTTCAATCTGTTGTTCCAGTGAGTTTTGTTAAGTTTCAGTCCTTAGAATCTTTGTTTAGTTGCTGGTCACTCTATCCTTTGTGTTTCCTTTGAGCCTCTTATATATATCTGAAAATATCTACAAAAAGAAAAATCTGAAAAACCTCATCATTTCCTTCGCGTTAACTTTGATCCTATTTAAGTTATAGCTGCTGGTTGAGTTCTTTGTTAAGTATTACAAAGTGTGCAATATCCTATCAGATCTCTGTGTTTAGTTCTATAAAAAAAGAGTATAAAAAAGTGCCAAAAAAGTGTTGAACAAAATTGTGAAAGAAAAAGTAGAACAATCAGTTTGTTTATGTGCACAAGTGCTGAAAGTTTTATCAAGTTGTTCAACCAGTTTGCTATTGTCATTTGGTGCAAAATTCTGGTTGGATCTGATTGCAACACTTGCATTCCAATCATACTCCTTGTCTACATCAAATCTGAAATTTCTTGCGCGTGTGTTTGATCTATTTACATCACTCGTATCTTGTGGTCAGCACTAGGCAGGGAACTTCTAGTTGGATGGTTATTTAACTTTACAACAACTAGAATTCAGATTGCATCCCATGTTTATTATTCCCCACCAAGCTCCACATATAAGCCATCGTAATCGGTACTCTGGTCTTGTATTCGCTTAACCACCACTTTCTTGTTACCACCACACATTTTCTTGCAACCCGCAGGGAACTCATAAGAGCTTTGGTTGGTAAGAGTGGTGAGGTTGTGAGATTCTATATAGCTTCATATTCCACCTATATTTGTTGCCTTGTCGCCACTAATTTTGCAGGAAGATGGATCCCAACATTGAGATTGAAGAATGTGTCACCATGATACAATTCAATGAGCTCAAACAAAGCATAGAAGCCAAGCAAGATCTGTTGGCACAAGATCTTCAGACACTTATGGCTGAAACCAGAGGTCGTCGTCGACTCCCTGACGGTGTAAGAAACCATGATGAAGATGGGGACGAAGGTGAAGGAAATTATTCTAGAAGGGCAAGTGAACATGGGAGGAGAAATCAAGGTGCTGCACGTGGTAGAGGAAGAGGCCGGAATTGAAGAAATGATGACAATGAGAAATCTGAATTTGGGAATGATGATCAGTCCCAACATCGCTATGGTCGTCGTCATCATAGAGGCATCAACCAAGAAGATAGATTTGGGAAACTTAAGTTTACCATGCCAAAATTTGATGGTAGATCTGATCCTGAAGATTATTTCACATGGAAATTGAAGGTGGAGAAAATCTTCCGCCTACATAATTATTCAGAGGAGAAGAAACTTGCAATGGCATCTCTTGAGTTTGAAGGATATGCTCTGATTTGGTGGGAGCAACTCCTTCATGATCGCGAAGAAGATGGAGATGACCCTATTATTACTTGGCAAGAGATGAAGCGAGAAATGAGAATTCGTTTTGTGCCGAAGCATTATCGGCATGATCTTTTTGACAAATTGCAGAATTTGAGGCAAGGAAGTTTCTCTGTTGAGGAGTATTATAAGGAGATGGAGAAGGCCATGATTAGAGCCAATGTGTATGAAGACGAAGAGCAAACCATTGCACGTTTCATGGCTGGGTTACACCGCAACATTCAGCGTATTGTTGAGTTTCAGCCGTACCAAAGTCTTATTGATTTGGTACATCAAGCCACCAAAGCTGAACGCCAGCTGCAACAAGATGCTAAGAGCAGCAAGCCCTTGTCATATGGTGCACGAACCATGACTAGAGGAAGCAAATCGATCTCAAGGTTTACTGTTGCATCCTCAGCAACAAAAGGTTCAATTGGAGGCTTGCGATCTAATATTCAAGGCAATTCTAGTGGAAAGAACAGTGCTGCTCCAAACACGAGTTATAAACCAGCAGCATCCACTTCAACATTAGTGGGTTCAACAGCCAAGAGTAGTGGTATTCAGTGCTTCAAGTGTGGAGGTCGTGGTCATGTCATAAAGGAGTGTCCAAATAATCATGTGATCCTTGTGACTGATGATGGAGAATATACATCAGCTAGTGAAGAGGAAGCTGAAGCAGGAAATGAAGATGACATTGATAAATCTGAAGAACATACGGGATGTGAATTTGAGCATGGTACTACTCTTGTGGTTACACAAATCTTAAGTGTTCAAATGAAAGAAGCTGAAATTGGACAGCGACATTTTTTCAAACGCGAGCAAAAGTGCAAGACAAAGTAGTAAAGGTGATCATTGATGGAGGGAGCTGCCATAATCTTGCAAGTCGTGAGATGGTTGAAAAACTTGGTTTGAAGTTGCAGCGACACCCTCATCCATATCATGTCCAATGGTTGAATGAATCGGGAGATATCAAGATTGGTTATAAGGTGAAAGTTCCGTTCAAGATTGGAGAGTATGTTGACACAGTGGAGTGCGATGTTGCACCCATGTCTATGTGTCATATACTGCTAGGAAGACCTTGGCAATATGACCGATATTCTCAGCATTGTGGAAGAACAAATCAATACACGCTAGATCTGAAAGGGAGGAAGTTTGTACTCAAGCCTATGACCCCTCAACAAATCATGGCTGAACATTTACAAAAGAAAACTGAAATTAGTACAACAAGTAGAGGAGGAGAAGAGCAAAAGAAATTGAGTGCCATCCACAATTCGGTGAGCGAGTGCTACAAGCCAAATTCAAGAGATAAAAGGAAGGAAGAGGAAGAACATCTAGTTATGCTAGCCACAAAATCTGAGCTGAGAGAAGTGAGGAACAACCCATATCAAGTACTCTTTGTACTTGTGAATAAAGATGTTTT
This sequence comes from Zea luxurians, assembly GCA_029449295.1. NCBI lineage: Eukaryota > Viridiplantae > Streptophyta > Magnoliopsida > Poales > Poaceae > Zea > Zea luxurians. Next base: position 22,914,661 of record JAOPSE010000004.1, read on the forward strand.
GATTTCTCCTAACGACATAACATCTCTTCCTAGTGTTGTGGCTGATCTTTTGCAGGACTTTGAAGATGTGTTTCCACAAGAAACACCGGCTGGACTACCTCCAATTCAAGGGATTGAGCATCAAATCGATCTTATTCCAGGGGCTGCACTTCCTAATCGTCCACCATATCGAACCAATCCTGAAGAAACTAAGGAAATACAAAGGCAAGTACAAGAACTTCTTGATAAATGTTTTGTTCATGAAAGCTTAAGCCCTTGTGCTGTTCCTGTGATTTTAGTACCTAAGAAAGATGGATCTTGGAGGATGTGTGTTGATTGTAGAGCTATAAATAATATTACCGTTCGCTATCGCCATCCTATTCCACGGCTAGATGATATGCTTAATGAATTAAGTGGTTCCACAATTTTTACTAAAATTGATTTGAGAAGTGGATATCATCAAATAAGAATGAAAACTGGAGATGAATGAAAGACTGCATTTAAAACAAAATTTGGGTTGTATGAATGGTTAGTGATGCCCTTTGGGTTGACTAATGCTCCTAGTACTTTTATGAGATTAATGAACCATGTCTTAAGAACTTTCATTGGAAAATTTGTTGTTGTCTACTTCGATGATATTCTAATTTACAGCAAGTCTTTTGATGAACATGTGAAACACATTCGACAAGTTTTAGATGAGCTTAGAAAGGAGAAATTATTTGCTAATCTTGAGAAATGCAGTTTTTGCACAGACCATGTTGTGTTTCTTGGCTTTGTTGTTTCAGCAAAAGGAATAGAGGTGGATGAATCCAAGGTGAAAGCCATCAAGGATTGGCCAGCTCCAACGAATGTAAGTCAAGTAAGAAGTTTTCATGGTCTTGCTGGTTTTTTATAGAAGATTTGTGCGAGATTTCAGTACCATTGCTTCCCCTTTTAATGAATTGACAAAGAAAGGTGTTGAATTTAAATGGGGAAACTCACAAGAAGATGCTTTTCAAGAATTGAAGAAACATTTGACTGAAGCACCTGTACTTATTCTTCCTGATTTCACTAAAACTTTTGAAGTAGAATGTGATGCTAGTGGAATTGGGACAGGAGGAGTTTTAATGCAACAAGGAAAACCTATAGCATATTTTAGTGAAAAATTGGGAGGTGCTCAATTAAATTATTCTATGTATGACAAAGAATTATATGCTTTGGTCCGAGCGCTTGAAACATGGCAGCACTACTTATGGCCAAAAGAGTTTGTTATTCATTCCGATCATGAAGCTTTGAAGTATTTGAAAGGGCAAGCCAAACTGAACTGTCGCCATGCCAAATGGGTTGAGTTTATCGAAACATTTCCATACATTGTGAAATATAAGAAAGGTAAGGACAATGTGGTCGCTGATGCCTTGTCTCGAAGGAATGTGTTGTTGACTCAACTAGAGGTAAAAGTTTTGGGTCTTGAAAATTTGAAAGAAATGTATAATGATGATCCTGAATTTTCAGAACCATACAATCATTGTAAAGATGGAAAAGGTTGGGAAAAATATCATATACATGATGGGTTTTTGTTTAGAGCTAACAAACTTTGTGTACCAAATTCTTCGGTTAGATTGCTTTTATTGCAGGAGTCACATGGAGGCGGTCTAACAGGTCATTTTGGACAAAAGAAGACTTATGAAATGCTCAGTGATCATTTCTATTGGCCCAAGATGAGGAGAGACATCATCAAATTTGTGGAGCGTTGTGTCACCTGTCACAAAGCTAAGTCAAAATTGAACCCTCATGGTTTATATACTCCTTTACCCGCTCCTAAAATTCCTTGGGAAGACATAAGCATGGATTTTGTTTTAGGACTACCGATGACTCGAAAAAAGAGAGATTCTATTTTTGTTGTGGTTGATAGATTTTCAAAAATGGCTCATTTTATCCCATGCAACAAGAGCGACGATGCTTCACATGTTGCCAATTTGTTTTTCAGAGAAATCTTGAGGCTACATGGAGTGCCCAAGACCATCGTATCTGACCGTGATGTGAAGTTTGTGAGCTATTTTTGGAAAACATTGTGGGCAAAGCTTGCGACTAAACTTTTGTTCTCCACCACATGCCACCCCCAAACTGATGGCCAAACTGAAGTGGTGAATCGTACATTGTCAATGCTGCTACGAACAATGGTAAAGAAGTGCTTGAAGGATTGGGAGGAATGTTTGCCACACGTGGAGTTTGCTTATAACAGGGCAGTACATTCTACAACTAATTTATGCTCCTTCAAAATTGTATATGGGTTCAAACCTATTGCTCCGATAGATTTGTTGCCCCTTCCATTGTAGGAAAGAACTAATATGGAAGCTTCCAAGCGTGCTGCATACATAAAAAAGATACATGAGAAGACCAAGGAAGCAATTGAGCTCAAAGCAGTGCGCAAGGCACCAAGCATGAACAAGCATAGGAAGAAAGTGTTATTTGAACCAGGTGACATGGTTTGGATTCACTTGCTCAAAGAGCATTTTCCTGATCAGCACAAATCCAAATTGATGCCATGAGGGGATGGTCCATTTCGTGTTCTTACCAAGATCAATAATAATGCATACAAGATAGATCTTCCACCAAGCTATGGCGTGAGCAACACGTTCAATGTTGCTGACCTCTTACCATATACAAGTGAAGACACTTCAGAGTCGAGGATGACTCCTTTTCAAGGGGAGGAGGATGATATGACCATGCCATTAAGCAATACGTTACAACCCCCAAGTCATACTACATCAACTCAAGTACAACCAACATCATCACCAACCCAAGTCTTTGATGGACCAATTACACGTAGCCGAGCTAAGAAGCTACAACAAGAGGTGCACACACTACTTTATGAATTTCAATTAAACACTAATGGTAACTTTATGCTACCTAAGTTGTGTATGTTGATATTACTTAGGTTCACCAAAGAGGAAGGACAAAACATATCAAAGGCGAATCAACAAGAAGAGCTATGTCCGAGTCAGTCCAGCGCAACAGAACTGTCCAGAAGAAATAGTCATATCTTTTGATTCCCAAAAGCTATGAAGGCCCATAAGTACTTTTTGGAAATCTCTTGAAGTCTAGTTTCCAATGCTTTTAAAGCCGACTTAATCAAATCTACCAGAAAGGCAGCCGACCTACTTTAGTGCTGACTGGTCAGAAGGTCAACAGTCTGCTTGATGACCAAGTTTTCGTATTAAACTGCATCATTCTATGAAGTTTCAATAAGCATGCTATATATGGTGAGAAAGCTTATCAAGTCAGCTTTCCAACGCAATCAGTCCCACGTCATTTGGAGATTCCTAGGAGAAGTTATTATCAAAATACTAAAGACTGCGCAGAAGTCAAACAGACACACGGAATTCAGTTCTGCAGATCTCCCGAAGAGGCTCCTTCACATTAGCACGTGAAAATACTTTTGTTTCATGTTTATACCTCTCTAAGGCTGGTTGTTACTAATATAAATACCCCCTATGTCTATGATGTAAGGCAGCTTATGATAATCTAAAACAGAACCCCTTTGTTCAGCTGTGTGCTAACAAATATTGAGAGTAATCTCTACCCCTTTGCTCTTGTAATACCCAACTTTGACATATAAGAGAAAGAAATAAATCTTCATGTGTAGTACCTTTTCATTCATGAAAATTATTAGAAGGCAAAGATAAAGTGGATAATTCCTTAATAAAATGTGCATGATGCTGAAGTGATTTTGTGTGTGTGCATTCACTGAAAATAGTGATTACATCAATGGGAATTAAGACTTGGTTTACAATTTAGAATTTGTAATAATAAAGAAAGAGAGGAAAGATGCCATGAAGGAAATACATACATAAACAATTATACCTTGTTCATCACTAGATTTGAATTTGTACAATTGAAATATGAGTGAGTCAAAACCAAAATTTAAAGTCAAAATTTGAAATTTAAAATGAGAAAAAGGAACTCAGAAAAAGAGAAAAAAAGAAAAACAGTGCTGTGCACGGTTGGGCCTAATTCCCTGGAGGCAGCCCACTTCCAACATCACTGTGCAGCCCAGCCAGACCGGCGTCGACACGCTGGGTCCACCATCCAGCCACACACTCGCGCTCCCTCTCAACTCAGCACCATGTCCACACAGCGCGCCCGCTCACTCGCTTCACTGCCTTGTGGCCCCGCGCTGTCAGCGCTTTCTTCTCCACGGATCTCGCCAGCGGTGGCACGTCCGCGCAGTCAAGATCGCCGCGAAGATCGGGCAGGCCGTTCCCACCGAACCGGAATATAAGAACCGAACCACCGTGGCTTTTCCCCGCATTCCGTCCAGGCGCCGCCTGCAGCTCATCTTTCCTCTCTCGGCCGCGCCGTCGTCGTTAAAGGGAGAATTGCCGCCGTAGAACCTCGGGCCGTGTCTACCCAAAGCTCTTGGCGAGAGTTCGATTGGAGTCGCCCGGTGGCGGTGAAGGTCGCCTGAGGCATTCCTAGGACGAATCGGGGCACAGTACCTTGGGATTCCTCACCGTCGTCCTCGGGTGCCACCATTACCACTCTCCGCCGTGGATCGCCCTAACGCCGCCGTAATACTCGGTATGAGCTCTCCCCTACTGTTTCCTTTTGGCCCATCGACGTGTAGCGCTGAAATTGCCCCATGGTTGTTCGGGATTGGGGCAAATCGCTGATCTCCGGCGAGGATCTCACCGTGGGTGCGGTGGCGCCGCTGCTTCGCCGTTTGGTTGGGGGAAAAGGCGCTCGGCCGTCGATTCGTGCGTGGGCAGCTACGATTAAAGGATAGAATCCCGTCACCCAGCAAAATCCGAACCGTAGATCTAGATGGACGGTCGTAGTAAGATCGGGGGCTAAAGGCAACTACGACCGCAGATCCGGGATCGTGCGGTTATTAGGACGTACCGATCCACGGAGAGCGCAATTCTAATCTGTGACGTTGCAGCCAGATCCGGCGGCTATTAAATGCCCATACCCCTTCGCCCTGCCGTTTTTGCAAAAGAGACCCTGTATTTTAGGTGATTCAACCCGTGGTCCATTCTGACTATTCACCGAGTCTTAGGAATCTTGCGACTTAGCCCCTGGATTCTCTGTAAATAGTGCATCCTGTCCATAGCTCTGTAAATTCAGTTATTTAATTTTAGAAATTACTTTCTAATACAAAAATAAGTGCTAGGACTTTAATAAACCATAGAAAATTTATATGAACTCCAAATTAACCCATTCTAATTTCTAAATCTTTGTAATATTATTCTCTATCACTTAGAGTCTCTGTTTTGACATGAAAACAGTAAGAAAAATAATTTCTCACTTAATCCTATTTCAAGCACATAAAACCTTTGGAAATTCATATCTTAAAATATATAACTCCAAAAATTATGATTCCTGTTCCTAGGATGTTATTTTAGTATGTAGATTATTACTGTGTAATTTGTTTATATGTTTGGTGTGATGTTAATTTTCTTTATATAGTGTGCTTGTTTGTATTGTGGCGAGTAGAAGAACCTATGACTGAGGATCCTGGTGACCAGCAGATAGAAGTAGCTGAGCAGGAGCTCATTGAAGACAAGTTGTGCCCTTGACCACTTTCATTACCCAATAATGCTCTTTATTATCACTATTCAGTGCATAGGCTTAATTTTGATGGGACCCAATAGGTCACCCTAGATTTTTATTCCATTTTACCTTGTTATTCCATTTTACATGGTTTTGGGATAATATTTTGTTATATCCATGTTCCAATTCTTTTATTATTCTATTTATGTTCATGTCAAGATCATTAATGTTAATTGGAACATGGAGCTTAACTTGAGAAACACGTGCCACCACAAGGGTTTAATGGGACGCCCTTGGCCAACTAACTAGGAAAGCTAGTGGAAGACTACCTTACCCGAAAGGGCAAGGGTAGTAGGGGATTGCATGCAAGGAGGTTCTCGGGTTGATTTTGCTGCGATGGCGGTCAGACGGGGATTCTTGCAAGTGCTCTTCCCATAAACTGTAGCGGGTTTTCGGAAGCTAGTGGAACTTTGTAAAGGCCTCGTAGTGGATCCCTAGCCATTCACCTCGGTAGTGTCTAAGGGTCTAGCTAACCCTGGCGACATGGGATACACGACTTGTGGGTAAAGGGTACAACCTCTGCAGAGTGTAAAACTGGTATACTAGCCGAGCTCACGGTCATGAGCAGCTCAGGACTCTCTGATGACTAAATTATGGAACTTAAATTCAATTTGTCATTTGCATTTGCATGGGATTTGTTAATAATTTTGTTCTATTATTTTATTATGGTTTGGTATTTACTTACATCTAGTAATTGCTAATAAAATTTTGACCAACTTATTAAAAGCAATGCTCAGCTTTAACCCCTATCGTTGATCAGCCTTACACATCACATGAACTCCCACCTTTGGTGAGTTCATGCCACATTATTCCCCACAACTTGTTGAGCTATGATCATGTGTGAGCTCACCCTTGCTGTCTCACACCCCCCATAGGAGAAGAACAGGTGGTTCAGGAGGAGTCTCAAAGTGAGGAGTTCGATCTAATCTAGGTGGCGTTTCCCAGTTGATTTTCTCGCGCCAAGGACGATCCTTAGTTCATTTTATATTTATAATTTATTTTGTAAGTCTTCCGCTATGTAATAAGTATTCTGATTATATTGTGACATTTATCTCTATACACTCTGTTATTATATATGTTGTCTTCTTTGGCGCATGTATGAGATGCACCCGGCTTTGTTCCTTAAAACCGGGTGTGACAGAAGTGGTATCAGAGGAAATGTTGACTGTAGGACGAAACCTAGATAGAAATGGACAAACCCTTACCTACTTATCTTACTCTGATTCATTCCATACTTACCTTATCTTGATCATGTCTCACCTTTTGCTATTCTACTCTGATTATTCTTACCTTTACTACTCTAAGACAAGATAGATTTCACACCTTGGAGTCCTACAACTATGAACTTTTTCAGAGATAGGGAACCTAAGACGAAATTATAACTATTTTCTCTATTAAAAAAATGTTGGTTGATTGTTCTGATGATCAATGACTGATTTGCTTCTTTGATTGATTGAAATAGTATAGACGGGCATCTTAGCATGTACCACCATAAGGTAATGTATTAGCGTTAGTAGGTGACACACTAATCTACTTAGCTAATAAATCCCCCGCAGTAACATTCCTCGTAATTACTCGCCTTGTCTACAATTCTTCCTTTCTTACCCTGTGTTTCTAACCCAGATGGGCTACCCCTATAGTGTTAGAAGAGAGCACTATAGACGTGATCCTTGGTATGTCATGGTTAAGAAAGGCAAAGGCAGTATATACACTGTGCTAAGGGAACCGTAGAACTCACCAGTTCCAAAGGAGAAAGATTTGAAGTTGAAATTACAGTAACTACCACCATCAGACTAGCGGCATTCTTAGTAGATGAGAAGTTTGTGGGAGACAACATCCATGCAGTTAGGGATTCTCCGGATGTCTTTCCAGAGGAGTTATTAGGGATGCCATCAGATATGGAAGTTGAGTTTGTTATTGATCTCTTACCTAGAACTGCCCCTATTTCTAAACGACCATACAGGATGTCCGTAGAGGAGTTAAAGGAACTTAAGAAACAGTTAACGGAGTTACAAGAGGCTGGGTACATTCGTCCGAGTTCCTCACCTTGGGGAGCGCCGGTCCTGTTTGTACAGAAGAAGGATGGATCACAAAGGATGTGTGTGGATTATAGATCACTTAATGATGTTACTGTGAAGAACAAGTATCCGTTACCCCGCATTGAGGATTTATTTGATCAAATGAGAGGTGCAAGGGTATTCTCGAAGATTGATCTCCGATCCGGTTACCATCAGATGAGGATTAGAGCATCGGATATTCCCAAGACGGCTTTCTCGACTCGATATGGATTATATGAGTTCACTGTTATGTCGTTTGGATTAACCAATGCACCAGCTTATTTTATGGATTTGATGAATAAGGTGTTTATGGAGTATTTGGGCAGATTCGTCGTGGTATTCATCGACGATATTCTTATCTATTCCAAGTGTGATAGTGATCATGAGGAACATCTGAGATTGGTGCAACAGAAGCTAAGAGATAATCAACTCTATGCCAAGTTTAGCAAGTGCGAGTTTTGGATTGGTGAGGTGTCATTTCTTGGTCATATTATTTCTAATGGAGGAATATCAGTGTATCCTGCTAAGATTAAGGAGATAATGGAGTGGAGAGTACCCACTACAGTTACTAAGATTCGGAGTTTCTTGGGACTAGCAGGATATTATCGGAGATTTATTGAAGGATTTTCTAAGATTTCTAAGCCTATGATCTCGCTTTTGGAGAAGGACAGAGAATTTAAGTGGGATGAGAAGTGCCAAGAAAGCTTTGATCAATTAAAGAAGAGGTTGATGTCTCCACCAGTGTTGGTTATGCCAGACCTACAGAAGGGATTTGATATTTATTGTGATGCATGTGGCCAAGGCTTGGGATGTGTGCTCATGCAAGAAGGACATGTGATTGCCTACACATCTCGTCAGTTATGGAAACATGAATGGAACTACCCCACACATGACTTAGAACTGGCAGCCGTTGTGCATGCGCTTAAGATTTGGAGACATTATATTATGGGAATCAAGTGCCAAGTATACACGGATCATAAGAGTTTGAAGTATATATTCACTCAGAAGGATCTCAACCTTAGGCAACACCGTTGGTTGGAGCTTATTAAAGATTATGATTTGGAAATTCACTATCACCCGGGCAAGGCAAATTTGGTTGCAGATGCCTTGAGTCGAAAGGAGCATGTTCATTCAGCTGTTGTTGCCTAGCTACCCGATGAGATTGTTGAGAATTTCAGGAGACTTAGCCTGGGGATAGTTGCTCACACTGAAGAAGTTACTATTGATGTGGAACCTACTTGGAGCAAGAAAAATCCGCAAAGGACAAATTGGTGATGCTAAAATACAAGAGATCAAGGATCTGATTACTGAAGGTCGAGGTCCGGAATTTACGGAAGATGAGCAAGGCACTGTATTGTTCAAGGATAGGATATGTGTTCCTGATATTGAAAGCCTTCGTGAGACTATTTTAAAGGAGGCCCATGACTCGGATTATTCTATTCATCCTGGTAGTACCAAGATGTATCAGGATTTGAAGCAGAAATATTGGTGGTATGGATTGAAGAGAGATGTGGCTGCCCACGTGGCTATGTGCGATGTGTGTCAAAGAGTTAAGGCTAAACACCAGAGGCCAGCTGGACTATTGCATCCACTGAAGATACCCGAGTGAAAGTGGGAAGAGATTGGTATGGATTTTATTACTGGATTGCCTCGCACCCAGAAAGGATATGATGCTATATGGGTGATTGTGGATAGATTGACTAAAGTAGCTCACTTCATTCCTATCAAGACTACTTATAAGTGATCTTAATTGGCAGAGTTATTTATGGCTCGGATTGTGTCTCTATACGGTGTACCGAAGAAGATCATTTTAGATAGAGGATCACAGTCTACCTCCAGATTTTGGAAACGTTTTCATGAGAATATGGGTACGAAGTTGAATTTTAGTTCGGCCTACCATCCTCAGACTGATGGACAGACTGAAAGGACTAATCAAGTATTGGAGGACACGTTGAGAGCTTGTGCCCTTCAACATGGTAGCAGTTGGGACAAGAGTCTACCTTATGCTGAGTTCTCATATAATAATAGTTATCCGGCCAATCTGAAGATGTCACCTTTTGAGGCTCTGTATGACAGGGAGTGCAGGATTCCTTTATATTGGGATAAGACTAGAGGAAGACAGTTCTTTGGACCTGAACTTATTCAAGAGGCAGAAGAACAAGTTCATATAATTCGAGAGAATTTGAGGGTAGCTCAGACCAGACAAAAGAGCTACGCTGATAATAGAAGAAGACCACTGGAATTTGAGGAAGGTGATCATGTGTACCTCAAGGTGTCACCACTTCGTGGAATGAGGAGATTCAAGGTTAAGGGCAAATTGTCCCCTCGATTTATTGGACCATTCATGATCTTTAGGCGAGTTGGAGAGATGGCATACCGACTCGAGCTACCTACTAGTCTATCGGATGTGCATAATGTGTTCCACGTATCTCAACTGAAGAAGTGTCTCCATGTCCCTGAGGAACAGTTACCAATGGAAGAGCTCAATGTTCAAGGTGATTTGACTTACACGGAGTGTGGGGGACAGATATCCCCCGGGTCCATTCAAAGGATGAAAGACCTCACGAAAGGCCCAAGAGCCCAATAACCCGTGAGGTCACTCCATCATGGGCCTAGGGAAGAACGACCAGCGAAGCAGATCGACATAAGGCCGGGTTGGCGCAAACCCGGATGGCCCCACCGCGCAGAACAAGTGACCGCAACAGAAGACCCGACTTTCCCGCGCTGGAGCCCCGCATGATGGAACCGGGCGAGGATAAGTCGGCCGAATCATAGGGAGATAAGCTCAAACAGTTCACTATCTTTTAGGTGCACGTTGTTATCATATCGGCTTGTATTACCTCATGGTCAAATATATAAGGCCTAGGGGGCACCCCTTCGAGACAATCAATCCCAACTCTACTACTACTTAGCCATCCACCTCAACTCTCTACCTTGTAACCCATTACACAAAGCATATTCGCCAGGACGTAGGGTGTTACGCATCTCAAAGCGGCCCGAACCTGTAAACATTGTCCATTGTCTCTCGTGTATCCGACACGAACCATTCAGCTATAGTCGGCGACACCGTCCTACTCCTAAAACACCTCGAGGGGCAACCCCAGGTGTGCGGTCGGACCCAAAACACCGACACCTGGCGTGCCAGGTAGGGGGTGTGTCGACGATCTAAGCTAGCTCAATGGCCGTCACCTTTCACAGCAAGATAACCTTCCATCCCGGATCCATGTTCTGCTTTGGAACATTCTCGTCCATAGCAGACGAAGAGGGAACTCTACACCACATTGCAGGTCCACCAAGAAAGAAGTCTCCTCCAACAAACTCCGAAGATACCGGAGAAGCGCAACCTCCAGCTCTCCGAAAGAAGATCGCCACGACAGCCGCGCCATTCTACCCCGACGTTCTTTTCATCGGGAGAGTGGAGTCGCCTCCCGTCTCCGACGACGAGCCAACCGCGCCTGGGGAAGAACCACCTCAGCGGGAGTCCCGTCGACGAAGAAATCAGCGCCGAAACGTCCGGCGACATCACCAAGCCGGAGAACGGGATCCGGAGCAGCCTGTCTCGCGAGACGAGGTCTCGGAGATGGGAGAAACTCCGGAAGAACGCGTCTTCAGAGAACAAAGGAACTCCCGACGACATGATCGTCGACGAGCTCAGGAACAAGCCGAGCAAGACGCAAGGCAGCGCCGGGAAAATCCACTCTTCGGTCGCAACCTGAATCCCGACTTCGCTCGAGCCATGAACACACCGAGTGAAGTCGGAGGAGTACTAGCTCGTACTAGCTCGGATAGCTGATGGACTCCCTCGGACTCCCGATGCCGAGGGCTATCGACGCCTGTTCACCCAAGCAGCCAACCATCTTCTACCTCTCGCTCACCCGCCGAACGATTTGCGACACGCCATCAACAGTCGCCAAGACGCGTGAAGCTCCATCAACGCTTCGCGTGAACGACGGCATGAGAACGAGATCCGCCGCCGGGAGGAGTACGACACGGATCATGGCATCCCAACTCGGAGTCAAGCCACCAGAACCGAGTCAACGACGGCCTCGACCGGCGGTACTACCCGGGGACGGTCGAGGACCCTCAACAACTACTCCCCTCCCCGGGACAGACATCATCTCCGACGACAGGAGGACACATGTGGAGTGTCTGCCCTTACTCCGTGCCTTAGGGCCATTCAGTGGCCCCCTAACTTCAAGGTATCCAATGTCGACAAGTATGAACCTAAGCAGGACCCAGGAGGCTGGCTGGCCGTCTACACCATCGCCGCTCGAGCCGCCGGAGCATCCGAAGACGTGATGACTGCATACTTACCCATTGTCCTCGGGCAAGACGCACTGCAATGGCTACGACATCTACCTCGACACTGCATCGACGATTGGAGCGACTTCAGTCGACGCTTCACCGCCAACTTTCAGTCCCTCTCCGACAAACCGGCGCAACCATGGGACCTCGAATCCATCAAGCGCCGGGGGATGAAACTCTCTGATCATACCTCAAAAAGTTCTAGACCATGAGAAATCGTATCCCCGAGGTCATGGAGGCGGCTGTGATCGAGGACTTCTACCGAGGATCCAATGACTCGGCCTTCGTCCGAGCCATATTGCAGAAAGCACCGACTACCTCTGAGCAGCTGTTCCGGGAAGCCAACCTCTATATCACCGCCGACGAGTGAGCTCAAGACCTCATAGGAGGAGCGAAGCCCGCACCGACAGCACCACGACACGACGTGAACCAGCAGCCCGACAAACGCTGGGAGAAGAGACCGCGCGAAGAGGTACATGCCACCGGACCACCTGCCTCTCGCGCTCGGAGAGGACCCCGCGGAGGCAAGCGTACGCTGGACGACATCCTCGACGCCCAGTGCCCGTACCACAAGGACATGCGCCACACTCTTCGGAACTGCAGGGACTTCAAACACTCCGTCGAGCACGGCAGACCCTTCCAACCTCTACCTCCTCCTCCACCGAGGGGAGGACCAGAAGAACCACGACAACCCTAGCAGCAGGAGGAGGAAGGAGGAGGAGCTTTCCCGCGCGTTGACAGGGAGGTCAACGTCATCTTCGGCGGACATAGATCGCAGGAGAACAGAAGACAACAAAAGCTCAACGATCGCTAGATATTGGTGGCGACCACCGGTCCTCCCGCCCCATACCGGTGGTCGGAGCACCCAATCACTTTCACTCGGGCGGATCAATGGCTCAACTTCGACCACCCTGGCAAATACCCGCTCCTCGTCGATCCGGTGATCCGAGAGAGCAGGGTGAAGAAGGTGTTAGTGGACGGGGGGAGCAGCATCAACGTTACCTTCCCCCGGACACTCCGAGGCTTGGGAGTTCACCTCAAAGAGCTCCACGAGTTAGACACTCCTTTCTTCGGCATCGTGCCGACTGAAGGGGAATACCCGCTGGGCCACATCTACATGCCCGTCACCTTCGGAACTCTGGAGAACTACAGAACCGAGTTCCTGAGGTTCGAAGTGGCGAATTTCGACTACGGGTACGACGCCATCATTGGAAGGCCGGGATTGGCAAAGTTCATGGCTATCCTGCATTACACGTACATGATATTGAAGATGCCAGGACCACAAGGAATCATAACTGTGCGCGCTGACCTCCAAGGCGCCGCGGAATGTTTCCGAATAGCCATCCAAGCGGCCCTCACCATCAAACCGTCGGCGACTTCTTCAGCGCAGGCGAACTCTAAGCCTGAGGAAGACCATACAGCACCGACGAATGAAGCTCAAGCCGCGACCTCTATGCGGCTGACTGAAGAAACTAAAAGTATCAATCTGGGGTTCGCTGATGAACGCAAGACTGCCATCATCAGCTCTTGCCTGGATGATAAATAGGAAGGCACGCTCGTCCGGTTTCTGCAAGACAACCGAGACGTATTCGCATGGCAACCTGCGGATATGCCAGGAGTCCCGAGAGAACTGGCCGAGCACAAACTGAAGGTCTACCCCCAGGCAAGGCCGATCCGGCAAAAACTACGTCGTTTCACGCCTGATAAGAGAGAGGCCATTCGCGCTGAGCTGGCCCGCTTGGTCGCGGCTGGGTTTATTAGAGAAGTGTTACATCCCGAGTGGTTAGCCAACCCTGTTCTTGTACTCAAAAAGAATAAAGTGGATTGGCGCATGTGCGTCGACTATACAGATCTCAACAAACATTGTCCAAAGGATCCCTTCGGGCTCCCTAGGATAGATCAGGTGGTAGACTCCACCGCCGGATGTTCTATGCTGTCTTTTTTGGACTGCTATTCTGGATACCATCAGATCAGTCTGGCAAAGGAAGACAAGGAAACGACAGCGTTCATCACTCCCTTCGGAGCTTTCTGCTATACCTCCATGCCGTTTGGCCTCAAAAACGCTGGAGCGACTTATCAGAGAGCCATTCAAAAATGCTTAGTTGATCACTGGGGCAAGCGTGTGGAAGCCTACATGGATGACGTGGTAATCAAAACAGAGAACTCGAAAAACTTCATCGAAGACTTACAGCTCGTTTTCAACAGTCTACGGCGATACCGATGGAAGCTTAATCCTGAAAAATGTGTCTTTGGGGTACCGGCAGGGAAGCTACTCGGATTTATTGTCAGCCACCGGGGAATTGAAGCTAATCCGGAAAAGATTGAAGCTATCATGAAAATGGAAGCTCCACGATCACAAAAGAAGGTTCAGCGACTTACCGGATGTATGGCAGCCCTGAGTAGATTTATATCCAGACTGGGAGAAAGAGGTTAACCATTTTATAAAGTACTCAAGAAAGTAGATAAGTTTCAGTGGACTTCAGAAGAACAGGAAGCCCTAGACGCACTGAAGAAATTATTGACAACCCCACCAGTGCTGAAACCACCACGGCGAGCCACATCGACTCAACCGGCTGAAGATCTGCTGCTGTATATCTCTTGCACGACTCACGTGGTAAGCACCGCGTTGGTAGTCGAGCGAGCAGAAGAAGGACATGCCTACCCAGTGCAACACCCTGTTTATTTCATCAGTGAAGTTCTGGGTCCCTCGAAGAAAAAGTATCCTCAAGTTCAGAAGCTATTATACGTAGTACTTCTAACTGCCCACAAGCCACGTCACTACTTTGATGACCACAAAGTCATAGTAGTCACCGGTTTTCCGATAGGGGATATTCTTCACAACAAGGAAGCCATTGGCCGAATAGCCAAGTGGGCCTATGAACTGGGATCTCATAACATCGAATTTCGACCTCGTACTGCCATTAAAACCCAAGCATTGGTTGACTTCGTATCAGAATGGACTGAACAACAAGTACCGGAGAACCCAGAAACTGCAGAAGTATGGTGGATGTATTTTGACGGCTCGCTGAAGCTGTAGGGAGCAGGCACGGGAATTCTCTTCATCGCACCTGGAGGCGAACACCTCAAATATGCCCTCCAGTTGTTATTTCCAGCCTCCAACAATGCAGCCGAGTATGAAGCTCTGATCCATGGACTAAACATCGCCATATCATTAGGCATCAAGAGACTAATGGTATACAGAGATTCTCTGGTGGTCATAAGCCAGATAAACAAAGAATGGGACTGTTCGAATGATTCAATGGGAAAATACTGCACTGCCGTCCGAAAACTAGAAGATAAATTTGAAGGCCTAGAATTTCATCATGTAGAAAGAGATCGAAACACGGCAGCAGATGTATTGTCCAAGCTAGGATCCAGTCGAACTCAGGTCCCACCTGGAGTCTTTGTACAAGAAATACCACAACCAAGCATCTCAATGGATCAGGCAGAAGAGTGTAATATCGTGAATCAACCAGAGTCAGACTCTGATGATTGGAGAAGGCCGATCATCAGATATATAAAGAATGAAGAGGAACCAGATGACAAAAATGTAGCCGAGCGCATCGCCAGACAGTCAGCCCACTACACGCTCATTGGGGAGGCATTATACAGACGGGGCGCGTCAGGCGTCCTCATGAAGTGCATTCTCTCATCTACTGGGAAGCGACTTCTAGATGAGGTCCACGCTGGGCAATGTGGAATACACGCAGCATCCAAGAAGCTAGTCGGGAAGGTCTTCAGGTCAGGATTCTATTGGCCAACCGCGAAAAGTGATGCAGCCGAGTTAGTGCAGAGGTGCGAAGCTTGCCAGTACTTGTCGAAGCAGCAACATCTACCAGCACAGCAGCTGCAGACCATACCAGTAACATGGCCGTTCGCATGCTGGGGACTGGATATGATTGGACCTTTCAAGAAAGCTCAAGGAGGATGCACTCATGTACTGGTAGCAATCGACAAATTCACCAAATGGATAGAATTCAAACCCATTGCTTCTTTAACTTCAGCAAAGGCCGTGGAATTCATACAAGACATAATATTCAGGTTCGGAATACCAAACAGTATCATAACTGACTTAGGATCCAACTTCACAAGTTCAGAGTTCTTCGACTTCTGCGAGCAAAAGAGCGTTCAGATCAAGTATGCTTCGGTAGCGCACCCGAGAGCCAACGGGCAGGTCGAACGAGCTAACAGAATGATATTGGAGGCACTCAGGAATAGGATCTTTGAAAAGAATGAAAAGTTTGCAAGGAAGTGGATAAGGGAATTGCCCTACGTTGTTTGGAGCCTAAGAACTCAACCTAGCCGAGCTTTGCATGGAAACACCCCCTTCTTCATGGTCTATGGGTTAGAGGCAGTATTGTCCGCCGATCTCAAGTTCGGGGCGCCGAGGTTGGTCTTCAAAAGCATAGCAGAAGCCGAAGCTACTAGGCTGGGGGACATTGATGTACTCGAAGAAGAACGGCTGAATGCAGTAATTCAATCAGCACGATACCAGCAGACTCTGAGACGCTATCACGACAAGGCCGTACGACAACGATCCTTCTCAGTGGGAGATCTCGTCCTCCGCCGAATTCTAACGGGGGAGGGACGGCACAAGTTGTCGCCCTTATGGGAAGGACCATTCATAGTAGCAGAAGTCACTCGGCCGGGGTCATATCGTCTGACTCAGATGGATGGCACAGAAATTGGGAATTCCTAGAATATAGAACACCTCAGGAAGTTTTATCCTTAGCTATATTTCAAAAGCTATCAGGACAACGATGTACTCTGTAAAACGGGAGATATGTCATCAATAAAGAAGGCTTCAAAGATACTCAATTTGTTCATGATTGACTAGCATTCTTACTTAATTCGGGGTGACCACTATGCCCTGCTAACGGAGCAATCGGCTTAAGTCGGCAAAGACTTAAGACGGTGCAACATGCTCACGCTTACTTAACCCGGGGTGACCACTATGCCCTGCTAACGGAGCAATCGGCTTAAGTCGGCAAAGACTTAAAACAGTGCAACATGCTCACGCTTACTTAATTCGGGGTGACCACTATGCCCTGCTAACGGAGCAATCGACTTAAGTCGGCAAAGACTTAAGACGGTGCAACATGCTCACGCTTACTTAACCCAGGGTGACCACTATGCCCTGCTAACGGAGCAATCGGCTTAAGTCGGCAAAGACTTAAAACGGTGCAACATGCTCACACTTACTTAACTCGGGGTGACCATTATGCCCTGCTAACGGAGCAATCGGCTTAAGTCGGCAAAGACTTAAGACGGTGCAACATGCTCATGCTTACTTAACCCGAGGTGACCACTATGCCCTGCCAACGGAGCAATTGGCTTAAGTCGGCAAAAGACTTAAGACGACCCAACATGCTCACGCTTACTTAACTCGGGGTGACCACTATGCCCTGCTAACGGAGCAATCGGCTTAAGTCGGCAAAGACTTAAGACGGTGCAACATGCTCACGCTGACTTAACCCGGGGTGACCACTATGCCCTGCCAACGGAGCAATCGGCTTAAGTCGGCAACGACTTAAGGCGGTGCAACATGCTCGCGCTTACTTAGCACAGGGTGACCACTACACCCTACAAACAAAAGCAATCGATTTAAGTCGGTAACGGCTTAAGGCGATCTCGCATGTTTACGATTACTCATATAGGGGTGACTTCTATACCTCGTAAACAAGTCTCAAAGCCATCACTCAGTATTTTACTACTGCAAATTTATGTATTGTTGAATTCTAAAACAATAGAAGAGTAGCAATATTATTCAAATGCCGAACTGATGTCCTCTAGCAAATATCCGACCATGCTAACCGCGCGATCAAAGCACACAAAATATTTCTCTATTTTGCAATATATTTCTCAGGAGCAACCGACGAAGACAGGCAACTTGAGGAATCAGGAGCAGCAATCACATCAGCCCTTATGTCTTTAGGAACAACCACGCCGGGTCTCCTAATCAAGATCCGCCCCTCGCGAATGGCTTTATCCATGGCTCTGTCGCGCTGGGCCCTCAGAGTAATGGAAGTTTCTTCAGCAACTTTGGCAGCCAATTGAGCGGTCTCCAGCTCCTAGGCGATGGACTTCTTAGAAGCGCGCAGTTCCTTGATAGCAGCATCCTTAGCCGATATCAACTGCCTAAGATGGATCACGTCATCCGTGGATTCCTGCAGCCTATAGCGAAGATTATCTAACTCCTCCATGGTGAAACGATGACTCCTTTCTAGAATGGTCAACGAGTTGCTAGAATCGCGATACAGTCTGTCAAGATTGTCGCGAGACACAGCGAGGACACGTTTGCGCTTCCTCTCTGTCAAGATTGTCGCGATACAGTCTGTCAAGTTTGCGCTTCCTCTCTGTCATGATCGCTGAAATGTGGGGAAGTATGATTCATCAGATGATACTGCAGTGGATCAACCAAGCCTCTCAAGAAATGATACTACCTCTTGGCATCTGTGTTGACATCCTTAGGAGCATAGCGGGACAGCTGCAGAAACTTGTCTCGGTACTCACTGATGGACATAGGCCCTTGCTTCAGCGCCAGGAACTCCACCTTCTTCACTGTCATCAGGCCTGCGGGGACATGGTACTAGCGGAAATTGTCTCTAAATTCCTCCCAGGTAATAGTGTTGGGGTTGGCATGGGTGGCGAGATAGGACTCCCACCAAGACTAGGCTGCTCCTCTCAACAGACGGGGACCATACAGAACTGTCTCCCTGTCGTCGCACTGAGCGGTGTGCAACTCTCGCTCCACAGTGCATAGCCAATCTTCAGCATCCATGGGGTCAGAAGAGTGAGCGAACACTGGGGGATGACCTCTTATGAATTCAGCATGCTTGTCTCTAGGCATCTGAGGCATCTGAGGCTGAGGTGGTGGCTGCTGCTGTTGCTGATGAATGGCGGCTAGAGAGTGACCGATGGCTTGAACTGCCTGAGTCTGCATTAGGAACATCTGCTCGATGGTCATCGGGGGCGGGGGTGGCAACTGCTGACGGGGTGCCTCATCCTGCGGGGCTGCCTGCTCCTGCTGAGCACGCCTTCCTCCTCTGCGCCTATTTTCTGACATCTGCAGAATGCAATCATACATCAGAATTGATCTTGCAACTTGCAGCATAAGAAAAGAGTGTAGAATCCTTCCACCATACTGAACATATGAGCATCTTCACTGACTTCTAACACAGGCAAACACAGCTTCTCAGATAAAGAGCAAAGTAGAACCAAAGGGTTTCCCAACTAGGTAACTAATTTTATTAACATTCAATAGGAAAACCAAAGTGCAGGGGATGCCTACACCCTGGCAACAGTCATTACAAAGATCCAAATCCAACATAGTTCATCATGACAAACATAAAGGCACAGAATAATCAAACTACCCTGTCTAACTAAGACTAACTAAGAGTAAGACTGGTGCTAAGACTATAGCTTCTATGTATATATTTTCATATTAATTACAAGATCTGACACTGGCGATCTATGGTTCTAAATTTATCTTGGTCCTGCAGTCGGGGTTGCCATAAGTCTGGTGTCCACGCCGAGGTGAGCGGTACGGGTGCTGAGTTCCGATGGGAGCAGGGGAGCCATCCTCCAGGTGACTATGCTCCGCACGCTCAGCCCGCAACTGGGCGATCTCAGCACGAGCCCTACTCAGCTCGTCTAATGCATGGTCCAGCTCCGTGTTTAGCACGATGGCTAGGTTGACTGTGCTACTCAACCTAGGATTGTCCTCACCAACAGGTGAGACAACCACGCCTCCTGTGCTGCCAGATGGGCGGCGTGGGTAATACTTCAGGTTGAGACCATCGGCTACCCCGCCGAGCACTGAGCAGTAGTGCAAAAGCGCAAGTTGTGCGGCATCTTGCATGGCCGCCTTAGCTGAGTCCCGCTCAGAGATGGAATAGTGCTCTGAGCAAACCTCTGCACCCCGAAGACTGTTCTCTAGACGACGCACCAAGCAGGTCGCCTCCCAACGGTCCGGGTAAGTCTCACGACTATGCTAAAAGACAACACAGCGATACTCGATAGACCAAGTGCGTCGGTCGAGTGCCTGACGTAGCAAGGTGTCGAGCGCATCGTGGAAGTGACACCCGCGAGCAGCGTAGTGAGTGATGGGTCGGGCAACCCATCCTTCCAGCTCCTGCTACTCTGAAAGGTCGGTGTTGTGGCTCGAGCTGCTGTCGCCACCTCCGTCGTCTGGGTCTCCTCCAGCAGCTACTCCAGCGGCTGGGGCGCTCAGTGGTGGTGCAGGGGGTGCTTCCAGTGGGAGCACAGGAGAGCAACTCCTCTCAGACTCTATCTCCTGCTGAAGCGAGAAAGAAGAGTCCTGCTGCTTCAGCTCCTGTCATCGACGCTCCTACTCCTCGTGCAGGCGGTGGTGCAGCCTCTCCAAGTGACTAGACTGACCAGTCACTGGACGGCGAAGCGGACGCTCCGCGAGACGAGAAGGCAAGAAAGGAATGACTGACTTCCATGCAGTGTGTCTAAGATGAGCCATCTACAAAAGACACCGTAAGCATAAGAGTGAGAACAGAACTAATATGACTAGCAAGTAAACCATAAATAAGTGAGGAATTAGAATAAACAAAAGATTTTTAGCAAGGTATAATATATAGTAGAACATAGGTTTGGTCGATATGACCAACTTTTGAAGGGATACCAAAGTAAAGGTGAGAATAAGGGTCTATAATCCTTAGAACGACCATTCTACTCTAGGTTAGTGGTCCTACAGTTAGCACGGGCTTTGATACCACCTATGTCACACCCGGTTTTAGAAGGCAAACCGAATGCGAACCATGTACGTGCCAGGATCAGCAATTCACGTACACAGCAGTTACATAACTAGACATCATCACACAATGCTAAAATAATGACATAAAAGAGGGTATAATAGTCGATTACATCATGATGTCCGAGACATCCACATAGTCTTTAACGATAATCAAAGTGCGGAAAAGAAACATAGATACACACGGCCTACACAGGCAGCCGACTGGGGGTTTGCTGCTAACCCATGCCTAGAACTCATCGTACTCTTGGAACTCCTGGAAGTCCTCCTCCACGGCTTCATCTTCACCTGAGCAGTGGTTGCAACACGGACAACCTGGGGGGGGGGGGTTTGGTGTGTAAAGCAAGGTTGAGTACACATCAACATACTCATCAAAATGTCTCGTTTGGCTGTAGTGGACTAGCTTTATGCGGAGTTAAGTCAAGCAGTTGCTATTAGTTGGTCAGGTTATTATTTACTAGTAAAAAGCCAGGTTTTAGCATTAACCCAAGTTATTAACCCGGATGTATCCTTTCCAAACGGAAAGAATACCACTTACTATTACCATAGTCATAACCAGAACCATCATCGTCGTCACCACCTGTAAACCATACATCTCTGATCAAGTATCTCTAATCACTGGAGCTCCCATGGCCGCTCATAACCGCGAGCACAGCTGATATATCAGTTTCATAACACTCTACAGAGGTTGCGCACTTTACCCACAAGCCATGATTCCCTCTTGCCTCGGGCCGATCAAACCCTTAAGCACTACCAAGGTGAATAGGCAGGGTCCCACTACGTAGCCTTTACAAAGATTCCCTGGGGCTATAGCCGCCCGTTAGGTTTCCTAAATGCACCGCAATCCTCCCCAAGGGGCATACCAACCTTGGTAGAGCTAGCCGCATACACCGAGCCCCATTAACGGCACGACGGCGAAGCGAACTACACCCCAGTTCCTCTAATTACTTAGCTAAGGGCGTCCCATTCCACCCTCATGGTTGCACTGTTTTCCCGGGCGGTCATCCAACGAACAGGTCCTTACGGAGAGGCACTCGAGAAACAGCTCGAGTCCCCTTAAGGGCCACAAGTACCATCATCATAATCAAAAGGGAAAACAACGTATCATAGATAATCTCATCATGTTCATTGATTAATGTGAAGCACTAGCATATAGCTAAACTGAAATAACCCAACCAAAATTGGTAAACAAGGACAAGATAAACAAAAACTAGTCAATCCTTAGGTATAAATTGTGTAAATGTGGGGAATGAATTATAAGAATGAGTAGGACATAGATGGGTCAAGGGACACTTGCCTTCACCAACTGACTGCTGCTCAGGGTCTTTGTGACACCCTAGGTGTCTATTTCGTGTTATGTCGTGAGATTTATCCTAATCTTGGATGCTCAGTGAAAATTTCTAACTCTTTGTCACATTTATCTCCATTTATTAAGTTACTCATGAAAGTTTCACCAAGTTTGGAATTATTCGATCTCAAGAACAGCCAAATTTGGAGCCTGTTAGAACTTTTATTTCTCAGAGCAAAGGCAAATTCGAAAGTCAATCTCGTCTCGCAACTTCTGTCTAGACTCATTTATTTGGACTCTCGATAGTAGCTATGTTATCCAATCAGTGTCCGAATCCGCTTTCTCGATAGTTGGTCTACGTCCAAATACTTAACCCGAATCCGCATTCTCCCGCAGAATCTCTTTGTGTCATCCACTAATTAATTCTTATTCAAATGGACTTGTTATATCTATATCATCATTCATCTCTATCTATCAAGTGTACCTAAAGATTTCTAGAAGTTTGAACCAAATACACACATGAAAAGGTAAATCCTATACATGCTTGAAACTGCTCGTCTGAACAAATGCATATTTTGAAATTCAACAAAACCTTGTTATCTTGCTCAAACAACTCTATATCAATTGTACAACAAAATTTATTAAGGGTTCATGTGGAGAAAATGCCAAGAAATGTCGAGAAAACACCCCAATTGCCTTAAAATATAATTCGAAGCCTTATAATGATACTACTTTAACCAAAGTGAAACTTTAACTTATATTCAAGATATGAGAATTGACCTTTAATAAAAGTTGTAGAACCTGTGTTATACAATAAATTGTATATTTAAACCACGCCTTGATTCAATCTCTAAGTATCTCAAACAGTGCCATCAAGACAGAATAAAAATCTGATTTCAGGATTTGAATTCTTCTAAGTCTGAAATCAGTGTCGTTCAGGTCGACGTCTCGCGTTCCCAACATTTTGTTGAACAACTAAAGTTTCCTTAAATATAAAAGTTGTTAATAATTAATAGGGCACAACATATTAAAAGATGGCATTCATCCGATTCCGTTTGACATGCTTTGAAACTCAGTTTTCACAAGTTTCCACTGTTTTATAAGCCATTGACAAACCAATTTTCCTGGATCTTTATCTCTCTAACCAGTGCTCGAATCACCTCAAGTGTTGTACAAGATTTGTAGAGTGTACATCAAGGAAGATATTTTCTACAGTAACCTTGATCCGATTTCAAGGAGAAAACGATGAAAATGGGCGCCCAAAGTCGCTGTGTCATCACCTGCCACCTGCTGGTGCAGTCTGACATGTCCAGAGCTTGGCTCTATAAATGGCAGTCCACCCTCTCCCTTCTCCCACACACCACTCCCTTCCCTTCTCTGTTCGGCTGAGCAGGGAGCTCCTCCTTCTTCCCCATGGCGCCCTCCCCCATCCATGGCTGTCTCCGCTCCCTGCACCTCCTAGCCCGGCCCCTTCTCTGCTCCCTAGCGTGGAGGATATGGCTGGAGGAAGAAGATGACTCACTGAGCCAATGACAAGTGGGCCCAAGGCGAGATGTGAGTACACAAAAGTTTCAGATTTTTACTCTTCCTTCAAATATTCATATCTCGAGTTTTAGAGCTCCAAAAATCACGAAACTTGTTCTATTGCCTTCCTTATGAAATTATTTATCCGTTAGATCTATAGGTTGGCATGGTTTAGTGGAAAAGGTTTTCTGTAGAAATTCGTATTTAAAAACTGGTTTAGAGAATAAATGAACTTGCTTCTCTCCATAAGTTTATTTATAAAAATCCAAAAATGATGAAACCTGTTTTGTTAGTTAGATGTTGTCATACTCCATCAAGGAAAAATATAAAACTTATATGTTGTTCACTGTTTTCTTGGTGTGTTAATTAAAACAAGTTAAATAGAGAAAAGAAGATTTATTTGCTTGTTATTTTTGGATATGTAGCTCTAGTGCTCCAAATGGATTGAAAATTTTACAGTAGACCCTCTATGTGATGCTTAGGGACTGGTAAAAAGTTCATGAATTGTGGTGCATGTGTGATTAAGTTAGTGATTTAACTTGTTTAATGCACATTAAGTAGTTATAAATGGTTTAAAAATAATGTATAGATGCAAAAAATGGAAAATGGTGTTCCACTGTCCTTGCATGATATTATAGTAGCCTAAAAAAACTTAATATGGTCATGAATTCACAGAAAATAATTAGTTTTAGATTTAACTTGCTCTCACATGCTCTATTGCATTAGTAATTTGTTATTTTTGTAGTGAATACAATATAAAAACTGAGAATGTGAATCTTATACATTAGTCATAATTTGTTATTACCTATGCCTCATAAAAAATTGCAGCCCCAAATTAGATAGTTTCATAGGGTGCTAAAACGACACACATTTTATAATTATAAGAACAATTATTGAAAAATTAGAAGTAAACAAAAGCGTGCATGTTTTTTTTGAAATGCTTAAGTATCTCAATATAAATTGAAACTTGATAACTAAGTCATAATTATTTAAACTTGAGAAATTCGTGGTAGTGTCTCTCCATGATATTAATTGATGATTGAGTTGAGTGCTATTGTGCTAGCAAACTGAAATTCCTACACGTACAATTTTTGTTGTGCGGTTAATCTAGTAAAGTAAAGTGTGTTTTATGTACATATGTTCTATATAAAAGTTGTAATTAACTTTTATATCTAGCTCTTCCAAAAAAAATTAATGAGCTAAGGATTAATGGTTTAGAAGTTATACTTTTCACAAATTCAGTACCTGAATCTGTCTAATTTCTGAACGGATTTCAGAGATTGCAATGGTTGCTTAGGTCAATGTTGCAATCAGTTATTTGTGGTCACAAGAAAGTTGTAGATAACTTTATTAACTTACTTGTGTTAAAATTTGACAGTCATAAGTCTGATCGTTTAGAAGTTATGCTTTTCACAAGTTTAGTAACTGAATCTGTCCAATTCATGTACAGATTTCAGAGATCGCATTGTTTGCTTAAGTTCAGTTTAGAATCAGTCCTTGTCAATTATAAGAAAGTTGTTGATAATTTTATTATCTTACTTGTGTTAAATTTTCATGACAATAAACCTGATAGTTTGAGAGTTGTAAATTTTATAAGAGGATTGCTGTATTCTGTCCACCGTCAGAACTGATTTCGAAAACTGTATTGTTTGATTTAGTTAAATATAGAATCACTTCTTGGTGATTATAAAAGTTATGTAGTAAGTTTTCTAAGCTTTCCAAAAAGTCTTGGATCACCCTTTTTGGTGGTCTAAAGATTTAGTTAAGGCGTTTGAAGTGTGAAGTCTGAATCTGTCCAAATCTAGACAGCAAAGCCTTCCTAGTGTATTTTTAACCTTGATACACTTTAAATCAACCTGAGTTATTTGAAAATGATTTTTAAACAATTTAATTATATTTCCATAAAGTCTTAGTTTAAATGAATTGGAGGTCTGAGTCTCTAGTTATGATTTTTTGTAATCGCAACCCTAAATCTGTCTAAATATGAATAGAGTTGTCGTTTGTCACTATTTAACCTTGTTAAGTGTCTAATCACCTTTTGATGATAATACCAAAGTTGTAGAGTGTTTCTTATGCTTTCCAAAAAGTATTTGATCACTATTTTTGGATAAATATCTTGTGAGTTATGACTGAAACAAGTAACTGATGTGCTGTTGTCTTAGTCATGTTGATTGTGATTGATTACTCTACTCTGTTGTGTTTGTCTTGAGTAACTGCTTGCTTGTTTTAGTGTTAAGTGCATATGAGTAACAATGATAGTAACTAATATAATTCGGTTATATGTAAGTAACTAGTGCATGTTACTAAGTAGTAAATTAAATTGTTGAATCTAGTAAGTAATCAACTTCAATCAACGTCAATTTAGCAAGTGTCACTATATGGACGAGAAACAAAATTAATGAGACGTTACCATTTCTAATAATTGTGCTGCTAATCTGAGTATTACTAAATAACCAACCTCAATAGATTAGTAAAATAAGCAGTGTGATTAAGCTATCACTTTCTTGTGTGCCCTTGGATGTATGCTTGCATTAGAGTATTGCGAACAATTGTAAAACCAGATTAAGTAACTATTCCTTGTTAACTAAGTCAGTATATGTGTAAGTCATCGTAAATTATGTGTACTTTACTAGTTTAATCATAAGTAGCCAATGAACGATTAAAGTGAACATGGTAAATGCTTGTACATGTGATGTTGTGTTTGCGTTGGTTAATTATAGGTAGTAATCGTCATATTTCCAGTAATGTTGACTTGTTATGCCCGTTGATGTGTAGATAGTTAGCGCTAGTGTGTGTGGTTGTTCATGATGTCTCTCTATTTAGTGTTTAGTTCGCTACCGTCTGTTTTTGCATTGTCTTGTGATATTTTTCACCATATTCATACATGTGCATCCTGCATCTCATTTAGGACCGAGAGATGATAATCGTGCAAGTGATGTGGTGCCAACAACAAGGTGCAGTTGGTGGACGACCTGAAGAATGATGGACTTAACCAGTGGATGCTCGCCAAGCGAGTACCTCCCCCAGCAAACACTATCTAAGTGTTAAATTAAAGGCAAGCCCTGGTTTTATGCATAACCGTTATATATGCTATTTTACTGCACTTAATGTTTGTAGGCTTGTACCATGCACTTAAGTGTAGGAGTTGACTGGAACCTTAGTTGCATGAACTCAGGATTCCTTTTGAGATGGATACTAGTATGCTAGGTCGAGTAGCTGCTTTAACTAATTAGGGATCTCGGTAAAAGTCGAGTGATTTTTCTAGCACTCGCGCGAGGTCAGGAATTGGTTGTATCCATTTTTATATCATAATGATGATAGTCTGTGGGCAACGATCCATGGGGATGCGTTGTCTACGAGACGGAAATTGGAATAAGGATTAAGGTGTGGTACTGTGTGTCAAGCGTTTGAACGTACTAAACATATGCCGAGAAATATGGTAAATCGGTAAGCCTAGTACCTGAGTGAACCTGCCCGCAGATTGCCCTCCTCACGCGACCTGAGACGTGGTCTCCCATTCCGGTTATGGTGGGTACAAGTGCGGTCACTGCACGACGGCAGTCGGGGTCAGTGAGGCATTGTACGCCAAGGCAGTGAGTGCCTTTCTATTGCCAGGGAATCGATGGGGACGGTTGATGTGTGTGGGGACGGAGTGCCTCGCCACGTCGTGTGTTTAGGTTTACCTTGCAAGGTTTAAAAACTCGATTCGAATCGTCTGCTTCTCGCAGCTAATGAGACTGCTTGATCCATGCTGCTACATTGAGTAATAAGTGGAAATGAGTTGACTCGCAAAAGAGGTTGATTGATAAAAATGTTTGATACCATGTATGAATAGCTAGGTACACATCTAGTTTAAAAATGATTATACTAAAACTTGAAAAGCTAAAACTTGATTTTAGACTCAGCTAGTGCTTTTGGCAAACCAAACCCCTTAGCCAAACAGCTGCATGTCTAGAGGTAGAGGAGTGGACTCATCACACCGGGTAAGTCTAGCTGAGTATTAGTATACTCAGCATTGCTTGTGGCATAATTTTTGCAGGTACCTTCTTGATTTGGTTGATGGTGTGACTTGGCCTCCATCCCTACCACCGGGATAGATGGTCGAGTGGGCTACTACTTTCTCAGGAGAGGACCAGGAGAAGTAGCGTGGCCAGGCTTCGCCATGTTACTCGGTTTTCTCCGTTAGTTATATCCGCTGCATTAAAAATTTATGTTTATTATTTCTAAAACTCCGATAATGTAATCACTAATGATACATATTAAATTTGTGGTATTATGTTTTATTGTATTCCTCTGTGCCTCACCTTCGTGTGAGCTAGTGGTATTCGATCCTGGTAAGTGGCTTTATCGGACTAGATTCGAGGGACTGACGGGTTATTCCTGTTTAAGTGTATTGCTGCCCTTAAGGGTGCGACTTGGCCACTTAAGCTGGAATAATTCGAACGGTTCTGCCACAGCTGGTATCGGAGCGAATACCATCACAGAGAAGTAAATAAGTCATGAATACCAACTTTTCAAAGGTAAAACTTGCTTAGAAACCAATGTTGGATAGATTGTCAGGACGATAAGGATAGACCTAGGACGAGAAGCCTTAGGAAATAGATGGGTAGCTAGGTGGCTATTTATATAGGCCATAAAGGCTATTACTACTACTATTAGGATGCTGTAGAAGCATCTGAAAAACTAGTTAGGTCTGAGAAGACGACTAGAATGAGCATGCATCATGATTGTCGCATTATAATTGTCTTTTGCATCAACATGCTTCTCTCACCTTTATTCCAATAATAAGAACTTGTGAATAATGTGATGTATTGCCACCTTGTGAACTCTAAGAAATGCCTTACCTCGCGTCGGATTGGTAAGTCTTGTTAGGTTGTGTTATGTGTTTCTCTTGTCTTGCTATCTAGGTGGTATTGTGATTATTCAACCCTTCTTCCCAAAGCTAGCAAAAAAATTGTTGCTTGTTCTGTTCATGAAAAGAACCCCCACTTTAAACAAGCTAGTGGTTAGCAAGTGGAACCCTTAAAAAAATCAAATAACATGCTCGTGTTGGTGTTTTCTAGCCCTTGTGTGTTGCACTATTGGTAATACACCTGCACAGCTTATAGAACCCCATAGCTTGACCGCTAGACCAACCCAAGTCTCCTCGTGCACTTGTTGTGTCAAAAAAATGTTGTTGGTGTCTAGTTGCACGAACCCTATCAAGGCCATGTTTCTTTCCATAAATCCTTGCCCCTAAAACTTCATAGCATTCCCGTTGATCATCCAGCTGATCTTGTTGTCTACCTCTCCTTTCGCATGAATCTGGTAATCATTTTCCTGGTGAATCATGTTGTGGCTTTATCATCCGAACCTCCGGATCCCTTAATGATTCTGCCCTATTATCTGGTTATCTGCTATAACCCGTTCTCAGGTATCGAATTTTGATCTTGCCTAAATCTCTCATTTCTGGTCATTCTCATACCCCCTTCTCCGAGGATCATGATGCTTGTTTTATCAACTTATCTCTAAACGGCATATCCATGTGGATTAATGGATGTTGTTGTTATCTTTGGATCTCTCATGTCTCTAAAAGCTTATCAATCTCGATCTCATGGTGGGTTCCTCCTCAAATTAATATCGTATCAATCTTTGACTTGATAATCCATGTTGTGATCATGACAAGTTTGCGGAGTCGAAAATTCTCGTGTGATGCTCTTTTGCCAACAATCTTTGCTTCAACTCTGGTCACATTCTTATTTTCTGAGCCATACTCTCATGGGATCCATCTATCTGTGCTATGTGGATTTCTCATTGGTTGCGTTTGGTAATGGTATTAAGGCTAGCAACTAATGGTGTCGTGACGAAACCGAGAGCCTCCTGTGGGCGCGCACACAAGGTTGAGCTGCTTGGCACGCGCTGGTATCGCGGTTAATAGTCGTGATCCATTACGAGACTATACTGATGTGCTATCTTTCGTGGACATTCTCCCAAAGTGATCGCTGCATTTTGTCTCAATATGTCACGATATTCTACCCAAATCTATCTTCAGTATCTTGTTAGATCCCATCTCATAAATTTGCATCTATCTCCAGCCTGGGAGTTACATGCTTCTCTGCCCTTAAAGATCCTCATTCGAATCTCGGGACGAGATTCTTTTAAGGGGGGGAAGGCTGTGACACCCCAGGTGTTTGTTTCGTGTTATGTCGGGCGATTTATCCTAATCTCGGATGCTCAGTGAAAATTTCTAACTCTTTATCACATTTATCTCCATTTATTAAGTTACTCATGAAAGTTTCACCAAGTTTGGAATTATTCGATTTCAAGAACAGCCAAATTTGGAGCATGTTAGAACTTTTATTTCTCAGAGCAAAGGCAAATTCGAAAGTCAATCTCGTCTCGCAACTTCTGTCTAGACTCATTTATTTGGACTCTCGATAGTTGCTATGTTATCCAATCGGTGTCCGAATCCGCTTTCTCGATAGTTGGTCTACGTCCAAATACTTAATCCGAATCCGCATTCTCCCGCAGAATCTCTTTGTGTCAACCTCTAATTAATTCTTATTCAAATGGACTTGTTATATCTATATTATTATTCATCTCTATCTATCAAGTGTACCTAAAGATTTCTAGAAGTTTGAACCAAATACACACATGAAAAGGTAAATCCTATACATGCTTGAAACTGCTCGTCTGAACAAATGCATATTTTGAAATTCAACAAAACCTTGTCATCTTGCTCAAACAACTCTATATCAACTCTACAACAAAATTTATTAAGGGTTCATGTGGAGAAAATGCCAAGAAATGTCGAGAAAACACCCCAATTGCCTTAAAATATAATTTGAAGCCTTATAATGATACTACTTTGACCAAAGTGAAACTTTAACTTATATTCAAGATATGAGGTTTGACCTTTAATAAAAGTTGTAGAACCTGTGTTATACAATAAATTGTATACTTAAACCAAGTTTTGATTCAATCTCTAAGTATCTCAAATAGTGCCATCAAGACAAAATAAAATTTTGATTTCAGGATTCGAATTCTTCTAAGTCTGAAATCAGTGTCGTTCGGGTCGACGTCTCGCGTTCCCAAATTTTGTTGAACAACTAAAGTTTCCTTAAATATAAAAGTTGTTAATAATTAATAGGGGCACAACATATTAAAAGATGGCATTCATCCGATTCCGTTTGACATGCTTTGACACTCAGTTTTCACAAGTTTCCACTATTTTATAAGCCACTGACAAACCAATTTTCGTGGATCTTTATCTCTCTAACCAGTGCTCGAATCACCTCAAGTGTTGTACAAGATTTGTAGAGTGTACATTAAGGAAGATATTTCCTACAGTAACCTTGATCCAATTCCAAAGAGAAAACGACGAAAATGGGCGCCCAAAGTCGCTGTGCCATCACCTGCCACCTGCTGGTGCAGTCTGACATATCCAGAGCTTGGCTCTATAAATGGCAGTCCACCCTCTCCCTTCTCCCACACACCACTCCCTTCCCTTCTCTGTTCAGCTGAGCAGGGAGCTCCTCCTTCTTTCCCATGGCGCCCTCCCCCATCCATGGTCGTCTCCCCTCCCTGCACCTCCCAGCCCGACCCCTTCTCTGCTCTCTTGCGTGGAGGAGATGGCGGGAGGAAGAAGATGACTCACTGAGCCAATGACAAGTGGGCCCAAGGCGAGATGTGAGTACACAAAAGTTTCAGATTTTTGCTCTTCCTTCAAATATTCATATCTCGAGTTTTAGAGCTCCAAAAATCACGAAACTTATTTTGTTGCCTTCCTTATGAAATTATCTATCTGTTAGATCTATAGGTTGGCATGTTTTAGTGGAAAAGGTTTTCTGTAGAAATTCGTATTTAAAAACTGGTTTAGAGAATAAACGAACTTGCTTCTCTCCATAAGTTTATTTATAAAAATCCAAAAATGATGAAACCTGTTTTGTTAGTTAGATGTTGTCATACTCCATCTAGGAAAAATATAAAACTTATATGTTGTTCACTGTTTTCTTGGTGTGTTAATTAAAACAAGTTAAATAGAGAAAAGAAGATTTATTTGCTTGTTATTTTCGGATATGTAGCTCTAGTGCTCCAAATGGATTGAAAATTTTACAGTAGACCCTCTGTGTGATGCTTAGGGACTGGTAAAAATTTCATGAATTGTGATGCATGTGTGATTAAGTTAGTGATTTAACTTGTTTAATGCACATTAAGTAGTTATAAATGGTTTAAAAATAATGTATAGATGCAAAAAATGGAAAATGGTGTTCCACTGTCCTTGCATGATATTATAGTAGCCTAATAAAACTTAATATGGTCATGAATTCACAGAAAATAATTAGTTTTAGATTTAACTTGCTCTCACATGCTCTATTGCATTAGTAATTTGTTATTTTTGTAGTGAATACAATATAAAAACTGAGAATGTGAATCTTATACATTAGTCATAATTTGTTACTACCTATGCCTCATAAAAAATTGCGGCCCCAAATTAGATAGTTTCATAGGGTGCTAAAACGACACACATTTTATAATTATAAGAACATTTATTGAAAAATTAGAAGTAAACAAAAGCGTGCATGTTTTTTTGAAATGCTTAAGTATCTCAATATAAATTGAAACTTGATAACTAAGTCATAATGATTTAAACTTGAGAAATTGGTGGTCTCTCCATGATATTAATTGATGATTGAGTTGAGTGCTATTGTGCTAGCAAACTGAAATTCTTGCACGTATAATTTTTGTTGTGCGGTTAATCTAGTAAAGTAAAGTGTGTTTTATGTACATATGTTCTATATAAAAGTTGTAATTAACTTGTATATCTAGCTCTTCTAAAAAAATTTAATGAGCTAAGGATTAATGGTTTAGAAGTTATACTTTTCACAAATTCAGTACCTGAATCTGTCTAATTTCTGAACAGATTTCAGAGATTGCAATGGTTGCTTAGGTTAATGTTGCAATCAGTTATTTGTGGTCACAAGAAAGTTGTAGATAACTTTATTAACTTGCTTGTGTTAAAATTTGACAGTCATAAGTCTGATCGTTTAGAAGTTATGCTTTTCACAAGTTTAGTAACTGAATGTGTCCAATTCCTGTACAGATTTCAGAGATCGCATTGTTTGCTTAAGTTCAGTTTAGAATCAGTCCTTGTCAATTATAAGAAAGTTGTTGATAATTTTATTATCTTACTTGTGTTAAATTTTCATGACAATAAACCTGATAGTTTGAGAGTTGTAAATTTTATAAGAGGATTGCTGTATTCTGTCCACCGTCAGAACTGATTTCGAAAACTGTATTGTTTGATTTAGTTAAATATAGAATCACTTCTTGGTGATTATAAAAATTATGTAGTAAGTTTTCTAAGCTTTCCAAAAAGTCTTGGATCACCCTTTTTGGTGGTCTAAAGATTTAGTTAAGGCGTTTGAAGTGTGAAGTCTGAATCTGTCCAAATCTGGACAGCAAAGCCTTCCTAGTGTATTTTTAACCTTGATACACTTTAAATCAACCTGAGTTGTTTGTAAATGATTTTTAGACAATTTAATTATATTTCCATAAAGTCTTAGTTAAATGAATTGGAGGTCTGAGTCTGTAGTTATGATTTTTTGTAGTCGCAACCCTAAATCTGTCTAAATATGAACAGAGTTGTCGTTTGTCACTATTTAACCTTGTTAAGTGTCTAATCACCTTTAGATGACAATACCAAAGTTGTAGAGTGTTTCTTATGCTTTCCAAAAAGTATTTGATCACTATTTTTGGATAAATATCTTGTGAGTTATGACTGAAACAAGTAACTGATGTGCTGTTGTCTTAGTCATGTTGATTGTGATTGATTACTCTACTCTGTTATGTTTGTCTTGAGTAACTACTTGCTTGTTTTGGTGTTAAGTGCATATGAGTAACAATGATATTAACTAATATAATTAGGTTATATGTAAGTAACTAGTGCACGTTCCTAAGTAGTAAATAAAATTGTTGAAGTCTAGTAAGTAATCAGATTTGTCGGGGACCATAATTAGGGGTACCCCCAAGACTCCTAATCTCAGCTAGTAACCCCCATCAGCACAAAGCGGCAAAGGCCTGATGGGTGCGATTAAGTCAAGGCTCGGTCCACTCAAGGGAGACGACCTCGCCTCGCCCGAGCCCAGCCTCGGGCAAGGGCAGCCGACCCTGGAGGATTCACGTCTCTCCCGAGGGTCCCCTCAAGCAACGGACACACCTTCGGCTCGCTCGGGGCCCAGTCTTCGCCGAGAAGCAACCTTGGCCAGATCGCCACACCGACCGACCGTATCGCAGGAGCATTTAATGCAAAGGTGGCCTGACACCTTATCCTGACGCACGCCCTTCAGTCGACTGAGCCGAAGTGACCTCAGTCACTTCGCCGCTCCACTGACCAGCCTGACAAGAAGACAACGCCGCCCGCGTCGCTCCTACTGCTGTGCCACTCGACAGAGTGAGGCTGACAGCGGCCAAGTCCGGCCTCAGGCGCCATAGGAAGCTCCGCCTCGCCCGACCCCAGGGCTCGGACTCGGGCTCAGCCCCGGAAGACGACGAACTCCGTCTCGCCCGACCCCAGGGCTCGGACTCGGGCTCGGCCCCGGAAGACGACGAACTCCGCCTCGCCCGACCCCAGGGCTCGGACTCGGCCTCGGCCCCGGAAGACGACGAACTCTGCCTCGCCCGACCCCAGGGCTCAGACTCGGCCTCGACCTCGGAGGACGACGAACTCCGCCTCGCCCAACCCCAAGGCTCGGACTCGGGCTCGGCCCCGGAAGACGACGGACTCCGCCTCGCCCGACCCCAGGGCTCGGACTCAACCTCGACCTCAGAGGACAGACTCGACCCCGACCTCGGAGGAGCCACCGTCTCGCCCGACCCAGGGCTCGGACCAACCACGTCACAGGGAGAGACATCATTACCCTACCCCTAGCTAGCTCAGGCTACGAGGAACAAGACGACGTCCCATCTGGCTCGCCCCGGTAAATAAATAATGATGGCGCCCTGCGTGCTCCATGACGACGGTAGCTCTCAGCCCCTTACGGAAGCAAGGAGATGTTAGCAAGGACTCGACAGCCTCGACAGCTGTCCTTCCGCAAGGCTCCAACGCTCCTCCGACGGCCACGACATCACATGAACAGGGTGCCAAAACCTCTCTGGCTGCCACGATGGCATGTACTTAGGGCGCTAGCTCCTCTCTGCTAGACACGTTAGCACACTGCTACACCCCCCATTGTACACCTGGACCCTCTCCTTATGCCTATAAAAGGAAGGTCCAGGGCTCCCTTATGGGGGGTTGGCCGCGTGGGGGAACGGGACAGCGCGCGTAAGCCTATCGCTCTCTCCCACGCGGACGCTTGTAACCCCCTACTGCAAGCGCACCCGACCTGGGCGCGGGACAAACACGAAGGCCATGGGTTTCCCCTTTTACGCCTGCCTCCCTCCGGTTTCCCCCTTCGTGCTCCGTCTCATGCCGACCCATCTGGGCTGGGGCACGCGGCGACAGTTTACTCGTCAATCCAGGGACCCCCCGGGGTCGAAACGCCGACAGTTGGCGCGCCAGGTAGGGGCCTGCTGCGTGTTGACGAACAGCTTCCCGTCAAACTCCAGATGGGTAGTCTCCAGCAACCTTTCCAGCCCTGGACGGTGCTCCGTTTCGGGAGTCTTGAGTTCATGTCTCTCGACGGCAGCTACGACATGATACTCCTTCCTCCGCCGCGCGACAGCAACAATGGCGGTCGACAACCCGCCCGCTGGCGACGGAATCGACGACGTCTTCCCCACGTGGCGGAAGAACAACATTCGGGCTTATCCCGTCGCCTCCCCCGCTGACGGAGGAGGAGGCGGGGTAACCAAGGCCAAGCAGGAGGCGGCACCTCGTCGGCTGTCGAGCGAGTCGACGGCGCCGACGCCCCAACGGGGGACACGTCGGGCATCGACCTCGCGTCTGAGACGAAGACGAGCGCCATTTCCCCGCAACACGCCAACTCCAAGCAGACGGACGACACCAGCACGCTCGCAAAGGACTTGCTGGGCGTCACCCTCGTACCTGAGACGACGGTGCAGTCTGCCCCTGAAGCGACTCCGTCATCGCCCGTCGACCAGGAGGTACCGACCGATTCCCATCTCGTGCCTTTTGGATTCAGCCTCGACCCACCAAGCTACTTCGCTTCGGTGGAAGCCTTCATAGAGGCATGTCCAAACCCTCCGGGGTACCGTGTGCGATCACCATGGGACCGGCTGACAGCCGTCTCGACCTACGGGCCCTCGGGTTCCGAGGAAGATGACGAGCCCGACTTTTGTTGGGATTTCTCCGGACTTGGCAATCCCAGTGCCATGCGGGACTTCATGACCGCGTGCGACTACTGCCTTTCCGATTGTTCCGATGGTAGCCGCAGCTTCGGCTACGAGGACTGCGGCCCAAGTCGTGAATGTTTCCACGTCGATCTAGGGGGTCCCGGCGAAGGCAACCATCTTGGTATACCAGAAAACAACGATCCCCCTAGGCCTGCGCCTCGCGTTGACATCCTTCGGGAGCTAGCTGTGGTCCCAGTTCCTACGGGGGGTCAGGACGCACAGCTCGAGCAAATCCGCGAGATGCAGACGAGGCTCGACGAAAGAGCAGGAACACTTGAGCCGTTCCGCCGGGACATCGGGCAGGAATGGGCAGGCCAAGTTCCGGCCGGAGAAGCGCGTCATCTGCCCCAGGGCATCCAGCATCGCATCGCCGACGGTGTTAGGGCAAGGCAGCCACCGGCTTCTAGTGGGGTCGGCCAGAACCTGGCTGCAGCAGCGATACTTATCCGCGCGATGCCGGAGCCATCAACCACCGAAGGGCGGCGTATCCAGGGAGAGCTCAAGAATCTCCTGGAGGATGCCACGGTCCGACGGGCCGAAAGCTCTGCCTCCCGAAGGCAGGGGTACCCCTCGGAGCATCGCGCCGCGACTTCCCGATTCATGCGGGAAGCCTCGGTCCACACCGGGCACACGCGCAACACAGCGCCTGCGGCCCCGGGTCGCCTCGGCAACGAGCACCATCACCGCAACCGCCGAGCCCACCTCGACGAGAAGGTGCGCCGAGGCTACCACCCCAGGTGTGGGGGACGCTATGACAGCGGGGAGTATCGGTGTCCCTCGCCGGAACCACCCGGTCCACAGGCTTTCAGCCGGGCCATACGACGGGCGCCGTTCCCGAACCGGTTCCGGACCCCGACTACTATCACGAAGTACTCGGGGGAGACGAGGCCAGAACTGTGGCTCGCGGACTACCGGCTGGCCTGCCAACTGGGTGGAACGGACGATGACAACCTCATCATCCGCAACCTCCCCCTGTTCCTCTCCGACACCGCTCGAGCCTGGTTGGAGCACCTGCCTCCGGGGCAGATCTCCAACTAGGACGACCTGGTCCGAGCCTTCGCCGACAACTTCCAAGGCACGTACGTGCGCCCTGGGAACTCCTGGGATCTCCGAAGCTGCCGCCAGTAGCCGGGAGAGTCTCTCCGGGACTACATCCGGTGATTCTCGAAGCAGCGCACCGAGCTGCCCAACGTCACCGACTCGGATGTCATCGGCGCGTTCCTCGCTGGCACCACCTGCCGCGACCTGGTGAGCAAGCTGGGTCGCAAGACCCCCACTAGGGCGAGCGAGCTGATGGACATCGCCACCAAGTTCGCCTCTGGCCAGGAGGCGGTTGAGGCCATCTTCCGGAAGGACAAGCAGCCCGAGGGGCGCCTGCCGGAACATGTCCCCGAGGCATCCACTCAGCGCGGCACCAAGAAGAAACGCAAGAAGAAGTCGCAAGCGAAACGGGACGCCGCCGACGCGGACCTTGTCGCCGCTGCTGAGTACAAGAACCCTCGGAAACCTCCTGGAGGCGCCAATCTCTTCGACAAAATGCTCAAGGAGTCGTGCCCCTATCATCAGGGGCCCGTCAAGCACACCCTTGAGGAGTGCGCCATGCTTCGGCTCCACTTTCACTAGGCCGGGCCACCTACGGAAGGTGGCAGGGCCCACAACAACGACAAGAGGGAGGATCACAAGGCAGAGGAGTTCCCCGAGGTCCACGACTGCTTCATGATCTACGGTGGGCCAATGGCGAACGCCTCGGCTCGGCACCGCAAGCAAGAGCATCGGGAGGTCTGCTCGGTAAAGGTGGCGGCACCAGTCTACCTAGACTGGTCCGACAAGCCCATCACCTTCGACCAGGGTGACCACCCCGACCGCATGCCGAGCCCGGGGAAATACCCGCTCGTTGTCGACCCCGTCATCGGCAACATTAGGCTCACCAAGGTCCTCATGGACGGAGGCAGCAGCCTCAACATCATCTACGCCGAGACCCTCGGGCTCCTGCGGATCGATCTGTCCTCGGTCCGGGCGGGCGCGGCGCCTTTTCACGGGATCATCCCCGGGAAACGCATCCAGCCCCTCGGACAACTCGATCTACCTGTCTGCTTCGGGACTCCCTCCAACTTCCGAAGGGAAACCCTCACGTTTGAGGTGGTCGGGTTCCGAGGAACCTACCACGCAGTGCTGGGGAGGCCATGCTACGCCAAGTTCATGGCCGTCCCCAACTATACCTACCTCAAGCTCAAGATGCCGGGCCCCAACGGGGTCATCACCGTCGGCCCCACGTACCGACACGCGTACGAATGCAACGTGGAGTGCGTGGAGTACGCCGAGGCCCTCGCCGAATCCGAGGCCCTCATCGCCGACCTGGAGAGCCTCTCCAAGGAGGTGCCAGACGTGAAGCGCCATGCCGGCAACTTCGAGCCAGCGGAGACGGTTAAGTCCGTCCCTCTCGACCCCAGCAACGACACCTCCAAGCAGATCCGGATCGGCTCCAAGCTCGACCCCAAATAGGAAGTAGTGCTCGTCAACTTTCTCCGTGCAAACGCCAATGTTTTCGCGTGAAGTCCCTCGGACATGCCCGACATACCGAGGGATGTCGCCGAGCACTCGCTGGATATCCGAGCTGGAGCCCGACCCGTGAAGCAGCCTCTGCGCCGATTCGACGAAGAAAAGCACAGAGCCATAGGTGAGGAGATCCACAAGCTGATGGCGGCAGGGTTCATCAAAGAGGTATTCCATCCCGAATGGCTTGCCAACCCTGTGCTTGTGAGAAAGAAAGGAGGGAAATGGCGGATGTGTGTAAACTACACTGGTCTAAACAAAGCATGTCCGAAGGTTCCCTACCCTCTGCCTCGCATCGATCAAATCGTGGATTCCACTGCTGGGTGCAAAACCCTGTCTTTCCTCGATGCCTACTCGGGGTATCACCAAATCAGGATGAAAGAGTCCGACCAGCTCGCGACTTCTTTCATCACACCTTTTGGCATGTATTGCTACATTACTATGCCATTTGGTCTGAGGAATGCGGGTGCGACGTACCAAAGGTGCATGAACCACATGTTCGGCGAACACATTGGTCGAACGGTCGAGGCTTACATCGATGACATCATAGTCAAGACGAGGAAAGCCTCCGACCTCCTTTCCGACCTTGAAACGACATTCCGGTGTCTCAAGGCGAAAGGCGTGAAACTCAACCCTGAGAAGTGTGTCTTCGGAGTACCCCGAGGCATGCTCTTGGGGTTCATCATCTCCGAACGGGGCATCGAGGCCAACCCGGAGAAAATCGCGGCCATCACCAACATGGGCCCATCAAAGACTTGAAAGGCGTACAGAGGGTAATGGGATGCCTTGCGGCTCTGAGCCGCTTCATCTCGCGCCTCGGCGAAAGAGGCCTACCTCTGTACCGCCTCTTAAAGAAGGCCGAGTGCTTCACTTGGACCCCCGAGGCCGAGGAAGCCCTCGGGAACCTGAAGGCGCTCCTCATGAACGCGCCCATCTTGGTGCCCCCCGCTGCCGGAGAAGCCCTCTTGATCTACGTCGCCGCTACCACTCAGTTGGTCAACGCCGCGATTGTGGTTGAGAGACGAGAAGAGGGGCATGCATTGCCCGTCCAGAGGCCAGTCTACTTCATCAGTGAGGTACTATCCGAGACCAAGATCCGCTACCCACAAATCCAGAAGCTGCTGTACGCGGTGATCCTGACGTGGCGGAAGTTGCGACACTACTTCGAGTCTCATCCGGTGACTGTGGTGTCATCCTTCCCCCTGGGGGAGATCATCCAGTGCCGAGAGGCCTCGGGTAGGATTGAAAAGTGGGCGGTGGAAATCATGGGCGAGACAATCTCATTCGCCCCTCGGAAGGCCATCAAGTCCCAAGTCTTGGCGGACTTTGTGGCTGAATGGGTCGACACCCAGCTCCCAACGGCTCCGATCCAACCGGAACTCTGGACCATGTTTTTCGATGGGTCGCTGATGAAAACAGGAGCAGGCGCAGGCCAGCTCTTCATCTCACCCCTCGAAAAACACCTCTGCTACCTGCTGCGCCTCCATTTCCCAGCGTCCAACAACATGGCTGAGTATGAGGCTCTGGTTAACGGGTTGCGCATCGCCATCGAACTAGGGGTCCAACGCCTCGACGCTCACGGTGACTCGCAGCTCGTCATTGACCAAGTCATGAAGAACTCCCACTGCCGTGACCCGAAGATGGAAGCCTACTGCGATGAGGTTCGGCGCCCGGAGGACAAGTTCTACGGCTCGAGCTCAACCACATCGCCCGACGATACAACGAGACTGCGGACGAGCTGGCTAAGATAGCCTCGGGGCGAACAACGGTTCCCCCGGACGTCTTCTCCCGAGACCTACATCAACCCTCAGTCAAGACCGACGACACGCCTGAGCCCGAGAAGGCCTCGGCCCAGCCCGAGGCACCCTCGGCCCCCGAGGGTGAAGCACTGCGCGTCGAGGAAGAGCGGAGCGGGGTCACGCCTAATCGAAACTTGCAAACCCCGTACCTGCGATATCTCCACCGAGGAGAGCTGCCCCTCGACCGAGCCGAGGCTCGGCGACTGGCGCGGCGCGCCAAGTCGTTCATCTCGCTGGGGGACGAGAAGGAGCTCTACCACCGCAGCCCCTTAGGCATCCTCCAGTGATGCATATCCATCGCCGAAGGCCAAGAGCTCTTACAAGAAATACACTCGGGGGCTTGCGGTCACCACGCAGCGCCCCGAGCCCTTGTTGGGAACGCCTTCCGACAAGGTTTCTATTGGCCGACCGCGGTGGCCGACGCCACTAGAATTGTCCGCACCTGCCAAGGGTGTCAATTCTACGCAAGGCAGACCCATCTGCCCGCTCAGGCTCTGCAGACAATACCCATCACCTGGCTGTTTGCTGTGTGGGGCCTGAACCTCGTCGGTCCCTTGTAGAAGGCACCCGGGGGCTACACGCACCTGCTGGTCGCCATCGACAAATTCTCCAAGTGGATCGAGGTCCGACCCCTAAACAGCATCAGGTCCGAACAGGTGGTGGCGTTCTTCACCAACATCATCCATCGCTTTGGGGTCCCGAACTCCATCATCACCGACAACAGCACCCAGTTCATCGGCAGAAAGTTCCTGGACTTCTGCGAGGATCACCACATCCGGGTGGACTGGGCCGCCGTGGCCCACCCCATGACGAATGGGCAAGTAGAGCGTGCCAACGGCATGATTCTGCAAGGACTCAAGCCACGGATCTACAACGACCTCAACAAGTTCGGCAAGCGATGGATGAAGGAGCTCCCCTCGGTGGTCTGGAGTCTGAGGACGATGCCGAGCCGAGCCATGGGCTTCACACCGTTCTTTCTAGTCTATGGGGCCGAGGCCATCTTGCCCATAGACTTAGAATACGCTTCCCCGAGGGCGAGGGCCTACGACGACCAAAGCAATCGAACAAACCGAGAAGACTCACTGGACCAGCTGGAAAGAGGCTCGGGACATGGCCTTACTACACTCGGCATGGTATCAGCAGTCCCTGCGACGCTACCATGCCCGAGGGTTTCGGTCCCGAGACCTCCAGGTGGGCGACTTGGTGCTTCGGCTGCGACAAGACGCCTGATGGCGGCACAAGCTCACGCCTCCCAGGGAAGGGCCGTTCGTCATCGCCAAGGTTCTGAAGCCCGGGACATACAAGCTGACCAACAGTCAAGGCGAGGTCTACAGCAACGCTTGGAACATCCGACAGCTACGTCGCTTCTACCCTTAAGATGCTTTCAGGTTGTTCATACACCTCGTTCACATATGAAGTCTAACCATCAAGGAAGGGTCAGCCTTACCTCGTCAAAGCCCGACCCTCCCTCGGGGGCTACACCTGCCGGGTGTGACGTCCCGGCCCCGGATACCGGGGGCACCAGCCCGCTCGGGGGCTGGCTTGATGATCCTTGGCCTAGCCGGAGATCCGGGCTGAGGCCGAGACGGGCAGCCATGTCATCGTCTTCATCATCGTCTTCATCGTTGTCGTCATCGTCAGGCGTCTCCGACGATGGCTCCCTCGGGAGTCCGTCCCTCTCCTGCCGATGACGGAGCCTTTCCAAGGCGTCTCGTGCCCGCGTCCGCTCGTGGGCCCGAGCCTTCTTCGCATCCTTCTTCTCCTTCCTCTTCTCTGCGGCGACCCTCCGCGCAGCTCGGTCCACCGCGTCCTCCGGGACCGGTGGTGGGAAAGGCTTGTGAGCCCCTACCTCCTGGAGATGGACGAAGAGTCTCGACTATGAGGACCAAGGGCAATCCGACACAAGAAGAAAGAAGGAGCGAGCACTCACCAGGGACACACACCCGTGATCGGGACGCATCAAGAGCTGGGAGAGAGCACCGGCGTCCGACTTCCCCAACGTGACGGCTACCCGCCCGTGGAGGTCATCGACGGAAAGGGGATCCGAGGACATCCGCAAACCCTCCAAGTCGACCCCCGGCGTCATCTCCCAAAGCGGCAGCCGCCGCTCCGTCAAAGGGAGCACCCTCCGGTGATGAATGGCGGCAAGCACCCCCGCGGCGGTGAGCCCTCCTTTCCGCAGCTCCTCCAAGGCCTTCAGAAGGGGCTGGAGATTCTTTTGTCTGTCGCGCGGGGTCCTGTAGCGCTAGTTATCGGTGGCGGCGGTCACCACTCGCTGAGAAAACGACGGGAGCCTCCCGTCGTCATTTCGGAGATAGAACCACCAGCGCTGCCACCCTTTGTTCGAAGACGCGAGGACGGCGGGGATGTACTGCAGCGCCCGTGCCTGCCTCAGCTGGAGGATGCAGCCGCTGGCCCGCACCGCCATGCGGACCCTTCTTTCCCCCGTCGGTGAGGCAAAAAGCTCCGCGGAGAAGAGATGGGTCCACAGGTCCCAGTGAGGGTCAATCCCCAAGTATCCTTCACAAACCGCCACAAAGATGGTGGCTTGCGAGATGGAGTTGGGACTGAGGTTATGCAGCTCCACCCCGTAGACATGCAGAATCGCCCGCATAAAACGGCTTGCCGGCACTCCGAACCCCCGCTTGTGAAAGGAGACGAAGCTCATGACATACCCCGCGGTAGGGACGGGGCGGCTCCGCTCGAAGGGGCCATCCACTCCGGCTATGAGTCACAGGAGAGAGGGCGAAGCAAACCATCAGCAACGAGGGCCTCCAGGTCATCCGCCGTGACGGTGGAGAAAGGCCACGGATCGCGCGGCGGAACAATGGTCACCCAGTCGGCCATCACCAAGCAGAAGAGGTGGCGGCGGAAGGAACTGGGTGCGCGGTTTCCTTTCTCTGGCTATTCCCTCGGGTTGCGAAAACCTAAGTGGGAGGCAAGCAGCTGAGTAAAGAACCGTCACCAGCCCCTCTCCCGAATATATAAAGGCCCAGGCGAGACCCATTCAACACTTCGCCCGAACCCGCTGCAAGATTCAAAACTCAAAGCGAGACGCCCATTCCTCGA
This sequence comes from Zea luxurians, assembly GCA_029449295.1. Classification (NCBI taxonomy): domain Eukaryota; kingdom Viridiplantae; phylum Streptophyta; class Magnoliopsida; order Poales; family Poaceae; genus Zea; species Zea luxurians. The sequence goes on from JAOPSE010000004.1 coordinate 22,957,942, forward strand.
ACGGCTCACGCACGCGCAACGGCCGCCCCGTGAACTACTCGTCCTGTCGCATTAACTCTGCGGCAGGATGAGCGGCACCTTTGGCGGGTGAAGCAGGCGACGCTTCGCCTCCGCCATAATGACCGCGTCAAAAAAGGTACGCCACGTCATTCGATTTCGTATCCCTTTCCACTTCCTCTTTCTCTCTCTTGCCACAGGGACCGGGAAAGGGGATACCCCGAATGGGATCCTTCTCCGCGAAGGAAGCGGGCCCCGAGCCCCCCTACTGATTAGAGGTTCGAAGGCTGGCCCCTCGGAAGGATTCAACAGCTGCCTCAGAGCACTCGGGCTCCGCGCCCACTACTGGTCAGAGGTTCGAACGCCGGCCCCTCGAAAGGGTTCAATGGTCGCCTCAGGCCACTCGGGCTCCGAGCCCCCTACTGATCAGAGGTTCGAAGGCTGGCCCCTCGGAAGGATTCAACAGCCGCCTCAGAGCACTTGGGCTCCGCGCCCACTACTGGTCAGAGGTTTGAAGGCCGGCCCCTCGAAAGGGTTCAACGGCCGCCTCAGGCCACTCGGGCTCCGCGCCCACTACTGATCAGGGGTTTGTAGGCTGGCCCCCGAAGGGTTCGACAGCCGCCTCAGACGCAGAGCGAGGGATGACCCTGGGTACGTTCGATACATAACCAAGGCTCGGGCTATGCTCCCGAGGTACCCTAGGACATTTCCGAGACCCACAGGAACGATCTTATAACAGAATCCCACTAGAGGGAGGCATCGAGCCCTCGGACCTTGTCAAAAGGGGACCGGGTCCGGCAAATCACCCGCAAGTACTTTTGGAGCGCGCCTTCGGGCCACTAGCCGACCCCTAACAAATGGGGCACGGGCGTCCACTCGGATTACCCGTTAGCAGCTCACTGGAGACACCATGTTCGGCGCCCTCCAAGGGCAACATGGCGCTTTCCCCCTCCTCCTTACGGAAAGGCGACGTAGGGGCGAATGTAAAAAAGTCGAGTCTGTCCTTGACTGTCCTCTCGCTCTGTGTGGAGGCTCGGGGGCTGCTCTCGCAAACTCGGCTCCGGCCAAACCGTTGACAGCGTCAACATACCAGCCCGAGAACTTGGGACTCGACTGTGCACCCGGGCTATGGCCAGTTCGCATGAGGGAACAACCAGATCGGCCGAAGCATCACGAAACGCATTAAGACCTCGAAGGAGTCAAACCACTCCTCCGAGGCCTTGAGGGCCACACCCGGCGGGTGCGCTCGTGTGCACCCACCGGAACGAAAACGCGACCGAGAAAGGCCAGTCCCCTTGCAAAAAAGTGCGACAAAAGCCTCCAAGCGAGTATTAACACTCCCTTCGAGGCTCGGGGGCTACTGTCGGGGACCATAATTAGGGGTACCCCCAAGACTCCTAATCTCAGCTGGTAACCCCCATCAACACAAAGCTGTAAAGGCCTAATGGGTGCGATTAAGTCAAGGCTCGGTCCACTCAAGGGACACGACCTCGCCTCGCCCGAGCCCAGCCTCGGGCAAGGGCAGCCGACCCTGGAGGATTCACGTCTCGCCCGAGGGTCCCCTCAAGCAACAGACACACCTTCGGCTCGCCCGGGGCCCAGTCTTCGCCGAGAAGCAACCTTGGCCGGATCGCCACACCAACCGACCGTATCGCAGGAGCATTTAATGCAAAGGTGGCCTGACACCTTATCCTAACGCACGCCCTTCAGTCGACTGAGCCGAAGTGACCGCAGTCACTTCGCCGCTCCACTGACCAGCCTAACAAGAAGACAGCGCCGCCCGCGTCGCTCCGACTGCTGTGCCACTCGACAGAGTGAGGCTGGCAGCGGCCAAGTCCGGCCTCGGGTGCCATATGAAGCTCCGCCTCGCCCGACCCCAGGGCTCGGACTCGGGCTCGGCCCCAGAAGACGACGAACTCCGCCTCGCCCGACCCTAGGGCTCGGACTCAGGCTCGGCCCCGGAAGACGATGAACTCCGCCTCGCCCGACCCCAGGGCTCGGACACGGCCTCGGCCCCGGAAGACGACGAACTCCGCCTCGCCCGACCCCAGGGCTCGGACTCGGCCTCGGCCCCGGAAGACGATGAACTCCGCCTCGCCCGACCCCAGGGCTCGGACTCGGCCTCGACCTCGGAGGACGACGAACTCCACCTCGTCCAACCCCAGGGCTCGGACTCGGGCTCGGCCCCGGAAGACGACGGACTCCGCCTCGCCCGACCCCATGGCTCGGACTTGACCTCGACCACGGAGGACAGACTCGACCCCGACCTCGGAGGAGCCACCGTCTCGCCCGACCCAGGGCTCGGACCAACCACGTCACAGGGGGAGCCATCATTACCCTACCCCTAGCTAGCTCAGGCTATGGGGAACAAGACCGGCGTCCCATCTGGCTCGCCCCGGTAAATAAATAATGATGGCGCCCCGCTTGCTCCATGACGACGGCGGCTCTCAGCCCCTTACGGAAGCAAGGAGACGTCAGCAAGGACTCGACAGCCCCGACAGCTGTCCTTCCGCAAGGCTCCAACGCTCCTCCGACGGCCACGACATCACATGAACAGGGTGCCAAAACCTCTCTGGCTGCCACGACGGCATGTACTTAGGGCGCTAGCTCCTCTCTGCTAGACACGTTAGCACACTGCTACACCCCCCATTGTACACCTGGACCCTCTCCTTACGCCTATAAAAGGAAGGTCCAGGGCTCTCTTACGGGGGGTTGGCCGCGCGGGGGAACGGGACGGCGCGCATAAGCCTCTCGCTCTCTCCCACGCGGACGCTTGTAACCCCCTACTGCAAGCGCATCCGACTTGGGCGCGGGACAAACACGAAGGCTGCGGGTTTCCCCTTTTACGCCTGTCTCCCTCCGGTTTCCCCCCTTCGCGCTTCGTCTCGCACCGACCCATCTGGGCTGGGGCACGCGACGACAGTTTACTCGTCGGTCCAGGGACCCTCCAGGGTCAAAACGCCGACAAGATTCAATCAACGTCAATTTAGCAAGTGTCACTATATGGACGAGAAACAAAATTAATGAGACGTTACCATTTCTAATAATTGTGCTGCTAATCTGAGTATTACTAAATAACCAACCTCAATAGATTAGTATAATAAGCAGTGTGATTAAGCTATCACTTTCTTGTGTGCCCTTGGATGTATGCTTGCATTAGAGTATTGCGAACAATTGTAAAACCAGATTAAGTAACTATTCCTTGTTAACTAAGTCAGTCTATGTGTAAGTCATCATAAATTATGTGTACTTAACTAGTTTAATCATAAGTAGCCAATGAACGATTAAAGTGAACATGGTAAATGCTTGTACATGTGATGTTGTGTTTGCGTTGGTTAATTATAGGTAGTAATCATCATATTTCCAGTAATGTTGACTTGTTATGCCCGTTGATGTGTAGATAGCTAGCGCTAGTGTGTGTGGTTGTTCATGATGTCTCTCTATTTAGTGTTTAGTTCGCTACCATCTGTTTTTGCATTGTCTTGTGATATTTTTCACCATATTCATACATGTGCATCCTGCATCTCATTTAGGACCAAGAGATGATAAGAGTGCAAGTGATGTGGTGCCAACAACAAGGTGCAGTTGGTGGACGACCTGAAGAATGATGGACTTAACCAGTGGATGCTTGCCAAGCGAGTACCTCCCCCAGCAAACACTATCTAAGTGTTAAATTAAAGGCAAGCCCCGGTTTTATGCATAACCGTCATATATGCTATTTTACTGCACTTAATGTTTGTAGGCTTGTACCGTGCACTTAAGTGTAGGAGTTGACTGGAACCTTAGTTGCATGAATTCAGGATTCCTTTTGAGATGGATACTAGTATGCTAGGTCGAGTAGCTGCTTTAACTAATTAGGGATCTCGGTAAAAGTCGAGTGATTTTTCTAGCACTCGCGCGAGGTCAGGAATTGGTTGTATCCATTTTTATATCGTAATGATGATAGTCTATGGGCAACGATCCATGGGGATGCGTTGTCTACGAGACGGAAATTGGAATAAGGATTAAGGTGTGGTACCATGTGTCAAGCGTTTGAACATACTAAACATATGCCGAGAAATATGGTAAATCGGTAAGCCTATTACCTTAGTGAACCTGCCCGCAGATTGCCCTCCTCACGTGACCCGAGACGTGGTCTCCCATTCCGGTTATGGTGGGTACAAGTGCGGTCACTGCACGACGGCAGTCGGGGTCAGTGAGGCATTGTACGCCAAGGCAGTGAGCCCCTTTCTGTTGCCAGGGAATCGATGGGGACAGTAACACCCCTGGTGTTACTTTAACTAAAACTTGAGCATGGCATCATAAACATTGGCATTGCATATGTTTGACACACCTAGAGTGCATTCACTAGGTAAAAATTTCAAACAAGTTGTATTGTTATAGCACTTTGCAAATAGAACCCTGGATAGGGAACTTAACCCTAAATAGGGATTAAAGGGGTAAAACTTAACCCAAATTAAGAAAACCTAAAAGCTTTAGGGGAATAGTCATAAATGGTTCCCAAGAATGAACATGAATCACATTTATACCTCTGAGATACCAAAAACCCCATTTGAACCCTGGAAAACCCTAAATCCAAACCCTAGGGGCCTATGTGCAAAAACAGTGCACATTTGGACTAAAGTGTCAAAAGTACTATGTTTAAGCATATAAAGTCACATGGTTCACATTTGGGAAGATTTACAAGCCAAACCCTAAGTTTTGGGTTTATTTGCAAAAATCACCTCTTAAGTCCTAAATAACCTAAGTCTGAATTTCAGATTTGTGAGCTCAACTTTGGAGCTTTGTATCTTTTAAATTATAGGGTTTTTGCCCTAGGTCACCACATCAAAATTGTAGCCCAATCATAGGAGAACAACTTTGCTTAAGAATGTGAGCTCAGTTATTAAGAAGAACTTAGAGATAATTAAATCTAAAGATGGACTGTCAGGCTGTTAAGGTCTGAATTTTCAGACAGACAGTGCAATCACTATGACTTTGGGCATAAATTCAACCTTGATCTAGTGCTCAACCGAGTTTAATCCCTATAGTCGATTTGTAGCTGGTATGTAGCACTACAACTTTGCTGTAGAGATCTGGATGTGTTGCCACAGAAATTTGGAAGAAATCTGGCCCTAAACTATGGCTGTCAGGCTTACTGATGGAGCACTCGCGATGGTACAGTACCCTGAATCAGATCAGACCGCCAGCGTAGCCACTTCATCGCCGATGACCGCTCCTCACCGTGATTCGTGCCACCGTTGTTGCGATTCACGTCGCTGGTGACCAGATAAGGCCGTCGGTAAAAGCCATGCGCTGGACGCCACTCCGGTGACCCCCCACCGTACTTCCCCTCTGCCTTGCGGCTGGAACCGATAAGAACGCCGGTGAACCGCCGTCACTTGGTCTTGCGCCGCGTGTCCGGGCGCTTTACCACGTCACGGATAGTTACGCTAGGAGCGTCCGGTGATCGCCGGAGATACCGCCACGGTAGAAGCCACCTAGCGCTTGCGCCAGTGCCTTCTTCCTCTGGCAACCGCGCGTCTCGCCCGATTCACCAGCCACCGCTCGCTATCCCTATAAATTGAGCCCACGGTTAGCTACGCTACATCATCACGAAACCAGAGCCCCAATCCCACCCTCAATCGTTCACTAGAGCTCGTGAATTTTGAATTTCCCCCAACACATTTCTCCGCCGCCGCGAAGAGTACCTCACCGCGGCCAGCTTGATTCAGGTTAGCACGAGTCCCTCTGCTGCTTGTTCTAGCATCCTTAGGTACCCCGCAAACCCCTCGACCCCTTTAATTGAACTGTACCGCCAGGGATCACTGGGAACACACTCATCTGTCTGCCACCCCCTCGGTTCACGTGGACAGAGCTTGGTAGCTCACCAACTGTGCAATTAACTTAGGGGAAATGCTCGGGGTAGGTCTGATTTGATATCCACCGCTCGGGAGCGCCAGTCGTTGCCCCAATCGGCCGGTACAGGTGCTCGCCGGAGCTCGGCTGCGCGCGACGCCGTCGTGGTCTTCCCCCTACGAAGAAATAGAAACCGGGGGACCTTTCTGGGAATTGTCAGCGACTCATGCAATAGTGATTGACCCCGCTTCGGAATGATCAGTAAGTCGAGGCCCTTTCTATAAAGATACCAGCGCGGGCGCGGGCGTGCGCGCGATTCCGCGTGGGCCTGGGTCGCCTGGTCTGATCTCAGCCCAACACTATTCAATCTTTTTCCTTTTCTTCTTCAGTAGAACTTTAGAAATCCATAGAAAATTATAGAAAATTCATAAAATTGTCAAACTAATTTTCCTAGGCTTCTTATTTTCCATAGAATTTAATAAAAATAGTTGACTGATTTTTAGATAAAATAAGGAATTTTGGAGTATTTAAAGTAGCTTAAAACATTAGTTCTGGATTTTTGGAAAATAAATAGTAATCCCAAAATTTCTCAAACTTTTTATATAAGCTCTACACATTATTTAGAAGCCTTGGGTAGAGTTTGGGTTGATTTGGACCTTGTTTGATACTTAGAACCCAAAATCCCCACCCTGCCCTTTGAACTCCTTTACTTACTCCAGAAACCCTAAGTTCTCAGAGTTCCGTGAAGGAAAGTTGTATTCAAGACTTAGATAATAAATCTTTATGATCTTTGCACTCTCATGAGCATTACATGGCATTCATTCATATATATGTATATATATGGTTATGATTAGAAAACGAAGAAGAGATCGAAGTAACCGAAGAGAAGACACCACCACCTTCGGAATCTCAGGCCAGAAATTGTTTCTACTTCGATATCTGCGGGTCCGAGCCTGACTCACCTACTAACGAAGGCAAGCCCCGGTGCATTTGCCACCTTCCTTGATGTTTTTAAAATCTTTCTCACTTGCTTGCTGCATTAGGTGATAGGAGTTGAATGCTCAAACAATTCCTGCATTACCTTCCTTGAACTTGATTACCCTCCTTGAAACCCTGTTTTTACAAAAAGGTTTTACTATGCTTAGTATTGCTCTAGAAAAACAAAAGGATTTGTTTTACAAAAGATGTTTGGCAAAGTGGGAGGGTTGTTTTCAAAAATAAAACTTGATGGTGGATCTGTCAAAGGCCTTGATGGATTCAACATCGGAAAAGATGTACCTCTGCCAGGTACCAAACTTTGGGTTTGAAATAATTAAGCTGAGACCGGGCGGGTGACTTGCACGAGAACGGAGTCTCGGTGTAGTGTCTTCGTCTGAGTCGATTAAGGACCATCTCGATGTAGGCTTGCTGACCGATGACCCTTTAACTGGTCACATGCCTCGTCATGGGTAAGCCTTGCCTCGGGCAGACTAAGGCCAGAATAAGATAACACGAAATGGGCATGGAGCGGTGGCGGGAGTAGCATGTACCCTCCGTAGCAAGAGGCTGGACGGTGGTGTATATGTGCTCTCGGTTTGCGTGAACCTGATCTGGTCTTAAGAACCCCGATGGCGGGTTGACATATGCAAGGGTTAAGTGCTACATATGTCGTGTGATTGGAGATCCTCAGCTGAGTATAATCGATTCGGATCGCCGTACCTTCGCAGTTATGAAGACTTGGTCACTGCCCTAAACGTAGCAATCCACTAAAGATGATGGGTTTGTTAAGAAATTGGCTAGTGTAGGTCAAGTGATTGAACTAGGGTAGAAAGAACTCTAGTTGCAGGTAATTTTACTTAACTTGACAAATAAAACTGGATTTTTAAGGATCCACTTTAGTAAGCATTTCTGCAAAACAGAGTCTTTGATTATTGAGAGGCCTTACCTTGACTCCCTTAAGCCAGCATACCCTTGAGAGTCTTTTCTTTAGTCGGGTAAGACTTGCTGAGTAATTCCATACTCAGGGTTTATTCCCCCATTGTTTTTAGGTGAGGAAGCGACAAATTTTTGTTGCTTCTGCTCTAAGGTGGTGCCAAAAGAAGAACACAAGGAATGAAGTGCGGGAGGAAAGGATCCTCCATATAGAACTTTTATATAAGAACTTATCGGGAGGAGTTTTTGCCTCCCTTGGTATATGTAATAATACTACTGAGCACTCGTTTTATAACTCTGGTCTGTAATAAATAGCTTGATCTTACTTTCTAAATAAATGTAAGTTTATGTAATCGCTTCCGCATTTCTATATCTCCGATGTTCTGTAATGTCTGCAGGACGGGTGAAACGTTCCTGGAAAGGTAAGAAAGAAGATACCGAACTTGTCAAGTGATTCAGGGGCACCTACAGGGTTGTCTGAGGTTCGTTGGACAAGGACAACTGTAGGTGGGCCTAATTACTTGGGAGGTTCCGTCACAGGGACAGTTGATGTGTGTGGGGACGGAGTGCCTCGCCACGTCGTGTGTTTAGGTTTACCTTGCAAGGTTTAAAAACTCGATTCGAATCGTCTACTTCTCGCAGCTAATTAGACTGCTTGATCCATGCTACTACATTGAGTAATAAGTGGAAATGAGTTGACTGGCAAAAGAGGTTGATTGATAAAAATGTTTGATACCATGTATGAATAGCTAGGTACACATCTAGTTTAAAAAGGATTATACTAAGACTAGAAAAGCTAAAACTTGATTTTAGACTCAGCTAGTGCTTTTGGCAAACCAAACCCCTCAGCCACACATCTGCATGGCTAGAGGTAGAGGAGTAGACTCCTCACACCGGGTAAGTCTAGCTGAGTATTAGTATACTCAGCCTTGCTTGTGGCATAATTTTTGCAGGTACCTTCTTGATTTGGTTGATGGTGTGACTTGGCCTCCATCCCTACCACCGGGACAGATGGTCGAGTGGGCTACTACTTTCTCAGGAGAGGACCAGGAGGAGTAGCGTGGCCAGGCTTCGCCATGTAACTCGGTTTTCTCTGTTAGTTATATCCGCTGCATTAAAAATTTATGTTTATTATTTCTGAAACTCCGATAATGTAATCACTAATGATACATATTAAATTTGTGGTATTATGTTTTATTGTATTTCTCTGTGCCTCACCTTCGTGTGAGCTAGTGGTATTCGATCCTGGTAAGTGGCTTTATCGGACTAGATCCGAGGGACTGACGGGTTATTCCTGTTTAAGTGTGTTGCTGCCCTTAAGGGTGCGACTTGGGCACTTAAGCTGGAATAATTCGGGCGGTTCCGCCACACCTGTAACTTCTTCGAACTCCGCCAACTGACCGTTATCTATACGAGTTCAAACATACATTCCACACATTTAATACAAAAGAACAGTACATCATACAATAGAATGCAATAAATAAACAGACGTTCGACGTAGGGCTCGCACTTACGACTAAGCGAGAAAGAGAAAGTAACGGTCGAGGCTACAGTCGAAGAGCGATCACGTCACACGATTATAAATTAAAATACTCATCTAAACAGAATGGTATTAATTTAACAATCGCGTTAAGCATAAGGTAAATTTATGTTCCACGTTTAATTATTATGAATAGATTAAGGTAAATTAAAAGGATTGTCGCGCGGCGAGACGCGCGACACAACATTTAAATTGAATTAAGAAATAAACGACTTGTCGCGCGACGGGGCGCGCAACGAGACTCTTGCATTAATTATAAATAAATGTTAAGCGTCACGCGACAAAATGCACGATGGCATACGTCATCCAAACTGAATTTAAAATGGAACGTCGCGCGACTGGACGCGCGACGTCATACATTAAACAACCTGAAATTAAAATGGATCGTCGCGCGACAAAGCGCGTGACACAACACATTAATAGAATCTGAAATTAAACAAATTCGTCGCGCGATGAAGCGCGCGACGCAGCACACTAACTAAACAGAGTTTAAAATTAATTAAAACCAAGAATCAATCACCGCGCGCGTGGGGCTGCACATGTGGGAACGCGTTGGGTGAACGGGGGGGTGCGAGGCCGCGCAGGCCGCGTCGAGTCCACGCGAGCCGCGCCGGGGCGTGCGCAGGGGCCGCGCTGGGGAACCACGCTACCGAAGGCAGGGGCCGCGCACCGGGAGCTGCACGCATCGGGGCCGGGACGGCCGAGCGCAGGGGGCCGAAGGGCCGCGCGCACCAGGGCTGGGGAGCCGCGCGCAGGGGGCCGGGAGGCCACGCCGTCGGGGGCCAAGGGGCCGTGTCGCCGGGGCCGGGGGAGCCACGCCGGGGGGGGGGGGGGGCGCGAGGGGAAGCACGCCAGGGGGCCGCGCGGGGACGCGCCGGGGGGCTGCGGGGAGGGAGCGCCGCTGGGGGGCCGCGGGGACGCGCTGGGGGGTGCGGGGAGGGAGCGCGTCGGGGCCGCGCGCCAGGGGGCCACGCGGGAGGAAGAAGAGGGGAGGGGAGGGGAAGAGAGAGAGGGAGAGGGGAGGGGGAGCTCACCTCGGGGTCCAAATTCGGCGATCATCATCTCCAAAACCTAGGGCACCATGGGTAGAGAGAGAGATGGGAGATAGAGGGAGTTGCTGCGTGGGAGAATTGAATGAGGGGAAGAGACCAGGGGAGGGGGGCGCATGGGGACGGGCAGGGGCGCCAGGGGCATGTGGACCGAGGCTGAGCCGAGCTGGCCGGGCCGCACCACGGGCCAAAACCTCGTGGCACGCACAACCATAGATCGAAATTCAATTCGCGAAGCAAAATCTGAAACGAGACTAAGCAACACACGCGACTAAACACGACATCAGACAAAAGAAATATGATTCGGCATGATGCAACACCCATGTCAACTTAGGTTTTGTTTACACACGATATGGACGCCAGTCGCTATACTGCATTGAAATTGGGAAGAAGGAGCGAAACAGGAAGAGAAAAGAGAGTAATGCCTGAATTTGGTGAGTAAAAAGAAGAAAAAATTATACCCCCAAATTCAGGGCGTTACATCCGACTTCTGGGACCGCTACGTCGCCAACTATCAATCACTTTCCGATAATCCTGCCAGCCGTGGGACCTCAAGTCTATAAGGCACAACAACGACGAGTCCCTCCACTTTTTTCTCAAGCATTTCCAATCCATGAAAAACCACATTGCCAACATCGCTGAAGTGGCAGTGATCAAGGACTTCCCTGGGGTCCCACGATGGGGCTTATGTTTGGACTATCCTTCAAAAAGCCTTGATGACCTTGAAGCAACTCTTAAAGGAGACTGACATTTACATCACTGCCGACGAGCGGGCCCACGACCTCATCGAACAACCAAGGGCTCTGTCCCAGAAGGAGGGGAACCCACAGCAGGACAAGCGCTTGGGCAAGAGGCCGAGAGATGAAGTCCATGCAACGGGGCCACCGACGACCCATGCGCGTGGCACCCCCCCACAACCGCAACCCGTGGACGCTAGACGAGATACTTGATGGTCCATGTCCTTATCACAAGGAGATGCACCACACTCTGTGTAACTATAGAGACTTCAAGAGTTCGATCGGTGACGGTTAGTCCTTCTAGCCGCTCCCTCCACCACCGCAACCTCCACAGCAAGGGGTGGTCGTAGGGGAGTTTCCTAGAGTCCATAGGCAAGTGAACATCATTTACAGGGACCATGGCCGAAAGGGAAATGGCCTCAACATTTCCTATAATCGATTTTGGTGTTTGACGACCATCACAAACCTTATGGACTAACTAGTTTGCCCAGTTGATCATTTGTCAGGTGGATAATTTCATCTACAACTACTCTAAGTCGACTGTCCGGAATATCATAGATTATTCTAGACAGGAGAAGCTTTTTGGAAAACACCTATGCATGGACCGTCCGGGCCCTTGCGGCGGACCGTCCGCGACACCAGGGTGAGCTTCAGAAAGGAACACTGCAAAAACACAAGTTAACACTACGGACCATTCGAAAGAGAAGCGAGCACCATCCGAGACCAAGTGAAGACCGTCCGGCCTCAAGCGCAGACCGTCCAGTCGTTGAAAAACCAGAAAAACCCGAATGTGACGGGTTCGGTAAAATGCATTTTTAGCGTCCTCACAGACTGTCCGGGGTGCATAGCCAGACTGTCCGTGACTACTTTATCTGACATCTGATGACGCATTAAATGCACTATAGCCGTTACTGCTGACCGTTGCAATTCCAGTCGTTGATGTGCAGGGGCGAACCGTCTGGACAGGGTTGTGGGCCGTCCACGGTCGGTAGAAAAGGAGCAAGGGCTAGGAAGTGGTTGGAGGCTATAAATACAACTCCAACCACCTCCATTCAGGAGATCCAAGCACTCTACTCATTCATATTCAATACAAGAGCTAACAATCCATTCCAAGACACATTCAAAGCTTCCAAGCTCTCTAAGTCCCACAATTAAGGCAAGTGACCATAAGTGCTTAGTGACTTGAGAGAGTGTGATCCGTGTGTTATTTGTCGCTCTTCTTGCTTGGTTTTCGTAATCGTGCTTTCTTCATCTCTTTCTCAACCTTCTTAGTGAATTTTAAAGGAAGCAAGAGATACCTAATTGTGTGGTGATCCTTGCAGGGTCTTAGTGACCCATGTGATTAAGAAGAAGAACTCAACCGGTCTAAGTGACAGATTGAGAGAGGGAAAGGGTTGGAATTGACTCGGCCTTTGTGGCCTCCTCAACGGGGACTAGGTTCTTTGGAACCGAACCTCGAGAAACAAATCACCGTGTTCATTTGTGTTGATCTTCATCACTTGATTTTTTTCTCCCCTCTCCTCTCTCTCTAAAAGTTCTCTTGCTCACATCGTTTTGAGTTTGCTCCCAAAGTTATCCGCATTGATGGAGCAACTCATTGCAAGAGAAACTATCTTCCGCACTCCGAATTATTTCTAACACTAATCCCGGGTATAGTGTGTGTTCAAAGTATATAATTTTTAGGTTTCGCCTATTCACCCCCTCTAGGCGACTTTCAATGGCTCCCATGAGAATAAGAGGCAACAGAAGCTCATCGACCGACAAGTCCTAGTGGCTGCGATTGGTCCTTCAGCACCATATAGGTGGTCAGAGACACCAACCACTTTTAGTTGGGCTGACTAGTGTCTTAGCTTTGATCATCTGAGCAAGTATCCCCTGCTTGGTAACCCAGTGATCCAAGACAGCTGGGTCAAGAAGGTACTGATGGGCCGGGGAAGCAGCATTAACGTCACATTTCCTCATATCTTCAAGGCGCTGGGGATCTCCATCACCGACCTTCATGAGTCAAACACTCCATTCTTTTGCATCGTCCCAACCAAGGGGGAGTACCTCTTGCGTCATGCCTCCCAACCATGATGTTTCGCATGCCTGACAACTACCACAGCGAGTTCCTGCGTTTCGAGGTGGTTCGGTTCAACTGTGCCTACAACGCTATCATCGAGGGACCCAAGTTGGCCAAGTTCATGGTCGTCCCCCACTACTCTTACATGATGCTCAATATGTTGGGCCCGCAAGGCATCATCACCATGAAGGCCCACTTCCAAGCCTCAACGGAGTGCTACCGAGGTGCTATTCAGACATCTCTCGCTTCAAGCACCTCGGTAGCACATAAGCGACTGATAGCAGAGGCAGACACACTCTCGAAGGATGATCTCTCAATCCTAGTCTTAGAAGCAACTCAAACCCTGGCCATGTGGCCGACTGAGGATATTAAGAAGGCCAATCTCGGCCTCCTGGATGCGTGCAAGATGACGATCAACAACTCTAGCCTCACCAAAAAATAGGAAGATGTGCTCGTCCGATTCCTACAAGGTAACTGGAATGTGTTTCCATGGCAGTCTGCGAACATGCTCAGGGTTCCTAGGGAGTTTGGGTACCCAAGGTGCTTGTTTCTAATGTGAAAGGACACAAGACCGTTTGTGTACCTAAGAACAAGGTCTAAATTTGTTTTGTAGGTTTATGCATCCGGCGAGTCAAGTTGGATAATCGATAGAGGGTGCACAAACCACATGACATGGGAGAAAAGGATGTTCTCCTCATGTGAGAAAAATGATGATCCCCAAAGAGCAATCACATTTGGGGATGGAAATCAAGGTTTGGTCAAAGGTTTGGGTAAAATTGCTATATCTCTTGACCATTCCTTTTCCAATGTTTTTCTTGTAGATTGTTTAGATTACAACTTGCTTTCTGTTTCTCAATTATGCAAAATGGGTTACAATTGTCTTTTTACTGATGTTGGTGCTACTGCCTTTAGAAGAAGTGATGATTCAGTAGCTTTTAAGGGAGTGTTAGAAGGTTAGCTATATTTAGTTGATTTTAATGATAACAATGCTGAACTAGACACTTGTTTAATTGCTAAGACCAATATGGGCTGGCTCTTGCATCCTCGACTTGCTCATGTTGGGATGAAGAATCTTCACAACCTTCTAAAGGGAGAGCACATTTTAGGACTAACAAATGTTCATTTTGAGAAAGACAAGATTTGTAGCGCATATCATGCAGGAAAGCAAGTTGGAACTCATCATTAACACAAAAACATCATTACGACTGACAGGCCGCTTGAGCTACTCCACATGGATCAATTCGGCCCGATCGCTTACATAAGCATCATCGGGAGTAAGTATTGTCTTGTTATTATGGATGATTATTCTCACTTCACTTGGGTATTCTTTTTGCAGGAAAAATCTCAAACCCAAGAGACCTTGAAGAGATTCTTGAGACGGGCTCAAAATGAGTTCGGATTAAGAATCAAAAAGATTAGAAGCGATAATGGAACGGAGTTCAGGAACTCTCAATTGAAGGATTTCTTGAGGAGGAGGGCATTAAGCATGAGTTCTCTTCTCCCTACACACCTCAACAAAATGGTGTAGTGGAGAGAAATAACAGAACTCTATTGGACATGGCAAGGACCATGCTTAATGTGTACAAGACACCGGATCGGTTTTGGGCGAAGGCGATTAACATCGCCTGCTACTCCATCAACCGTCTCTACCTTCACCGAATCCTCAAGAAAACATCATATGAACTCCTCACCGGTAAAAAGCCAAATGTTTCTTATTTTAGAGTTTTTGGGTGCAAATGCTTTATCCTTATTAAGAGAGGTAGAAATTATAAATTTGCTCCTAAAGCAGTAGAAGGCTTTTTACTTGGTTATGACTCAAACACAAGGGCATATAGAGTCTTCAACAAGTCCACTGGATTAGTTGAAGTTTCTTGTGACATTGTGTTTGATGAGATTAATGGCTCTCAAGTAGAGCAAATTGATCTTGATGAATTAGATGATGAAGAGGCTCCATGAGTCGCACTAAGGAACATGTCCATTGGGGATGTGTGTCCAAAAGAATCCGAAGAGCCTCTACAAGCATAAGATCAACCATCATCTCCACCAACTCAAGATGAGGAAATGGCTCAAGAGGACGAGGATCAAGATCAATACGATGAGCCACCTTAAGAGGAGGACATTGATCAAGGGGGTATGAAGACGATCAAGACAAGGAAGATTGTAGGATCTAGGACACCGGCTAGAGGGGGTGAATAGATGGTTTTGACTAAAATAAATTACACTAGAGAAATTTAATCAAATCAACAAGAGATATAAAATTACTAGCATTGATGAGACAACAAATATAATGAGCAATTTAAGCTAAAACCAAAAAGATAGACAATATACTAATTACCAACTACTTGTAAGTAATGTATAAAAGTTGAGAGAGAGACACTGAAATTTATCCCGTGGTATCGGTGATTGGCCGTTCACCCATAATCCACGTTGAGGTGGAATCCAAGCTCTCACTTGCTCCTCTACTAAGACACAACTTGATCTTTGAGCATAGAGGACAAGAACTCACTCAATACCCCGATTTAACTAGCGTCGCCTTTGCCGCTCCGGCGAGGTGGGCGCGAACACCTCACAATCAATCACGTGGCTCCTCCACAATCTTCACGAAGAGCTCGACAGAGACAACACCCGAGCCATCTAGAAGGTGGCAACCTCCAAGAGTAACAAGTCGATGACGCTTGCCCGATGTACCACCTAGTGCCTCAAAAGATCACAACGAATGCAAATGCACTAGAGCGTCTCAATCACTCACTAGAATGTGATCTCAATCAATGAGTGTGAGTATTTGAGTGGGAGGATCACAAATGAGCTCAATGTGTGCTAGGAATGGCCAAGAGAGCCCTCACACACGAGCTCCACTTCTATTTACAACCCTCAACACATACATAGACGTTATGTGCAACTAGCACATCTTCTGCGCACATGCGGACGATCTGCGCCCCATGGACGGACGGTCTGCCATACCACTTACGGCTATATTGACTGTTTGAAACCTATCAGAGCTGTCATAAAAGTCAAGGCCGGACGGTCCACCCACCATGGCCAGATGATCAGAAACCTGACAACTTGGAATAATAGAGCGCTGGTCAACCAAAGTAATTCGAGCGGACGATCCTCCATTCATGGCCAGATAGTCCGCACATGGACCACTTACCGTCCGGCTCAAAACCCCAGACGGTCCGTAGTGCAAGGACACAAAAACACATTGTCCCTGCCCAAACTCAATTCATCTTATGCGGACGGTCCGGCCTCCTGGCCCGAATGGTCCGCCAAGGGGAGACAAAGACAGACGGCCAACAGACCTCTCTGGCAGAGTTGCGGACGGTCCGGCCTTCTGGCCCGGACGGTTCGCCGACCATAGAGAAAAAGATTTGTGCTAGTTCAAAAGAATTCTAATTTTGAAACCCAAAGCGATGTTAGCCCTCATGCAAATGCTACTGTTTATGCTCTACGAGGCACTAAGTTTTACACCATTCAAGTTCATTAACCCCTCTTAATAGTACGACTATCTAACCTATTAACCTGGTCAATTTCTTCTCTAAACACCCGCTGATCGGCAAAAGCAAAAGCTTATGTTTTACCTTTGCCTTCACTTGATCCACAATCAATGGTTATGAGTCCCAAAGATTTTACTGTATCCTGTGGTCCATTCATGTATTCTTATTTCTCCAAGAATTGTTAGTCCACAGTCAGTTGTCATTAATTACCAAAACACCACTTATGGGCCTAGATGATTCACAATCTCCCCCTTTTTGGTAATTGATGACAACATTGCATATTTTAGAGAAAAGTAGATTTTGTTTCCCAACCTTTCTTACATTCTGGGTATAAGAAAGATTTGAGATATGTTTTGAGTGACTTATCTTGATTTTGAGGTTCATTTGAACTGTTGATAGGTCAGCACAGAAAAACTCAGAGAATAGGAATAACTCCCCCTATATGTGTGCGTAGAGAATATCCAGATCACGAATTCACACACATAGTATATCAGAGTTTTGGCGAAGACCTTCCTATACTCATGGTTATCGAGGCACATAGAAATAATAGTATGTAAAAATGAAGCAGCAAGAGAAATACTACTTCGATTAACCATTGAAAATTCAATGGTAGAGTCTTAAAAGAGAAAAATTCAAACATAGTTCAAAGTAGTATAATGACTTAGTAGCATAAAGCATAACACATAGATGCAGCATACATATGCAGCAAGCTCCCCTTGAATCTTGAATCTTCATTTCTCAAGCTCCCCCCGAATAATCACTTCTCTCCCCCTTTGGCATCAATTTCCACAAAGAGGACATCACTGCACACCAGGTGGAGGACGAGGATACATATGATAAAAATGAGAGCTGAAGATGTCAAATATGGAAGTGAACTGACTGAAATCATTATGAAGCTGTTGCTGTCTTTCATCCAGTGAGTGAATGGTGTCACTGGTAGATCGAGATTCAAATTGGCTGGATAAAGCACTCATATTATCTTGAAAGCTTTGTTGCATGTTGTTCATTCTGCTCATAATTGGATCATGCATAGTAGATTGAATACGAGAACGAAAACCAGTGAACTGTGTATGAACCTCATCCAGCTGAGAGTCAACAACAGTAAATCGATCATGCAAATCAGAGAATTGACCATCAAATGTGGATTGCATGTGATCAAACCAGTCATCGACATGTGACATCATGCCCTGAAAGGACCATCTATATGAGTCTGGAGCCCTTGATGCATTTGTTGAAAATAAGGATCAAAATATCCAGGTGTAGGCTGCCAGTACTGTCCTTGCTGCGGTGGAGGAGGAGGAGGCATTTGCTGAGCGGGATGCACTTCAGGCTGAGCATCAAAAGCATCTTCCTGAGCTCCCTCATCATTTGGAAACGGTGTGAGAGGCCTGGTAAGAAAACCAATTTCATTTTTGAATGGCCTGAATGGAGTGTGAGCAGTTTCACACCGCCCTTCGAATATGGTTTTGGCTTTAATCAGAGCCATAATATATGGAACATATGCCAGATTATGGTTCTTGTCCATCTTCAGATCATTTAACTGTCGCATCATAAAGAGAACAACATCCATGACCTCTCCCTTCATGACATGATGAATAATATTCCAGAATTTATCCCGGAGCCTGCTTTTGTCCCCACTCTTTGGAAGAATAGTGACTCTAGCAATTTTGTTGATGACTGCAGGATGATGTTGCAGGCCTGGAGTCTCGCCAAAACGCCTAGGTATACCTAGTTTGGCAGGTTCATAATACTGATGTTGGGGACTTGTTCTCAAATGCTATGAATTAAGAACAAGGCAATATAAAATGTTAAATGTCAAAGCCCTTCGTCCGCTGAAGCATTATTTCCCTGAGGATTTAATGAGCTTCGGACGAAGGTTATGGATGATAAATTATGAAGGTCTTACCTTCGTAATCAGAAGTAAAATAATGTGAAATAAAATATAAAGTATAAAACGTTAAAGAATATTAAGAATGAATAACATCATTTTCTTATTTTACAATATAAATTGAGATATTAGAACATGATGTTTGGTTACATTTATACCTTTGCCTTGACAAAAAACAATAATTCCAGAGTAATGCGTTAGCAGTTACAGGATTGCGTGAATAGTAAAGGAGTACTGTTCACTATTTATAGGCACAGGACGCGGCCTGTAAGAAATTACAATCATACCCCTTACAAGAGATTACAATTATGACTCAGACCTTCATGGACTAAAAAGTCATTCCATCTTTAAGTCGGTTTGATCCTTCATCTTCAGAAACGCTATAACAACGAAGCTTTATGAGCGGTAGCTTCGGTGTCACGTATAAACAGATTTTGCCGAAGGTGTTACTTCCTTCAGGACCTTCGACGACGAAGCATGGTCCCAACAGTAGCCCCTTCGCGGTGCTAGATCATTTTTCGTAACGAGCTTGATCCGTGAAAAAAGTCTCTTAGGCTTCGGGAAGCCGAAGGTCCGAAAAACACCTTCCCTGAGCTTGTTGCCGGGAAATGATACAACTTCCGAGCGTGAAGCGGTCCCACCATGAAGGTTCACCTTCTCGGGTTTTGTGGCCCACTGTTCAGTGGGTGCGAACGACTGTTTGTCCGGTGTAAAAGACTCTGACGATTCACCTTCTTACCTGTAGCACTATATAAATAGACGGGTAGGTGTGAAGTTACCACAGCATTCATTGCTATTACACTGTTTTGCTGCCAACAATTTAACCATAGCCGAAGCTTGACTTTTGCATTCAAACGAAGCTCCACTTTGAATTCTGCTTCGTCACAAGAAGAGCTTCGGAAAAAAAGGTTATTAATTTCCAAGGAATTTTCAAGAAATTTAAAATCAAATGGCTAGAGTACGCTCCACTGCTAGGGTTGAGTGTGATGGGGATGAGACCGAAGCCACTGAAACCGTGCCGATTTCCGAAGCAATGAGGCGTTCTGGGCTGGTTTCATTAGAGGACACGCCTGCTGCCGAAGCAACACAAGCTATTGTTGAAGAAGCTGGTTCCGAAGATGAGTACAACTGTGGGGTGCCAAGTAAACCTAGTCATCTGTGTTGGGGTCGTGCTTCGGTGCGCCGAAGGTCCCACACGAAGAAGCAACTTCGGCTGAAGTCGTCTCCAAAAGATGGCCGAAGGTTCCTTTTCATGGAGCTTCGGCGTTACAAACCGACATAGAAATAGAATGACCTTTTTATCCATAAGAGGTCTGAGTCAATGTTGTAAACTTTTGTAAGGGGCATAATTGTAATTTGTCACAGGTTGCGACCTGTGCCTATAAATAGATGAACAGTACCTCTGTACTGTTCACGCGAATCGGTCATTTGCCTTTGCATCACACTTGTACTCCTGCCTTCCTCAGGACCGAAGGTACATTTGTAATTTGAAATCATTTGTATTCATTCATATTAGTAGAAATGGAAATGATTCTATGTTAACATTTGAATGTCTATTTTATACCTCATGATTTATATGAATGCTTCACCCCTTGTTATTATGTTTACGAAGGTACGTCCTTCGTAACCTTCGTCCGAAGTTCCTTATATCCCGAAGGGATATAATGTAGTGGAGGACGAAGGACCTTAATATTTAACATTTTCTGTGTTGCCTTGTTCTTAACTCTTAGCATTTGAGAACAAGCCCCCAACATTGGCGCCCACCTCCGGTGAACTCACTTCCACTTTCCTGAGCTGATGGCTTCGTTCAACAACCAAGCTGGAGCTGCTTCGGCTTCGAAGCTGGTGCTCCCGATAACAGGCGGTTCTTGCTCAGAGCCGGCCAACAAGAAGCAGAGGAAAGAGGCTCAGAGAAGGGTGCAGCATGTTGGAGTGCAGGGACCCTTCATCAAGTCAAAATGGTCCCATATCCCAATTACCTTCTCTCAGGAAGACCTTCAGCTTAAGGATTATCCCCACAATGATGCCATGGTTATCTCTTGCGTGATCAAAGGATTTCTGGTCCACAATGTCCTAGTTGATACAGGCAGTGCAGCTGACATTATATTTGCTAAAGCCTTCAGACAAATGCAAGAGCCCGAAGACAAGATTCATGATGCTACGCACCCTCTTTGTGGCTTCGGAGGGCGGCAGATTGTGGCACTTGGGAAGATTACCATGCCGGTAACCTTCGGATTTGTTAACAACACAAGGACTAAGCAAATTGTGTTTGATATTGTTGACATGGAGTATCCTTACAATGCTATCATTGGTCGCGGAACTCTTAATGCTTTCGAGGCAATTCTTCACCCAGCTTATCTCTGCATGAAGATACCTTCGGACCAAGGACCTATTGCTATTCATGGAAGCCAGGAAGCTGCTAGAAGGGCCGAAGGAAGCTGGACTGACTCCAAGGCAATCCATAACATAGATGGAGCTGAAGCTTGTGAACAGTACAAATTCAGGAGGGAGAAGGCAGCTTCAGCAGATCAGCCGAAGCCCATGTTATTGTGTGAAGACATAGCGGAGCAGAAGGTGCTGTTGGGCTCGCAACTATCTGAAGACCAGGAGAAAACCTTGATAAGGTTTTTATTCAACAACAAAGATGTCTTTGCATGGTCAGCCAATGATCTCTGTGGAGTAAATCGGGATGTTATTGAACATTCGCTCAATGTTGACCCATCCTTCAGACCCCGAAAGCAGAGGCTTCGGAAAATGTCTGATGACAAGGCCGAAGGGGCTCGCAATGAAGTGAAAAGACTCCTCAGTGCAGGAGTTATCAGAGAAGTGAAGTATCCAGAGTGGTTAGCTAATACTGTTATGGTGAAGAAGGCCAATGGCAAGTGGAGAATGTGTATTGATTTCACAGATCTCAACAAGGCTTGTCCGAAGGATGAATTCCCGTTGCCAAGGATAGACTCTTTAGTTGATGCAGCAGCTTCTTCAGAGCTCATGAGTCTCCTGGATTGCTACTCAGGCTATCATCAAATCTGGATGAAGAAGGAAGATGAGCCGAAGACTAGTTTCATCACCCCAAGTGGTACATATTGCTATCTTCGGATGCCCGAGGGGCTCAAGAATGCTGGAGGGAGTTTCAGCAGAATGACTGTGAAGGTTCTCCAATCTCAGATAGGCAGAAATGTGTTGACTTATATCGATGACATCATCGTAAAGAGCACGAAGCAAGAAAATCATATTGCTGATCTGCAGGAGACCTTCGCCAGCTTCAGACAAGCTGGACTGAAGCTGAATCCAGAAAAATGTGTCTTCGGAGTGAAGAAGGGTAAATTTCTTGGATGTTTGGTTTCAACGAAGGGAATCGAAGCTAACCCAAATAAAATCGAAGCTATACTTCGAATGGAGCCACCAACCACAAGAAAGGGGGCCCAAAGATTGACAGGAAGGCTGGCATCTCTCAACAGATTTATATCCAGATCAGCAGAAAGAAACTTACCATTCTTCGAGGTGCTGAAGTCAGCTGAAGTCTTTCAATGGGGCCCAAGTCAACAAAAAGCCTTCGAAGAGCTGAAGCAATACTTAATAGATCTCACAACATTAACTCCACCAACGCCAGGGGCTCCTCTGTTGTTGTATGTGGCAGCTTCGCACTCAGCAGTAAGTGCGGCACTTGTTCAGGAGAAGTTTGATGGACAAGTCAAGAAGCAGGTCCCAGTATATTTTGTGTCTGAGGTCCTCAGTGTCTCAAAGAAAAATTATACAGAGCTGGAGAAGGTGTTGTATGCCGTTTTAATGGCATCCAGGAAGCTTCGGCATTACTTTCAGGCATACAACATTATTGTTCCTTCTTCGCAGCCGTTGAAGGACATCATGAGGAATAGAGAAGCTACTGGGCGTATTGGAAAATGGGCTGCGGAACTCAATGAATTTTACATTGATTATGTGCATAGATCCTCAATTCAGTCTCAAGCATTGGCAGATTTCATTGCCGACTGGACGCCAGGGGCTCAGGACGAAGAAGCGAATAAAGATGCCGAAGCATGGACAGTGTTTTGTGATGGCTCTTGGGGAACCTTCGGAGCAGGTGCAGCTGCTGTGTTGGTCTCTCCGTCCAAGGTTAAAACTTGCTATGCAGCAAGACTTGACTTCAGCTGCACAAATAATATCGCTGAGTACGAAGCCTTGCTCCTGGGTCTTCGGAAACTAAAGGCAATGGGGATCAGAAGGGCGATCCTTAAAACTGATTCTCAGGTTGTTTCGGGTCATATTGACAAAAGTTGCAAGGCTAAAGACCCGAAGCTTGAAAAATACCTAGACACGGTCCGAAGGATCGAAGCTTCCTTCGAAGGATTTTCTGTTAAGAATATCCCTCGAGGACAAAATGAGCATGCTGATTTGTTAGCCAAGTCTGCAGCACAGGGGCTGCCGCTACCTTCGGATGTATTCTTTGAAACAATAAAGGCACCTTCAGTGGAGCTACTTGAAAGAGCAGTCCTTAACATTTCTCCTGTTTACAGTGAAGATTGGAGAACTGAAATAATCTCTTACCTTCAGGGTAACTTCCTATCAGATGACGAAGCTTATAATAAAAGGATAGAGGCAAGAGCTCGTCCGTATGTCATGATAGAAGGGGAGTTATACAAGCATGGAGTTTGTGCCCCGCTACTCAAGTGCTTGTCTAGGGCCGAAGGTATAGAGTTGATGAAGGAGATACATGCAGGCCTGTGTGGATCCCACATCGGATCCAGGCCGTTACTTGGAAAAGTGTTCCGCCAAGGATTTTACTGGCCGAAGGCAGCTTCGGATGCAGCGGAGTTAGTTCAAAAGTGCGAAGGTTGTCAAAAATGTGCAAGAGATCAAAAGCAACCTTCGTCATTAACACAGCTGATACAACCCATCTGGCCATTGCAAAGGTGGGGCTTCGACTTGCTGGGTCCATTACCACCGGCTCAAGGCAATCTGAAATATGTTATAGTGGCTGTGGAGTATTTTTCCAAGTGGATTGAGGCGAAGCCATTAGCCACAATAACTTCCGCCACTGTCCAAAAATTTTTCTGGCAGAATATTGTCTGTCGCTTCGGAGTGCCGAAGGCCATCACTGTAGATAATGGAACACAGTTCGACTCCGAAGATTTCAGAAATTTCTGTGATCAGATTGGCACGAAGATCCATTTTGCATCAGTTAGGCATCCGGAGTCGAATGGGCTTGTTGAAAGGGCCAACGGCATCATAATGACAGGAATAATGAAGCTAATCTTTAATCAACCAAGGGGAAAGTGGCCAGATCAGTTGACCAAAGTGGTGTGGAGCCACAATACAACAACATCAAGGTCTACAGGCTTTACCCCATTTAAGTTGCTATTTGGTGACGAAGCAATAACCCCGGAAGAAGCCAAAGCTGGATCAATAAGAGTGGTAGCTTCGGCAGAATCAGGTTCCGAAGATACTTGTCTCGTGGAAAAAGATGCCTTAGAGGGGATCAGGCTCCAAGCCGTGGAGAATATCAATAAATACCAGGCTGAAACAGTAAAATGGCGAGATAGAAAGGTCCGGCTAAAAAATATTGAGCCAGGACACTTGGTGCTTCGGAGAGTGGCCAACCCAGATACAGTGGGCAAGTTGCAACTGAAATGGGAAGGGCCCTTCTTAGTAGCATCTTCGTCAAGGCCTGGTTCGTACAGACTGAAGGACATGGATGGCAATGAAATTCCAAGATCTTGGAATGCGGATGAGCTTCGGCGATTTTATGTATAACTCGATGTAATTTTGTATGTTTTTTCTTTTCTTTTTCATGGCACCCTTTTCCTTTCTAAAGGGGGAGAAAGGTTTTTAATGGGGCCATCATATGTAATTTTCCTTTTTAGTTTTATAAGAGCAAAATCCCCCAAAGAATGTAAATGTAAAAGCTGAGAGCGCACCATCGAGTGCCGAAACTGAAAAAGAGAAAAAGCTCCGAAGACGTCCCTAAGGGGATGCAGAGCTCACAGCGAAAAGTCAACGCTGATTCCGCCGAAAGTAAAAGGCGAAGAAGCTCCAAAGACGTTCCTAAGGGAATGCAGAGCTTATACCGCCTAAGTAAAAGGCGAAGAAGCTCCAAAGACGTCCCTAAGGGGATGCAGAGCTTACAGCGAAAAGTCAACGCTGATACTGCCTAAGTAAAAGGCGAAGAGGCTCCAAAGTCGTTCCTAAGGGAATGCAGAGCTAATGTGTGGTTGTTTCTAAGGAAGTAATGGCTGACAATGTGGCTTCGGACATATGCTTCGGACATTCATTCGCGCATTACATTACATCATAACATTTGCATGCATAAGCATTCATTCATAGCATCTGTGTACCAAAGTGGTTGCTTCGGCAGAAGGGAGAATTGGCTTTTTATGAATCGTTGTGTAAAAGAAAAGTTTCGGAGAAGTGGTTTTTTATGATTCGTTATGCTATGTTGTGTACAAAAAAGAGAAGCTTCGATAAAAAGAAGAATTGGTCTCTTATGCTTTGTTGTATACAAAAGAGAAAAGTTTTGTTGCTCGGCAAAAGGAAGAATTGCTTTTATGCTTCGTTGTGTACGAAAAGAAGGGAAGGTGTTTTTTCGCCTTCGGCTCAAAATACTGATTTCGTCCACATCAAAGCGCCTCAATCAAAGGGTAAGAATATATTACAAGGTATGTACAAAGTTCCTTGAGAACAGTCTAATTGTATTTACAAGAATTGTTACAAAAATATCCTGAGTTTTTCTATAGTATACTTCTACTGATCTTCATTAAGCTTCAGCTTCGGCGACAACTTCGGCGACATAACTTAGGCATCATCTTCACCTTCGTCATCCTACATAAATCAAGGAATTATGAGTAAAAATCAAGAGCAAAGGAAAAGGTAAGTACGAAGTATCATTTCTTACTGGTTCAAGATGACTTCGTGCTTCGTCTCCAGCCTTCTCCCGCCCGCCTTTTGTCCATATCATTTTTACAAATCTATTTGAGATGCTTCGGGCGAGGTCAGGTATATCATCCAGGATTGATGGAGATAGGGTGAAGTTGGGCCTGTTGACTATTTTTCCATGTTCGCAGCCGGCCTTCAGGAATGCAGCAGCGGTACCCCGAGAAGCTACCCAGGCACAGAAGTCGCCGTGCCCGGCTATAACTTCGTCAAGTTCTTCAATTTCGGCTTCAATATGATCGAAGGCCTGTGGTAAATTTTCCGCTGAAGGGTTAAATTTCCCGCTGCTGGCTCCAACAGAGTAAAATATCTTTTTTAATCGTCCAATACAATTGTTGCTAAATTTTAAGCATTTGTCTTGAAGGCTTGCTAAAGATTTCTTCAACTCTGAGCTGGTCTGGACTTCGGCTTCAAGCTTCGAATTAAGCTCTAGCTTCTCCTGATCGAATTGTTTTGATTGATTGATAAGCTTCGAATTCAACTCTGCTACTTTAGCCTCAGTCTCAGCCAGCAAGCCTTCGGTCGATTGGAGCTCGAAGTCTTTCTTTTCAATGATGGCAGATTGTTCTTTTATCTTGTTTTCTAAGTTTTCAATTATAGCTTCGTGTTTTCTGTCTTCCAGATCTTGCTGCATCTTCAGAGCTTTGCTCAGTAGCATGCTCTGCACAGAAAAATTTACGTTGGTAACATTTTCTTTATTAACAGCAATAAAAACCAGAGAAAAGGTTGTTTACCTTGAAGTTGGAGTAAAATAAGCTGCCGACGATGTGTTGTCGTCGGTAGCGGCTGATGTCTGTCTCTAGCTTCGGAAAACCGATACTCTTTGACAGAGTACCGATTACCTTAGCTCTAGTCTGGTCTCGAATGCAGCCCAATTTTTCGTCATCAATGCCTCCAAATAGAAGGGCTCCTGGCTTGTAGCCGCAAGATTTGGCATAGTCCTTGAGTTCTTCTATTTCGTCCTTCGTCAGTTTTTGCCCAACTAAATTCTGGAAAGAGTAGGCTTCGTTGTCCGAAGTGTCTTCGGTTATTTCTTTTCCTTTCTCAGGCACTGTGGCCATGGTTTTTTCAGTAGTAGCACCAGCTTCTTCTGCAGCAATGTCTTCTAAAATCTTGTTAATGTCCTCAATGGTAGTTTCTAAGTTTGTGTCTTCGGCTGTAGCGGCTTCGGTAGCCGCGACCTCCGAAGGTTCACCTTCGACGTTTGTGGTGCCTTCGACAGCTGGTGTTTTCTGAGTTGACGCTCTAGGCGGCGTCTTGTCGATCACTTCAGTTACCGCAATAATTCTTTGCTGCTTGGGTTTGCTTATCTTCGTTTGATCCGGCTCGTCCACCTTTTGAAAAAGCTTCGTCAGTTGGAGCCCTAATGGACTTAGCTTCGTGGGCATGGGTTCAGTCATTACCTTTAAAATTTCCTCCACGTCGCTGGTAGAAGGTGGTGTGGGGGTCCCCTCTTCTTCGGATATTTTTCGCTTCGGAGTTGATATTTTTCTTTTCTTGGGAATTTTCTTCTCTGTTGCTGGTCGTTCTTCATCCTTAGTCAGAGTTTCGGCCACTCTTTTTCTTTTGTGGCCCTCGGCACCCTTGTTCAACTGCTCATAGTCTGGGTACTCGAAGCCCAGGGCATCAAGCACTCGGTTCATCCTTCGCTTCGGTCGGGCGCCGAAGGCCGCTGTCATTAGTTGATCCTCTTTTTTGGAGTAATTCCCCAGGATTTCGTTGCACATCACCTCAACTGTGTCTAGCCATTCTTTGCAGGGTTTTTTAAAGTACTTCTTAAACTTGAAGTGGTAGGGCAGCCGGACAAGCTCCCCCTTTTTCTTCTCTCCCTCCAGCTTCGGCATTTCCCACTCTTTTAGAGTAGGGAAAACTCTGAATGCCAAGAACTCCTGAACTAGATCCCTGGTGCCAATATGTGCTGAAATAATTTCAAATTCACCCAGAGCAGCCCAGGTGGGACCTTCTAGATCGCCGATGCGGCATCGTGGCCTCGTCTCTCCGAAGATTAAATCCAGAGGGCTTTGTACCAATTTTTCTTTGTCTTCGTCAACTTTTACATAAAACCACTCAGATTTCCAGCCTGCTGGCCATTTGCTTCGGTAGCTGATGACAGGACACTTTGTTGTCTTCCGGTAGGCAAAATTATAGCAACCGAAATTATCATGTAGCCCATCTTTTCTGGCCTTTGTTTGGTAGTGTAATTCGTGAACTCGGCAGAAGCTGTCGGCAAACGGTTCCACGGCTTGGCTTCGAAGGGCCCAGATATAAACATTGAGCCTAACGATGGCGTTAGGAGTCAATTGATGAAAGTAGATACCAAACCTCCTCAGTATCTCCGCAATAATATTGTGCAGAGGAAACCTCAGCCCAGCCTTTAAAAAGCTCTTGAAGATAACAATCTCATTCTTCCCTGGCTTCGGGGTGGTTTCTTCTCCCCCGAAGCGGAGTAGCTTCTTCTGATCTTCATTGAAATAACCTGCTTTCACCATCTTCGAAAGATCAGCTTTTGAAACAGTTGATTTCCCAAAATCCAGGTGACTGGGCTTGCTGGGCATGGCAATGTGGTAGTCATCTTCGGGGTCAGTCCCTTCAATGTTTTCTTCTTCTCCTTCGGCTGTTGTCGGGTTTGCTTCGGCAGCAGGCCTTTCTTCCGCAGTCACTAGACCGGAGCGCTGCATCGCTTCGGAGATGGGCACAGTGTCCGAACCTTCGGCTTCGTCTCCCTCACGTACAACTTTGGCAGTAGATCGCACTCTCGCCATTTGATTCTGAGTTTGGGGAAGTAAAAAACTTTTTTCCTTTTTTCTTTTCTTTTCTCCGAAGCTCTTCTTTCTGACGAAGCAGACGTCGAGACGGACCTTCGTTCGATTCTGAGAATCAAGCTTCGGCTACGGTGGAAAATTTTGGCAGCAAAACAGTGCAAATAGCAATGAATGCTGTGGTAACTTCACACCTACCCGTTTGTTTATATAGTGCTGCAGGTAAGAAGGCGAAGCGGCAGGATTTTTACACCAGACGGGCGGTCACTTGTACTCGCTGTGCAGTGGACCGCAAAGATCAAACAGTAACTCTGCAAGGTGGGCCTGGCACGCGCTCGGAAGCCGGATCGTTTCTCCGCAACGAGCTCAGGGAAGGTGTTTTTTGGACCTTCGGCTTCCCGAAGCTGAAGAGGCTTTTTTCCACGGGTCAAGCTCGTTACGAAAAACGATCTAGCACCGCGATAGGGGCTACTGTTGGGGTCGTGCTTCGGTGCGCCAAAGGTCCCACACGAAGAAGCAACTTCGGCTGAAGTCGTCTCCAAAAGATGGCCGAAGGTTCCTTTTCATGGAGCTTCGGCGTTACAAACCGACATAGAAATAGAATGACCTTTTTATCCATAAGAGGTCTGAGTCAATGTTGTAAACTTTTGTAAGGGGCATAATTGTAATTTGTCACAGGTTGCGACCTGTGCCTATAAATAGATGAACAGTACCTCTGTACTGTTCACGCGAATCGGTCATTTGCCTTTGCATCACACTTGTACTCCTGCCTTCCTCAGGACCGAAGGTACATTTGTAATTTGAAATCATTTGTATTCATTCATATTAGTAGAAATGGAAATGATTCTATGTTAACATTTGAATGTCTATTTTATACCTCATGATTTATATGAATGCTTCACCCCTTGTTATTATGTTTACGAAGGTACGTCCTTCGTAACCTTCGTCCGAAGTTCCTTATATCCCGAAGGGATATAATGTAGTGGAGGACGAAGGACCTTAATATTTAACATTTTCTGTGTTGCCTTGTTCTTAACTCTTAGCATTTGAGAACAAGCCCCCAACAATCTGGATTTTGGAAAGTCCACCATCTCTGAAGCTGATCTCCCTAAAATGGTGAAGCTAGGCTATTTCAGTGAGGCCAAGAAGGAATTAATTCGTTTTGGTGGAGAAGAAACTATCCCAAAGCCAGGAAAATATGAGGTAGTATTCTTCAAAAGTTTTCTTAAAGCTGGCTTAAGATTCCCCTTAAACAGGATGATTGCTATTGTACTGAAGAAGTTTGGGGTTTACCTACATGAGCTGACCCCTAATGCTATCGTTAGATTAAGCGTTTATATTTGGGCCCTTCGTAGCCAGGGAGTGGAACCGTTCGGTGAGGGTTTCTGCCGAGTTCATGAATTACACTACCAGACTAAAGCCAGAGGAGATGGTCTGCACGAAAATTTTGGCTGCTACAACTTTGCTTATCGCAAGACTACGAAGTTTCCAGTGATAAGCTACCGAAGCAAATGGCCAGCCGGATGGAAGTCTGAATGGTTTTATGTTAAAGTTGATGAAGATAAAGATGAATTGGTCCAGAGTCCGCTAGAACTAACCTTCGGAGAAACGAGGCCCCGATGCAACATGATAATGGGGAGCCCGAGCCAGATTGCTTTGGCTGAATTTCGAGTGATTTCAGATCATATCGGCACTAGAGACTTAGTGCAGGAATTCTTGGCTTTTAAAGTGTTCCCAACACTGAGGGAGTGGGAGATGCCGAAGCTGGAGGGAGAAAAGAAAAAGGGAGAACTTGTTCGATTGCCTTATCACTACAAGTTTAAGAAACATTTTAAAAAACCCTGCCAGGAGTGGTTGGACACAATCGAGGTTATGTGAAATGATATCCTCAGTAATTATTCTAAGAAAGAAGATCAGTTAATGACTGCGGCCTTTGGCACTCGCCTGAAACGAAGATTGAATCGGGTGCTAGATGCCTTGAATTTTGATTACCCTGATTATGAGCAACTGGGCGGAGATGCCGAAGGCCAGAAGAGAAAAAGGATTGCCAGCGTCCTTGACAAATAAGACACCAAATTGGCTAAAAAGGACAAAGAAATTTCTGAGAAAAGAAGACTGAGCCCTGAGCCGAAGGTAGCTGCTCCAAAGAAAAGAAAAGTTGCATCCCCAAAACCAACGACGTCGGCCCAAGAGGAGGAAGCTCCTGCAACACCTTCTGCTGCCGAAGTGGAAGAGATTCTAAAGGTAATGATTGAACCTTTGCCTATCAAGCTAAGTCCGCTGGCGCCAGAACTGACGAAGTTTTTTAAGAAGGAAAAAGAACCTTCGGCAACAGAAAGTCCTGCTAAGCCGAAAAAACGAAGAATTATCCAAGTGGCCGATGTCATTCATCAGACACCGCCCCCGACATCGGCGTCAAAAATACCATTTATTGAAAGCACTGTTACTGTCGAAACCACAGCCACTGGAACCGAAACCACCGGAGCCAAAGCTATCGGAGCGGGCACCGAAGCCGAAGGCACTGGAGCCGAAACCGAGACCGCCGAAGATCCTAATCTAGAAACCACACTTGGTGATATTGATAATATACTTCTGAAAATGGCTGAAGAAGAAGCTACTGCGGCCGCGGTGGACATGGCAATTGAGAAAGGAAAAGAGCAAATTGAAGACACTTTGGAAGAAGAGAACTTTAATTTTCAAGATATACTCGGACAAGAATTATCAGAGGCTGAGAAAGAGGAGCTAAAGAAATATGCTATATCCTGTGGATACAAACCAGGATCTCTGCTGTTCGGCGGAGTCAACGAAGGGAAACTAAGATGCCTTCGGAATCGAACCGAGGCCAAGGTTGTTAGGACCTTCTCAAAGAGCGTTGGTCTGCCGAAGATTGAAGCGGACCTCTGCAGGTACTAGCGACAGCATATCGCCGGTAGCTTGCTCTATGCTAATTTCAAGGTACAATCGCCGATTTTTATTGTTTTTTAAAAAAAATTAAGATGTTTTCTGACGAAGGTTGTTTTGGCAGAGTATACTGCTAAGTAAAGTGCTGAGGATGCAACAAGATCTTGAGGACGAGAAAAACGAAGCTGCCATCAAAGATCTAGAAAAGAAAGTCGAAAGTTACGAAGCTGCTTTGAAGAAAAAGGACTTAGTCATTCAAGACCTTGAAAACAAAGTTAAAGATCACGAAGCTGCTTTGGAAAAGAAAGACTTCGTCATCCACTGTGCGGAAGGTTCACTGGCTGAAGCTCAAGCCGAAATTGACAAATTGAACAGTGAATTACTTATAAAGTCAGAAAAATCTGAGCAAGAAAAGAAGAATCTCGAAAGAAATCTCAAGACCGAAATTGAGAAGAATTCAAATTTGCAGAAATCTTTGAAGGAACTTCAGGAAAAATGCTTAGATTTTGGCAACCGCTGCGTGCAGCGGCTGAAGGCTGTGTTTCACTCAATTGGAGCCAGTTCTGATAAGTTTACACCTTCAGCTGAAAACCTGCCAGGCACCTTCGAATACATTGATGGCGAAGTTGATGCACTTGACGAAGTTATCGCTGGGCATGCCGATTTCTGCGCCCTGTTAGCTTCTCGAGGCATGGCTACCGCTTTCCTGAAAGCTGGCTGCACGCACGGGAAAATTGTAAATAGGCCAAACTTCAGCTTGTCACCGGCAGATTTGGTTGACATCCCCAGCCTAGCCCGGAGCATAGGAAACAGGTTTATGACCCAGATTTGCATAAACAACGGGCGAAAAATGGTTGGTGACGAAGCTCGGAGCCACCTTAAGCCAGTGAGAAACTTATACTTGTTACCTTTACCTTCTCCTTGAATTCTGCGCCTTTCTCATTTCGTTTTAATATGTGCAGGATAATGAAGCTGAAGAATGACGAGCTGAAGCTTAACAGATGCTCCGAAGGACTTTTCTGCAAAAGATTCTAGAGAAATTTTTGTAATATAATTGTAAAGAAACTTATGTAAATTTGTACATACCTTGTAATATATCTTTTCCCCTTTATCCGTGTACGATCTGCTTTGCTGTGGACGAAATTTTATTTTTGAGCCGAAGGCGAAAAACACCTTCCCTTCTTTTCGTACACATCGAAGCATGAAAATTTCCTCTTTCTCCGAAGTTTTTCCTCATAGCCGAAGCATCTGCCTTTTCTGTATGATATGATGATAATGATCCTATACATGTCTAAATGAATGTTTATGAATGCAAATGTCATGATGTAATGTATCGTGCAAATGAATATGTGAATGTATATTCGAAACAATAATCATAGCCTTCATTCCCTTGGGAATGACTCAAATCTTTTTGTCGTTTATTTTTCGGCTTCACCGTTTACTTTTCGGTGTATCAGCGCTGACTTTTCGCTGTAAGCCTCCCTTAGGAGCTTCTTCGCCTTTTACTTTCGGCGGAATCAGCGTTTATTTGTCGCTGCAAGCCTCCCTTAGGAGCTTCTTCGCCTTTTACTTTCGACGGAATCAGCGTTTATTTTTCGCTGCAAGCTCTGCATTCCCTTAGGAATGACTTTTGAGCTTCTCCCTGTTTTCTTTTCTTTTTCCTTTGCACTCGATGGTGCATTATCAGCTTTTACATTTACATCTTTGGGGGATATTACTCTTGTAGGATTGAAATAAGAAAAAGAAAAATTACATGATGTGGCCCCATTAAAAACCTTTCTCCCCCTTCGGAAAGGAAAAGGGTGCCACAAGAAAGAATAGAAAAAATTACATCAAGCTAAACATAATATCGCCGAAGCTCATCCGCATTCCATGATCTAGGAATGTCGTTGCCGTCCATATCCTTCAATCTGTAGGAACCGGGTCTTGACGAAGATACCACCAAAAAAGGTCCTTCCCACTTCAGATGTAACTTGCCTACTGTCTCTGGGTTGGCTACTCTTCGAAGCACCAAATGTCCTGGCTCAATGTTCTTTAACCGAACCTTTCTATCACGCCATTTTATTGTTTCAGCTTGGTATTTATTGATGTTTTCCACAGCTTGAAGCCTGATCCCCTCTATAGCATCTTTTTCCACAGAGTAATCAACTTCGTCTTCTGCCGAAGCTACTGTTCTTATTGATCCTGCTTTGGCTTCTTCCGGAGTTATTGCTTCGTGACCAAACAATAATTTGAATGGTGTAAAACCTATTGATCTTGATATTGTTGTGTTGTGGCTCCACACCACTTTGATTAATTCGTCTGGCCACTTTCCCCTAGGTTGATTGAAGATTAAATTCATTATTCCTGTCATTATGATGCCATTAGCCCTTTCAACAAGTCCATTTGACTCCGGATGCCGAACTGATGCAAAATAGATCTTCGTGCCAATTTGTTCACAAAATTCTCTGAAAGGTTCGGAATCAAACTGCGTTCCATTATCCATAGTAATAGCCTTCGGTACTCCGAAGCGACAGACAATATTTTGCCAGAAAAACTTTTGAATAGTAGCCGAAGTAATTGTGGCTAAAGGCTTTGCCTCAATCCATTTAGAAAAATATTCCACTGCCACTACAACATATCTTAAGTTCCCTTGTGCTGGTGGTAACGGACCTAACAAATCAAGGCCCCACCTTTGCAATGGCCAAGTGGGTTGTATTAACTGGGTTAAAGACGAAGGTTGTTTTTGATCTCTTGCACATTTCTGACAGCCTTCGCACTTTTGGACTAACTCTGCTGCATCCGAAGCTGCCTTTGGCCAATAAAACCCTTGACGAAAAACTTTTCCAAGCAAAGGCCTAGATCCAATGTGAGATCCACACAGGCCTGCGTGTATTTCCTTCATCAATTCTATACCTTCGGCTCTGGATAAACACTTGAGTAATGGAGAACAGACCCCATGCTTGTACAGTTCCCCTTCTATTATGACATATGGTCGAGCTCTTGCCTCTATCCTCCTGTTATAAGCTTCGTCATCTGAAAGAAAGTTACCCTGAAGGAAAGAGATGATCTCAGTTCTCCAGTCTTCACTATAGACAGGAGATATGTTGAGGACTGCTCTTTCAAGAAGTTCGACCGAAGGTGCTTTTATTGTTTCGAAAAATACTTCCGAAGGTAAGGGCAGCCCCTATGCTGCTGACTTGGCTAATAAATCAGCATGTTCATTTTCTCCTCGAGGAATATTTTTAATAGAAAACCCTTCAAAGGAAGCCTCAATCCTTCGGACCGTGTCCAAATATTTTTCAAGCTTCGGATCTCTTGCTTTATAACTTTTGTCAATATGACCAGAAATAACCTGGGAATCAGTTTTAAGAACCGCCCTTCTAATTCCCATTGCCTTTAATTTCTGAAGACCCAAGAGCAAAGCTTCATACTCAGCAATGTTATTTGTGCAACTGAAATCAAGTCTTGTTGCATAACAAGTTTTAACTTTGGAAGGTGCGACCAACACAGCAGCTGCTCCTGCTCCGAAGGTTCCCCAAGAACCATCGCAAAATACTATCCAAACTTCGGCATCTTTACTCGTTTCTTCTTCCTGAGCCCCTGGCGTCCAGTCAGCAATGAAGTTTGCCAACGCTTGGGACTGAATCGAAGATCTATGCACATAATCAATGCAAAATTCATTGAGTTCCGCAGCCCATTTTCCAACCCTTCCAGTAGCTTCTCTATTTCTCATAATATCCTTCAATGGTTGTGAAGAAGGAACAATTATATTGTATGCTTGAAAATAGTGCCGAAGCTTCCTGGAG
This sequence comes from Zea luxurians, assembly GCA_029449295.1. Classification (NCBI taxonomy): domain Eukaryota; kingdom Viridiplantae; phylum Streptophyta; class Magnoliopsida; order Poales; family Poaceae; genus Zea; species Zea luxurians. The sequence continues at coordinate 22,992,833 of JAOPSE010000004.1, forward strand.
GCCATCAAAACAGCATACAGCACCTTCTCCAATTCTGTATAATTTTTCTTTGATAAACTAAGAACTTCAGATACAAAGTATATTGGGGCTTGCTTTTTGACTTGGCCTTCAAGCTTCTCTTGGACAAGTGCTGCACTTACCGCTGAGTGCGAAGCTGCCACATATAACAACAGAGGAGCCCCTGGTGTTGGTGGAGTTAGTGTTGTTAGGTCTATCAAATATTGCTTCAACTCTTCGAAGGCTCTCTGCTGGACTGGTCCCCATTGAAAAACTTCGGCTGACTTCAGCACTTCGAAGAATGTTAAATTTCTCTTTGCTGATCTAGATATGAATCTGTTGAGAGATGCCAGTCTTCCTGTCAATCTTTGAGCCCCCTTCTTTGTACTTGGTGGTTCCATTCGAAGGATAGCTTCGATTTTATTTAGATTAGCCTCAATCCCTTTTGTTGAAACTAGGCAGCCAAGAAATTTCCCTTTCTTCACTCCGAAGACACACTTTTCTGGATTCAACTTTAGACCGGCCTGTCTAAAATTAGCGAAGGTCTCCTGCAGATCAGCAATGTGATTTTCTTGCCTCGTGCTTTTTACAATGACATCATCAACATAAGTTAGCACATTTCTGCTTATCTGAGAATGAAGAACCTTCGCTGTCATTCTGCTGAAGCTTCCTCCAGCATTCTTGAGCCCCTCAGGCATCCGAAGGTAACAATATGTTCCACTAGGGATTATGAAGCTGGTTTTTGGCTCATCCTCCTTCTTCATCCAAATTTGATGATAGCCTGAATAACAATCTAGCAAACTCATAAGCTCTGATGAAGCTGCTGCATCAACTAGGGAATCTATCCTTGGCAATGGAAACTCGTCCTTCGGACAGGCCTTGTTGAGATCAGTAAAATCAATACACATCCTCCATTTACCATTGGCCTTTTTTACCATAACAGTGTTAGCCAGCCATTCTGGGTATTTTACCTCTCTGATAACTCCGGCACTGAGGAGTCTTTTCACTTCATTCCGAGCACCTTCGGCCTTATCATCAGACATCTTCCGAAGCCTCTGCTTTCTGGGTCTGAAGGATGGATCAACATTGAGCGAGTGTTCAATAACATCCCTGTTGACTCCGCAAAGATCATTAGCTGACCATGCAAAAACATCTTTGTTGTTGAACAGAAACCTTATCAAGGTTTTCTCCTGTTCTTCCGACAGTTGGGATCCCAATAGCACCTTCTGCTCTGCTATGTCATCGCATAAGAGCATGGGCTTCGGCTGATCGGCCGAAGCAGCTTTCTCCCTTCTGAACTTGTATTGCTCACAAGCTTCAGCTCCATCTATGTTATGGATTGCTTTTGAGTCTGTCCAGTTTCCTTCGGCCCTTCTGGCAGCTTCCTGACTTCCATGAATAGCAATGGGCCCTTGGTCCGAAGGTATCTTCATGCAAAGATATGCTGGATGAAGAATTGCTTCGAAGGCATTGAGAGTACCACGACCAATGATTGCATTGTAAGGGTATTCCATGTCAACAATATCAAACACAACTTGTTTAGTCCTTGTGTTGTTGACGAATCCGAAGGTCACTGGCATGGTAATCTTACCGAGCGCTACAATCTGTCTTCCTCCGAAGCCACAAAGAGGGTGCGTAGCATCATGAAACTTATCTTCGGGCTCTTGCATTTGTCTGAAGGCCTTAGCAAATATAATATCCACTGCACTGCCTGTATCAACCAAAACATTATGGACCAGAAATCCTTTGATCACACAAGAGATAACCATAGCATCATTGTGTCGGTAATCCTTGAGCTGAAGATCCTCTTGAGAGAAGGTAATTGGAATGTGAGACCATCTTGACTTGATGAAGGGTCCTTGTACCCCTACATGTTGTACTCTTCTCTGTGCCTCCTTCTGTTTCTTGTTAGCCGGCTCTGAGCATGAACCGCCTGTTATCAGGAGAATCAGCTTCGGAGCCGAAGCAGTTCCAGCTTGGTTCTTGAACGAAGCCATTGTCTCAAGAAAGTGGAAGTGAGTTCCCCGGAGGTGGGCGCCAATGTTGGGGACTTGTTCTCAAATGCTATGAATTAAGAACAAGGCAACATAAAATGTTAAATGTCAAAGCCCTTCGTCCGCTGAAGCATTATTTCCTTGAGGATTTAATGAGCTTCGGATGAAGGTTATGGATGATAAATTACGAAGGTCTTACCTTCGTAATCAGAAGTAAAATAATGTGAAATAAAATATAAAGTATAAAACGTTAAAGAATATTAAGAATGAATAACATCATTTTCTTATTTTACAATATAAATTGAGTTATTACAACATGATGTTTGGTTATATTTATACCTTTGCCTTGACAAAGAACAATAATTCCAGAGTTATGCGTTAGCAGTTACAGGATTGCGTGAACAGTAAAGGAGTACTGTTCACTATTTATAGGCACAGGACGCGACCTGTAAGAAATTACAATCATACCCCTTACAAGAGATTACAATTATGACTCAGACCTTCATGGACTAAAAAGTCATTCCATCTTTAAGTCGATTCGATCCTTCATCTTCAGAAACGCTATAACAACGAAGCTTTATGAGCGGTAGCTTCGGTGTCACGTATAAACAGATTTTGCCGAAGGTGTTTCTTCCTTCAGGACCTTCGGCGACGAAGCATGGTCCCAACAACTGAGCAAAATCTTCAAACTGGTCCTCAGTATAAAAATCTACTCCCTAAGAGATAATGGCATAATCCAGACTATTAGCCGCTGCAAATTCAGCAAATATAGCCACATAGCGCTTAAACCTAGTCATCCAGACAATTAGCTGATCTTCAATATTGATTTTAGTAGTTGCAAGAAACTGCTTGACAATCAGTTCATTGAAGTCAGTTCATTGACCCATGAACTCATACAAACCACATGCCTGGAACTTAGCGAGTAATCCTTCCATAACTGTTTGACCCTGCATATAGTCCCAGTCAATAACTTGATGCTTATGAAATTTTATGTCCATCAGAGTACCCTAGAAAACATCAAACTATAACTGAGTATGGAAGTACTGGATGTTTGTGTCATTGGGAAGTGAAAATTGATCCACAGTCCTCCTTGAGGAATATTCAGCCATTGAAAATCGCATCTTGGGATATGTCCATCCTGTAATGTCAATAGGATAGTCTGGATGAGAGTGGGGAGCATCTTCAGTATCCAATGAAACACTGCCTCCAGCTGATGATTGGGCCTTAGAGTCTGTGGCAGGGTTATAGTCTGAATCATCTGGACGACGGTGTTTGGACATAAACCGCCTTGCAAGCTTCTTCTTGAGACCACCGAATCCACTGAAAACAGAATATAAAGAACCCCAATAATAAGATGATAACCTGAAAAAAATTGACAACAAGATCTACAGGGAAATCTACTAGAAGGCGGACGGTCCGCGCTAGGGTACCGGACAGTCAACGCACCTAGGGCCGGACGGTCCGTGCTACATCGGCGGACGGTCCGCGACAGACCAGGGGCTGTTTTGGATCCCCAATATGCTCCAAACATGTAATCACAAAATTAGAACAAGATATCCATAAAAGTGAAACCAAATTTTTGTAGTTAGTTCATTATGACAACCATAACAAATTTCACCAAACAATTTTATGAATAATCTATCCAAGAACAGACTAGAGACCAATATATGTAAACCCTAAAATTTGCAATATTTGAATAAATTTCATGGAGAATTTGAATTCCAAGAGGAAGACATCGTTGTTGATCACCACGAAGACTCTCGGACAGTCCACGCTCAAAATCGAAATGACAGCAATCACGGAAAATAGTTTTCAAATGAGTAGAAAGTGAGAGAGAGCAAGAGGCGATGGAGAAAGTAGTGCTGCTGGCGGCCTCGGCTGACTTAAAAAACCACTCGCGGACGGTCCGCGACCTGGTGGCTGTAGACAGTCTGCTCTATCCACCGGGCAGTCCAACAACAGATGCGTCGGACGGTCCGAGGTCAGGGGCAGACAGTCCGTAGCCTGACGGAGAGTTTTCCATACCTTTTCAGTTATTGAAAACGAGTTTCAACATGAATTCTTACCTAAAAAATAGACAATTTTATCAATTCAATGGTTAGTATATATGAGTTCATACATAATAAACTTGAGAGTCTAGTCATTTGCATATATAGTATTTCCATCATGTAATAAGAATAAATGATCCAAAATAGGAGATAAATATCACAAAAGGGACATCCTAGAGATCAAAACCGAATGAAACACATGTGTACTCATCTTCAAGCAACATTTGAGAGATCAATTATATTCATTTCACTTCTCAATTTGCAAAACCTTGCTTTATTTAACGACTTTGTAAATATAACCGCCAATTGATCATCTGTGTCGATAGAATAAACAGAGATATCTTCTTTGCCAACATGATCTCTTAAGAAGTGATGCCTAATATCAATGTGCTTTATTCTTGAGTGTTGAACGGGATTTGTAGCCAATTTTACTGCACTTTCATTGTCACACAAGAGAGGAATATTTTTGAATGAAATCCCATAATCCAATAAGGTTTGTTTCATCCATAAAAATTGAGCACAACAATTACCGACCGATATATATTCCGCCTCGGCGGTAGAAAGAGCAACCGAGTTTTGTTTCTTCGATGACCATGAAACAAGAGACCTACAAGAAATTGACAACATCCTGATGTGCTCTTCCTATCAACCTTACAACCCGCATAGTCCGAATCTGAATAACCAACTAATTCAAATTGAGCACCCTTGGGATACCATAGACCAATATTGGGGGTATGCTTCAAACATCTTAGAATTCTTTTAGCGGCCTTTAAGTGAACCTCTCTAGGTGATTCTTGAAACCGAGCACACATGCAAACACTAAACATAACATCGGGCCTAGATGCAGTAATGTAGAGCAAACTACCAATTATTGAATGAAAAAGTTTTTGATCAACAATTGTACCTCCCTCATCTAAATCAAGATGACCATTTGTTGCCATAGGAGTCTTAATGGATTTTGCATTTTCCAATCCAAACTTTTTGAGCATATCCTTAAAATATTTAGATTGACTTACAAAGATTCCATCTTTCAATTGTTTGATTTGAAGACCAAGAAAGAAGCTCAATTGTCCAGTCATGGACATTTCAAACTCATTTGACATCATTTTGCCAAACTCATCACAAAATAGCTCATTAGTTGATCCAAAAATGATATCATCAACATAAATTTGACAAACGAATAAATCTTTACCAATTCTTTTAGTGAATAGAGTAGTGTCAACTTTCCCAATTTTGATGTCCTTGCAAAGCAAGAAATCCCTAAGCCTTTCATACCAAGCGCGTGGAGCTTGCTTAAGCCCATAGAGAGCCTTAGAGAGCTTGTACACATGGTTAGGTCTTTTGGGATCCTCAAAACCGAGAGGTTGTTCCACGTACACTAGTTCACTAATCTTACCATTTAAGAAGGCACTCTTAACATCCATTTGGTAGAACTTGATATTATGAGCACAAGCATAGGCGAGAAGGATTCGAATGGCTTCCAATCTTGCCACGTGTGCAAATGTCTTACCAAAATCCAATCCTTCTACTTGAGTATAATCTTGTGCCACTAGTCTTGCTTTATTTCTTACCACCAAACCATCTTCATTATGCTTGTTTCAAAATACCCATTTGGTTCCAATAACATTGTGATTCTTTGATCTTTCAACAAGCTCCCAAACTTCATTACGGGTAAAGTTATTTAATTCCTCATGCATTGCATTCACCCAATCAACATCAAGTAGAGCTTCATCTACACGGTTAGGTTCAATGCAAGATACAAAAGAGAAGTGTTCACAAAATGAAGCAATACGTGATCGAGTTTGAACACCCTTACTTATATCACCCACAATTTGATTTGGTGGGTGATCTTTTATGATTGAATGATGAATTTTTGAAGTAATTTGAAAATCACTAGTTGAAGCTTGAGGAGGGATCGAATGACTCGAGATATCTTGAACATGATCATCCTCAATTTCATCATTATGTTGGCTTTGTTGAGTTTCCTCATTTATGGTTGAAGAGGATGGAATGACAACCATACTATCGTCATCATCTTCTATTGGCTTCATTTCACCGACAGCCATAGTTTTCATAGCGTTTCTCAAATGAATTCCACCAACACCATCAATGTTTTTATTTTCATCTTGAGAACCATTTGTTTCATCAAACTCTACATCATATGCTTCTTCAATGATCCCATGAGTTTTGTTGAAAACTCTATATGCCTTGCTATTTGATGAATATTCGAGGAGAAAGCCTTCATCACATTTTTTTCTCAAATTTAGAGAGTCGACTACCCTTCCTCAAAATATATCATTTGCAACCGAACACCCTAAAATAAGAAATGTTTGGCTTTCTTCCAATAAGAAATTCATAGGGAGTCTTTTCAAGAGCTTTTGGCAATATAATCTATTTGATGCATGACAAGCGGTATTAATGGCTTCGGCCCAATAAGAGTCTGGCACATTATATTCGGCTAACATAGACCTAGCCATATCAATAAGAGTCATATTTTTCCTTTCAACAATTCCATTTTGTTTTGGTGTATATTTGGAAGAGAATTCATGTTTAATACCCTTGTCATCACAATATTCATCAATTCTAGCATTTTTGAATTCCGACCCATTATCACTTCTAACTTTCTTGATGTCAAAATCAAATGACTTAAATATTTCAAATACATTCGATTTATCTCGAAGAAAATAGACCCAAGTAAATCTAGAATAATCATCCACAATTACAAGTTAATAGGAATTACCACAATGCTCATAAAAGATGTTGGTCCAAAAAGATCCATGTGAAGTAATTCCAATGATGTATGAGTAGACATTTGACTCTTGTAGGGATGAGTATTTGCCACTTGCTTCCCGGCTTGACATGAACTACACAATTTGTTCTTTTCAAATTTCACATCCTTCAACCCTCGAACTAAATCATGCTTGGATAATTGATTCAATTGTCTCATACCAACATGACCAAGTCTTCTATGCCATAGTCAACCTAGTGAAGCCTTAGAGAATAGACAAGTTGTAAGTTTTGTCTCATTAGACGAAAAATCAATAAGATAAATATTTTCATGTCTAAAACCTTTGAATATTAGATTGTTACCATCAACACTTGAGATGAGAACATCATCAACGGTAAAATTGCAACTAAAACCGAAATCACATAGTTGAGCTACAGATAGCAAATTAAAGTTAAGAGATTCAACTAAGAGTTTGGAATGGTCATTTGAAATAGCAATTTTACACAAACCTTTAACCTTTCCTTTGCGATTGTCTCCAAAAGTGATGCTATCATAGGTTGAGCAACCTTCCTCACTCATTTCGGTGAACATCCTCATATCACTGGTCATATGTTGAGTACAACCACTATCCAACACCCAATAATTTTCTCCCGCCCTATAATTTACCTTAGCATCTCCTTTAGCCATAAGACAAAGAGGAGATGAGAAAAGTGAGGGAGCCTCCTTGATAGCAATTCCGACATTTAGTTTAGATGAAGAATCATCATCATCATCATCCGAGCTTGCATCCGAATCCCATTCAACTAGATAGGCTTTGCCATCCCTCTTCTTGTGAAAGAACTTCTTTTTCTTCTTATCATCTCCATCCTTACCCTTGTTCTTCTTGCTTGGACAATTCATGGCAATGTGACCGGGTTCCCCACACTCAAAACATTTTCTATCATTGAAGGCATTTCTTCTATTTGTTTGTCCCCTTCTAGGTTGACCCTTCTTTTTCCTCATGAACTTGTTAAATTTCTTCACAAAGAGAGCTACTTCCTCATCACTTTCACTTCCATTTCCTTCATCTTCACTTTCTTCCTTTTCAATTTCCTTTGAAACTTTAGCTTTGAGAGCTATTGATTCCCCTTTCACCTTTTTAGCCAAACTCATAGCTTCGGCTTGAGATTTCTTGAATATGTCTTGAGTAAGAATTTCTCCCAATACTTCGGTTGGAGAGGTAGTGGTCAAATCACTCCTTACTAACATGGTCACAATAGTGTCATATTTTTCTGGAAGAGATCTAAGGAACTTGCGAGTGAAATCCACATCCAATACATTAAAACCAAGTCCCTTGAGCTCATTCACTATCTCATTTAAGCGGTTAAACATGTCGGACACACTTTCATCTTCCTTCATGAGAAATTGCTCAAACTTTCCTTTACATACATACAACTTTTCACTCTTCACAATTGTGGTTCCTTCATGAATTTCCATTAGCTTTGTCCAAATCTCATGAGCGGTTTTGATATTTTTGATGCGGTTGAACTCATTTATGTCTAATGCATCATAGAATACATTCATAGCTTGATCATTGGTTAGAACATTTTCATGATCATTGAGTGATGGTTCATGTTCCTTTAATACAATAAATCCATCTCTAACAATAGGCCAAACCTTTCCTCCCATAGCTTTAAGATGCATTGACATTCTTATTTTCCAATAGTCATAATTATTCTCATCAAAATGTGACAGCTTCCCAATGTGCACATTGTTGTTACTAGCCATTTTGTTCAACTCCGGGATGATAAAATCCACAATAAATGGAGTCCTTGCCTCTGATACCACTTGTAGGATCTAGAACACTGGCTAGAGGGGGTTGAATAGACGGTTTTGACTAAAATAAAATACACTAGAGAAATTTAATCAAATCGACAAGAGATATAAAATTACTAGCCTTGATGAGACAACAAAATATAATGAGCAATTTTAGCTAACACCACAAAAGATAGACAATATACAAATTACCAACTACTTGTAAGTAATGTATAAAAGTTGAGAGAGAGACACTAAAATTTGTCCCATGGTATCGGTGATTTGTCGTTCACCCCTAATCCACGTTGAGGTGGAATTCAAGCTCTCACTTGCTCTTCTACCAAGACACGGCTTGATCTTTCGGCCAAGTGGACAAGAACTCACTCAATACCTCGATTTCACTAGCGTCGCCTTTGCCGCTTTGGCGAGGTGGGCGCGAACCCCTCACAATCAATCCCGCGGTTCCTCCACAATCTTCGCGGAGAGCTCGATGGAGACAACACCAGAGTCGTCTAGGAGGCGGCAACCTCCAAGAGTAACAAGTTGATGACTCTTGCCCGATGTACCACCTAGTGCCTCAAAAGATCACAACGAATGCAAGTGCACTAGAGCGTCTCAATCACTCACTAGAATGTGATCTCAGTCAACAAGTGTGAGTATTTGAGTGAGAGGATCACAAATGAGCTCAATGTGTGCTAGGAGTGGCCAAGAGAGCCCTCACACACGAGCTCCACATCTATTTATAGGCCTCAACACATACATAGATGTTATGTGCAACTAGCACATCTTCTGCGCACACGCGGACGGTTCACAGCCCATGGCCGGACGGTCTGCCGTACCAGTAACGGCTATATTGACCGTTTGAAACCTGTCAGAGCTGTTAGAAAAGTCAAGGCCGGACGGTCGGCCCACCAGGGCCGGACGGTCTGAAACCTGACAACTTGGAATAACAGAGCACTGGTCAGCCAAAGTAATTCAAGCGGACAGTCTGTCATTCATGGCCGGACAGTCCGCACATGGACCACTTACCGTCCAGCTAAAAACCCCGGATGGTCCTTAGTACAAGGACACAAAAACACACCATCCCTGCCCAAACTTAATTCATCTTATGCGGACGGTTCGCCATGGGGAGACAGAGAAAGACAACCAGCAGACCTCTCTGGCAGAGTCGCGGACGGTCTAGCCTTCTGGCCCAAAGAGAAAAAATATTTTGCGCTAGTTCAAAAGAATTCTAATTTTGAAACCCGAAGTGCTGTTAGCCCTCATGCAAATGTTATCATTTATGCTCTATGAGGCACAAAGTTTTACACCATTCAAGTTCATTGACCCCTCTTAATAGTACGACTGTCTAACCTCTTAATCTAGTCAATTTGTTCTCTAAACACCTGCTGACCGGTAAAAGCAAAAACATATGTTTTCCTTTGCCTTCACTTGATCCACAATCAATGGTTATGAGTCCCAAAGACTTTACTGTATCCTGTGGTCCAGTACTATATTCTTATTTCTCCAAGAATTGTTAGTCCACAGTCAGTTGTCATCAATTACCAAAACACTACTTAGGGGCCTAGATGATTGTCACACCCGGTGCTTTAAGGGACAAAGCTAGGTGCATCTCATACATGCGCCAAAAAAGATAACATATATAATAACAGAGTGTATAGAGATAAATGTCACAATATAATCAGAGTATTTATTACATAGCGGAAGTCTTACAAAATAAATGATAAATATAATAGGATCGAACTAAAATTCATCCTTGGCGCCAGAAAGTCAACTGGGAAACACCACCTAGATCGAATCGAACTCCTCGTTGTGTGGCTCCATTTGAACCACCTGTTCTTCTCCTGTGGGGGGGGGGGTGTGCGACAGCAAGGGTGATCTCACACATGTTCATCGCTCAACAAGTTGTGGGGAATAATGTGGCATGAACTCGCCAAAGGTGGGAGTTCATGTGAAGTGTAAGGCTGATCAACAAAATAGAGGTTCAAGCTGAGCATTGCTTTTATAAGTTGGTCAAAATTTTATTAGCAATTACTAAGTATAAGTAAATACCAAACCATAATAGAACAAGATTAATAAATAATTCCATGCAAATGCAAATGACAATTTGAGTTTTAATTCCATAGATTAATCATGTGAGGGTCCGAGCTGCTCATGACCGTGAGCACGGCTAGTATAACAGTTTTACACTCTGAAGAGGTTGCGCATCTTTACCCACTAGTCATGTTACCCATCTGCCAAGGGGTCATGAATCCCATACACCTCTACCAAGGAGGCGAGGCAGGGTAACACTATGAGGCCTTTACAAAGTTCCACTAGCTTCAGAAAAACCCGCTACAGTTTATAGGAAGTTCCAGTGCAGGAACCCCTCACCTGACCGCCATCGTAGCAAAATCAACACAAGGACCTCCCTACATTGACCACTCCCCTACTGCCCTTGCCCCTTTCGGTAAGGTATTCATCCACTAGCTTTCCTAATTAATCAGCCAAGGGCGTCCCATTAAACCCTTGTGGTAGCACTGTTTTCCCGGGTGGTCGCTCCATGTTCCAATTAACATAATGATCTTATCATGAACATAAATAACATAATAGAATAATAGGAACATGGATATAATGAAATATAATCCCAAAACCACATAATGCAATAGCATAACTACCCAAGTGAATCATGGGTAAATAAGGTAGACATGATAAACATACTAGGGTGACTTATTGGGTCCCATCAAAATTAAACCTATGCATGAATAAGTGATAATAAAGAATATTATTGGTAACAAAAGTGGAACAAGGGCACAACTTTCCTGGCACTTGAGATTCTAGTTACCAGGGTGATTCTTCAGATCCTCGGAACCTCGCGCTAGTCGTAGCAATACAAACAAACATGGTACAGATAAAATCAACATCACCCCAAACATAAGAACAAACTAAATAATAATAATCTACGCGTCGCTACGAGATCGCGCATCGAGAACCACTAAAATCCGGGTTATGGTCCATCAAGTTATGATGTGATTAAAATAATTAAAACTAGGTTTATTTTATAATTCTAGAGAAAAGATAACCAAAAGTAGTAATTAATTCAACTTTAATCTAAATTATAAATTGATTATAGATCATATTCTAGTAGATTATAATGATAAGCAGTTAATGAGACTAACCAACATAAGTTAATTAAAAATCTAATTATAAAATAATGAGACATGGTACGATACATGTTATTACTACATAGTAAATACTTGTACGAGACTAACACAACTCGAACGGTTCAATTCCGAGTTAAAATTCTCTAGTTATGATTTTCTGGAGTTATTTAATGTCTGGTATGGATTAATTCAAGTGAACATTTTAATATAAGTTTCATGGATAAACAATATTACTAGATGATAGACAATATTAAAACAAAATTAGTGTCACTGGAATGGACCCAAAAGGATTTAATATGAATTTTCTATGAATTTATTGAATTTCTGGATTTATTTATGTACTAAAAATCAATTTCTTTGAGTAATTCTCTATTTTATAATCAGTCTGTACTGCTCGCCAAAATCAGAGAAGTGCAGGGTCTCGGGGGTAAAAGTTCCCAGACTCGGTTTACCCATGTAGTGGACTGCGGGTTCATTACTTGATTCTGCAGGGGTTCATATGCTAAACTGTCATGGCAAAGGGGTATGGGCGGCTCTGGCCCGCCCGATCGAGAACCTACGGCGGTGATTAGATTTAGATCTTATCGAATCGTTACGAACCGAGAGCTATTGGATCTAGATCCAACGGCCAATATCCTACGATCCCGAGATCTGACCCTAACCCCTCTGATCACGATCCTACCGTTGAGGTGGATCTAGCGAAGGGATACACGCGTCGTCTAATCACTGCCCTTCCCCACGGATCTGACGGTCCAAGCGCGTCTTCTTCCTCAGCCTCACCACGGTGAACAAAGCGCCCAGAGCAGCTGCGCAGCTCGCCGGAGACACCCACTCCGAATGCGTCGACTCACCAATCCGCTCCCCGACCATCTATGCACGAGCCGTGACACTAGTGAATCTTGTGCAGGTTACATACCGAGGTTTTATGGGTAGTTGTCGCTGACCCCAGTCGAGTCACGGATCCACGGTGCCACCCGATTGCCGATGAGGAATCCCCCGCGCCCGAGAACGCTCCCAGCCCTTCCCGTGGTCACGAATGGTTTCGCTGAGTCGCCGAAGCCCCTCAATGCCACGGCCCGAGCACCGGAGTGCTCAATCGAGATCTCCTCGACGACGACGCTCAAACTTTTTCTTCTTCTCTCTCTCTTCACCTCTTAGCTCACTCGATGCTCTCGGCTTTGGTACAGACAGATGAGAGGGGGGGAGGGTCACAGCCAGTTTATAGGGTGTGTAGGGAGGATGACTGAGCCCCAAGTCAAAAGCCATCCGCATAATACACGCCCAAGGAATTCGGAGTCCGTTGCGCGGTTGGCTGCAACCGGAAGGGACGATGCTGACATCGATGGCCCACACGGTAGCGACCGTAGAGTCAAGGGTGCGCGCTTGGAGAAAAAGGCTAACGGGTCGGTCCACGTGCCAGCGAGATGACCAGGTCGTCAGTGGGTGCGAATAAACGACTGTCAAGCGGGCCCCACAGCACAGAGATGCGAGCGAGCATCGTGGAGGTGAGGCTGGCGGCTAGGGTTTTGCTGAGTGGAGATGTGCGCGCGGGGAAGTATAAGCGGGCCAGCGCGGGGAAAAGATATTTGGGCCGCCCGAGGACAGAGAGCAAAGATGGGCCGAAAAGAACAGCTTGGCCCAAGCGTGTTCTTCCCCTTTTTTATTTTCTTCTCTTTTTCTTTTCCACTTGCTTTCATAATTTAAATTCCATAATTTGTTGTGAGTTTTATCTTTAGTCTAAATATACAACTCAAATACTGGTCTAAAATATTTTCTTTATTTATTTATATATTTATTTCTCTACATGTTATAGTATTTTCCCTCTCTTCCACCACATTCTAAATATAATTTGGGTCTTTAAATTTAAATTTTGACCTTAACGAATTTCTATTAATATCTTCATTATTATTATCAAATGCACACACATATATAAACTCCAACATGATGCATATTCCATTTTAGTACCATTTATTTTAATTAATCACTCTTAATTATAGGTACGCTCTTGTTATGATGAATATATGGAACACAAAATAAGGAGATCAACTATATACTCATTGTATATATTTTTGGGTATTACAATGATTCACAAAGATGATCAAGAGATTTAGGATCAAAGACCACCACACCCAAGAGTCCACCAAGCAATTCAAAGAGATCACCTCGTCAACTCCATACTTGGTGACATTCACAAGGGGGTAACCAATCGTTCTCGAGTTGCTCATTTTGTGAACATTAATCTTTTGTGTCTTCTATTAAGCCATACAGGATAGAGGATGCACTTAGACATCTAGACTGGGTGGTGCAATGCAAGAGGAGCTCAACAATTTCACGAGGAATAAGGTATATCATTTAGTTTCTACGTCCTAACCAAAATGTTGTAGGTACCAAGTGGGTATTCCGCAACAAACAAGATGAGCATGGTGTGGTGACTAGGAACAAGAGCCCGAATTGTTGCCAAAGGGTTATTCATAAGTCGAAGGTTTGGATTTCGATGAAACCTATGCACCCGTAGCTAGGCTTGAGTCAATTCGTATATTACTTGCCCATGCTACTTACTGTAATACCCAAGTTGTAAAGTAATAAGAAAGGAGATATCTTCCCTTATATGATTTGCCTAGAGATGGCAATGGGGTACCCCGAAACCCGAAACCCGATGGGTTTTTACCCCATTAGGGTACGGGTTTGGGTCAATTTTCATACCCATGGGTTTGTTAATGGGCATAAATCTATACCCGGCGGGTTTATGGGTACGGGTTTGTTCCTATAGTATCCAACCCGTGAACCCGTGGGTTTTTTAAACCCGATCAAACCTTGTGCATATTGTCATTTTATTTTATAAACGAACAACAAACTGTTATTCCTTATTTACTTCATAATTTTTATCAATTGGTGAATGTATCAGTAGTCGGTGAGAGTGTTGCTTGCTTGCTATTATAGTTTTACTAGCGTTATATATGTGGTGGATGGATAACTTAGTGCAAGGTCACTTAATTATACAACTTATTATTTGTATTTCATTGTCTCTACTAATAATTTTTATACCAAATCATGAACTCGTTGTTTATTACATAGATTTTATATCATGATATCATTAACCATTACGATACTTATTGATTATGAGAAGAACAAGTATATTGGAGATGAAACCCGCGGTAACCCATGGGTACCCGCTAACCCGATGGGTACGGGTTTGGGAAAAATCTCAAACCCGTCATGGGTACGGGGTTTTTTAGTGGGCAATAGATATTTTTCACGGGT